>OY728153.1:488890217-491290217 GCA_963277665.1 Viscum album
TATAAAGGAAACTTTAAACATCAATTAAAACATTTCTCAAGGAAATTATCCTTTCCATTTTGAAAAAAAAAACATTTGAAAAAATAAAACTTTTTCAAAATACTTTTATTTGAAAATAACCTTGAAATATTATAAATTAATCTTTGAAGAAAATAATGTTTATGATGGTGTAAAATTATATTATTACTGTAAATGTTAAAAAAAATATTTCTTTCACATTTTCGATAAAATTCGAACGTGCATTATATGGAAAACAATATGAATATTCCTTTTAAAAAACATTGTAATAAGTAAAACATGGGTAATAATGTATTTAGAAAATCTTGTGTAGAATTTTAAAAAAAATTTAAAACTATTTTTAAAAAACATAGATAAGGAAGAAAAGTCATTTTCAATCAAAGAGATAAATAAAGATGATTTTTCTTAAAAACATTCATTTAATATATTTAATATTTTAAGACAGGGAAATTAAGGGAAAAAATTATTTTCATGAAATAACCATAGAATAATAAATTTAATTATTTTATTGAGATATGGATCATATTATTTTAACATCGGAACCATAAACCTAAACAATCATGATAAATGATGACATTGTATTATAAAACTGTTACCACTTTAGTAAATTTGAATCGTAAAACCCAAAAAAAATAACATTAACTGAATCTTAAAATATCATGATATTAAATATATTCATGACATTAAATGTTAAATTAGCTGAATATACACATCATAAAGGAAGTTATGTGCACAACACAACATATTGATCAAAGAGTGCATATTGAGACAAAAAAATTTACCACTTTGGTAACTTTTGAACCACAAACCCCATGAAAGATATATACATAAATGTATATATATATATCCTAATAAATTTAAGGATAATAATAATAGAATAAAATCATGTTAATTATATACACCACATAAAAGAAATGGATGTTGAATATGGCATGTGTCTCATAGAAGTAAAAGGTGATATGAAAATCCCTTACCTTAAGTCTTGAATTTTTTTATACACATTTTAATATATTTTATAATAAATATAATTTTATTATACATATATTAAAGAACCATAATTATAGATATAATACCATATATTAATTACTTATTACATTTAATTACCCATTTATTAACAATTCTTTTTCAAAATCATGTTTCGGGTAATAACCGCTTGCACATGAGCCTCAACCCAGTTGGTGAGGTATCCTTAAGTGCATCCATAAGACCCAGGTTTGAAAATAGGAGGAGGAATATTTTTGGGGGTAATATAGCAGTACTGTAGTAGGTACTGTGTGGGTATTGTAGTAGTTATTATAGTAGGTACTATTCGCAAGGCGGTAGTTCACCATACACACAGACGTTGTTTTTTGTATCCCCCACAGAATGGGAAGTAATAAGGTATATGTGGTATCATAACTAAAAAGTATATTTTTTTTACAAATATCATATATATTCATTTAATATATCAGTTTTAATATCCAAGTGAATTATAAATGAAAAACATATCATATCATTTCGCAAGAAGTTAGTTCATCGTACACACGAGCTACGTTATTATTTTCCAATGGGTTGGAAGGTATGATGGTAGGTGTGGTATTATAATTAAATAGGTATAATTATATCATATATATCATATATATATTTATATATAAACATTAAACCGATAATTATATCTACTTGTGATTGGTGGTGGTGGAAAAAGAATAACATCGATTTGAGAGGCGGTAGTTCATCTTATACACAAATAGTGATTTTGTATCCCATTTTATGGAAGTGGAGATGGTTGTAGGTCATGAGATTAACAAAACAATATATCAGTCTATGTAAAATACTGAAGTTATTATATAATCATGGTTTAATAATAATTAATGTAGTTTTTGGAAGAAATAAAATAAAATGATCGGTTAGGGATGTTACCTCTTCTTCAGAATTTGTTTTTGATTTGCACCAAAATCCTTACAAGGTTGACTTTATAACCAAACTAAGTCTTCTAGGATGAAAGGTGTGAATTAATAAAGTGATTTGGTAATGTATTATCTGAACCAATGGATTTTAGAAGTGTGAATAGGATATGAGAGGGTAATTGAAGAAAAATTTGTTTTCACATCATATTTTTTTGTATTTTAATATCGTTTTTTAACCAAAATTGTTGCCACAAATGTTAAAAGTTAGACTTTTGACATCAATGTTTATAATTTGACATAAAAAAGTAAAATATTGATCCTTTGATGTTGGTTTTTTGGAAAACTTATGTCAAAATATGGATTCCATAAGGTATTTAACATCGATTTTTGAAAAAACCTGACGTGGAAAGTATGTTTTGACATCCGTTTTAAAAAAAACGATGTCAAATGAAAAATAAAATATTTTACACATTAGTTTTATAAAATATGACATTAAAAAGTGGAACTACGAATACTATAGTATAGTTTTTTTCTCAGATTCGATTTGACATGTCATGAAACTAAAACAAAATTACGAATCAAAAGTTATGGTCATCGCAAGTTGGACCTCTCAATGTTTCGATAAATACTACTCACTTTAAAGAAAACTTGATAAAAATTAACTGAAAATGACATACATAAAATGAAAAAATAATAATAAACTTAAATCTTAAACCTTATTTCAATTTTTTTGGGGGTATCCTTCAAATTGATATATTTTTTGTCATTGTTTATCTACTTATTAAGGAAGAACTCATGCGGTAATGAAAACAATGATCGAAAAAGAATTTTTCACTTCGATTGGTGAATCTAATGTGGAAGTTTTATCTTCATATTGTGATCATAAGAATTATTCATCATCATAAGAAAAATATCAACATTTTTAGGGATGAAGGAAAATAATAATAAAGAAATTAAATGATGAGAATAAATACCATGTAAAAATTCTTGATGGAAGAAGTGTTAAAAATTGGATTGGATTAAAGAGGTTGAAAATTTTGAAAATAGAGAACGCAGATTTATATATTGTTAAAAAATATTTTTGATTGTGAGGTATTAAAATTTATGTGGTATTTTAGAAATTAAAATGAAAGTTGTGAAAGAATAGAAATACCAAACCCGCGTAATTGAAATTTTACTTTTAACTCTGAGTAAATATATAACTGATGTTAAAATCCAAATCATATTGGGGCTTTAATGTCAGATTTTTATAAAAACGACATTAAAATATCACATAATAACTTTTCATTTCAGATTCACAAAAAAAATGATGTCAATTTTAAAAACTACATTTGATGTAGGTTTTTACCAAAAACTGATATCAAAAGTAGAAAACACACTTTTAACGTCAATTTATAGAAAAAACTGATGTTAAAAGTGGGTTTAAAATAATTTTTACTAAAATATGACTTAATTTTCTTTACCAAGTTGTATTTAATTTCCCAAAATTTATTTTTACTACACGTGCATCTCAAATAGAATTACAGATCAAAAGTTTTGGTCAGAAATGTTTGGAATTCTCTAAGACTTATCTTAGAGAAGTCCAACTTCTGATAACCATAACTTTTGATTTGTAAGTCCATTTGAGCGCCACGAGTAATAAAAACGAAGAATATAAAATTAACTTAAACATAATAAATATTTTTGACATCATTTTGTATACAAAACAAATTTTAAATCCACTTTTAACATCAATTTTTCAAAAAACCGATGCCAAAATTCTACTATGAAGACTTTTAACGTCACATTTTACAAAACAATGACTCAAAAATATTAACCAGTTTTTAGTTCATTTCCCAATATTTTTTTTGAAAACCTATATAGTTCAAATAAACATATGGATTAAAATTTTCAGTCATTGAAATTCGTTCTTCTCTAAGACATCTCATAGACAAGTCCAACTTCTGACGGCCATAACTTTTGATCTGCAATTTCATTTTAGCTCAAAAACCAGTAAAAACAAAACTTATAAAATTAATTAAAACATGGTAAACCTTTTTTATGTTGTTTTTTTGAAAAAAAAATACATTAAAATTCAACTTCTAATGTCATTTTTTAGAGAATAAATGTTAAAAGTCTTCAATGAAGATTTTTTAACATCAACCTTAAAGAACCAATGTTAAAATAATGACATTAAAGACCATTTTTCTATAAGTGGTGGGTATAATTTTATAATTGTGGTGAGTGTCACACTTATAAGTTTTGAAAAAGAAAAAGTTGTGTCCATTATTTTCACATGTCACAAGGCTCCAAAATGATCCATTATTGAACCTTATATATAATAAGGTCGAAATATGCTATTCAATTGGTGTTGGAAAGGTTTCTAGGTCATTTTACCCCTTATATTTTTAGTTTAACCTCTGATAAACTCATTTTCACCTTAACTGTGGTAATTAATTTTTATGACTTTTACTATTCATAATGGTAAAAAATTATGTTGAACATATTAGATCATATAAATTATGTTGATTATAAATAATAAATCTATTTTTCCAAATTCATTTTATATAATTGGTAAAATTTAATTTAAAATTAAACACACAGACATGACAAAAAAGTGGTTTATCAAAGAAAAAATGTTCAAAAGTTTAAAAAGTTTTTATATAAAAAATAAATATTGAATTTATTCCAATGACCTAAATTGGATTAATAGATACATAATTTTATTAATTTTACTTCTAAAACCAAATTAAAATAATTTGGAAGTTTTAAATCTGTAAAAATAAATGAAAATTCTTAATAAAAAATAATACTTTTCAATATTAATCGAAAAATTTACCTTCTCAAAAAAATTATCCAAATTTCACCATAATATAATTTTGACATGATGATTTCAAATATTAATTTCATTTTTTTCAATAATATTTCTAAAAGTGACAAAAAAATATTTTTAAAATAAGTTTTCAAAATGCAGAAAAATTTCTTTTTTGAAAAATATAGTTTTTAAGTGAAAACTAGAATTATTCTTGTCTCTTATTTATAAAACAAATAAGATGAATTTTAAAACATTTTATTGAATATATAATATATTTATTTGATTAAAATAATTCACCAAAAGTTATTTATTTAATTTTTTCAGATAAAACCTGTTTGTTCGCATAAAAATAGATTTTCAGAAAAATATTTCCTTTGTATTCAAATTATTTTCATTTTCATTTATAATTTATTGTTCATCAAATAATTAATTATATACACATGTGTAAACCATATATTTTTATAATTTAGTTAATCCTATTCATAACCGTCACTCCAATATCTATGTGATAACTATCATATTAACTAATAATATTTTAATAATAGGTCATGTTTTGTTTAAACTCGGTGTTACAATTAACGCAATCTACATTCAGTGTTTCATGTAATAAAATATAAATTTATTGTTGTCTGTAATGCAAGGTAAACTTGTTGTTGCGTGTAACTCAAAATATCAAAATTATTAAACTTATTTGGAAAAAATATATTTCACAAAATCTTAGGGTGTTACAATGTGCATTATTTTGAATATTTTGTTAAAATGAGTTTGCATTAAGATGTTAATTAATTTTCAATACACAAAAAAGTAAAAGAAAAATCATATTGACTAAAAATGGGTAACCTTCTATTGTAATATAAATCAGATCTTACAATATAAGCACCCATTTGTAAGTACTATATTATAATTTTAATTAGAATTATTTATATATCGCAATTTTTATTCGAAATCAAGTGTTCATATTATTTGATTACTTATAAAAAAAATTACACATTAATAATTCAATAAAAAATGACCAAATATTATGTAAAATACATACAAAATCTTTCATGATGAAGTTAATTGAAAATATCAAATTTAATAATTACCTTTATAAATATTAAAAAAATAGAGATGTGTATCTATGGTGTGTTATGAAACATTTCATAGTTTGGTAAAATTAATTAGTGAAGAAACCATATATTTTAAGGAGGTGTATTTTGAAACATTCAAAACATTATTCACAATCACTAGCAGTGGGTGATAGTGCTACTTCTATTTAGAATACTCATTCTTAATCATTATGTATACTTGTGCTGGGATGATGTATATTTTTATTTATGGTGGATTTGTGTGGAGATGACCATGGATGGTGGGGCGTAATGTCTATTCATCACAAGACGATGGTGGAATTTAAGGAAATGACATCTCTTGATGCTCCCAAGTGACGACATATGATTGGGGAAATGATGACTGATAAGAGTGGGGGTGGAGGTAAATCGATGTTCTTGCCTTCTTCGGGTAGGGGTGACACCAATAAGAGCATGATAAGGGGGTGGTTCTGGTGAGGGGTGCCTACGATGATGGTGGAAGGGTGAAATAGTAGTTATGGGAGTGGGGTGCGGTGATGATGATAGTGACAGGGCATTGTGCAATGATGGAAAAGGTTGTAGGTTACAGTGGTTGGGCATTCCAACTATTGGATATTATATTCCAGCGTTGAGTGTTTCAGGGTGGTCGGTGTTAAAGGACAGTGATGGCTTAGTAGGGAAATCAAAGGGGTAGGGTGGGAGTAATAATATGAGAATAGGTTTATATTTTTCTATTTTTTGTAAAGATATTTTGGTCTAAAACATTGTGTTCCCTTTATATGTCCCTGTTTCAGCCCACCTTTGGGAGGAACCCTGATTCCATTGCTTAAAAAAATCATACATTCCATCCCAACATACCAAACACCCTATTTTCCCAGTTCTCTTTCCCTGCCTCTAATTTCAGCATACCAAATAGAGCGAAATGAATTATTTTTTGGATTCTTTCATAGGATAATCTTGATCAATATAAAAATTTCATAATAAATAACAGACTCAATTTAAAAACTATTGATGCTTCCCTGGCCACGAGTTCAACCCCAGCTACACCTGTTACTACTATTCAGTCACCTATTCTTCTATTACAATCTACCTAAGTTTTTAATCCATTGGGTGCTTTGAATAAACCAACTATTACTCCTTTGTTTTACATTGGTGCTATAATTATAATCAGTATTCCAATTACAAAATTTTATGCCACTTATATTGTTAAATCCTTTCTTTTAGTGTCAGCCTCAGATCCAAAGTTTGGAAGCTCAACCATGTATATTTATTTATATCAATATGGTAGATATGTTATTCTTCTTTTAATCAAAATCTATGAGAATGATGGAATGTTAGGGTTATTTTAGCCAAAATTTATTGTCATCTTAGTGATGCATTTTAGGACATTTAGTATTAATTTTTCTTTTGGTTCAATCATTTTTTTGTTGAGTTGAACTAAAAAATAAAAAATTTAGTGCTATCATTATTTGAAATTATGAGTAAGTTATGGGGGTCCTCCTCACATGGAGACCCCATGTACAATTAAAAAAAAGAAACAAATATATATATATATATATATATATATATATATATATAAAAGATAGGTTACATACTTTTGAGTGTGAACTTTTTGGGAGAGGCAATTTGTGCAGCACTGTCCACTACCAGGTAAAATTCACTTATGATTTCACACATCAGTTTTTGTATCTACAACCAGCAAATTCCTTTAGGTCTGATTGGATTTCATCTACGTTTCTCTTTGATCAGATCTCAATGTTTTTTCACCTACATATTTTATTCGAAGAATGAACACCTACACTTTACGGTCAAATCTATTTATATTTCTTTATTTGGATAAATTCTTGGTTTAGGTTGATTTCAGGCTGCATCTGTTTTCTTCCTTTGATCCACTATTTCATCCGAGTATTATTTTTGAGAACCCACTCATTTATGGGAGTCTTTCCTTTATAATTTGTATTATTAGTGGATTATGATCTCTGGACTAGGTCTTTTGTTTTTTCTCTTATTGAATTTTCCATGTTAAAAATTTTGATGTCAACATTTATTTTCAACACACATTTTTTGGTTGATGAGCATATGCTTTAATTTTTCCAATTTGTTTGAAGGGAAAAAATTTACTCATGTTGCACATTCGCTTTGTTTCTTGTTTGTGCATTTGTCGTTTTACACCTTTCCCAAAATCTGGTATCATAGGGTTTAGTTTTTATATGCATAAAATTTGTATGTTAATTATAGTCTGGTGATATTGTTGAATGGTACCAACTATCATATGTGAAAATGAAAAATGAAGGATTTTTTTTCAAATGACTGCATCTGCTGGTTTTTGGTACTCATAATCCAAAAAATATATTCCGATAATGAATGATAGTTTGACCATGTGATGGTTTGTGTTTTCATTCATCAGTGGTTCAAAGATATCATGATGAAACATATTTTCAACATCTCTCATGCTAGTTTTTTTAGGAGAAACTTGAGACTAATTATGCTTCCCAGACTAGAAATAATAAATTTTTTCTCCTCAAACAAGTGATGAATTTGAGTTAAAAACAAGACACATATATTGCTAAATATTTTTGTGAATTTCAATTATGTTTTGATCAATTTTATTTTATGGGTATTAATTTTTAATTTGAGTTTTTAATGATTCTTTTTCTTAATATTTTACTCGATTATTTGGAAAATTTGAGTGTTACTCTAACTGTTTAAACTCCCAAGGGTACTATGTCATTCGGTTTTTTTAAGTATACTATTTTAAATGAGGAATTTAGGATATTTATTTAGAATAAATATTATTCAGATCATTTATTCACATAGAATATGGGAGAAGTCAGAAAATGAATCAGGGATAGATTAGATGAGGTGAGAGAAAAGACAAAAGCAAATCTGGGTCAAAAGAGAGTGATTTTGAATGTTATCATTGTGGTAAGAAATGACATGTTAAGAAGTTTTTCTATCGTCTAAAATGAGAAAATAGAATAAAATAATATTACCAGAAGAATACTAGTTCTAGAGATGATCGTGCAACCACCAATATTGGGGATAACCTTACTATTGTTTATGACTCCATTAATATTTCTTCTAATGATTATTGTTGGGTTTTTGAAAGTGGTTTTTGTTTTCACAGGACATTTAGGAATGAGTTATTTACATCTTACAACCCCTATTATTTTTGGGATTTTGAAGATGGGTAATGATGGTCATGATAATGTTTTAGGTATCATGACTATTTGTTTGGAGACTAGCACAAGAAGTATGCTGATTTTAAGGAATGTTCAACATGCGCCTGAGGTTTATTTGGACAATATTTCTACCAGTTTGCTTGACAATGAAAGTTTTATCAGAACTTTTAGTTATTTCCAATGGAATATTTCCAAGGGTACCTTGATTTTGGATCGAGGAAAGAATTAGTCAAAAAAAATTTGTATTATAGCTTCTATTTATTGTGATACTGCTTGCATTGTTGAGTGTAGTGTTTCGTCTAAGTTATGACATAAGTGGCTCAACCACCATAGTGATAAGGGGTTTTGTTTTTTGTAAAATAGAAATTTTATTCTTGGTTTAAAGGGTGTCAAATTGGACACATGTTTTCACAATTTGGACTAAAAATAGAGAAGAGTGAGCTTTAGCTGTCATCCTTTGTATAGAAAGACACAAGTACTTGAATTAGTACATTCAAATATGTGTGATACTTTGAAATATAATCCCTTTAGTAGACGCCTTTATTTTTTTTATTGATAACTACTCACTTAAGATTTGGGGTCATGTTTTGAATGACAAAAGTTAGGTTCTCAATGTTTTTAAGAAATTTCTGGTTTCAGTTAAGAGGGAATCTGGTAAAAAGTTTAAATGTATTTGTCCTGAAAATTGGGGATGAGTATTGTGATTCATTTGATTAGTATTACAGGAAAAAATGTAATCGGAATATGAAGATACCTTATACGACACCTCAGCTAAATGGTGTAGTTGATCAGATGAATTGGACTTTGTGGGAAATAGTTTGATGTTTTCTTTCAGAAAAAAAGTTTCCTAGAAATTTTTTGGGTGATATTTTATTTACTGCTACTTATATTATCAATTTATCACCTTTGGTTTCTTTAGAGAAAAAAACTCTCAAAAAAATGGTTTGTAAAAAAGATTAGGTATGACCACATACGTGTTTTTGGTTGCAAGGACTTTGTTCATGTTCCTAGATATGGGAGATAAAAGTTGGATGGTAAGTCCCATTAATGTATTTTTATTTTCTATGGATATGATGATTTTAGATACAGATCCTATGATCATGATTTAAATAATGTTCTCATAAGCAGTGATACAGTGTTTAGGGAGAATCAGACTATTACAGATATTGATAAGGGAGAAAAATCTACTTCCCTAACTTCTAATAAAATATTCAGTATTGATCCAGTTTCTGATTCACATATACCTCATGTTGTTGATTTTGATAATTGTTTTGATGTGAAGAATGATGTTCAGGGTGAACATGTAGGAGTTGATGTTTCTGATGCACCTTCTTTTTTGAATGATTTAGTTCTAGGGGTAATTAATGAACTCATAGTTCCACTCTAGATATCATATAAGCATCTTAATATTTACACTCTTTATTCACCTGATGAGTATGTGCTCCTCGCTAAAGGGAGAGAACCAGAATATTTTGTTGAGAAAATGGAAAGTGATCTAAAGGTAATATGTGCTACGATAATGGATGATGGGATCATATCATTGCACAACAACCACACTTTTAATATAGTGAAGTTACCTATAGTAAAGATTGATTTTAAAAATTTATGTATTTATTAGATTAAAAACGAAAAATCCATTACTTTTCCACGATATAGGGAAATGTTAGTTGTGAAAGGATTCCTTCAAAAAAAGGTATTGATTTTGATGAGATTTTTTCAACTTTTGTCAAAGCATCTTACATTTAGGTTTTTCTTGGTTTTGATGCTAGTTTGGATATATATATTGAGAATATGGTTGTGAATATATATTTTCTCTAAGTATATTTAGAGGAGGATATTTATATGGATCAATCATAGGGATTTGTTGAAATAGGTAAAGAGAATCATGTCTTCAAGTTAAAGAAGAGTTTGTGTGGTTTGAAGAAAGCTTTGAGGCCGTGGTATAAGAAGTTTGAATCTATCATTTTTTATTAGGGTTTTCAGAAAATACCTTATGATCATTGTGTTTTTGTTCAAATTTTTACTAATGATTGTTTTATTATACTATTTCTTTATTTTGATGTCATGCTTATTGTTGTTAAATATGATTCTTAAATTTGAAATATTTAAGAAGGAACATTGTTAGTATTTTTTGAAGAAATACTTGGAGCTAGGACAATTGATTCTTGGCATGTTGATCTCCCATTATAGTAAGGTCAAGAAATTATAGTTATCTCAAAATATATATATTTAGAAATTTCTTCAAAGATTTTCTATGGATAGAGATAAAGTTGTTGGTACTTATCCTGCTTTACATTTTAATCTCAGTACCAGTTAGTCACCTTCTACTGATGAACTGACATTAAATATAACACACATACCTTATTCATCTACCATTGGATATTTTATTTATATTATGGTATGTACACGACATTATATACCTCATGTAGTTAGTGTGATCATTCATTTTCTATCTAATCAATGTAGAGAGAATTGGAGAGTAGTGAAGTATATATTTCGTTATCTTCATGGTACTTATGATCTGATATTGGCTTTTGGTAATGGAAAAACTTTGCTTTGTGGATTTAGATATTTAGATATGGTTGGAGATATTGATTTCATGAAGTTTACTTCAGATTATTTGATCATTTTTTAGGGGGAGTTGTATCTTGGGAATCTAGATTCCATAAATTTGTTGATTTATCTACCACTGAGTCGAGTTTGTTGCATCTATAGAGGCATGAAAAGAATTGTTTTGGATGAAAATTTATATTTCAGAGCTCAATTTTAACCTGGAAAAGTATGTGTTATTTTTTGATAGTTATATTTCTATTTTTTGGGAAATAATTTCACATTTCATGTCAGGTTAAAACATATTGATGTTCAGTTGTATTGGATCCAAAAAATGCTTGATTTGATATAGTTGAAGCTTAAAAAGATCCAGACTGATGTAAATGGTTCAGACATGTTGACCAAGATCTTACTTAGAGGTAAATTCGATACATTCTGGTCAATTTTAGGGTTGGTGGTGATCCCCACTTAAGTCATAGGGGGGTTTTTTTGAGGTCCACCTCATGTAGAGACCCCACGTGTGATTAAAAAAAAGAAACAAAAAAATTAAATGAAGACAGGTTAAGGAATTTTGAGTGTGAATTTTTTGGGAGAGATAATTTGTGTGGTGCTCTCTACATCCAAGCATGGTGCAGTTAGAGTTTCACCCAATGGTTTTTAGATCTGCAATCAGAAAATTCCTTTGAGTCTGATTGGATTTCATCTGTATATCACTCTGATCTGATCCCAGTGTTTTATCATCTACACCTTTTATTCAGATAGTGAACACCTACTCTTTATGGTTAAATCTATTTGGATTTATTTGTCAGGTTAAATTCTTGGTTTCAAACTGCTTTCACACTACATATTATTTCTGCCTTTGATCCACTATTTTTACTTGAGTATTATTTTTGAGATCCCTCTCATATTTGGGATTGACTTCATTGTACTCTACATATTATTTCTGCATTTCATCCATTATTAGTGGTTTATCATTTCTGGATTAGGCCCCATGGTTTTTTGGTTATTGGGTTTTCTATGTTAAAAATTTCTTATGTCAGGATTTATTTTTGTCACATGTTTTTTGGGTCAATCTGTATCCACTCTAATCATTCCAGGCTTTTTTTAAAGTAAATAAATTTATTTCTATTACACGTCTGCTTTGTTTATCATTTTCACTTTCATTGTTTACTATATTTCCAAATATCACTACATCTATTATATTTTCAAAAGATTCCTTTGAATATTTAATCTTTTTATTTTTCAGGATTTCAAAAGTTCCATTTGAATAGTTAATCTTTATATTTTTTTACAAAAAAAACTATATCCAATTTCATGTGGTTCAAAAATTATTTGATTTTTTTCATTTTTTTTGTAAGTTTTGACATCTACTCTATATGATAATATTTTTTAAAATTTTATTTCTTATTATAGTCAACATGACTATAGTTTTAAAATTTTATTGATATATTATTTTTCTAATCAAATTTAAAATTAAAATAGTTGTTTTTTATTCTTTGAAAATTTATATTTTGAATCATGTGAAGTGAAAAGATTTTTCATTTCATTATTATTTTTAATTATAAATTTGATTCTAGTATTTCTCATTTCAAGGAAATTGATTTTGATGGGCCTATAATTTTTCATCAAATGGGGACTTATTGGATTATTTCATGAAAAAGTGATATAATTCCTTCTATGGATGCATATACTTTGGAGAACACCCATCATGGGGAATTTTTTATTTATCTCTATCCTGAGATATTTTTAAGTCTAAATTAGTATTTTAATTTTCTTTAGAGTTTTATTTTATTAGTATATTATGCTATATTAATTGAATTTCTGAGAGTTATCTCATGATTGTGTGTTCTACCCATATTCCCCTACCTATCCTCAAAATGGGATTTGATTTATTTAATTGTGTTTGTAAAGGGCATATTTTGAAATAAACTAGCACCTAGAGGAATAAAGGATCTCTTTGGTATGCATATACTAATTTAAATTGAAATAGAATAGGATAAGGAAATGAAGAATAAAAAATAACCGGAACAAAAATACATGAAATGGAAGGGTGAAAGGGGTGATGATATGGGAGTTGGAAATGATAGCATGGTGTGATTATAGACGAAAATAATATGGGATGGGGTAAGATGGAGACATGGTGTAGAAGTAGTGGTGGGGCGGGATGATTGGGGTGAAGTATAAGGGAGCGAAGATAGTGGTCACAGGGCACGTTGATAGTGGAGAGAGGAGAGGGGGGAAGGTTGGATGTTATAAGGGACATATTTTTTCAAATGGAAAATGAAACTATAGTTACACTCATTTTTTGTGGAACTTAGATTCTATTGTTTGATATAACAACAAGTTCCATTTGGTGCATTTCATCTGTCCAAAATGTTGATTTTTGTTTCTATTTATGTTTCCCATAACCCCACCTCCAATAAGCCATGATTTGATGACAAGAACTAAGGGTATATAAACACACACATGAGAATCATTACTCTCATAATGATTTTATAAGTGAGAGATAAGATTAAAAAAACCAACAAACAATTATTTCTCATAATAAATAAATAATAAATTTCAATATATGATGTGAATTCATAAAAAACTAGATATAACTAAAATAGAAAACACTAAAGCGATAATACTCGACAATGACTATAAAGCTCGAACAGCTCCTGAACAACTCCTCAAACTAGTAATGTCCATCTCAATCACTAAATAACTCATATTGACCAAAAAAAAATTTATATATGTTTAGGGTGATCATAACATGTATACTCAATAGGATCCTCCATAAACCCCATCGTGAAAAAAAGTGAAAGAAAAATATTAAAACCCAATAAGTAGATAAATGAAACTAAATCATCACCTAAATAGGTATATTATTCTTTTTTCATCCTTATTTATGAATCACTCACCAAATAAAACATAGAAGTAAATAATTATATATTAAAATCATATAAATATAAATAAATGAATGTAATCTGGTTTCAATTCTCCACTGGCTTTTCTTTCTCATGCCCCAATGCCACACATCCTATGATCATCCCCATCCATAATTCAAGTCTACCCAAATGTGAGTTGATCCTTAGTCCTACCTACCTCATTTCAATGTAGTTCCCAACATACCATACTGGCATCTATCCATATATCCACCTCATCATCATCATCTCATTTGTAACCAGTTGTATGCACAAAATCCACTATAGGGTGATTGTGTGCATTATACCTCAAGTGATCACAACCCATTCATGTATGCCCATGGGAAGCTGAAACCACCATGTCCAGATACAAGCACGTGCTACACCTCAAGCCATTACAATTTGCACATAAATATATAATAAAACCATGATTCATCATACACCTAGTAGGAATTCAACTTATATCATAAGTTGTTATATCCCATCATACACCTACTCATCTACATAGAGAGAGAGAGAGAGAATGATAAGTCAACCATTTATTTTCTTGTTATCCTAAATTTTGTAGAAAAAATCCCCAAAACCTTTGGGTGTCAGTTACACTACCGACCTGGGTATGTTATTGTATGAAATTATAAAATATATAATAATATCATGCACAACCACACTAAGGGAAACTACCATTCCTTAGAATCGTCTTCCATTATCACCACACAAGTCACCAGGATGTCATCGCTAAGTCCTATATATTAAATAAGCATACAAGTATCAATTTTAATTAATTCATTAACCACTAATTAATATTAATCCATTTCCAGGATTAATATTTTAATCTTATATGCTAAGTGATGAAAACACTATTAATTATTTTCATTTATTCCCAAGTATAACATCATCAAAATCATTAATAACCAGCAGAATTATTTTATGAATTCATTATCATTTCATAAACATTTATAAAATCTAGGATTCAGCCTAAGTAACCACTTAAAAAATCACTCACAGTTTATTACATCAAACTGCATCCCGCGATAGAAAATTGATCATAGAATTAACAATAAACCATTGGTCATCAAGTAAGAATCAAACTAGAAGTTAGAATCAATGAGTAATCACCACTATAAACTCATTCTGACCACCTTGGTGTCCCACACTATCTCTCATAATATCACATCTGGCATCTCTTCCCAATATCAACACATCTGGCACCCCATTCCACTATCATCATTATAACCAGCACCTCGTTCCACAATAACCCTTAGGCATCACAGACCATTACTCATCATCACACTAATAATATTATATAATCAATTATTCACATAAATATTCTAAATTCTAGATCATAAATACACATGTAAAGAAAACTAAGACCATAACATCATGGAATTCAAGCCCCCCCCCCCCCCCACTATCAAACTGAAAATTAATTAATTTTTATTAAGGATAAGACACTTTTTAGGAGGAAGTGAGAAACCAAAACAGTTAACAGAACAACCAAAAACCTCCACAAAAATCAACCGGTCCTGCCCCACCCAAGAAATTGTGTCAAGATAAAAAGCCTCTGGCAATGCAGACCCTCATCAGATAGTCCCGTGCAAATGCATGGGCATGGAACTGATGGAAATGCCATACCCTCTCAACATCCCAATCCAAAGGTCTGCCTCAATGAAGACTTATTGCTCTGATCCTCATCTGGAGCAGGTCCAATCTGAATGCGAGGTATGAGAACAACCATACAGCCAATCCAAACAACAAGGGACCCCAGAAAAGAAAATCTCACAAAAATATTACCCTGAAGCCATCCACCTGAGGCCAATAACTTAAGCATAAATTTTAAAAATAAACCTGATGTTACCTGAGTCAGTTTCCCTAAATAGATTCCATACTAAGGATTCCCACTATACATCATCTCCTTTCAATATTAGCTTCTCAAACTCAAAGACCAGCTGGTCCCAAGACTGAATGTACTCCTCTACATTAATTTTTCATTTTTTGAAGCCTCCAACCAAAATTGAATCTTGTTTGTCAATCCATATATATTGTTCCTCATTTAGAGACACCTCAAGAGGCCTCCCCATCATTTTAGCTTCCTCCTCCTCAGTTGCGCTAAGCAATAAAGGTTGTTCTATCACATGGTCATCAGAGCTTAACAGAAAGACCGTGGGATGATCATCACGAACCTCATGTTTTTGGTGTCTCATAGCCTCCGTGTCTATCTTCATCTTGCTCATTTTCTTTGCAAAGCGAGTGTCAAGAGGAGGAGGTAGAGATGAGTAGTCCTTCCTCCCATTCCTTCTCCTATATTCCCTATCACATCTTAGGATTGAGTCCTCATCTGCTGAGTGAAAAGGTTCATGAACTTTGGTAGCCTGTCCATTGACCCTAACATCCTCACTTGGAGTAATGGAATCAAAACTCAAATCGGCCTCTATGAGACCTTCGAACCTCTTGCACAAGGGAACCGTCAACTGAAATGAACCCAAATCCCCCATCTGATCACCTTTGGTTGTAACAGGTGCAACCCAATCAGACCCTTGCCACCCCTTACTGGAATCTTCACTGCCCTTCCATTCTTTCTCAGCATCCAAACCAATCAATTCCACTTTCTCACTACTAGATGATCGGTTCGAGGACCGGACCCCATCTGCCTCACCATCCACCTGGACCTCCACCTACTGGGATTTCCCTTCTTCATCCCGTAACCTACCACTGGGAGGCCTCACAAGATCAGCCTTCAGCTGGTTGAACAGGTCTGACACCTTCGGGTTGCGCCGTTGATCCTCCGCTGCAGTAAGGCGACCCATTCTCACCGCATTACAATCCCTTGCCTCTCTTGCAGGAAGATCCTCCTTGGTCAGCCGCCATGATCGAGGGCCTCCAGCTCTGTTCTCAACACCCATGGCCTGCTGTTCGGATATCAAAACCCCTCATTCCACTGGTTCCTTTCCCTTTCCATTGTCCACCAACAAATTCATGACTTTCCCACCCTTGTTCCAAACACCCCTGGCATGGGAGCTTGCTCTCCTACCCGCCATCGAAGATGATACCTACTGGCACACATCCGAGACATGCCCCAGCCTCCTACAAGTAGAATAGAAATCAGTCCGTCCCTCATACACAACTTACTATTTACACCTATATTCCTCACCTATTGTAATCCAGACGAAATCGAAGGGAGCCTTCGACACATCCATCTCGACGCAAATCCTTGGATAAACAGGATGACAAACCGCTTCTGTTCTGCTGTCCGAACATAGATATCTTCCGACGAGATTTCCGAGCATCCATATGATTGCGAGAACAGTAAAAGTAGATGAGGAAAACTAACCCAAATCTCAGCCGATGACGGGTCACGGTTCATGTGAAAGTCAAACGACCACCGAAACAAGAAGAATCGGCAGCCATTGCAACTTCAGGGTGCCCTTAACCAGGCACAGATAAGATCCTCCTCAAAAGAGAATCGTATCATGATATTCCTACAATCGAGAAAGACAACGATTTCCTGCTCTTGGAGGCCCCCAAGTGTCGAATACGAACCTGTCGAACGAATCAATCGATGGTCTTCGCTGCTTAAACCGAGAAACAAGGGTGAGCTTTAGAAGAGCGGTAGATTCTGTGAACTCTGAGTTCGAAATTTGGAGTTTCAGGAAACCCTCAATGAGTTCCAGGGCCTTCGAGCATAACTCAATTTGTGGAAAATCAGGTAGAAGGTCAGGATTTGAGAAAGGGCGGAACGAAAGAGTTTTAATTTCAGGGAGAGATCCCTCCCCCATAAGGGGGGAGGGATATTCGCGGCCCCCCACTATCAGAATGAGATCGGTTATCCCCAAACAATATATCTTTAACAAACAACCATTTTAATTATAACTTTAATTAATTGGTTATTATGCATAGGTTTTACATGTTAATAAACCTATATCAGTAGCTAAAGTAGCTACAATAAACATGACATGCTTCATGCATTATTTCCATGTTTAAAAAATTTCAATATGATTAGTAATTATTCTACTCATGCCTCTTGAATTAAATTTATAATATCATTTTCCTTTATGTGTATCTTTTTCCAGCATTTAACCATGCTAAAAAATAGAAAAATGCATTAATTTAGATAACACACTATCTATTAAATACCAAGATTCAAAATAAAATACATTTGATCACAAATTCCTACTTGATAATTTAATCTCGGTATCATGAAATATTAAATTATCTGAACATGTGATAATTATCATTTCAATTATCTAATATCCAGAATTATAAAATAATTCTCATCATAATTTGTTTTATCATTTTAACACTGAGATATGCTATCATTTTGATATTTTCAAATAATATTTACAATATCACATGAAATTATCTATTTCTTTCTCATGGATAATTTCCAAAAAAAATTATAATTATTCTTCATCATGAGATAATTTTTAACAAATAAAATCTCACAACATGAGATAATTGGTTTTCTGTCTCCTAGAAAATTTCCATTATTTAAATTATCGACAGAAATATTAATAAAAATTCAGCATGAAATAATCATTATCTATTACAAATTCTATATTAAGAAAATACAGGTAATCTACATGCAATAATTCTGTAACATAAACTAAGATGACATTTCAATTCATGAAGTATAAAGGGAATATATTATGAATATTACAAAATATGAAAATATCCATAATATTAAATATTATCATAGCATCATGTGAATTCTAGTTTATTAATGTAATAGATTAACCTACTTTATAAATTAATTATTCCATGTAAATTCTATTATTCCAATTTATGGAATAATAATAATAATAGCAACATGTGATAACATTTTCCTATTCTAGTTAAGTTCAAGGATATGGAATATCATTTATCTAATAAATGTTATAATTAATCCTCTATTTAAAATTATATAATTTTTGAACCATGAATATTAAGAAGACAATACAACATGTTATTATTTTGAGGGAAAAACAAATTTAAACAGATTCATTTAATGATAATTCATTTTCTCCCTTTAATTGTTTCTATATTACTACATAGTAATTCATCATGAGTATTTCATGCAAAGGAGTTTCTTATATTTATCAAGATACTCATTATTTATGTGATATGAAAATATTATTATCCTTTTTAGGTAAATCATGACCATTTAAACAAATAAAAATTAGGCATGATCTGATCAAAACTGCACTTTAAAAACATTAGAAGTACCATATCCCTTACCTGGAGAATATAATCATAATGTGACATCTACTGAAGGATAGGAGAGAGAGTGTTATATGCATAGGATGGAATTTGCAGAAGAAACCTTCAATGAATTGAATAAAACTATTTGATCTCAAAATAAACATTTGAATCACCAACACTCAAAAGAAGAAATAAATTAAAGTGGGGTAAATAGATTCACTAGTTTCAGAAAAAATAGATATTTTCTAGATATCTCAAAAAACTCTTTTGAGCACTACATTTAATTCACATTAAAATTTAGTTTCCATTTTAATTATTCCCATGAGTTGTTTTAAAGATCTTAAATCATGAGAGTCAAAGATAAAATTTAATAATATTTATAACATATTTAAAAACCCATGATTTATATATATAATTCCTATATTCTCATTAAAAATTCATTGAAGATAAAACTAGGAAGAAAAACTGGTTTTTTATACCAAATTTTCTACCCATAAGCAACACACAATCACTATGTAATGGTAGCATGGTTTTACCCTTACATGGTCGATTACCCTTACACAGGTATAGGAAATTTGGTTGAACCCTTACAAAACTTAAGCATTCCCCAAAGTACCTTAACACAATAAGGGAAAATGTATATTGACCCTTACATATGTCAAGTTTTACCTTTAAATAAAGAAATATTACCTTCATGTAACTAAAGGAAATATGAGTTTACCCTGACACGTCATACTTGGGTTACCCTTACACGGGTAAGAAAAAATATTGTGATACCTTTATATAGCTTTAAGAAACATTAAAAACCCTTAGGAGAGGTAAGACTTACCTGTATATGAGTAGTAGGATTCCCAACTGACCTTTACGCATGGTATGAAAACAAAGGCTTACCCTCATACAAGATTAAGAAAAACCAACTGACCATTATATAGGGTAAGACTTATAGTTATGCATATGTGGACAAAATTACATACCTATATGTATCCCAAAGAAATTAATCTACCATTAAGAATGAAGAATAAACTTCCCTCTACCTTTACACACCCTTTTAGAAACAAGTATTTCACACATCTATAAGTAATATCATGCGTAAGAATAAAAATAAACTTAAAATATTTAATTTTTACTAAAATAAACTTACATATAATTTATATAAGGCTTTATTATCATTTCCAAAATCCCAAAAGACACTAAAATAATTTAATCACTTAGAAATTCAAATTAATTTCCCAAATAAACTTTTTAAACTTTCAAATTACTCTTATAATTTTTAAAACCATTTTAAAACCACTTCTTAAAACATGAAAAACTCTTTATAACCACTAGAAATCCCAAAATGACATAGAAAGAATTGAGAATATTCCATAACTTTACATCAGATACCTCTCAAACAATTATTATCCTCAAAAATTAAAATAAAACCAAAATGGTGAGAGGGAAGGAAAGATAAATCAATCAACCACCTCATGGAATACTACTCAAGGATCTTTTTATATTAAAAACATATAAACCTTTCTAGAGAATCAAATCATAAAGGTACTCAACACTATTAAATAATATTAAAAAATATACTAAGGGAGATACCAATTAAATAGAAATAATTACCTTAATAAAACATAATATAAAATAAGAGAATCAATCTCATATATCAACACAATATTGGATACTTTATCCTATTGAAATCAAGCATTAAGAAACATGGGATATTGAGAAGGTATATGTGATTCTTGTTCCCAATTAAGGTCAAATAATTACTAAAAATTCCATACTAATGGCCCTAAAAATCCAAAAATAAATGCATTTCAATAAAACAATCATTACAACAAAATCACATTACATAATGAAACACATTCATAAACAATCACTCCACATTTATTTAAAAATAAATAAATAAAACTACATTTAGGAGGAAGTATTATTATATCTAGCACTTCAAAAAAATTCTTGTGAATTCTAATAAATTAAAATATATGCATGTTTTATCCCCATTTATCATGTTATAAATGATTACACTATAATAATTGCACCATATTATTTTTCTTATTAATTTATCAACATGATTTTATTTTATCATTTCATTTCAACATTTTCTCTTTTTAGTATTTATAATCATTCAAAACATGGCATAAAAATCATGAAACTTATTTAATTGGTAACATTCAAAAATTATCATGATTAATATATCATTAAAAAAGTAGGCTAGTGTGAATTAATAACAATTTATTAACAAACTTAGATATGATGACTACAATAATTCACTATGTCTTCACTGGTTAATGATTTTAAAACATAAAAATGCTTTTAAAATGATTCCTTACTAGATATTTATAATAACATTTCTTATTAAAATATGCTAAATCCAAAAGAATACTAATAAAAACTTTTCACTAAGTCTCTTTCATTTAAAATAAGGAAGTTCTAAAACCTATAAATGAAAACCTTTTAAATCCTTATTCATAACAAGGTACCCATCCAAGGCTGACAATGGATAAAGAGAGATAATGACCCTATAAGACTACCTCTAGTAGGTTAGGGGTTGATAACCAGAGTAGAGGGTATATTAATCTCACCCATGAGAGGCATTTCCCTCTATAAAATTTAAGGATAAGAGATAAGATCCAAAGAAATTACAACCAACACCATGAATAAATTAAAGAGGTAATCCCAATAAATGAAATTCCAAACATAAACTGATACAACTAAAAAGAAAACTATAAGTACCAAAGGTAAAACTATATTGGGACCAAAAACTCCAGCAACTCTAGAAAACTTATCAAAAACTCTTCTAGGCTAGTAATGTCCATCCCATGCACCAATAAATTCCTATTAACCTGAAAAAAAGTTTATATATACATAGAGAGAGAATAACATATATACTCAGTAGGATCCTCCCTAAAACCTCTCATGAAAAATGTGAAAGAATCATCCTAAACCCTAGTGAATAAACAAAAGAAACTAACTTGTCACCTGAACAAAAAATACTAGTACCCAATTTTCAAAAAAATCTAACTCACCACATAACATAAAGAAGTAAACCATTCTAAATAAAAATCACATATATATATTGTTGGCACCAAAAATGTGGCCCGAAAGAAAGGAACGAAAAAGGCCGGCGCACTGCCTCGCGAAGCTCCGTCGCGAAGCACCGCGGCGAAGCCCCGCCGCGAAGCGCCCCAACCATGGCGGCGCCGCGAAGCACCAGAGGCGGTAATCCTCCGCGAACCCATTTGACGTTCGCGAGCCGCCGCGAAGCACCAGAGGCGGTAATCCTCCGCGAACCCATTTGACATTCGCGAGCCGCCGCGAAGCACCGAAGGCGGCGCACGAGCACTACTTCGCGACTCCCCTTCCCTATAAATACTGGACTCCCCCTGAGTCCCGGGGACGGACAATCCGACCTTTCGGCTTCTCCTCTCCCGAATCGCGAAGCACTTTTTTCCCCAGGAATCATGAGCTCCGCGAGGTATTTCTACTTCGCGAGATGCCTCTGCTTTGTCTCGTTTTGAGCCCCTCTCCCGGGAGGGATGCCCTTCGTGAAGCTCAAGGGCGTTCGCAGAGGAAGGGGATTCCCAAGGGAACCCGGGCAGCCGCGGAGCGTTTATGCTTCGCGAAACACCCAACCCATGCTAGTGATCCCTATGCCAAGGCAGGATCACTATACATCGCGAAGCACACTGCTTCGCAGGACCCTGCTTCGCGAGGCACCCCTTCTTCGCGAGGCAGTGCTCCGCGAACACTGTTCCACTTCGCGAAGCACCTCCCACTCACACCAATACCCCATGCTAAGGCCAAGGCACCCCACTTCGTTAATCACACTCCTTTTCTTAGCGATTCCTCTTCCCATGCGACCCTCTAGGTTTTCACGATGTGATTTCAAAGTCCCATGGACAATACCACCCGTAGCGTTGCTTCGCCAAATGCTTCTTCGCATAGGCACGCTAACGGCTATTGCTTCTTCGCATAGACACGATAACGTGGACCCCTCGATGGTTCGTCCCACGACCCCCCTTTACCATGGCCTTACCGGTACCTTCCCTTCCCCAAGGACCAGAGGGTACCGGTTATGTAAGTCCTAGGGGTGTGGAGTGAACCCACTTCGTCCGAGCTGTAGGACGTTAAACTGCCAAGCACCACGTCCTCAACACATGATGTTAAACTGTGACCCAACCTCGTCTCCCTCATGAAGGGTCCCCCCAGCTCGAACATTCTTTACACCACTCATCTCCACGGGAATGGAACTCTTCCGCACATGGAATGAGATCCTCCTTGTCGGAGTGGCGTATGTTCACAGGGGAAGGGATGCCTCAGAGCGTAAGACCCTAACCTTTGGTACGGATGATTGCACCCGTGCATCTCCGTACTTCCCCACTACCATGGTCGGTGGAGGACGTGATAGGGAACGAGGCACCTCCCTATGGGCCTCCATCCTGGAGTAAGTCCCAACACCATGGGCTGCCCAACGCGTAAGCACCTTTTCACTTCTCACAGACGCACCCTTCGTGACGTGATCGTCCGGTCCTTGCAACCTCTTGTTTCTCACACCGAGCATGACTCACGTAGAGTGAGCACCGACCCTGACCACCCATCTCAGTGAACTACGAGGTCTTTGGTCCATGTCAAGGCATGGTACGTAGGAAGCCTCTATGAGGTCCAAGCCCACCCGTCATTTCACGTCGGGTCTCACCCCCGTCCAGCATGACGTTAAACTGCATTCTGGTCCAGTGGTAAGCCACTGCGACCCACCCATCTCAGTGAACTACGAGGTCTTTGATCCATGTCAAGGCATGGTACGTAGGAAGCCTCTATGAGGTCCAAGCCCACCCGTCATTTCACGTCGGGTCTCACCCCCGTCCAGCACGACATTAAACTGCATTCTGGTCCAGTGGTAAGCCATTGCGACCCATCCATCTCAGTGAACTACGAGGTCTTTGATCCATGTCAAGGAATGGTACGTAGGAAGCCTCTATGAGGTCCAAGCCCACCCATCATTTCACGTCGGGTCTCACCCCCGTCCAGCACGACGTTAAACTGCATTCTGGTCCAGTGGTAAGCCATTGCGACCCACCCATATCAGTGAACTACGAGGTCATTGATCCATGTCAAGGCATGGTACGTAGGAAGCCTCTATGAGGTCCAAGCCCACCCATCATTTCACGTCGGGTCTCACCCCCGTCCAGCACGACGTTAAACTGCATTATGGTCCAGTGGTAAGCCATTGCGACCCACCCATCTCAGTGAACTACGAGGTCTTTGATCCATGTCAAGACATGGTACGTAGGAAGCCTCTATGAGGTCCAAGCCCACCCGTCATTTCACGTCGGGTCTCACCCCCATCTAGCACGATGTTAAACTGCATTCTGGTCCAGTGGTAAGCCATTGCGACCCACCCCTTGAACTACAAGGTCTTTGATCCATGTCAAGGCATGGTACGTAGGAAGCCTTCAAGAGGTTCAAGCCCACCAATAGTGGACCCCCGGGTCTACTTTCACGTCAGTTCACCGACGGACCCATCTCAGTGAACTATGAGGTCTTTGATCCATGTCAAGGCATGGTATGTAGGAAGCCTCTATGAGGTCCAAGCCCACCCATCATTCACGTCGGGTCCCATTCTGGTCCAGTGGTAAGCCATTGCGACCCACCCCTTGAACTACGAGGTCTTCGATCCATGTCAAGGCATGGTACGTAGGAAGCCTTCAGGAGGTTCAAGCCCACCAATAGTGGACCCCTGGGTCTAATTTCACGTCGGTTCACCGACGGACTCATCCCTTTTGAACTACGAGGTCTTTGATCCATGTCAAGGCATGGTACGTAGGAAGCCTCTATGAGGTCCAATCCCACCCGTCTTTCATTCACGTCGGTTCCCATTCCGGTCCAGTGGTAAGCCATTGCAACCCATCATCCCTTTTGAACTCTGAGGTCTTTGATCCATGTCAAGGCATGGTACGTCGGAAGCCTCTATGAGGTTCAAGCCCACCAATAGTGGATCCCCGGGTCTACTTTCACGTCAGTTCAACGACAAACCCCTTTTGAACTACGAGGAATTTGATCCATGTCAAGGCATGGTACGTAGGAGGCCTCTATGAGGTTCAAGACACATTGCTCAGTCGTTTATTCACGTCGAGTTTCGCCCTCGTCCAGCATGACGTTAAACTGTATGCCCCCCTTTTCCTGCATGACATTAAACTGCTCACCCATTCCCGTTTGAACTACAAGTTCTTTGATCCATGTCAAGGCATGGTACGTAGGAAGCCTCCAAAGGTTCAAGCCCACCCCTCATTGGACCAAGGTCCACCTTCACGTCGGTACGCCGACGATGCTCATCGGACCAAGGTCCACATTCACGTCGGTTCACTGACCACCCCTCATCGGACCAAGGTCCACCTTTACGTCGGTACGCCGACGATGCTCATCGGACCAAGGTCCACATTCACGTCAGTTCACTGACCATCTCTCATTGGACCAAGGTCCACCTTCACATCGGTACTCTGATGAGGCCCATCGGACCAAGGTCCACCTTTCCCGAACTACACGGACTTTGATTCCCTGCCACGGGGATACGTAGGAAGCCTCGTCAAGGCTCGAGCCCAACTTCACTGTCGCCCCCTGCGATGGTCCCACTTCACTCTCCTTCCACTCCATTCACCAATCGCCCATGGGCTGGCCCCGGTATCGATATCCTTTCAAGGAGGATCCCTCAAATCCGATCTATCCTAGCTAATGCTCTGGTTGGATTGATCCGTCCCCGCTGGACGTTAAACTTGCGACATACCCTGTGTTGAACACGGGAAGCTGAGGAAAACCTCAGATATGTGTCTGTGACACATAATTCCCCGCGCTCGATGTGGGATGCCTCAGGCTTCCACGCCCTCGAGAAGCCTTGTGGTCAAGGATAACAGAAAAACATGCCAGGTACCCCCAGCATCCAGACACGCTATTGATGCCTCAACGTGACTACTACCCTGACCGAAGGTTGTTGCCCTGACTGGACCCTTTGGAATGTCCCGACAGAATAAGTGTAATTAATCGGCGTCCATGGAAACATGGCACTGGGAAGAGTTTCACGAACTACGTATTAAATCTATAAGGGAGACCCGGACTAGGTGATGAGTTCTGAGGAGGGATCCGCAGGAGGAAGAACCGACATCCCATCATCCCGTTTTGATCAAGGAGCAGACGTCCCTGAATAAGGAGCGAATGTCACCCGCCTTTGGAAAGCGGGAATGCGGGGCAACAGCCGCACGTCCTCACAGACGGATGTGCGCGCCCCGACGAAAGCGTCGGAAACAGAAATGGTGAACCCGATGTGAAATTCTTCTCCTCAATATGGAGATTAGTAGCGTTCGAGACACCAGTAGATTGAAGTGTCACCGGATCCAGATATCTGGTGCCTGGTCCCGCCAAGCAAATAGTGGGTCTATCGTGAAACTCACCGGAAGTCGGGGTAGTAGAACGTGGGGCACTCCACTCTGCAGCGTGTTGGCGTGGATCCTTCTCACAGACATGGAGAATGGAAGAACGTTGGGGCACTGGCTGTCAATCCTTTTCCTCTCAGTACTGATGAGTTGATCCCTTCGTTTCTCAGGAACCAGGTTGCTATTTCAGAGATGCGGTCACCATCCGCTCCTCGCCCACGCAGGGGAAGGGGCAACACCACGACGTCCACCCCACATGGCGCCACTACCGCCACGATGGCTGCCACGTCACAGAATACGGGACACCCACGTCCCCTTTCCCCATCAGTGGTCATCCAACGAAGGGTGATCAACAGTCTCGTGCGCAGATTTGAGGAAGAAGGGGTCATCCCAAACCGGGATATGGCCCACCTGGACCTGGAGGCCTCCAGGCCCCGCCGTCAACACCGCCCTAACAGGCCGCGCAGGGAGCCCCTGCTCCCCACCCCGACATTCAACCGTTTCGGGAGCCTATCCCTGGAACGCCTTGACGACTCCTCGCCTTACGCTGAAGAGGCGGGCGCTGTCCGGCTCAGTCCGCTCAGGGCCCCGACCCGGGGCCCCCAGGAGAGAGCTCTCGTCCGGCCGCGTCAGCGCCGCCGTACGGCCCTGCAGGTAGATCAGGCAGAATACGTCCCTGCACCACCTGCACCGGCCCGCCTGATCTGACGTCAGCGCCGGGCCCGGGCTGAGGACGCTCGCTCAGGCACGTCCACGTCGACAGCTACAGTGGCCCGAGCCACCACCGACGGGCATTATGAAGCCCCCGCGTACATTGAGCAGGGGCACCCCTTCACCCAACCAGGATCGAGACCCCAACCGCCCCACGGGCAGGCTGGGTTGACTCTCCGGGTTGCAGGCCCAAGTGGTGATCGCCGCGAGCTAACCCGCGGTAATGCCACCCTGTACGGAGGTCCTCCCCGTACCACTACTCCACAGAGCGTGGGCCTTCTCCGCTCCGAGGTTCGTCATGGAGGCATGCCTCGTGCTACCCCCATCCTGCAGGAAGACCTACCCCGTGGCAGTGACGCTCAGCGCGGAAACCTTTCCCGTGCCCGCTGTACAGGGTATGGAGTCCATCCTTCTGAAGGCACCGTCCATCCGGTCCCTCTCCAACGTGGGGGGCCTCCCTACGTCCTCTATGCAACCGGCGAAGGTCCTCCTCGCCCCAGCAACTCGAGGAGTGAAGGTCGGCCTCACTCCACTCGCATCGACCATGGAGGTCCTCCCCATGCTCCTGCCAGTTCCAACAGAGGCCCCGCCCACATGGGTACTGTTCATGGAGGTCCTCCCCATGTACCCTTTGACATTTTCCCTGGTTCCCCTCGCACCCCGGCTATCTCGAGTGGGGGCCCTCTCCGCCACAGCGCCAGCGCCACCCCGAGGCTGCCTGATAGGGGTCAACCCTGTCCCGAAGATCCACCCAGGGGTAGAAGAGCGGGTCGTCACCGCCACAAGAAGAATCCTGGGAAGGCCCAGGTGGAGATCAAACCTGCCCGCTTCTCCGATTCAGAAGCGGAATGCGATTCAGCGATGGAACCTTCTCCCCGCTCCTCCATATCAAGGACTGGGGCAGGAACCAGACGCGTTAGCCTCGTTCTCCCAGAATTTGAGGTCCACCGGATTCCCGTCTCTCTCCGCAGGTACATCCAGGAGGAAGAAATCCTGGGAATTCCGCAGGTCTCGGCCATGCAATCACCGCCTCTGTCACCAGAATAGACCTCTACCTCTACCAGAGATCACGTAGAGTTATTTTGGGGGCCAACGACGGTAGAGCGACGACACGACCTGTCGCCGGTAGCCGCGGGTCCTATTCCGGAAGCTGCGATTATCAGCCCGTCGTATCGTGACATCGTGGCCAGGTCACCTCACTCTTCGGAGGATGGCCCAGAATTCGGCGGCCAGTCAGCTCGTTTGCCGTATTCTCCGCCGTCGAGCTTACTATCCCAATGGTCTGCCTCGGTACCGCTTCCGGTTCATCAGCCGCCCCCGGTTGACGAGTGGGGCAACACAGGGCCAGACCCTGAGTCTGAGCCTAGGAGCTTCTGGAGTATCCTTGCAGCGGATTACTTCCCGGAGAAGTTCTGGCCGACGGCAGCACTGAATTTCCGCATACCAGAGTCTCTTACCCCTGAAGACGTGGGGTGCTTTTGTCGAACCCTGTGGGCGACACACTTCCGCCTCCGTTATGAACGGGTGGTGTACCCCAGAAGTCGTGAGCACTTCGAAGAAATCGGCGAGCAATGTCGCCTGATCGATGCAGCCACACTTCTTGTGGCCCAGCACCCTGAGTCGCCAGGCCACCAGAGCGCCCTTCAACGAAAATGTGTTCAGAGTCTTAAAGCACTCCGTAGAATCGTCAGGGAAGCCACCCCCCATGTGCATGTCCGTGGTTGGGGACACTATGTCGCTCTCCTCTTCGACCCTATCCGACGACAGCCCGATTCTCTATGCGACATCGAGGATATTCCCTCAAGAGGGGTCGCAGTCTACATGGCCGACGTTGTGGATAAGGAAGATGAGCTTGAGTTCCTTGATGGATACTTACCACCCAAGGGCATACCGCCGCTGCTCGACCCGTCAGGGAGAGTTACCCGTCAGTAGAGAAACCTGCTAGGCATCCCCGTACCCACCGAGTCGCTGGTACTTGGTCGAAACACTGGAAAGGGTAAGGAGCACGTCGGAATAGTAAAGCACTCCGACCCGTCCGCCTTTGTGCAGAAAACGGACTAAGATCCTGAGAAGGCCACGTTACGCCAGCAGCTTGCTGAGCAGAAGTGGCTGGTTGACGAACTCTTGGCTGAACGTGCCGCAGAGCGACGACCCGACTATGGTAATCCCAGGCCGGGGCAGCAGGGGCAGGAACAATTTCCCCCCGGTGAGATGCCTCCGGGAAACCCTGATCTTGCTACTGTAGCAGACAGGGCGGAAGCCGGAACATACGGCAAGAGGGCGTGATACGTCTTGCCAAACCCCCCTGAGCGACAGGGCAATCTGAAGAATCCAACTCGGGTTCCCCCAGTCACCCCGCAGGTCATCCAGCCAGTTGACCCATGAGCGGCCGAAGCCATATACCGTGTTGAAGAACCTGGAAATGCACTTGTGGTTAGGGATCCCTGTCAAGAAAGGGACCCCCACCCGGAGGACCTTATTGCGGCACTCACAGCCCGCCTCGAGGCGTTGGAAACGCGGCAGGTGGTGGTCCCACCGGATGGCAAGCCTTATCCTGCGTGGGTGGATGATATGCCCGTGCCTCCGGGTTTTGGGAACCCAACTTGCTCGCCTTTTAACAGGACAGGGGACCCGCCCCAGCACTTGGCTCATTTCTCTTCCAGGTGTGGCCCCATGCTGGGGACCCCGGCTCAGCAAGAAGCCACCAAGCTCCGATGTTTTGTACAGACATTGGAAGGTCCGACATTCGTCTGGTACAGCCAGCTCCCTATCGGATCGGTGACCGGTTGGGAGGATCTTCACCGACAGTTCTTATACCAGTTCAGCTCCACCACGCGAAAGACCAGCATTGCGGACCTCTTCAAGTGCAAACAGAGGCCTGATGAGCGGGTTGCAGATTTCATCGCCCGGTGGAAAGGACTTACGTATTCCCTCGATATGACACTGACTCAGGAGCAATTATTGACGATGTGTGTGGGGAACGTCAAGACAGAGCTGGTACCCTCCTTGATTACCCAGAACTACCATGGAGGGTTCAGAGATTTCTTGGACAAGGCTCAACGCCTTGAGGAAGCCCTGCAACAGGCCAGTCAGGCACGTTTGCTGCCCCCTATGATCCCAGCCAGGAGGACCGCCAGGGCTGAACCCGCCGTGGTGGCTCAAATAAAATCCCCAAGGCAGCTGGAATTTCTGCCGGTGGCACCACCTCCGCAACCCCGCAGAGGTCCTCCACGTCAAGCACAGGCTCCCGCCCAGCAGCGACCGCCTCAGAACCGACAGGTTCCCCCGCGCAACGCGCCACCGCCACCTAGGTGAGACAACCAGGCGCCACCTCCTCGGCATGCCCCTCCGGTCCCTCGTCAGGACCAGGCCCCCAGGGCCCCCTATCCGGAAAGAAGGTACCAGACCTATTCGTTCAACGAAAATCAGGTCCCTGGCTACTTCCGAAGTGCTCTAGAGCAAGGGATTGTGCGTCAGCCTGAGTGCAGAAGGCCGGCAGAGGCGCACCTCACCGATCACCCCAACTACTACCCTTATCATCGGATCCTGGGGCACACCCTTAAGCGATGCTATGTGTTTAAAGACTGGCTTCAGGACTAGGTCAACAACAATATAGTCAAGTTGGGCCCAGCACCAGCGCAAGTGGCAGGCGTCTTTGCAGGATCAGAAATCGGCAGCGACAGCGAAGGTGAGTGGCAGTAGGTCCATAGCTGCGGATCCCAGAAATATGACGACTGGATGGCTCGAAAAACCATCGTCCGTGCCCAGGGTATCATCCAGGCGTGCCTGAAGCAGTCGGAACCTTTAGAAGAAGTAGTCGGTGCCTCCACATCGTCTTCACAGTCGACCTCTGCTCAAAAGGGCAAGCAGCGGCGACGCAAGAAGAAGCAACGTGCACCGCCAGTGTCGTCGTCATCCCGCACTCTCGGTGACTTTATGCCCCCCGAAATGGGGATCCCTCTCAGAATCTGCCCAGCGGTGGATGACTCCTCGAGCAATAGCCAAGGGTATGCTTTGGTTAACACCATGGAGCTGGTAAAGCCCTATATGACCCCCGACGAGGGGGAACCCCAGGCAGACCTCCCCAACGTTTCCAGCCGACGTCAACGTCAGCAGAATCGAAATCGCGCCGGTCATCGAGGTACGTCAGCAGGCACTTGTGGCCAAGCCATGCACGCTATCGAGACCAGGCAGTAGGCTCAGCGCAGATCTCAGCACGCGCAGACCCATCCAACACCCTCGGCTCTACCTCCACCGCCGTTTGTGCTACTAGATCGGGGGGAGCCGCCTCGTCCGTATCATAGTCAGTCTTGCCCGGCTACAGGCCAGCCTCCGCTGTCCGATCCTAGTCTGGCGACTACTCTTCAGGCTTCTACTGGTAGGCAGCAAGATGTACCCAGTACTAGTCAATCGCCGGTTCAGCCAGCTGGACCCGCTGTGCATCCAAATGCCGAACGACCTCCTGTAAGCAGAGGTTCGCGTTTGGCACGAAAGTACGATGTTCTGAAGCACCTGGCTGGAATCCCGGCGAGGCTTTCCATCCTTGAGGCCCTTTTCCTGTCATCTAAAATGCGCGAGGCACTCGCCGAGGCCCTAAGGAGCCCCCTCCAGTTCGAGACGGAAGTAGCAGCTGCGGAAGCCTTCCATACCGAGACGATTGAAAACGCCGAATGTCAGGCGGTTATCTCGTTCTCCGGTGAAGATGAGGACCCTCCTATACAGGGGCACATTCGCCCACTATATATCACTGGCCACTTCAACGGCGTGGAAGTCCGCCGCTGCCTCGTTGACACGGGTTCTGGAATCAACCTAATTCCGACCCGGGCGCTGCGAAAGCTGGGTCTGTCCGAAGGTGATTTAACTCCCTCTGACCTCAGGATCCAGGGGTACGACAGGACAGAGCAAACCTCGGTCGGCCAGATCCGCTTGAAGACTCAGTTCTGTGGCTTAATTGCCAGCACCGAGTTCATGGTTGTTTCTCAGGACACCGCCTACAACGCATTGATGGGTAGGCCATGGATCCATCTGCATGCAGCGGTCCCCTCGTCGTATCACCAATTCCTCAAGTACCCGCTCAACGGTCGAGTAGGTGTGCTCCAAGGAGACGCATCCCCTTTCGCTTCTTGTGAGGCCCGCTATCTGGATGCGGGTTATTACAAAAGTAAGGACAAGCAAATCCTGGTAAGCGAGGATGAGCCCGCCCCGATCACAAGTGATCCCTGGGCAAGCATGGACAACGCCTACATCCTCACGATCCACCGGTTGGAGGCCACGACCCCCGACATGGGGCAATGCTTTGTTGTTTCAGGTACGCAAGGAAGACATATTCCCGTGTCCAAGCGACGGCGGAAAATCACCTCGTACTCCTACATCAACTAGGCTCAGGTGATCCCGGAATCTCCTACCCCTATACGGTACCGGGACGTCAAGCTTATGACAACGGCGGTGCACCATACGTGTCTCTTCCGCCGGGCTGGAATTAACCGACTCAGGCCGACACGTCACCACTTCTTTGATATCATCAAACGTGGCCCTTTAGGCCGAAGGCCAGATGGGATAGGGTCGACTGCCTCCATTGCCATGGTCTCAATGGAAAGTGAGTCTCCTGATGTGATGACCGCTGCTGCCCGAGTCGGCACCAGCTGCCCCGTGGATCTTGATAGCCTAGAAGTATCTTCCATCGCGGGAAGTCCCCCCACGGCTGGGGAGGAAGACTTGGAGGATGCTCCCCCAGCCTTTGAAGAAGGGGACTCTACCACTGTTGATGAACTGGTACAGGTGAACCTTGGTAGCGAGGCAGATCCGAGACCCACATTGATCAGTGCGGCCATGTCCCTCGAGGAGCGGCAGCAGTATGTAGACTTCCTCAAACAGCACCGTGATGTGTTTTCCTGGAGTTACGATGAGATGTCGGGGCTGGATCCCCAAGTGGTCGTCTACCGTATGGGCCTCCCGGAAAAACATCGTGGGTTTAAGCAGCCTCCCAGGAAGATGCACCCTTCCCATGGCACTATGGTTGAGGCCGAAGTTGATAAGCTAATCAAAGCCAACTTCGTCAAGGAGGTCCAGTACCCCAAGTGGCTTGCCAACATTGTGCCAGTCAGGAAGAAGAATGGGCAGATCAGAGTCTGTATCGACTTCCGCGATCTTAATCGCCACTGCCCAAAGGATGACTTCCCACTCCTGGTGACAGAGCTTTTGATTGACGCCACGACCGGATTCCAAGCCCTCTCTTTCATGGATGGGTATTCCGGGTATAACCAGATCCGGATGGCCCCCGAAGACGAGGAGTCCACTGCCTTCAGGGCTCCCCAGGGTACCTTTTTCTACCAGGTAATGCCATTCGGTTTGAAGAATGAAGGTGCCACTTATCAGAGGGCCATGCATCGCATATTCAAACCGATCCTCGGGACATTGGTGGAATGCTACGTGGACGACCTCGTAGTCAAGTCACATCAGCGCCAGGACCATCTCAGAGACCTTGAGAAAGTGTTCGGCTTCCTCCGTTCCCGTCACCTGAAGATGAACCCGCTGAAGTGTGCCTTCGGAGTCACCTCCGGGAAGTTTCTGGGCTTTGTTGTCAGATACCGAGGTATCGAGATCGACCCGAGGAAGATCAAGGCCATCATCCAAATGCCTCCCCCGAGCAACATTCGAGAGCTCTGAGGCCTTCAAGGCCACTTAGCCTATATACGCCGATTCATTGCGAATCTGGCCGGCAAGTGTAAGCCCTTTTCTCGGCTCATGAAGAAAGGCGCTGCCTACGAATGGGATGAGGAGTGTCGGACCGCCTTCGAGGAAATCAAGCAGTATATGCTCCAACCTCCGGTCTTGATGCCACCCGTCTCCAGAAAGCCACTGGTCCTTTACGTGACTGCCCTGGAGAGATCCCTCGGTGCGCTGCTCGCCCAGAAGAACAACGAGGGTACTGAGAATAGTCTCTACTATCTCAGCCGCATGATTCTCGATACGGAGATTCGATACTCCCCTGTCGAAAAGAGCTATCTTGCGCTCGTCTTCGCCGTGCAGAAGTTGCGGAACTACCTGCAACACCACGAGATGCAATTGATCTCTCGGGTAGATCCACTGAAGTACATCCTGAACCGCCCCATGCTGACTGGCCGACTAGCACGGTGGGCGGTGATTCTCCAGCAATTTGATATCAGGTTTATACCTCAGAAGGACATTAAGGGACAGGCATTGGAAGACTTTTTAGTTGCCCATCCAACCTCCGCGGATCAATCCCTGGACCTGGACTTCCCTGATGAGATGATCCTCTCAGTCGATCATGCTACCCCGTGTTGGCAAATGCATTTCGACGGTGCCTCCCGGAGCCCCACCGGTAGAAATCTCAACGATCCCAAGCTCAACAGAGTGGGCCTGGGTATTGTCTTCATTACCCCGGCGCAGGCCGTCCTGCCGTACTCGTTCCTGTTGTCAGAAGGTTGTACGAACAACGAGGCAGAGTACCAAGCTCTCATCACCGGCCTCGAGTTGGCCCTTGAGATCCATGTTCCCCACCTACATGTGAAGGGAGATTCCGAGCTGGTAATCAAACAGGTTAATGGCGAATACGTCGTCAGGAAGCCAGAGCTTGCACCGTTGTTGGAGTACACCCTCCTCCTAATGGCCCAGTTCTCTTCTCATCCAGAGGTTACCCATGTCCCACGGTCGCAGAACGGCCAAGCAGACGCCCTGGCTGGCTTAGCCGCGTCACTCGCAGAACCCGAGCAAGATGATTTGGTCATACACGTGGCCCACCGGAGAGTCATTGCCCCCGTCACCCAAGAGGACCGTGATAGCCTGTGGGTAAGTCATCTCACCGCCGGACCCTCCGTATCGTGAATCCCGGGTTCGTCGGACGCAGTGGTTGAAACCACCCTCGACTGGAGAGCACCTTTTGTCAAGTATCTCCAAAATGGTCAGCTCCCGGACGACCGGGCCAAACGCGAGCGAATCTGAAGCCGCGTGCTACAATTAACCCTCCGGAGTGGCCCCAGCCTTGAACAGATCCTATATAAGCAGAGTTTCGATGGTGTCCTCCTCCGTTGCATCCAAGGAGGGGAGATACCTCAAGTTATGCAAGAGGTTCACGCCGGTTCCTGTGGCGCCCATCAAGCTGGGCCGAAACTGTCCCATCAAATCCGAAGGTTGGGGTACTTTTGGCCCTCTATGATCCACGATTGTATTGGATACGCCAAGAGATGCCACGCGTGCCAAGTACACGCCAACTTCTTGCATCGGCCGCCGGAGCCCCTCCACCCCACCAAGTACTCTTGGCCATTTGCGGTATGGGGTCTTGATGTAGTGGGATCGTATCCACCGGCAACAGCCCGCCAGTGCAGGTTCATCCTAACTGCTACAGATTTCTTCTCCAAGTGGGCAGAAGCAGTTCCGCTCAAAGAGGTCAAGGCCCATTCCATGGTTGACTTTGTGAGCTTCAACATTATCCACCGGTTTGGAGTCCCTCACGCTGTCCTCACCGATAACGGCACCAACTTCCGAGCAGCTGAATTGAAGAAATTTTATGCTAAGTATGACATCCGGTCGAACCATACCTCCCGCTACCACGCGCAGGCGAATGGACAGATCGAGGTGTTCAACAAGACCCTCTCTAACATTCTGCAGAAGATGGTTGGTCAGAACAAGAAGAGTTGGCCGGACAAGCTCCCCAACACCCTCTGGGCTTACCGGATGACGACTCGCAACTCTACCCAGGTGACCCAATATTCCCTGTTGTATGGAGCTGAGGCCGTCCTACCCATTGAGATCTAGCTGTCGTCGCTACGCACTGCAGTTTATGATCACCAGACATCAGATGAGGTAGCCGAGATCCGTCTAGCTGAATTAGAGGCACTGGACGAGAACCGGCTTCGTGCCCTGCACAATCTGGAAAGGCATCAGGACAAGATAGCGAGAGCCTTTGACAAGAAGGTTCATCTCCGCTCTTTTCTACAAGGTGACCTGGTATTGGCCCTTCGAGCGCCAATGATTCCCGATAGGAAACCGCCCAAGTTAGAACCCAAATGGGAAGGGCCTTATATCATCCATAAGGTTTACCCCAATGGAGCATACTCTTTGGTGACCACAGATAGAGAGCGTATAACCCCTCCCACCAATGCCAAGTTCCTCAAGCGATACTTTTCCTAGGGAAAAAGTGGTCCTGCATGACCCTAAACTGCGAGAGCATCCTGCACGACCCTAAACTGCGACTTGGTCCTGCACGACCTTAAACTGCATCTCCGTCCTCACTGCAAGATGTTAAACTGCAATCCGGTCAGGCCTTTCTGACCGAGGCTCAGCCTCAGGCCCCTTAGCCTCCTTGGGCCCCCGGCCCCGTCTCCACCGCGGTTTGGCCCCCAGGCCCCTCTTGTTGTTTTTTTCCCAACTTACCCTCTCGTGGGATTGTACGGTATGGTGTAGGACCACGTCCTCATTCATGCCGGATTACTTGTTGTACCGTATATATCCCCAAATGAGGTGCTTCTCATCGTCCCGCATGACGTTAAACTGCACTTCTAGAACTACATGTGGCTTGATTCTCATCCTTATGAGATACGTAGGAACACTCAGACACCTCGTCTTGAGCCCAGCCCCAAGCTTTTCCCTTCCACTATTCCCCCTAGTAATAGTTTTCTTGGAGGATCTTTGTATAGAAGGGAGTAGGCTTTCTTGGCCCCGCTTATGAAACCCCGCTCACACAAAGATTGTAAGGGTCGCACCATGCGCCCACTCCCGTTCTTCTATCCTCCCACGTCCTCACCGCATGACGCTAAACTGCATGGCCTTCAAGAACTACGTATGGCTTGATTCTCATCCTTATGAGATACGTAGGAACGCCCGGACACTTCGTCCGTGGGCCCATCCCAAAATCCAAAATCTTCCCCTCGGGTCAAGACATGGCAGGGTGCACACTTTTTCCCCGACCCACATCGAGCAAGCCTCGACCCGGCTGCACATTCCCCCGTGGAGATGTTTTCCCATTTCGTGGATGGATACAACTATGCTTCACCCACTCTTTGACTGGGATTTCGTCATTTTTCGCACCCAGAGGGACCCCCAAGAACGGCCTGGATACAATGCCCAAGGGCTCTCCTACAGATACGGGCCAATGCCCCCCATGGTTTCAAGCAAAGCTGATACAAGTCCCGCGTTGCGAATTTGGTCAGCGGTCGACGCTCATTTGTTGCCCCCATATGGGTCACCATAGGAACGCTGTGTTTCAAATATGGTCAACAGTGTCCTCGATTTTCGGGTCCACCCCGAGATGTCCCAGGCATCAAGAACAGTGGTTCATTCTGCCCCATCCCGAGGTGACAAACTTCCCCCAGGTGGTGCTAGCGATCCGGGCCACGACCCAGGATTCCTCATGAGGGTGTACGGTGTGATGTGGGACTACGTCCTCATTCACTTCGGGATCATGTACCATGTCGTACGCCCTCCCTTTACGAGGCCTAGCCTCATGCCCCTTGGCCTTCTCGGGTCCCCGACCCTCGTCCTTATGTAAGACGTTAAACTGCAGACCAGTCATCCCTTTCTGACTGATAACTTTCCCTTTTCTCCGGGCCACGGCCCATGATCCCTCATAACGGTGTACGGTATGATGTGGGACTATGTCCTCATTCACGTCCCATGCCGTACGCCCTCCCTTTACGAGGCCCAGCATCAGGACCCTTGGCATTTTCGGGTCCCCGACCCTCGTCCTCATGTAAGACGTTAAACTACAAACCAGTCAGGCCTTCCTGACTGATGCCTGATCTTAGGCCCCTTGGCCTTCTCCCCAATCTCTCACCCGGAGTGTACGGTGTGGTGTAGGACTACGTCCTCATTCACGTCGGGACCATGTACCATGCCGTACGACTCCCCTTACGAGGCCCAGCCTCAGGCCCCTTGGCCTCCTTGGGCCCCTGGCCCCTCGTCCTCATGTAAGACGTTAAACTGCAAACCAGTCAGGCCTTCCTGACTGATGCCTGACCTTAGGCCCCTTGGTCTTTCCGGGCCACGGCCCAGGTCCCCTCTTGCCCAGGGTGTATGGTGTGATGTGGGACTATGTCCTCATTCACGTCGGCTTCTTCACCATACCACACACCTCCTTTGTTTCGGGGTATATTGCTTCCACTTCTCGTCCAGTATGACATTAAACTACGTATAGAGAACTACGTGTGGCTTGATTCCCATCCTAATGGGATATGTAGGACCACCTGGATGTCCAAGATTCGGGTCCAACCCCATCTCTCGGGAATCCACATCCCATCCCAGCCCCTTGGCCTATCCTTCATCCATGAGAGGATTATATGGTGTGGTGTGGGATTATGTCCTCATTCACGACGGTTTCGTAATGACCACGCCATGCTCCCCCCCCCCTACTGAGCTGTTTCATCGATCCCTTTTTCGGCGGTTCACCAATGTGCTTAAGAGTACTCTGGTTTATTACCTGGAATGCCAAGCTTTACTTGGACACGTCCGCACCCGCTTTCCAGGCTTTGCGTATCCCCGCATCAAGGCTTTCATCATCTTTCACACCCGGAGGGACCCCCAAGAACGGCCTGGATACAATGCCCAAGGGCTCTCCTAACGATACGGGCCAACACCCCCAAGGGTTTTGGACAACAAATCGATAAAATCCCGCGTTGCGAATAAGGTCAGCGGTCGATGCTCGTTTGTTGTTCCCACCTCAGGCTAACGCGATACGGATGCTGTGTTTACATCATGGTTAACAGTTTTCCTCTATCGCCACGTCAACCCATTGAGCCCAAATGCCGGGTACATGATTCACACCCTTCATCACTTCATCATGTCCAAGTAGAGCCTCAGGATTCTTGGTACTTTTCTTCCGTGCACGTCTGCACGTTGGGAGAACAAGCTGCATCAAAGGTGTCCTTCGAAACTCTCCGCCAACTCCCCTTTGATGAACGCCCCAAGTATTGTGATGAGGATACCCCCCTTGTTTCCCACACCGAGTTTATCTCACGTGGGCTTAGGGATTGGGTTGACATCTGTGCTTACTCGGGAGTTGTCACCATCCATGGTCCGAGCTCTAAGGCCATAAACTAAGACTCTCATCTGGAACTACGTTCAAGACCCCTTGTCTTTGGGTCCAACTTGAGTTCAGCAAGTTCACCTCTCTCGGGTCCTACCATTGGGACCCCAGCCACGGGACCGCGTGGCGTAGTGTAGGATTACGTTCTCATTCACGCCAGGTTTGCAATCGCTGCACCACGCGCACCCCGTTCTGAGAGTTGGCCTTCCTATTCTTTTTCCTGCATGACATTAAAAGGCACCCTTCAGAACTACGTGTAGCTTGATTCCCATCCTCATGGGATAAGCAGGACCACCTGGATGTTTAAGATTCGGGTCCAGCCCCACCTCCTGGTGATCTCCTGATCTCCCAGTCACCTAGGCCACTTAGCCTATCCCTCTCCAGGAGGGGGAGGTGTAGGTATGATACAAGGTTTTGGGCACCATGCCCCCTTCCCCCGGAAACCTGCCATCTCTCGATCACCCTCAAAGTTGAGTCCCTTGACTCCTTGCAGTGGTTCACCCATGTATTAAGAGCACTCTAGTCTAGGACCAAGAGTGTCAGATTCAACTTGATCAAGTTCCTTCCACTTGTCAAGCTTCGTGTTCCCCTCTATTCGGACTTTCATCATCTTTCACACCCAGAGGGACCCCCAAGAACGGCATGGATACAATGCCCAAGGGCTCTCCTACCGATACGGGCCAACTCCCCCGAGGGTTTTGGACAACAAATCGATAAAATCCCGCATTGAAAATATGGTCAGCGGTCGATGCTCGTTTGTTAGTCCTCATTTCAGGCTAACGCGACAGGATGCTGTGTTGAGAACATGGTCAGCAGTAATCCTCTGTCGTCACGCCATCCCCTTCAGTCCTTGAATGTTGGTTGCATGATTCACATCATTTTCCGCCCCATCATGTCCAGGTGGAATCTCGACACTTTTGGCGCTATCCCTCAGTGCACCTTTGCATGCTAGGGGGACAAAGCTGCAATCTGGCGTCCTTTGGGGCTCCCATGGTCCGAGCTCTAAGACCATAAACTAAGATCCATTTGGAACTACGTTCAACTTGATTCCCATCCTCATGGGATACGTAGGACCGCCCAGACGCCCTGTCTCCGGGTACAACCCATTCAGGAAGCCAGTCACTCTCCCTGTATCACCTCTGTATAGGCCCCTCGGCCTAAGGTTTCCCTCTCCGAACGGCGTACAATTTGATGTGGGATCATGTCTCTGTCAATTGTGTTTTATAACACTGCGCACATTTCCCGCCTAGCATCGTCTCTGCTACGTATTCGCTGCATGACGATAAAATGCATGGTTGGTCCTGTCATACGACCCTAAACCGTGACACTATCATCCTGGCCGCACGACGAAAAACGGCACCGCATTGTGGTAACCTCGTTGTAGAGGACATCACGTTGGGTACTGGCCACGCGCCATGCCATTTGTCAACACCCATCGCGGCTTGATCCTTGTGGAAACATCACGACCTACTATTCTAGGCCTGTCGCTTCACAAAAAAAACCATTCACCTTAAAGAAAAAACAAGATACATCAAATTCCGCTCCTTTTAGTGCAAGGGCCATGCCCGCACTCCCCTTTTCCCCTGGCACTGGTATCCTACCATGTCATTTCCAGAACTACGTATGGCTTGATTCTCATCCTTATGAGATACGTAGGAGCGCCCGGGTGCTTCCCCGCGGGCCTAGCCTAACCCTTGTGTTCGGTCCCTTGACTCGAGCATTTCCTCAAAGAACGCATGGTAAGTAGGACTATGTCCTCATTCACGTCAGGTTTTGATGCCATGCGTCCCCTGATCCCTTTACCCATCCGTGGTCCGAATTCTATGACCCTAAACTAAGATCTCCCCAAGGGAAAGGAATCTGCTCCCTCTCTCTAATACGTTTCGTTGTCGTATTCAGATGTGTTTTGACAAAAGCCTGAAGCGTGGGATTTTCACAGGGACGTTCCCCTTATCCCATGACCAAGATTCGTGAGCTCGCTATTTGGATCCTCATCCTATTCCACATCCAAAAGGACCCTCGGACGACGTGGATACTAAGCTTAAGGGCTCTCCATGAATGCTGGACCTAAGGGCCCTTCAATCGTTTCGGGCCAACGTCCCTATGGATATCTGACAACATTTGTGACATGGTCCCGTGTTTCGAACATGGTCAACGGTCGACCCTCATTTGTTTGTCCCCATTTTAGGCTAACGCGACAGGATGCTGTGTTGCGAACATGGTCAGCAGTAATCCTCCATCGTCATGCCGCCACCATCATGATCCGAATCTCGAGCGTCATGATTCACACATTTCCACTCCCTCATGTTCAAGTGGAACTCCATCATACTTGGCTCTTTCTCTTCGCGCATCTAGGTGCGCTAAATGATCGTGTTAATGTCATTGGGCCGGTAGTCACCGAGCGTCCCTTTTCCCTAACCTGCCCCTTTTGTGTTAGGAGATTCCCGCCACTACTGCTTGTTTCCCGCATCGAGCACGACTCACGTGGGCTTAGTAGTTTTGGTAGGATGTATGCCAATACAGTCGGGCTGTTCCTCGTCCTACATGACTTTAAACTGCGCTTTCAGAACTACGTATGGCTTGATTTCCATCATCATGGGATACGTAGAGACACCCAGGCATTTCACCTAGGGTCCAGCCCCAGGAATCACAAAATCCTATTCCTCCCCATTTCCAGCCCTCGCCAGAGAGGCCCTATCTGGAAGAAAGAATGATCCGTGATCAGATCGATGCACCCATCTGGTGTACTCCCACCATGGTGGTGTAACTACCGAAGTGTTGGATTCCATTTGAACAAACCATCACTCCATATTCCATGCTTTTCATGCCCCTTATTCTGACCCTCGTCCTCTTTCATGTCTGAAGGAACCCCATAACGGTCTGGTCTCATGCCGCATCGGCTCACCTACCGTCCTGGGCCAACGTTCCGGAAGACTGGTCATGTTTGGAGGGACCCCCAATAACGGCCTGGATACTACGCCCAAGGGCTCTCCTACCGTTACGGGCCAATGTCCCGAAGGATTGATCGACAACAAATTGATAAAATCCCACGTTGCGAATATGGTCAGCAGTCGATGCTCATTTGTTGTTCCCATTTCAGGCTAACGCGGTAAGGGTACCATTTCCCCTCCAAGGTTAACGATTGTCCCTTATTGTCACGCCATCCCCACAGTGTTCCGAATATTGGGTATCGTGATTCACACTTCCCATTTTCATCTGTTTGGACCGATTTCAGTGCCCCTGGCGTTGCCCCGTTCGTGCATAAGAGCACGTTGAAGAAACGGTAATTCGGCTATCATGGAAGTTCCTCCTCCGATCAAGCCTTCCCCATCTTTCGAGAATCTGGACTGGCTTGGGGAATTGTCGTCAAACGTCCCGCAAACATTGTAGGGATGTAACAAGGCAATTCGATAGTGGAAATCGTGCGTGCTACGGCATTCAAAACAAAGGTAAAATTTGGAAGCACGAAAGTACCAATAAAAGGGTTTTGAATTTGTTACAATACTCGGGGGTTGACTTCCCCCATGGACGGGTTGACCCCATCAAAAGAGCGTTGCATCTCCGCCACCCGCTGACTTGCGGCGTCCAAAGCTTGTTGTCGCTGATTCAACTCCCGCTCCTCTTTAGCAGTGGCGGGGCGTAATTCGTCAACTCTGGCCCTGGCCCTTTCTACCTCGGCCTGGGCAGCATCCATCCTTCCAGAGGTCTGCCCCATATGCTCCTCAGCCTCTGCCAGCTGGGCCTTCAACCGTGAGACCAGCTCAGATTGCACATCAAGAGAGGCTGAAAGCTCGTCTTCCCGGGTCTGCATCCGTTGAACCTTGCCTTCAGCCTCCTGGAGCTTCTTAATGATGGTCTCCTTCCTCCGCTGCCATCCCACGCTGAGCCCACGATCATGCTCCTGGATCTTCTCAGCCATAAGATCTCGGATGAGTGCATGAGGACGTTGGGCATCCACTCCCCCAGCGCACAGTTCGCGCAACCGCGAGCGAAGCCTATCCATTTCGGCCAGCCATTGTGCTTGGGGAGTGTCCTTGATAAAGCGTGCGATCAGCTTCCACGATCGGTGACGAACTATGCTGTTGTCTTCCTCGTCGGAGGCCGTTTCGTCCCAGTCTGCGCGATTGGCAGGCTCATACGCGGGATACGCCCGCAGGAAATCCTCGGCAGGGTCAACATCCGGTGTCGAATCCAGTGCGACACCTGGCGCCGAAGCAGGCGCGACAGAGCTGGGACCGACCGATTGATCCTCTTCCTCGGAGTCCACCTCAATGATTTCTGGTACGGCCCTGCTGGCGGACCCGCCAGTGATGATGTGCGTCGCAGCTTGAGGAGATGGAGGGACTATCGCCACCATCACCGGCATGCCCCTAGGAGGGACGCCGCCAGACATCCCGACCAGCCTCGCCGCAGCGGTCCACGCCAGCCGAAGAACTGTACGACAGAGAGACATAAACGTTAGTTGGCATGACCTACATGTGACAACGAGGAGACCGGTGGGGGAGACTTACGAAGATCGACCTCTGAGCGTTGCTCCTGAGCCAGTACTGATGGGACCCCGAGACGAGGCCCCCCGTATACTGTTGGAAGGTCTGGAGATTCCGGAGGAGCCACCTCGGGCGCCCTGGTCCCACCAGACGCAGAACTGGACGCAACCATAGGCGCGGGTTCTGAAGGTCCCGCATCATCACCCGCCAAGGAGCGAGAACGAGGCCTACGAACAAGTTCCTCCTGCATGGATCAAACATTGATGAGAAGTCCATAGGGACCCAGGAACCGGTCGTAAGGAGAGAAGTTCGGAATGCTACCTCGAGAGCCTCCGCGAAATCGTCGGATTCTGAGCCTCGGTCTCTGACCTCACCCTCCTCCAGCGGGCTCCCTTCGCAAGCCTCATCCTCCCGAGAGGAGTCCTCTGATTCCTCCGGTAAGGGGAAGCGCTCCCTCAGATCGGTAGCCGATAACAGTGGGGGGACCGTCTGATTCAACAGTACCCTCACCCGGTCTGTCATTGGGTGAGGGACACCACTGGAGTGGACGTAATCCTCCAGCGCTTCCAGGTACTGTTCTGCCTCAGCCGGAGACGCCATGAATCCAGCCCGAACTGGGCCTATACCCGGTAATTCCATTCCGAGGCAATTCAGGTGGTCCCATATCTCGGATGGGCTGAGGAATTGCCGGTTTACATCCCAAATGTCCCAAGCCTCCGTGAAGACGGCGTCCTCTGCCATGTCAATGTGACGCAGGCGCTTCCCTGGAGCCTGAGTGGATATCCAACGGAATCCCCTCGGTGGCCGCCCCTCCAGATGACCCTGCTCTCCCGGAATCACCAGATCCACCACTACTGCCATACCCTCGGCCGGTGCGGGTCTCGCCGCCATGGAAGCCCCGCTGCCGCAAGCGGCCCTAGCTTCCCTCCGACCCCGACCTCGAGATAGAGGAGGCCCACCATCACCAACCCGGATCGTTGGCTGCTTCAGCATCTCCCCCGGATAAGCGGCCTCCCAACTGATGGCGTACTCCTTCACTAATCCGAAGGCGGTGGTGGATGGAGGCAATGCAATCCGCATCTTTCCATCTTCATGTGTGAACATGAGACACAGCTGCCTCATCACAAATGAGTGCTCCTCGTGACGCACCTCCCAGTAGACCTGCGGGGTCAGTCGCTGGAGGCACCGGAACTGCCTCGCAAAACGATGCGGGGTGTACGGTTCGCAGATTGGCTCACGATCTATCCGAGCCACCAAAACTCCACCTCGGAAGGCCAGAAGGTAAGATCGATGTTCTTCCGTTCCTCGCCCGTCATCAGCAAGTATTCCCGTCGGCAACGGGAAGGGGTGGAAATTAAACTCATCCACCCTCCACACCCGATTCAGTACCATCGGGACAGCCAGTTTGAACGGGAAGCTCCCAACTGCATTCAGGATGGAGGGGCGAAAGTTAGATCCCGGTGGCGAAATGGGGTTTGGATACTCATAAATCCCCCTGATATGCGCTGCAATCCACCCATACAGGAGGTGGAAGGGCCCGCATATTCTTGGCAGCTTCTTTCCCTCGCTAATATGCCGTAGCATTCTGTACAGTTTGGTGAGCATCGGGATCCCCAGGTTAATCCGCTGCCCCATGGCCAACATCGACGCCATGATGAATGAGCTGGGCCGTACCCCCATGCTTGTATCTCTCACCGGTAGGATCCAGCCACAGATGAGAGCCGCGATGAACGCCGCCAGCCTGACTATCGCTGTTGTTCAGTGCTGACGCTGAAACCCCAAGTCTTCCATTGGTTGTCCTCCAAGACCCGCCAATACGAGTGCCCCTTGCCCCGTTGGGCCGCCCTCGGACAAGTTCGAGGCCTCGGAGGGAACTCTCAATCTTCTGGGAAATTCAGGAAGCATTTGAACCATCTCCTAAAGTGGACATCCCTCACTGCCTCCTTGTCCTCTCCAAGGACAAGCGCCATCAGCGCCGATGCTAGTCGCAGCATTTTCTCCGCATCCCCCCACGCGCTGGCAACGGGGAGGAACTCGTCATACATGGCCCCCAAGATTGGGACCCCAGAAATCTGGTGGACATCCCACAGGCTGATGCCCACCTCCCCGTGATGAAGGTGAAAAGTGTTGGTCCTAGATGACCATCTACTCAGCAACTTCGGCATTAGCTGCTTTGGTTGGTAAATGTGGAATTGGGAGGCCCATGCCGCCTCATACAATCCCACTCTCCTCAGCTCGGCCCCGAACTCCTCGCATGAGGCGCCTACCCAGTAGGCCCAGGCCCAGTCGTCGGTAAAATTGCCGCACTGGCGCAGGTCCCACTCATCAGACCATCCCTTCTTCGAATCCTGCAAAGCTGCCTTCAGCATGGTACGATAAAGGGGAGGAGAAGTCTCCGGTTGCAGTGGATTCCCGTCGATGTCGTTCACATGGTTGTAGAGACAATCAGCGGTGACGGGTGTGAAGTCCTCCCGCGCGTGACCATCGGCCGCCCTGAACCATTGGTGCTGGCACGGTGTGCTCCTGAACCAGCAAGCTGGTTCATCCCTACTCGCCTCAGGGATGAAGACGTCATCCCTCAGCCCGAAGCCGTACAACGGCAGTTTCTTGCACTGCGGATAATCCTTCTGACCTTCCGACAACAGATCTGTCAAAGAAGTGTGGTCCGAGTGGCTCTGAACCATTTCCCCCAAGCCTGGACGGTTGGCCATCTCATCCCAACGAGCAGCATCTGCAAGCACTCCCAGCACAGCCTCTTGATGGGCCATTTTGATGCCGACCCTCAGAAAAGTTTTTTTCCCCCTGGGTCGCGAAGCTCTGCCGCGAAGTTCAATCGCGAAGCTCGGCCGCGAAGTTGAATCGCGAAGCTCGGCCGCGAAGCTAAATCGCGAAGCTCGGTCGCGAGAACAAGCCACGAAGTCTGGCCAAGGCCGACAAGAAGTTCGCCTAGCGCGGACGCGGAGTCGGAGACCCGCGGTTCGCCGCGAAGCTCAATTCGCGAAGGGCTGTCGCGGAGTACGCGGAGCTTCGCGAAGTCGAGAGCACAAAAAGACAAGGAAGGCACGTGAAGACAAAAGAGGGCGGACCCCCTATTTATAGGCGGCAACCCCGGAGCATCGCGGCGTGCCTCACCCGCGCGAAACATCACGGCGCGTCCAGATCCGCGGCCCCGGTGAGCATCGCGGGCCCCCTTCGCGATGCTGCGTCGCGAACCACCAACAATTTTGGCGATTTTCCCTCAGACTTCGACCCTTCACCCTCCGCGGCTCCAAGTCTGAGGGGGGAATTTGTTGGCGCCAAAAATGTGGCCCGAAAGAAAGGAACAAAAAAGGCCGGCGCGCTGCCTCGCGAAGCTCCGTCGCAAAGCGCCGCCGCGAAGCCCCGCCGCGAAGCGCCCCAACCATGGCGGCGCCGCGAAGCACCAGAGGCGGTAATCCTACACGAACCCATTTGACGTTCGCGAGCCACCGCGAAGCACCAGAGGCGGTAATCCTCCGCGAACCCATTTGACGTTCGTGAGCTGCCGCGAAGCACCAGAGGCGGTAATCCTCTGCGAACCCATTTGACGTTCGCGAGCCGCCGCGAAGCACCGAAGGCGACGCGCGGGCCCTGATTCGCGGCGCCCCATCCCTATAAATACTGGACTCCCCCTGAGTCCCGGGGACGGACAATCCGACCTTTCGGCTTCTCCTCTCCCGAATCGCGAAGCCCTCTTTGCCCCGGGAATCATGAGCTCCGCGAGGTATTTCTACTTCGCGAGACGCCTCTGCTTTGTCTCGTTTTGAGCCCCTCTTCCGGGAGGGATGCCCTTCGCGAATCTCAAGGGCGTTCGCGGAGGAAAGGGATTCCCAACGGAACCCGGACAGCCGCAGAGTGTTTATGCTTCGCGAAACACCCAACCCATGCTAGTGATCCCTATGCCAAGGCAGGATCACTATACATCTCGAAGCACACTGCTTCGCAGGACCCTGCTTCGCGAGGCACCCCTTCTTCGTGAGGCAGTGCTCCGCGAACACTGTTCCACTTCGCGAAGCACCTCCCACTCACACCAATGCCCCATGCTATGGCCAAGGCACCCCACTTCGCGAAGCACACTCCTTTGCTTAGAGATTCCTCTTCCCGTGCGACCCTCCAGGTTTGCACGATGTGATTTCAAAGTCCCATGGACAATACCACCTGTAGCGTTGCTTCGCCTAATGCTTCTTCATATAGGCACGCTAATGGCTATTGCTTCTTCGCATAGCCACGCTAACGTGGACCCCTAGATGGTTCATCCCATGACCCCCCTTTACCATGGCCTTACCGGTACCTTCCCTTCCCCAAGGACCAGAGGGTACCGATTATGTAAGTCCTAGGGGTGTGGAGTGAACCCACTTCGTCCGAGCTGCAGGATGTTAAACTGCCAAGCACCACGTCCTCAACACATGACGTTAAACTGTGACCCAACCTCGTCTCCCTCACAAAGGGTCCCCCCAGCTCGAAAATTCTTTACACCACTCGTCTCCACGGGAATGGAACTCTTCCGCACATGGAATGAGATCCTCCTTGTCAGAGTGGCGTATGTTCACAGGGGAAGGGCTGCCTCAGAGCGTAAGCCCCTAACCTTTGGTACGGATGATTGCACCCGTGCATCTCCGTACTTCCCCACTACCAAGGTCGGTGGAGGACGTGATAGGGAATGAGGCACCTCTTTATGGGCCTCCATCCTGGAGTAAGTCCCAACACCATGGGCCGCCCAACGCGTAAGCCCCTTTTCGCTTCTCATGGACTCACCCTTCGCGACATGATCCTTAGGTCCTTGCAACCTCTTGTTTCTCACACCGAGCATGACTCACGTGGGCTTAGAGTGAGCACCGACCCTGACCACCCATCTCAGTGAACTACGAGGTCTTTGATCCATGTCAAGGCATGGTACGTAGGAAGCCTCTATGAGGTCCAAGCCCACCCGTCATTTCACGTCGGGTCTCACCCCCGTCCAGCACGACGTTAAACTGCATTCTGGTCCAGTGGTAAGCCATTGCGACCCACCCATCTCAGTGAACTACGAGGTCTTTGATCCATGTCAAGGCATGGTACGTAGGAAGCCTCTATGAGGTCTAAGCCCACCCGTCATTTCACGTCGGGTCTCATCGCCGTCCAGCACGACGTTAAACTGCATTCTGGTCCAGTGGTAAGCCATTGCGACCCACCCATCTCAGTGAACTATGAGGTCTTTGATCCATGTCAAGGCATGGTATGTAGGAAGCCTCTATGAGGTCCAAGCCCACCCGTCATTTCACGTCGGGTCTCACCCCCATCCAGCACGACGTTAAACTGCATTATGGTCCAGTGGTAAGCCATTGCGACCCACCCATCTCAGTGAACTATGAGGTCTTTGATCCATGTCAAGGCATGGTACGTAGGAAGCCTCTATGAGGTCCAAGCCCACCCGTCATTTCACGTCGGGTCTCACCCCCGTCCAGCATGACGTTAAACTGCATTCTGGTCCAGTGGTAAGCCATTGCGACGCACCCATCTCAGTGAACTACGAGGTCTTTGATCCATGTCAAGGCATGGTACGTAGGAAGCCTCTATGAGGTCCAAGCCCACCCGTCATTTCACGTCGGGTCTCACCCCCATCCAGAACGACGTTAAACTGCATTCTGGTCCAGTGGTAAGCCATTGCGACCCACCCCTTGAACTACGAGGTCTTTGATCCATGTCAAGGCATGGTACGTAGGAAGCCTTCAGGAGGTTCAAGCCCACCAATAGTGGACCCCCGGGTCTACTTTCACGTCGGTTCACCGACGGACCCATCTCAGTGAACTACGAGGTCTTTGATCCATGTCAAGGCATGGTACGTAGGAAGCCTCTATGAGGTCCAAGCCCACCCGTCATTCACGTCGGGTCCCATTCTGGTCCAGTGGTAAGCCATTGCGACCCACCCCTTGAACTACGAGGTCTTTGATCCATGTCAAGGCATGGTACATAGGAAGCCTTCAGGAGGTTCAAGCCCACCAATAGTGGACCCCCGGGTCTACTTTCACGTCGGTTCACCGACGGACTCATCCCTTTTGAACTATGAGGTCTTTGATCCATGTCAAGGCATGGTACGTAGGAAGCCTCTATGAGGTCCAAGCCCTCCCATCTTTCATTCATGTCGGTTCCCATTCCGGTCCAGTGGTAAGCCATTGCGACCCATCATCCCTTTTGAACTACGAGGTCTTTGATCCATGTCAAGGCATGGTACGTAGGAAGCCTCTATGAGGTTCAAGCCCACCAATAGTGGACCCTCGGGTCTACTTTCACGTCGGTTCACCGACAAACCCCTTTTGAACTACGAGGACTTTGATCCATGTCAAGGCATGGTACATAGGAGGCCTCTATGAGGTTCAAGCCACATTTCTCGGTCGTTCATTCACGTCGAGTTTCGCCCTCGTCCAGCATGACGTTAAACTGTATGCCCTCATTGTCCTGCATGACATTAAACTGCTCACCCATTCCCGTTTGAACTATGAGGTCTTTGATCCATGTCAAGGCATGGTACGTAGGAAGCCTCCAAAGGTTCAAGCCCACCCCTCATTGGACCAAGGTCCACCTTCACGTCGGTACGCCGACGATGCTCATCAGACCAAGGTCCACATTCACGTCGGTTCACTGACCACCCCTCATCGGACCAAGGTCCACCTTTACGTCGGTACGCCGACGATGCTCATCGGACCAAGGTCCACATTCACGTCGGTTCACTGACCATCTCTCATCGGACCAAGGTCCACCTTCACATCGGTACTCTGACGAGGCCCATAGGACCAAGGTCCACCTTTCCTGAACTACGCGGACTTTGATTCGCTGCCACGGGGATACGTAGGAAGCCTCGTCAAGGCTCGAGCCCAACTTCACTGTCGCCCCCTACGATGGTCCCACTTCACTCTCCTTCCACTCCATTCACCAATCGCCCATGGGCTGGCCCCGGTATCGATATCCTTTCAAGGAGGATCCCTCAAATCCGATCTATCCTAGCTAATTCTCTGGTTGGATTGATCCGTCCCCGCTGGACGTTAAACTTGCGACATACCCTGTGTTGAACACGGGAAGCTGAGGAAAACCTCAGATATGTGTCTGTGACACATAATTCCCCGCGCTCGATGTGGGATGCCTCGGGCTTCCACACCCTCGAGAAGCCTTGTGGTCAAGGATAACAGACAAACATGCCAGGTACCCCAGCATCCAGACACGCTACTGATGCCTCAACGTTACTAGTCCCCTGACCGAAGGTTGCTGCCCTGACTGGACCCTTTGGAATGTCCCGACAGAAGCAGTGTAATTAACCGGCGTCCATGGAAACATGGCACTGGGAAGAGTTTCACGAACTACGTATTAAATCTATAAGGGAGACCCGGACTAGGTGATGAGTTCTGAGGAGGGATCCGCAGTAGGAAGAACCGACATCCCATCATCTCGTTTCGATCAAGGAGAAGACGTCCCTGAATAAGGAGCGAATGTCGCCCGCCTTTGGAAAGCGGGAATGCGGGGCAACAGTCGCGCGTCCTCATAGACGGATGCGCGCGCCCCAGCGAAAGCGTCAGAAACATATATATATAATAAAGGTACCCCACTTCAACTTCTCTGCTCATTTTTCGATCACACACCTCAATTACACACATCATGTGCCCAACCCCTCCATAAGTAAGTCATCCTTGATGTCAATTGGGCCTCGAACCTACTTACCTCTATCCCATGCAGGGCCCAACTTCTTGTGTTGGCATCAAAGAACATATCCATCTCATCATCATCACCATCCAATCCATAACTATATATATGTTTAAAATCAACAATAGCTAGTGTAAATGCATTGTACCTCAATCCATAACAACTCATGCACGTACACCCATGGGAAGTGGGAGACACCACGACCATATACAAGTATGTTAAATACCTAAATTAATTATATCCTATACAGATATATATGATAAAACCTGGCCCATCAGAGTCCTGGTAGGAACACACCCTATATTTTAAGCCATCATATCCCCAGATATGCCAACTCATCTAGGGAGAGTAGGGGAGAGGGAGAGGTTAGAAATATATTCCCTAACCATCCTAGATATTGGATAAAACACCCCCTAAAATATTTGGTCATCAATTACCCTACCAAAATGGGTGGTGAAGAATATGATATAAAAATTATCACATACAACCACATAGGGAAACTACCTATTCTTAGATTCATTGGTTGATATCATCATACAAGACCCCTGACTGCCATTGCTAAGGTATAGGAATCAAGAAACCCTACAAGAATCAAGTCTATATTAATTAATTATTATCCACTAATTAATATTAATCCATATTAAATTCCCATTATTCATAATTTAATATTATAATCTTAGTGTCAATGACACTGTTAATTATTTACTTATATTATCAAGTATTCCATCATATTTTATGAACACCATTTTCTAACCTCGTTCATTTATTTGTTCATTTATTATTTCTTAATATTTTAGGGGATCTAAAACTCAGCTTAATATACCACTTAAAGGATGTAATCATAGTTCATAGCATCGAAAATGTGTCTCGTGGTTGGAACCGATCATAACAACAACACACAACCATTTGGTCCTCAATAAAGCATCAATAAAGAGGTAAGCATTGATTTTTGAGATTCACTTTGAACTTGTCTCAATTGTCCCAATTTCCCACACCATTATAGATAAGATAAAACATTTTGGCTACCACCAACATCATCTATCACTATATCACTATCGCTTAGCCCATATGTCATATATTAAAGTAATTGTCGGTTAAAACTACTTTGGGCCACCAGCCCACTACTCATCAAGAAAATCCAAAGACATATGGTTAACAATCAATTACAAGAATACTCTCAATCCCTAGAGCACCCATACATTTTGAATGTATTATTCACACACAGACAAAGGCACTAAGGCCATGGAATCAAGGAATTTAAGCCTCCCACAACAAGTAACAAGCTCATTCATCCCCAAAAATTTATTCTTTAACAAAAAACCATTTTAATTCCATCTTGAATTGACCAGTTTATTATGTATAGGTTTTTCACAACTAGAAAACCTAAGTCAGTATCTAATAATATCTATATTCACTATAATCATGCTAAAAAGAAAAATTTACATATTTAATCAAGTCCAAAAGTGTAATACAAAATCTTCTCATGATCCCTCCAATTAATTATACCAACATTTGAAATTACATTATTTGTCCCTTTAAATCAATTAACCATTATAATCCATCAACTAAAAATACTATCACACATATATCACACTATCTAATAAACAACAAAAGGAAATATAAATAAAAAGTAACATGCATACCATCGCAAACCAACCATTTATTTAATTATAAACATGAAATATTAATTATCTTTAACATATGATAATCCACATTTTAGTTATGAAAATTATATGATTATTTATAAAATTCTTATTATAAAATATTAAGAAAAATAATACAACAAAACGTGGCAATTATTTTCTCTCTCTTGGATTATTCTAGAATAATAGAATCTTGATTCTTTAAGATACAACTAGATATTTCCATATGTAAATTAATATTATAAATTCACTTCATGTGGTCATTATCAAGGAAGAATAATATTAAAGTCATGTTATTATTTTTAGAAACAATTATTTATAAGCAGTATGTAATTTATAGATTATCGTAATTATTTAAGTTCATATAATAATATTTATATTATCAAATGAGAATACTATTATTATTCATGTTCAACTATTTCTAATTCAATATTATAAATAATTACCATATCACCATACATATATTTTGTTTGTCAAAGACTATAGAAAAAGGGGGTGGAGAAGGGTGAATTTCCATTTTAAAATTTTTAAAGTGAAAACAAATAATAAATCGAGAAATCAAAAGCATGATAATTGATTAATTAAATTTGAGTTAATAAAGATAATTCAAATTAATTTAAGTATGAAAATTATTGAACCAAAATTATGAAATTATGAGATCCAATGTTAAACTATGCAATGTATAATAGTAAATAAAAATCCAACACAATTGATAAAGAGTTCAGCTAACACTTGATGTGAGCCCCTACGTCTCCACCCCTTGATTCGATGGGTCTATTGTATAAATCCCTTGGTCTCAACGGTAACCAGGAATGAATTCCTCAAAATATTGGGCAATGAGAGAAGTTTTGATATTTGTTGGTATCTAAGTGACTCGTCTCACACTTTTGCGGAGTGTAAACTGTTGCAGAATGGTGGTTGAAGAAAGAGATGTTTTCTTTAGGAAAACCCTTTACACACCATTCATAAGAATCTTTGATGGAAGGATGTAAAATAGAGGAATATTATATTATGATAATGGTTTGATAACCATTAAATAATTTATATCTTGAAGCCTCTTAAAAGGAATTGATAACTTTAGTGATTTGTAATCGATTCAAATCGAGAAGGATATTCATACGCAAGGTGACTATCCAAGGTATCAAGGAAGACCTTTTATAGTATATAAAAGGATCAGTAATAATATGGAATTATATGGGTTTAATGAAGTTGTGTTTGACCATTATTATGGTCCTTTGACCATAATAAATGCATCCTAGAAGAAGTAGTTGCAACACCATCAGATACCTGACAGCCTCCACTGGGTAGTAGTCTATGGACTACCTTGGGCAAGGAAATTCTAGAAAATCACCACCGGCTAGCCACTATTAGACAACAGTTAGCCATTGTCCTTCAGATATCAAACATCACATCTATAACAACCACTGGTTGGTAGATTCTCCTCCACCAACTGGCTAGTGGGTCTACTGGAGGCCTAGAGATTATGCCATAATGGAATCGGGTAGCTAGTGCAGCCTACACAACTACATCTTCAAATAGAGCCTCCTCCACTTCACTCCAATACCTTTTATGTTTCTTCTAATATGATTCTAAAGCCTTGAAAGATGGAAAGAGATATTTTCAATTCTTCATCAAGGATTCAAATGAACTTAAAGATGTCATGAAATTCACAACTTTGAATTCAACAAAAAAATAAAACTCACTTAAATTAAAATGATTGAAAGATAGGTGATTGTTTGTGATTATAAAAACACCATCATAAATAAGTACAACAATATACCCATTTTAATGATCACAAATACTAAATAAACACCCAAATTATTCATAGATGAAGAGTGAAAGAGAGAGAGAATAAATTCAAGAGATTAACATTATATTCAACGATCTTAAGAAGTAAATTTATAAAGTATTCTTTTAAAAACTATAAATAATATTTTTAAGATATTTGAAAATCACCCCCTTTATAGAATAGTATAGAAATAATATATTTAAAAAGAATAAATAATTTTAGAAAAATTCTCCTAATAAAAAAATAATTTTTAAGAAAATTTTCTTCCCATTGAAAAATAACTCCCCCCCCCCATTTTAAAAAAAATATTTTTTAAGAAGTTTTTCCCAATTTTTTATTATAAAAAATTTAAGAATTTCAAAAGGAGAATATCAAGGAGAAATATAATCCTAGTAAAAATGTTGAAGAAAAACCGAAGTGATAATTTTGATAAATAATGTTTAAGAGAGAAAATGGATTTTGAAGATTATTTTTAATTTCCTTAAATTAAAAAATAATTTAATTATTATATAGAGTTATTAAAGTAATAGATAAGAAAAAATAAAAGAAAAAGAGAAAGGAGAAAATTTTAAAAAAAACTTCATAACTTCCAAACTCACCAAATAATATGATTATTATAGAGACATAATGGAAAATTTAAAGAATAAAAAAAGAAGGTATCAATGGAAAAAAGAAAATTATAAGAGAAAGATTAAAAAAATGAGGAGAAAGAAATAAATAGTAGGTAAAAGAGAAAAATAGATGAAAATAAAAGAGTAAAAATAAAATTGGTACATTAATTTTCCATAAAAGAAATTTATTCAAGAGATAAATTCACCTCCATTGATTTATTTCTTATTTTAAGGAGTTCATATAGGTTCTTCCTTTGATGTGAAACCATGATTTAAAACAATTATTTGATTTGGCATAACATCAAAGACATATCAAAAGAAAATTTCGAGACAAGTATATTCACACTGTTTTTACTCATCATTAATCTTATTTAAGAGAGATAAAATCAAATTTTTGATTAAAAGAATAAATAAAAATATTTTTTTAAAAAAAATTTAAAAAAAATTAAAAATAAAGTGTTTCAAAGATAGATCTAAGGTAAAAAATCAGAGTTTTTAAAAATAAAATTATAAAGGTAATTAATTTTGAAAATATGAATTTGAAATTTTTAAAATCAGAGAAAATAGTTTGAAAACTAATAACTAGTTAATTTTTAAAAATAAATATATCTCCTAAGAAAAATTTCAAAATTAAAGTGGTATAATTATCCCCTAAAAATGATAACACAAGTGAGATAAAGGTATCATAGCATTGATAAAATGGAACAATAAATTAAAAAATATTTAAAAAAAGATTTAAAACAATATTTTAAAAGGTTTTTTAAAATTTAACTCAATATAACCATAGATCAAATGAAGAATGTCATAATCTAACCATTTTGAATTCTCATTTAATTAATTCAATATAAAGGGATAAAGGTTTAGTAAAAAATATCATTTATTTGATATTCTATTTGGACAAAATCAAATAAGATATCACTTTTTTGGAAGTGATATCTTAAGAAATGGTGTCTCATGTTAATTTTTTTGGCATGAGGGTGATGGATATAATTTTTAGAGATATTGATGACACCGTTATTGTAGCACTTGATAGGGATATAGTTAAATGTTATCCCAAAGTCTAATTGAGTGCGTCACATCTATATTATTTGATCACAATTCCCCGTGGATATGTATTATTCTTCGGATGAAAAAATATAAATGAAGTTATGATTATTACTACTCCATGATAAGATATATTTTCTAGTATATGGAAAGTTTAACTAGTATGTTTATTATCTATTTAGAATCCATATAAATCAACATTTGAAAAAAAACAAAAGAGGTTCCTTTTAAATAAAATAAGTCGAGATTTCTAGAAACTTTTAAATAATGAAAAATCCTTCTTACATATTTAAAATAAGATTCCTTTTGATTTTATTGAAAAATATTTGTAAAGACAAATACTGAACATGATATCAGGTCGAGTTGTAGTAAATTAAAGTATACTACTAATCATACTTCTATAAATCTTGTTATCGACCATTGTAAGAACATCATCCAACATAATATTAAAATTTTTATTCATGAGATTTCTAATTTCTTTAACATGATCCATCCAAAATCATTTTAATATTTCATTAGTTTTTTTATTTGATTAAAAAAGATACCTTCATAATTTTGAGAAATTTAAAAATAGAGAAATAATTTTTGTTCACCCATAAATATCATCTCAAATTACTTCTTCATTAAATAAAAAAATTAAAAATAGAGTTTTTCATCGATGGATCTAAAAATCCCATCATTTACGTAAATTTTAACAAGTAACAAATCATTTGAGATATGTTTTAAATGGATATTTGAATTAAATTTTCTCAATTTAAAACCATTTTAAAGAATATATTTTGAAAGACATTTATACCAATCCTAAGTAAATTTTTTAAAATATAAATAGATTTTGTTAATTTGAAAATAGAAGTTTGAAAATGAGGGTTCTTAAAACTAGGTAGATGTTCCACTAAAACATTTTCTAAAATAAAACCATTTAGAAAAAAACTTTTTATATCCTTTTGAAATATTTTTTAATTAATATGAGAACCAAATACCAAAAAGATTATTATGGATTCTAACTGAGATATAAGTGCAAAGTTTTCACCATGTTGATTCCTTATTCTTGATTATAACCTTTGAAAACTAAACAATCATTCTTTCTAGTGATATTACTAGATTTACCTACATTGTTTTTAAAAATCCATTTAGATCCAATAACTTTAGGAACATTAGGTCTTTCCATGTGAGTCTATACATAACTAAGAGTAAATTTATTATGTTTCTCTTGTAGGGAAAGCACCCAATTTTAATCATTAAGTCCATCATTATGGTTTTGGGGTATAAATTAAGAGATAAAGGCCACATGTTTAACCACATTTAAGAATGTTCTAAGAGTATGAGTTCCTAGTTGAAAATAACTAATGACTTTTTCAAGGGTATGGTCTTATGATTTTTTGAAGTTGTTATGAAGAGAATTTGAAATAGATTCTTATTCTTATTTAAATTCTTTAGTTTTAAAAGATTCATTTAAAACATTTTTTTCAAAAACATTTTTAGAAATAGGTTTTGGAAAATTTTCATAAAAAACAACATAGATTGATTCTTCAACCATTTTAGTACTTTTTTAAAGAAACATTAATCTTTTATTGAGTTGTAAAAATCAAGAAACAAACCATCATCAGATTTAGAATCAAATTTTCCAATATTATATTTGGTATTTAAAATAAAGCATTTACAACTAAAAACTTTCAAAAAGCTGGATTTGGGTTTTTTATTAATTCAAAGTTCATTAGGGGTTTTCTTAAAAAAATTCATAACGAGAACATGATTAATGAAATATCATGTCATATTAATAACCTCAACGCAAAAATATTTTAGAAGATAAAATTAATTTAAAAGCGATTGAATTATTTCTAGAATTGTTCCATTTTTCCTCTCCACTACCCCATTTTTTTAGGGTTATATGAGAAAAAAATTATGATTATATCCTTAAGAATAACAAAAATCATTACTTATTATCTAATTATTCACCATGATCACTATGAATCAAAATAATATTAAAAACGTGTTAATTTTCAACATTTTTTTTAAAACTTGATGAAGGATTCTCAATATTCACATTCATGAGATAATAAATACACCCAAATAAACCTTATCCTAAAAAATTACAAGAGTATATGTTTTTCCTCCTATAATTTCAGTTTTACTAGAACAGAAAAGGTCAATATGGATCAATTCAATATATTTTAAAGATAAAATTCCTTTTTAGAGTTAAAAGTTCATTTTTGTTTCTTAACATGTTGTCATGATTCCCAAACCATGTCATATTTGAAATGAAATTTGGGAAGGTATCATACTAGTTGACAACGGTTGAGTTTGATGAGAGATTGAGTGATACAATGACCATGGAACCAATGAAAAAGCAATGAATCAATAAATTTTTCATTCAAATATTTAATATTTTGGATAAAAAGAGATATTAAGATAATTTTATAAACATTTTGAGATATTGAAGTGGTAAATACTAGTATTCATTTTGAGTTAAAAAATTTCATAAATAATTTTAAAAATATATTTTAAAACCGCTATCACACAATTGACCAATTCATGTTAAATTTTTCTTCAATAATCTTATGAATAAAACAGTTTTATGAAATATGAGTTAGAAACATTGATGGTACATTCACCAATTATTTTACCCCTATATTTATCACCAAAAGTGATGTGACATCCTTCAATTTTATTTATTTGAGTGAATTAAGAGAGGTTTTACACATGTTTCTTGACCAACCGTTATCTAGGTACCATAGTGTTTCTTGGGTTTAGTTTTGAATACACTTTTACAACAAAATTAAATGATTGAAGATTTTGGTACACACAAAAACTTGATTCCACTTATGTTATCGAATAAAGATTTCAGAATCTAGATTTGTTTATCATGTTTTATTTTAGAAATATTGGAATAAAAATGGGTTGACTTTGGTCTTTTATATCATGCACTTTTGTGGAATCATTCATAGGATAAATTACCGATCCATTTGTAATTATTTGAAAATTTATCTTGTAAAACACCTTTTACAAAATTAGTTTTTGACTGATTATTAGAAGTGCATTCATGATTAGAGTAACCAAATCCGACCCTTTATTTTTCATGTTTTTAAGATCCCAAATTTTATTTAAATTTTCTTCACCTTGGTTGAATTTGAAAACGTAATTTTTTATAATATTAATGGTAGATTACATATTATCAACATTCATTTGATTTTTTATTTCCATTTTACTTGGGAATTGAGTTACTTGAAGTGGATGAGAAAGTTGAATATATAGATTCATCACTTTCACCCCAATTTGAGACTTCAAAATCCTTATTACGTTTTTTTCAAGGATCTTCTAATAGTAATAAGATCATAGTCTTGAACCTAAACTTATTTTTGTTCATTATTTGTAGCCTTAAATATGATGGTTTTCTTGAATTATTTGTTTTTGTTTACCTGCTTCTATGCTTGGAATTTCATTCCAGTTTTGTATGTCATTAGGGAGCCTAAGAGTTCCTCAACCACTATATTTTTCAAATATTTGGATTCTTATATCACTATTATGCTAAGATCCCATGATAAAGGAAAAACCCATAATATTTTCTTTATGAGATTTTTTGGGGATAATTTATTATTGAGGGACTTTATACCATTCTATATGTTAGTAAATCAAAAAAACATGACTGTAATAGATTCATCAGAATTCATAGTAAAACATTCAAAATCTTGACGGTGTGTATCTAATATTGTTTCCATAAATTATTTCATGCCTTCATTTTTTTACTTCTAAAAATTTTCATATTTGATAACCAATTTTTTTTGTGGAAACATGATTAATATAATTTCTATAAAACCACAATATAAGAAATTCATAACTTTATTATTTAGTTCAAAAATCATTATATATTCTAGAGTCCATTTTTCTTCATATTCTTTTTTAGGAGCATACTCATTCATTAACATTTTTTATACGTGATTAGAAATACTATAAAGGAAATTTGATATCTGAGTCTTCCAATAGGGTTAATTAGTGATTTCGAAAATAGAAGCATGTGAATTGGAATTAAATTCCATAATAAAAAACAAAATTTCAAATCAATTAAAGATTTAAAAATAATTAAAAAATAAACACAATTCTGATAACAAGGGATTTTTTATAAAAACACAAAGTATCATTTAATACCAATTTTTGGTAAGAGGCTATGGTCGTAAAGGGGTTGAATTTCTCTTTTAAAAATTCTGATGTATAAAAAAGTAACAAAGTGAGAAATCAAAGGCGCGATGGTTGATAAATTAAATTTGATTTTATAAAGATAATATTAAATTTATTTAAGAGTGGAAATGATCAAACCAAATTTATGAAATTATATGAGTCAATGTTGAATGATACAATGTATAATATTAGATAAAAGAAAAACACAAATGATAAGGATTCTAGCTAATGATTGATGTGAGCCCCAATATATCCACCCCTCGACTCGAGTTGTCTATTCTATAAGTCCCCTGGTCTTAATGGAGACCAATAACCCACCCCTCGCAATTGTGGCATGTGATAACCCTCTTTAGCTTCTCTATAATCCAAGTGAACCTTCCCACACTTTTACAGATTGTGAACCATTAGAGAATGGTGGTTGAAGAAAGATAGTTTTTCTTTAGGAACCCCTTTAAATACAAATCACAAATATATTTAATTAAATGGTGTGAAATGGAAGGATACGAGATTGTGAAAAAGGTTAGAGTGACATTGAAGAATATAGAAACTAAAGTCTCTTGAGAGGGATTGATAACTTGAGTGTTCTATCTTCAATTCAAATCAATATGGATATTCATAAGAAAGGTGATCATCCAAGGATCCAAGGGAGTCCTTTTATAGGCTCTAAAAGTCTCGAGAATCTTCTAGAATTTTTTAGGCATCATGAAGCTGAGGTAGCCTATAATTATTGTATTTTTTACCACAATAAATGCACCCTGAGAGAAGCAGTCAGGATGACACTGAATACCCAGTATCCTCCATAGAGTATACTGTGGGCTTCTTGAAGAATTTTCATTCTAGAAAATCATCACCAAATTACTGTTACTAGCCATCGGTTGGTCAGTTTCTTTCAAGCATCAAAAAACACATCTGAGATGGCATCCAACTAGCTGGTGGGTCTGTTGGAGGCCTGCATATTTTTGACAAAATGGAACTGGGTAGCTGGTGCTATCTGCACAACTACAACTTCAATTGAAGCCTCCTCCCCTTCACTTCAATGTCTTATATAGTTCTTCTAAGAGGATGACAAGGCTTTCAAGGATGAAAATAGATGTTTAAATCTTCACCAAGGCTTAAAATTAACTTCAATATTCCATGAAATTCACCACTTTAAATTCAATAAAAAATGGAAACTCATTTAAATTAAAATTTTAGAAACATATATGAGTGTTTGTGATCATGAAAACACCATTAGAGATATATAGGTACAACATATATAAACTTTTTTTCATTTTATTAGAAGAATGTTGGTGATCGAGTAGAAAATTACTAGTTATAAGAGTTATCTAGGAGCTATTAAAGATTCATGGTAGCTGCAGAGGATTTATATCTTTTTAATTTTAGTTGTATCCGTTATGTATGAATTTAAATTCACATGGTGGTATTATCATATATTATATGTGAATTATTTATCTTTCTTTTATATTATTGAGTTGATTGGTTTTTTCTATCATATAACTTACTTCACAAAATTGTATAAGTGTAATTCCTCCCATGTGTGTGATTACATACCCTCAGTTATAGTAAACAACCTATGGCCTATTGGAGGCGGGCTTCAAGGTTAATTATCTATTTTAATTAATTTTCAATCCAGTAGGGGTACCTTTAGAGGTATGCGGTCATAACATAGTGACATACTCTCTCCAAATGTACCCATCCTTGGCCGATAATGAAGGAAGAGATATAATGACTACCGAATCCCACATCCAATAGTCCATGGGATGGTGACTAACACCATTTTTATATAGACACACACACATGGGAAACATTACCATCTTAAATATTTGAGAATTAAGAGATAAGTTGATTAGAATTACCAAAAAATTCATACTCATAATAAATAAATCAATCCCAATACATTTTGAAAAACTAGTTTTAAAATAAAATAATTTTTCACAGAAGAACTAGAACTGTTTACATAAGAAAATATGCTAATAGAAAAATAAATTTTTACAAAAAAATATTACTAATCAAAATGATAATATAACAAATAAATTGAAGAATTTAATCACTCATGCATCATAAAATTTAAATAATCTACCCACCACTAAAATTTAAAAATCAAACATTTTTCAGGTTAAACCAGTTGATAATTTTAAGAAATTTAAGACACTCCAAACATGATATCTGACATTCTATATTTATCATGATTTCCATAATAATTTACATATATAAAAATTTTACATGATTTCATCAAATTCTTTATATTAAACTAACATAGTTATACTATTATCTTTATCAAGTTAACATCAGAACACATAACTATTGGAACCAAGGCTATTTATTGATAACAAGGGAGTTTGGTTTGTGTTTGCTATCAATCTACACATGGATGACTAGGGAGTTTTCAAGGAATGAGGTCATACAATTGAGGCTGAAAGTATTATTAAAGGTTACGTAGTTTCCAAGTGTTTTCCATATTTTTGGGCCTCAAAAATTATAATTTTGGCAATGGTACGCAGTGAAGGCGCACGGTATGCAGTGAAGGCACGTGGTACATGGTGAAGGCATGCAGTATGCGGTGAATGCAGTGGGAATGGTACGCAGATCAGTGTGTGGAACCAAAAAATATTGTGTAGCAATGGTACGCGGTGAAGAAATGTGGTACGTGAAATAATGAAGGTTGAAATGAAAAATGGTTCACAGTGATAGTACGTGGTTAAGGCATACGGTACACGGAATGATGAAGGTTGGCGGGATTGTTGCATTTTGTGAAACAGGATCGGTATGCAGTGGAGGTTAACCATACACAGATGGAGTTAATATTTTACCACATTGAATGTTTGGTTAAATCGGTTTTGAAAAAATTATGAAGTTTCATGTTTATTTAGGGAATAATAATCCCCTTTGTTAAGAGAGGAGATTGGAGATTAAAATTTTGGGGATAAATCTGGAGAAGTCTGAAGTGGTTCACAGAGAAGAAGATGGTACGCGGAGAGACTCATTTGCATAAGGAAAACAGTTCGTGGAAGAGTGTGTGGTTCATATAGGAAGCTCTCGTAGTACACAGTGGAGCAAGGTAGTATACGGAGAAAGACGGTTCATGGAGGTGTTAAGCAGTATGCATAGTAGAGCGGAATGCGGAGTAGTGCGGTACATAGAGGATCTGCACAGTATGCAGAGGATATGGACGGTACACAAAAATAGTTGTGGTATGTGGAAAAAACATCAGTACGCGGAACACCTAAAGAAGCCTGAAAATTGGAAAAATCAGTTTGCAAAATTAATCTTTATAAAATATTTGTGTATAGGAAAATAAATTACATTTGTGCGTAATTATGGGACTTCAACAAAGTATCCATTTTTTGTTGAGGATACATGAATTAATTCTAAACTGTTAAAGCGACCTTCAAGTCGTGAAACTAAGTGAAGATTCTTTCAGCATAGTGAGCAAGGGGAGGTCAGCAGATGTGATACGAGGGATGCAGTGTTCTATCCCTGAACCATGTAAAGGCAGTGAACCTGACACAGAGTGACTATGCTAAAATATTATATTTTATCATCATCATTATCATCCAATTTTTTTATTCAAGAAGAAAAAAGGGAACAAACAAAGAAGACGAAAAAACAACAAAACAAGAGACAAGCAACAAGGCACATGGGGACCAAGGGGGTCTAAAGTAATGTAAACCAAGAGTGTCTCCTCTTATCAAATTAACCCCCTCGGGTTTCAAGAAATTAATCAAAGGGAGGCAAGTGATGTAGGATCCTGGGCTCATTATTGATGCAAGATGATCCAAAACTCTATTCCCCTCCCTCTATGTGTGGGTCACACTGACATTGTGGAGGAGGGTATGGAATTTCTTAATCATGTAGGATATTGATCAAGGTGTATTACCTTTACCACATATAGAGTTATGAATAATTAAATAATCGGTGTCTGCTTGAGTGATCGCAAGTTCCCTCTGTTCGTAAAGGGATAGTCCTGTAAGCAGAGCTTTGTCCTCTGCCTGAAGTGGGGTTCCCTTTACATAAAAAGTAGTTAATCCCCACACAACACTACCACAAATGTCCCGAACCACACCCCATCCTCTCATATCTCCCAACAAACATGAACTATTCGAGTTGAGATTGTAGCCCGAGGCCGGAGGGCGCCAGCATATCCATTGTCCCTATGGCCTGTTACGGGGAGGATTAACCAGAGGAGAACTTAACTGCAATAGCTTTAACAAGGGAGCCTCCCTCCAGTTTTGGATGAGTGTGACTAGGTCCAATAGTATATTTCACATGCTCGCAATAATGGATCATGCCGTAGAAATGGAACCTTCGAAGCGAGCTTGGTTCTTAGCGCGCCACATGCACCAACACCCTATATTGAAAATTATAAACTGCGCCATCCTTTCCATGCCTGAAAGATTCATCCCATGGAAGCACCTGTCCAGAAAGGAAGAATCACCTTGCGCACCAGAGGAGAATTACATGGGGGTTCCCAAGAAATACCAGACACTGTGGGCCCACTCGCTTTCGAAGAACAGGTAGATCGTGCTCTCTTCCCACTGGTTGCGATAGTAGTGGAATTTGGAGGCAAGACTGATACTTTCCTTCTTGACCTTCTCATCCATATCCACATCATGATTTTTTATCCTCCATGTCAAGAAATTTTATTTTTAAGGGATCTTCTTGCACCAAACGGTGGTGTTCCAGGTATCGTCAGGGCCCTACAAAGCCGGGAGCCTGTGATAATCCTTGATATAGAAACGCCCCTAGGAGGTTGAAGTGAAGATGCATGTGTCTGGGAACATTGCCTCTTAGTGTTAAAGAAAATTTGATGATGAATAAAGAAATGTTGAAAATATGTAGAAGCCTTAGAAAAGGTTTTTTAAAAAGGGAAACTTTGAATTTGAAAATAAAGTATAGAAGAAGAGTTTTTTCTATGACAAGGAAGATAATGATAATGAATTCTGTGAGGAAGATGAACCAGAATTTAAGAATGGAAACCATGCCTCCATTATGGATACCATTGAAAATTCAGAACCATTGATATATACAAATGGAGATAATCATTTGATTACTAATGCTGATCCCAAGTTGAAACTTAAGGATGATTTTGGTAAGCTTGAGATTAAATATAAGAGATGTAATAATTGTAAAGCAATGGTGGAGGAATCATCTGAATATATTGATCATCTGGAAGCATAAATTGAATGACTTAAAGAACTAGTGAAAGTAAAATCATCAATCCTTGAAAGCAAAAATGATGTTTTAGAACTAAAAATGAGAATTGAAGAACAAGAAAAGGTCATCAATGACCTTACTTTGAGACTGGAGGAGAAGTCCAAAACCATTGAATTACTCGGAGAATAAGTTGTTACTCTGAGAAGTAAATATAAAGTAAATCAATTTAAAAAGAAGCAAATAATAAAATATAATTTGGAAGAGTCTCATATGCTGAGCTATTATAGAGAGAAAAAAGTCGTTATAATGGATTTGAAAAAATATTGAGTGATCAAAGACCCACATTCATGGGAAATATTAGAATTGGTTGTGATGCCAAAACGTAAAATGATATAAATAAATTGAACCATAAAAAAGGAAATCTAAAAGTTGATCATGTTGAAAAGACACCAGAAGTGATGAAAAATAATCCCTTAAATCCAACAAAAAGGAGAATTGAATATTATCCTCAAGTTTACAGAAATTATAGGAAGTCAAATAAAAATTCTGAGGAAGATGTAGGATCTAAATAATGATTAAGATGTTAAATTTACAAGAGGGGGTAAATTTTAAGTTTAAAAACTTTCGTTTTTAACCTTAAGGAAAAAATAAGTTTAATAAAGTTTAACAAAGTAAATTCAAAAGGCCTATTTAAGTTCTACAAATTTTATAGGTTCTAAAAATATGGTTCTAGAACTGAAACTTTAAGAAACTTTTACAGGGAAAAGATTCTTCCTTAAATAGTATATAATCTTACTTATCAGAGTATAAAAAAGTACAAGAAAGTATAAGAAGGTTATAATTTATTCCTTTATAAAAAATACATAGGAAATAAACTTGAAATAAAAAAAAAGTGACAAGTATGAAATCTTTTAAACCAAAGAGTATTGTATCCAAAAACCTTGGATAAAGGTCCATTGATTTATACTTTCAAGAAAGTCTATCTTACCCACACCAGGGTAATCCCTTGATAGGAATATCAGAATCTCTCTTGCTATCCCTGAAAGCCCTAGAACTTTAAGGTAGTCAGCACCTATGTCTTCCTATCCCCGAAAGTCCTTTAACTTTAAGGTAGTTGTCACCTCTTTCTTCCTATCCCCAAAATCCCCCGATTGTACAAAGAAAAAATCGGAGTCACATGAAGAAATCTGAACAAGATGTTTAGTATGCACAAGGTATAAGAGTATCTCTCTCTAGAAATCACATTAAAAACATGCAATCTCTAGAGTTATGGAACAATTTCTCTCAGTACTAAGCTCATTTAAATGAGGTCTTATTTATATGAACTTCTCCAATGGTTGGATCCCTCCTCCAATGGTCATATTTTTCCTTGAATCTCAAAGGGACTTGTACATGATTCACTCAAAAAACAGTTATTTAGAAATAGATTGTACGAAATAGTTTCATAATACGTGTAAGGAAAATGAAGTTGTTTAACCAAATTTATTTTTTAGAGTCTAATAAAAAATAAAGTTCGGAATCTAACCAAGTCAAAATTTGGAGACTATAAATCATAGATATTCAGATTATTTTTTCCAAGGTATTAGTAATCTGAATTATATAGATTTCAGAGTCTGAATTCTAAGGAATTTGGAGTCGGAATTCTGAGGAATTCAGAGTCTGAATTCTGAGGAATTCAGAGTTTGAATTCTTAGGAATTCGTAGTCTGAATTCTGGGGAATTGAGAGTCAAACTTATAAGGAATTCAGAGTCTGAATTCTGAGTAATTCAATCTCTAAATTCTATGTAATTCAAAGTTGGAATTATGAGGAATTTTAGAATCCCAATTCTAGAAAATTTAGAGTCTGAATTCTAAGGAATTTTGAATCTAAATTTCAGAGAATTTGGAGTTTCAATTTTAGATAATTCAGAGTTTAAATTTCAGAGAATTCGGAGTCTGAATTTCAGAGAATTCATAATCTGAATTTCACAGAATTCAGATCCTAAAAATAGAATACTCTATAACCAAGGATTTATAGGATTTCAAGGTTTTGGATGTGAAAACGAATATTAAACTTAGGAATAAAATGATTTAAATTTAAAGAGACTATAAAATGAACAATGAAAACATATGTAAGGATAAAAAATATCTTAACATCCTTAAATATATTTTTCTTTTTCTTTCATAAGTAAGTCTTCTTAGATAAAACTCCACCTTAGATTGACTCCCCCTTACTTAGGGAATTTTCTTCTTTGCTTAGTATTCTTTTTATCATTCCTTTCACCCCCTTTGTAATTTTCAAAAAGGAATAAAGGGAATGGAAAAAATATAATACCTAAAATATTAGTACTATCCAACAAAATATATTAAGAACAACAAAAATTTCATTGTGATTGAAAAGATTTGTATAAAGAAAAAAAATACAACAAAAGATAAGATTGAGAAAAATTATCCTTTTTTATCCTTTGGCATTAACTTCTTCACGATGGTTTTCATCTTTTTAAGCTCCTTGTGATCTTCTTCAAAGCACTTGGGTAGCTAAGCCTGGTCTTCATTATTCTTCTCCAAGGCTTTGATATTTTCTTATTGAGCCTTAAGAATATCTTCTTGAGCCTTTAAAAGGTATTTTTCTTTACTGATATTTTCTTCGAACTCTATTTTAACATCTCTTTCCCTTTTCCAGTTCAAAGAAACTAAGTTAAGCTTACCATTTAGATCCTTGACTTCCTGCTTATGGGTTGTTTGTTTGAGACTTAAATTTTCCTCAAAACTTTTAGTAATATATTTGAACTTTCCATCTTCGGTGTCAAAAGAATCCTTAACACTTTATTGAAAAGCATCAAGGATTCTTATCTATTCAATTATTTTCCTTGTCCACTTTGTGATTTCCTTGCATGATCTTCTGTGAGATTCATATCAAATGACTAAGGATTTGAAATCGGACTCAAGCCTGAAAAACTTATCTATAAGCATGGAAAATATATCAAATTTCTAATTAAATGAGTGTTAAAGCATCTAGAACCTTTATTCTATACACGGAAACATGAGAATGGTATCAAACAGCTTCTTTAAAGATTGTACTACAAATTCATTTCCAAGAGAGGGAGATTCTGAATCCGAGTTTTTGGTTGGTGAGGATTCTTTTTCTATCTCTTCAACTATTCAATTCGACGAACCACCAACATATTTCTTTGTCACTATGGATTTTCTAGGTGTATCAACCAACACCTATTTTCACTTATCATATTTTGAAATTACCTATGCTTCTTTTAGTGATTCATGTTCACTATCTGAGATTTGAACTATTTTATCTTCCTTAACATTTTTTTTTTCAGAATCTACCACTAGATCCTCTTACTAAGCGAAGTCATGGTTGTTTCATTCATCATCATATGGTTTATTCACTTCTTCCTATTTCTCATACACTTTTCCTTGTGAATGAATTTTGGTTGATTCATCTTGAGAAGTTTGGATTGACAAATTTTCATAAGGACTATCCTTCTCATGATATTCTTCCACTTATCTTATCATGTCATATGTATCATCACTTCCTTCTTATTCTTTTTATTCTTTAACTTCCTCTTCCTGAACTATTTCTTCCTCTTATTATTCTGGTTTCAGAATCACAATATTCTTTCCTGGAGCCACTGGGAGTGATTCTTGCAAAAAAGATTCTGGTACATGAACTTGTTTAGAAGCTTTTTCAGCAACCTTGAGAAGAGATTGAACAATTTCAACTTCAAATATTTTTTCTTTTTCTTCTTTTCTTTTTCTTTCTTCTCAATATTCTTAGCAGCCTTAAACTTTAAAGATTTTTCCTCAACGGGGTTCAAGCCAAAACTAGGCTCCCCTTCCTTCTTATTCTTCTTGTCTTCTCTCCACTTGAAAACCACTTTGTCCGAATAATTCTTTTTCTTATTTAGCTTAGGTGGAGTTGATTGAGTTTCCTTAAAAGTAGGAGATTTTTTTCTCTTTTCCTGTTCCTTCACCTTCCTCTTCTTACCACCCTTCTTTCAAGTCTCATCCACTTTCTATTTCTTTGATAAGGCTTCTATTTATGAATCAGACAAATCATATAATTCTCCATATTTACTATAAAAACCAACCATCATTCTTCTCAGTGTATCATCACTCAACAACATGACCTTAAAATTCCTTATCTTAGATCTAGAATGGAATTTGAACGACTCTAGACAAATAACAATAATCTTGGAGAGAATAATCGGATACATGATTATTTGATATTTGAGAGTCCCATCCTTGATATTCATCATTGTAAGTAAGACATACCTCACCAGATTATTCTTTCTAAGATTCACCAGAAAGTCCAAAGCATAAATATCACTCTTCTTTAGAGTATCCTTATCATCTTTTCTCAGAATGAGAAATCCCTAGACCCATAAATCTAAGATCAAAAAATTTGTATAAAGATGATTAATATTCAGAGTTTTCACCGTAGACAGACCAAGGAATTCTATGGATTTATCTTTATCAAACGAACCTAAAACATATGGTTGCTTGTGAGTGCAGAACTCAGCTTCTCTCTCATAAGGAATTCCAAGTATGTTGGCTGCCATACTGTATGAAAGGGAATATGTTTTCCCATTACTTTTAAAGGAAAACTTGTCTCTCCCACCATCATTGAAAAAACATATAGACTCATAAAACTATACCAACAATTCTGGATAAACTAGATCATGTTCCTTTAGTTTGGATATACACAAACTCTCCCAGCTATTTAACTTGATGTTCTTTGAAATAAGAGTATCATATTTTGAAAAGAACTTCAGATCAACTAACCTTTCCCTGTAGATCTTCCATTTAGAGATATCCTTGACTGATGAGATTTTTTTAGGAGAAGCTTCCAAATACATTTGGAATTGAGAAACCCTGGAAAATTGAAATTGGCCTTAAGTAGAGTAGAAAGGTTTTAGCACACCAAATATTTGAAAAACTATGTTGGAAAACCATCAGGGGGCCTTTATATAGGCTTTTGAGGTGATGGTTCATCTTCCCAAAAAGATAAAAAAGTGGAAACACAATTGGTCAGATCTGATGGTTGAGATAATAGACGGAGAAATAATTAAGTAGGTTTTGATCATTTGATATTTTTAAGATGAAAATTCGGATTTAAGGGAAAGTGAATCTGAAAAAAAAAATTAAACAAGATGAAAATAACAACATGTAAAAATTGATTATAAAAATTTAAGAAAGGAAACATAACTTCTCGAATGATAGAAAAATTATCAGTAATAAGGAAAATTCTTCTTGAAGAACTTTATATTTCAGAAAATTTTCTTAAGAACAAATTTTGAAATTTAGAGTTTTTAACTACGAAAATTTTGATTAAGAAATTTTTTACTGTGAAAATTTTGACTACAAAAAATTTTAGTAAGAAAATTTTGAATAAAAAAAATTTATTAAGAAAATTTTGACTATGAAAATTTTGATAAAGAAAATTTTAACTACGAAAAAAATTTCGACTATAAAACATTTTTTACTACAAAAAAAATTAACTAACAAGCAAATGTACTCCCCCTATGAAAAAGAGTTTCTTACTATAAGGAGATAGGTTTCAAAAAAAGTTAATATGGAAGATTACCTTAAGTTTATCATTACAAACTTTTGTTTAATGTATTCAAATCTATCGGAGGGTAAAGATGTTGTGAAAATATCGGCAAGTTGATCTTGTATTCTGATAAACTAAAGAATAATATCTTCTTTTTGTGTGTGATCCCTAAGAAAGTGATGCCTAATATCTATGTGTTTTAAATGAGATTTATGTGAAGGGTTTTTACTTAGGTAAATGGAACTAGTGTTATCGCAAAATATTTTTGTTTTGGTAAAACTCATACCATATTATGTGAGTGTGTGTTTCATCCAAAAAACTTGGGTACAACAACTTCCAGCTGCTACATATTCAGCTTCAGCAGTGGAAAGTGATACTAAGTGTTTCTTTTTGCATGACCAAGAAACTAATGAATCTTCTAAGAAATGAAAAGTTATGGATGTACTTTTCCTATCCATTCTACATCCTCCAAAGTCATCATCTGAAAAACTTTTTAAAAAAAATCATTTCCAAAAGTATAAAAGAGTCATAAATTCATGGTTCCTTTTAAAAAGAGAAACATTCTATTAACTTCTTTTAAATGAGATTCCTTAGGATTGGATTGATATCTTAAACATAAGCATAATAAAAACATTAAGTCTAGATGACTAGCTCTCAAGTATAGTAAACTTCCTATCATACCTCTAAATGACGTTTGATCTTCTGGTTTCCTAGCTTCATCAAGATCAAGAGAATTTGAGGTACCAAGGGGTTTACTTATACTCTTAGTGTTGTCATATCAATACTTTTTAAGAGGATCTTTAATATACTTATGTTGAGATATATAAGTTCCTTGTGGTTTTTGTGAAATTTAAAAACCTAGGAAAAATGTTAACTCACTAATCATACTCATTTCAAACTCATATTTCATTAAATTCGCAAATGAATCAGTTAAAGATTGCTAAGTTGATCCAAATATAATGTCATCAACATAAATTTTAACAATCAAAACATTTTTCTTATCTTTATTTATAAAAATTGTTGGATCAGCATTTAACTTAACATAATTTTTTTGTAATAAAAACCATATAAGTCTATCATACCAAGATCTAGGGGATTGTTTCAGTCCATATAAAGCTTTAGTAAGTTTAAAAACATGTTTAGGATGTTTTGTATCTTCAAAACCAAGAGGTTATTCAAAAAAACTTCCTCTTAAACATATCTATTAAGGAAAGAAAATTTAACATCCATTTGAAAAAGTTTGAAATAAAAGAATATTGTAAAGGCATGTAAAATATGAATAGATTCAAGTCTAGCTACTGGAGCATAGGTTTCTTTATAGTCTATTCCTTCTTATTGATTATAGATTTTAGTAACTAATCTAGCTTTTTTTCATAAAATGATTCCATTGTCATCACACTTATTTCTGAAGACCCATTTTACCCCAATAACAGAGGTTTCTTTAGGTCTTTCAACCAAGGTCCAGACTTTATTTATTTCGAATTCATATAACTCATCTTGTGTGTCTTTAATTCAATCATCATCACCTAAAACTTCATCAGTGCTTTTTTGTTCTAATTGGGAAAGAAATTCTAGATGTTATACTTCATTTCTTAAGGAACTTCTAGTCCTCACAGGTTTATTTACTTCACCAATGATACTATCACTATGATGATTCTTAAGAAACAACTGATTTGGGTTTTTTAATCCTGTTCATCAACATATGGTAGAAAATATTCTAGGGTAAATGCTTCAGAAACATTTTCCTGAACATTTTCCTCTTCAGAAGGATCTTATATAAAGGGTTGATAATCTGTTTTTGAAAACGCATCCACAGATTTAGATTGAGGTTGTTTAAAAACAAAAGGATCAATTTCATAAAATTTTACATGTATAGTTTCATCAACAATACAAGTTTTTTTTATTGAAAAATCTATAAGCCTTAGAAGTTGTGGTGTATCCTAGGAAAATTCTTTCATCAGATTTGGGTGCAAATTTATATAAATTATCTTTAGTATTAATAATTAATACTTTTCAACTAAATACCTTGATGTAGGAATGACTACATTTTCTTCCATTCCACAATTCGTAGGGGGGGGGGGGGTTTATTAAGAAAATGTCTGCTTAAGACCCGATTTAGAGTATAACAAGTTGTACTTAAAACTTCATCCCAAAAATGTTTAGCTATAGAATATTCACTCAACGTGGTTCTAGTTATCTCTTAACGAATCCATTTTTTTCTTTCAAAAACACCATTCTGTTGGGGAGTTCTTGGAGCTGAGAAGTTATGAGTAATTCCTTTTTTACTACAAAAAGTTTCAAAATCATAATTTTGAAATTCTCCTCTATGATCACTATGAATAGTTATTAATGGAAGGTTTTTCTCATTCTTAACATTGGATTTAAAAAAATTTAAATAAGAAAAATCTTTATATTTCTTTGTTAGAAAATAGACCCACGTAAATATAGTGTAATCATCAACTAAGAAAAATACATAATATTTACCTCCAATGCTTCCGGTTTGTGTTGGTCTAAAAAGGTCCATATGAACTAACTATAATGCATCAGTAGTTGAGACATCACTGATTGATTTAAAACTTTATTTATTTTTCTTTCCATATTAACAAAGATCAAAAACTTTTGAAGAATCAAATCTATGCTCTGGTAGATCCTTAACTAGTCTTTTCTTTTAGATTTTACATAGGTTTCTAAGGTTACAGTGTCCTAAGCTTCTATGCCATAACCAATATTGATATTCCATTGCACTAAGGCAATGTAGATCTTTACTTCTAAGGTCTTCTAATTTTAGTGTGTATACATTATCTTGTCTATGGGTAGAAAGAATAAACTCGTCCTCGTTATTGTGTACTAAGCACTTATCATTCTTAAAATTCAAAATGTAACCTTCACCACATAATTTTCTTATGCTAATGAGTTTGTGCTTAAGAACCTTAACAAATAAAACATTTGAAATCAAAGTTTTTTCAAGAAGAACAATGTTACCTATAACAAAAATTTCTCCCTGAGCATTATCTTTGAAAGTTACTTTTCCTCCTCTCATCTTGATAATTTTTTCAAAGAAGTTAATGTTACCATTCATATGCTGGGAACATGCACTATCTATGTACCATATATTACAATTGTTACTATCTTTATTTTCTTGAAAATAAGAGTGTTAGACTTTCAGAATCCAAACTTTCTTGGTTCCGGAAATTTAAAAAAGTAAGATTTTAGGAATCATCATTTTCTTAGAAAAATGAGATTTATAAAAACCTAAAGACTGGGTTTTATTTAAAGAAATTTTTTTCCCAATATCAACCACACTAAAATTTAGTGCATAATAGATCACTTTGAGGAAAAAAATACTTATTACTAAAAACTGGTTTAGAATGAGTATAACAAATTCCAGATTTATTTCTTAATGGTTGTATCTGGGAATACATCTTGTAAAAATTTTCCTTACCAGAGGTAAAGTTTGACAAACACTTATTCAAGGAAAATATTTCTAACTTTATTTTTATAACCATGTTTTTATCCTCAAAAACATTAGTTTTAGAACTAGAATTAGACTCTAAAATATTTTTCTTAGAAATTACATTTTTAAGATTATTATAAAGTTTCTCCTTCTCAGAATTAACTTCATCAACGTTTTTGGAAATACTTTTAAAATCATAGATTTTCTTATCAAGATATTTATAAAGATATGATACTTCTTTAGTTAAAATATAAATTCTATAATTTTTCTTATCAAGCTTTTTCTTGAGTTTAGAATTTTTATTCTCAAGAAGTTTAGCAAACCTAGACACTTCTTCATAAGAAGGTAATGTATTATCTTCATTAGAAGAAGTTTATTCATCTAAAGATTCATAATATTTATCATAAATATAATTTTCATTTAAATATACATTAGTGATAGATTCATCATTGTGTGCCTTGGCCATTAAACAATTACTGTCAATGGGTAGCTTGGATAGTAGACCAAGATTTTGCTGACCAGAAGATTCATACTCTAAGTATTCCTCAAAAGAGTCTACACCACTAGAACTCTAGGTGTAATTGTCTTTCAAAACATTCTTAGCTTTATCATTTTAGTACTTAGTTCTATTCCTCTCAGAATGTTTTTCCTTTCTATCCTTTTTCTTAAGAATAAGACAATTCGGACTGATATGCCCTACTCTTTTGCATTCATAGAAAGTAACTTCTGAATCTTTCTTGTCTTTTCTTTATTTATTCTTATATATATACTAAAAGTATTTCTTTCCAACTATCTAGTTCATACTTTGAGAAAGATTAGCTAGTGCATTCTCACTATGTTCGCTTTCACTAGATTCAGATAAAACAATTACTTTCTTTGACTTAGATCTTATAACCCCTTCAAGATTCTTGGATTAGTAGTAGTAAAGGTTACACTTCCATTACCATTTTTATTCTTATTCATATCAGCATATTTTTCATTCTTGTCTCATGTTCTATAAGAGTTCCAAAAATCTCATCAAGAGTAATTTGAGATACTTTCCTATTCTCATCAATAATTGTTCTCTTAGATTCCCACTCATTAGGAATTATATCTATAATATTTTCCACAAGTGTTTTATCATCTAGACCTTTCTAACCCATAGATTTTTGGATGTTAACAATAGTAATAAAAATTTTTGGCACCTTGCATTTGGTTCGCCATAATTAAATAGAAATCCATGAAATTCTGCTCCAAGCATAGCTCTTCTAGTTTCTATAACTTTGGATATACCAAAATGTGTACCTTCCAATTTCTTCTAGATACATTAGCAGCTTCACAAGAAGAAACATAAATATAAATACCCTTGGTTATGGAACACAACAAAGTATTATGTACCTTTTAGTTTAGTTGATATTTATACTTTTCTTGATTGGTGAATTTTCTAACTTCCTTATCAGAAATCTTGTAATCTTCAGTAAGAATAACAAAATTATCCACTCTAGTATTAATAAAAAAAGTCTTCATACGATCTCTCTAATACTCATAATCATTCCCATCAAATATAGGTGGTCTAGTAGGATTTAGATTGTCAATCGAACCAACATTCACTCCTTCCATTCTAGACGAAAATATCTTTCCACAAAAACTTGTTAATAGTAAAAGTTTGTAAACAAAGATAAAAATTACTAAGTAAGGAAAAATTTAGAACAATGAAATCTTGAGCAAGAAAAATTATATGTGAATATAATTATTTCATATACCTCCTTTAATACCAATTGTAGGATCGAAATAATGATGTAGATTCTCAATTTACAAGAGGGGGTAAATTGTACGTTTAAAAACTTTCATTTTTAATCGTAAAGAAAAATTATGTTTAAAATAGTTAAACAAGGTAAATTCAAAAGACCTATTTAAGTTCTGAAAATTTTCTAGGTTTTGGAAATATAATTCTGGATCTAAAATATTAAGGAAAGTTTATAGGTAAAAGATTCTACCATAAATCATATAGAATCTTACTTATTAGAGTATACAAAAGTACAAGAAAGTATAATAAGGTTATACTTTCTTCCTTTATCAAAATACAGAGGAAATAAACTAAAAACAAAACAAGTGACAAGTATTAAATATTTTAACCCAAAGAGTAGGGTATCCAACAACCTCGGATAAAGGTCCCTTGATTTATACTTTAGATGAAGTTTTTCTTACCCACACCAGGTTAAAACGTCGATAGGAATATCGGAATCTGTCTTGATATCCCTACAATCCCTCGAACATTAAGGTAGTCGGAACCTCTGTCTTCCTATACCTGGAAGTCCTCGAACATTAATGTAGTCTACACCTCTATATTTTTATCCCCAAAATACCTCTATTATACACAGCAACAATCCGAGTCCCACGAAGCAAGCTGAACAAGATGTTCAGTACGCACAGGGCATAAGAGTCTCTCTCTCTCTAGAAATCACTTCAGTAGCATGAAATATCTAGAGTGATGAAACAATTTTTCTCAGTAATCAACTCATTCAAATGAGCTCTTATTTATAGTCACTTCTCTAATGGTCGTCTCCCTCCTCTAATAGTCATATTTTCCCTTGAAAATCGAAGGGACCCGTACACGTGTCACTCAAACAACGGTTAGTTAGAAATAGATTGTACGACATCGTTTCATAATACGTGTAAGGAAAATGAATTTGTTTAACCAAATTTATTTTTTGGAGTCTAGGAAAAAATAAATTTATAAGTTTAACCACATAAAAATTTAGAGACTATAAATCATGGATATTCAGATTCTATTTTCCATGGAATTCAGAACCTGAATTTTATGGATTTCAGAGTTTGAATTCTGAGGAATTCGGAGTCTGAATTTTGAGGAATTCGGAGTCTGAATTATGAGGAATTCAAAGTCTTAATTATAAGGAATTAAGAGTCTTAATTTTAGGGAATTTGGAGTCTGAATTTTAGAAAATTCAGAATCTGGATTTGAGAGAATTCGGAGTCTGAATTTTAGAGAATTCAGAATCTGAATTTCAGAGAATTCAGATTCTAAAAATAGAATACTATATAATCAAGGATTTATAGGATTCTGAGGTTTTAGGTGTGAAAATTAATTTTATAATTAGTAATAAATTAGTTAGACTTAGAGATACTATAAAATGAACAATGAAAACATAGGTAAGGATAAAACAAATTCTTAGAGAATGAAAATTTTCCTTATTAAGATAATTCTTAGGGAAAATTAAATTTGCCTTAAGATAGAGTGTTTGTGATTTTCAAAACATAGAGGAATCAAAAAGTCATAAGAAACCAAATTGCCTCAAAAAAATAAAGAAAGAGAAGAAATATAAGTGAGACGACATTTCCTTTCAAAAAGTATCAGTTTTGTGGCTATCTGGGTCATACCATGTCATACTGTGAAGTGGCAAGGATCTATATGAATGGGGAAGTGTTAATAGTTCATCAAAAGATAACATATTCATATCCTACTTTTTATAGAATAAGTAATTTCGATGGATATTGTTTTAACTATTTTAACTTTGACCATAAAGCTGTGTATTGTTGGCAGAGGTATGATAGGAGAAATTCTTTCAATACTCAGATACGAGTCAATACACATCAACCAGACGATTTTTCTATATCAAACAGGTTTTCTACTCAGGAAGAAGAAGTTAAATATGAATAACCTATGTACATGGAAAAAATAATTGAAAGGCCATCAGTGTCCTACACTCAATCCAATATTTCATGGAAGGAAAAGAGGAAAAATGAAAAGTCCAATTTTGCATAAGTGGCCCTCAAAGCTAGAAAGAAAAAAAGCACCTAGATTCTTGATAGAAGATGTTCATCCCACATGATGGGTAATGAATACCTATTAACAAATCTCAATAAAAAGGTCGATGGAATAGAGAGATTCGGTAATTTTGGTGATTTAAAGATAAAAGGAAGTGGAAGTATTGAGCTAACTAATGAAGAGTTGAAGAAAACAGAAGTCCTTTATGTGGACGGTCTGTGTCACAATCTTCTTAGTGTGATTCAACTCTATGACTCAGGTCTTATTATGGAATTCAATCAGAATGGTTGTACTATAAGAGGAAACTCAAGGATTTTTCTCATGAAAGGATGTAGAACAGATGGAAACTTATATCAAGTTGACAGTAAAGAGAACATTTTTTACTTAACAGTTGAAGAGGAAAACAACTTATGGCATCAAAATTGGGGCACATCAATCAGAAAGGCATGGAAAATATATCTAAGCTGCAAATATTCATGTATATCCCTAATCTAAAGCGTGAACGAGAAAAGACCTGTGATGCGTGCATGCGAGGTAAACTAGTATATAGTTCCTACCGTCCAAAGAAGAAAAGTGCATCAAATCTCCTGGACCTCATCCATATAGATGTATTTGTCTTGATAAATTTTTTTATAACACATGTAGAAAGTTAATTTGTTCTTTTCATAGATTATTATAGTATAATGGAATGTGTGACTGTTATACAAAGAAAGTGAAAAGTGCTTGATTATATGAAAATCTATCGTCGAATCGCCGAGAATGATACTGGATGGAAGATCAAAGTTCTGCGGTTTGATTATGGAGTAGAATACACATCCATTGAATTTAAAAATTACCTAGAGAATCATGAGATACAATATGTGGTGGATGATGTGATAACTCCAAAAAAATGGAGTTATTGAGCGCAGGAATCGACAGGTAAATAACATGTCCAGAACTATACTGATCAAGAGTTGTATTCCTCTGCATTCTTGGAAAGAGGTAGTACAAGAAGCAGTGTATATTCAAAATCGAACAGGTATATATATGGTTGATACAAAGAAACCATATGAATTGTGGCATGGAAGGAATCCCTCTTTGAAATATTTTCATGTTTTTTGAAGCAAATTTTTTATCCAAAAAAAAAGAAGGAAGTCAAGGGAATAATGGAGACAATGCAGACGAAGGAATATTTATTGGATACCCAATGAAAAAAAATGCTACAAGTTCTTCAATAAGAACTTGGAAAGATTTGTGGAAAACAGTTATGTAAATATCATTGAAGAGAAAAACATGAATGCTTCAAGTAATTCTTATGATGATGTGATAAAAGATGAATAAAGATGCGAACATGGATCAAATGCTAATACATAGGTAGAGGAAGGTGTGCAAAACTCTCAGAATTCACATCAGGATGTTGACTCTGAAGAAGAATCTAAAGAGGAAGCCATAGCTGGAAAGAATTCGGTTGAACCGCAAAAGAGAAATTGAAGATCGGATATTGATCAGTCCAACATTATCGGGGATCATAATACACCAACATAGATAAGGAGAATGAGTAATAATGCACATTCTGCCTTTTTATCAGTTGTGGAACCATCCTTATTTAAAGAGGCTTCTAAGGATGATTCATGGGTAAAATCAATGAATGAAGAGTTAGATTATATTGAAAAAATCAGACATGGGATCTTGTTAAAAGACTTGAAGATCATAATGTGATTGGTACGAAGTGTATTTTCAAGAAAAAAAATTTAGGAACTTGGAAATTTGATTAGAAATAAGGCGTTCTTGATCTGTAAAGGATATTCACAAATCGAAGGCGTTGATGTTGAGGAGAAATTTTCTCATGTAGAAAGACTGGGGTCAATCAGGCTATTTCTTGCCCTATCAACCCAACGAGGTTATAAATTGTATCAAATGGATGTCAAGACAGAATTCTTAAATGTATTATTAGAAGAAGAGGTTTACATTGAAAAACTCGTAGGGTTCTTGCTTGGAAATGATGAACTAAAGGTTTGAAAATTAAAGAAAGATTTTTATGGCCTAAAACAGGAACCATGTGTGTGGTACTCTCAGTTGGACTCTTATCTGAGAAAGATTGAGTTTAAAATATGAGGATTGGATCACAATATCTATGTGAAAAACACTTAATAGGATCATTTCATGGTATTGGTATACGTGGATGATATTATTTTTGGTGGAAGCAGACATGGATCAATGGATGGATTAACCAATCACGTGAAATCAGAATTTGAAATGTCCATAATTGGTGAACTCATATAATTTTTAGTGTTGTAGGTACTTCAGAAAAAAGAATTACACTTTCATTTCTCAAGAAAAGTATGCAAAAGATATATTGAAGAAATTTAGTATTAATGATTTCAAACTAATGAATACACTGATTGCAGTTGGTTTAAAGCTTGAAAAGCCTGAGGAAGGGACTTCTATGGATTCCACCATGTACAGAAGAATCATTGGAATCCTACTATACCTGATGGTGACACAGCCATATATTGTCTTTGCAACTTGCCTTACGACCCACTTTCAGGGTAATCCAAAGGAAGAACATATGGTGGCAGTGAAAAGAATCATGAGATGAATTCAAGGTACACAAAATTATGGTCTATACTTTTTTTCAGGAAGAGATGGTGAACTATCAACATTTTCTAATGCTAACTGGACTAGAAATGTAGTGGACAGATAGTTTACTAGTAGTGGATCATTCAATATTGGGAAGAAATGTGTGGTATGGTTAATTAAGAAACAAGAAAGTATTTAACTTAGTACTTTGGAAGCCTAATATATATCTGCTACCAAGGCCTGCACTCAGTTACTCTAGATGAATCAGCAAATGAGTGACATAGGTGATGAGGTGAAACAACCAATGGTGATTTACTGTGATAACAAAAGCGCAATTGATCTTACGAAGAATCATATTCTGCACTCTCGTATGATAGATATTGAGATCAGATATCACTTCATCAAGGAAAAAGTTGAACAATGCGTGATCAAAATGGACCATGTGGGAACTGATGAGCAAGTGGCTGATATTATGACCAAGCCACTATCAGAAGCTGTGTTTGAGAAACATTGGTGTAACCTTGGTGTTTGGCCACCTCCTAGTGCATAAGGAGGTTACGATATTCCCCTCTCCCAAGTTGTCTTAACTATGATAATATGTTTTTGGATGTGTTGCAAGTTTATGGGGGAGATATGATCTAGGAGAAGTATGTTTTGATCTCCACAATGTTAAATTACCGGTTTTCGGATTTATTGCCAATGGGGGAGACTGGATAAATTCAATGGAAAGTGATCTGTTTTTTTTATACATGAAAAATACAGAACTACATCAATGAAGGTGGAGAAAAGAAAATAATGAGAACCCAATTCATTTCCTCTATCTTGTTTTATACACTGGTCATTTCTCAAGTATAATTAGAGTAATGGCTGAGTCATTTCTTGAAGATTCATGTTTTGATCATGGATGGTGCATTAGTGAATTTATCTAGAGATTTCCAACAAACTCAAAGGGGGATATTGTTGGAACCAGGGATGTTTGTTGATAATAATGGTGTTTAGTTTTTATTTTTTGTCTATCTTCACACAGATGACTAGGGAGTTTTCATGGAATGAGTATATAATTGAGGATGAAAGAAGTATTGAAGGTGGCATAGTTTCCCAGTATTTTCCATATTTTTGGCCCTTAAAAATCAGGAGTTAGGAAACAGTATGTGGTGAAGGTGCACGGTACGTGGTGAAGGCACATGGTATGTAGTGAAGGCACGTCGTACGCTATGAAGGCATACAGTACATGGTGGATTCAATGGAAAGGGTAGAGGAGTGGTGCATGGAACCGAAAAATAGTTCACATAAATGGTGCGTGGTGAAGGAATGTGGTACGTGAAATGTTTAAGGTTGAAATGAAAAATGGTTCATAGCGACAGTATGTAGAGAAGGCTTCTAGTATATGGAATTATGAAGGTTGGAAGGGTTTTTGCGGTTCGCAAAATAGGAGCGGTACATGGTGGAGGCTAACCGTACGTAGATGAAGTTAAGATTTTCCCACATTGAAAGTTTGGGTAAATAGGTTTAGAAAAATTTGCGGAGTTACGTGCCTATTTAAGAAACAATAATACCCTTTGTTAAGAGAGTATATTGGAGATTAAAATTTTGAGGAGAAATCTGGAGAAGTTTGAAGTGGTTTGTGGTGGAGAATACGATACGCTAAGAGAATCATTCGTGTAAGGAAAACAATCCATGGAAGAGTGTGTGGTTCACGTAGGAAGCTCTCGTAGTATGCGGTGGAGAAAGGTAATACGTAGAGCATGACGATTCATGGAGGTGTGAAGCAGTATGCGGATTAGAGAGGAATTTGGAGCAGAGCGGTATGCGGAGGAGATGTATGGTACGTAGAGGATCTAGACGGTACGCAAAAATAGTTATAGTACATGAAAACAGCAACAGTATGAGGAACACCCAAGGAAGCCTGAAAATTGGCCAAATCAGTTTGAAAAATTAATCTTCATAACATATCAGTGCACAGAAAAATAAATTAAATTTGTGTGTGATTATGGGACTTCAACAGAGCATCCATTTTCAGTTGAGGATGCATGAATTAATGCTAAAACATTGAAGCGACCTTCAAGTAATTAAACTGAGTGAAGATTCTTCCAGCGCAGTGAGAAAGGGGGAGTCAGCGGAAGTGATCTGAGGGACGCATTGTGATATCCTTGAACCTTGTGAAGGAAGTTCACCTAACACAGAGTGACTGTGATAAAATATTGTATTTCAAAAATTGTGAATATTAGTGGTTTTCGTACGACCGACACACTTTCATCATATGCTCCTTGGTAGTAGCCCTTAGTGGTTAACCATGTAAAATTATTATGTCATTTCTTTTCATGTGATTGTTTATTTTCAACACTTTCTCTTCAGATAGGTTTAACAGGTTCCTTCCAACGTGGGAACAAGATCCATCTGTTTAAAATAAAAATTTGACACCCTGATTCATCCCTCCCCTCTCAGGGTGTTATGGGTTCCTTCAATAAATTTATAATTGGAGAACCCAATTGTCACGACCCGCCCTCGGGGTCCGTGCCGTGACTACCCCAAGCCCGCCTTCCATAGGCCAGGGGCTGGCGACTAGCACCAAGGCGTAAATCCTGGTAAAAAGGGAAGGCATTTCCTTTGTAAAGTAAACAAACACCACAGAGTTAGCAAGCGGAAAGTAAACACTAAGCAAAAGCAGAGTACAACTGAAAGTGAGGAAAAGTAAATGGGCCAGTATACAAACCCAAACTGAAGGTAAAGTACAACTCGAAAGGGAAAACAACAACTGTAAAGTAAAAGCCGCTACACCGAGCTGTCCACTGGAAATCCCACCTGAAGGGTGGGTACAGATAGCTCCACTGCTCCACGGGTCCCGCCGTCCGCTCCAAACACGTTCCGCCCAGTGGTCCACCTCCAGGTACTGTCCTGCTCTGCAATCCTCAGCTATGATCAATGATGTCCGTCGTCTGCAACCAACACAACATAGTGCGGGAAAAGCCCGTGCAGGGGTGAGTATAAGCTACTCAGTAGGGACCCCGAGACCCCTGAAGGTCTCTCAAAATCCACAAAGGATAAACCACAAAGAAAGGTACAATCACGAAGTAACAACCGACACTTCTTAGGTATATGCCCATACATATACCTAAGTCATCAATTTCAAATACGCTCCAACCTCCGAGCCCAAGTACAACTCAGTCCACACAGGAAAGTAAACGTATTCCACACAGGAAAGAAAAACGAAATCCACACAGGAAAGTAAACGTATTCCACACAGGAAAGCAAAATGAAATCCACACAGGAAAGTAAACATATTCCACACAGGAAGGTAAACGTAATCCACACAGGATAGCACAACACAATCCACACAGGAAAGCAACAGGATTCAGCTCACACAGGTATAAATCTTCGAAAGACGATAAAGATGATCTCTGATCCATCTAAGTCGCCGGACCCACGAAGGATCGATAGGTAACTAACCCCCGCAAAAGACCCACACAGGATCGGGCCCACGTAGGACCTGTAGGCGCTGGTTCACACAGGACCGCTGAGCGCAAAGACCCACACAGGATCGGGCCCACACAGGACCTGTAGCACTGATCCACGTAGGATCACTGAGTGCTGAAGTCATCGTCGTCGAATCCACACAGGATCTTCGTACTGTCGTCGTCGCAGTCACAGTAGCAGTAGTAGCAGTAGCAGTAGCAGTAGCAGTAGTCACAGTCACAGTCGCAGCCAGCACTGGGGTTCCCGCACACAACAAGCTCGTACAGGAGGGTCCGCTCCACGAGCCGAGAGGCTGATACATCAACTGTCACAAAGTCCAGAGTTGATGTATCCAAAAGTTCCGTACCGTCAACAGGAACTCAACGCAACAGACGGCGCGTCGATCGGACGCCCGGTCTGAGAGTTATTGACATTTTCGTCCCCGGGGCCCGGTTGGTTTTTTAAGGCAAAACCAACCCGACCGTACTCCACCTGCGTCCAAACCTCGGGAGGAGTATTCCAAAAGATCCATCTCACTAAGAGGAACACAACAAAGCTGACGGCACGTCAATCGGACGTCCGTAGCTCAAGATATGAGCGTTTCCGCTCCGAAGGCCCGGTTGGTTTCGTGTACGAACCAACCCGGCCGAACACAAAGTATTCCGAAACTTTGAGTGCGATATACCGAAACGACCGTCTCGATCCAAGGATCGTGTTGCCACAGACGGTTCGTCATTCGGAGGTCCGTGGCTCAAGTTATGGCCAAAACACCAAATTTGTCTCGAAAACAGGGGGTCCGGGTCCGGGCCGACCCAGCCCGACCCCCCCCCCCCCCCCCCGGGTCGGCCCGAACCGGGTCGACCCGACCCGGGTCCGACCCGGCCCGGCCGGCGGCGGTCCGGCGCGGCCTGGCGCCGCTGATGTCACGCGCGGGGGGCTAAGCCCCCGCTTCCACCTGGCGGCGCGGCTTAAGAGCCGCGCCCTTTTGAGATCCGGCCCCCCTCGTGGGGGGCTGCTTGAAGAAACCGGGGGGCCGCCTTCCCCCCTTCAAAGGAACCCCCCCCCCCCTCATAAATGGGGGGGGGGGGTTTAGAGAGTTGACCGGGGGAATTTATTCCCCCGGTCTTTGACCTTCCGGCCGGCCACCTGACCGGCCGGTTTTTCTCTAACGGGACCGGCAAGCCGGTCCCCTTCCGGTTTCCGACGCCGGCGGCCCGGCGTGCCGCCGGTCTTCCCGTCTCACCGCGGCCCGAAACCGGCCGCGGTGTTCGTCGTCCGGCGCGGTGCGACGGCACCGCGCCCCTCCGCCGCGCCTTCGATTCCCCTTGACGCGGCGCGACGGCGTCGCGTTCTTGATGATTCTTCCACGGCGCGGCGCGACGGCGCCGCGCAATATAATCGTACGATTATCCGCGTGGTGCGACGGCACCACGCCACCTTATTTCCACCCGCAAGATAAATCAACAAGAACGATGGAGGGGGTTCGGCCGTGTTCATGCGGTCCGGCCCCCTCACGTTAAACAATAACACATATTTAAAATCCTCACGTTAGTCATGCTAGAACCACGAACAAGGATAAATAAATAAACAATTAACAACAACCCCTACCTTGAAAATTGACTTCGCACGTCGGTTATCGCGGAGAAAGGCCTCGCGGCGTCGGACGTAGATTCTGTGGACGTCGGGGTGCGTCCGAGGAGGAAACGACGTCTCTTCGCTTGTCGCTATGACGAAGAAGGGAGGTACGTTGTCGTTGGCGATGATCACCACGGTCGGCGACTTTTCCCTTGTCGAGGAGGAAGATGAAGACGGAAGAATCCGGGACGCCGAGTCTTAAAGGTCGTGGGATCGATGTTCCTTGTCGGAGAAGAACCGTTCTTCACGTTCTTCGTCGAAGACGAAGAAGATCTTCAAGTCTCTCAACGATTCTCCCAAACCTCTCAAGTAACAAAGAAACTAACCAAAAATAAATTAAGCTCACACTTAATTTATTAACACAACCCAACCTTTGAAATTCAAGAGTTTGAATTTCAAAACTCAAATTAAACTCACTTATTAATTATACATGAGTTGTATAATTAATTAAGTGTTAAGTTGTCAAGCTTTTAAGAGGGAGAGAGGGGAGTTAGGGAATTTGAAAAGGTGGGGCTCGGGTGGGCCCCTCCTCACCTTAATCCTCTCTTAGGTGGTTAAACCACCCAACTTCCAACAAAAGATTATAACCACTTTAAAGATATAAAATAAATATTGTATCACAAATTTATTTTACTCTTCATTTCATCCAGAAAATTAAACATCTCCTCCTAGGCAAACGCAACTTCGGAAAAGGTCTTCTTAAGCGAATATCGGCGCTGCGAGTTCATCGGTGTCCTCAGATTTCAATTCCGAGCACCGGATCAAAAGTTAGAAATTCCTGCTCGTTCGTTCACTGAACGTACCCGAGCCAAACTTTGGAAATTGATTCTGGGCACACCGGGCCTCGGAATCAGGTGCCGTCAGAAACCGCGCTCTTGTAAAATTCTAAAGAAAATTAAGAAAAAATTTCCCTTGAATTTTACGGGTCTTTACATTACTCCCACCTCAGGGCTTTACGTCCCCGTAAAGATACATCAAAAACTAGGGAAACAAATAAAGGTACTGAGCACGCATCTGAGCCTCCCGCTCCCATGTGCTCTCCTGGAGATTCCCGTGCTGCCATCTGATGCGCACAAGAGTAATCGATCGCCCACGCAGGACCCGCTCCTGTTGATCCTCTATCTCCACCGGGACCTCCGTAAAAGTCGCCCCATCGTCAACGTCAAGCTCCCCATGGTCAATGATGTGCGTCGGGTCGTGCACGTATCTCCTCAGCTGGGATACGTGGAAGACGTCGTGCACCCGGTGCAACTGAGGTGGTAGAGCCAGGCGATAAGCCACCTCGCCAACCCTGCTGAGGACCTGGAAGGGTCCGATGAAGCGCAGAGATAACTTGCCGCCTCGGCCAAATCTTCGAATACCACGTCGAGGTGAGACCCGCAAGAAGACGTGGTCGCCATCCTCGAACTCTAGTGGCCTCCGCCTCCTGTCAGCATATGACTTCTGCCGGCTCTGAGCTGTCCTCATCCGCTCATGGATGACCTGGACCTTTTCTGTCGTGGCCTGGACCATCTCCGGTCCCACAAGTGCTGACTCCCCAGGGTCTGTCCAGCACAAAGGAGATCTACAAGGTCGGCCGTACAACGCCTCGTACGGTGCCATTCCGATGGTGGAGTGGTAGCTGTTGTTGTACGCAAACTCCACCAAGGGTAGGTGGTCCTCCCAGCTATGACCAAAGTCGAGGACACATGCGTGGAGCATGTCCTCGAGAGTCTGAATGGTCCTCTCAGTCTGACCATCCGTCTGCGGGTGAAAGGCTATGCTCAGACGTAGCTGCGTCCCGAACGCCTCCTGTAACCCCTTCCAAAGCCGGAAAGTAAAGCGAGCATCTCGATTGGAGACGATAGATGATGGCACGCCGTGGAGCCGCACAATCTCCTGAACGTAGAGACGTCCCAAGCTCTCCACTGATCCCTGCTCTCTAATGGGTAAGAAGTGTGCCGACTTGGTGAGTCGGTCAACAATCACCCATATGGAGTCGTGACCTCTGGAAGTGCGTGGAAGTCCATTCACGAAGTCCATAGATATGTCGTCCCACTTCCACTCTGGAACCTCCAAGGGCTGTACCAAGCCCGCTGGTACCTGATGCTCTGCCTTCACCTGCTGGCAGGTGAGGCATCAAGAAACGAACTCTGCTACTGCCTTCTTCATGCCCGGCCACCAGTGCTGTCGTCTGAGGTTCTGGTACATCTTTGCCACTCCAGGATGTACCGCCAAAGGAGAAGTGTGAAACTCTCTCAGCACTTCCTCTCGTAAAGTGACTGGTACCATGGTACGTCCTCTGAAAAGGATGTCGTGCTCTGCTCCAAGGGAGAAATCATCAGATACCTGTCCTGAGGATATCTGTGCACTCCGTGTCTCACAGTCAGCGTCCTCACGCTGTGCCTCTCTGACCTGTTGTAGTAGAGGAGGGGTGACTGTGAGAGACTGGAGGAAGGCTGCTCCATCACTATCCACGAAGGATATCTGCAAAGAGGCTAGCTGCAAAGATTTATCCTTTTCCGAAAAGTGAAATCCGGTCTCATCCCCTGGATGAACCACGTTCCTTGCCTAATACAGTCAATCCCGTCATGATTAGTTAATTCATGGCATGGATGACGTCGTAAGGCCTCGACGCTGCTACCAAGAGATCCAACCGTTACTCTCGCCTCCAAGGGTTGAGTCACACTGTCGGCATCAGTGTGTGGTCACTGGGTTTCCTCCAGTACGAATCTCGCAAGTGAGGGTCAAGTCAACAGTTTTTAACCGGCACCTCTTAGTAAAAACAAACAAAAGACAAGAAAACAAAAGTCACCAAGGCAAGTGTCTTTTATTACTTCAACTTAAAGAACAAGGTCACAAGGCAACACAAACTACGAAGCTAGAGGCATTATGGGCCAAGGCCTCTATGCCTGGAGCTAGTCCCGCACTAGTCCACTCGCTTCCGGAGCTCCATGATCGTAAGCTTCAGCTGCCTGAAGCTGTGCTCTCCCCTGAGGTCGGGGTGGACCTCCTGGTGGTGGTGGTGGTAGAGCCTCAAAACGTCGCCCACCACCTGCTGCTTGGCCATCTTCTCTGCCTCGTCCGCCTCCTCCCTGCGGACCGCCACGGTCGAACCTCTGCCTCTGCCTAGGTGGTTCCTCAACCGTCTGCTGCTCCTCTGCATGGCGGGTCGGGCAGTCACGAGCCATTTGACCTTGCCCGCCACATGCATAGCACTGTCTTCCACTCGAAAGACTGGCTCCGCGTTGTGTGCCCCGCACTGCTGATCCAGTGTCCTGAGGTCGTCTGCCCGAAGGTCTGGTCTGTCTGGACCCCTGAGTCATCCGTCGACTGCCTGTCGCGGAAGACTCCGCCACGTGCCGCCCTGCAGTGGGTCTCGGTGATGGTGCAGACTCAGCAAGGAAGCAATTGATCAAAAGGGCCCGCTCCAGTACTCCTGTCTGAGTCGGTATGCTGAGGGAGATCAGTGATTCCCTGATCTCGTGTCTCAAACCCTACTCGAAGGTCCGGGCCCGGAAGAATGGGTCCCGTACCATGTCGGTCGAGTAGCGCGAGAGATCAGTAAATCTCACCGAGTACTGAGCGACCGTCATGCTGCCCTGCCGCAGCTGTAGAAGCTCCTGGATATGCACCGCACGAAGGGTGGCTGGGACGAACTCCGAGCGGAAAAGGCTCTCAAAGTCCATCCAAAGTAGAGATGCCTCATCGTGCACCTGGAGCATCAAGCTCCACCATCGTCCTGCTGCTGCGTGTAGTAGGCTCGCAGCGAGGATCACCATGAGGTCTGCTGGTGTCCTCACTAGCCTAAACACACATACCACGACCTCCAGCCAGTCCTCTGCTGCCTGGGGATCCGTCTCCCCGCGAAACCTGGGTGGTCGCTGGCGCTGAAACTCATGCAGTGCGCTGAGGCGACGCGCATCGTCAGCGGCTGGTGCTGGAAGCATCGGGGGCTCGGTGGGTAGAACTACCGCCGGTGCCACTGCTGACAAAGGGCCCTGCACCGAAGCCTCGTCGCTCGGTGGGCTGTCGTCACACTCGACTCTCGGAACCCTAGCTGGCTGCCGTCGTGGGGCCATCCTGAATAGGAAACAGGTGCGCCACGGTCAAACAGTATACCTGGTGAGCTGACACAAGGAAATCACAAAGAAAACTTTGAAACACACACGCAATCAATGTTTTCGTGCATTAAGTCGGAAATCAGAAGTCAGGGTCCTGGTGTACGGATACGTCGGCCGCCGCACCAACACTGGACTCCCTGGACTGATAACCACACTCAATACGCTAAACATTATTTCTTCACATAGAAAAGATCAGAGTTCACGGTAGAACCGAACTCCTTTGATACCAATTTGTCACGACCCGCCCTCGGGGTCCGTGCTGTGACTACCCCAAGCCCGCCTTCCATAGGCCAGGGGCTGGCGACTAGCACCAAGGCGTAAATCCCGGTAAAAAGGGAAGGCATTGCCTTTGTAAAGTAAACAAACACCACAGAGTAAGCAAGAGGAAAGTAAACACTAAGAAAAAGCAGAGTACAACTGAAAGTGCGGAAAAATAAATGGGCCAGTATACAAACCCAAACTGAAGGTAAAGTACAACTCGAAAGGGAAAACAGCAACTGTAAAGTAAAAGCCGCTACACCGAGCTGTCCACTGGAAATCCCACCTGAAGGGTGGGTACAGATAGCTCCACTGCTCCACGGGTCCCGCCGTCCGCTCCAAGCACGTTCCGCCCAGTGGTCCACCTCCAAGTACCGTCCTGCTCTGCAATCCTCAGCTAAGATCAACGCTGTCCGTCGTCTGCAACCAACACAACGTAGTGCGGGCAAATCCCGTGCAGGGGTGAGTATAAGCTACTCAGTAGGGACCCCAAGACCCCTGAAGGTCTCTCAAAATCCACAAAGGATAAACCACAAAGAAAGGTACAATCACGAAGTAACAACCGACACTTCTTAGGTATATGCCCATACATATACCTAAGTCATCAATTTCAAATACACTCCAACCTCTGAGCCCAAGTACAACTCAGTCCACACAGGAAAGTAAACGTATTCCACACAGGAAAGCAAAACGAAATCCACACAGGAAAGTAAACATATTCCACACAGGAAAGCAAAATGAAATCCACACAGGAAAGTAAACGTATTCCACACAGGAAGGTAAACGTAATCCACACAGGATAGCACAACACAATCCACACAGGAAAGCAACAGGATTCAGCTCACACAGGTATAAATCTTCGAAAGACGATAAAGATGATCTCTGATCCATCTAAGTCGTCGGACCCACGAAGGATCGATAGGTAACTAACCCCCGCAAAAGACCCACACAGGATCGGGCCCACGTAGGACCTGTAGGCGCTGGTTCACACAGGACCGCTGAGCGCAAAGACCCACACAGGATCGGGCCCACACAGGACCTGTAGCACTGATCCACGTAGGATCGCTGAGTGCTGAAGTCGTCATCGTCGAATCCACACAGGATCTCTGTACCGTCGTCGTCGCAGTCACAGTAGCAGTAGTAGCAGTAGTAGTAGCAGTAGCAGTAGTCACAGTCACAGTCGCAGCCAGCACTAGGGTTCCCGCACACAGCAAGCTCGTACAGGAGGGTCCGCTCCACGAGCCGAGAGGCTGATACATCAACTGTCACAAAGTCCAGAGTTGATGTATCCAAAAGTTCCGTACCGTCAACAGGAACTCAACGAAACAGACGGCGCGTCGATCGGACGCCCGGTCTGAGAGTTATTGACATTTTCGTCCCCGGGGCCCGGTTGTTTTTTAAGGCAAAACCAACCCAACCGTACTCCACCTACGTCCAAACCTCGGGCGGAGTATGCCAAAAGATCTGTCTCACTAAGAGGAACACAACAAAGCTGACGGCACGTCAATCGGACGTCCGTAGCTCAAGATATGAGTGTTTCCGCTCCGAAGGCCCGGTTGGTTTCGTGTACGAACCAACCCGGCCGAACACAAAGTATTCCGAAACTTTGAGTGCGATATACCGAAACGGCCGTCTCGATCCAAGGATCGTGTTGCCGCAGACGGTTCGTCATTCGGAGGTCCGTGGCTCAAGTTATGGCCAAAAGACCGAATTTGTCTCGAAAACGGGGGGTCCGGGTCCGGGCCGACCCGACCCGGGTCCAACCCGGCCCGGCCGGCGGCGGTCCGGCGCGGCGGCGCAGACCGGCCCGGCCGGCGGCGGTCCGGCGCGGCGGCGCGGACAGGCGCGGCGGCGCGGTCCAGCGCGGCGGCGCGGCCTGGCGCCGCTGATGTCACGCGCGGGGGGCTAAGCCCCCGCTTCCACCTGGCGGCGCGGCTTAAGAGTCGTGCCCTTTTGAGATCCAGCCCCCCTCGTGGGGGGCTGCTTGAAGAAACCGGGGGGCCGCCTGCCCCCCCTCAAAGGAACCCCCCCCCTCATAAATGGGGGGGGGGTTTAGAGAGTTGACCGGGGGAATTTATTCCCCCGGTCTTTGACCTTCCGGCTGGCCACCTGGCCGGTCCCCTTCCGGTTTCCGACGCCGGCGGCCCGGCGTGCCGCCGGTCTTCCCGTATCACCGCGGCCCGGAACCGGCCGCGGTGTTCGTCGTCCGGCGCGGTGCGACGGCACCGCGCCCCTCCGCCGCGCCTTCGATTCCCCTTGACGCGGCGCAACGGCGTCGCGTTCTTGATGATTCTTCCACGGCGCGGCGCGACGGCGCCGCGCAATATAATCGTACGATTATCCGCGTGGTGCGACGGCACCATGCCACCTTGTTTCCACACGCAAGATAAATCAACAAGAACGATGGAGGGGGTTCGGCCATGTTCATGAGGTCCGGCCCCCTCACGTTAAACAATAACACATATTTAAAATCCTCACGTTAGTCATGCTAGAACCACGAACAAGGATAAATAAATAAACAATTAACAACAACCCCTACCTTGAAAATTGACGTCGCACGTCGGTTATCGCGGAGAAAGGCGTCGCGGCGTCGGACGTAGATTCCGTGGACGTCGGGGTGCGTCCGAGGAGGAAACGACGTCTCTTCACTTGTCGCTATGACAAAGAAGGGAGGTACGTTGTCGTTGGTGATGATCACCACGGTCGGCGACTTCTCCCTTGTCGAGGAGGAAGATGAAGACGGAAGAATCCGGGACGCCGAGTCTTGAAGGTCGTGGGATCGATGTTCCTTGTCGGAGAAGAACCGTTCTTCACGTTCTTCGTCGAAGACGAAGAAGATCTTCAAGTCTCTCAACGATTCTCCCAAACCTCTCAAGTAACAAAGAAACTAACCAAAAATAAATTAAGCTCACACTTAATTTATTAACACAACCCAACCTTTGAAATTCAAGAGTTTGAATTTCAAAACTCAAATTAAACTCACTTATTAATTATACATGAGTTGTATAATTAATTAAGTGTTAAGTTGTCAAGATTTTAAGAGGGAGAGAGGGGAGTTAGGGAATTTGAAAAGGTGGGGCTCGGGTGGGCCCCTCCTCACCTTAATCCTCTCTTAGGTGGTTAAACCACCCAACTCCCAACAAAAGATTATAACCACTTTAAAGATATAAAATAAATATTGTATCACAAATTTATTTTACTCTTCATTTCATCCAGAAAATTAAACATCTCCTCCTAGGCAAACGCAACTTCGGAAAAGGTCTTCTTAAGTGAATATCGGCGCTGCGAGTTCATCGGTGTCCTCGGATTTCAATTCCGAGCACCGGATCAAAAGTTAGAAATTCTCGCTCGTTCGTTCACTGAACGTACCCGAGCCAAACTTCGGAAATTGATTCCGGGCACACCGGGCCTCGGAATCAGGTGCCGTCAGAAACTGCGCTCTTGTAAAATTCTAAAGAAAATTAAGAAAAAAATTCCCTTGAATTTTACGGGTCTTTACACAAATTTAACATATGACATACATTATAAAAAACATTAGGTGGGAACAATACACTTTATCCAGCCATAAATTTTTTCTATGTTTGTTAACAAAGATTTATTTACTAGGAACAAACTCATGTAAAAATTACAAAGGATCTAACATCCCAATTACCATTTACTACAAGAGAATGTCATTAATTTCAAGAGTTTTCAAATAATACTACAAAACATTCCTCAAACAACACAAGCACTTACATCAACCTAACAGAGCTGATATAATAATACAAATTAAAGGAACTCATCCACCTCACCATGTTATTGTCAAATTTGGCTAACATTGATCCACTTACATGGTTCCAAAAAGAATCACAAAAAACAACATTTCATGATGGGTGAAGTGTCCCCTCTCTTCATTTTCTTGAGGCCATAACACACTTTACTAGTACATGAGAAATTTCTTCTGGGAATATAAGTGCACAAGACTATATCCACATCATAAACAAAGTGACATGCACAATACACAATATACAAAAATTTAATTAACAGTATATGGAAAAATTGATCTAATACTAAGAAGTAAATAAATTAAATACAAACATATAATATTCTCTTTCCCCAAACCAGAGCTCATATCACATGGACCTAGGGAAGAGTATATTGATTAAAATAAAGGAATACATATGATAAACCCTTACCCATAATCAAATCTATACTATAATTATCCTAATATAGGAGTATAGGATTCATATAATGAAATGAACCCCTACCTATGGACTATATATTTATATCACCAAACCCATGGAGAGAGTTTAATAATGATATGAACAAGGTCAGAAAAAACCATTTCTCCAGAATATATCTCCGTCTCAACACCAGGACTAAGGAATGAGTTATACTTTTCTTATTTTAAGGTAATTAGGTGTGGGTTGGAAACTAAAGGATGAAGTGGTACAAAAAAATAGGGATCAAGTATTAAATAGGTGGGTCTTAATCGAGTGAATGAGGATGTTTCTTAGAACTCATTCTGAAGGGATAGAAATATAATAATGATGATAATCCTAGTCATTCACTTATATGGTGTAAAAATTGAAGAGTTTTAGGATAAAAAAGGAAATTTTAAGGTCTCAACACAAATCAAGAGTAGAGATCAAAAATCCCAAGTGAAGGAAAAACATCACCAGTAGAGAATCCACCCCTTATGGATGGAGAAGGAAACTATGCTGAAAAAATAGTCTCGGAACTTCACCCCTCTATCCCTGAGGAATAATAAATAACACTACCAAGATAACCCACACAACATCGTCCCAATTAACAAAACCTAGTGCTCTCCCAATCATGACTCAAACCAAAAGCTATCACTATTGGAAAAGTGTGAAGCCTACTTCAATTGAATGAATTTAGTAAACTATATGGATTGGTTCAAAAATATATTTAGTTTTTTGATATAGTGTCATAGACTGTTTTTTCCATTTAGCGTTTCAGAAGGAGTTTCTTTTGATGGTTCTCAGTTCATGCAAATTTATTCGGAAAGTTTAGTTAGGACTTTCTAAAATGCTGGGGATGTTCAGTTCTTTGTTGTGACATAGATACTAGTTTACCTAAGGAAGTAGTAAATTTGAGGATTTCTATAATATATTAACAATAGGAATAATAGAATGGATAGACTCCCACTTTTCTTAGAGGTCAGTTCAACTAGATGGCCATAAGTTACTCTCTATAAATAGAGGGTAGATCCACTTTTGATTGTATGATGTAACTGAAACTTAGTGAAACTATGATTAATTATTTTTAGTAACCCTAGGTTTCTCATTACACACTAAGTTGTAAAGTCTTCTTTCTAGAGGAATGGAATTTTTTCATGTTTTTCTCATGGATGTAGGACTTTTAGTCTGAACTGTATAAAATAAAAGTGTTCTACTCTTGTATATATCTTACTTTCATTGCATGGATGTTTTTATCTATTATATTTAATGGGAATGAAGTTTTTTCCACTTAGTGTGGTGAATTGGGTGAACTTTGTTTCTTCTAGGTTCTAAAATTTAGGTTTGTCATATTTTCATCCAAAATTTTGTTTCTTCTAGGTGATTCTTGAACAATTTCATCTAATTTTTTATCATATGGAAAATGAAATAAATCTTAACAAGTGGTGTCAGATCATTGGTTCATATGAGCCTTAGTAGTTTGAATTAGTTCATGTTACATTATTTTTTCCAAATTATTTTTAAATTTCAGTGTTACTCATTATTTTTAGAAAGGATGGCCTTGAAATATGGAATGGTCTGGATCGATATATTTTATGGAATGTATTTTAGTTTCTGGAGAATAAATATTGAAGATTATCTCATTTATAAATATCTGAAGCATTTGTTGGATGGTTTCAAACCGAAAGAAATGGAAAAAGGTGAATGTGAAAATCTAGATTGGAAGGAACTTGGTTTGATTCAAATTTAATTATTCTAGAATGCATATTTGAAAATTTGGGGGAATAATACCACAATGAAATTTATGGAAACCCTTTTTTTATATGTAAAAGAAACCTATATCACTAAATAATGTGTGCTTAAATCAGATGTTATTAAACATTAGGTTATCAGAAGAAAGATCTATATTAGATCTCTTGATTGATTTCAACTTAATCTAGATCCATCTAGAGTTTTTGAAGGTTTAATTTGAAAATTATTTTTATGATATTTTTTATTATAACCTCTATCAAAATATTAGGAATATATGGTTATAGCTATAAGTAGTTTGATTGGAAATAATGATTTGGTTTCCAATTATGTTCAGAACTTGATTCACAGTGAGGATCTCTAACATAAATAGAGTTTATCTTTTTCCAGTGATGTATTGAATACTAAAGGAAGGTGTATCTCATATTATCATATTAATCAAAACTAATAAGATATGAAACCAAAGGAAAAGTGAAAGGGGGGACTTTTTGAAGTAAGAATGTATGTTGGAATTGAAAAAAGAGAGGTCACCTCAAGAAATATTATAATGATAGGAAGACAGATTTCAGAAGAACTTATTTCAGATAGCTGATTATGGTGGTATGAATTAGTGACAATATATATGAAACTTTTTCTAAAAAAATGAATCATGGATCATAGATTCTCGATCTTCTTTCTATTCCACAAGATAAAAAGTGTTCATATCAAATTATGTATCGATAAAATTTGGTTGGTTGTATCTTTTTTAGGATGAAGCTAATGGTATTGTTGAGAAGGGAAAAGTGAAAGTTCTATTGAAGAATTAGAGTTTTATTATAATTAAGTAATTATGGAATGTTCTAGGTCTTTAAAAGAACTTGAATTAAGTGGGTTGGTTGGATTAAGCAGTTTTTAAAATGAGCTTTATGGAAGGAGTAAGGAATATTACTTAAGGTTCTATTATCATAAATAGAGTTGTAAAAGATGGGTAATTGTATCTAACTAGAAGGGTAGTGGTAGATACAATCATCAGAATGACATATTATATAATTTTATAAATCTATCATAATAAGTTTGTTAAACTCATTAATAAAAGTATGAAGATTATAGTAGATAGAGGCATATTGAAGCTAGATCGTTCAAAATTCATAAGATGTGAGAGTTGTTTGATTAATAAGAGAAAAAAGGTGTATTTAAATCTTTAAAGAAGAACACAAAAACACTAAAATATAGATTTGGTACATAAATAAGCTTTAGGACCTTCCTCATTTAATTATTATAGAAAATATTGGTACTTTGTACCCTTTATTAATGATTCTATAAGAAAAACGTGTGTATAATTTTTGAAATATAAGAGTGGAGTGTTGTGAATATTTTAGAAATGGAAGTCTACGGTGGAAATATAAATTGAAATAATGATGAAATATTTGAGGTCAGACAATAGTTGTGAGTTTTCCAAAATGGGTTTATATAATTACTATAATAAAATTGGAATCTGGCATGAAAAATATTTTCTAGAAAAACCTGACCAAAATGGTGTAGATCAGAGAATGAATTGGTCATTGACAATGAGAACAAAAAGTATTATATTATATAATGATATTTATGAGGATTTTTTGGTGTAAGTAGTGGGAAAAACATACTTAATCAACATAAGTCCATCAGTACCAATTGGACAATGGTTGCCAAAATAAGTTTTATCTGAAAAAAGTTTCAAAAGCTTCTCACCTCAGAGTTTTTGAAAGTTTAGAAAATATGAATGCGGATGAAAAACTAAAGAAATAAAAATGAAGATAAATATATAGAATCATTCTTGATATGGAATAGAGGTAAAGAATTTTTTTCCACATTTGGGATGATGAAAAGAATAAAAAATTTAATGTTGGAATGTGGTCTTAAATGAGAAGATCTTATGGAAATATCAGAACCTGAATGAGAGGGAGGTTGAGGATAAAAATTAAAATTCAATTAAAGTTGATCTAAATAATGGTTCAGGAGGATCACATGTTCTGGATATTTTATATGTCTCTAAATATATTATAAGGTTTTGTATTCTGAAATGAATTTCATAGGGTGTTGAAAAAAATTAGAAGTTTATCCAATGATAGATATATCTCAAATCTCAGGAACTGTGGAAGCTCGATCAAGGGTTATGGAAGGTAAATATGTAGAAGTTATAATTCCATAATAATCTGATTCATAGGTTAATTTGAGAAGATATTAAAGGTTCAAACAATTAGTGAAGAGGTATAGAGATGATCGAAGTTTCCTACTTTTAACAAATGAAGGTGAACCAGAAAATCTAGAAAAGGAGACTACTCTAAGTGATTCAAAAAGTTGGGAGTAAAAAAAATGGGAGGAGATGGATTCATTATGATTGAATAAAACCTAGTAGTTAATATAATTACCACCACATAAGGAAAAACTTGAAAACAAGTGAGTATTCTGAATGAAAAATAGTTCGACGGAATGAAAAGATATAAAGAAGGGTTGGTTGTGAAAGGGTTTCAGCAGAAGGAGAGTGGTGACTTCTCTAAGATATTCTCTCTGATAGTAAAACATACTATCATCTAGACTATCTTAATTTTTTTTTACTTTTAGGATTTTTACATTGAAAAAATGTATGTGAAGATGAATTTTATTCATGGGGATTTGGAGGAGGAAATTTAGATAAAGAAGCCTATTGGTTTCATAGAAAATCAGAATCATGGATTAGTATAAAAACTAAGAATGGGTCTTTATTGTTTGAAATAAGTTACAAGGTGTAGAAACTAGAAGTTTGGTTCCTTTATTAATGAAAAAGGTTTCAATCGATGTAACCCCGATCATTGTTGTTACCAAAATGAGTTTAGAGTAAATGAATTTATTTTCTTACATTTTATGGGGATGATATGTTATTGATATGTTCTAATATTTAGCTGATTCGGAAGATGAAAGAGGATCTTTTAGGAAATTTTGAGATGAAATATCTTGTTGAAGCTAAGAAGGTCTTGGGAATCAGGATTGAACATGATAAGAAAACTGTAATATTGGTTTTATCACAGAGGGATTGAATCCATAAGATCCTTGAGTGGTTCAAAATGAGTGGATGTAATCCAATTTCAACTCCTATCAATAGTCACTTTAACTTTGAAAGGATATGTCACCATGAACAAAATTATAAAATAATTACATGGATAAAGTTTCATATGCTTCAATAGTTATAAGTTCGATGTATGTTATAGTGTGTACACATCTGAATATTTCTCATGTAGTGGGAGTTGTCAGATAGTTCATGGAAAATCTAGGGAATGTTCATTGTGAATCTATTAAGTGAATTGTTTGGTATCTCAAAGGATCATAAGGAATAAATATTTATTTAAGAGATGATTATTTGTTAATTGGGTTTGTGGATAGAGACTTTGGGGGTGATTTTAATTCCCATAAAATCAAAAGTGGATATGTTACACTTTTAGATGATTTATAGTAAGTTAAATGTATAGGTTATAACTGGTTATTTCAATTTCTACAACAGAAGAAGAGTATGTGGTTATTACTAAACAAAGAAATGAGATGTTATAGTTAAGGAGTTTATTTGAAGAACCTAGATACATTTATAGGAAAGGTTTTTATTCTATTATAGTCATAGTTTAATTTATTTGTCCAAGAATCCATTTTTTCATTCAGGAACTAAACCCATTTAAATTAAGTACCATTACATCAAGAAGATGCTTGAAAATGGTGAGTTGGACTTATGTGAGGTAGATGAAAAACTTCCATCAGATATGTTTATGATGATTTTGGGTTTGGAAATATCAAGGAAACATAAAGCCTCAATTGGTCTTAAGTGAATAGAATGAGTTGAAGAAGCATTATATATAGTAGAATCATAAATATATTTTATTGAAGTTGAAGGTGGTGTCGTGGTTTTTTCTCTAAAGAAATATTCAAGTGGGATATTTTTCAAAATGTTTGGATCATACTTCAATTAAATTAAGTTAGTCGACTATAATGTGTGGTTATAGGAGATATTTAGTTTTTTTAAGTAGTGAAAGTTAATGTGTTTTTTCGTTTAGAATTTTATAAGGAGTTTTATAGAATGAGGTATTTCAGAAGGGATTTATTCTGATGGTTATCAGTGCAGGTGGACTTGTTCAAAAAATATGGTTGGGACTTCTTAGAAGGTTGGGGATGTTCACTTATTTTTTGTGACGTGGTTTTTTGGTTTACCTGAGTAAGTGTTCACTTCAAGGATTACTACATGATATCGATAGTGGGAACAATTGAACATATGGATGCTTTATTTTATCAAAGGCTGATGAAATTAGATGACTGGAATTTACACTCTATAAATAGAGGGTAGGGACACTTGTTTGTATGATGTGACTAAAACTTGGTGAAATGATTAATTTTTTTTAGTAATCCTAAGTGACTTGTTAGTCGTTGATTTGTAAAGTTTTATTTTTAGAGGAATGGAATGGTGTAGTGTTTCTCTTATGAATGTAGGAACTTTAGTCTAAACCACATAGAACTAAAGTTGTATTTTATTTATTATCTTTTACTTTTATTTCATGGATGTTTTTTTATATATTAGAGGGGAAATGGATGATTTTTTTTCAAATTAGCGTGGTGATTTGGGTGAATTTTTTTTCCTCCAAGTTCTGGAAAATTTAGTTTCGGAGAGTTTTATCCAAAATCTATTTACACCATCTTATTTTCAAACAAATACTTCTGATTGTTTCTAATAAGTATAGTGAAGTAATTCTCAACAATCACCACCTCCCCCAACCAAACATGTGTCCCAATATCCGAAATGGATCCCTTATACTTTTGTATAATCTAGATCATTGTTGTCATTTTCCTACACTCTACATCAATTTTATAACATGTATTGCAAAACATATTTAGCACAAAACTAATGGGGATGTCAAACTGGATCAATTCCTACAAAATAATAAATGTTATGGACTTCTAACCTGGAACACAAATTTATTTTATAATAATTAATTTAATTCATTTTTAATATATTTCCCATTGTCTTCTCAATTCAAACAAAGGTGTATACAATCATGATGTGTGATATTTTCATAGGTATCTACCCCTATAACAAATCTAGTTTTATTAATTTAGTCCTTTTAATATTTCTATGTATATATATGTATTTATCATCAGATTCTGCACATTATTTCTGTGTCTTTGGACACAAAAAATAATATATTAAAAATATTAATATAATTAAATGAACGTGAACATATCATTTTAGTGTTTCTATTTTTTTCAATTGATTGGGACTTTTTATAGGAATTATGAGAGCATGGTTGATTCTATAACATGAGGTTTACCCTATGCACAATCTAAGGTTGGTCAGTGATGGACATTAGGTTGATGAAACCATTATTGGTGTGTCTAATTAAAATAAATAATTCAATTTCTTTATTTTATTGTAAATACCCATGACCTAAAATCCACTATAAATTCTTCATTATAGAAAATTTATAGGGGTAGCCTCATAACCCTGGGAAAATTTGAGAGGAGGATTGGGAATTATTCATTGATAGATCGGATCATAGGATGACAAATGATTAAATCATGGTGGATTGAGCGGCAACAAATGCAGTAGATCACCTTCATCATTGGTGAATGTAATCTTCACCAATGATCGATCCAAATTAAGGTAGAGCTCGTAATTTTTATTTTATACCATTTTATTAAAATATTTATAATATAACCTTATATTATTTAATTTTGATCTATGATATTTGTTCTTCGCATGATCCCCACAATTTATTGGATATATTTATCCGATATAATTCTTCCATTTGACCTGATATCACCCTGTATACCCCGATTATGTGATCATTGGCCAGTAATGATTGGACAGTGATGGATTCACCTTGATTATGTGTTTTCCACCCTCTGTCCTTCCTATTCTTTTCTATTGGCCCATGTTGTTGTAGTTTGACTTTGTCAGAATGGGTTTGAGATTTATCAAACCACCAGATTAATGGCGATTTCGTAAATGAAAAATAGATTTTAGTTTTCAGATAGATTAGGAGGTTTGTGGGTTGTGGGTGAGGCCTTCACGGATCCGAGATCTAGAACAAAAATGGAACAATTATGGTGGTGACAAGAGGAGTTTTGTGGGGTTTGGGTGGCCAGATTCTGGCCACTGGAGAAGGATCTAAAACAGACAGACCCTGATCCAAGACCCCTGATGTGATTCATAGAGAAACTGATGGTGGAATCATCACGATGATGACACATAAATAAACTTGAGTTCATTTGAAAATCCTGACTACATGATGCGTAATATGAATAAAACACACAATGTATTCATATGGATGCGATGGCTAGGGTTTCAAGTGATGAAAATATTACATGTCATGTGGACCACCACATGCCATGTGACCCTGTGCTAGTGGCCTAGTGTGTACTTCGGGGGTACACATGCATGAATACATCCAGACATATAAACACAACCAGATTATATAGGCACGACTGTGTACTCATATATGACCAAGATACTTGGACATGGCCATGTACATTGGAATATACCTATGTACACAGACATGGTTAGAAGGGCATGGGAAATCCCAAGGTGGATGAGACACGTCGTGTGTAACTAGTACATGACATGTAGTGTAACATATATTTATAATCCATTTCACGATAATAACACAAAAAAAGTAGTGTGGTGAGGTCACACATTGTGTGGACTCCAATACATGTCATGTATTTTCCCTAGAAACTTCTTCTACCCTTACATCCTTCTTTGAGACTCAAATTTTTTCCCTAGAGTAAATTAACCTGAGTCTTTTTCTGCATAGAACATGATGGTCAACTTTATTATGGCGTAATAGATATAATTTTAGGTGTTCTAAGAATGACACTTCTTTAGGTGATGCTTGATGATGGTAGTGATCAGGGCAGGGTCATCTGCTAGATTTTGAGTGTGGAAACCCCATATCCTGATAGGGTTAAGGTCCCCTATATTCTTCTTAATCTACTTAGTGGCACCCTATGACACACTAGAGTGCAGTCCTCTATTTATTGAGTGTAATACCCTTGACAGACCAGGGTGTGGGTCCTTTTCCAACTTAGTGGCATCCCCCTATCATGCTAGGGTGTGGGTCCTTTATTCACTAAATGTCACCCCCCCAACGGACCTGAGTGTGGGTCCTCTACCTATCTATTTACTAAGTTTACCCCCTATCATTCTAGGGTGTAGGTACTCTATTTAAGGGTGGTACCCCCTATCAGATCTGGGCATAGGTCCTTTATCTATTGAGTTTAACCCCTTTATCATACTAATGAATGGGTCCTCTATTGTAGATTGTTCGCCCTAGGGTTTTGAAGAAGTGGTGAGGTTCGGTTCCTCCACATGGGTTTCACTAACATACTTACATTATGTTGGGCATCAGTGATGGACCATTGGATCTATAGGTAGAATTTTCATCCTTGGATGAGCTGGGAGATAGAGATCCCCTTCCACTCTCATCTATGTTTCATTTTTATCATATATCTATGATTGGTTTCATTTCCCTCTTTTTAATTATTTAGATGACCTTTTTTGTATCTTTGTATTTATCCCTTTGTATTTGTATGTAACCATATTGGATATGTATATACTCACCCATGTATGGTCTTTTCCTACATGTATCATGTCTCATGAAGATGAAGAATAGTTTGTTGGTGACATCGATGGAGCATAGTGATACCTAGGTGCATTGACCATGTATGGTTGTCAGGCTTGTAGATCAGGAGTTGTTATCTCTCAGTTTTTTTCCAGTTCTTGTCATTTTGGGACTTCATTTCTAGTTTGGTGCTTATTTTACCCCTTTACACTTTGGATTACTTTTTCATACTATTATTTATTCCCAAGAGTTTATTATATTCGTGTTATTACTCTAGATGTTACAATTTCTTTATTATTTCTCAATGTTGTTGTATGAAGATGGTTGGGTAAATTCATACATGTACATTAGGAAAAGTCCTCCAATTACATTTATGCCTTCTTAGTTCTTTTCACCAACCCCTAGCCTATTTTAGGTAGTCTTGAGGTTGTGACATATCAACATTCCAATAGCCATGTGAGCCTCAGTGGGTCGGATCATTACAGAGTGGTATTAAGGTGGTTCATTCCTTGGGATGTTTTTTGGAGTTATCTCTTAATGAGGAACTAGTTGGGACTTAGGGAAATGGTTTCAGAGGGTTTTGAGTGTATATGTCAGACCAAATAACCCAATGTTGGTCCATCGAATTATGTATCCATACACTAGGACTCTAACTCCTTATTTTAAAATCATAATACCAAGAAATTTTTTTAGGGAATAGTGGTACATGAATCATATAGGATTGATTCCTTTTATTATACTTCATTAGTTAGATCCCCATATATGTGTTCATCTAGCCATGGTATGACTTGGTTACTTTCAAGATTCCTCTGTGAAAAATCCATCCAATTTAATAATAATAGATTGTGATGATGATATGATGAGTGATGAGACCTCAGTTTAGGGGATATCGCATGAGGTGTTTCCCCTAGGTGGGTATGGAGAAACACACCCGCCTATCAAGTATTAGATAGTACCAATAGTTTAGGTTGATGATGTCTATAGGCTTATCACACTATGCAAGTTCCAGCATTAGAGACCATTGAGGTTATGTGGTGATCCAGATACCTAGGTAGTGTAGGATTGTCTTGAGTTGGTGATTTGATTCTTCAGGCTCATGCAGACCCTAAATGGTCAGATGGTTTCACTTAAATCCTATATTTCCATGGAAAAAAGGGAACCGGTGGAGTCCAGTCATGTAGACTCATGATAATACGACACTCCTAGGGTCTGACTTTCAAAAACTATTTTTTGAGGAGTATTACCCCTTTTTCTTGTGTTTCTTTTGGATCTAAGAGATTATTGAGCTATAGTAGGGTATTATGATGGTTTCTATATATTCCATGAGGCTCACAAGACTTACGTGATAATCCTTCGACATGGTATGGGATGGTAACTTCTGGATACAAAATATTGAGAAGGGTATCCATAGATACATCCATACCATTATGGTCCCCTTGTCAATTCCCACCTATGTTGGAGTGATACGTAGGGATATAGTGTTGGATATATTCCTATCATAGGGAATCTGTGAATATTGAGTTAGAAGTGGGTGTCATGGGGATAAGTCTTCAACAGCATCCAACGGGCGCTAGTTTCTAGGGTCTCAACATAGGCCACCTCCTAATGGTCTGACTCGATCACATGGAAATACAGGAAATGTTTCATATAAAGGTTTTGGTCATCCTGAATAAGGGAGATATTATACATGTTATGGATGATGTCCATGGCTAACGATTTCTTGAATCGTCAAGCTGAGGAGGGAAGGTCGGTAGGAGATGCACTACAATAACAGAGGCAGTGTCATGATTAGGTATCTCCCCGGAGCAGGCAGGGTGGCCACCAAGGAGTTGGTGCTGGAAGAGGAGGAGGTGTAGATTCGGAGGGAGGAGTTGTTGGTGGGGGAAGATGTTGCAAGCAACTCCCACCACCACCACCAGGTGTCCCACGCCAGGCTCAGAGAGCTAGTGGTCTAGGCCGCTGGCAGTTGTTAATTGTAAAGGGCTATGAACAAGCTTCACATGAGATGATCCAAGTTATGATATGTGTTTATTATACTCATTATATATTATTTATAGACATAGGTGTGAGTCATTTCTTCATATCAATATATTGTGTGTGAGAACTAGAGCTTCTAGTTCAGATTTTATCCTAGTATATATAGCTGGAGGTTCCTACAGGGAGTGATTCTTCGATATCACATATCTATTAGTAGTGAGAGATGACACTCAATGGAGAGATTTTCTCATGGTACCACTTGGTCATCATGATGAAACATTATGTTATCATCTTGGTTATGGAATATTTTTCCATAGTACATTCCTAGATTGAATGTAATCGTACGTGAGTTATATGTCTTCAGAATGATGGGATGAGATTCTCCTTTGTGGGTGAGATATGTCTCATGGAAAAGTGAGTGAGTCTTGTGAATAGGAATCTATAACCCATAACCCATCAATTTATGAGCTTATCCCTTGGTGTAGTAGTCTTTTCAAGCATTTGGATTCCTTCAGTAGTGGAAGACTTTATCGACATCTTCCTTGAGGACATTATGGGACTTCCTTTCAAGAGGGAGATGAACTTATGCATTGAATTTCACATTGGTACCACAAAGATATCTTTTTTGGCTTATTAGTTGGCTCCTACTGAGCTTTGGTAGATAATGGTGCATTTCGAGAACCTTTGAGAGGAGGGAATTATTATAACTAGTGTTTCCTTCTAGGTAGCCCATATATTTTTTATGAAAAAGGTGAATGTGAGCTTAAGGTTTTTTGTGGATTATTATCCCCCAAATTAGGTGATGGTAAATCAAAAGTACCACTTACTATTAATTAATGACATCTTTGACTAGTTGTAAGGCATAAGTTGGTTCTCAAAGATTAATCTTAGGTCTGGAAACCATAAGTTGAAGGTTCATGATGTTGATATTATGAATATGGAATTATGATGTTTCTATAGACACTATGAGTTCATGGTGATTTCATTTGGTGTGAAGAATTATCCTACAGTGTTTATGGCTCTAATGAACCAAACCTTCCAACCATACCTAGATTGATTTTTGGTTGTCTTCATTTATGGTATACTCATTTACTCTGCCTCATAGGAGGAGCATGCAGAGCACTTTATCATGGTCCTATACTTACTTTGGGAGCACTATCTTTGTGTTAATATCTCAAAGTTCCAGTTTTAGATCTTAAATTTTTATTTATATGTAATTTCATTTATGGGCATGGTTTATCTATATACCTGATGAATATTGATATAGTGCTTTCTTGGGAGCAACCCAAGGGAGTGTCAGAGGTGCGGAGTTTTCTTTCCTTTTCAGGGAACTACAGGAAGTTTTTTCCTAAATTTTCTAGATTAGTATCCCCTTTGACCACCCTGATGTGGAAAGTGAAACCGTTTATATATATCATGAAATGGCATGGATCCTTCGATTAGTTGAGGCTAAGTTTGACTAGTGCTCTTGTATTGAGACTATCGGAGGAGGGTATGGAGTATATAGTGTTTTGTGATTCCTTTAGAGATGGTCTTGGTTGTATATTGAGGAAGTGGTGGGTAGTGATAAGTTATAGGTTGAGGCAGTTGAGACCCCATGAGCATAACGATGAGACTTGTGACCTAGATTGGAAAAGTGTAGTCTTCAATATGAAGATATGGAGGCACTATCTTCTAGGAGAGATATTTTATTTATACTTATACCATCAAAGTCTTAGTTATGTATTTACGAAGATAGATCTTAATATGAGATAGAGGTGTTGGTTATAGTTCTTATAGGACTATGAATTAAAGATATTCTATACACATGGGAAGAGAAATGTAGTGGAAGATTACCTTAGTAGGAAGTATATTTCTTGCTTGGGGGAGGAGGTTTTTGAGTAGTTGGATTCATTATAGCTAACCCTAATAGAGGAGAGGGGTGTAATTTTTCTTTAGACTATGGTTGTGACTCCTCTACTTATTCAGTATGTGAAAGAGGCTCAGTTGGGAGACATCGACTGTGAGGTTCTATGTGACCAAATATTATCAGGAGATGAACCAAATTGATTTTCTAAAGAATGGGAGCATGTCATTATTTCCCAAGGATAGAAAGTGGTTCCAGTCACTTTCCAAGAGGGGGTGATGAGGGAGTTTCACACTACCACCTTCATTGTACATCCTAGTGTGTAGAGGATTTACAAGGACCTTCAGGGATAGTTTTACTAGGTTGGCATGAGGTAGAGTGTTGCTGAGTTCATCACACATGTCAATAGGTAAAGTTTGAGAACCATGTCCTGATAGGTTTAACATGGCATCATGATATCCCATAGTAGAAATGGTATGTCATATCTATATACTTTGTGACAGAGATTCCACAGAAATTGATATTTCATGATTCCATCTGGGTGATAGTTGACCGAATTACCAATTCAATACACTTCATTTCCATCAGGGAGTAGAGTTTGGTGGAGAGTTTGGAGAAGTTGTACATGTGGTAGATCGTCTAGATTCATGGGGTATGATTGATGATTGTATAAAACTGTGATGTGCAGTATACATCATGGTTGTGGAGAGGCCTGTAAGAGGCATTTTGGACCCAATTGAGGATGAGTACAGTGTTCTACCCCTAGATAGATGGGCAGACCGAGTGGACTATCCAAGTGTTGTAGGATATGCTGAAAGATTGTGTGTTATATTTTGGCCAAAGTTGGGAGGATCACATTTCTTTGGTAGATTTTTATTATAATAATAGATATCACTCTATTATTGGCATGGTTCCTTTTGATTCCCTAAATGAGATACCTTTCATGTCACCCTTATACTGGACTAAGAATGGTGATACATCTCGAGTTTGTCCAGAGATGGTGTAGGACACAATGAAGATGGTTCAAGTGATCCACAAGTGTATGAGGATAACCCAGAGAAGAAGAAAAATATTATGAAGATCAACATCATAGGATTTTGAAGTTTGATCATAGAGACCATGTTTTTCAAAGAGTCTCCCCATAAAGTGGATTGTGGAGATTTTTCTAGGAAGGAAAACTATCATAGAGGTTCATCGGGTCGTTCAAGATCCTATGAATAGTTGGTGAGTTTTCTTACCACCTAGCATTCCCCCCACCCTATTTGGATCAAGTGCATGTAATCTTCCACATATCTCATTTGATTAGATACATGTATGACCCTATGTGTGTTATTGACTGGGATGATATGGACATCGAGGATAGAGCCACCTTCATAAAGTACTCAGTGGAAATTGAGGATCGATAAGAGAGGATCTTGAATCGATGGACCATCCCTTTGCTTCATGTGATTTATTAGAATAAGAACATGGAGGAGAGATCCATGGAATGAGAGATTAAGATATAGATTCAATACCCCCACATTTTTGTTTATCTTATTCTTTTTTAGGAAAAAACATGAAGGAGGGGAGAATGTAATGACTCTCATTTTATGGATTTAGTCCATTGAATATTTATATGTATATATCTGGATTTATCCTTAGAGTTAGTGCGATATTTGGCTATCTTAGGACCGTATAGAATGAACATATTAAAAATATTAATATATTTAAATGAATGTGAACACATAATTTTATTGTTTCTATTATTACTGATTATTGTGACCTTGGGATGGTAAATCTAAGACCATTTTTGATTTTGGAAAGTAGGTTTTACCCTATACATGACTTAAGGTTGGTCAGTACTGGATGTTCGGTTGAGGCAGTCGTTGGTAGTGTGTTTATGTAAAATAAATAATTAAATTTATTCCTTTTATTTTAAATGATCATGACCTAAAATCCTCTATAAATTCATCATTATGAAAAATTATCAGGGTTAGTCATATAACCCTAAGATAATTTAAGAGTAGGATCAGTCGTTCTTCATTATCAGATTGAATTAGATGATGACAAACAATCAGATTAAGGTGAATCGAGAGGCAGTAAACTCAATGGTTCTTATTCATTGTAGGTGAATTAAATCATCACCAATTATTGATCCAAATGAATTTAGGGATCTTAATTTGTGGTTTTTTTTCTTTTTATTAAAATATTTAGCATGTACAATTATCTTATTTACTTTTGATCTGTGATATTTTTTCTTTGAATGATCCCCATAATTTATTGGTTATATTTATCTGATATAATTCTTCCATTTCACATGTTATCACCATGGGTACCATAATTATCTAATAATTGTTGAATTACACTTGTTCAATGATGGATTAACCTTTTTATGTGCCTTCCCCCCTCTTTTCTTTTCTTTATTCACTGTTGGCTCATGGGGTTACAGTTTGACTTTTTCAGGGTCAGTTAGAGCTCGATCGAACCCCCAGATTCATGGTGGTTTCATGAATGATGAATGGATTGTAATTTCTCAGATGGATAAGTATGAGTTGTGGGTTTTTGTTTAGGAATATATGGATTCGATATCCATATTAGTAATGAGATGATTTCAGCAGTGATGGTCGGATCTGTGGAGGGTTTAGGTGGCCAGAATTTGACCACCGGTGACAGAACAGGAACATACTTCACATATTTGAGATCCAAGATGTTCTTTTTGGTGGAATTGATGGAGGCAGTGGTGTTTCAATGATACATGAAGAAAATTAAGTTTATATGAAAAACCTGACTACACGACGTGTAGTGTAAAGAACACATGTCATGCAGTCCCCTAGATGTGGAAGCTAGGATTTCGGGCGAAGAAAAATATCACATGTCGTGTGGACCATCACACACCCTGTGAACCTATGAAAGTGGCTCAATATGTAATCTATGAATACATAGTCATGGAAACATTCATTCATATGACCGCATCCAGATTACATGATCATGGTCGTGTACTTGGACACAACAAAGATACCCAGTCACGACTATGCACACGGGCATGGGCTGATGTACATGACTGGGCACATGAGCATGGCCAGAGTACAAAATCATTACTGTGTAATCATATGTGACCAAGATTCCTAGACATGTACATGTACACTGGCACATGCTGATCTACATGTTCATGGCTGGAAGATCACGGGCATGCCTCAGGTGGCTAAGACATGGCATGTACAACCAGTAAATTCTATGTAGTGTGACATGGTTTTCTAAACTCTGTCTTGAGAATAGCATGGCTAGATGGTGAGGTGAGGTCACAAACCATGTGTACCACTATACACATCACGTAATTCCCCTAGTAACTTATTCCTCTTGTATATCCTTCTTTGGAACTTGGATTTTTTCTCACAAATAGCCTATACTGAGTGTTTTTTCATAAATAACCTGATATTAGATTTTTTATGGAAAATAAGATATGATGTGAGATGTTCTGAGCATGAATATTCTTCATGTGATTCTCAATGATGGAAGTGATCATGGAAATATCATCTAAGATATGTCAAGGTTGGAAACCACCTTGTCACACTAGAGAATGGGTCCCCCATATTCCTCGCAATCTATTGAGTGGTACCCCCTGACGCACTAGAGTGTGGGTCATCTATTTACTTAGTAGAACCCCTAGATAGACTAGGGTGTGGTCCATCTACCTATCTAGTGTTATACCCCTATAACTCCAGGGAATGGGTCATCCATTCACTAAGTGTCACCCCGTGATGGACCAGGGTACAGGTCCTATATCTATATATTTACAGAGTGGTATCCCCTATCGTGCTAGGGTTTAGGCGCTTTGTTTACTGGGTGGTACCCTCTGACACACTAGGTCACAAATACTCTATATATTGAGTAGAAACCTCTTATCATACTAAGGAGTGGTCCCTCTATTGGAGATTATTCCCCCTTAGGTTGTGGAATAGTGGTAAGGTGTGGATCCTCCACAAGGTTTTTTTGTATAGACACACAAGATATTGGCCATCAGTGATGGACCTTTGAAGCTATAGTCATACTCATCATCCTGGGTTGGGTTGTGAGGTAGATATATCATTTTCCTCTCATATGGGTTTCTATTTTATCATATATCTATGATAGGATTCATTTACCTCTTTTTATGGGTTGCTATGAACTTTTCATTGTCTTTTTATTTCTCTCTTTGTGGTTTTTTTTGGAGTCCTACTGGGTATGTATATACTCATCCTTGCATGATATTTTCCCACATGTGTTGTGTATTATGTAGATGATGGATAGTTTTAGGATGACATCAGTGGACCATAGTGATACATGGCTAAATTGACTGCTTATTATGGTCAAACATAGAGATAATGAGTTAGGATCACTACAATAAAAGCACCTCATAGAAGAGGTTTTTTTTAATATGGTGGCAGTTTAAACTGCCGCCATATGATTCTGTGAAGGTTTCATAAAACCACCTCTAAATAGGGTGTCGGAATACAAAACATGGTGGTTTCTTAAACTTAGTGTTGGTTTCTAGAAAGTTTCATTTTAAACATATGTATTGGTAGTTTTGGTGGTTTTGGTGGAAAATTTCATGTGAAATAAACAACAAATTTAGCGGTGGTTAAAATGCCGCTAAAAATTTCCCATTTTTTACATTAAAACCACCACTAAAAAATAAAATTCATATATTTAGAAGCGGTTTTAACCACCACTGATAAGATAATATAAAAATATAGTGGTAGTTTAAACCACCGCTAAATATGTTTCATTTCATTAGCAGTGGTTTAAACTACCACTAAATGTAGATTCACAAATAAAAAAATGTAGCAGATTCTGTAGCCTTAGTACCAGTACCCTGGAAAAAAACCATGTGCAGAGAACATACAACAAAATAATTAAACCATATAACAATTTTCAATAGTCAACAATCTAAAAATGTTTCATAAAAAAACATGTATAGAGAACATATAATAGAATAATCTAAACCATATCATCTCAACCATCTAAAAATGTTTCATAGATCTAAATATAATACTTTAAATTGTATAGAACCAACATCTGATCTATAAGACTTCAAACTATATAGCATAAACTTATGATCTATAAGACATTAAACTACCTATCCTAACATTGACCATCTTGAAATAGTATATAACGAATATGATATTCTAGCCCTTTCCTAATAGGACATTCTATTCTTAATGATAGTCATCTACCACACTGATTTTCAAAACTATATATGGATGGATTCTAAGTTTCATGGGATACAAAGAGATTCCAAATCTCATATATTAGTCTTGTCCCAAACAATGACCAACCTCAGGGCCTTCCCCTTGATAATGGGTTTGAATATATCTTATATATTGGCTCACTCAATGTGCTCAAGAACATAGTGGTGTATCTCCCAAAGTATTGAAATCTTCCCAAAAATCACTTAATGTTCACCTCCACACTTTTTCTCTCCCTCAATTTGGATCCCCATCATCCTCCAAGAATTATTCTCCCCTATAGAGATGGTGTGTGGCCAAAATAGGATCACCTACCATCTAGGGAACACACCTCAAAGGATATCTTGTGATAAGTGATCATTCACATGTTTCGAATATGGTCAATGGTTGACCCAACATTTGTGGGGCCCATCCTTGAATGACATGGCTATAGGGATTGTGTCTCCAATATGAATCAAATTAATCAAATAATAAACTTAATAGTTAGTCCTAAATACTAATATACATATCCTAACATAACTCAAATGAAACTATTAAATATCTTCATCTTCTATATGGAACATAGATTACTTCATACTCCACCAACTTCATACTTCACCAATTATAGACTCACTACCTTACTAAATCATCAAGCCATATCAAATTCCAATACCTATATCAATCATGGGGAATCATGAAAATGTACGATTATGAAAATGTTAGGTGACTACTCTGTGCCACACATGATACATGATACATTATACATGATACATGATACATCATACATCATACATGATACATGATACATGATACATGATACATGAACAATCCCTCTGTTTTCATATTTTTAAAACATATCAACAAGACCACTAATCATTTTCTAATGATGAACATTTCTTGTCACCCTCCCCACCTTCATCTCTACTTCATGATACCGAAACCTATAAGACAATTATGTTGAAAATTAAATAATGTGGTATAGTTATATTTAAACATAAAGCCGATAAATGTTGGCATACTAAATGATTATGAAGTTGTGTGATTTACCTTCTCACCACCATTCATCGATGCAATATCACCAGGGATAGATCCAGTCATCTTTTGATATAAATCAACCAATGCTTTCTGCAAAGTGGATATCTGAGTCCCATGTTCTTGAATTGTGTTTTGCATAGAAACATAATCTCTTTGAGCATATCGACTACAACAAGGATTATATTTAGATTAAATCCTCTATGGTCTACTAAATACATCATATGGTAAGGGTCCCAAAAACATCCCGCACACTCGACCAGGATGCTCCTTCCCAAGAACCATACCAACTAGGTCATCCGGGGAGAATGAGTAGGACTGTGTGGGATCGACATCCCATAGTTCTTTAATTTTTACCTATAAATAAAATATCAGTCATATTAGAAGCAATATATAGTGAAAACTGATCATAAGTTATTATTATGAAAAAAGAATTCATACCCCAACTTATTTGGTAGGCTCGTTAACAAAACTCCCATCATATTTTTTATGAACATCCAACAACATTTCTTTTTAGGATGCTTGGTTCCATAAACTCTATGACTGCATTAAAAAAAATATAAATCAACAATTTAATATATTAAATAGATAATATTGTCTTATAAATATTTAAACTTATTAAAATATTACCAGAGTTGGTCGTCTTCTAGAAAAACTCTTTGACCCCACAATGTGAGGGATGATTTTCTTAGCTCACCTCGATGCATTCTTTCTTTAAATATCTTGAAATAAATAAAATGTAATTTAATAGTAATGTATGAAATGTAATATTCTTTTCATATAAATTTATAAATTTAAAATGTGATTAATATAATAATATATATTTAAATACCATGTGCTTCTCATCCAGATATTTGTCAACAAAAAATTTTCATTGCTCTCTATGTACCCCATTGGGTACCTTGTCATACATCTATTGGGCACTCAACAAAGTATCTTCGAAATCACCCCATAATATTCATTTAAAAGTCTTTCCATTTATTTCCCACATTTTTCAATGTCCACTTTCATGTTATCACATCAACAACTGTAAAGTGAAAAAACACTTGTACACATAAATTCATTTCCAAAATATTAGAATTTAATAACATACTGACATTCAATTACACCATAATGTATTAAAATTACCTTTATTTGTGAATAAAAAACATCATTTTTCCAAGATGAAGGCATATTCCTCCAATCATCATATGTAATTGGAAGGGAAACCGGCTCCATGGCCAGATGACATAGAATATGGCTAAGTAATCATGTGGTGTCATCCGTAGGGACCCCATAAGAATCAAATGGGACAACTATCTTTAGTCCGGTCAGATTCCATACATTTGAACTTTTCATATTTTTCTCCATAGTTTCATTGTTTCCATATTTTATGAAAAATAGTTAGTATAAAAAGTGCAATTAATAAATTCATATTAAAATTTGTACCTATTACAATAACCCTCCAATATCTCCACAAAGAACTAGGAGTGGACCCCTGCTCCCTCACTACTAAGGCTGCTAAATGGGAAGGCGTCAATTGAGATACTGATGGGATTCTCATGGAGGGTGTGAGATATGGTGAAGGGGGGAAATAGAGGGTGCCTCAGATTCTATAGGAAGGGATACATATGGATCGTCATCTATCGTTGTGGTCGATGGAACAGTATAATGCTTCCTCCTTGGAATTCCTGTCATTTAATCATATATAATTAAATTCAGAACATATATTTCAAAAAAAAATTATGCAAGAAAATATTATAAATGATAACATATGCATAGTACTAACAAAAAAAATATACATAATAATGATAAATAATAAAGCATTTTAAATAAGGTTTTTTGTTTCCTTCTTACTACAATCGGTTGTATAGAATTCTCTTGAGGATGTCATCCTAATAATTTTTTTATTTATAAAATATTCATAGAAAAATAAAATGGTTTCTAGGTCTAAAATGAAGCATCAAACATGGTTGTGTTCAACATGTTGATATATAATTTAAAAAGATTAAAAAAATACATGGCACCCTTGGTAAATTATGAAATGGTTGATAGGTGGAGTGTCATATAAAAATGGTCAAATCTAAAAGGACTAGGCCCATGGTGTGAGGAACATTTAAGGCCTAACAATAAGCTAGGCTATATAGTGTATATGTAGTGGTGTGATTGTTTCATGCTTGGGTGGGGGATTTGAGAGTTTCTCAATGTCTATTCCACAAGGGATGTGATATCTATAATTGGTTAAAGGACGCCAAAGTTGTCCTGTATTGTGGAATGGGTTCTTTTGGAATTGTTATGAACCATAGTAAGTAATACATATGTGTTTATCTATGGTATATACCTCATGTTAGTGTGGTTTAGCTCATATGGTTGGTCAAATATTAAGATTCACTCCTCACACTACTTCTAATAATGCTCGATCTGTATGTAACTAGCCATGGGAATTATATTATACTGATATGGTTTGGATTTTATAGGAGGTTGGAAATCGAGATACCCTCCTCAGACTACTTTCGATGTTGACTGGTGGATATGAGATGTGTTCATGGGACCCTACCCAGAGGGAATGATTCAAATTGTGAGAGATTTCGGATATTTAGATATTATCCTTAAATATCATGTTATATGTAATGCATTTTCTATATGACTAGCACGAGCTATTGGGATGACCTTCAGTTTTGATTTTTATTATGATTAGTACTAGATATTTAAATTCCATTCTCTTATGAAACTCTAATAACCTGTGGCTATAATATATATATATCACTAGAATTGATCGAAATATGTGAGGTTAAGTGTTAGGGTAACCTGGTTAGCACCTGATAACCCAACATGGATTTTTGTATGGTTTATATCACTTAACATTTTATTTTATCATACATGAATACATTGAATATGATGGTGTATATAAGGAGAACATGGTGATACCCTTCCAAGTTTTATTCTCATACCCCACAAGGAAATCCCAATGCCTATACAAACATTTTGTTTCACTTTCAGGTGATAGGTTATACAGTGAATTCAACTAGAGTATCTGGATAGATGTTGGGAGAATGGTCTGATAAGGGACTTGAGTTTTATAGTTTAGTATCCCCTATTTTTTCTATGTATTTTATATTTATAATCCTGGTAAGTGGCTCGTGATGTCTGGTTGTTTGTTAAGAAATAGTATCATTTTTTATATCATGTTATTGTTTATCATTTTATAATGGTTTGAGATTAACTGTAGTTCCTTGCACTTACTATAATTCCAAATGATATTATTGTTATTTACCTCTGATTATGTGTCATGGTACCGAGAGTATAGTATCCCCATTTTGTTTTTATACTCTCACTGCTAATTGGAAGCCTTAGTCATATAGGGTGTCATGCCTGAGGTCTTTTGGTATCTCCCAGTTGGGTGTCATTTGAATAATTTGGGCATGGACATTACAAAGTTGTATAAAACCATTATTTTGGTTAATTTATAATTTGGGTTTGTCAGTTGGAGGTAGGATTTTCTTTTATATATTAGGAAAAAACTTATGCTTGGGTTTATTTAATACTTATATGAGAAAATTCTAATATACAAATGGTAGGATTAATGTTAAGTTATTTTCATTTTTCTAGTTGAGATGTTGGTTCGTGAATGATTTTCTAAGTGAGTTTATTTTTTTCTGTGAAGATCCCATGAAAAATTTGTGTGGTTTTGGAATTTGATGGTGGATTGGATCACTCCACATTAAGAATTCCACCCAATAGTTATATGATACACGTAGAAGATTAAAAAATGGTCACATTATAAAAATATAGTTACATTATGAGGATGAAAACATTGTAAGAATCAATTGAAAATAATAAGGAATCTAAAATACAAGTCCAAAATGAAACTAGAGGACCACACTACATTATGTCCATATTTTAAGGTGATATGAGAATCCATTAGTCTGAAGGGACTTATCTATATAAAATAAATCATACATTTACTCTTGATGATTTTTCATTATTATATATGACAATAGAATCATAAAGAATTTATATGTCAAAACGTATCAAAAATGTAATATTAATTCATAGGATACTCCACTTGAAGTTTAAATGCATGGTTATAAAATATAAATTTCATTAAAATGTTGTATACTACAGATATGATGGTAGATTATTAAAACTATAGCATATAAGAAAAAAAATAATGCATATAGAATGAATATTTGATATATGAAGGTATTTTTTAAGTTTCATATTATATATAAGAAGAAATATTATGTACAATTTATAATAGTTGGTAGATTATATAAAGATTTTTTCTTAAGATAGAATAGTTTACACATAAATGAGAATATTGTGAGTATACAATAACACTTATACTTTACAAGTCTAATTAATTTTACACAAAAACATATATTCAATCTATTAATATAATCCCTTATTATGGAAGGGGGGTTAAGACCCTTTCTCAACAAATCTTGGAAAAATAATTTTTCCTCACCAATCTACACAGAGATATTTTTTTTAGAAACCAAAAAAAAAATATGGTGAAATTCTATAAGGGGAATACTAAATTGTGGGTCTAGAACTCAAGGATTTGGTGTGGAAGGAAAATTGGATAAATAGATACTTGAGGATGGGTCACTAGGGATGGGGAATAATATGGAATCACTCCTAAGGCTCGCTTTCAGGAGAAATCAGAGTTGAGGGATGGTGAGGCGAGGTACATCATGACGAGGAGTGGCGAGTGACATCAATGGGTGGAGACGGGTGGTGAGTGACGGTGATGGGTGGTGAAGGGTAGGGTGGGGGCCAGGTGGAGTCAGTGATGGGCGGTGACGGTGAGTGGTGGTGATGGTCACTACAACTAGGGATTTATGGGGAGTCAGTGGGGTGGGGGTCGAGGTTGTCAAGGGAGGGAGAAAGTGTCAGGTTTATGAAAAAAATTATAGTTCAACGGAGGTTTATAAAAAAAGACCGTGAAGTTAATTTTAAAAAAAATAGTGGTGGTTTAGTAAACTGTTTCTAAACACTCGGTTTGGTGTAGTGGTACTATTGGTTTTGTTTTATTCCATTTTTTGTTGGGTTGGGAATTAATTTCTATTTGGGCATGTATTTTTTCCTTTATTATTTGGAATAATTTTTCATACTCTGATGTATTCCCTAGATTTTATTTCATGCATGGTTTTACTCTAGATTTCATAGTATTTATATTATTCCTCTGCATTGTTGCATTGAGATAGTCTGGTACATGTATACAAGTACATCAGGAAAAGTCTCCCCATATCATCTATGCCTTCTTTATTCTTTTCTCCAGTCCATAGCCTATTGGACGTAATATTGGGGTTGTGACAGCTCAACTTTCCACTAGATAGGTGGGCCTTTGTGGGTCAAACATTAAAACTCCATAATAATTATCACTTAACTTATCATTTCTAGTAAACTTGAAGGTCCTTATGTCAAATCATAGGGGTGCCTAAAATCCAATGACCTAGCCAGTATACCTTGTTTAGAATATGCATTAAGCCTAGATGACACTATTTATCTACTAATACATGCATTCTCACTAGTTCCTAACCCCAAACATTTTCTTATTTCTCAACCATCACCTCTTATACCAATCTTTCATGATCCCTTACCTCAAAAGGTAACCATCTAGGACTGGTAATGAAGGAAGATAGATAATGACCCCTAAAGATCACCTCTAATAGTACATGGGTTAATGACTAGAACCAAGGGTATGTAAACACAAACATGGGAGGAATTATCCTTATAAATGTTTGATAAGTATGAGATAAGATGAGAACTACCACAAAAAAAATCCTTATGATAATAAATAAAGAAGTAATCTCAATACATGATGTTATTTCATACATAAATGGATACAACTGAAATGGAAAAACTAAAGTGATAATCCTCAATAGCGACCATAAAGCACTAATAACTCCTAAACAACTCCTCTAACTAGTAATGTACAACTCAATAACTAACCAGCATCTTCTAGCCTAAAAAATAGTTCATATATACTTTGAGTGATCATAACATGTATACTCAGTAGGTTCCACCTTGAAACCTCTCATGAAAAATGTGAAAGAAACAAACTAAATCTTAGTGAGTAAATAAGTGAAAATATTTCATCACCTAAATATGTATACTATTTTTTCCATCCTCACCATGGATTACTCAGCAAATAACACATATAAGTAAATCATTCTATATCAAGAACATATATATAAATAAAGGTACCCCACTTATACTTCTACATGGTCCCATCACTCTCACACCTCAATGCCACACATCTTGTGATAATCCCCTCCATAAGTCAATTCGTCAATAATGTGAGTCGGGCTTTGACCCAACCTACCTTAGTACAATGAAAGGACCAATATCACATGTTAGAATTAGTCCAAAAATCCACCTCATCATCACCATCATCCCCTATGTAACCAATTGTATCCTCAGAGGCCACTACAGCTCGAGTGCATACATTATACCTCAATCCATCACAGCTCAAGTATGCACACTTGTGGGAAGTCAAAAACACCATGTCTAGATACAAGTATGTACTAAACCTCAATTCATTACCACCCTCACATAATTTTACAGTAAAATCATGATCCATCACAACCCTGGTAATAACTCACCCTATACTGTAAGTAATTATATCCTGGGATACACATACTCTTTTACATAAAGAGGGAGAGTAAAGGAGTGGGAGAAGTCAGTCATCCATTCCCTCATCATCCTGAATATTGTACAAAACACACCCCAAAACATTTGGGTGTCAGTTTCCATATTATAATGGGTGGGGTAGCACATGAAATCAAAAAATATAGAATAATATCTTTCACAACCGAGTTAAGGGAAACTACCTTCCCTTAGACTCGTCTATTGTTATTGCCACATAGGACACCCGACTACCACCACTAATGTATAGATATCAAAAAATTATACAATAATTAATATTAATTAATTGATTTATTTTCTATTAGTTTATATTAATCTGTTTCTAAGATTATCATTTCAATATTCTAAGCTAAGTATCAATGACACTATTAATTATTTGCTTTTATTATCAAGTATGTCATCATCATAAGTAAGCATCAAGAACCAAACATTTTATTTTTCATTAATTCATTACCATTTCATTAGGATTCGGGAACTCTAGAAATCATCCTAATCTACCACTTAAAAGATTCACTCATGATGTATAATAAAAAAATTTGTCCCGTATTAGGAAAATGATCATAAAAATAAGAATCAATCATTGACCACCAAGTATGAATAAAGATAAAAGAAATCATCAATGAGAAATCCCCACTCAAAACTCATATATACTGTCATGATGTCCTAATAAATTGCACATAATATTTCATCTAGTATCTTGTGTTAATATCTTTACATCTGACACCCCACGCCACCATCATTATCACAACCAGTTACCTGTGCCACCATAGCCTTGGGCATCCCCACCCATTACTCACCATCACACCAATTGTATTGGGTTATAAATTGTTCACATTAAGGCTCTATATTCTAAATCATACATATATATATATGAAATTTATTTCTTCCAAACTTAATTTTAATGGAAACTAAGGCCATAAAATCAAGGAATTCAAGTCTCCCACAATCAAGAATGGGCTCAATCATCCTAAAACAATTAATCTTTAACAAAAATCTATTTTAATTCCATATTTAATTAACTAGTTTATTATTGATAATTTATCCATATTAATCAACCTATATCAGTATCTAGAGATAGTTAAAATCAAAGTTACATGTTTCAAGAAATATTTCTTTGTTTAAGCAATTCTAAGATGACTAGTAATTATTCCAATTGTGCCTCTTTAATTTAATTTATAATATTATACAAATTTATATTGTTTATCCATTTCAAGAATTTAACAGTTATAAAAAAATACAACCAAGTAGATAACACAATATCAAGTAAATGTCAAGAGGAAACATAAAACACATTCAATCACAAAGTCCCAACCAATAATTTAATCTATGCATCATGAGATATCAAATTATCTGAACATGATATCATTACTATTTCAATTATCTAATATCTATAATTATAAAATAATTCTCATCGTAATTTATTTAATTAGTTTAACACCATGACATGCTATCATTTCGATATTATAAAATAATTTTTACAATATTACATATGATTATTTTTTCCCTCTCTTGGATAATTTCCATAATAATTATCATTATTCTTCATAATGGTATAATTTTTATCAAGTAACATCTCAGAACATGTGATAATTGGTTTTCTCTCTCCAGATAATTTCCATCATTTAAAGTATCAACAATGATATTAATAATATATTTCAATGTGAAATTTTATAGAATATTAAGATAATTAAAACTATATAAAACATTTAATATTATTTCTAATTTAGTTACGGAAATAATAATATTATATTAACAATATTTTACCACATGAAATAACATTATCCAAAGTATTACTTTGATTTCCATGTTTAAAACAATAGTAATAAACAACCTGCATATGATTTTTCATTGTCTATTGAAAATTCCAAATTAAAAAAATATTGGTAATCTAAATGAAATAATTCAACAACATAAACTAAGATACAATTTAAAATCTTAAAATATCAAGGAAATATATTATCAATATTCCACAACAGGTAAATATTCTTAAGATTAAATATTATCAAACCAGGATGTGAATTCCATTTTATTAATAGAAGATATTAACTTTTTTTATATATTAATTATTCCATGTAAATTCATTTATTCCAATTCATAGAATAATAAAAAAATAACTACATGTTATAATATGTTCCTCTTCTAGTTCAGTTCAAGGATATATAATATCATTATCTACTACATGTGATAATTCATCCTCTTTGTAAAATACTGTAATTTTTGAACCATGAATATTAAGAAGATAATACCACATGAAATTATTTTGGGAAACAAAAAAATTAAATAGAAATTAAATGACAAGTAACAAATCCTCTGTCTAGAAAATAGAAGCTTCACATGACTGAAACTCAAGGAAGGGAGAGAGAAGGTGATGTGTGTTGGCTATAATTTTCATAAGGAACCTCGAATGAATTGAAGAATACACTATAACCTTGAAATAAATGTTTGAATTTCCTAGACTCAAATAAAAAAAGGAAACTAAAATGAGGTAAATTGATTCACTATATTTAGAAATGAAAAAAATACTTCATGGATATGTTAGAAAACACCATTGAAAACTCCATTTAATTCATATTAAATTTAATTTTCCATTTTAATTCTTCCCATATATCATTTTAAAACTACTAAAATCATGGGTTTCATATATTTAATTTAATAATATTCATAAAATATTTAAAAACCCATTATTTACAGATTTTATTCTCTTATTTTCATTAAAATGATATTAATGATAAAACTGGGATAAAAAACTAATTTTTATACAAAATACACTAATCATATTCAATACACAAGTGATTCAAAAGGGGAAAATAGTTTTACCATTACATGATTGATTAACCTTATAAAGGTATAGGTAATTTTTTTAGACCCTTACACAAATTAATCGTTTCATAGGGTACCTTTACGCAATAGGGGAAAATGCAGGATGACCCTTACATACGTTGAATTTTAATTTTATGTAACTAAAGGAAATAAAGGTCTACCCTCATAAGAAATAATCAGGTTATCCATATCGGGTAATGGAAAAAGGTTGATATACCTTTACATATATTTAATAAATGTGAAAAAACTCTTATGTGAGGTAAGTCTTACCTTTATGTGAGCAGTAGGATTTTTGGATGTCCTTTATGTGAGTTATAAAAACCATATCTTACCCTTACACAATCTTAAGAAAAACCAACTAAACATGAGGTAAGGTAAAACTTACCTTTATATAGGTAAAGAGAAAGAGACTTACCTATATATATCCCAAAGAAAACCATCCATATTTATGTTTGAGTAATATTACTTCTCACTACCTTTACGCACCCTAATAAAAACAAGAATTACCTTTACATAGAAGTATGTCCTTACATGAGGGTAAAAATAACCATAAAAATATTTAATTTCCACTTTAATAAACTTATAAATAATTAAGATACGACTTTATTATGTTTCCAAAATCTCAAAAAAAACTTATAAAATAATTGAATGAATTTTAAAAATCCAAATTAATTTCCCAAATAAACTTTAAAAACATTCAAATTACTCTCATTATTTGTAAAACCATTTTAAAACTATTTCTTAAAACATTAAAAATTATTCTGAATGACCATAAACCCTAGAATGAAAAAGGAAGTCTTGATAATATTATGTAACTTTATAACCTAAGTGTGTCTTTATAGGATATCCTAAGGAAACTAAAACATATTATCTATATAAAACTTCATATAAAAGAATTTTGGTTGACTAGAGCCTCACTTTTATAGAAAGGTAACACATCTTTAAAAGGTATAGTGAGAGAAATATTGAATTTAACAAATTTTATACTCATGATACACAAGAGTTGGCATTGGAACATATTCCACAAGACCCTATGTAAGTGGTTGTTTCAATGAAAAAACTAATATGTAGGAGAACCATATAGGTTATATAACTAGAGATATATAGTTTTTTAGTTACCAAATATGATGACTCATTATTTTTTTATAATTATGAACATCTACCCTACAATTAGGAAGTAAGTATCACAGAAAATACAATATGGAAAGAAGATATGAATTATAAGATAGATTCCATGTATAAATATCAGGTTTAGGTTTTGGTTGGTCCACCGGTTGATGTAAATCTCTTTAGGTGAAAATGGGGGCAATAAAGAAGAAACTGGAATGGAAGGTAAATTTAGTACCTAAAAGGCATGACTGGTGGCTAAAAGGTTTAAAAAACATCAATACATAGACTATGAAAAAACCTTTTTAGTAGTTTCCAATACATCATAATTTTTCTTTCCATAATATATTTCTATGATTATGAGATTTGACATAGGGATGTCAAAACCACATTCCTCATTGAAAACCTCATGGAAGATTCCTATATGACACAACAAGAGGAGTTTTTAAATACAATATATTCCAATAATGTATGAAAGTTGCATAGATCCATTTATGGATTCAATTAAGCATCCAAATCATAGATTATTTACTTTAATGAATCAATAATACAATTTTGTTTCATACAAAATAAATATGAGCCCTATGCATATAAACAGCTTAGTGGAAATTTTTTTATTTTACTAGTAGTGTATATTGATGACATGTTACTTATTGAAAATGAGATAACAATATTATTGTTTGTAAATATTTGGTCAAAAACACGCTTCTAAATGAAGTGATTATGTTAAATAACCTACATTTTTTGGATCAAGATCATTCTTAATAGATCTAAGAAGTCATATAGACTAAATTAGGGTATATATATTGACAATATATTAAAGAGATTCAGTATGGAACAATCCAAAAGGGGGTTTTTTTCAATTTTACAATGCATAAATCTCTCCAAGAAAATATTTTATCAGACACAAGATCAAACATAGAGGATGATAATGCATCAGCTATAGGATCAGTCATGTATGACATGTTATGTACTTGGCTTGATGTTTCTCATGCCTTGATCATGGTAGGAAGATATCAAGTTGATCCATGAGACTTCCATTGGATGGAATTCAAGACTATCCCAAATAATCTAAGGCATACTAAAGATATATTCCTAGTTTATATAAAATATGTTGTTATAATCATCATAATATATAGACACTAGTTTATAGAGAGATTAAGATGATCTAAAATCATATTTAGGATATTTCTTCACTCTCAATGGAGGATCTATGAGCTGAAAGATCTCAAAATATGAAGTTGTTACCAATTCTACAACATATTTTGAGAATATTTTGGATTTTAATGTATCTAAATAAGTAATGTGGATACATAACCTTTTTCGGGTTCTTGATTTCATGCCTAATAGTAAAGACCATATCACATTATATTTTTATAATACTATAGTGGTGGATCTCTCCAAGGATCAAATCACATCAACATATGAAGCACCTACTTTGAAATTATCATCTCTTGAGGGGTTTTCTCAAAGGGGTGAGGTGATGGTGAGTAGAGTTACCACAGAGGATAATTTGGCAGACCCATTGACCAAATTATTATCTCACCAGAAGAATGAATATCATGTTAGAGATAGAATATTGAAAGTCATTAAAATATTCATCTAGTCCAAGTAAGATATTTTTGGAGTCAGTTTTTTATAACCAACTACTTTATACTTTTGATTACCTGTATGTTCATGGTCTTGAATATTAATAAATATCTTATCAAATAATGTGTATTATTCTTTTTTACTTTAATGTGATAATGTACTTAGAGAATCTATTACACTGAGAGGTTATAATACGTATCCATAATGATGTGAACATTGAATTTTTGTGATGATATTCCTAAATATGTGTTCTATAACTGGATGACATCATCTGACTGGACATAGATGATACATGATACTAGGGGTAGGTGATTCATAAGACACTGAAACTTATTATCATGAAATTTTCCTTTGGTAATCTCCAAGAGGGATTAGAACTAACCTGCCTATAAGAATTTCACATGTTATATGTGTCATTATATATTCTTATCTGTAGAAATGTGTATTGGTCATTATACTTGAGGTTATTACTAACACTATTCATGAGTCACGTACTTAGATGTATTGTTAAAAACCATGATGATACATACTCATGGTAAAGTAGGATGTGTTGGGTGTGTCACAAGTGTTATGGTATTAATGAATAAGTTAGGAAATAATTCACCACTTCTGAGTTGTTGGAAGTAAATATATTATGCCATTTGATAGAAATGGGACCATTTTATTAAGTCCATGGTCAAGAAGGTTTTATCAATGAGATCATTTCAAGAATGTCAAAGATCGATACATCAAGTATATAGGTTGATGACAGAAGGGATGAAACCTTATTAATGACATATTGTGATGGAGAATATATTATAGAGTTAGTTTTCATAGGATGTTGTTATCATTGTGGCATTAATGTATGGTTTCCTTGACACGTTTCTGTGTGATTTAGCCTAATGCCGCTAAGAAATAGGCATAGAGGGTTACACGATAAGTATTTCCATAACTGTAGTAAAATTATATATGAATTTAAGATTGGAATAAATATCATTTTCATGTTATGATTAATAATAATTATTATGGTTATGTTTATTGCATAAATATTTATTGAACGAATAATACAATGATATTTATTTTATTATATAAATAATTATTATTCAATGTTTGATAAATTTCAAGGAGGATTAACAAACTGAGTTAAGGTTCTGGTGAGAATAATATATTTAATATCATTTAAATAAATATTAATTTATTTATTTAAAAAATGATATTAATATTATTCATGAGTTTTGTGCGCATCAAAGAAGTAATAATAAAATTATTATTATTAGACATGGGGTTCACTAAGGATTATGAGAATGAATAAGGGTTTATGTAAAATTACCAATTCCCTAACCTATCTATACAAACCTGATTATATCATTTCTAGGTTATGAAATTTTTGTGAACAACAAATCATCTCTAGATAATTCACTAAAACCTAAAGAGAACATTTTCTCTGGAATGCTCTCAAGAACAGAGAGAATCATTCCTCCCACTCCCACTGAAGAACTTAAGATAAGTTGATATAATTATTCTCTATAAGAAGATATTGTTGTTATGATAAATAGGAACAATTAAAAAGGATAATTCTTTGATTCTATAACACTAATAGCGATATATTATGGTTCGAGGCTCTTGGAATGTTGTGGTTCCTGAATTGAGAAGTAACGGTACACCAGATATCATTATGGTCATACTTACAGTAGTGGGAAGTAACAATAATCTATGAAACTAGTCTATAACATTTAAATTAGTTATAATTAATTTTTTATAAATACTTATAAGTGTAAAAAATCATCAATTGAAATATATTAAAAAATTTGGGTTAAAAGGGAGTGGTGAGCAGAGCATTATGAACTCCCAAAAACACCAAACCTCGTTATTTGTGTATTTCTAAGAGTAGGGAGAAAAATTTCCCTTTGAAACTAGTCTCACATAGTCCCCTAAAATTTAGAATCCATAAAACATCAATAATTATCATGGGACATGAATCTCAACTCCAAACATGAAATGGGAAAATAGGAAAAACCAAAAGAAATTCATCTCACAAATCCAACCCAAGTTGAACGCTTAAACACCCTCAGTGAGAGTGACAAGCTCACATTACTAAGTTCAGAAAAAAGGTTCTCTACATGTGACCCTTATAAATTGTAAAAAAATCTTATTTATCTTTTATGTGGTTTTTTATTTCATTTATGACTTGATAATCCTTACCACGATTCCACACAACTGAGCTCGATATTTTTGGATTTACAACGCAAGGCCAGCCTATGACAACCCAAATATTTAATAAACTATAATGATGATTTTTTATATAAAAAAATTTAACATAATCCCATAAGATTGTGTGGCCTAGCGTATTTGGAAAATTAGGAGCATATCACAATAACTTGAACATCTGTACAACAACATTATTTAAAAACTCCAAAACATGTCGTTATATTCTTTCAATCTTACAATATTGCACGGGATAACCCAGGGACATAAAAATAAAAGGGGTTATCTATAAATATCAATAATTGAATAATCAAATCATAACATAAGGTAAAGTAGAACATGTGATTCGATAGTCATAAAAAGAATACATAGAATGGTGAAAATCATAATCGTGAACATCATAGCATGGTATAAGATGATAACATCAAGGAAAACATAGGAATGTGGAAAAACATAAAACATGACATCATAAACATATTTCAAGACTAACCATATACACATCATAACATAGTGTTATTAGGATAAATTCTTATTCACCATACATGGAATGTCATGAGATAAAACATTACCCAATGAATTTTAGGGCTATATAATTTCGAGTTCACCCATCACATTCATATCATGTACATGTGTTAGTGTGCCACATAGATCATACAATATATGAACACCTTTTAACACTTCTAATAAAATGATTAAGGAGTGTAATTTATATACATGTAAGTACCCAATCAATTATGGGTAGATAAAACTAGGTGAATACCGTTGAGTGGAAATGGGGATGGGTATTCACTACACAAATGTTTGGCATTGAAAATATCATAGGATAATTCTAAAAGCATAATGGTTGCACATTAAGTTTGATAAAAGGGATGAATTTGTGTGAAAGGTGGTCTCTCATTACATGATAATCAAAAGGATAGTAAAGGGATGAGTAAAAAAAATTACAACATAGAAAATTGTAAATCAAAAAGGGCTAGTATAAAGAAAGTACTTGAAATAAAAACAAAAGGAGAGAGCCCCTTACCTTGAGAGGGCTCTTCTAAAAGATTGGGAGGATCTTATTAAAATATTTGGAACACTTTTTAAGGGATATAGAGGGGGAGAGGGGGAGTAAATTTATTTTCAATGGTTTTTGAATGACGATAATTGGGAGAATGGGTGGGTGAAAAAAAAGGGAATTCCTTATTAATTTCTGAACAAAAGTTTGTGACTCTATATGATAAAATAACCAAAACTATAAACCTTCCTATGGTTTCTAATAATGCGGAGTTCTTTGAAATATTTTATAAGGTTAATAATATATATTATTAAAATTATACCACTGGTGATGTGGAAGTGATTCATGTTTATAAAAAATAGATTTTAAAACCTTAAAATATAATATAGGTTCACTAATGGAAACAAGACCTATACCAAAAGGGATATACCCACAGTTTGAAAAAACCATTGGGATAGCTTGAATTATTAAGACTATATCAATGGTTTTAACTAACCATTGGTATAGCCTCCTAATGTTATGGCTATTCCAACGGTTTTAAAAAACTGTTAGCATAGATTGGCGATAACAGTAGTTTTTTAAAACTATCGGTATACCTAAAACTTTTTACCAAGTATTCATCCTTCCCTCCTACCATTTCACTCCCATATAGATCCATAACTTATGCCCTTTGGGTTTCTTCTCCATCTACAGTAATCTTTCCTCCCTTATGGTTTTCATTCGATTCTTCTTAAATATCAAATTAGTAATTTTCAAATACTTCATCTCTCCTATCAACCATTATTTTATATCAACCATTATTTTCATTTATTTTCTATGTTGTAAGAATAAACTAGATTATTTTTTTCAGATTCCGGATTCATTGAACTAAGGTTATTCATAATTGATTTTGTTATTGAATTGGAAAATAAATATGATTTTAAGTGAGGTAGTTTTTTAATTCAGTTACTATCTACTTATATATAAATCTAATATGAAACTATTATGAAATGTTTTAACTAAGTCTTAAATGTTATTATGAAAAGAATTGTATACATTCTAAAATATTATGTTTTAATATACAATGTTTATTTATTGTTCATATGATATTGTGAATTGTATGAAATGGTCAATTGCATAGTGAACATTTCATTAATTATGAAGAATAGTATCAAGTAACAAAAATATGTTAAAATATAAGGGTCTGGTGATAAAATTTAGATTTGAGTGTGATAAATACCTTTTTATACTGTTGAAATGATTCAGTAATTTTAAATGGTTTTTGATAACATCTTCACCCATTTTGTGTAACAATTTTTTTCATGTTAAAGGTTACAAATAAGGGTTGGATGATCACTTTTAAATATGGTGAAGTTGAAATAATAACTAATCACTCTGAAAGGATATAAATAAGGGTTGGATAATCACCTTAAAAGGTTATCAATAAGGATTAGATAAAATCTTCATTAGCATTTAGCATTCCACTTTCTTCCAAACCCATGGTGATCTCTCATCTGTTCTTGCTTTAATTTTATTCTTATTAAATATTAAATCAGTGACTTACAAATCATTTAGGTATTATATAAACCATCAATTTAATTTTTATTCAAGGTCTAAAACACCACAGTAGATTCTTTTTTATGTATTTAATTTCTTTTGATATGTCTAAATTTGGTTGTGGATGTTGAAAAAAGGATTGTTCATATTATATCGAAGGAGAATTTGTTAATTTTTTGGTTGATAATAATTTTATTTTGTTTTACACGTGATCTATATAATTTTAGTTTGTTACTGGATTATTTTCTTTAAGAGATCATCTATTTCCCTAGCTCTTGGAACTCCCAAGAATAGGCCTCTGTACACATGGGAAAATTCGAAGCCACAGCATTCATTTCCATGGGAATTTCCTATTGAAAATTATTTCTAGTGGTCCAATGATAAGATCAATATAGTTCCCATCTCACTGCATCTAACTCCATAAAATAACAATGGTCAAAATCCAATATCATACCTCATATCAATTCAAGATCGAATTGGAAAAGTATTTATTTCCCAAGAACCGGAACGACACACACCAACTATATATTCCTCAAAATTCTAGATCACGTTATTAAAAAAACTATAGAATTTAATACCATATTCCTATAGTATTTTCTGGATTACCACATACCATTATACATAAAATAACTAGTCATTCCACCTCTATCTTACCTTCAACAAAACCAGTAGTGTCTTCCACTGACTCACAATTAAATAACTCAATTATTATTCTATAACACTTGAAGGAGTCCTAAAATTTCTTAATAGAAACATTTATTCTTGAACCCAAAAAAATGTATAATCTTTATGCTAGGATCACTATTACACATAATAACTATAATGCTCTCACCCAGAGAAACCACTCTCCTTCGATCAGACACATGGTCATTCCTCTCATAACTGAGTGTCATCTAAACACATGAATACTTTACCAATCCCTAAAGCATGGGAAAAATCCTTGGAAACTACCAAAATCAAATTATTATTGATTTTTATACCCTAAAATAGAAAATTATATTCTCTCAACCATAGGGTTCTTCTAATACTGCTCTATGAGTTGAAACTCAAATGGTTTCATTGTCGCACTTGTGTCACTACTAATGATCCAATCCCAATGTCCTATCAATAAATAATTAGGATTATATCTTTTATTGGTATTTTCATCACACTCTATCCATCACTTATTTCATCCCTTGCCATAATTACATTCTAAACTCATAAAAAATCAAAACCTTTTTTCATTGATCTCAAGGTTAGAAAGGTTTCACTTTAACATCCCTCAATATGAGAAACCACTAATTATGGATTTATCCAGCCTAACTTTGTAATTTATTTGTGCTGCATAAGATTTTTACCTAAAATAGTAATATTTTATACATGAATTAATAAAATAAGAAAAAAATTAGTAAAAAAGTGAATAAAATAAGAGAAAAAAATAAAAATGTCAATTATAAACACAATGTTTTGTAATATTATGTATATTTATTACTCATTCATACAATTTAATTTAATATCATGGTTTTATATTTATATTATTTTGATATATATAGTTTTTTTGTCTTTTAAATTATGATTCTCATATAGAATGGTGTGTCAATTATGGTTTCATATAAAGTGAACAATTATTTCTTTCTTAAATATATTTTTGATTTAACTTAAATATTATTTAATTTATTTTACAACATTTCATTTAACATTTTTTTATATAATGGATATAAGTTGGATGTATGAAACTAATCGGATCTCAAGATATTTTATTAAAACAAGTTAGAGATCTTTTTAGATTTTTCATTTAACAATGATTCAGATAGTATTCATATACACTACCCATGTTATAATTGTGTTGTAAGACCTTAGTTAAGTCATGAAGAAGTTATATTCCATATAACAAAATATAGTTTTCAAACAAACAACTATATCTAGTATCAAAATGCGGAGAAAATATAATCTCAAAATGTTCATGATTTGAATGAGAAGGCTAGATTGGATAATTTATTAGATAATTGGTTTCCATTTATTAGTCATTATGAGAAAGAAAGGATGCCAACCTAAGAATACATTGATACGAGCACACATTATGCATGTAATGAAAATTATTATGTTGAAAAGGTGAAAAAATTTAATGATGCCTCTATGACTCCAATATATCAGCAATATGGTAAAATAAAAAAGTTTAAATTTTTAATCCAACTATTTAATGTTAAAACCATATATCGGATTTCGAATACCACAATCGATTATATTCTTACCATTTTAAAGGAATTTCTTACAAATGTTAAAGATGTTCTACAAACCATTATATGGAATAGAAGTCAGTTGAAAAAATTGGATTTTATAAAAATAATCATGCTTTCCAAAAAGATTACAACTTATCCTAGGAGGAAACTACTGAATGAAATGATTGTATAAAATGAGGCACATCTCGATGGAATCTAAATTCTAATGGAACACCATCCCATTTGGAACAGAATGTAATGTATCACTTTCCATTGATTCCCAAACTCAAGAATATTTTCATTTTTGATGAAATATCAATAAATATGTGATGTAATGATACCAAGGATAGTGATGAATTACTTCATCCTGTAGATGGATTTTGATGGTGAAAATTTGATGCCTTATATCCTGATTTTGTAGCTGACATGCATAATGTGAGTTTGGGTCTATCTTGTGAAAGATTTAGTATATCTGGGTAGATGCTTAATTCTCACAACACATAGCCAGTTTTCATGCACATTTATAACCTTCCTCCATAGATGTGTATGAAAAAAACCATTCAATTTTAGGACTATACTTATATATGGACCATATGGTCCCAGAAATGATATAGATGTATAAATGAAACCTTTAATAAAATATTTTAAACATATTTGGAATGTGTGTGTGCTCACATACGGTGTATATTCTGAATAAATATTTCAGATGCGTGTTGTGATTATGTATACAAAAAAAGATTTTCCTATTTATGCAATTATTTCTAGATGGATCACAATGGAAAAACTAACATTTCCTATTTATATAAATAATACATTATCCAAAATACTTAAATATCCCCAAATTTTCAGTTTTATGGGACATCAACGATTCTTGAAATGGATCATTCATATAAGACTAATCATTTAAGGTTCAAAAATACCATGGAGACTAACAATCCACCTCAGCATATGTCTAAAACTAATGTGCTTAATGAATTGCAAGATATTTTTTCATTTGGGAAGGGTTATATGAAATATAAAAAGAGGAAGAATGTTTCCACTGAAACCAATTACAATTGGAAGAATAAAATTATCTTCTTTGAGTTTCCTTATTTCTCAACCAATTTGTTACATAATTGCATAGATGTAATGCACATTGAAAACAATATATTTGAAATTTTTCTTTCAATTATTCTAAATTTAAAGGGAAAGATAAAAGATGATTTACAATCTCGACTTAACATGGTGGATTGGGGTATCAGACCAGAATTACATCATGTGTGTATTAATGAAAAAATGGAACGTTCTATGTGATTCTTATCTGATGACACCTGTAGAAAAAAAAATTTATGAAAGTACTAGTGACTATTAAATTTCCTGATTACTATTCAATAAACATATCAAAATGCGTCAACATAAGAGAATTAAAGTTGAAATACATAAAGACTCGTGATTATCAAATCCTTATGCATGAGTTTATTCTAATATAAATCTTTCATATACTATCCAATAATTTAGGGGTGAAGGTTATTCAGTTGTTCCATTTTATAGAGATCTTTATGTTAAAAAGTTTTCCAAGTATTCCTTGAAAAAAATGTTGGAAGATGCACCATTAATTTTTTGGGAGTTAGAGAAAATATTTCCTCCATCATTATTCACATGAATGTTGCATATAACTATCCATACTCTAATTGAAATACTTCTTATAGGACCAATTGATTTTCATTGGATGTATCCAACTAAAAGAAATATCTTCACATTGAATTATTATTTCCCAAACAATAATCATCCGGAAGGTTCTATCATGAAAGGTTACGTGGTTTAAGAATGTGTGGATCAATGTTCAATGTATTTGTAGGATGTGACTACATGATGGAACAGAAAAATGAGAAATGAAGAAGAGTGGTATGAGAAAATTGCACCCAGTTTTCCATCACCTCCCCAAACAGGGGGAATTCCTAAATTATATAAATTGACTGCATTAATCCTTGAGGATCGGGAGATGGCACATCACACAGTTTTTTTTAATTGTGGTTTGTTTGATGACTACATCAAGTAAGTAAATTTAACATTTTTATGTTATCTTATTATATGTAATTTTATATATCTATTAAAATATTTTTTATTTTTAAGATATAGAACATAAAGAAATTATAAATATAAAGCATTGTTCTTTATCTTTGAGAAAGAGGGAGACTTTTCATAGAAAATAGTTTTTTTGGGTTGAAATTTATGGTAGAAGTATTATTGTAATAAATTAATAAAATTAATATTTATTTAATTTTAATATTCATTTATATTTTAGGTATTGATTTTTCATGATGACTCTATCTCTGAGGAAATTAGAGCTTTGGATTTTCATCCTAATTCTGTGGTTCGTGAATGAAAATCAATTGTGATCAATGGGTATAAATTTATTATCACTGAATGAGAAATGAACTAGAGAACACAACATGATAGTGTTATGGTAACTTCCACAACAGACTATTATTCCAGTGCATCAGATATTAGACCTCAATTTTAAAATGTATCTTATTATGGATTCATTGAGAAAATACTAATATCGGATTATTACTTTAATGGTTGAGTCACTATGATGAAATTCAAGTGGTTTTATTTAATGATGATTAATTCCACATTTATTGATCATTGTATATTTTAAATTATTCACATGAATCGCACTCTTTCTACTGATGATCTATATATATTAGAATCAATGGAAAAATAATTTGGTTATGTGAAATATCATATGCAGCCTGAATTTTGTGTCATTATTGAAGTAATTCCAAGACATATTTTTGATGATTATGATGATGAAATTGAAACCATCACTACTCTCATTCTCCTCAATCAATTGATTACTTATGATGACTCAAATTGTTTATTTTTTAGATCTGATTGTGAACCTGAAGTTGTGGTGGAAAATATATAGAATCACCATTTGTGTTCTTAGTTCTTTTGGTTCAAATTGAATTGGGTTGTTCAGGTAGGTATTATTCAAATTTAATTACTATTGATTATAAATATTTTTGTATCAAACTTGACCTACGTGTTCATTTTCAATATATACTAGTTGTAGTTTTTTTTTATTTATATTTTATAATATTTAATTGAACTGTATTAGAACCTACCAAACCAAAAAAATTTGAAACAATTAAATTGTAAAAAAAAGATGAATTGAATTGAAAAATATTAAACTAATTAGAATGAAAATAAAAACCAATGAAAAGAATAACCTAACAAAAAATGAAAAAATGAACTAACCCAAAATATGAACCAAATGACCTAAACTAAAAAATCGACAAATTAACTAATCAATTCACTTAAATTAACCAATTGACCTAACCAAAATTGAGTTGTATTGAATTGAAAATAGAAGAAAAATATGCCCTACCCATGCTAAAGATGCTAATTTTAACGTATTGATTTTTCGATGACATGTCTTTTATTATTTGATACTCTTCCCACTAAATATAAAATGATTTTTTATATCACTACGTGTCCTTTATTTGGTTTGAAAATTAGTGTTCCTTAATTAAGTCATGCACCATCTTATTTATTGTTTTTTTTACACATTAGTTATGAATTTATAATTAATTCCATATTTTTTTCAAATATAGGAAATGAAAATAATTGTAGAGATATGAAGTAAAATGATGATAGACAATAATCACCACATTAGAGAGATAGTTATACCTACTTTGGTGCTTATTGTGAGTATTTTATTTCAAATATATATATCAATAACATATAATTCCATGTGATTAATTTTTTTCACTTTTAATTAGGATACACCACCCAAGAAAAATTTATTCTTTAAAGAGACTAGTGGTAGCAGTACTCATCCAGACATTGTGAGGGGGGTGGTACTAGATATACACACACCATTCGGTGTACGCGATCACACCCTGTCCCATCTTATGACATACCATATGGCACAACTTCATATCCCATAGTTTTGTTAGAGGTACCTGGGATATTTAGGCTACTTAGGTTTTCATCACCATTTGTATCTGATCCTCCCCACCTTTCTTTCCCTTATCTGATAATGGCTCTTACTCCCCATCTATATTATACATTTCCATTTATGTATATTCCATATTTCTTTCCTTATAATTACTTCGCCTTGAGCTTCTACATTCAGGCTCATTTGACTTCTACTCTGACACATTCTGAGCCTTTAGAGCTAGAAATGGGTCCCACACCTATTGTATTGGTTGATGAGCATTCAGATCCTAGGGATACAGCGGCACCCACAAATCATACTAGATCAATTATATTTATAAAACCCTAGTAAATGTTTTTCACCATAATTTATTTTCATTATATGGTGTATTGATAAAATATTTTTTTCCCTTCATAAATAGATTTACCACTAACACTACTGGAAAAGTAACCTATACCCATGATTTGAAACCATAGGTAGAGCCCCTAAAACCATGGGTATAGGCTATACCCATGGTTTCATGAACCACGGGCTACTAAGGCATCGGTATAGACCTATACCCACGGTTTTTAAAAAACTGTGGGTATAGGTCCTAGAAATTATGGTATACCCATGGTTTTGTTAAAAATTTGGGTATACAACTATACCCATGACTTGGAGAACCATGGGTATAGCTGTATAACTTAAAACGGCATAGAACCTTTACCCACAGTTCTCCAAACAGTGGGTATAGGTCATATCCCCTCTTCACCGCCCCCTTCACCCCCCTTCATATCCCCCTTATAGTCACTTCACTACCCCCTAAAGCCCCCTTTATAGCCTCTATATCCCCCTTTATAGCCTCTATGCATCCCCTTTAAAGCCCCTTCCATCCTCCTTCACCCCCCCCCCCCCACAGCCCCCCTTCACAGCCTCCCCCCTACACAACCCCCTCCATCCCCCCTGCATCCCCCCTAGGAAAGGCATGCTGGTCATGGATATATAAATTCTAGGATAAAAATTTGGAAAAGGAAATAAAAATTATAGAGTAAAAGTAGAAAAAAGGGTGTCCATCACTAAAGCTCCATTGGATCATCCATCCACCAGAGGCAACAACCAATCTCAATAATGGAACCTAAATGGAGAATAATGGGATATAAAGGATTCATATGAAGCACATGTTGGTTTTATTATAGTACATAGTGTTTGTAGTGTGTGTTGACACACTGAGAGGACAATGATTGTCCATGGAGAATTTAGGATGATCAATAAGAGGTCATATCTTGATAAGATTTTATGTGAGATAAGGAAATAGATAAGAGAAACTGAAGTGGACCAAAAACATTGGGAAATTGGAAAAATAGCATACAACACCATGGAGAAAAAAGAAAGGTGATAGGGTAGTACAGCCATATGCTCAGTTGAAATGGTATATTAATGGATAACTTCCCCATATATATTGAAACTTTTATTTGGGGGTTCCCTTATAAAAAATAAGGAATGAAATTTTGGGTGTCTTGGTGGTCATAGTCAGAAATATACAAGACAACGTACGCAATAAAAAACAGTTGGTGGAGACCACACTATAGTGGTCTCCATGGAGGACTTCCTCAAGGAGATTTTTTAAAAGGAACAGGAGAACCACACCACCATAGTTCTATGCTTAGTGGGTGTTAGGCATATTGGAGTTGAAGATGAAGTGACTAAGTGGGTTTGGTGTTAGGTATTTGGAAGGTCATTTCACCTAGTAGCAAGATCTGTTTTGGTAATTAAATAAAAATTCCATGGTTAGATTGTATCATCATTTAGAGGAACACACTTAAATATTCATGGAAAATCAAAAGGAGGAATCCACTGGGAAATTTGTAGAGTTATTGTGAAATAAAAGAGTATAAATCATGATAGATTAAAACCCAGAGAAAATAAATGAGATATTTTTATTCCAAGGTGGAAATCATAGATAAATATCAGAAAATGCTATTATAGTTGAAGATGAATGTTTGACCGCACTAAATTCATGTGGGGAACATGGTGAGATCATATATCCTAGATGAACAAAGTAAAATCCACACTATTTATGGAAAAGGAATGAATGTAAGATGTTCTTATAAAATTTCTTTAAGTAGTTATAAAAAAGTTATAAACAAAATCATATATCTAAATTCATGAGATAAGGATGAAGGATCACTTAGATTATTAATAACAGATTAATTTTAGAGGAATAAGAAGGAAAACTACAAAATAATACCATTACCATATCTATTTCTATTTGTGAAGAGGAGGTTTGGGATAATAATGAAAGAGTTCCATTGAAACATCTAGGTAGAAGAGGATAAAGTTACAAGGAATAATTTTACATTGGAATTATCCTCATCCAAATAAAAATTGTTTTTTTGTGATTAATATATAAAAAATAGATATAAAGAAGATAGAGATAGGGCAGAAAAGGTATAGCATAATGTAGAATCTTATAGATATGTAGATTCAAGGAATCATAGTGATTTATGATGAATGAATATAAACATTTTTCTCTATAAATTATTGAATATGAACCTTAAATATATAAACTATCTAGCATTTTCATAACGTAGTGTGTTGATATAAAAGAAAAGGGATGTAATTGATTGGAAGTACACCCATCAAAATCTATATATAACACATAAAATGAGTAGTTTTATATTTTGTTACAATAGAAAAACATCATGTGTATTCTCCTTAGATTAACCCTCAATGGTGAACCAAGTAAAATCATTATATGTGTATGCTTTATTTTTTCATCTAGTTTATATTCTTGTTGTGAGTTATAAGTGGGAGTAGATTAAATGTGTTATTAATAATTGATTAATGATGGACCTTGTTAGTATTTAGAACCATTTGGATGAAGCTCCCTCTCTCGGGAATTTCATGGATGCTAGGCACTCCACTAGTATCTCCAGATCTTATGGGGTGGGTCAATTGGGTGAGTTAGACTCCTACTTCCCTTGGTCTTAAACTCAATATTGACGGTTAATGTATCCAAGGTAATATGTGAGGGAGTGGTATTTTTCAGGACAACATAGGATCATTTATTATCAGTTTCAATTATTTTTATGGGGATGGAAGTTCTCTCATGATGGAGGTGGAGGCCATGCTTACCGGTCTTCAAATGTTTTTGTATAAACAAATTTATTTGGTAGCTATTGAGAAATATTCAAGGATTATATGGAGATCCCTAAAAGTTATTTATTCTAGACCATGGGAAATTACATATCTATTACTCAAAATTAATTTCCCACCCATGATATTGAGCTATTACATATGTGGCGTGAAGGAAACTGCATAACTAATATTTTGGCTTCGAGGGCTTATTAGGATACTCCATTCAAGGAGTTATATAGTTTTGGTTCTCTCTCCCTTGGAACTATAGATTTTTTTATTGGTGATGATCTAGGACTACATTACTCTAGGTCCCCTGAGGTTTTTTTTACTCTCCTTTATCTTTAATAAAAATAATTTTTTGTTGTTGTTTTATATTAATAGAGACTAGGTATTTCCAAATTGAATTTTTTGTGTGTTTGGGGTTTTACACTAGGTGAATGTATTTAAAAAGGGTAAAGGATTTGAAAAAAAATTTAAAAACCTAAGTGTTTAACTTATTATGATATAATTAATAGTTTTTTGGTTTTAAAACAAGTGTTGTTTGTTTTTAAATTAGTTTTAGAGACATTTTAAAATAGTCATGTCATGTAAGGGCCTAAGGTTTGAATTGTGAAATGATTTCCATTTGGTTTTTTGATGAAATAAGATTAAATTTTAATGGTTCCTTGGTTTTAAAAATGTTTATTTTATAAAAACATGATTGTCTTAGTAAATAATGTGTTTCCCTTGTGAAGGGACAACATGGTGGTATTTTATAGACATGAACACATAAGGTTCTATGTCTCGTGTTGTTTGATGTGATCCCCCTCCATCTGAAAGATCTAGTGTAAAATCATATTATTATTAATTGTATTTTTTTAGTTATTTTTTATTTTTATCCCCTATAAATGTTTTTTGGTGTAGTGGTTTAGACCCATGAATTTGGTTGATGGTTTGATCATTTAGGGTCAGTTTTCTTTTGGAATCTCTCATGAGCTCCAGTTTGGGAATAACCACTTAAGAACGATTTATCCAAAAAAAATTAATTAAAATTGTGAAAAATAAATAAAATTTTGGCATGACCCATACTAATTTTGGACTTCCATGCTAAAGTAAAATGAAATAAATAGAATAAACACACTAAAAGCAAACAAAAATGAAACACATTATTAATCCCTCAACAACCCTGATCACCCTCCCCTATAAAAAAACTATGTAGCCACCTCCAGTTCCATTCTGTACCCCTTATTATAATATAAATATCCTACATCCGTAGAAAGTAGTAAAGTCCTAAGTGGACGATGCGATGAATAAAATTAAATAAAAATTAAATTACAACATACATGTATCTTATGATTAAACAAGTCACCTCCCAACATATAAGAACCCCAATGCCCCATGGTTCCCATCAAGTTCCTACAAGCAAGGGGGAAATAGATCCATGTTTCAAAATTATAATTTCAAATATTATATTCCTATTAATTAATAATTTCTCTTCCTATTAATGGTATATAATCATGTTGGCTTGAGTTTAAACTTAGTTTTGTTTTGTTCGATATAAGTTTGTTTGGGAAATTTTCATTAGATTTATTTTATCTTGTTTTTATTTATATTATCTTGGAAATTTCATTAATTTGGGTTCTAATTGACTCAATTTGATTACATTTGGTTAATATCAGTTTGGTTTAGTTTAGTTTAGTTCATATTAGTTGTGGTCATATTGGTTTGAATTCATTATATTTGGTCCAGTTTGATTCATCATTTGTAATGTCAGATTAGTTCAAGTTAGATAATTTTCACTTGGTCCAATTTATTTTCATTCAATTTTTTTCTATTTTAATTCTATTTTCTTGACTTTTATCATTTAGATCTATTTTGGTTGATCTGATTTACATTTATTCTGGTAAGGTTCATCTATTTTGTGAATGTTTTTTTAAAAAAATAATTCTATTTTTTATTTTCTTTTATTTTATCCATTATGGACCAGATTACATTGATTCAATTTTATTCAATTAAATAAAGTTTGTTTCTACTTAGTTCATGTAGGTTTAGTATAGATTTATGCATGTCATTTCTGTTTGGAGAGGTACATGTTTGGTTTGGTTTGGTTTTTTCATTCTATATGGAATAATTTTATTATAAAGTCCAATCAGAACCAAGATCCCTAAACAAAAAGAATCAACCTAAAAAAACCCAAAAATGTTCTCTATATAAAATAATAAAAATGATTCACATTATAATAATAGACATGTTCTATGTCAAAGATATAAACATATCCTATGGTGAAATAGTATATTGGTTCCATGCTAAAGTAAATAAATATGAAATAAAACTAAATCATATTGCACATGATCACTATACACTATTATAACACCATGCTAGTATGATAATAATAACCATGATGTGTAAAAAATAAAAATATATTGAACTATCCACAAATAAAATATAATAACACTACAATCAAACATGATAATATCAATCCAAATGAAGAATGAGTATGCCATTTTAAATTCTTAAGACATAGTAGGGAGATGTCAAATGACGTTATAGTCATGTCATGAACAACATATCACACATGGTATAGACAACATAAATGAGGCATAAACTAGATATCGGGTGTCATGTTTGGAATAAATTATCAAAACATTTCCAATAATCAAAATTATAAGGTTGTAAGGTACTATTTATCAAAAATAGGTTGGTCATAAATTTTAATATATATTAATTTGTTTTGAATCACCAATTTATTAATTTAAGACTTCATATTTAAGGGAAAACATATCTCCTATAGAACACGTAAGTTAATTATTTTTTAAGTTATAATTACGCATTACCTAAAAGAACATTTGGAAACCAACTTCTTCAATAACTATTTTAATAAAGTGTTATAACTCAAATATTATAATACATTGGTTTATAAGATAAAAAATAAAAGATAAAATGGGGAAAGGAGTGAGTTCATTTACAAACACATTTTGATAAAACATCTAAAGGGAGAAATGAGTTTAACTAAGAAAGTGTTTTCAAAAGGATCCAATTACAAAATATGGTTTTTAAATAAAACTTCACTCAGTTTAAAGCTTATAAAAACCATTTTAATTATCAAAAAAAAAATACATAAGGCTAAAACCAAAAACATTAGGATTTTTAGGTCAATTAAAATCCTCTCACTTAATTAATCCAACCACTACATTGCCACCAAATCACTCGCTTAACCTAAAGTTATGTGTGGTTCATTGACTTATAGTTTAGTCATGTTTAAATGAGAAAAAGTGATTCCATTATAACAATAATGAATTATTCACATGTGATCGGTGATATGTCTATTAAAATATATCAAATGCATTTAGTTTTTAAAAGGAATATATATTCTAAAATAATATATTTTAATAAAGATGAACACCTGCATATAATGAAAATTTGAGATAACATAGCCAAGTATTTGAAACCCATCACCTAAGAGAAGTTTTAAAAATAACTATTTCAAAATGTCATGCATTTTCAGGAATCCATTGAATTCATACAAGGAATCTCTAAATCAATAGACTACACACAGGTATATATTTAAAACTATAAATCATCTACATGTGGTCAATTAGAGTAGACAATATATGAAAAACATTATCCAATATCATTTTCTTATATTACCATTCATATACCTCTTTTATAAATACTTTAAAATTCATCTCATGTTTATTTTAACCCAACACAATCCTTGAACATAACTAGTTAAAATACCTTTTTAGAAAATAAATTTTTATTTTTAACCACAATTCAATAACATTCATTTAAATAATCCATTATCATTAGTAAATACCATAATCTGAATTATCTCTTTTCATTTTAACCTAAACAATTTTTGAAAAACCATTGTAAACATGATGTCAAATTAAATGAGACCAAATTTCCATGATACAGTTCTCCCCTAAAAACTATATATTATTTATAAACCATTCAGTTCAAAGCCAATTTATAAAAAAACAAAATTATAATATATTCTTATTCTATACTTATTAAATTTCATAACTTTCTCTTTAAAATCACTATTTTTATAAAAAAAAATTCATAATAAATCCTAAAATGTCTCCAAAAAATCATTTTAAACTAAAAATATCCTTCAAATCATGGTAATTATGTCACACACAACACTCTATTTTGGATAACATATAATATATTATTAATTACTAAAAATGAATATCAATCACTATCGAGGTTTTTTAAAAATCAAAATCAAACTTTGACATTTATATAATATCATAGGCATACCATTATCAAGAAACATGAATAATATGAAACAATCACCAACCTAATCCCAGTGAGTCATAATTTTTCTTATGTATTTTCCATCAATAATGCCAAGATAGCATACCATGACCATAGGTAAGATTTCATACTCCAAAGAACCTTTAAGAATCACCTAAAAGTTAACAAACCAAATTCTATCACTAAATAAACTCAATTATATAATATCTAAAATCAAATAATAACTAATACCTAAGAAAAACTAATGCAATCAATTTCCAAAAAATTAACCCAAAATTCCACAAGCCTAAAGTACCAAATAAATACAATTGAGTATCCCAAAATTTCACCCTAAAATCTAGAAAACCCTAGGATGTTACATAACTTGTTCACCTTCCATGAAAATAGAGAAAAATGGTTTTTAGGATACCCACAACAGCCTCCTTTATACAAGAGAATAGATAGCTCCGTGATCCAAGATGAATTCCACTATGCTCAGGTGGGATTCACCTAAAAATATTTAATTCATTAATAGGGATTAAAATAGATAAAAAATGAAGAGGAGAGAAAAATATGAATACCTTTTGAGGCTGGGAGGTGGAGGCTGGGAGGAGGCGGAGGAAGAGGTAGCTGTGGAGGTGAACGCGAGGGTTGGGAGGTGGAAGCAGGGGCTGGGAAGCGGATGCAGAGGCGTAGGCGTCCACAGATGCAGAGGTAGAGGAAAGAAGGTGAAGGGAGGGAGGTGGGGGCTGGGATATGAAGGAGAGGGTGGGAGTTCAAGGTTGGGGAGGGGAGGAGAGGGAAGAGAGGCTAGGTATTGGGGGAGATGTGGGGGAGGAAATGAAAAATCAGGAGGGGGATCCTAATAAAAAATTTCAAATCAGGGTTAGTATACCCACAGTTTTTCTAAAAGCATGGGTATATGTCAAAATATACCACTTATACCCAATATTTTTTTAAATTGTGGGTATAGACCCATTTTCCAATATTGTAGGTGGTGTGGGAATATACACATGTGTGAGGTGCGGAACCACCACACACAACTAATGGTTGAGTACAATGAGGAAAATAAAATTATTGGAAAAATAGTGCGAGAATGTAGAGTTTTTATAGTGACACTTTCCAAATACTATGTAACTGTTCCTGTCAGGTCACTCTCTTAGAGGCACCTTCAAAACGAATTATCACTTGGGCATAAATATGAGTAAGAAAATTCATTGGATTTAATGTTATATTATTATTTTATTTATATGAATTAGTATTTCGGTTACATCTTAGTTATAATTTTCTCGATGGTGAGGTTGTGAGGACAACATGACTCATGGAATTAGGTGATCTGTGGAGAGCATATAAGCATGAGTTGTATAGTGTATGGTGTACTAGAGTTGGTATAGATTTAGATTCCACACCTATTATGAATGAGGGTCCAGTGGCACATTATCTGGAAATTATTTCTTATTAGATGAGTACCAAGATTATTGTATTAATCAAATTTGAGGTTTTTGAATGAAAATTACCATGATTTTCATTAATATTTTTTTTTGTATTATGGAAAATTATTTTTTATAAAGAATCAGAAAAAAAATAAAAAAAAACAAGGATTAAATGAAATACCTTCACACTTTGGGGTGGACTACAATGTCGGATCATGAGAGGAAGTAGGTATGAATATAGATATTTTAATTGTATAGAAACTTTGTTTTTCAATTTCATATTATTAGATATGAAATCTATCTATTATTTCATCTTTAGAATGTGAAAGGTAAAAATTAAAAAATATATAATAAAAATACCATTCCAATAGTAACTATATCACATATAACTCTTCCAAAAACATCAACAACTACCTCCCCAAATCACCCTTACTAAAACAACAACACAACAACACATCTACCAAACCTCCACTACAATAACAACACTACACCATGACCTCAATATAAACCAAAATAAGTAATAAATAATACCAAACCTACCACAACATGAATAAACAAAAAAACACAATAGAAAATAGTAATAATTTTATAAAACTCCTTATTAAACAATCCTCATTAATCATAATATCACATTTAATTGACACCTCACGTATAAACAAAAACAATATTAATTCCAGAATTCCTCATCTCTAATTTTGTTGCCTTATTTAAGTGATTAGAAAATTATATTAGTTATAAATAAATTAAAAAACAAAAAAAATGGTACCATATAAATACTCAACAATTAATAAGGCAACAATAAATAGGAAATAATATGGAAATTCATAAAACAACTGTGATATCATATTCCCTTCCAATTTATTTAATCCAATTCATCATCTTTACTATGTTAATTATAACCATCTCCATAATGAAAAAATATGCATGATAATTTAAAATTACCACATGAATAATAAAAGGAGGGATCTGGAAATACCATAGTCAAGACACTCACATCACAACAAATCCTCCCATGCCACAATCCATAAGAACTATTTTGCAAAAAAAATATTATGTTGTAAAACTTTTTCTATAGAAAAAAAGTGTGACACCAAATTATCACATCATAAACCACATGATGCAACATATAACCCCATTCCAAAACCTCTCTATTTATGGTGCAATACACTAGACTATAAAATTATCCTTCCTCCAACAAATTGATCTTATAAAAACACTATTAGTCACAGAGTGACTCGAGCTTCTAACTTAAATATCAGAAAAACATCACTCTTCATTGAAAACTCACCTCGAAAATTCCTCTCAGTATTCCCAACACTTGAAGAATTCAAATTAAGGGTCTATAAAAATACATGCCTTTATATATCACATCTCTAGTAAGTCCAACAAATATCTTTCTTTGTCTAAAACTCACATCTCTTAAAAAATTATTTCATAATTTCTTAAAAACCTAAACCTCTCATTCATAAAAAATCCCTCAAGTTTTCCATATAATATTAATTTTTTACAACCTTATCGGGTCATCCTAAAATTATTTTTTATTACCTAGATTTTTCATCACAAAAAAATTATCATATGTTAATTATTTATAAATATATATATATAGATAGATTAATCTTTCTTTTTCTATTTCATGTAATTCCCCATGTAGAATCAACGAGAAACCACATCATAACTTAATACAAAAATTATTTCACCTTGGAATGTTTTCTATCCTTGTCCCAATAGGCTCTATAAATTTTCTCATGAAAATTTTTTTCACTCTAAACCCCCAATCAATTCAAATTTTAGAAAAAATCCTATAGGATCCCAAAAAAAATTCACCATAGAGTTTGAAAATAATGTCACCTATATTGTCTTAATTATGTCAGCAATTAGATGATACATAGATTTTATTCTAAAAATATTGATACCTTGAGAACATGTTTTATCTCCTATTTTTAATTCCCAAATCATGTATATATACTTACATATAAAACGCTAATTAAATTGTAATAGGTGTTAGGGGTCACATATACTAATCTATCTGATGTAATTAGTAATAAAATAACTTATATATTTCTCTAATAAAATATATATTGATAAGCTTACCCAAAAATACTCAAAATGTTGTTTTTGGACCAAATTATGTAAAATGTAAAAAGGAAAATAAAGAAAGACGTGAACATACCTTAGGGAAGGCTAAAAGTCATCAACTTCAGGGAAATTTCTATAATACCAAAAAAATTGGAAACCATACAAACATTACATTAATTTATAGAATAATATATAACATTAAACCCAATTTATTCCACTTGAATAATGGAAACACTTTGAAAAATACAAGAAAAGTCAATATTTTACAATTACATTTTTAGTATAAAGAAAACACAAACTCAGAAATAATTTTCAAAATAAATACCTTTTTTATAAATTTATCACACATTTTCTTATATTCAATATTATTTATCCATTTTACCTTATTATATTCACTTAACTATATTTAATCAAAAATTCAAAAAAAACACATCATAGAAAGTCACATCAAACTCACAACACATATCACACAAACACATGATTAAATTATCTCATTAATTAAGTTTTTTTACTATTAACCCATTATATTCATATAAGAATATATTCATCTTAGTGTAAATAATTTTTTTAAACACAAAAAACATAAAAAAATCATCCCAATAATAAACTAAAATCCATAAACATATAATAATAATTTATATCACGATTATTAACACTTAACACACTTAATTACTCATTTAAACATCAATTATAGTCCTAATTTATTCACCTTCATCATTTCATCAATTATAAAGTCATTTATAAATTTTATTTTACCTTTATTATCTTTAATTCTTCACTTTAAACATGGTTATCCATAATTCCAGCACTCAGAAACAACATTAGAAGGTGAATGTCACAAAAAAAATTATATAATATAAATATTTAACACAATAACAAGTTTTACATTCCAAAAAAACTCACATAAAATTATTTAATCATTAAATAGTGCAAATATAATATATAATCACAAGTTAAACACAAAATAATATAAATAAGTTAGCAACATGGAACAATAAACAAAATATTCACAAGGAATGGAGTTGTAGATCCTCTATAAACACAAAGAATCTATAATCCACCAAACTAGAATCAGAAGATTGAATATTAGAATTGGAAAGGAAAAAAACTCATCACATTCTTAGAAAATGATAGGTTTATTGAATCTATCACTAAGATAGAACTAATGTTACCATCATATTTCAAATTTTATTTGAAATATAGAAGAATTAAATACACGAATATTATGATATAAAGAGAGATTTTATGAGACTCAAATTTCATAAAAAATAATCTCAATAAGAAATATCATGTGTTAAGTTCAAAAATACATGATAGAAAGTACGCCATGTACACAAGTTATTCAACCCAAACAAGAAAGTACATCATGTAAAAAATCATGTCAGTATATCCCTCTTTGAATTATTAGCTAATGTCATATCATAAAATCAGAAGAAAAAACTAAATTCAATTATTATATTAACTATAATACACTAGAGTAGTGATTATAAACTCAAAATATTTCCCAACCACTTACCTCAAGTTATGTTATTATTCCTCACAAGGATTGGAATCCAAATTACCACTCTAATTATCAAATTTCAAGAATCCACTAAGAAAAAAAATAAAAACTATAATTAAAACATAAAATAAGATAAACATAGTTTCCTTTTATATAAACCATATTAAAAACAATATACACAATATTTCAACACAAAAAATAGATTGTTACTCTTTATAGAACATAAATTTTGAATTGTATACACTCTCATGCTAACTAAACATTAAGATTATTTAACCAAAAATAAATAAATACAATTCTTCCATGAGTTTTTTAACAACCATAAACACAAATATTGACTATATGGTTTCATCAATATCCAAAAATGAAAAATTTACCTTGGTTTTATTATTTTAACCACTTTAAATTTAAATCATAAAAACATAGAAACAAACAAATAGGAACACATCTAGCATACATTTAACCTTTCAATTTTACCATATTATACATGTATTTAATCTTGAATAGCTTTATTCAATAAATACACTCCTTTACATTTTTCTATAATTACATTTCCCTTATATTCATAGAAATAATATATATAAACAAGAATACTTAAATTCCACTTTAATTTGTTTTATCAAATCATTATCTTATTCTCAATTCTCTCAATTTATTATATAAAATTTATTTTGTTAACAAACTCATATCATACTTTCACCAAGTAATAAATCATTATAAAAAATCATGTTGCATCATCAAGTATATCCATTTTATTTTAGTTATGAAATTCATTATTAATATACTATTTTGAATTATGGTTTTCTACAATAAATTTAATTTCAGAGGGAGTTTTTGAATATTGAAGGATGTGTGCCTCGAGAAAAATTGTTTTTCTCAAGCAGAAAGAAGAAATATGGAAGCACGGTAAACGAACAGACACAGTAGTATATTTTATTTTTTACTTTGTTGATTTCAAATTTTAATATATATTTTGTAACTAAATAGTACATTTATATTTTTAACAGTGATATTTAAAGCCCCTTTATGAATAGGAAACTGACAACTTTGGGCCAAATGATCATTTACATTAATTTTTAGGAGATGATCACCATGTTATAGTACAATGTCAACTATGTAAGATTATTGTCCCGACTAGATATTGGCCCACTTCAGGTGCCATTTCTGGTAGCACCGAGTTTCAAAAATCTAATGTAAGGGTAGTAGAGGCTTTGGAAAAGGTAGAAGAGGACCAAAATGGTTATATAAAAGCATGAATGAAATCAAAGGTCCAACATTGAATTTATGAAATTTATGGTAGTCTTATTTCCATCACTTCCACCAGATACCATTGTTTCTTATCATGCATATAAGTCAATGATTATTATGTTATATAGTACAACGGACAGTGGTCCTAGTGGTGATCAGGACGATGATGTTCCGGGTGATGGTGATGGTGATGGATAGGATGATGGTGAGGATGATGGTGAGGATAAAAGTGAGGATGACGGTGAGGATAACAATGAGGATGGTGTAGAGGATAATGGTGAGCATGATAGTGACGATAGTGATGGTGATAGTGAAGAGTGAGAGTTTCATCCTTTACATTTTTTACTAGTATTTATTATATTTGATGTTAAATGATTTGTTTTGAGTGAATATATATTATTTGTTAATGTGTTTTATCAATTTTTGAATGCATTAATTACTTTTTTGTGTTATAATTGTTTTTATATTGGTTGGTGATGTTTGGTGTAAGTGTTTGGTTATTTCTATAGGTGATTGACCAAGGTGGGGTTCTTTTGTGATTTTTACTATCTATTTGGGAAGGTTCGAGGTGTTGTTAGTTAGGAATTTAAAGGAGTTTTATACCAATAGTTTCAAAAACATTGGTATAGATCTATACCAGTGGTTCACTAAAACCATTGGTACATATACTTATACCAATGATTCCAATAGAACCGTTGGTAAATTAAAATTCCAAAAGACTTGTGCTAATGGTTTACTATAAGCCATTATTATAGGACTATACCAACTATAGCTTAATAAATGGTTTAGATAACCTTTGGTACAAGCTATACCAATGGTTCTCATGCCTATACCAACAGTTTTGAACCGTTGGTATAGCCCAGGTTTCCAGTAGTTGTTTTGGAGGATTCATTAATAGATTATAAAATTAATCAAATAGCTTAAAACATATTATTTTAAAGTTGGAATATATATTTAGTTGTGTATTCCATTTATAATATTTATTGCATCACTTTTGGGCTATTATAATGTCAAAATGCTTACCGTATATTTATACCATACTTAATTTTTTCCCAAAAAATCGACTGTATCAGAAAATTATGAAAAAATAATAATGGGATAATTTTTATGTGTTGATTTAAAAAATAATATTTATTTTATAAAAATAATTCTCTAAATGTTATAATTTACACTTTTAAATTAAAATCCTCATTTATTATAAATACTAGTTTTTACGACGATAGTTGTTTTCTAGCCCTTATAAATATTAAATTGGGATTCATTAGATTATATTATCATTCACATATAGATAAATATTATTTAATAAGAATATTATATGTAAATAAAATTTATTTAAAAATTCCTAAATTTATCAAAAATAGTGTTTTAAATAAATCCAAATAATTTCCAAAAATACAATTTTTTATTCTTCATATCAAAATCTATTTTTTATCAAAATCATTATATAATCATTTTTAAAGTAACAATAAATAGGAATAAATATAATCATTATTACATTTAAAATAATATATAAAAAATCCTACTGATGAGGTCTACATACATAACACATTATTACACATGTGTATGCCCTAAGGTAAGGTGTGCAATGGTGACACTTTATTGGGGTAGTTCAATGAATTTGGTTTGGTTTATGATCTTTATAATCTTTAACTTCTCCCATAAGTGGTCTCACTAGTGATTTAAAATTTGGATAAAATATTTGTCTTGGTCAATGGAAAATCTCAATAATTCCCTCTCCCTAGGAATATCTGATAAATGGGATTCAAAGGGAACTATACTATTGGTTGAGGCCATCATTTATCATGTCTGTGTTAATTAGACTTTATCGTACCCCTTAATATATATTAATCTTAATGGTCAATAACTATATTATCAATGGTTATGATTATTAATGGAATTTTAAATCCTACTATATATAACAATCCAAAAATCAAGGTAGTTCATGTATTTTCTATAACTACATTAATTAATAAAGAATTTATTCATTAAAAAAAAGTTTCATTTATGAAAGTTTGTGTCATTAAATTATTACCCCTTCAAAAATTTAACCCTAGAAATTTCATTTCAAACACTAAAACAGATGATGGTACTTATGTTTCATCACCACTTCTAGCTCACAAGTTTCTTCCCCAAACTTGTGGTTCTTCCACAACACTTTGACTAAGTGAGTTGTCTTATTTTTTAGAACTTTTTCTATATGATCTAAGAACCTCACTATATTCTCCTTCTATGAAATATCATTTTCCAATATCACCACCTATTTATTTACTACATATTAGTGGTTTGTTGTGTACTTCATTAACAGGGATACATGGAACACATCATGTACTTGAGAGAGGTTAGGTTGGAGTTCTATTTGATAATCCAAAACTTTTATGTGATCCAAGATCTAAAAGAAAAAATGTATCTTGGAATAAGCTTTCCCTTCTTCCCAAACATCATGAATTTCTTAAATGGTGAAATATAATGGAACAATTTATCTCCAACGTCAAACTCTATGTCACATAAATGATTGTTTTCATATATTTTCTATCGAATTTGTGAAAGTTTCATATTATGTTGAATGGTTTGAACATTATTTTTCATATCTTGGATAATATTAGGTCTCATAATCTTTTTCTCTCCAAATTTATCCTAGAATATTGGAGTCTAAAACCTCTTCCCATATAGAGCCTCCTAAGGTTTCATTTGAATTATAGAATGAAAAGTGTTGTTATATGATAAATCTACTAAGTGAAGGTGTTGATCCCAATATCCTTATAAATCCATTAAACATGACCTCAGCATATCCTCTAGAGTTTTAATTGTTATTTTAGATTGACCATCCATCTAAGGGTGATAAAAAGTACTAAAACTAAATTTTGTATCCAAATATTATTGAAGTATTCCCTAAAACCTTGAGGTAAACCATGGATCTTGATCAGATACAATGGAGAGTGGAACTCCTTGTAGTATTACCAAATATCTAATTTTTATATTAGTGATTTGGTCAAGAGATAAGTCTTCCTTGATAGAAATTAAATGTGATGAATTGGTAAGGTGATCGAATACCACCTATATGGTGTTATTACCTTTATATGTCTTTGGGGAGTCCTACAATAAAATCCATGGTTATGTTTTACCATTTACATAATGGTATGGGAAATGGTTTCATCATACCCTTAAACGTATGTCATTCATCCTTGATTTGTTGGCATACCAAGAATCGAGATACAAATTATAAAATCTCCCTCTTTATGTTATCCCACCAGAATTTTTTCTTCAATCTCTATGCATATTAGTGCTTACTAGATGAATATATAAGTATGATATATGTGTATCATCTATAAGTTCCTTCTTTAGTTCTTGTTTTTATGAGACACATATCTAGGTTCTAAAACTTATAATTCTATATTTAGAAACTTTGAACTTTAGAATATTCATTTTCTATTTCTATATCACCTCATAATTATTTTGAACCTCTTTTACCCTATCAAGAATGGATGGTTGAGTAATTATTTTAGAATGGTAGGATGAAATTCCTTTTATGATTACCATTTCCATCCTTCGCATGTCCAATAAGATTGGATCACTTTCAATCTTAATCATGTATATCATTATGGGATCATTTTTACTAATATAATATGAAAAAAATTCACCTTCTTAGAATGGTAATGGATTGAATAATCATAATCCTTGATCAACTATAATGTAAGATCCCAAACTTTGATGAAGTATGTTTTCATTATAATTTTGGTTAAACTCCAATTAAACTAGTTAATGGAATGATTATCAGGAAGAGGGAAGGTCTCATGAGTGTCTAATGGATTTATGACATGAAAAAGGTTTAAAGGGGGGTTATACATAGAATTTATCATGGTAGGTGCATGGTTAGTACTAACCATGCCCCATAAAAATGCACCCTAGAGAAGGTGGATGCATGTTTTGTAAACTGTGCATAGGGGGACCTAGAAACTGTGTGATCTTAGACAGAGCCATCCACACTGGTTCTATACACTTTTCCAAATAGTGTGGGTTCCTAATAAAATCACGCATACTAGTTTCCTCTTGGCTAGAGGAGACTGCACTGTTGGTGCCCGGTTTTCAAAACAATGTGCCCCATTAAAAGAGGCCATTTTCTCATTTCCCCTCCCAATCCTTATATGATCTAACCTGATTTACACCCCATTTCTTCCCCAGTATCCTTGGGTGAAAAACAAAAGATCCCTCCTCTTCCAAGAGTGATAATACTTTGATTATATGGATTTTTAGGTGCCATTTAGTGTGATTTGAGGCCCTGGGTAAGTATCCAACTATGTTACCTTTTTTGAAGAATATTTTTTCAGTTGTTTCCCTTAATCTAATATTATGAGACCTGATTTCAGGGGTTTATGTTCTTTATGATTTGAGGTTGTTCTAACTTTAATCAAGGGATGAGGTTGGATGAGTTCCTATTTACGAGCATATGGTAGGTAGTTTATAATATTTATCCCATAGTCTTGATATTTTAACTGTGTATGTGGTTATTCCATTGTGATTTCATACTACGTGTTTGTGTCGTTGATTAAGAAAAGTAAATTGGGTTATAAATCAATGTGTTAGACCCTTCACGGAACCCTTTGGGTTCATTGATGATTTTGATATTGGCCCTATGGCCACCTATAGGGTGTTCCAATCCCTTGAAAATAGTGAAATTAGTAGGAAAATGGTAGAATAAGGTGTTTATGATATTAAAATATATATGGTTGTTGTTTTACATGTTATCATGACATAAGGAGTTGTTTGACTAAATTAATAAATTATAAGTGTTATGAAATGGGAAATGAAATAAAGGGTAAGTGGTAAAAGGGGCTTTATTATGTTATTAAATGGTTTTAAAGAACCTTTAATGGTTTCATTTTAGGAATAAATTGATGAATTTTTTTATTGTGGAATTGGGTTAATGATGTTGAGTGAAATAGACTATGGGAATAATTATATATAAAATTTGTGCACCCATGATGTGTATGTTTTTAAAAGGAAAAGTGTGTTAGACTTTGGAATTGGTTGTTAATGAATTGTTTGTAATGTTGTACATGACACTCCAAAACCATGGGTAAGTATGCTGGACATGAAATTCCTTATCCTTGTTTTAGGATGGCTAGACATGGAATTTGACATCCTTGACTTGAAATGGTGGACAAGGAACTCCTTATTCTTAGATTGGGTGTTGGAATAGAAACTGAGCACAAATAGAATATAAAATGGTATGGGTAATTAGACCAACACTATTCATTTCCTATAATTTTAAATTAATAAATCAATACCCCTTTTTATTTAGATTGTTTAACCTCAATGATTTGTGGTTCATGGTTCAGACTTCCGGCATAGCCGAAGAAGGTTTAGTGGGTTGGGTGTCATGGTGGAACAAAAAATCCAAAGTGGAAAATTAATAATTGATTATTACGATACATGATTTATTTATTGCTCTATTTATTTATTCCTTTATACTATTTAATACATTATTATTATTATTATATTCCATATTGATTTAAACATCATTAGTGGAATTCTACTAAGTTGTACTCACACCATGCTCGGGCCACTAGGGGTACTAGAGTAGATTTCATTGTTGCAGGTTAGGATAAGGGAAAAGATCTGATGATAGATAGTTGAGTTGGGATTTATGGATGGAGCAGGGATGAGGGAACCCGACTTGTTATCGGCACCTGTTTTTAGGATTTTCAGCATGTCTTTATTTTTAGTGTACTTTGACACATGACACTACTATGACATGGAGTTTTTATTATATTAGTTTGTGGGTACTTTTCTAGTTTTGGGTTTTAGTTATAATATGAATGGTTATTGTTGGTTATTGGTCATCATTAACTTGGTTATTTCTTATGTTGATTTTCACCAGGGTCTTAATCTAGTAAAAAGGGTATAGTCTCCCTTTATACTTTATTATACCCTTGGTGATAGTCGAAATCCTCTGGAATATAGGGAGGGATGCTTAAGTTTATGTGGCTAATTGGTTTGGATATTATTTAGAGTGCTTTGGTCTGGGATGTTACACTAACCATCTTCATTGGCATGTATTGTGCTAATTTTTTATAAATATATTCTTGAGGATTTTATGATCTATATATATTTCACACTTATCCTCAAAGATATAATTCCACCAAATAATTATTGAAAATATCACTCTATCCAATTTTAGATCATGCATGGGTAGTTAAACTCATGGATATTTAATTGGTGGGAGGAATAGGGTATCTCTTTTTCATCCCACATGAGTACATGACCCAATAATTTTTTTGATCCATCACTATAGATCAAAAATCCTTACCCACTTGTGGGTAATGTGAGCACCTGTGCAATGATTATCCCCTTATTTAACTCTTTAAAACTCTCCCTACATTCATCAGTCTAGAAAAACTACACTCCCTTCTGAGTTAGCCTGGTTAGTGGGATAAAAAATCATGGTAATTTTCTCACAAATCAATGATAATACCCATATAATCCAAGGAAACTATCGATACCCATCGTAGATGTTGGTCTAGATCATCTTTTAATTTCCTATGTTTTTAAAGGATCCATATATACCCTATTCCAGTGACAACATACCCTAGGAATATTACTTACTCTATCTAAAACTCACATTAATTGTAATTCTCATATTTCACAAGGTCTTCAATAGATCATTCAAATTCTCTTCATTTCCCTCCTTGATTTTGGAGTAGATAAGAATATCATCTATAAATACTATCATGAATTTTTCAAGTTAATCCCTAAAAACTCTATTCATTAAGTTCATCAAGATAGATGGAGCATTAGTGAGTCCAAATGGTATCACTGTGGACTCATAGTTCATGTACCTTGTATGAAAACTAGTCTTGGGGATATCCTTCTTATTCACCTTTACTTCATAATATCCTAGTTGAAGATCATCCTTAGAGAAGTACACACCTCTACATATCTGATTGAACAAGTTATCAATCTATGGAATATGATACATGTTCTTCATTGTGATCTTGTTAAGCTCATAATAATCAATTCAGAGGCACATTGACTCATCCTTATTCTTGAAAAAAAATTAACACACCCCATATTGAAAAACTTGGGAATATAAACACTTTATCCATATTATCCTATAGTTTCATCTTTAAATATTCATGTTCAACATTGGTCATTCTATATGGATTCTTGGATATTGTAAAATCTATGGGTATAATTTTGATTGAGAACTCAAACTCTCAACTTATAGGAAGTCTATAAAAAAATTCAGGAAACATATCTGTGTATTCCCTAACAATAGGCATGACATAAAGAACAATATTTTTCATAATATCAATCATTTGATCTAAACATGCTTTCTCATAAGGCAATAATATCCATGATTGAGATGATGATTCCAATGGAGATTCATCTTCCTCCTTTCACTTTTATAATATCAAAGGATGATTCAAGATATAAAGGGTGATTTCATTATCTTGGTAATTTATGTTGGATCCATACAAGGAAATCCAATCTATATCCATAATTTCATCAAATTATTCTAAAGGGGGTATCATTAGGTTTTCTAGAAATTACACCCAAAAAATTTAATAGGGGATGATTTATATTCTTGGGATAAAATGATTGAACCATTTTTCATCTTCATCGATAACTAGACTTCCATGTTTTGAGGTGGTTTTTGAATAGTTCTACTAAACTTTCATGATATTAAATAATGTTCATAACCATATTCACATAGGATATTTAAAGTTCATGAGTGGATTATAAGCCTACCTTTCACTATTTGAGTTTGGTTCTAATTATTTACTTCATCCTAAATAGACTTACAGATGAGAATTTTTTAACTATTAAACATAAAAAGGGAAAATATGAACATTGATGGGATAATTCATAAATTAAATATATTCCTAAATTGATGAATTTATAGGTTTTAATCTAATTTATCCATATTTTATTTCCAAAGATAAAATTTTATGGTCTTTTTTCATAAAAATGGTTCGTAAATAGAATTTGAATTTTCCAAATCATATCCACCATGAGTGTCAAACCCAGTGTAAATAACGGCCTCTTTTTCATGCAATAAGTAATGATTAAGTTAATACCCAATGCACACTTTTTTTGTTTATTACCCCTAGGTACAATTATTCTAGATCCACATTTACTTGTAGTATCCGTACAAGGATCTTCTTTCATGGAAGCCACTTAATCTATACTTTATCAAAATTCAGGGATGATTTTCTATGTTTAGTCTTATTCTTAAGGATTTCACTAAGGTTTTCTAATTCGAATACCAAAAATAATTATACTTTCCTATGATTCTAACCATGATAACCCAAATATTTAATACATTTTAATTCATGATTTATTACATAAAAACACACTTAATACAATTCCAAGAGATTGTGAAGCTTATTGTCCTTGGAAAATTAGGTACATATCATGATAACTTTAACATGGGTACAAAAACATATTTTAAAAACTCTAAAACATTCCATTTTATTCCATCGATCTTATAATACTACAAGGATAACCTTGGTCATATATAAGAAATGGGTGAGCTATAAAGCTAAGTAAATGAATAATAAAAGTATAACATAAGACAATGTACTACACATGAATCAAGAGTCATAACATGATTATATAGAAATATGATACTCATAATGATAAACATAATAGCATGGTATAATATTATAACATCAAGGCAACATAGGAATGTGGAAACAACATAGAACATGACATCATAAACATAATTCAAGGCTAAACACCAAGAAATAATAACATATAATTCTTAGGATAACCTCTCAAACACCATATATGATATCTCATGAGATAAAAATATTACCCAGTGCATTGGAGGTCTATATAATTATGGGACTACCCATCACATTCATACTATGTACATGAATTATTGTTCCACATAGATCATACAACATAACAATGTCTTTCATCACTTTTAACATCATTATTAACGAGTGTGGATTACATAAATGGAAGTCCCCAATCAGTGAAGGATAGCTACATCTAGGTGAAAGAGTGAAAATGGGGATGGTTATTCACTACATATATGTTTGATATGGAAAAAATGAAAGAAAATTTTGGCAGCATAACGGGTGTACATAAATTTTTATAGAAGGGGTGAATGAGAGTGAAATGTGGTATCTAATTACATGAGAATCGTAATAATAGTAAATGTATGTGTAAAACACATTAAAACATTTACTATTGAAAATAAAAAGGGCCTAGTACAAATAAAGTACTTGTAATTAAAATAAGAGGAGAGAGACACTTACCTTGAGAGGTTTCTTCTAAAAGATTGGGAGGAGCTTCTTGAGAGATTGGGAACACATTTAAAGGTATTTAAAGAAGTATATGGTGGGTTAATTCATTCTAAATGGTTTTTTAGTGAAGGGGATTGGTAATATTGGTGGTTAATTATAGAAAAGTATAGGGGAATTTTATTTTAATGTCTAGAATTAGGTTTCATACTCTATATGATAATGTAACCAAAACTACAAACCTTCCCATGGTTTTTACCAATGGTTTCTACCAAATAGGAATTATTTTAAATATTTTATAATTTTAAGGACAAAAATTATTAATATAATACCATTGGTGATGTGGAAGTTAGTCTTGTTCATAAATAATTGATTTTAAAACCTTAAAATATAATATAGGTTCTCTAGGATTCATTAATAGATTATAAAATTAATCTAATAGCTTCAAAAACACATTATTTTAAAGTAAATATATATATTTGGTATTGGATTTACTTTTATAGTATTTATTAAATAAATTTTGGGCTATTGTGATGTCAAAATACATATTGTATATGTATATTGTATGTAACTTTTACCATAAATTTCAACGATCTTGGAAAATTAATAAAAATTAACTATTAGATAATTTTTAAGATTTAATTTCAAAAATAATATTCATTTTATCAAAAATAATTCTCTAAATATTAGAATTTACAATCTTTAATCAAAATATTTATTTATTTTAAAATACGGGTTTTCATGACAATAATAGTTTTATGACCCTTATAAAGATTACATTGGGATTCATTATATTATATTATCATTTTCATATAGATAAATATTATTTAATAAAATATTATATGAAAACAACATTTATTTCAAAATTCATGAATTTATAAAAAATGGTGTTTTAATTAAAGATATATATTTTCCAAAAATACAATTTTGGTTTCTTCGTTTCAAAATCTAATTTTTATAAAAATAATTATATAATCATTTATAAAGTAATAATAAATAGTAATAAATATAATCATTATTTCATTTAAAATAAGATATAAAAATTCATACTACTAGGGTATAGATGCATAAACCCTTATTACACCATAGTACACCCTAAGGGTAAGGTGTGTGATGATGAAACTTTCTTGGGGTGGTTTTACGAACATGGTTTGGGTTGTGATATCGATAAGATTGAATTTATCCCATAAATATTTTCACTCGTTCTTTATTTATTCAGTCTTTTCTTGGTATTAGTTAAGGTAAAATCCCAATAATTCCATCTCCCTAGTAATCTCTGATAAATGGGATTCATAAGGAATGATCCTATTGGTTGAGTTTATCGCCTATTCCATTCATGTCAATTTTACATTATCATTACCCTTAATATATATTAATCTTAATGTTAAATGGTTATATTATCAATTTTTATGTTGTTTAACATTATTTTAAATCTTAAAGTCTATAAAAATCCAAAAAACATAGTATCTCATGTTTTTTCTATAACTACATTACTTAATAAGGTAGTTATTCATTAAAAATGGAATTTTGTTTATGATAGTTTTGGTCATTACATAGCCATCCTCCCACTTCCAATATGAAATACCAAATGAATATTCACTTATGAAAATTATGAGATTTAGTTTTTCTCAACTATAATGGGTTAATCAATGTAAACCTCCAAATAGATTTTCACCACCCATTCTGAAAGTCCCAGTGAATAGAGAAGTTGAAGGTAAATGAAGCAGGGTTCGTCTGTGTGGTGAGTTTCATGCTATAAACTTGATCAGTGACCAATACTGGCCGAAACACATAGGAATTTTTAATTTTTTTTTAAATGGATCATAGGGATGATGTATATAAAGAAAAAAAACAATTAAATTATATTGAAGTAAAAGATAAGAGTGAAATTACATGAAAATAAAGTATATAAACAGAGAGGACACAACCACTGCCTGGTAAAGTAAGTAAATAAGGTGGTCAGATATAAGGGTAGTGATGTGTTACTAGACTCCTTCTAATAGTTAAGGGCATGACCCTAATTATTGATGTATATGTTTCCGACGCTTTCTTCGGGGCGCACGCGTCCGTCTTGTTTGAGGATGGTGGCGCTGTTTGTTTCCCCACATTACCGCTTTCCAAAGGTGGGTGGCATCCATTCCTTGTTCAGGGACATTTGCTTCTTGATCAAAATGGGATGATGGGATGTCGATTCTTCCTTCCATGGATTCCTCCTCGGAACTCATCACCTAATCTGGGTCTCCCTTATAGATTAAGACATTGTTCATGAAACTCTTCCCAGTTCCATATCTCCATAGACACCAGTTACTTACACTCCCTCTATCGGGAAATTCCAAGGGATCCGGTCAGGGCAGCAACCTTCAGTCGGGGGAGTAGTCACGTTGGACATCACTGGCGTGTCTGGATGCTGGAACACTGGTGCGTCTAGGTTTCTTCCCCTTATTATAGGGCTTCTTGAGGTTGTGGAAGCCCAAGGCATCCCACGTCGAATGTGGGGAATCATATGCCATAGGCATGTATCTGAGGTTTTCCTCATCATCATATGTTTAACATAGGGTATGCTGAAGATTTAACATCTAGCGGAGATGGATCGAACTCATCAGAACACTGACTAGAGAGGATCAGGTGAGTGCAACCCCTGGAGGGAACACCGATGTTGGGTCTAACGCATGGTTAGATACGCAATTGTTGTTAAAGTGAATGGGGAATGGGGTGGAATGATCCCCTGGGATGTGGAGGCCCAGGTAAGAACCAAAATTGATGATTGATGGTTAAGTGAAGTGGGTGGAGGATGACATGGAGTCGACTCAAGGACGACAGTGATGTTGGGACTGTGTCTCGAAGATACCTCCTATGTATCCCTATGGAAGGGAATCAAAATCCACGTAGTTCACCTGACCACGTCTTACCATCAAATAGGGTTTAAAATGGCTTACCGGTGGGTAGGGTCACAACGGATTACCGCTGGATGGGGTTGCAACGTCTTACCACTGCATAGGGTCACAACGGCTTACCACTAGATGGGGTTGAACCTCAGGGAGGATTCCTACGTACCTTATCCAGAAGATGAGGATCAAAACCCACATTGTTCGGGATGGAGTGGGAACCAATGTGAATATGGTCAGGACTAATGGGTGGTGGTCTTGAACCTCAAGGAGGCTTCCTACATACCTTTCCTTTGCAAGGATCAAAGACCTCGTAGTTCAGGTGGTGTGGAAACCGACGTGAAGATGGTCGGGACCAATGAGTGGTGGGCTAGAACCTCTAGAAGGATTCCTACATACCTTTCCTTGTAAATATTCAAAGACCTCGTAGTTCAGGTGGTGTTGGAACCGATGTGAAGATGGTCGGAACCAATGGGCGGTGATCTTGAACCTCAGGGATGCTTCCTACGTACCTTGCCTTGGCAAGGATCAAAGACCTCTTAGTTTAGGTTGGCATTTGGGGCTTACACTCTAGGCTTCCCAAAGAGGATTTCATGGTCAATTCGTACTCTAAGCCCATGTGAGTCATGATCGGTGTGAAAAACAAGAGGCAACAAAGACCTGACGATCACGTCGTGGAAGGTGTGTCCGTGGGAATTAGAGTGGGATTGACGCGTAGTTAGTGGCCCAAAAAGGAAACAAGGGCTTACGTGTGGTCTACAGCCCAAGGAGATAGAGACTGGGACTTACTCCAGGATGGAGGCCTGAGTGTTAACAAAGCCTATAAGGAGAATTATTTGGCACCCAGGAAGATAGGAGGAGTGGGGATGCTACCTCCTACAAGAAAATCTAGAAGCTTACACCAGGGTGGTTGCCCTTTCCCTACGGAAAGATATTGCTTCGATAAAAAGGATGTCATTAAATTTGAGGAATTATCTTTGTCTCATGGAGACCTGTGGGCATAGAGAATGTCCAAGATGGGGCACCCCACGTGTAAGGCATGGGGCGAGGTCACAGTTTATCATCATCTGAAAAGTATGATGGCGCTTGGCAGTTTAACATCTTGCAGCTCGGATGAGGTGGGTGTGCTCCGCACCCCTAGGACTTACATAACCGATACCTGCCTTCCCTTGAGGGAAGGAAGGAATCAGAAATGGAATGGCGAGGGTTTGTTATGGAGTGGTCCATTAGGGGGTCCATATTAGCATGGTTATGCGATGAAGCAATATCTGCTAGCGTGACTATGAGAAGAAGAAAGAAGTGAAGCAACTCAATAGGAATCATCACCCAAGGGACCTTGAAATTGATTCATAAAAACCTGAAGGGCCACACGAGAAAAGGAGTTGTAGAGCAAAGTGGTTCATAGGTAGCAGCCTTGTGAAGCTCGGGTGCTCCATGAAGTGGAGGGGCATTGTGATGGGATGTGCTTCACGAAGTGAAGTTGCCTAGCCTAGGAATAGGTAATAGGTGCATATGGAATGTGCTTCACGAAGTGGAAAGGCATTCATGGAGCAATGCCTCGCAAAGTAAGGGTGACTTGCAAATCATAACATTGTGATGCAATGTGCTTCACGAAGTATAGCGACCATGCCTTAGCATGCGGGTCACATGTGTATGAAGGGTGTTTCTCAAATCATAAATGATTCATGACGACCCAAGTCCCCTTGGGGATCTCCTTGCTTCACATAGGCCCCTAAGCTCCGCTAAGGGCATCCCTCCTTGAAGAGGGGTGGAATTCATGCAAAGGGGAAGGCACTTAGCGATACAAAAGTACCTTGAAAATCTCATGGTTCACAGAGCAAAAAAAATGCTTCTCGATGTGGGATCTCAGAAGGAGAAAGGTCCTAGGATCCGTCCTTTGGGCTCCAGGGGAGCTTGGTATTTATAAGCAAGAGGCACCACGAAGTAGAGGTCGCTCGGTGCGAAGAAAGAGCTTGCTCCGTGGTGGGTTTGCGAACATCAAATCAGTTCGCATAGCAGGCCGCCTCCTTGCTCCACGATGGGTTCGTGAACGTCAAATCATCTTGCAGAGCACCCCACCTCCTTGCTCTATGGAGAGTTCGTGAATGTCAAAAGGATTCATGGAGCATCCCGCCTCCTGGCTCCGCAGCGGGTTCGCAAACGTCAAAAAGGTTCGCAGCTCATCCAGCCTCCTCGCTTCACGATGGGTTCGCGAACATCAAAGGGATTCGCGGAGCAGCCCGCCTCATTGCTTCGCGGTGGGTTCACGAAGGGACAGCTCTGCGATGGCTATAGGGCTACGGGGCACCGCGACTGGTCTTTGTGAGGCAGCCCCTTATGCTCTGATTTTTTATTTCTTTTTACTAGATTTTGGGTTATCAAATGCCCCCCTTGGACTTTGATCTGAGAAGAAGATGAGGGTAAAAGTATGATGGTCCATCTCAAAAATATATCAAAAATCATGAAGAGGCCTCGTGAAGAAGACTCATAAAGCAGAGCGGTGGCATGGGGTCGAGCGCTCCGTAAAGCTCGCCGCGTCCGGACGCGCCACGAAGCACTCGGGGTTCATGCCAATAAATAAGGGGTAACCTATCTTTTTTCCTTTCTCTTCTCCATGATTTTGGATTTTAGAACTCTCGATTCGTGAAGCTTTGCATACTCTGTGATTGCTCTTTGTGAATCGAGCCCTCTACTTCACGGTGCACAGTGAGTCTTTGACTTGGTGTTGGAGAGCTTTGTGACTTGTGTTTGAAGGTCAGGGTAGAGCTCCATGGACAGTCTTCACGAACAAGCTCCATGAACTTAATCTGCGAAAGGGCTTCGTGAACCAAACCCAAAGAACATCCAAACTCAAAAACTGAATGGCTCACCCAGAGGCTGTTAGGGGGGTCCTTGCGGACACTGCTCGGAGGGAGGATATGGCGAATAGATTGGGTTTATGGGAGTTGTTATGGAGCCACTCCGACCATGGGTTGTTGGTGGAGATATTTTCGGCAAGACAAAGGAACTCTCAATTGTGAAAGAGCCTAATTTGTATGGATTTTGTTTGAGGGAAGACGTCTTCATCCCTGAATCTAGCAAGTACAAGCCAGCTTACTGGTTCTGAAGTACGCCGTGTCAGCACCAGTGGTTCAGGGCAGCTGATGGCCATGCCTGTGTGGACTTCACACCCATCATTGCTGACTATTTGTTCAATCATCTGAACAATGTTGACGGGAAGGGATTGCACCCAGATACATCCCCCCCCCCCTATGTACCAGACTATCTTGAAGGTGGCCATGAGGAAGCCATCGAATGGATGGTCTGATGAGTGGGATCTATGCTAGGGTGGCAACTTTACAGATGACTGGGCCTCAGCCTACTGGGTAGGCACCTCGTGTGAAGAGTTCAAGGCAGAGCTGAGGAGAGTAAGTCTGTACGATGCAGCTTGGGCCTCCCAATTTTATATCTACCAACCAAATAAGCTAATTCCAGAGTTGTTGAGTAGGTGGTAATGGAGGACCAATACATTCCCTTTGCACCATAAGGAGGTTGGGATCAGTTTGTGGGATGTGCACCAGATCTTGGGTGTCTCAATACTATGAGCGATTTATGATGAATTCTTCCTTGATATGGGTGCATGGGAGGATCCGAAGCAAATTCCACCGCTGGAGATGTCACTGATGGAGTCGGTGCTAGGAGAGGATAAAGAGGCAGTGAGAGACGTCCACTTCAGATGGTGGTTCAAATAGTTTCTGAACTTCCCAGAAAATAGACAGTTTCCAATGAGGCATCGTAATTTACATAAGGGGGCTCAATGGGGCAAGGAGCACTCATACTAGCTTCTCCTGGAGGGGAGCCAGTGGAAAACCTAGGGGTTCAGTGTCAGCACAGAGCAGCAACTGGTAGTCAGGCTGGTGGAATTCATCACTTCTCTCATCTGCAGTTGGATCCGGTCAATTAGGGATACAAACATGGGAGTGCGACCAAGCACATTTATCATGAAATCCATGTTGGAAACAGGAGGGTGGGTGAACCTCAGAATCTCGATGCTCTCCAAGATGTACAAAATATCATGGCTTGTCAGTGAGGGTAAGAGGCCACAGAGGATATGTGGCATGTTCCACCTCCTGTACGGGTGGGTAGAGGTGCACGTCAGGGGAGTCTACGAATATCCAAACCCCATCTCTCCTCTAGGATCAAACTTCCATCCATACATTCTGATTTTCACGGGGAGCTTTCTGGCCAAACTGACTAGGCAAGTGGTACTAAACTGTGTCTGGAAGATGGAGGAATTCAACTTTCATCCATTACCACTTCCAACAGGTGATTTTACCGATTATAGCCAAGGAAAGAAGGAGCATTGGTCCTATCTTTTGGCCTTTCGAGGTGGAGTTCTAGTGGAAATAATAGATCATGAGCCCCTCTGCGATCCGTACACCCCGTACCAATTTTCCAGGTAGTTTCGGTGTATACTGTGGCTGACCCCATAGGTCTATTTAGGGGTGCACCACGAGGAACATCTATGTGCGATAAGGCATATGTGGCTCATGTTCACGTGGGAAGATGGAAAGATGCGGAATGAATTTCCTCCACCCACAGCCATATTCAGGTTGGTGAAGGAGTATGCCAAAATCTAGGAGGTGGCATGCGTGGGAGAGATGCTGAACCAGCCAACCATTCGGGCTGGTGATGGTGTACCTCCCCAACCTTGAGGCTGGGGACAGAAGATGGCGAGGAAATATTGTGGTGGCAGGGCTTCCATGATGGTGAGGCCTGTATCGGCTGAGGGGGAGGCAGTGGCGGTAGATCCAGTGTTGGCAATGGACTTAGTGGTCCCAAAAGAACAAATTTATCTAGAGGGGATTCCACCTCAAGGATTCCATAGAATATCCACTTAGGCTCTGGGGAAGCGGGTGCACCATATATACATGTCAGATAATGCTTCGTTCATGGAGGCCTAGGACATCTGGGATGTCAACATGAAATTCCTTGGCCCGTATGAGATGTGGAAACACTTGAACCATCTTGTGATGGACTTGCATGGAATTGAACCTATCAGGTCCGACTTCGTAGTATCTCAGGAGGAGGCGGAGTGATACCTGACTGAGATGGAGGTTTTTTTCCACTCCTAGGGTGCCCCACATCCAATGACAGACCGGGTGAAGGTGTTGTTGAATCAGAAAGCCCCTCCATAGTTGTAAACTACCAAACTAAGGGAGTTCTTTCCTTTTCTGAAGGAATCAGATGAGTCTTCCTGGGGGGAGGAGGCTGGTAGAGGGAGCCCATTGGAGGAGGGATAAGTTGGTGATCAAGACTCTAACCTTGAATAATTTGAAAAGGCCCTTAAGGTAAAATCCCAATCCCCTTCCCCAGGGTCTACTTCCAGGTCATTTTAGACTCATTAATAATACTTGAACTGTGAATGAGGGTCTCATACAAAGAACCCATTCTTACCCCTCAATGGATACAGATGTAGGACCTTCAAGATCTACACCTGCGGTTTCATTCATTACCACGTCTGGCAGGTCCATGACACTCGAGGTGGATTCTATGGAGATTTCAAACCTTCTGACAATATATGTGGGGCCACACCTCGGGGTCCCGATGGCATCAACCTAAGAAAGAGACCAGGAATTCAATCTTTGTAAGTCTCCTCTACAAAATTCATGGTTGTCACCCATTGACTATGTCAACTGACGGCCAAGCCCCTTTTTTGGTGTGCACAATTCTTAAAATGGTGTGGGCCGCCTTGGAAAGGTTGATCAGGGATTCTGGCAGCGTCTTTCCCAGAGGAATGTCGGTGATCATGGAGGCAGATATCCAGACTGACCAAGTTTTAGTGCTCCCAATCACTAGTGGGACCATCAGTAGGGTTGAGCCTGATATTATTGAGGTGGGGTCCGATGATGAGGATCGATCAAACAACCTGGGTCCCTCCATACCCGATCAATTGCCAGATGTGGACCCTGTTGATGAGTTCCTGGGGGCGTTCCTTGCATATAAGCCTACCAAGCGCACTGGCTTGGGTGAGATGGCCTCTGATGAAGAGGATAGCAAAATAGTTCCTCACCGATCGTGGAAGTTAATCAAGCGCTTCATCAATGACACCCCCCAAATACAATGGATGGATGAGATGGATAGACTTCACTCATAGCTGCGAGAACTGTGTGTTGGGAGATTGGATGCCCGGCATCCCCACATGCTCATCCAAGATCTTATGGCAGAGAAGATTCGAGAGTATGATCGTGGAATTGGTGTGGGCTGACATCAGAGGAAAGCGGTGAACATCAACAAGCTCCGAGAGGATGAAGAAGAGATTCAGCGGCTGTAGGTCTGGGTGGATGAGCACTCAGCCTCCCTAGATGCACAATCAGAGCTAATATTGTGATTGAAGGCCCAGATGACAGAGGCCGAGGAGCAGATGAAGAAAACCTCTGAAGAGATAACCATCATCTAGACCGATGTAGAGCGGGCCCAGATTGCAGCTAATGAATTGTGACCCATCACTGCCGAGGAAGAGCGGGAGTTGAGCAGGCAGTAGCAAATCTTGGACGCTACAAGCTAGAGGGTGGTGGAGCTACAACTTTCTTTCTATGGGGTTAATCCGTCCATGGGAGGGATCAACCCTCAGGTACTGTAATGATTACAAACCCTCAAATATACTTTCACTCTTTGATTGTTTTATTCCAGATGCATGCACAAGTTCCGTTATTTGTATTATTTTATTTCATTCCTATCATATTCATGGAGTGTCTAGAGATCAACCCCTAACTCATGTGGGTCAGGCCTAATGTGTGAAACAAGGGATGACCACCTTATTATTCCACCCAAATGTAAGAGTGAAAACCAATATTCAGGCATTCAGAGGTTTAAACAACCAATCTGGATTTCCAAGAAAAAATGGGAGAGGCCTGATTGGAGGATGACTAACTCAGAACAATCAACATGTCATCCTTCCAATGTGCTCTAGTGCACGAGTGGGGTAACTCCAGGGGATTTAAACTTAATCCGTACATAGGGGGATGGAAATTGTTAATCATGATACCCAAGGTTTGGAACATCATAAGGGTGGTGTGACAATAAAGTATGGTCATTGACCATGTTCGAAACACAGTATCCTTATTTCATTATGCTAGAATGGGAATAACAAATGAGGGACGACCGTTGACCATGTTTGAAAAATGGGGCCTGAGTTGAAATGTCACCCATTAGCCTTCCGGAACGTTATCCCAAGATACTAGGCGAGCCATAGGTCGAGCATCCAAACTGTTAGGGGGTTCTTTTAGATGCGAAAGAGTAAGAGAGTCTGAATAAATGGAATGCAAGGCATGGAGTGTGGAGTGATGGGTTGTTCGAATGAAACTCTCAAAATTATGATGTCGTTGTGAAGACACATTAGGTGGGCACATCAGCATGATCAGGGATCATACCTACTCCCTAATAGGACCTCTCTGGTAAGGACCTGGGATGACATGTAGTTTTACGTCATACCAATGAGGACGATAGACACATAGTTCAACATCGTACGATGAGGACGGTGCACATAGTTTCAAGGTCATACTGCCTAGACCAAGGTTAATAGTTTAAAGTCGTGGTACCTTGATTGTAGGCTCCTAGTTGAAGGTCATAGATACTAGACCATGATCGGGGCTGAGGGGCCCGGAGGGTTAATAACCCTAGGGCTGGGCCTGTGGTGAAATTCCTTGGCATTATCTACCTATCTCATAAGGACAATAATCAAGACAAATGTAGTTCTTAAGCATGGCGTGTCCAGGGGCCAACACTGATAGGGAAAATCCTCTCTATCAAGGGATCAGGTGCATCCCATGATTAACATGGGGCATCCTGAACTTGTTCAGGGTAGAACTGCAGTTTAGTTTCATGTGTCAAGGACACATGTAATCGTGTAGTTTAACATCATATGATATGATGAGGGGTGAAAGGGGAGATCCCAGGAAGGGAGTATGTGGTTCAGTAGCTATAAACCCAATGTGAATGGGGACATAAGGATTATGCACCACACCACGTATCCCCGAAGGAAATTCTTTAGGTCAAGGGACCAAAAGTGAAGGTTAGGCTAGGCCTAAAGAAAAGCGGTCGGGCATTCCTATGTACCCCATTAGGATGGGAATAAATCCGCACGTAGTTCTATGGGAATAGTTTAACGTCATGCGGGATGATGGAAGGCATGCCCGACATGGTTGTGCCAGTACACCTCCTACCAGAACTACTAAGCCCACGTGGGTCATGCTCGTTATGGGAAACAAGGAGTTTTGATGGGACTTTCCTAGCATAGGAAAGAAAATGTTAGGGGCGATGGGATGCTAGGTGAATGACATCCCAATGATGCTGACCTGCCTATATAACGCACCTAGATGTGAAAAGGAGTAAAGACGGGTATGTTGGAATTCCACTTGGACATAAGAAAGTGGAAATATGTGAATCATGATTCTCGAGATCTGGACTACAATGATGGTGGCATGAAAATGGGGGATAACTATTGACCATGTTCGAAACATAGAATCCATATCATGTTATCCAGAAATGGAGACATACAAATGAGGGTCGACCGCTGACCATGTTCAAAACATTGGACCTGTCGCAAATCTTGTCTGAGGTCTTCAGGGAAATTGGCCCAAGACGGTAGGTAAGCCAGTGTGTCATGAGACCAGGACACAAAGGGGGTCCCTTCAAACATAGAAGAGGATGAGGATCCAAATGACGGGCTCACAAATATTGGACATGGAACTAGGGGAATGTCCCTGTGAAAATTCCACACTTCGGGCTCTTTGTCAAAAACACATCTAAATACGACTATAAGACGTATCATATTGAGGGATTCGAGTCCCTTACCTCCAAGGAAAAGGGTCCTAAGGTGGAACACTTCCAACTTAATGGTCGTAGGATGATCCATTGAGGGGAGATTGATTTAATGGACTGTGTGCGGGGTGGTGAAGTGGCCAAACATAACACGTTGTTCCCAAAGGCAGATCTTAGTTTAGAGTCATAGAGCTCAGACTAGGTGGGGAGAAGACACGGTAGGCACAAGATGCACCCTTTTCAGAACCCAACATGAATGAGGACCCATGAGGTACTCACCACACCACATATTCCTGCAAGATTTCAGATCGAGGGGTCGAAAGAGAGGGGACAAGATTTTGGATTCCTATGACTGAACCCAGAGACAGGATGTCTGGGCATTCTTATGTATCCCATGAGGATGGGAATCAAGTCGTGCGTAGTTCTGGAAGATGTTGTGCAGTTTAACATCTTGCGGCAAGGATAGAGATTGATCTTAGTTTATGGTCATAGAGCTCGGACCAGAGATGGTAGGGAATGCGAGAGATGCATGGTGAGGTAATAATGAAACCTGGCGTGAATGAGGACCTGGAGTCCAGATCACCATGTGTTCCTTGGATAAGTTTTAGGTCGAGGGACCTAAAACGAAAGTTAGGATGGGCCCAAGGCAAAGTGCATGGGAGTTTCTACATATCCCATGAGGATGGGAATCAAGCCACACGTAGTTCTACAAGAGACAAGGTAGGATACCAGTGTCAGAGATAATGAGGTTGTGAGGGTCTATCCCTTGCACCAAAAGAAGTGGTATTTGATAGATCTTGTTTGTCCTTTAGGATGAATGGGTGTTTTTTTTAAGCGATGGAACTGGGATAGAAAATCCATTAATTCCACAGGAATAAAGATGTATGCTGACATTGAAAAATGTTGTGGTGTGTGACCGATACCAAACATGATGGCCCCTCGAGTGAGGATATCATGGTGTAGTTCCATTTTTCATCGTGCATCAAGGAGGATAATGTCATAGTTTAGGGTCACGTGATGGGACCAACCTTGCATTTTAACGTCGTGTAGTATAGATTCAATAGTTTAAAGTCATGGGGGTCTAGGAAGCATAGTTTAAAGTCATATGGATCGGACATATATACGAAAGATGAGGTTCAACATAGAATGTCCACGGTGTGATAAAGCATACCCGACGTGAATGAGGACGAGGTCCACATCATATCGTGCATGATTCCAAATAGGAAACCTTAGGCTGAGGGTCCAGAAAAGTTTAGAGGATATGGGATAGGAGTGGCTAGTCCCTAGTTGATCTTGACCCGAAGACGAGATGTCCAAGTGTTCCTACGTATCCCATGAGGATGGTAATAAAGCCACATGTAGTTCTTGAAGGTGACTTTTAACATCATGTGGGACAACATATAGTTTAAAGTCATATGGGATAGGAAGTATGGGGGATAACTCTTAAAAAGGGTAATATGTGGTGCGGCTAATGAAACCTGACGTGAATGAGGACATTATCCCAAACCATGCCACACAGTCTCATAAGATTTAGATCCCAGAAGGCATAACAGAATAGATAAATTAGTGGAACTCGAGAAGGAACCAAAGACGAGACATCTAGGCGTTCCTACGTATCCCATGGTAATGGGAATCAAGTCGTACATAGTTCTGAAAGAGATCTTAGTTTAAGGTCTTAGAGCTCGGACCATGGAGAATCAGAATCCTTCTAAGTAAGTGTGGACATCAACCCGATCCCTAAGCCCACGTGAGTTAAACTCAGTGTGGTAAATAAGGGTGGAAGAGGTTTTTTGCAATACCTGGAATGATCTCCAAATGGAAGTCAGTTTAGATCACTGAATGATACCTTTACCGTGGATTTTTTCCTCCTAACACACAAATGTGCATTGAGGGATAGTGTTGGGAGTTTTGAAATTCCATTTGGACCTGATGAGGTGGAAAATAATGTGAATCATGTAACCGAAATTCAAGGCTTGAAGGGGATGGTGTGGAGATGGAGGATAACTGTTGACCATGTTTGAAACATAGCATCTATGTCATGTTATCCTGAAATGGGGAAAAACAAATGAGCATCGACTGCTGACCATATTCACAACGTGGGACTTGTATTGATTTTTTGTCTGAAATCCTTGAGGATGTTGGCCCATAATGGTAGGAGGGCCCTTAGTCCTAGCATCCATACCATTTGGGGGTCCCTTCGGATGTGAAAGATAATGTAAGACCAAATTAAGGGGAACACGAAGCCTGAAAAATGGGTGAAAACATGTCCAGGTATAATCTGACACTCCAAGTTCTAGACCAGAGTACTCATGGGGCAATTGGTGAATCACTGAAGAGGGAAGAGGGACCCGACTTAAGGGAAGCCGACTCAAAGAGATAAAATTAAGTAAAGGGAGAAAAGGCCGCTCAGGAAAGAGAGAGAGGTATGCGGTGTGGTTTTTATAAACCTGACGTGAATGAGGACATGGGTCCATACCACAATGTATACCTTTCTTCTGGAAGAACACGGGTGAAGGGGATAAAATGATAGGGAGGTTTCTAAGAGATGGGACTGGACTAGAAGACCAGACATTTGGGTGGTCCTACATATCCCATGAGGGTGGGAATCAAGCCACACATAGTTCTGGGAAAGGGATGACACAAATAAGGGCTAGATACCCTAATGAGGGGCGTGTACGACACGATGAGTAACCCAACGTAAATAAGGATGTTAGTCCATAACTTTCAACCCTAAGTGATAACTTGGGCCAGGGGCCTGAAAAGACTAAGGGGCCTAAGGATGGGCCTCGGATGGAAAGTCCCGACTAGTTTGAAGTTTAACGTCTTACAGTGAGGAAGAATGTAGTGGTAAGGTATCTCGTCTGGGGATGTGTACAGAACAGCGAGTAACTCGATGTGAATGAGGACATAATCCCACACCACACCATACAACCCTAAGTGAGAACTTGGTTCAGGGGCCCAAAATGGCCAAGGGGCCTGAGGATGGGCCTCAGACAGAAAGTCTCGACCAGTTTTCAGTTTAACGTCTTACAGTGAGGATGAAGGTGATCTTAGTTTAGGGTCATAGAACTCAGATCGTGGATTCCTAGTTTAATGTCATATGCATGGGACAAAGAGGTAGAATCATCATGTTTATGGAAGACCACAAAATGGAAATGATGATAGAGGACAACTATTTATCAGGTTCGTAACACAGTGTCCACCTTTGTGTGACCAGAAGGGGAGAAAAATTGAGCATCGACCATTGACCATATTCGCAACACAGGACATGTATCAACTTGTTTCTTGAAATCCTTGAGGTAATTAGCTCGTAATGGTAGGAGATCTCTTGGGTCGAGCATCCATGCCATTTGGGGGATCTTTTGGATATAGAGGGTGAGTACATGAGCCTTAGCCTGGTTGGCAAGGTCTCTGATGGTGCATCCAAGCGACTAGGGATCTAATCCAGGCAGAGGCAGAATTTCTGGGGGTACTGTAGCAGTACTATAGCAGTACTGTAGCAGTACTGTAGCAGTACTATAGCAGGACTGTAGCAGTACTATAGCGGGACCTGTAGCAGTACTGTAGCGGGCACTGTTTGGCACTGTAGCAGCCGGAGATATGCCCCCGTTTGGGCCTTCGGGCCTCAGATTTGGTCCCTGAGTCCTTCATTGGCCTTCGGGCACCCAGGCCTTCGGGTCAGTTGGGCCTTCGGGCCATCTTAATGGCCTTCGGGCCACCTGCAGATACAAACTAGACCAAACTACAAGGAACAAGCTCTACAAGGAGGATGAGAAAAGGAGCTTTCACCATAGCAGAAGCTAAACGAATTGCAAGAATGAGAGGGTATGGCACCTGCCATCAGGACAAGCATGTGCATGCACAGGAATGCCTAGACGAACAGCCATGCAGAGGTGAAGAGCTGATTTCATGATGAAGATGCTGGGGAGGAGCAGTTCCAAGTTGTTAGTCTGGGTTGCATGTAATGTTTGTGCCTACGGGCAATGGTTCCTCTATGGCCTGTGGGCATGTAATCTTTCATCTACGGTCATTTTAAGGTTCCACCTCATCCATTGAAAGGTGGATTATCAAAATCAATAAAAAAAATGAAGGCCTTTGGGCCATTGGAGGATATAGAGGGTGAAGGAACCCCAAATGATGGGTCATGCAAAGCATGGTAGGTCCCGTACTCATGGGGCAGATGATAAATGAAGGTAGGGATGTCTCAAAGGGAAATGTGTGGTGTGGAAAAATAGCCTAACGTGAATGAAGACATGAGTCTGTACCGCACCACACAATCCTAAATGAGAACTTGGGTCAGGGGGCCGAAGGGGTCGAAGGACCTAATGTTGAGTGTCCTGACCAATTGTAACCAGATGACCTCTCATGCAGGAATTGCCTTCATAACTCCTAATCCCACCTGATTAATTCTTAGTGTGGGAAACAAGGAGAATTATTAGGCTATCCCCATCACATAAGGTTTCGACAGCTGGAATCACCCTCTCGCTCGAAGAAAACTGATATTTGGAGAGACGGTGGGGCAGAATGAACCACTACACTCCATGCTTGGGACATATGGGGGTGGTGAAAATGACAAAAGATAACCTTTTACCAAATTCGAAAAACAGCATCTATATCATGTGACTCGAAAAGGGAACAACAAATGAGTATCGACCGCTGACCATATTTGAAACGCGGGACTCATATCTATTTTTTGTCTAAAGACCTTGAGGGTGTTGGCCCGAAATGATAAGGGAGCCCTTAGGATAAGTACCCTTATCGCTCGGGGGACCCTTCGAATGTGAAAGATAATGGGAACCCAAATGATGGGGTGATGGAGCATAAATGTGCCCATGCAATCTCAAGTCAAGTTGGACAGGAGAAGAGATAGAGATCTTCAGTGGAAAGAGATACATGGTACGATCATGATGAACTTGACATGAATGATGGAAAAGGCTTGTGCTACACTATGTGTTTCTTCCCAATGGAAGGTCCTGAGGTTTTGGGGCTGGGCCTACGAATTAAATGTCCGGGTTGTCCTACGTATCCCATAAGGATGGGAATCAAGCCACATGTAGTTCTCAAAGGGCCATGCAGGTTAGCGTCATGCGGTAAGGATGTGGGAGAATTAGAAGAATGAAGGAGGGCACATGATGAAATCATCTTAACCCAGACATGGGTGGGGCCAAAGAAGCCTACACAACACCATGTGAGATCCTTCAAAAGAACTATGCCAAGGAAGGGATAGTCAAAGAGGGAGTTGGGATGGACTCAAGATGAGGAATCTGAGCATTCCTACATATCTCGTGAGGATGGGAATCCAGCCATACATAGTTCTTAAGATGTAGTTTAGCGTCGTGTAGGATGATGCATAGTTTAAATTCATGTAGGACTGAATATTTTAAGGTCATGTTGGACCATCATGTAGTTTAGGGTCATGCAGGACCACCCAGTTTAAGGTCATGTAGGACCATATAGTTTATGGTCATGTGGGACCCTGGGGTTCAAGTAAAGTATTGCTTGAGGAACTTGGCATTGGTGGGAGGAGTTATATGTTCAACAACCATTGTAACCACCAAGTACGCACCATTGGAGTAAACCTTGTGAATGATGTAAGGTCCTTCCTATTTGGGTTCCATCTTGGGTGGTTTACTACCAGGTATAATTGGTGCCCTCAAGGCCAATACCAAGTCTCCTTGCAAGAAGGAGCGGTGGTGAACATTCTTGTTGAAAGCTGTGGCTATCTTGTTCTGATGCCTTTCCAGATTGTGAAGAGCATGAATCTTGTTCTCACCAAGCACTTCCAACTTGGACATACGGATTTTAGATACTTTATATGGTGCTTAATGATCGTAGAAATCTATGTGCAGTGAGGGAAATTTAATCTCGATGGGTGGGACAGCCTCTGTTCCGTACACCAGGGAATATGGGGTCACCTGGGTGGAATTACGAGTCATCGCCCGATAAGCCCAGAGGGCATTGGGGAGCTTGTCCTACCAAATCTTCTTATTTTAACCAACCATTTTCTATAGAATGTTAGAGAGGATTTTTTTGAACACCTCGATCTGTTAATTTTCTTGTTCATGATAGCGAGAGGTATGGTTAGAACGGATGTTCTACTTAGCATACAATTTCTTCATCTCAGCTTCTTGAAAGTTCATGTCGTTATCGGTGAGGACGGCATGAGGGACACCAAATTGGTAGATGATGTTGGAACTCACAAATTCAACTATGGAATGGTCCTTGACCTCCTTGAGTGGAACTTCCTCTTCCCACTTGGAAAATAAATCCCTGGTAGTCAGGATGAACCTGCACCGGCGAGCTGTCGTCGGTGGATATGTTCCCACGACTTCGAGTCCTCACACTACAAATGGAAAAGATTACTTGGTGGAGTGGAGAGGTTCTGGCGGACAATGCATGAAGTGAGCATGAATCTGGCACGCATGGAATATTTTGGTGAACTTGATGCATTCATGGATCATAGAGGGCCAAAAGTACCCCAATCTCTGGATCTGGTGAGATAGCTTTGGCCCGGTCTAATGAGCCCTGCAGGAACCGGTGTGAACCTCTTACATGACCTGAGAAATATCGACTCCTTGAATTCAATAGAGGAGAACCCCATCAAAACCATGCTTGTAGAGGATTTTCTCATGGACAGGGCCATCTTGGAGGGTGAACTGCAACGCGCGGCGTCAGATTCACTCGTACTCGGCCCGATCAGCCGGGAGGTAACCATTTTGTAGATACTCGACAAAGGGGGATCTCTAGTCAAGAGTCACTTCAACCACTGCATCTGAGGGTTCTAACGTGGAGGATCCAGTGGTAATATGGATCACCTGCAGGCCGTCATCGTCATCTGGGGTGACAGGAGCAATGACTCTCTGATGCGCCCCGTGGATAATAAGATCATTCTGCTCGGGTTCCGCAAGTGATATAGCCAGTCCGGATAGGGAATCATCTCGACCATTATAAGATCAAGGGACATGAGTAACTTCCAGATGAGATAGGAACTGGGTCATTAGCTAGAGAGTGCACTCCAAAAATGGTACGATCTCTGAATTTCTAATTACGTAGTCACCGTTGATCTACTTGATGACTAGTTCGGAATGGCTTGTATCGGGGTAATAAAGACGATACCCAAGCCTACTCTGTTGATTCTGGGATCATTGAGCCTCCTGCTGGTGGGGCTTCAGGAAGCACCATCGAAGTGAATTTTCTAGCACTGTATGGCTTGGTCTACCGAGAGGATCACCTCATTGGGGAAATCGATATCCAAGGACTGGTCAGCAGGAGCTGGATAGGTATCAAGGAATTCTGCTAATTCTTTCCCCTTAATAGTTTTCTGAGGGACAAACCTGATATCGAACTACTAGAGAATCACTATCCACTGAGCTATACAGCCTATCAACATGGGGCGGTTCAGGATTTACTTCAGTGGGTCTAATCGGGACACTAGTTTTACCTCGTGGTGTTGCAAGTAATGTTGCAATTTTTTTACTGCGAATACCAGCGCAAGGCATATCTTTTCGATGGGAGAGTATCTGGTCTCCGTATCGAGGATCATATGGATGAGGTAGTAAAGGCTATTATTTGTCCCCTCATTGTTCTTCTGGTCGATAAGGGCACTGAGAGATCGTTCCAAGGCAGTCACATAAAGGACCAATGGCTTTCTGGAGACCAGTGGCATTAAGACCGGAGACCGAAGCAGATATTGCTTGATTTCCTCAAACGTAGTATAACATTCTTTATCCCACTCATAGATGGTGCCTTTCTTCATGAGAAGAGAAAAGGGATTACATGTGCCGGCTAGATTCACAATGAATCGGCATATGTAGGCTAAGTGGCCTTGGAAACCTCAAAGATTCTAAATGTTTCTCCGAGGAGACATATGGATAATGGCCTTTATCTTCTCTCGGTCGATCTCAATACCCCTGTATCTGACGATGAAGATGAGAAACTTTTCAGAGGTGACTCCGAAGGCACAATTCAATGGGTTCATCTTCAAATGACAGGAACGGAGGAAGCTGAACACTTTCTAAAGGTCTTTGAGATGGCCGTGACACTGGTGAGATTTGACCACCATATCATTCACATAGTATTCCACCGATGTTCTGAGGATCGGATTAAAAATACGATGCATAGCCCACTGATAGGTGGCACCCGCATTCTTTAAACTGAAGGGCATGACTTGGTAATAGAAAGTACCTTACAGCACCCTGAAGGCTATGAACTCATCGTTCTCAGGGGCCATTCCGATCTGGTCATACTCGGAGTACCCATTCATGAAGGTGATGTCTTGGAATCTAGTTGTAGCGTCAATCAACAACTCCGTCATAGGAAGGGGAAAATCATCCTTCAGACAGTGACGGTTGAGATCCCAGAAGTCGATGCAGACTCTTCTCTGTTTGTTCTTCATTCTGAATATCACAATGTTGGCTATCCATTTGGGGTACTGGACCTCCTTAATGAAATTGGTAGTGATGAGATTATAAAATTCCGCCTCTACCATGGCACCATGAGAAGGTTTCATCTTTCTGGGAGGCTACTTGAACCCATGATGATTTGCCGAGAGACCGAGGCGGTGGATGGCTACCTGAGGATCTAGCCCTGGCATCTCGTCATAACTCTAGGCAAATACATCACGGTGTTGTTTCAGGAAGTCTATGTACTATTGCTGCTCCTCGAGGGGCATGGAAGAACTGATCAATGTGGGTCTCGGGACGGCTTCACTACTGAGGTTCACCTGTACCAACTCGTCGACCATTGCAGAGACACCCTCTTTAAAGGAGGGGGGAACATCCTCTAAATCCTCGTCTTCACTTATGGAGGTGGAATCTTCAGCGGGGGTAATTTATTCTGAGTTGGAAGATCCTGATGGGAGGCTGGTACCAGCCTGAGCGGCAGTGGTTACTACATCGGAGGACTCATGTGCTGCAGCAACCATAGCGATGAAGGTTGTTGATCTGATCCCATCTGGACTTTGGCCCAAGGGGCCATGCTTGATGATATCGAATAAATAGTGGTGCATCGGCTTGAGCCGGTTAATTCCATCCTGGTGGAACAAGCACATATGACGTATTGTCATTGCCATGGGGTGGACATCCTGATACCTTTTGGGGGTAGGAGGCTCCAAGATCACATGAGCCTAATTTTTATAGGAGTACGAGATGATTTTCCATGGTCGCTTAGACTTGGGAACGTGTTCCCCCCTTGTTCTAGAAACAAAAAATAATTGTACCATGTCTAGGGTTGTTGCCACCAACTAGTGGATTGGAAAGACGTAGGCATCATCTAGATCTGTCCATGGGTCGGTCGCAGTCGTGGCATGCTCGACCTCATTAGTCTGAATCTTCTTTTCCTTTCTCTTGTAGTAGTCGACAGCCAGATAGTGGGCCTCACAAGAATCAAAGGGATATGCGTCACCTTGAATCATGCTCAATAGAACATTGAGGGATTATTATAGGCACTGGTGATGTGATGAGGGAACCGCCGCATGCAAGTGGAGCCATAGCCTGCCTATCAACGCATTGTAGGTCGTGTACTAGGAGAAAACCATAAATTCGGTACTAGCGACTAGGCCACCAAACTAGGTCTTTAGGCGGATCTTGCTGACCGGTGTCTGTTCCATCCGGTCATAACCTTGGATTCTTAGGTAAGAGGGGCTCAAGTCATCTTCAGACAATCCCAGTTTTTGTAATGTCCGAGTTGGGATTAGGTTGATCCCAGAGCCCATGTCGATGAGATAAAGGTAAACCTCTGCACCATTAAATTAGTCGGTGATGTATAGTGGGTGAATTTTCCCTAGTATGGGAGAGCCTTCATATTCTCCATAGAATGAGATGATGTCCTATCATTCAGCATTCTCAATTGCCTCAGTATGAAAAGCTTATGCGGCTGCTTCTTCCGTCTCGAATTGGAGGGGGATTCTTAGAGCCTCATCGAGGGCCTCACGCATATCTAAAGACATGTGAAGGTCCTCAAGGATGAAGAGCCTTGCTGGAACACTAGCGAGATTCTTAAAAACACCGTAATTTTGCGCCAGGCGTGAACTTCTGCTTGCAAGAGGAATCTCTATGACAGGAGGTATGGTGGGCCCTGTCGACTGGACCGGTGGATAGCTGGTGATAGAAATATCTTGTTGCTCACTAGTCAAAGCCTGAAGAGTGACTAACGAAGGAGGGACAAATGACTGAGGTCGGCCCGTAGCAGGGTGTGGATGGTCAGGGCATGATCGAGGTGGCTCTGCCTGATCCAGCAACACGAACGGTGGTGAAGGCAGGCTTGATGCCACTAGATGAGAAGGTTGTGCATGTTGAGCTCTACACTGAGCATGTTGACTATTTTCGATAGCATGCACATCCTGGATAAAAGTGTTGACCGAGGAACTCTGATTACCCATATAGCCATGGCTCTGTCGATGGCTGGGGATATTGGGAGGATCCACCTGGTGCTCCTCATCGTGAGAAATCATGTATGGATTTACCAGCGCTATAGTGTTAACCTAGGTGAACCCTTGACCATCACTCGAAGAGTCGTCCACTACTAGACAGATTCTGGGAGGTACTTCCATCTCCGAGGGAATGAAGTCAATGAGAGTATGGGATGACGATGGCATTAGCGGGGGAATTTTCTTTCCCTTACGTCATCGGTGTTTGCTCTTCTGGGAAGAGGACGACTGAGACGATGATGCAGAAGTGGTGGTTGCAGCTTCTAAGGGCTCTGGCCGATTTAGGAGCGTCCAGATGACACTATGGGAATAGGTGAATATTTTTCGAGCCATCAATTTATCATACTTTTGGGACCCGTGACTGTAAACCTGATTCCACTCGCCCTCACTGTCACTTTTGCTATCTGGCCTCATGAAGATGCATGCCACCTATGCCGAAGCTAGGCCTAAACAGACTATGTTGTTATCTACCTGGTCTTGAATCCAGTCTTTGAACACATAGAAATTCTTGAGAGTGTGCCCCAGGATTCGGTGGTTGGGGAAGTAATTAGGTTGATCAGTGAGGTTTGCCTCTTCCGGTCTTCTACACTTAGGAAAACGTAGAATCCCCTGCTCCAAGGCATTGGGGAAGTAACCAAGGACCTGTGCATCATTGAATGAGTAGGTATGGTTTCTTCTATCCAGAAAGGGGTCCCTTAGAGCTTGTCCCTAACAAGGGGCTGGAGGACCCTGTCGAGGAGGTGGAGCTTGGTGATCCCAACTGGGCGGTGGTGGTGCATTGCGTGAGGGCACATGCCAATTCTGAGGTGGGCACTACTGGGCTGGTGGCTACGCCTAAGGTAGGGGGCCTCTGTGAGGCTATGGAGGCGGCTCCACTAGAAATAAATATAGTCACCCTGGGGCCTCTATTTGAGCCACTCCAGTAGGCTCGGCCCTGGAATCCCTTCTTGTTGGGATCACAGGAGGCAACAGACGTGCCTTCTTGGCCTATTGTAAGGCTTCCTCTAGGCACTTAACCTTATTAGAGAAGTCTTGGAATCCCTAGGGATAGTTTTGGGTGATCAGAGAGGGGACCAGATCTATATTGACATTCCCTACACACATTGTCTACAATGGCATCTGAGTCAGTGGCATGTCAAGAGAATACGTGAGTCCTTTCCATCGGGTGACAAAGCCGGCGACATTCTCATCATTCCTTTGGTTACACTTAAAGAGGTCAGTGATACTCATCTTCCACATGGTGGAACTAAACTGGTAAAAGAATTGCCTCTGGAGGTCCTCCCATCCGGTTATTGATCCAATGGGGAGCTGGTTATACCAGACAAATGTTGCCTCTTCCAGTATCTGCACAAAACATCAGAGCTTGGCGTCATCCTACTACGATGGAGTTCCCATCATGGGGCCACATCTTGAGGTAAAGTGGGTCAGGTTCTATGGCGGGTCCCTTTTCCCATTGAAGGGGGAAAATGTGGGATTCCCAAAACCCAGGGGTGCTGGCATATCATCCACCCATGCCGGATATGGCTTTCCATTGGGTGGGAGTGCCACCTATCACATCTCTATTTCCTCGAGATGGGCAATGATTGCCGTTATTGGATAATTTGGGTGGGGTTTCCAATCTTGAAGGTGATCCTTGACCATCAGGGCATTGGCCGGTTCTTCAACATGATAAGGTGGCACAGTGGCGTGTGGGGTGGCTCGTGGAATGACCTACGGGGCAGCTGGGGGAATCCAAGATGGTTCTCGAGAATTGCCACGCCATTCAAGAGGATTGGGTGAGACATATCGCGCCCTATTTTTGTGGGTTCCGGCCTCAACCTTGTCTACGTGGGTAGGATAACCAAGGTCAACTACAGGCGATTCACCGAGGGGAAGTTGTGTATATCCTTGCTGCCCTAGGATAGGGTTACCATAGTCTGGCCAGCACTCTGTATCATGTTCAGCGAGGAGGTCGTCGACCACCGTATTCTATTCAAAAAGTTGTTGACGCAACGTGTCTTTTTCAGGGTCTTCCTCCATCATCTACACTGAGCCAGATGGTTTAAATGGTTTTGCAACTATGAGGTTTTCTTTTCCCTTGTTGGAATTCCAACTGAGGACTAGTGCCTCGGTGGGTGCAGGAAGACCTAGTATATTTCTTTGTTGGTGAGTGATCCTTCCTGACGGGTCCTAGAAGTGAGAAACTCCTTCGGGGGGAGGTCCTCTCCAAGAATCTCTAGCTCATTATCACCCTCTGGCAGGTCCTCCATGTTAATCGTGAATCCTCCTGGAGGCATATCCTCTATGTCTCCTGGAAAATCTGGTTGTCTCCGGATAGGACTTAATAGGAGGGAAGCATACTATCCCCAGCCGCGGATATGTACGTGGGGAGAAGCCTCTTTGATAATCCCACGGAGTACCTTGAAGATCTGAACACACCATTGCTGGAGGGTCCTATGGTGACCTAGTGACTCGGGGTGCTGGGGCATAGGAAGTGTGGCCAAATCAACCAGACAGAATTGTTCTCTAAGGTCCTCAAAATTCACTTGACTCTTCAGATAATCCACTCACTGGTGATGAAGGCAGAAGTGCGTCGCCTAGAGGGTTTGATGGAAACACTCGAATTCCTCTAGGGTGAGGGATTATGGTGCACATAAATTTGGCACTGCCATGGGCCAAAACATCTCAGGGAATTGGTCTGCAGCGAGGATATTCCATAACCTAGTTAGCTCAGATTTAGGGTATGTCTCTTCATTGCCCCACTCTTCAACCGGAGACGGTTGGGGAATGGGTAGCGGTACTGAAGCAGATCGCTGGGATGGTAGGCTGGCCGGTGGAGAGTACGGAAAGCGAGATCAAAAACCACTGCATCTCAGGATATCATCTGAAAATTGAAGTTACTTAGCCTTGATTTCATGGTAATATGGGATAACGACCTTAGTTTTCAGTGTGGGGGCTACGGCTGCTGGCGGTGGAACACGCTGCTTCTCGTCCCCCATTGGTCCCTAGAATAGATCTTTGTGATCACTAGTCAAGGTAGAGAGTGCTTCTGGTGATGATGGTGGCGATTTCATAGCTGTAACCTATGTAATTTATAAATTTTCATCCTCTTGGATATAAATATGGAGAGAGGCAGTAATCTGATGGACCTCACATTCTGGAAGTACTAGGATGATGCGCCTTGTTCCTGCCCCGGCCCTTGACATGGAGGACCTAGGTGAGGGTTCCATCATTGATTCGTATTAGGATTCAGAATCTAAGAAGAAAAATGGCTTGATCTCAGTTTGAACCTTCTCGGTGTTCCTTTTATGGAGGTGATGACCCGCCCTCCTTCCCTGGGATGGTTCTTCAGGGCCAGACAGATTCCCGGAATGAGGAGGTCCTTTGGCCGTAGTGGTGCTGGGGTGGATAGGACTTCTTCTAGATAAATCCAGGGTTCAAGGATCACTGGGATAGATATCAAAGGGGATATAGGGAGGAACTCTGTGGGAAGTGTTGGATCGGTTAGGACCTTCGCTCGAGCCCATTTCCCCTGGCAACATCAGTGTGAAAAAGGTCCTCGTATTGGTCGAGCTGGACATGGGTAGGGCCTCCGTGCTGGTTGCTGGTGAAGCGAGGCTGGCCTTCACCCCTCTGGTTTCTGAGGCAAGGTGGACCTTTTTCGTCTATTGTAAGAACATGGGGAGGTCCCCCATGCTGGAGATTTACCAGATGTGCAATGCCCCCACACTAGCGGTCTGTGGAAGGTGGGATAACTCCATACTCGATGTAATGAGAACGGGAGAGGATTCTATGATGGGTGTCACCATTGTGGGGAATTACCTCATTCAGACTGAGGGTAGCACAAGGCGGACCTCCATGTTGGGCCTGTAAGTGGGGAAGACCTGCATTCTCCATGGTGGTGGTATGGGGTGGTCTTCCGTACTGGCGGCGGCCATTACCTACACCAACGGACGAGAAAGTCGACCCAGCCTGCCCGTGGGGTGGTTGGGGCCTCGATCCAGGACGGGTGTACAAGTTTCCCTTCTTAGCATACACAAGGGATTGATGATATATGTTGGCAGTAGCCTGAACCACAGTAGTTGCTGACATTGACACCCCTTGGCGGGAATCCTCCTCAGCTTGTGCCCGATGCTGGCGTCGGTGCAACCAGACCGGGGCCAATGGTGTAGGCGCGTGTCTTAACTACTCCTCAACTTGTGGGATCAGACAGCGATGCTAGCACAGCCTAGTGGGAGCCCTCCTTGGGGGCCCCAGAAATGAGATCCTAACTAGGTCGGCGCGCACATCACCTACCTCATCAGCATAGGGAAGAGAGTCGTCGAGGCGTTCTAGGGAGAGGCTCCTGAAACAATTGTAAGTTGGAGTGGGGAGAAATGGCTTCCTGTGTGGCCCTTGGGGGTCGTGTTGGTGATGAGGCACTGAAGCCTCCATGTCCTGACAGGCCATATCCCTAGTCGGGATAATCCCATCCTCCTTGTACCAGTGTACGAGGTCGTTGATCACTTTTCGTTGAATGAATTCAAATGGGGAAATGGGGTGTGGGTGCCCAGTGTTTGTAGGTGTGGAGGTTGTCATCAAAGCGGTGGAGTCGCGTGGGACTGCCGCGTTGGAATTTCCCCTGCCCCTGTGTCAGTGACTGAGAGGTTATCAAATTCTTGTAGCATCTTGATTCCTGAAAATCATGGAGATTAACCCATTAGCGCTGAAAGGAAAGTAATCGATGACCAGTTCCCCAATGCCATTTTATCTTCCATGGCTGTAAAGATGAATCCACACTAAAAACATCGCAGGCCGGGATGTCCAATGTTTTGACTGCCCCAACTTCTGGTGAGTTTCATGCTAGGTCCGTTATTTTCTTGGCGGGACCCGATGCCAGATAGCTAGATCTGATGACACGCTAGTCCACCGATATCTTGAACGCTAATAATCTTCATATTGAGGAGAAGATATTCACATCGGGTTCACCATTTCTATTTCCAACGCTTTCACCGGGGCACACGCGTCCATCTTGTTCAAGGATGGCAGTGTTGTTTGTTGCCCTACATTCCCACTTCTCAAAGGTGGGTGGCATCCATTCCTTATATAGGGACGTTTTCTCCTTGATCGAAATAGGATGACGGGGTGTCGGTTCTTCCTTCCGTGGATTCCTCCTCGGAACTCTTCACCTAATTCGGGTCTCTCTTATAGATTAAGATGTTGTTCATGAAACTCTTCCCAGTACCATATCTCTATGGACACCAGTTAATTACACGGCTTCTATCGGGACATTACAAGGGGTCTGGTCAGGGCAGAAACCTTCGGTCGGGGGAGTAGTCACGTTGGACATCACCGGTGTGTCTCGACACTGGAACACTAGCGCGTCTAGGTTTCTTTCCCTTATTTTAGGGATTCTTGAGGGTGCAGAAGCCCGAGGCATGCCACGTAGAATGCGGGGAATCATATGGAATAGGCATGTATCTGAGGTTTTTCTTAGCTTATTATGTTTAACATAAGGCATGCCACAGATTTAACGTCTAGCAGAGACGGATCGGACTGATCAGAACACCGACTAGAGCGGATCAGGTGAGTGAAACCCCTAGAGGGAACACTGATGTTGGGGCTAACACGTGGTTAGCAACCCGTTTGTTGTAAAAGTGAATGGGGAATGGGGTGGCATGATCCCACTCGGATGTGGCGGCCAGGGTAAGAACCAAAATGGATGATGGATGGTTAAGTGAAGTGGGTGGATAATGAGATTGAGTTGACTCAAGAACGACGGTGATGTTAGGCTTGAGTCTCGAAGAGACCTCCTACGTATCCCTGTGTCATGAGATCAAAGTCCTCATAGTTCACCTGAAAAAGACTTACCGTCGAATAGGGTTGAAAACGTTTTACCGCTGGGTAGGGTCACAATGGTTTATCGCTGGATGGGGTCGAAACGGCTTATCGCTGGATAGGGTAACAATTCCTTATCGTTGGATGGGGTTGAACCTTAGGGAGGCTTCCAATGTACCTTATCCAGAAGACAAGGATCAAAACCCACATAGTTCGGGATGGATTTGGAACTGACATGGAGATGTTCAGGACCAATGGGTGGTGGTATTGAACCTTAGGAAGGCTTCCTATGTACCTTGCCTTGGCAAGGATCAGAGACCTTGTAGTTCAGGTGGTGTGGGAACCGACATGAAGATGTTTGGAACTAATGGGTGGTGGAATTGAACCTCAGGGAGGCTTCCTACATACCTTTCCTTGGCAAGGATCAATGACCCCGTAGTTCAGGTGGTGTGGGAACCGACGTGAAGATGGTCGAAACTAATGGGTGGGGGGCTTGAACATCAGGGAGGCTTCCTACGTACCTTACCTTGGCAAGGATCAAAGACCTCATAGTTCATGTTGGCATTTTTGGCTTACACTCTAGGCTTCCCAAAGAGGATTTCATGGTTAATTCTTACTCTATGACCACATGAGTCATGCTCAGTGTGAGAAACAAGAGGAAACAAAGACATGATGATCATGTCACAGAAGGTGCGTCCGTGGGAAGTAGAGTGGGGCTGACATGTAGTTAGTGACCCAAAAAGGAAACAGGGGCTTACGCGTGGTCCGTAGCCCAAGGATATGGAGACTGGGACTTACTCTAGGATGGAGTCCTGAGTGATGACAAAGACCAGCGGGAGAGGGATTTAGCACCCAGGAAGAGAGGAGGAGTGGGAATGCTACCTCCTGCAAGAAAATCTAGGGGCTTACACTAGGGTGGTTTCCCTTTCCCCACGGACAGACGTCACTCTGATAAAGAGGATGTCATTCCATGTGAGGAATGATCTCTCTATCCAAAAGACCAGTGGGAGTAGAGAATGTTTGAGACAGGGCACCCCACGTGCAAGGCACAGGGCGAGGTTACAGTTTAATGTCATGTGCTAAGGATGATGGTGCTTGGTAGTTTAACGCCCTGCAACTCGGATGAGGTGGGTGCGCTTTACATAACTGATACCTGTCCGACCTTGAGGTAAGGAAGGCGTCGGCAATTCCATGGCGAGGAGGTTTTTTGGAGCAATCCATTAGGGGGTCCACGTTAGCGTTCCTATACAAAGAAGCAAGAGGTGAAGAAACGCAACAAGAAGCATCACCCAAGAGACCTTGAAATTGATTCGTGCAAACCTGAAGGGCCACATGGGAAAAGGATTTGGAAAGAAAAGGGATTCATAGGTAGAAGCCCTGTGAATCTATGTTGCTCCATGAAGTGGAGGGGATTCATGAGGGATGTGCTTCACGAAGTGAAGTCGCCTAGCCTAGGCATATGACATCGGTGCATATGGAAGGTGATTCGCGAAGTGGAAATTCATTCATGGAGCAATGTCTCACAAAGCAAGAGTGCCTTGAGAATCATAACATTATGAAGCAATGTTCTTTGGTAAGTACAGTGACCACTCCTTAGCATGTGGGTCACATGTGTATGAAGGGTGTTTCAAGAAGCATAAACGCTTCAATATGACCCGAGTCCCCTTGGGGATCTCTTTCCTTCGCAGAGGCTCGTGGGCTCCGCAAAGGGCATCCCTCTTTGAAGAGGGGTGGAATTCATGCATAGGAGAAGGCACTTCGCGATGCAAAATTACCTTGAAAATCTCATGGTTCAGAGAGAGAGAAAAATACTTCGTGATGTGGGAGCTCAGAAGGTGAAACGTGATAGGATCCATCCTTTGGGCTCGAGGGGAGCCTGGTATTTATAGGCAAGAGGCGCCGCAAAGTATAGCTCGCTCAGAACAAAGATGGATCTTGCTCTGCGGCGGGTTTGTGAAAGTCAAATCAGTTCGCAGAGCAGCCCACCTCCTTGCTCCGTGGTGGGTTCGCGAAAGTCAAATCGGCTCACAGAGTACCCTGCCTCCTTGATCTGTGGCGAGTTTGCGAACGTCAAAAGGATTCATGAAGCATACCGCCTCTTGGATCAACGGAGGGTTCACGAATGTCAAATAAGTTCATGGATCAGCCCGCCTCCTCGCTCCGCGGTTGGTTCATGAACTTCAAAGGGATTCATAGAGCATCATGCCTCCTTACTCTGTGGCAGGTTCGTAAAGGGAGATCTATGTGCCAGCCGCAATGCTATGGGGCCCCATGACCGGTCTTCGTGATACATCCCCTTATTCTCTACTTTGTTCTTTATTTTTCCTGGATTTTGGGTCAACAATATATTTCCTCTTGCCTAAGTGATATTAGGGTGTTTCTCTCCTGATGCTTATTTTAAAGTTTTGATTATATGGTTCTTCTATTTCTCTTGTTTGTTCGATATTGCTCATGATTTTGTATACTTGACTATTTTCATGCTTACTACATTTAACTTCTTTATTTCTTTCATAGATTATGGTTCATGCATCTATCTTTTGTTCTTAGAATTATTCCAATAGTTTTAAAAAGGGTGTATTTATAAAATTAATTTTAAAAGTGGATTTAAAGTGAGGATTTTGGTTAAACAAGGGTTAAGGACTTAAAATATTTTTTAATTGACTATTTTCATTTAATACAAATAAATTATATTTTGTTAAATGATTTGAATGTAATATTTTATTTATAAACTATTGAGTGAAAACCTACTTTTGTATTTTATTTTCAAATTAGTGTTTATAGTCTATTTTGAAAAAGGAAATTGCATGGACTCTATGGTGATTTCCTACTGAGATGTTTGTGATCCACCCCTACTTAAAACGCTCAATTTTTATAGACTAAGTGGCCTTTTTTAGTTTTAGATTAAGTTCTTGGTATCTCATCTAGTGAGATGATCTTTTGATGGAAAGTGATCTTAGGTCACCTGGGATAGTTTTACCAGTTATGTTAGTATTTATTTTGAGTTCCTTGCCAAATAGTATTTTTTTTATTTACTTTAAGGTTAGTGTATTATATATGTGGTATTATTTAGGGAAATATTGTAATAAATTTGGCAAGACATTTTGAGAAAATTTAGATGGATTTTGATTTTTTTTGGTAGGTTTGTTTTGAGAAAAGAGATTCTGAATGAAATTTTGAGGTTTTGATCATCTATAAAAGATAGGTTTGGTTTTTTTGATACACTTGCGTGTTATGGGGGTTTGAGAAGGCATAAAATAAGATTTTTGGGTGTTTAGGATGCTTCATTAGCCACCGGCCAGTCGGTAGCCCCCCAACAGCTCACTGTTGGGCTGGGCAGTGGACTGGAAAGTTGCATGGGCTCACCGATGAGCCCAGAATGGCCAACCGGTGATCCCATACTATCTAAATTTTGATCCTAGATTAGGAAGAAGGTGAGATCAAACTGACTCACTGGTGTGGATTCAAGGAGTATTTTTAGCATGGAACTTTTCATTCTTTTGGGTTCGCAACCCCTCAGGATTTAGAAGGCAGAGGCAATTAGGATAGGGCTATTTGTCCAATTCCTCTCCCTCTCCTTACTCATTTAGATCCCCTTGATCTAAGGTGATTTTTTGGAGATTCCATAATTAATTAAAGGAATGATCATCAATTATTTATATGATATTCTAACTTATATATAGATGTTAATCTTCCTTTGAATTCACTTAAGTATTTAGTGATGACTAGAGCATGGTGAAATCATATGAGAATGAAGTAGCTTTGGATCAACTTGGCTAGAGGGTGTACTAGGAGGATGATTTCATGCTTCTTAACATCATTTTTATTAATTTATATAGCCCAATGATCTTACTTGTAGTTTTAACTAAATTTACTTTGGGTTGGTCGTTTAAATTTGGGATTTTTCTCATCTTACATAGAGAAGAACCCAAGACATTGGTTGTGCTCCGTCCATCGATGTTCCAAGGGAGGTAAGTCATTATCAAAATTTTATCTAGGGATTTAGACTTAGTTTGATTAAATTGGTGATTTTTTAAATGTTGTATGATAGATATTTTTCCATTAATGATGTCATAAATATGTTTCAAACCTTCCGTGGGTGGTTGGTTATGGTTCCGATGAACAGATGTCTTATGGTGATATTGTAGGTATTCTTATAATTTAGATTAAATTGTTTAATTAATTATAAATTATATTGATTAATTTTTTGACAATATTTGATGTGTAATAAGGCCCCATGTGTGTGGATGATGGATAGTTGTGTCACGACCCAACCCATTAGGGCCCTCCTGGCCGATGATACAATGATTGTAACACCCCAAGTTGTCCTCCAATAGAACAGGGGATGGAAAAAAAGTGTTGAAAATGAATAACACACACATGGAAGGACTTATGATAAGGTACATACACACATGCACACACACATCTTCAATCCACCAACACCATGCTAAAAGATAAAATAAAACTAATACCAAAATGAAAGAATATATCTATATCCTGCAACCAGAGTACTAAAAAAGTATTGGAGAGAAAAAATGACCAAATAAAAGACCACAAAAACTATAAAAGAGACCAACCTACTAAGAAGAAGGGGATTGTTGGAAAGTGAAACACCTGAAACTAGCCACGGTATGTCCAACTCAACTATTTTTCTCCTACTCCTAGTCAACCTAGGAATTCATTGAAAATTTTTTCATCTACATAAGATAAGACATGTGTGGGAAAATCCCATGTAGGGGTGAGTATATAAATATCCAGTAGGAAACCCCAAAATCACCGAACATAAATCATCAAGAAATAGAGTATTCAGCTCATTTCCATGAAGTAATTTCAGTCAGAATGTGAGACATAATGATAATACAATAGCCCAGATATGCTCATAGGTAGATACCAAGTCTCAAGGGAAGGTCACAACCATACTACCATCCTAGGATTCTAATATAGGCTCTAAAGAACTAGTCATCTTGGATAACTCACTCTACGAGTCTTTTCATCGCTAATGTTGCTCGTCTGAGAGGTTTTCCCCATCAGGCATCATCACATCAATGGAACTCATTCTATGGGACATACTTATTGGATCTTTCCATGAATAAGTTTATGCTATAACTCAGAATATTTTGATACATAGATAGAGGATCACACCCAATGCCATGGGTTATACCAAACAAGGTCTAGAATAACTCTCTAAGTAGGTGATCATATTCCCATGTATGTTAATCATAATGACTCCTAAAACCCCGCCTAGGGATGAAGAGGATGGATTGAGGATACAACCCCCGAGCCTTGTAGAGGGATTCCATCTATAGTTCGCTAAGAGGATCCTGCCCAATGTTATGGACAAAATGTTGTAATGAACCCTCATATAAGAGGATTGAGAAAACTCACCCCATAATGACAAAAGGAGGGAACACACCCATATAGATGCATATTGAGGGAACATGGTAGTACAGATCATGGGAACACACCCATTTCACACCAATGCTAAACTGAGAAGAATAATGGATCTAACTTGTTCTTGGGGAATTACATGATGTGTATTTAGGGGTAAAAAGTGTGTATCCCTAATCTTGGGAATACTTGTGTCTCACAGTTGCATGTGAAATATATTTCTCTAAATAAATGGCATGTCTACTAGGGGTACACAGTGTATAGAGGTTGGTCTCCAATTGGCATGTGTCATCTCCCAAAGTTCGTGTACTATGGTCATGCCCATGTAATCAAGCCATTTTCTCATAAACTATCCATATATGAGTACTTTCTGAAGAACATGAGGTGTGATATTATTCACATGGTCTATATGAATAGGACTAGCACTCAGTGTGTGTCATCGGCCCATGCCTACGTACCTTCTGAAGTAAACAGGGTGTACCTCGCCATATATGGTGTGGAGGGTTGCATGGCCTCTTGGCCATTTAATTCTTGTAATTGATAAGATGGTAAGATTAGAATCACACAAAATGTAGTTTAACCACATAGTGTGAGATATTTAACCCATCACGTAAACCATATCTACTATTCAAATGGAACTACATGGAATGTGTTCCTCTAGACTATACGGGGTGTGATTCGAAAATTTTAAGAACCCACTGCTCCTTATGTGGTTCTAATCACACTTCCTCCTTCTTTTATCTAGTCTCAAATAAAACCAAGATATGTATATTTGATCTTGACCAAGTCTCTTTATCACTGATTTGCAGATTCTAGCCACCCCTTTCACTTGGGAATGGCCTCCTGTCGCTTTGCATCGCTGCTACAATGAAAAACCATGAACCACAAAACCTGATGAACCTCTGATCCTTTCCCAATCTCCCATCAAATCACATCACAACATAGATATGCCCTTTATATTTAATCCAGACCCATGAAAACAATTAGTCTCACCAAATATCGAACGTACGAAGATCATTTTCCAAGTATCCTTGAAACAGTTGGCCAATGGGAATATCGAAGATGAATTCATGAAGAATAATTGAAAAAAAACCACAAAACAAAAATTTTAAGAACAAACCCCAACCATTATTTGGGTTGTAATTAATCCATTGTTGTTTGAATAATAAATTAATATCAATAATTAGGGATCATCTAAGACAATATCAATTCCTAATTCTATAAAGATAAAATTCATTCTTGTAATTTAACTATCAACCTATGAATCAATTCATTAGAAAAGATCTATTTTAATTTCAAATAAGATAATAAAATGGGAATTGAATAAAACAAAATAAATTCCCTACCTAAATTTCAGATCGATTATTAATGAAGAATTGTTCCAAGCCATTTTCATTAACGAGATCCATGAGATCTGTTGGCACACTGATCTCTAAGATAAGATTTGTTTTTTTTTAATCCAAGAAATATCCTCCATCATCTCCTCTCTCGAAACCAAGGGTTATGAATTTAACCCTAGGTCTTTTCCATAAAAATGATTTTATAATACAGGATTATTTCATTGCATTTTAAATAATAAATTAATCAATTAATCAATTTATTTTATTATTTGTACCCGTGACTGCACATAAAAAAAACAGATGATGTTGAAAAAGGTTGTGTTGCACCTAGGGTAGAACCAACATTCTAGATTTAATGGTTGCCTCAGATTTCCAATATGAGATTCCATTTGGGAGTTATTCTATTATTTCAAAAAAACTGCATGTGTGTGATATAATATATTTAGTATTTTTAATATATCTTCACTGAGGCTCTCTGAGCCATGTAATCCCATGCTAGATCAGTGCCTTGCTTTGAAAATATTCTTTAAAATATTCCCAATTCTTACTAGAAAAATATAGATTCATTACATTCTCCCCACCTTTGAGTCTTTTTATCCTGAAAAAAAAAACATACTCATGAGTGAGGATATTAATCTATCATATGGATCTTCCACTCCCAGGATCTCTCCCAGGGGTTCATGTGCTACCAAAAAACACACACCCAAGGAAAAACACTTTCCCACAAAGGTTCTTCTCACAATGGTTCTCAAACACCACCAGGCACCTCGAAAATTTAACAGCATCCGCGATGTCCATCTCACCCCGATCAGCAACTTGCAACAAACTGTACACATATATTCTTAGATGAAACATATGGAATACATTATTCACCTGGTATAAATTTGTATCTAGGGATAATAGATATACCACTTTGCTAACCCAATGTAGTTATTGGGAAAAAAGACCTATAAACCTCAGAGATAGCCTACCACTTTTTCCAAAGCTTTATAATCCTTGATGAGGTGAAATCTCTTGAAACACATGATCTCCTCATCGAACATAAAAGGCATCTATAATTAGTTCACAAAGGATTCATGATGGATCTAGGTAGTTCTAGTCTACCCCAAGATGAACTTTATCTTTTAAAACCACCTTTTTCACCAACCATGAGTCCACTATCATTATATCCCACTAGGTCCAACCAGTATATCAGTGACCTGAAAGGTCTCCCATACATAACCTCAAATGGTTCTATACTAATGGAGGAGTATTAATTTTCATTTATACACAAACTCTATCAATGTTATATTATCCTACTAGCTATAAACAAAACTAACATGAAAACCCAAAGCATGTTCACCAAAACCTGATTGGTCTGATTTACATGGCCTTCGATCATGGGTGTAAACACTATGCTCAATCGCAACTGAGTTCTGAAGGCACCTTATATCTTATTCAATTTTTTTACATGAATTAAGAATCATGGTATGAAATGGTAATCGAGGGAACACCATGAAGGTGGATTACCTCTTGCAATCATAAGTGTTCCCAACTCTCCACAAAACTCTGCTCTCAGATGGATAAGAAGTGGGCCAACTTGGTGAGTCGGTCTATGATCACTTGGATAGTGTCATGAACTATCAATGATCATGGAATAAAAGAAAATTAAGGTAACAATCCATTTACACTCTAATTTATTCATCTCGACCTTCACCTACTGATAGGTGAGGCATCGAGATACAAACTCATAAACACTCTAATACACCATTCACTGCCCAAACTGATTCCAATATATCTTGGAACATCCTCACCTCTACTAGATATACTACTAAGGGAAATCATGAAACCTCCTCAGTACCCCCCCCTCTTTTATCCTGAATGATGGCATTGTTCATCCTCAATCAAGGATGACATGCTCCCCACCTTTATAAAATCTATCAGGATTAGGTCTATAGGACATCAAGTCATGAAAGATCTCACAGTCGTTATCTATAAGATAAGACTCCCTAAAACACTATACAATTAGTGGGGTAACAACCTTAAACTGGAGTTAAGTTGAAAAATAATCATATTTAAGGGTCAAATGTAAAGTTTCCAACTACTCTGTCACCTCGTTCAACAACAGCGGCCAAAAAACCTTATTATGAGCATCTGTTTCCACGACCATGCTCGCGGGTGGATGCTAAGATAGAATTGGATCAACCATTTTTGGGTCCACTATCACTCCCATGTATGATAATATGCATCCCAATAAGTGTACCTACTGAATCTAGAAGTGAAACTTTGAGATATTCCTATAAAGCTGGTACTCTCAGTGCATGTCCAAAATTATCCTCAAGTGTCTCACGTGCTCCACCATTGACGTCGAGTACACAAGGATTTCATCGAATAAGACTATTATGAAATAATACAAGAAAGGTTTGAGGAACAAATTTATAAGTCCCATGAACATTTCTATGGTGTTCAAAATTATTAAGGGTATCCCCATGAACTTAGAATAACTATAGAATCTTTAGAAAGACACCTTCAATATATTCTCCTCTAACAAACAAAGTTGGTGATAACCCATCCTGAGGTCAAACTCTGAGAACCACTTTTCCCCTTACCATTTGTCAAAGAATTCATCAATTCTAAAGTGTGAATACTCCTTAGTAAAAATAAATTGTTTTGAGTAATGTTAATCCATGAATAACTCTCAATATATCATCCACCTCCTAGGAAAACAACATTTGGTTTCCCAAGGAAACAAACTGGGTCTAACAAGCCTCTGCTCTATAGATTCTATAACCATGCCTCAAAGTTCCATAGGATCATCTGATATGTTGGCATAGATATCAATCCATCCCTAGGTGCAGTTCTATGAAAAATAAAAACTTTCACTCGGAAGGTAAGCTTGGAACACCCTCAGGGAAGACGTCGTCATGCTCCTCCATCAGTGTAAGAAATTGAAACCTCATAGAATCCATTACTCCAAGGTCCATACTAGTCAATTGATAAAAAATCAGTTGTATACACCAATATATGAGCTTATAATACTCTATTTATGATCCTTTCTTCCCAAATAAGGAAAAATTTCATCCCACTAACTCAGGTACACTACAAAACTCACTAGAAACAATCATCTGGGCATGAAGAGTAGGCAACAAAACTATACTGAGGAAAACACCATAGGGTCTTACTACCACTATGTAAATATTATAAGAGAGGTTATTAGTTCTCTTAGAGTCTAGTTATACTACTGGTAGAAGTGTTTTATTACCAATCCTACTCTATAGGAGCCTCCAAACAAAAGTGTTGAGCAAAAAGGGATCCACTTGCACTTCTAGGTCTCGGACAAGGGATGAATTAAGGGAAATACTTGAAAACATGTACTAAAATCAGAATTCTGGAAAATAAGGCACTGTTAAAACCTCAAAACATACCTAGATCCTCAGGGTAAAAATCCCCTACTTCCTGAAGTCATCTTTCGCTCTATCCTTCTATTCTCTATAACCAGGGATCGCTCTGATAATTTAGCACATAAAAACAACCTCAAGAATACAAGTTGAAGGAACATATCTTACACACCTCAACAATATCAAATTGGGGTGTAACTAATTCACACACACGGTTTTAATTCACATCACAAGAATTCATATTGGTATGGGAATCATCCCTCTTACTTGCATACCTGAATCCACAACAAAAATTAACAACACAGGGCTCTCATGACACCCTATGTCACCCTAGAGAAGTCTCACCATTATGAACACAATAGAGAGGGTCCTAAATAGTAGGAAAATCACATCATATTATTAATTTAGTTCTCTAATTTCCAATAATGGGGTCTGGATCACTGAAAAACCTAGGTGATATCTATCTCTATAACTCATGAAGAAAACTTGGAACAAGTGAATCCTCTACTGGTACAACCAGAACCAACTGTTTCTCAACCAGATAAGAGCATCCACCTGAAACATTGTAGGTGTGTCAGTACACTTTTGAACCGGTGGGGAAATCACTCTCTATCCCCTGGAAGAACTGATACCTGAATAGGTCAATAAACTGATGCCTCATCACCAAGCAGATCATAATCATGATCCCTCTATAGAATAATAGCTGGTTGTTATTGTAGACACATCTAGCAATAGTTGATACACACCACGGCCAAAAGAGCATATCTTGGGAGCTGACTCAAGGAAATGGATACCACAACACATTCCTATATAATGAATGTATTAATTTTTTCCCTAAAAATAGTGCCTACATGTATCAATTCAACAAGCATGTTATCAAAGTCCTGGTGATTGGATATGTCAATCATCGTACTAACACTGGGTTTCCTGGCGTAAAATCCAAACTCTATACACTTTGAAATTTTTTTCAATTATTCTTAAACCAAACCCTCATAGCTAAACAATCTCTAAACTTAGATATTAAGAGGAACCGATCTAATACCACCCTATCATGACTCAACCCACCAGGTCCTGCTTATTGGAGATATGATGAGTGTGACACCTCAAGACTGCCTCTAATATGCTAGAGTCTGGTGATACTAAATGGGTAGGCATAACAGACACATGGGATACCTTATCCAAAGGTACCTATAAATAGGCACACATATCCAATCTACCATCACCATACTAGAAAATAAAATATAGTTGATACTAAAATGCATGAATATATCTATATCCCACAATAAGAGTATGAAAACAAGTACTAGAAAGAAAAAAGGGCCAAATACAAGCCCACTAAAACTGTAAAAGATTCCAAACTACTCAGAATGATGGGACTACTAGAAAATTCAACAACGGGGACCAAATGTGGTCCATATAGCTCAATTATGCTCTGACTTATCCTGAACCACCTAGGACTCCATTGAAAATGTTGTCATATGTACAAGATATGACATGTTTTGTTAGATCCTAGATAGGGGTGAGTATATAAATACCTATTAGGACATCCCAAAATCACCAAACATAAAGCATCAAGAGAGAGAGTAGTCATCTCATAACCACAAAGGCATGTCAATCAAAATGTGAGATATAATGATAATACAAAAACCTAGATATACTCATAGGTAGAGTCCAAGTATTAGGTAAAGGTCATAATCATATTTCTAGCCTAGGATTCTACTAGAGGCTCTAAAGTACCACATGTTCAACAGAACTTACTCCACAAGTCCTACTTTCACTGATGGCACTCATCTGAGAGGTTGGTCCTATCAGGCCTCTCCACACTAATGGTACTTATCTGGTAGTACATAATCATTGATTATTTCCATGAATAATTTCACACCAAAATATAAAATATTTTAATACACATATAGGGAATCACACCCAAGGAAATGGGGTATACCAGAACCTATCTAAAATAACCCACCAAGTTGGGGGTCGTACACTTATTTCTATTGGATACGATGATTACTAAAACCCTGCTTAGGGAAGAAGTTGTTGGGAATAATGATACAACCTAAGGTCTCATGGAGGGATTAATGCTCTAGTACATTGGTCACGCAGTCATTGAGTACGCGCAAATTTAAAATTTATAAACCCTACAAACTACTAGTACTGTGGTAAGAAGGGTGTCGAACCACAGAGAACGACTTATGTTGTGCTAGACCAGATCAAAACTAAAACAGCAAAAAGATAAAAATAGAACACTAACAAAAACAAACTGTACATACACAGTGAAACAAAATCTAGTAGTGGGTGTGAAAATTAAGATGATATAGTGAAATATGTGGCTTGAACAGAGAGCAAACAGTAATGATGATTTTAGGGTTCTCAGGCTACTTTGAACTGATTAAAATGATATTCTCCGCTTCTGTTTGGTTTAATTCAATTACTCAGTACATAGAAAAATGGTGTTAATCCACTGAGTTTTCACTTCAGTGGATCAACACAACTCGATTAACTTCCTTGAGTCTCGATCTTCCAATCTTAACCCTTGGAAAAATATTCTTAAATTGGAGAAGAGATGCATTAACCTTTTCCGATTCTCGGTACTTTGGTCAATGATCCATGGTGAATTGATTCACTACCACACACGTCGGTTGTTAGGTAATGTTAAACGATACTCAATATAAACATAAGAGAAAACCGAGAAATGGAATCACACTGAGTAATCAAACTAATAAAACATGATGGATATATGTATGATCAATTATCTACAGCCCGATTCCCCTAATAAATTTAACTACACATTAAAATAGTAAAACAGATAGAAACAGAAAATGAATTAAGAAACATCTCCCACGAGCTTGCTCCTCTCTCCAGCAACTACTTCGATTCTGATCTCCTGCTCAATGTCTGTCTGCCTCTATTCTGGTGATGAGATGGATCAAAGGTTGGTCACGATGAACTGATGGATCGAGGGATCTCTGAATGGAAGAATGGATGCTCGCCTCTCTAGAATGAGGTTCTAGAATGCTCCGACTCCTCTTCCAGCGTCCTGCTTCTAGTCTGGTTCCAACCCCCTTCTCTCTTGCTTAGAGGAGTCGCGCGTCCTCTTATTTAGAGACGAAAACAGGAAACTGAAATAACAGGCAGTGTCAATCCATGTGGCGCATCTTTGAGTGCGCTCGTCACCAGCCTTTTTGTGAAATCCCAGTGAGTTTACCCAACCCCTGCAATGAACCCGTGAATATCCTCACGTCTTTCCCACGAACTACTTCTTTAATCCCCGCATCTACAAGTAACTCCCCCTGCACAAAACACAGAAAAACCAAAACAAGTAAAACAAATAAAATGAAACTAAAATTAAATAACTATATATTAATATTATTAATTAAATTAGTTAACAAAAAAAATTATTAATAAATATAAATATATATATATATAATACTTAATACTATTATATATTAATGTTAATTATATTTATCTAATAACATAAATTATTATGACATAATGATATTAGATATAATATTAGATATTATTATTAATATACCTATAATTATTATAGTATAGTATATGATAAATATATTATATCATGTGTTATATTATATGTTATAATAGTTATATTATATATATGTTAATATATTAATTATATATTATATAAATTTTATTATATATTATAATATATATATATATATATATAAATGAAAACAAAATGAAAAAACGGGGAGGGGGGGCTTCATGGCGCAGATGAGAGGGGAAAGGGGAGAGGCGGTGCCGGCGAGGCAGAGGGAAGGAGGCGATGGCGGTTCGACGCCCTGGTGCGGTGGCTATTCCAGTAGGGGGTGACGGCAAGCAGAGAGGTGGAAGGGTGAAACAGGTGTGAAATGTGAGTTAGGGTTCGGTGGAGTCACCGGAGAGAAGGAAGAAGCAGGGGGCAGTGCGGAAGGTCAGGCTGGTGGTTCGAGTGGTTCACCGGTGGTGGGGGCTTGCGGCGCGACTACGGCGCGGGGTCGGCGCTTCGATCGTGGCTTCGGGTGAGGAGCAGTGCCAGCAACAATGGTGGTTCCTCGGGTTTGGTTCGAGATGGCGCAAGGAGATCTGAGGCGAGGTCAAGGGGTTCGGGGTTTGGGTTCTGAATGAATTTAGGAGCATAGGTGCGGTTTGTGGTCCGCGGTGGCTAAGGGATGTCAAGCCATGACAAGTGGGGGTGCGCGACTTGTCTTAAGCAGGAAGAGAGGATATGTGGTTGTTCGAGTTCGACCGAGCAGGGGGAAGATCGTGTGACGGTGCTCAGAACATAATTTTCAGTTTGAATTTTCATCTACGTATGTGTTATCATCGGATCTGATTTGGTTTGATTTTTGAGCTTGAACTTGGTGTATCAATTTGAGTTTTGTAATGTGTTGGTTAATTTGTTGATGCTGCTTATGTGAGGATATGGTTGATGGCAGCGAATATTTGTAGCTGGTACACCGTGAACAAAACGGTGAGTCTGTGAATGGGAAGCGGTGGCACAGTGAGTGCTAAAACGGTGAGATAGTGAAGAGTGGGTATTGTGGCATCGTGAGTGTGACCGTGAGTGTGGGACAGTAAGGGAGGAGCAGTGTGACAGGTTGGAGGCAATACGAGGACACCATGATCGTGAAGAGACCGCGGCACGAACAATTAATTGAATAAACTTAAATTGTTAAAACTAATTAAATTATTAAAAGGACTAAAAAAACTAAAATGAGTTATTTATTTAAAATTTAAAGAATAAATAATTAATTAATTTAATAAATGATTTAATAAACTAACCAGAATGAAAAAAATTATAACAAATAAAAGAATGAATAACTAAAAGTATAATTCACAAGAGTAAATTAATTTAATAATTATTTAAAAAGACACTAATGGACATTAAAACGCATGTTTTAAACTAAAAACTGATTATTTTACACAGCAAGTACAAAAACACAACACTTATCAATTATTTAAATAAAATAAAACATTTTGATGTAAAAAAGTCAGTAAAAAATACAAAAAGGATGTAACACACCCATACAGATCTAGGGAATGCACCCTGCTTAAACTAGAGCTGAACTAAGAAGAAACATATCTCTAACTTATTCTTGTATAATTACAAAACATGTATCGAGGGGTACATGTAATGTCTCCCTAATCTTGGAATTTTCATGTGTCTCATAATCACGCATGAGATTTATTTCTCCAAATACAGAGTGTGTACACTAGGGGTATACGGTGTGTAGAGGTCAATTGGTACTCAACGTCTGTCATCTACCTGAGTTCGTATACTCTGGATATTCATGTGTACTTAGAATATGTCTATTTACACTATTCATGTTCATGTAGTTTCTGAAGAATGTGAGGTGTACTCTTCTTCACATGGCATGTGGGAACTAGGCCAGCACTTAGCTTGTGCCATTTTCCCAGGCCTATGAACCTTCTAAATTACATGAGGTGTGACCCTCTATACATAGTGTGCGGGGCCACATGGACTCCTGGGTGTGTACTCCATGTACAGGTCAATATGGTCGCATAGGAATCACTTGGCATGTGGCTCAACCACATGGCGTGTGATATTCAACTCAGTGAATAAACCATATCTTCCGCTTAGAGGGAACTACATATCATGTGTTTCTATAGAATACATGACATGTAGTTCAGATATTTCAAGAACCCATTAGTCCTCATGCGGTTCTTCCCATGTTGCCTCCTCCTTCTCCCAAGCCAAAAAATTATACCATGATATGTGGAACTAATATTGACCAAGTCTCTCTATCACAAGTTTTCAGATTATGCCAACCCCTTTTAGTTGAGAACAAACTCCCATCGCTCTATGCCACTATAGCAATGCCAAACCATGAACTAAGAAACCTGATCCACCTCTGATCCATCTCCAATATCCCTTCATACCACATCTCACCTCAACCATGTCCTCAATCTAGAATTTGTACCCACATAAATGATATGTTGTACAAAATATCAAACATGAAATGATCAGTTTCTCGGTATTCATCAAACCATTAGCCAAAGGGAATAAGAATGATGAATGCACAAAGAATAATAGGAGAAAAGAAAAAAAAAATAAAAAGATGAGGAATGAACCTTGACCACTATCTAGGTTTTCTTCAATCCATTACCATTATAACGATGAATGAATATCAATAACCTGAGATTATCCAAGTTAATATCAATTCTTAATTATAGGAAGATAAAATACATGCCTGAAATTTACCTATCAACCCATGAATCTATTCATTAGAAAATATTAATTCACGTTCAACATAAGATAATAAAATTGGGATAAAATCCAATAAAAACAATGATCTACCTTCATTTTGGATCAAATAATAATGAATAATGTTTTTGGTCCATTTTTGTTGATGAGATCCTCGAGCTTCGTTGGCACACTGATCGCTAAGAAAAGATCAATTGTCATTCATTCAAGAACTCTCCTACAATGGATCCTCTATCAATCCTTAGGGTTATGTAGCTAACCTTTTATATTTTCCATAATATGGATTTTATAAGAGATGATCAGGTCACAGTGTTTTAAATAACAAATTAATTAATTAATTTTATTATCTGTGACCATGACTACACATAACAAAGCACCTGATACTGACAAAGGTTATGCAATTTCTAGGGTAAAATATGAATTCTGTAATTAATGGTGGTTTCAGATTTCCCATATCAGATTCTATTTGGTATTTATTCTATTATATCAGAAAAACTCAGAATGTATGATATAATATTTTTAATATATCTGGACCAAGGCTCTCTGATCCCCAGAATCTCATGCCAACTCAACACCTAACTTTATAAATATTCCAAAGTCTTATAAAAAAAATATATTCATTAAAACTTGTTCTAAGACATACTTATATGAGATTGGGTAATGAGTTTTTTATATGTTATGTAATTGGGAAAGTTTTTTTATAGGGTAGGTGGTCCCTAATATTTCCCTTACAGTTTATATAGTTAATTATAAATTTGACATGATGTGTTGAATATGTTCTCACCACTGTAGGTGATTGACCCTTAAATAAAATGATTATTTTATTAAGAATGGAATTTTTTTAATTAATTATAATGCCTATACATGGTGAAACCTAGTTCAATGGCTTGGCATCTCGATAATCAATGGTTTGGGGTATAATTGTAATTGTTTACCTTGTGTCATATGAACACCATGAGGGGTGCTAAATAAATAATTATGTGAATGCAGTGTACCTAATAGGTGATCATAGAACCCTTGAGTAGTTATAGGTTATGAAATGATATAACTTTCCACAATTTTCTTTATGGACTTGTGAGGTTCCTTAGATCCTTTGGTCTAGATAACATGAGCCATAAATTGTTGGTATGAGTAATGATGAAAAGATGGGGGTGAATTTACTTTTTTTAAAATTATAATTAAAAATTAATTTTGATGGAAATAAAAAAAATTAAAGTGAAAATAAGAGTTAAGAACAAGTATAAGAATAATAATCAGGACTAATTAAAATAAATAAGATAGTTTATTGGAAATAAAAATAATTACAAGTCATAATTGATAAAGGTGTTCGGTAATAATATCAGAAAGGATTCATATGTCTCTTCTCCTCAAGTATCCTTGAGAGGTTTTGGTTTAAGACTTGTTTTTAAATGGTTATAATAGGAAACCTGAACCTTTTTTTAGCATTTGTATTAAGAAACCCATTACAATATGTAAAATCCTTGTTTTTTAGTGATTGTACCAAGAAAACCCAAAACACAACTGGCCTTTTAATGGTTATGGCTAGAAATCTAACCTTCCCTTGCTTTAAAGACCAAAAAAGAACCAATTATCTTCTTATTTTAAGGACCAAGAAATAATAAAAATAAAAACAAAATACATTTTATACTTAAGCCCAAGTAAAAACACTCTGTATACTACAATAAGATTACAATAAGATATGAGTGGGAGAAAGAGACGCAAATGTGATAGATCAATAAAATGAGAGAAAAGTGATGAAAAATGTCTCTAGAATGATTCTCAAAAGTTACTGATAGCTTCAATTAAACCTTGGCGATGTAATTATAGCCTTTAATGGCTTTACTATCATTCAAGAAGTGATTCAGGTCAAATAGAGTCGTGACAAGTTGAATTAAATCATGTGGGATCCACCACCAATGACTCTTTTTTTTTGTCTGTCAGGGTGCCAATGGGTAGCTGGTGGGTAAAACTAGATATCCAATGGCACCCAGATAGAACCACAGTTTTATCCCAATACCCACCAAGTGCCTACTAACATTTTTTTATTGAAGCCTCCAAAAATGTCTCATTTCTCCTCTTTAAGCCTATGATTGGTCTGAAACCTTTATAATAATTTTTCTATAATATAAATACCAAAATTCATGAAAATAAACTATTAAAAACAAAAAATTGTGTTTTTGATCATTCTAAAATTCCTAAGAGAGTGTCATGTACAATATTTTCCCCCTTTTTATGATAAAAAACATTTAATAAATTAATAATAAAAATATAGTCATGATGTATTTGACATGAATATAACCAAAAGGAATTTCAATATTTCATAATAAAATTAATTCATGAAAAACAATATATTTTAATCAAACAAAATTAAATTTAAAAACATCTTTGAAATGGTTTCATATAAAACTCTCTATTTTCCTTTTCAACTAAGTCAATGTACTTTGATTTCAATGAAAAGATTAATATTTCCTCCCCCTTTATGATTATCGAAAGGCCAAAAATGATTTTAATAATATATTTGAAATTGTTTTTTAATGTAAAATATATTAGATTACTTTGAGTTAGAAAACCAATAAATCATACCTTGAATATAATCAAAGTCTTTTCTTCCTATTATATTATCAATAAGCTCATGTATAAGGGTTAAATATGTTTCAAAGTAAAAATATTATTTAGGAAAAAATATAGTTTTAGTATTATTAAAACCATTTTCAATGTTCTTGAGAGATAGATGAAACCATTATTTCTTCAAAAATATAAAACTCAGATTTCCATAAAAGCATATTTTGAAAATAAAACTCAAAAAATAAATGGTTTTAACATTTGAAAATAGACTTTTTAAAATAAAATTACTCAAAACATGTGTCTTTCTTAAATATAGATCATTGAATTTCAAAAAAATCAAAACTAATTTTAAAATAAGTCTCTCTCTTATAACATTTTTGTTTTAAAATTATTGTCTCCTATTCAAATGATGAATACTTTTAAAAGTATAAGTGTGAATTAAAAAATCATGTAAATAATGAGTTAAATAAAAACAATACCTAAGAGATTTAAAGAGATAGATCAATTATGTAAAGATTTAAATAAATGAGATAAATTAATTAATGATCTCAAGATTTAATTAAAATATAATAAAACTTAAATAAAGAATATAATTAAAAAGATGAAAAATAATGGAAAAACACTTATTCTTACCAAAATAAAAAAGAATGAATCATAAGTGTGTCATTTAAAACTCCCCCTTAATAAAATAAAAATGCATTACCAGAAGGGGTTTAGTGAAAGTATTGGTCAATTTAAGATTGTTTCAAATAAAATCTATCATGATATCATCTTTTTTGGTTGGAGTAGATTACTCATTAGGGGGGTGAATTGAGTGTCTATAAAAATGTCTTTTAAAATTGGTTCTTTGAAATATTTCCCCTAATTAAAATATAATAAAAGTCAGTTTGTAGTGAATTTATAAAAGTCCTGAATGTTCAATTAATTTCTCATAAGATTGATTATTTCTAATCTATACTAATCTAAATATTGGTATAACTTTTGAAACCAACTTACTGGTTCAAAATAGATATAAACACTTTCCAAACTAACTATCAAAGTTCAATTCATTTCTATGAAATGGTGATAAAATAGAGTAAAACAAAAGAATAAAAACACTTCAGAAATTAAAAATAGGTTCAGTCTCAAGCTGAGACTTAGTCCTCTCCACTTGGTGATCACCTGACACCAAGAATTTTTTAATAATAAATAGTTTTATCAACACCCTAGATTAGGGTTCACAACATCACACAAGGTTTTCTAGGGTACACCAGACATCTACCACTATTATTCATGGGAAAAACAACAAATAGGTCACATGTGACCTCTTCCACTATTTTACATGGGATACCGAATATAATAAAGTTAGTGATATTGAGGATATCAGGTATCCTCCAGTTATGTACAGGAGTCGGTGTGTGTGTTAGAGACAGATACACACACTGCTCAAAATGTAAATAAAATAATACAACAAAGTTAGAGATAAATAATAGAGTTTAGAAGTCTTTTTGTGCTGTGAAATAAAGTTCTAAACTTGTTTGATGTATAGAGAATGAATTTTGAGTCCTCTTCTGGAATTCATCTTCAAAATAGATTATCGCAGACTCTATAGTTTGGTTTTTGAAGGAGTGTAAAGTGTTCAGCACTTTGGTGGAATGATGTTTGATGTAGTTTAGCAAGTATTTCTCATCTTATTGACGTTATCATATGCTCTTACTTTGAGTTCTTGGGACTTTTAAGAAAGCTCAAGTGTTGCGGGAGTATTTTCAGTTCTTCTGTTCCTTCTATATGTTTTCAGCATATTCTTCAACATTTTTTTAAACGATATAGTATGTAATTATTTTATACTTCATGATACAATAGACATGAATATCTCCCCCCATGTATGTACCTCATATTGTCTACTGAATTTCCTACAGATAGTATTAAATAATGTTAGAAACAATAATGTGTCTAAATATGATCATTAATATAAATTTGAATTAATAATATAAAAACATATTTTATGACTATTGGTGAGTCACAAGTATCGGTGACTCATTTTTATCAGTCTACCATCATTGTTCAGTCAGCATCAGTGACTCCATGTATCAGTGTGAGTTCTTTTCATTAGTATTGGTGACTCATTTTGAACATTTGGTGAGTCTCCCATCATTGACTCACTCGAACTATCGGTGAGACCGACCAACGGTGAAACAGATGAACTAATAGTGACTCATATGAATGGTGAGTCCTTCATCCTGTCGGTGAGACAGTTGAGCCAACAGTGACTCATTTCAACTGACAGTGAGTCCTTGTGTCGGTAGTATCATGCAATAGTAGGTTGTTTTCATTGGTAGCATGTGCAATGGTGAGTCCTATGTTTGTTGGTGTCACATCCAACGATGAGTCCCTTGTAACGGTGTCAGCTTCACATAATTAGAAAATATGCGTGTTTGGTCTATCTGTCAGTAATACATATGTCTGATGGTGATTCATCAGCTTGTTAGTGTCATTGACTCATACATAGAAAATTTTAGATGATCTGTCTTGTAATTTAACAAAGTTAAAAGCCAGTAATCCTCTCAATTACACATAGATAAAAATATTATTTATACTTAAGCACACATAAATAGTTATATGAATGACATGATCTGATATTCAAGATAATATTATGACATAATATAAAATCTAACATGAAATAAGATATATGTTAATATATGACATGATTTTTGATAATTAAAACCTTTAGTTAGAGATAGTGGACAAAAGCATCTATGGTCCAACAATCTCACCCTTTTTTATAATCATAAATAATGGAATTATCAAATTGCATAAATTTATCCCCCTTTTGGGATTAATAAAAAGTAATAGGATAAAATAATAGGGAAAAAAATAAAGTAGTTTCAATGAAACCACATTCAAAAACTGAGTACTTCAAAAAGAAATACAAGAAGGCATCCCTATCAAATTAAAAAGAGTCCACACTACAAGATCAAGAGGTAGGGTCAAGGGGTTCCTTTTCCTTATCATAAGGATCAATAGAAAGTTGATCATAAGGGGTATGATGAGGAGAAAGAGGGTCCGAATGGATTGTGAGAGGATGAAGAGGCACTCCTTCAGGTACTGTAGAAGAAAGGGTAGGTTTTGTTGAGAAAGAACTGGAGATGGAACAGTTTCTGTGATGACTGGTCTGATGTGTGATAAGGCCTGAGAAACTTACATTTGAGGATGAGAATCCACAAAAATAATAGGGCCAAGAGTTTTAGCAATAGGTACTACAATTGCTTTACTCTGGACATGAATATACGGTTTCAGAAGCATAATGAATTGTTCAATGATCTATGTACCATATTTCATGTCCTTCTCAAAATCATCCTTGTTTTATATAAACTTATCCAACAAAGGAGTAAATTCTATGAGTTTCTAAATTTGATCTTTAAAGGACTTTGTTACTGGAGAAAGAGTAATATTTGTGGCTAAGTACTTGAATAGACTATTCATTTGGTGCTTTGTGATGATTTTGGAGAAAAACTCAATAAGCATTTTAGTCAAATCTTCCTGAGTGTGAAAAGAACTCAGAGTATAATACTTGACTTGATCATGCACTTTATCTGAAGTATCCTTAACTTTGGCCATACTTGCAATCAAATCTTGCAGCTCCTCTTTGAACATTGAACTAATAGTAGTAAGATTTTCAGATTGAAAGGACTAAGTAGGTGGAGCATAACTTGAAGTTAGAACCGAAGAGGTGATATCCTAAACTTCTTTCCTCATCTTTGAAAAATCAAGAGCTTTAAAATGAGAAATGAGGTTATCAAGTACTTTCATGATTGTTTCCATTGTATTCATATACTCTGTGGTCAAAGCATTAATCCTAGTTGTCAACTTCTTGATGTCATTTCTGAGCTTGGTATTTCTTGTCACAATTGTCTATATAGTTGTGATTAGATTTGGCTGAATCTCTTTTATCACTAACTTTGAAACATAAGTTGCATCATCTTGAGAGATACTAGTTGAATTAGGAGAAGATCTAGAAGCATTAGTGTGCTTTACAACATCAACCATGGATCTGATTACTTTCAAATTCTCAGCCAGCTCAGTATTCTGTCTCCTAGCTTCATTAATCTCATACCTCATTTGAGATTTAACAGAGTTTCTTATGGAGGCACATATTTCTTCCTTGAAATTTTCAAAATCAGATTTAGTGACATAGTCACTAGAAGTTCTCTCATACACCAGTTCCCTTGAAGCAAAAGAAATAATCTCATCATCAGAATCTTCATAATCCAAACCCAAGGCTACATAACTATGATTCCTTATCCATTCAGCAATAATATAATAATCCAAAGGAGAAATAGTGTTAAGCCTTACTCTTACTGTTTTATGTTCTTCATCATCTTGAAAAAATGGTACTTAAGGCTCCCCCTCAATGTCATCTCTTAGGTCAGGTGACTCCCCCTCATTCAAGGTTTCCTGGATAGGATGCTTTTCCTTAAGAAGGGTTCTTTTCCTAGTGTAAAAAACTTGAGCAACAAGTTCATCTGGAGCAAAATTTTCTTCTTGAGTATCACCCTCAACAGAGATACCAGTATTAGCTTTAGTAACCTCCATACTCATAGCATCTGGATTTTTCATCAGGGTGACCAGAGTCATTGTTTCTTTCACTTTTATAGCTTTCTCCATCATTACCATCTTTATTCTCCTCATCTTCGAATTGTTCTTCTACTTCTTCCCATCCTAATTCTGAACCATTTTTACCACTGCCAGTTTATTCCTCTTCGTCTTCTTCATTGGATTCACTAACATAATCTACACTGCCTTCAACTTTGGTTTCTTCACTACAAGAGGATTTGAGAATAGGTTCATGAGAGGGTAAATCCAGAGGTGGACTTTCAAGTCCAATAGAGATTCTTTTCTATGGTCTAATAGTGTCTGGTTCACTTCGATCATCAACTGGTGATCCCACATCTCTAACAAGGGTAGCAGGTTCTTGTTCTTCATCTGAATAATAGGATACTTGTTCATCTATACTGAGACCAGGATCCATTAGATCTTTTGGTCTAATAAGATGATCTATGGGATTGAACTTCTTATTCAATCTATCTTCATCACAAACCCATTATTTCTTCCAAGTATTCTAATTTATTTCCATACTTTTACAGATGTCAGAGCTTAAGAAGATTCCACTACATTCACTAACTACTACATCCTCATCTTCATTTACATAGCCCTTCTTCTTCATCATAGCTGAAATCAAAATAGTAAATTAGATTTACACTTAGGTTTTATCATCTCATTGATGTGCACCATCAGATGTCTACAAAGATTCCATTTAACATTTCTCTAAAGTAAATAAATCAAGTATACATCTTGATAATTGAGAGAAGTAAAGTCCCCTTTCCTGGGACACTTATAATGTTTAATAAACTTAAAAATAATTTTGCACTCACCATTCAATTCTGAGGTGATGGGTCTCATGTGTTCTTTATTTCCAGTTAGCTCCTTTAGAGCAGTCTCATAATAGAAAAATTAACTTTTAGGAGGTGAAGTACCTTGATAATCATCAAATCTTCCTTTATGAGGTACCTTAAGACACTCATCCCAATGACTTGAAGAGAATTAGATTCTCTTCCCTTTCACAATCGACTTCATCCATGCAACTTCACTTCCTTCCAACAGAAGTTCCAAATTCATATAAAACTCATAAACCATCTTTGGATAAAAGACTCTATTGTTATTTGCGAACCATTCAAGCCATCCTTGATCTTTCAACACTTTCAACAACAAATATTTACTCTCTAAGATCCATTAAACTAAAACTTCCTTCTCTGAAGTTATAGAATAGTTTACTAGATTAAGATTCATCGCACCTAACAATTTTCTTGATTCCCCTTGCTATTTCTTGGAAGGATGAGACTCACCCTCTTCTAGATCTCACTTTACCTACACCATTCCGATTAGTTCCATTCGAAGGTTAGAAGGTGAAAGGTCGGTAGTAGAGAAAGGGAAAGGTAGAAAAAAGAGAGAGTGATAGAGAGAGAGATTATAGAAAATGATAGTATAGTGAATCAATTCAAATTTATATCATTTAGAGCTTGTAAGATTTTACAATCACAAAATCGTGAACTGGGTTCACTGGAATTAATGAAACAGTGTCGTTTTGATAAAAAAACATACAATGTATAAAAGAAATGATTCATCGGTGTCAGTATGAAAAACTTCACAAAAAATCAATGGTGTCATCTTGACAATGGTGTTGGAATGACAACGGTGTTGTCATGACAACGGTGTTGTCATGAAAATGGTGTCGGCATGAAAATGGTGTCAGAATGACAATGGTTCTGGCATGAAAACTTCACAAAAAAAATAAAAGTAGAGATGAACAAAAGGTCTTACTGATTAATCTTTCCTAGCTCATTTATGATGTAATTTATCCTTTCAAAGTTTAATGTCTTAGTAAATATGTCAACAAGATGATATTCAATGCCAATAAATTCTAAATTAATATCACCCTTTTGATAATAATCTCTCAAAAATTGATGTCTTACATCAACATTTTTCATTCTATAGTGATAAACCAGATTCTTAGAGATGTTAATAGCACTTTTTTTTATCAAATTTTATAGGTACATGTCTAAATTGATATCCATAGTCTAGAACAGTGTGTTTTATCCACAAAATTGGTGCACAACAGCAACCAACGACTATTTATTCAGCTTCGGTGATAGATATTGCAACAGAATTTTGCTTCTTACTACACCATGAAACCACATATTTTCCCAAAAAGTGGAATTTCCTAGAGGTTATCTTTATATCTAACTTACATACACCAAAATCAGTATCATAATAACTCACTATATCAAATGATTTTCCTTTGGGGTAAAACAAGCCTAAATTGATAGTATGTTTGAGGTATTTTAAGATTATTTTAACAGCATTTAAGTGAGATTCTTTGGAATTAGCTTGAAAACGGGCACACATACACACATTGAAAATTATATATGGCCTACTAGCAGTCAAGTAGAGTAGGCTTCCAATCATTCCTTTGTAAGTGGTTTGATCAATAGATTTACCATCTTTAGTAAGATCCAACTTACAAGTAGTCCTCATGGGAGTGTCACTAATTTTAATGCAATCAAATCCAAATATTTTTAAAAGATATTTAGAATAAATACTTTGATTTAAATTGATACCTTCTATATTTTTAAAATCTTGAAATCCAAGAAATAATTTGAGTTGACCCATTAAACTCATTTCAAATTCATTTTTCATCATTTTATAAAATTCAATACATAAATAATTTCTTGAAGATCCAAAAATAAAATCATCAACATATATTCGGACTACTAAAACATATTTACACATTCTCTTTATAAAAATATTAGGATTATAAATTCCTTTTGTAAAACCTTTTGAAATAAGAAAATTGATCAATCTATCATACCAATCTCATGGAGCTTGTTTTAAATAATATAAAGCTTTTATTAATTTGAAAACATGATTTTGAAAATGAGTATTTGTAAAACAAGGGGGTTGTTCAACGTAAGCATCCTCAACTATATAACCATTTAATAATTCACTCTTAACATCCATTTTATACAGTTTGAAATTAAGATGGGAAGCATAAGCAATTAGGGTTCTGATGGATTCAATTCTAGCAACAGGTGAAAAGGTTTATTCATGGTCAATTCCTTCCTCTTGACTATAGCCTTGTGCAACTAATCTAGCCTTGTTTCTAAAAATATTTCCAGCTTCATCAACTTTATTTCTAAACACCCACTTAGTTTTTATGATCAAAGGGTATTTGGGTCTCTCCACAAGTTTCCAAACTTTATTTCATTAAAATTTATTGAGTTCTTCTTGCATAACCATCACCCAAAATTCATCATTAATTACATCATTGATATTTTTAGGTTCAAGTTGTGACAAGAAGGCTTGATGTTCAACCTGATTTCTGAGAGAAGATCTAGTTTGTGTTCCTTTGTCTAAGTCTCCAACAACAGTGTCTAAGGTACGGTTTTTAAGGATTCTAGTTGGTTTGGTAAAGGTAGGACTGTTTATTTTAGGTTCATCATTTTGATCTGGTTCATTATGGCTAGATTTTGTAGAATTTCTAGAATTTTTTGATTTCACAGATTTCTTGACACAAGGATTATATGATTTTTCATTTATTTCTAGATTTGATATATCATCTTCAAGGTTATATAGAAAGTTATTAGGATCATGTGGATTTTATTCATCAAATTTTATATGCACAAATTATTTCACACACTTGGTTCTTTTGTTGAAGACTCTATAGGCTTTACTAGAGGTTAAATAACCTCAAAATATTCCTTCATCACTTTTGGATGTAAATTTGTCTATATTGTCTTGAGTGTTCAAAATATAAACTTTACATACAAACACTTTAAAATAACTTACTTTGGGTTTCCTATTATTCCATAACTCATAGGGAGTCTTCTTAAGGTTAGGTCTTACTAAGACTCTGTTTATTATATAAAAAGTTTTATTAACGGTTGTAGCCCAGAAGTAAATTGGTAGGTCATATTCATTCATTATAGTTCGAGAAATTTCTTGCAAGGTCCTATTTCTTCTTTCTACAACTCCATTTTTTTAGGTGTCCTATGGGAAGATAAGTTATTATTATATCCATTGTGTGGGAAAAATGATTCAAATTCTTGATTTTTAAACTCATGGCCATGATCACTTCTAAGAGATTTAATTTTAATCCCACTACGATTTTCTACAGTTTTAGCATACTTGGTGAAGTAAGTACAAGATTCTCTTTTGTGAGGTAAGAAATAAGTCCAAGTATACCTAGAATAGTCATCCACAAGAACATATACATAGTGCTTCCCATTTAAACTAGAGACTCGAGATGCTATAAACAAATCTATGTGAACCAACTCTAAAGTTTGAGAAGTTTACACTTCTTTATTTGATTTGAAATAGATTTTATGTTGCTTTCCTTTTTGAAAAGGATTACACACTTTATTGTTTGGAAACTCTGATTTGGGTAGATCCTTGACTAGGCCTTTTCTCGTAATTTTTCAAAGTGAGTGTACATTTCAATGTATTAATCTTCTATTCTATATCCAAGACTCTTTGTGAAATACACTTAAACAAGATACATTCTGTGAGTCTATTGTGTCTAAATTTATAGCATATACATTATCATTTCTAAGAGCATTAAATGATAAGTTATTCTTGATATCAAAAAAATGGCATGAATCATATTTAAATTTTAGATTAAATCCATCATCACACGGTTGAGATATAATAAGTATATTATACTTTTATCCATCAACATAAAGTAATTTGGAAATTGAAATAGAGTTAGGGTTACCAATCTGTCCTAGACTGATGATTTTTCCTTTACCATTGTCACCAAATGTGACATGTATTCCATAATTTTTTAGAAGACTTTTGAAGATTGGATATTTTCCTATCATGTGTCTTGAACACCCACTATCCAAATACCACAGATTTCTATAGGAATTCTTTAGGCAGTTCACTTACAAAACAATTTATCCAAGAAACGATTTTGGTACCCATATTTTTCTGGGTCTAAAAACATTAGTAAAAAAAGATTTAGGAACCCACACTTGTCTTATGGGTTTTCTATATGCATAATATATAGTATTTAAAAAATAAACTATGTTGGGTTCAGAAGAACTGGATGCAGTAAAATAATTTTTAGAAAGGGAGCTTGCAATAAAATTCTGGTTTTTTCATAAAGAAGCATATTTTTCATATTTGGTCATAAAATTTGTTTTTGAAAGGTTTTTTTGTCCCGGTTGATATCCTATTCCAAAAGTGTACTTAGGATCTGTATGTTTACCAATAATTTGAGTAAGGTTATTTTTTCCATTGGTAAAATTTTCAATATCCTTCTTCAATTGATCATTATATAGCTTTAATTCATTGTTTTCTTTGAGTAATTGAACATTTTTCTCCCTTTATACAGTAAGTTCAGATTTAAAAGTTGAGTTAAGAGCATATTTTTTCTTTAAGGACTTGTATTTATCAATTATTTCATTACATGTCTCTTAAATCATATTGCAATACTCAAACATTTCTTCTTTAGACATATTTTCAAAATCACTTTCATCTCCAAAATAATAATAAAAATTTACAAGAGATTCTAGGGTTACCTCATATGTGTTTTTCATGAAGCACATATTGGCTTCGTTAGCCTGTTCATAATGTGAAGACTCTGAGTCACTTGAACTATCCTCAGAAGCACTCCAAGTTTCTTTCATTGGATTTTTATACTTTATGTCTTTGTCCTCGTATTTATTTTTATATTTGAGCTTGGTATAGTCTACCTTTACATGTCCCTTTCACTTACATTCATAGAATACTATCTCATCAGACTTGTTGTTTATTTTCCAATATTTGTTCCATCTTCCCTTTTGATCGTATCTTCCTTTGAAGTTAGGCTTTCTGAAAAGTTTTTTTGCTTTTGTAAAATTTATTAAACCTTCTGGATAATTGGTCCATCTCCTCATCACTGTCAGGTAAAGATTGTTCATTTTTGTAAATTTCTATAGAGACTTGCAGTTAATCCTTTTCTTTGTGTTTAGAGGTGGTGGTCTTGAATGCCACATATTTTCTTCTGATTTTATCCTCCTCTTCCTTGTTTAATTTCAACTCCTCTTCATAAATCATTAGTTTCCCAATGAGTTCTTTTACAGGTAATTTTCTAATGTCACGTGACTCTCTAATAGATACATAGGTTCCTCTCCATCTATCATGTAGTCATCTTAAAATACTCATAATTTTTTCTTTGGCTGTGACTTCTCTTACAAGAGAGATCATTGTGTTTACAATTTTGTTGAACATAAGATACATGTCAGAAATAGGCTCATCAGGCTTCATTTTAAAGTTATCATATTTAATAGTATAATTATTGAGTCTCATTTCTTTCACACTCTAAGTTCCTTCATGTGAAACAGACAAGGTATCCCAAATTTTAGGGGTAGTTTTACATGCATATATTCTATTAAATTCCTCATCTCCTAAAGGGAAATATAAGGCATTCATGCCTTTGTAATTGTTATTGTAAGTAGTATTGGTTGGGTCATCCCAAATAATTTTATCAGTAGCAAGAATCTTATACTCGTCTATAATTGAAGACCTAATTTAAAACCCCATAATTTGAAAATGAATTTTCATTTTAATTTTACATTGGGCATAACTATTTCCATTAATGAATGGAGGTCTTTTTGTTTCAAAACCTTAAAGTCTATTACCCATAATAAATAAATACATTTAAAGAGATAGAAATGTAGAATTAACAGAAATTTATAGATCTTTAAAGAATTACTAAAATCATAGTTGAACAGATTTGAAAACAGAGTCTTAAAAACACCCTCTGATACCAAATGTTGGTCAGAGTAGATTACTCAAGAGGGGGGTGAATTGAGTATCTATAAAAATTTCTGTTAAAATTGGATCATTGAAAAATTTCCCACAAAAAAATATAATCAAATTCAATTGTAGTGAATTTATAAAAGTCATTAATGTTCAATTAATTTCTCATAAGATTGATTAGTTCTCAACTATACTAATCTGAAGATTGGTATAACTTTTGAAACCAAATTACTGGTTCAAAACAGATATAAACACTTTCTAAACTAACTATCAAAGTTCAATTTATTTTTATAAAATAGTGATAAAGCATAGTAAAACTAAAGAATGAAAACACCACAGAAATAAACAAGAGGTTCATTCTAAATCTGGGACCTAGTCCTCTATACTTGGTTATCACCTTCCACCAAGCATTTTATAATAATAAACAAATTGATCCACATCCTGGATCGGGGTTCACAATAGTACACAAGGCTGTTCAGGTCACACCTGACCTTTACCATAGTTATGCATGGGAAAAACAACAAACAGGTCACACTTGACCTCTTCCACTATTCAACGTGGGATACATAAGATAATAAAGAGAGTGATATTGAGGATATCAGTTATCCTCCAGTTATGCACATGAGTCAGTGTGTGTGTTAGATACAGATACACACACTACTCAAAAATGTAAATAAAAGAACACAAAAGAGTTAGAGATATATAATAGAGTTTAGAAGTCTCTATGTGCTATTAAATGAAGTTATGGACTCTTCTTATGTAGAGAGAAAAAATTTTGAGTCCTCTTCTGGAAGTTATCTTCAAAACAGAGTATCACAGACTTTGTGGTTTGGTTTTTGAAGGAGTGTAAATCGTTCAACACTTTGGTGGAAGGGTGTTTGGTGTAGTTCAGTAGGCCTTTCTCATCTTATTAATGTTCTTGTATTCTCTTGCTTTGATTTTTTGGGACTTTGAAGAAAGATTGATTGTTGCAGGAGTATTTTCAATTCTTTTGTTTCTTCTATATGTTTTCACCATATTCTTTAACATTTTTTTAAACGATCCAATATGTAATTAATTTATTCTTGGTGATCCAGCAAGCATGAATATCTCCCCACATGTATGTACCTCGTACTATCTACTGAATGTCCTACAAACATCATTAAATAATGTCAAAAATGTTAATTTTTATAAATTTGACTGTTAGATATAAATTTGAATTAATAATAGAAAAATAGATTTTATGACTATCAGTGAGTCACAAGTATCGGTGACTCATTTTCATCAGTTTGTCATCCTTGGTCAGTCGGCATCGATGAATCCATGTATCAGTGTGAGTTCTTTCCATCAGTATAGCTGACTCATTTTGAACTATTGGTGAGTCGCCCATCATTGGCTCACTTTAACTATGGGTGCGACCGATCAACAGTGATACAGATGAACTAACAGTGACTCATATGAATGGTGAGTCCTTCATCCTGTTGGTGAGATAGTTGGGCCAACAGTGAATCATTTCAACTAACGTTGAGTCCTTTCTTCAGTAGCAACATGAAATAGTAGGTCGTTTTCATTGGTAGCATGTGAAACAGTGAGTCCAACATTTGTCAGTGTCACATCCAATAGTGAGTCCTTTGTAACGGTGTCAGCTTCACATACTTATAAAATATGCTTTTTTGGTCTGTCTGTTAGTAAGACATATGTCTGATGGTGAGTCATCAGTTTTTAAGTGTCAGTGACTCATACATAAACAATTTTAGATGATCTGCCTTTTAATTTAACAAAGTTATAAATTGTTAATCCTCTCAATTACACATAGATAAAAATCTTGTTTAGACTTAAGCGCACATAAATAGTTATATGAATGACATGATCTGATATTCAAGATAATTTTATGTCATAATATAATATCTAACATGAAATAAGATATATGTTAATATATAACATGATTTCTGATAATTAAAACCTTGAGTTAGAGATAGTGGCCAACGGAATCTATGGGCCAACAATGTTTTTAGAAATAGAGTCTAAGAAAATGGTTCCTAAGGTCAGTGTGATTTGTGTTAGAGCGTTGAATTGTGTTTTTAAAAATAGAAATGGAACTTTTGTTTTCACACTTAATTTTCACATGATCATAATTTAAGATGTACTTTAGAAGAGTATGTTTTATCTAAATGACTTGGGCACAAAAATTTCTACAACAATATATTCTTCTTCAGTTGTAGAAAGAGAAATAAAATTTTTCTTCTTAATAATCCATGAGACAATAGATTTTCTAAGTAGGTGGAAAGTTCCACTTATACTCTTCCTATCAAGATAGAACCCACCAAAATCCACATGATAAAAACTATTAAATTCAAAATAGGCATCTTTTGAAAAAAAATAAGCCAAGATTTTTGGTTCCTTTTAAATACTTAAAAATTATTTTAAGATATTTTAAATTATATTCATTTGGATTGGATTGAAAATAATCACAAAGAGATACAATAAATATGATATTCATCTGGGTCGTAGTAATATAGAGAAGAATCCCAATCTATCCTCTATAAAGCATATTTTCCACTATCTTACTAGCTTCATCCAATGTAAGATCACAAGAATTAAGCATTGGAGTACTAATCTCCCTAACTTGATCTATGACAAAATGCTTTAAAATCTCATTAGTGTATTTTATTTGGCTAAGAAAAGTGTCATTCTATTTTTGTGAAATTTGAAGACCAAGGAATAATTCAAGTTATCCTATAAAACTAATTTCAAATTATTTACTCATTAAGTTAGAATATTCATTACAAAGAGATTCTCTATATCAACTAAAAATTCCATCATCAACATAAATTTAAACAATAAAAAGATCATTTGAAATATGATTTAAAAAATATTGAATCCACTTAACCCATTTCAAAACCATTCTCTAAATTAAATGTAGTCAACTGTTCATACTAATCCTGATGGGCTTGTTTCAATCCATAAAGTGATTTTATCAACTTGAAAACATGATTTGGAAATTTTGAACCCTAAAAATCATGTGGTTTTTCTACAAATAATATTTTTAGAAATAAAAACATTTAAAAATTATCTTTTAACATCCATTTAGAAATTCTTAAAAATTAAATGAGATGTGAATGACAATAAGACCCTTATGGATTCTAGCCTAGTGGCTTGGAAAAATTTCTTTCCATAATAAAATCCTTCCTATTGGTTATAGCCTTTAACAATGAGTCAGGCCTTGTTATGGATGATATTACTTTGTTCATAAAATTTATTTATAAATACCTATTTTGTGCTAATAATAGGATGATCATTGGGCCTTTCCACAATAGTCTAAAAAATGTTCCAAATAAATTTTTTAATTCATCTTTCATGGAAATAACCCATTCATAATCATTAATGGAATCATAAAGATTTTATAGATCTAGGTATAACATAAAATAATGGTGTTCTCATTCATTTAAAATAAACCTCCTAGTATGAGTACTAGGTTAAAGGTCACAGATAATATTTTTTAAATTATGGTCTTTATATTTAACCCATGCCTTTGGTAAAGAGAAAGATTATTTTTCAAATTCATTTTCTTTAGTATGTTTAGTTTCATTTAAGGTCAAATTATCATGGTCTACCTCAACATAATAGATTTTAGGAATATGTTTGGGAAAATTATAATCAAATTTTATGTGATTTGACTCTTAAATGGTCTTAGTCCTTTTATTTAAAACATAGTAATCTTTTATTGAATTGGAATACCCAATAAAACTATATTTTTTCAACTTAGCATCAAATTTACTGATCTTATATTTGGTATTAAGAATAAAATATTTATATCCAAACATTTTAAAATGACTAACCTTATGTGATTTATTTTTCTAAAGAACATAAGGAGAATTTTTAAGAATCGTTCTTAAAAGAACATTGTTAATGGTATAACATGCATTATTGACCTATTCAAACCAAAAATATTGAGGGATCTTAAATTCATTAAGCATATTTCAATCAATTTATTGCAATGTTCAGTTTGTTCTTTCAATAACCCAATTTTTTGCGGATTTCATGGAGTGGAGAAAGAATGGTGATAACCTTATGGTGCAAAAAAAACTCATCATAATCCTTATTTTATAATTATCCCTCATGGTAATTCTGAAGTGAAATAATCTTACACATTTTTACATTTTTAACCTTATTGGTATATTTAATGAATACTTTACAAGCTTCACTTTTATGAGCCAGTAAATAAACTCATGTAAATATTTTATAATCATCGACAATTATAAATGAGTAAGATTTAACTCATATACTAGCCACTTAGGTTGGTACAAAAAGATATAGTTGTATAAGTTAAATGGGTTTATAATTTACAAATTCCTATTTATATTTAAAGGAAAACTTGTTTCATTTACCAATTTGGCATGGTTCACACAAAATTTCATTTTTAAAAAGAAATTTTAGTAAATCTCATACTAGATATTTCAGGTTAAGATTTACTAGTGAGTGTGTTCTATAATGACCAAGGAATTTATGTCATAGCCATGATTTTCTTTATTGAACACTAAAACATTCAATATTTGGGCTTTTAAGAGATTTAAAATCAATTATATAAACATTTTTAAATCTAAAAGTGAAAAATAAAATCTTTTCATTGGAGTCAAAAACATTACAAACATCATTTTCAAATTAAACTTTAGAACCACTATCACATAATTTACTAATAATAATTAAATTATTCTTTAAACCTTTAATATATAAAACATATTTAATGAAATAATATTTTGAAAAGATAATGGTACCTATACCGATGATCTTACTCCTTCAATTGTCATCAAAGGTGACATACCCACCATCAAGATCTTCAAATTGGTTGAACTCAGAGTGGTCACCAAATATATTCCTTGAGAACCTATTATCCATATACCACGTATCTTCTTAAGAATTTCCCTTGAGGCATTTTTCTTAAAATAAAATTTAAGAGACTAAATATTTTGGTACCCAAAATTTATTTTTACAAATGATAGAAAAAACGTATTTTAGAACCCATAATTTCTTTGAAATTTTTTTCTAGAATAAATGGTTTAAGAAATATTAATGGATTTATCCCTTTCTTACCAACAATTTTTTTCAATCACATTCACAAATTAAATGCCTAGTTTTAAAAAAATAACTTCAAAATTTATATTGAGAGCACATTTTTACAAAAGAGGTATTATTTTTTGATGCGGAACCATTATTTAAAAAACAAAACTCATAAGTGTGTTTACCTTTCTGTTGGGAACCAAAAATCAAATTCAATTTTTGTTCACCTTGGGTGAATTTTAAAAAGATCACTTTTGAGATCTTTTATCATAATTTTCTAATTTTTCAACATTGGGTTGGTCCTTAAGAAAAAAACTTTTTACTTTATCTAAATATTTTTTCATCCCTTCATTTTTTTAATAATACTTTGAATCTTATGCTTTTATATTAATTATTTTTTGAGAGAAAATATTTTGTATTTTCATTCTCTTATTTTAGTTTTTAGTTTTCATTAACAATAAAGTTTCATTTCTTTTTAATATATTTTAACTTATAGTTGTGCTAAAAAAATCCTTCTTGAAGTATATCTTTCATATCATATATAATTTAGGTTTCTATAAGAGTAAGAAGAAGTTGAATAATTTACCTCTTAACTTGCCTCAATGTCAACCATGAGGAACTTGGGGAATCCTTCACTTGAGTTTGATGGAGAGAGAGATTCATCTCTAGCACTCCATATTGATACCCTGACAGCCTTTTTGTTTTCCTTCTTTGAATTTTATTTGATATTAGGACACTTTATCTTTATATGGACCTTTTTTACACTCATCATATCTTACCTCTAGTGTATTTTGTTGCTTATACTTCTTGTTATGGTGGTAAGACTTCTTCTTTTTGAAGGATTTCATTATCTTATTGGAAATATATTCCATATTAGCTTTACTTATGGAAGTTTCATCACTGTTGTCTTTGAAGGAAATTCCCATATTCTGCTTGAATTATTTCGCATCCTTATCCAATTTTCTTTTCATTGTAATCTCATAGGTCATGAGCGACCCTATATTTTCTTCAACTGGCATGTTTTTTATGTCCTTTGCTTCTTGAATTGTCATCAATTTCTGTTCCCAAGAACTAAAAAAGACACAAAGGATATTATTCAAAATCATCTTCATTGAAATAACATCACTTAAAGATTTACTTCTATTAAAAATATTAGTGAAATGTGTAAAAATTTTAGATATAGATTCATTAGATTTTATACCAAATATTTCAAAATCTTATCGATACATATCAATCCTAGTATCTTTTACTTTATTAGTACCATCATCAGTAGATTCTAATAATTTACAAATATCATGAGAATTTTTACACATATAAATTCTATTAAATTCATTTCTATTTAACCCATAATGTAAATCATTCATGGATTTTCCATCAAGATCAAATGGAGTTATATCATGGGGACCACTTTTATTCTTTTTCTTGAGTGGGGTTATATCCATGAATAACCATTTTACAAACCAAATAAAATATAATTCTAATAAAAGTATACATTAGGTATTCTTAATAAATGTAGTTTATGCCATCGAAAAATATATCTCTTTCTATAAAATAACCCTCAGGATCACTTTGGGTATTCGAGGTTGAGACTATCCTTAGATGATTGTTCCTTTAACCAGTTAAGGTTTTTGAAAGAATAAAAATGTTGTATTTGATACCAATTGTTAGTCTAAGTAAAGATATAAAGAGGGGGAGAATTTCCTTTTTTAAAAAATTATAATTAAAAACTATATTTGGTATAATTAAAAACAATTGAATTTAAAATAGTAGTTAAGCACAAGTATAAGAATTAGAATTGGAAGTAGTTAAAATAAATAACATAGTGTTAAGGAAATAAAAATAAAGATAAAGTGGAATTTTAAATGGATTTCTATAATAATACCCTAAGGTATCCCTACATATCCTCCCATCATGTATCCTTGAGAGGTTTTGGTTAAAACCATGATTTTCAATGGTTGTAGCAAGAAACTAGAAACTTTATTTTTAACGGTTGTAGCAAGAATCATGTTACAAGATGTAATATCATTTTTTTTAGTGGTTGTACCAATAAAACCTAGAACATGGCTAGCCTGTTAAGGGTTATGGCTTGGTAAAAATATACCCTTTCTTTAAGGACCAAGAAATAACCAAAATAAAAACAAGAGTTGTGTTATATATAATCCCAATGAAGCACACTCTGTATCCCAAAACAAGAGTACAACAAGAAATGAGTAGTATAAAGAGAGAGAAATGTGAGAGATAACTAGAATAAGATAAAAGTTATGAAAAATGGTTCTAGAATGACTCTCCAAGGTAACCAATATCTTCAGTCTCCCTTGGGGTTTCTTTATAGACTCCCATTACTTTAAGATAATTCTAGAAGTGATTTGGTTCAAATAAATCCATTACAAGTTTAATTAAAGAATGTGGGGTCCACCGCCAATGACTCACTTTTTTGTCTATCTAGGTGCCACCATCCAGTCGTTAACCCATGGACAAAACCATGGTTTTTTTCATACCCCACTAGGTAATTGTTGTCACCTACTAGTGGAAGCCTCCAAAAAATTCATCCTTTCTACTCTTAATGACTTTGATTATTCTAGAACCTCCATGATTTTTTTTCTAAAATGTAAATATTATAATTCATCAAAATAAGCTATTATAAACAAAAAAAATTGTTTTTTCATTCAAAAATACCTAATAGAGTCATATGTACAATATAAATGAATGAATGAAGAGGAACTAGATATGTGCTTTAGTGATTTCCCTAGTATGGGAGTGTTGAAATACTAGTTAGGCCCAACATTGGATGTCACCTTAGAATAGAGAATAGATTGGGTGATCTTGGGTGGCTGGAGTGACTACATTATGTTTGGGTTGAGACTAAGGGATGTATTAGCCCTAAGTGAAGAAATATTCCCATGGAAATGTCTTAGTCAGTGATTAATTGATTTTCCAAGGATTATTTGGACTTCTAAGAAATTAGTTACATGTTTTTCACTCAAATAATGAAATTATTTAAATGTGATGCATATCTTCATTTTTGGAAAACCTTAGTGTGATTATAAGGATCTAGAATGCCTGTTTTTATTATTATTATATGGTTTGGGGATCTTGATGTGATTTTAAGGATTAATTATTCCCTTTATCATGATTATATTTTGTTGGGGGACCCTGTTGTGTTTACAAGGATTAGGTATGCCTGTTATTATGATTATATGTTGTTGGGGGATCTTGATGAGATTCTAGGGATATGGTATGCCCGTTATTAATTTTATATTGTTGGCAGATCTTGATGTGGTTCTAAGGATTTGCTATGAACATTATTTTGATTATGTTTTTTTGGGGGACCTTGATGTGATTCCAAGGATTTAGTATACTCTTTATTATGATTATTATGGTTGGGGGGCTTGAGGCAATTCCAATGATCTAATATGTCCATTGTTATACGGTTGGGGGACCTTGGGCTTAGTCCTTAGATTTGGTGTGCCCGTATTTTTTTATTATACATGATCATGTTACTATGGATAGAGATATTAATCACTGGACAAAGTAGGTATGGATGATCCCAAGTGACACATTTCACCTTGAGGATAAATAGTGTTTATTTATTTATTTATTTATTCTACACATTTTAAATTATATATTTATTTATTCTACTAAGTATGGAACATGCACATATCACTGCATTCACTAGCTATATAAGAGGCCGCATTAGAATTTCCTTACTGACTTATGTACTCACACCCTTCTTGGACATCCATTGCACTTGGTACTTGAGAATCCATCACTGTTTCACAAGTTCAAGTTGGGAAAAGTATTAGGGATCTAGAAAAGCCTCAGTGTATTTTAGTTCATTATTTTATTTTATATTTGTGAGCGGTCCAGTGGATGGTCAATTTGTGGTACGACTATATGCAACACTTCATCATTTACTATTAATGAAATATCTTTATTTATTTTTTCCACATAATATGATGTTTAATTATTATTGTGTATGATTTTTTTGATATTTTTATTGTTATTAATACTATAATATGAGACATTTAGGATGTATTCCTTCTTCGATGGTGCTCTGCACACCCCTCTCTAGGGTTTTTGCAGGTCTCCTTGGCACTGAAGGTTTTTCAGGGACGTGGTGGCCTTGCTTCTTGGGTCAAGTCCTGCTTATCCCCCTCCTCATAGGGTTTTTTTTATTTTTCTATCGTTAAATAATCTTCTCAATTTTCCTTTGGAAACACTTGTCCCTTACTCTACCTAGAGTCTTAATCCTCCTTGTCGGCTCTTGGATCTTTCTACGTAGATCCCCTCTTCCCCGGATTTTCTTTAGATCTGGGCTTGCGAATTATAGCTGATGTTGTCATATGGTCATCTCGTGTCACATTGGTATTTTTGGGTAGGTTGTGATGTGTTTAGAAGACGGAAAATGGTTTGTTGTTGGTCCCTAGTGTTGATGGAGAGCTCAGCTTCATGCATCTTCAACTGGTGGGGAGGCTCGACTTCAATCTTGAAGGCATAGAAGTGGCGTGACATCGGGGTTTCATTTTAAGTCATCATGTTCATCATCCAGATCTGTGTGGCTGGATCTGGTGTGGTCAATGGTGATGGAAGTAGTTCCATGGAATTGAAAGATGGGTTGAACCGGTTTCTATTTTGACCATTAGTGGGATGGAAGTAGTGTTCATGATTTTGTTAGCTCAGATCTGTCGTTGGATCTGATTTATTTTTGTTCTTATAATTGTTTTATTTACTGGCCTTTAGAATATTGGGACTAGTGTTTTGATGAGGGTGCATGTAACACTTTGATATTTAGATCTGGTTTCATTTAATTTTGTGTGGTATAGCTTTTTACAGGTACTGCTAGGTGGGTGGCCTCACAAGAGGGATGAGTATGTTGACACTCATCATCATCCATCTCTTCTTCTTTTGGATGGATGGGTACTCAGACTTGATTTTTCATAGTGGTTTTGGTCCTGTTTTTCATTACATCGGGTTTACTGGCTATGATTTTCACACAAGATTTGTTGGGTGGTAAGCTCGAAATAGAGATAGGTGTGTTGGAACCTATCTTCTGGTCCTTCCATCACTACTATGTGTTGGAGGGGTGATCTTCCCCATTGTGCTTCTATCACAGCACAACTTCTTGTTAGGGTTGACACTTTTCTTTTACTAGATTTGTTGTTGCATCTTCTGTTTAGGGGGGAAACGAAACATCTTCGTTTTCTTATCTTTTTTTCTATCTCTTATTAGATGTTCTGGTCTTTTTTCCCCTAATTTGTTTTTTAATGGCAATTTTCCATAGTGATTATAATGGGTTCCCTCTTACCTCATTGGTCAAAAGAGTATTTCTGTGTTATCTTTTAATAAAGGGGTGGGATTATGTGAGGTGGGGGCCTTATTCATGATATGTGTGGCTCTGTGTTAGTGGTTTTCAGTGCCTTCTTCGAGGCATGCAACTCTCTGGGGGCATAAATGAGGGATCTTCTCATAGGGATCAAGGTCTGTAGAAGGTTGGGTTTGTAGGAGGAGTTCATTGAGTCTGACTCGGAGGCTTTCGTAAAGATGGTCAAAGGGATCTATGAGGCACCCTGGATCCTGAGTTACTTAGTCAGAAGGTGTTCGTTGGAGATGAGTCAGGGTCAATAGGTCCATCACGTTTCGAGGGAAGCGACTTTTCTGCTGATGTGCTCGCTATTTTGGGGAGTCCAGAGGAGCCGCTTGTTGTTTATAATGGTATTGGGTCACTTATAGTGGTCTATTTGTCGTTTTTACAAGGGTATTCTCTCGGTTTACACCACTTCTGACCCCCTTAGGGGTTTTTAGTTCATCTATCGTGTGTCGGTGGCCACTTCCTTGATTTAATAAAAATAATGATTTTTACTCAATAAAGGAGGATCAACCCTCAACATGTTTAAAAAACTACTCTAATATGAGAGCATAGTTCACCACTATCACATCTATCGCCCTTACTATTAGCCAGTAGTCTCCAGTATATGGAGATTCCCATTTTGGTTCATGTAGCAACCTGGTCCAATTACTACATATAGTGAACTAGGGTGAGAACTTTATATGAATAGGGATTGTTGTGTATGAAGGAGCATGATATGATCAGAGAGAAATTTATTTTATTTGTATCTACTTTATTCTACTTCTCTATTTAAGTTTTATTTAAAACTACATATTTGATTTTTATCATGGAAATCTGACTTACGAACGGGTTATGCTGGAATTTTTTGGAAAAATTTACTGTTTATTTAATTGATTTTCTTTTGGAAAATTATTCCCAAATAGTGTTTCCTAGATACCTAGGCACTTGTGCCACCCCGTGGGGATCTAGAATTCAATTTGGGTTTATCACAGGATGACCAAGATACCCGATTTAGGGGTCACGTAGAGATAGTTTAAGACAAAAAAATCTTTTCACTTCCCCACCCTTGAAATTGATAGACTTCATCAATCCATTAAAATTATAAATAAATGCATACATATTTGGAATTGGCACTATTATTTCCCAAAATTATAGACCAGTTAATTTTATGAGTAAGAAACCTAGTGACTCACATCGCAAGTTGGATGCATATGATATTGATTTATATTCCATGATACAAGCTATGAAACATTGGGAGAAATGCCTTTTCCAGTATAAATTATTTCTCCATAATAACCATGGATCCCTTAAATACATATATATATTCTCAAAATAATCTTAGTTGAATGCACGCATGATGGGTCACATTTAATCATAAATTCAATTTTGTCATTATACATAAGAGTGTATGAAAGAATCATGTTCCAAGAACATTAAGAAGGCATTTTCATACACTCAAAACCATGCAGAATTAGATGGTTGGATTTGAATGCTTAAAAGACCAATATTGTAACACCCTGAGATTTTGTGAAATTCTTTTTAAAAAAATTAATTTAATATTTTTTATATTTTTTTTAAATAACACTAAGTTTAACTTGATTTGAATGAAACATTTAGTTTTTCTTATATTAATTTCAACACATATCTTATCCTAAATTACACCCAATGCAAAGTTTAAATGAAACATAACATATTATTAAAATATTATTATTTAATATGATAATGGTCATCGAGCCATTGGAATGAAGGTTATTAATAAGATTAACTAGATGATGAAAATATACTTTAAATCTGTATATAAAATTAATTATTTGATGTCCAAATAATTAAAAATGAAAATAAAAGTAAAACATTCTCAAAAAAACTATTTTTATACACACAAGTGTGTTTTATATCAATAAATTAACCAAAAAACTTTTGGTTAATGATTTTAATTAAATTTAAATATTATATATTAAATAAAATGTTTAAAATTTATCTTATATGTTCTCTATATAAGATATAAGAATAAATCCAATTTTACACTTAAAACTGTATTTTTCTAAAAATTGTTTTGTCTCCTTTTTATGGTGAACTTATTTTAAAAATAAATATTTTAAATTTTATAAAATTAATTTGATAAAAAAATATCATGTTTTAAATTTTAATCTTAAAATTACCGTATAGTGAATTTTTGGGATTTTTTTGGAAAGTTTTATTTTTTGATTAATAGTAAAAAATACTAAATTTTAATTAAAAATTTCCTTTTTGATTAATTTATTTAAAAAGTTAAATTATATTTTAAATTAGTTTTAATGTTTAATTAGTTAAATTATAATCCTATTAATCCAATTTATTTCATTTAAATCAATTTCCGATTGAAATTGGATATAAAAACTTTGTAAACATTTGATTATTTTCTCTTTAAAAACTCGCTTTCTCATTGCATCTACGGGATCAATTTTAAATTAAAATTTTCCACTTAGGTGAATTGAATTTGGAAAAATATATTAAATATTTGTAATCATAATAATTTATATTATATAATAATTTCAACCTAATTTTTTACTATAATTATTAGTGAAATAGTTAAAATTAATTAACGCGATTAAGGTTAAAATAGGTTCTTGCGCATTACATGCATTCGAGATAAAATTAATTTTCCAAACACATGGAATTTTTATTTAATGAATTTAAATTAATATTTAGAATAATTTGGTATATATTATATAATAAATAATTTCATAACTATATTCTTAAAGGATAAATTACCTAGGTAAATAAAAAGATACAAGTTACCTTGGTAAAAACTATAAAGATAAAATTGAGTAAACTTAAATACTATAGAATAACTTTATAAGAATGTACTATTTTGTGTTTATTAGGATTTTATTAACCACTTAATACCTAAACTACATTATTGTTCAAATTTGGAGTCATATGAGGTAAGTGAGACCTCCCAATAGTGAATACTTTTGGGTATTTTTTAGAATGTCACTCCTCCTCAACTATAAAATGGCACTCACTCTCTCCAATTATTCATAACTATTAAGACATTTTTATCAATAAACCCCTATAAAAATAACTTCAAATATTCCCTCCCCTCATCCTAGAATCCTTAGTTTGTACATAAATCCAACCATTCAAGGAATTAGTGCAAACCTAAAGAGGATACCCGAAGAAGAGGTAACTATCTTCAACGAGCATTTTTATTTTATATCTTCCTCCACCTCCTTAAATTTTTATTATAACATGATGATATAATAACAAAATTATATTCCATATACTGATATTTTTTATTTTAATGTTACAACCTACAACCGTACACACTTCCATCAAATGGGTTACGAAATCGTTGTTCGTGTGTATGGCGGACTACCACCTCACGAACCGATGTCGTTCATTTTTCCACATCCACCTTTAAAGGTTGGGTACAATAATGTTTTAATATTTATATATTATATATATGATATTTATAAAGATATTATTCTTATATAATTTTTATATCATGCATACCTTTTTTCCATTTTGTGGGAATGTGATAGCATTGTTCGTGTGGACGGCGAACTGCTGCCTCACGAAGCGATGTGATTCATTCACACTCTAAAAGGAATGTATTAAGGATGTGTTTAATAAAAATATTTGATATATATGACATAAAATGTTACTGTAATTATAATATATATATATATATGTATATATAATTTTCCACTCTTTATTTCAATACAACAAGAAAATGGAAACCGTGTTTATTCGTACATACGGCCTACTGTCTCCAGGAATGGTGTACTTCATTTAATATCATATACTTTTATGGATTAATATAAATAAATATGTAATATATATATATATGATATTTATATCATGTTTTAAATTCTATAAGTTTTGTAATCGTGATCAAATTAAGAGGAAAAAATAACAAGTCAAAACATATATGAAAAACAAACCAGTTATTACCTAAAACATGACCTTAAAAAGAAATTATTAATAAATGAGTAATAAAAGGGTCATAAGAAAATAATATATGTTAAGATATATATTAATATGATTATTTAATATATTTTTAATAAAATTATATTTATCATGCAGTAGTTTTAATTAGTTTGATGGAAATCAAGACTTAAGGTAAGGGATTTTCATCTCACTTTTTACTTTTGTGAGACACATGATACATTCACCACCTCTTTATTCTAAATGGAGTATAATCTTTCCATGAATTTATTTTATGATTATTCTCCTTAAAAATATTTTTTTAAATATCCACTTTATTATCTCTCTTTCACGGGGTTTACAGTTCAAATTTTAACAAATCAGTAAGGGGTTTTTGTCTCAATTTTATTTCTTTGAAAAGTATGTTATATTATGCACCTATATTCTTTCAAGAGGTTTTTATACTGACCCTTTGACATGTAATATTATGCATTTATTTATTCTTGTGACATTTTAAGTTTAATTTTATGTTATTAATTCATTGGGCTTATGATTCAAGGTTACCAAAGTGGTAAGAGTTTTATGTTATAATCTTACCATTTATGAGGATTGTTTATGTTTAAGTCTCAAATGTTGAAATATCATGATATAAATCTCAATAATTATCATGAATTTTATTATACTATAGTTATTAATGATATATTCAAGTTATTATACTATTTTTTCACTCTTTTTTACTTAAGATAATTAAGAAAAACATTAATAAAATCCTACTTTATTCATCTCTTCAGTCGGAAATCTATTTTCTTTCAAAACCAAGTTTTTTCAAAAAATGATTTCAAATATGTTTTTAAATTATATTTTAATATATTTTTTAAATAAATTTTTTTTAAAACCTTTTATGTTTAATAATTGTTTTAAATTATTTTTAAAATCTTATTTTATAATTTTTCAAGGTTATTTTCAAAGAAATTCTTTTTCAAAATGTTTTATGTTTTAAAAATAATTTTTTAAGGTGGAAAGTATATTTTCATAAATAAATGTTTTAAATGATCTTTAAAAACTATTTTCCATCTATGATGACATCCATTGGTGTTACCTATTCCTTACTGGGGATATGATCCAAGGATACCATTCTTATTCTTTATCTGAATGGTTTTTATTTATGATGGAATGATATTTATGAAACTTGTTTATCTTCCATGGGTTATACCATGATAATATTATTATGAAACCAACTTATTTTTCAATGAGTTATACTATTATGATTATGAAACTTATTTTTTTCTATAGTTTATGATATGATGAAATGTTTATGAAACCCAATTATTTTCATGGGTTATGATATAATGAATGTTTTATGATCTTATGGTAAACATATGTATGAGTTTCATTTTTTGAAGGCTAGGACCTATATATCCCTCCAATTCATTGGGTAAAGATTTATATATCTCGTGAGATGGACATCAATGGAATGGGTAGTGAACTCAATACAGATAGACATGGTTGGAATGGTGATTGAACCCAGTATAATAAGGCATGACTGGAATGAGGAGTGAACTCGGTTTAGTAAGTGACTTTGTCTGCTATGATGGCATTGATAGTGAACCTTAAATACTATGACATTATACGAGTATTTCATGTCCATAATTTTATGATTTAACTTGATTACATGTTCACAATGTTATGTTTGGACCTATCTTTCATGTCCATGATGTTATGCATGGACCTGGTTGAATGTCTATAAGTTTATATGAGGGCCTGATTTCATGTTCTTAACTTAATGAGTGAAATTTTTTTATTTATGCATGTTCAAAATGTTATAAGATAAATTTTATGCCACAAATAAATGTTTTATTCCAAATTTATACTCTCATGGCTCATGTTCATTGATTCCATAATGATTCACGTCTTATAAATTGCCAATATTTATGGAATGACTCGTGTTTATAATATATGAAAGGTTGGTTATGAAATTTGTAACTTTTTTTCATTATAACATACCCTTATTCTTATATTATTCTTTCATATGATCATATATTTATATCTCTTATGTCTACCCTTACTAAGAATATGAGCTTACCCTTTCTTATGTTTCCTTTCCTTAGGTTATGAAGAAAGGTTTTATGTAGGGTATATCTATGAGGAGTACTAAATGGGAAAATCTTTGTGGAAAACATTTAAGATCATTCAATAGATTATAATATTGTGTTCCAAGTTTCCAAAGATAATAAACTATTATGATCATGAGGCTTTTGTTTCTGTAATGAAATGAACATTCATCAAAAATGATACAATATCCAGGTATGAGAAGTCAGATCTCTATAGTTGGTATCAAAGGAAAGGTTTAGTTAACCTTTGGAAATAGTATGATAAAAAATTAGTTATATCCCTAGAGATATTTATAAAGATATTTCTAGGGATTTCTCTAAGGATGAGTTAAATTATAATAAAATGTGATTGAATTTTGGTAATGGATTGAGTGAGTGTTTTCCTAACAACACATCCATGTTTAGATAATACAACTGGATGTAGCTCTGGTAAAAATGTATCTGTGGGTAACAACCCCAAAAAAATTGTATTGAGCTAGACTCGATCAGGAACTAGGGAATGAAAAAGGGTCTTGCTACACACCTAGTTTGACACTCCTGGGGGATAAGATATATAAATTCACAAACTCTTTACAAATCATCATGAAGGATTTAAATAGAATATGACTATGAATAACCTAGGATAAACCTAAGGTTTCAGGGATTAAAGAGTAAGGTGTCATGATTTAGACATCCTATAAGTTATTTCCATGATTATTTGGTAACCCATTATGATTAGATCTTCTCACACAATGTTTTTTTAGTCGATGGCAGGACCCAGAAGGAAATGGTTTAACATTGAATGTGATGAACAATTTTATGATGAGAATCCAAAAGGGATGATGTCTGGAGTTAAGGATATTGTGATTATTCCTAATCATGAATCATGGAACATGATTAACAACATGATCCTTAACCAACTCTCAGAAGAAGATAAGGATAGAGTTTGTGGAGAGTTTTGGTAGTGAATACCATAGAGGAAAGAAGATTCAATTACTTATATGTAAAGAATGTGTAAATAAGAACTCTGGGTAATGTATCAAAGTAATGAGAAAAATTTTTATTTGAGGAGAATAATGAAACAAACTAAGTGACTTATAAGGAAAAATATAAAGTTCAGTTAATGAAATGGATGGGAATATTGGTCTCCCTAAGGTATTATTAATGCATGAATACTTTAAATGTGAAAGTTATAGGAATTATGAAAATATATGTTCTAAGTGGAAATATCATGAAGATAATTAGTGAAGTTGTATGAGTAATGGTTTTTTTATTAATGATGAGGAGATTAAAAATGACATATGAAAGGTAAGGGTTGTTCTAATAGTATTTTTTATTTTAAACATGAGAAGCATGATTAAATTGAGGTTTATTAATGTTAATACATTATTCATATTTCACACTATAGAAAAGAGGTATTAAGAAATAAGATGATGAATCCTAGTTAATGGCTTAAGGATAAGGGGTAATAATTAAAGTGTATGTATTATAATTCAATAATTATGAAATATATAAGGATTGTTCAATGTATGTTTTTTGTTAAGGATTTGAAATAATATGTTGAATGGTACTGATGACCTAGAAAAGTGATTTAATGGCATAGTGGTATTTTATGATTAAGGTAATATAACCCTTAACATGTTCCTAAGGATGAGAAAATGGGGTTTAGTTTGGATAAAGAGATGATTGATATGGATAAAGTAAATTGGATAGTATTGATGGCCTCAGAACTGATAAAGGATTTGTTGACAAAGTGCTTGATGTTATCATTTATGGAATTTATAGAATTTTCGCATTTAAGGAATATATCTAACAATATTTACTTTATTTAAGGAATGAAGTAGAATGTACATTTTCAATAAGGTTTTATGGTAATTCGGGTTATTACCATTTTTCAAGATAATGCATGATGAACGTATTCACATGTTTGGTATGTGATAATCAAGAGCTAATTTATGATATATAGGGGATCAATGTGAAGATGGTTTTTAGAAATTTAGTTACCATATTTATAAACTTTTTTATTTTCATATTTCGGAAGGGTCAAAAGTTTAACTATTTATGAAAATCTTTATGTTGAACTTTGGTTGAGGTTTTAGAGATTAATGTATTACTTCACCATATGAAGATTTATGCATATTGGATAACCTATGCTAACCAATTTATTTTGATGATAAAAAAAAGATATAATGAATGAATTATCATTATATTCATGGATCTTATGATATGTTAGTGCTTCAGGCATAAAAAATTCACTTTCATTTCTTAGAGTAAGAGATGAAGTGTAAATTAATCAAGGAACAACCATAGGGTGATATTGTGATTATGAAATGGAATGAAATAAAGTAAGTATATATTCTCATGAAAATTATTCAAATTTAGGAAAATAGTCATGAAATAAAATGTTTTCATGTTATTATTATTTTTTATGATATCAATTGCCTTTTTTAAGCCTTTGTGTTTTATAGATTTTTTACTGTTAACTTTCTCCTGACCGTGTTCTCACTACCACAAAAACAGTTTTTCCTAGCGCCACACTTTTATCAGCGCTAACGAAAAAGCGCTGATAAAGGGAGGTACCTTTATCAGTAGTAAAAAAAGCATTGATAAACGTACCCCTTTATCAGCGCTTTTTTTAGCACTAATAAAGGTACCCCCTTTAATAGTTCTTTTTTTAGCACTGTTAAAGGTACCCCCTTTATCAGCACTTTTTCGTTAGAACTGATAAAGGGGGGTCTTTATCAGTGCTTTTTTTAAAAGCGCTGATAAAGGGTCTACTTCCAAAAAAAATCATTAAAAAAATTATATTAATATTTAAATATATAGATATAGTTATATTGATATAAATATAATATATATTTTTTAAATATAATTTTAAATATATTTTAGATAAGTATAAATATATAGTTACACTTAATATATAAGATATTTAGTGAAAATGGCTTATAAAAAAATTAAAAAAATATTTTTAATTAATAATTTGCTAATTATTATGGATTAATAGTCATTTATTAACAATTTGAAGACTAAAAAAATAAAAAAAAATAAAAAAAGATCCAAAATATGTTAAAAACGCAACTCGAACTTCAAACGGCCATAACTTTTTATCCGGGTGTCCGTTTGATTTCTACAATATATCAAATCGAATCCTGCGAAGATCTCTATGTTAATATAATCATGGAAACCCTGGTTGAGGTTTTTTCGAGGCCAAAAAAGGCCCAGAAGGCCTCCAAAACTGAGTTTTTAGTCGGGGTACCCCGATTCTTTAACATTTTTTAGATTGTCAGCCTCGTTTAAGGGGGTATTATTGGATTTTTTTGGTGGGGACTGAATTTATACCAAGGTATTACATTCATATTGAAATTATTACTTTGAAATTTTATCGTTTTTTATAATGCACTACTATTTATAATCAAATATATAACAATATATACATATTTTTTATATATTCACACATAAAAATTTAATTATAAATATAAATAATAAAATATATTTACATATAAAATATAGAATCTTTATCTAAATAATAACTAATATCCATTTTATTTAAAATACAAATATATGAATATTTATATACCTATATATTAATCTAACTATATATATATATATATTAATCTAACTATATATATATATTAATATAACTACATATATATATAGATTAATATTACTATAAATATATATATTAATATCACTATAAATATATATATTAATATCACTATAAATATATATATTAATATAACTATATATATATTAATATAACTATATATATATATTAATATAAATATATATTACTATATGAATAAATATAACTATATATATATAAATAGAGATATATATTAATATAACTATATTTATATATTAATATAACTATATATATATATATTAATATAAATATATATTACTATACGAATAAATATAACTAAATATATATATATATAAATAGAGATATATATTAATATAAATATATATTTATATATTAATATAACTATATATATATATTAATATAAATATATATATATATATATTAATATATATATATATATTACTATACAAATAAATATAACTAAATATATATATATAGATATATATTAATATAACTATATATATATTAATATAACTATATATATATTAATATAAATATATATTACTATACGAATAAATATAACTAAATATATATATAGAAATATATATATATATATATATATATCATGAAATGTGAAACAAATCAAAATAGAGTGGTAAGGGCTTAGTCGCGTAGGGGGGAGGTCTCGAGTTCAAAACCTGGTGGAGGCAAGGGCGCGCGCGCATGGGGGAATATGGGAGTTAGCACTGATAAAGGGTAGAAGGGGTGTGGGGGGAATTGGAGGGGGAAGAAAAGAGCTGTAAAAGGGGGGGATCATGCTCTATAAAAGCCCCCCGATTTGCAGGATTTTTTTATTTTTTTAATTTCTTTTTTAATTTTTTTTAATTTTTAATTTTTTTAAATTTTATCAGCGCTTTTAAAAAAGCACTTATGAAAGGGGTCATTTATCATCACTAAAAATCAAGCTCTGATAATTTAAGTGCTGATAAAGGACCCTTTTATCAGTGCTAAAACAAAGCGCTGATAAAGGACCCTTTTATCAGCGCTTTGTTTTAGCGCTGATAAAAGACCTTTTTTATCAGCGCTTTTTTTAGCACTAATAAAAGGTGTCTTTATCAACGCTTTTTGAAGCGTTGATAAAGGGGACCCCCCTTTATCTTCTCCGACTTTAATAGCGCTTTTATAGCGCTGATAAAAGGGGATTTTTAGCGCTGATAAAAGGGGTATTTGAAGTAGTGTCTCTACTACTCTCCATCATTATTTGAGTGTTAGTTCTCTCTTCTATGTCCATGTTTTCACTTCCCATCTATGTTAACATATTTGGAAACCTAGTATGTTTTATTTAAGATAAATTTTTCACATCCCATTCTCTTTTTAAAAACGATTAATTATTAACCATTTTTACGATGTGGGTTTCTATGAAGTAATTTTCAAACGTTAAACATTTGATAAATGAGATGACCTTGAGATTCTGTGAAATTTTTTTTTTCAAAATTAATATAATCTTTTTGATCTTTTTTTCTATAAATAACACTAATTTTATCTTGAGTTACATGAAACATTTAGTTTTTCTTGGGTTACACTCAACACCAAGTTTATCTTACATTACATGAAATTTTGAGTTTAAATGAAACGTGATATATTATTAAAATATTATTATTTAATATGATTGTTGTTACCGAGATGTTGGAATGGAGATTTTGAATAATATTGACTATATTATTAAAATATTGTTTACACATGTATATAAATTTAATTATTTGGTGTACAATTAATTATAAATCAAAACAAAACCCTTTTGAAGATAAAAGTAAAGCATCCACTAAAAAACTATTTTTATAAGCACAAGTATATTTTATATCAATAAATTAACCAAATAACTTTTTTTAATGATTTTAATGAAATTTATATATTATTTATTCAATAAAATTTTAAAATTCATATTATATATTTTCTACACAAGAGATAATAATAAATCTAATTTTATGCTTAAAAATTCTATTTTTCTAAAAGGCAGTTTTGTCACCTTTTAATTGCACACTTATTTTAAAACTATATTTTTCCAATTTTATAAAATTAATATGATAAAATAAGTATTGTTTATAAAACTTTAATATAAAAATTATCTTAGGGAGAATTTTTTGTATTTTTCTAAAAAGCTTCATTTTTTGATAAATAGTGAAAAATACTAAATATTAATTGAAAATTGTCTTTTCAATTAAATTATTTATAAAGTTAAATTATATTTTAAATTGGTTTTAAATTATAATTAGTTAAATTATAAAAATATTAATCCAATTTAGGTCATTGTAATCAATTTCACATTGAAATTTCATAAAAAACTTTGTAATCTTTTAATCATTTTATCGTTAAAAAGCCTCGCTTTCTCGGTGCCTTGACATGATAAATTTTAAATTAAATTATGCCACTTATCTGAATTGAATTTCAAATAAATTATTCATCATTTAGAATAAGAATTAATAAAATTATAAAATAATTTCAACTTAGTATTTTACCATATTTATTTGTTAAAACGGTTAAAATTAATTAACGCGATAAAGGTTAAAATGGGGTTTTGCGCATTACATGAATTTGAGTCAAAATTAATTTTCCACACACATAGAATTTTTATTTAATGATTTGGAATTAATATTTATAATAATTTGGTCTAATTTATCTAATAAATATATTTTAATTATATTCTTAAAGGATAGATTGCCTAGGTAAATAAAAAGATACAAGTAACCTTGGTAAAAACTATAAAGATGAAAGTGAGTAAACTTGAAGACTAAGGAATAACTTGATAAAAAATGTATTTATTTCGTGAATTGGATATGTTTATCAAGCAATTCATCTCTAAAATCCATTATTGTTTAATTTTTTAGGCACATGGGGTAAGGGAGACCTCCCAATAGTGAATACTTTTGGGTATTTGTAAGAATGTCACTCCTCCTCAACTATAAAAGGGAACTCACTCACCCCACTTATTCACACCTATAAAGAAATTTGGATCAACCAAACCATAAAAAATAACTTTAAAATTTATATACCCTCATCCTAGAAGCCTTAGTTTTTACATAAATCCAACCAATAAAGTATTTAGTGAAAACCTATGGAGGATACCTAAAGAAGAGGCAAAGATCTTCAACAAAGATTTTTATTTTATATCTTCCCCCACCTCCTTATATTATTATTATATCATGGTGATATAATAAAAAAATAAATTTAATATACTTATATTTTTTTATATTAAGGGTATGACCCAAAATCCCACACACTACTTTTTGGTCGGAGTAGAGTACTCAAGAGGGGGGTGAATTGAGTACTCTATAAAAATTTCTGTTTGAAAAGTTTTCTTAAAAGGTTCCCCAATAAAAATAAATACATCCCAATTAATCAAATTAATACGGTTATGATAGTTTTAATATTCAAATAACTTCTTATAAGATTGCTTAATTCTTATTAATCTAAATATTAGTTATTGATATTACTTTTGAATATATTTAATAATGCAAAACAATTATAACATTTGTCCAAGATTAACTATCAAAGTGAATCTAGTGATTTCTAAATTATACAGTAAAATAGGGAAAACTAAATTAAACAACACGAAAGATATAAAACAAGTGGTTTAGTCTCAAGCTGAGACCTAATACACTCTACTTGGTGATCACCTACACCAAGAAGTTTATATTAATAAACTTGATCCACACCCTAGATCGGGGTAAACAACAGTGCATAGGACTGTCTAGGTCACACGACCTCTTCCACAGTTTTTCATGGGTATAAAATACCAGGTCACACATAGACCTCTTCCACACGTATCTGTGGGAATAAATAAGTGTAAAAAGATATTAGAGGAAGGATATCTTGTATCCTTCAGTTTAGTGCATAAGACAATGTATGTTTTAATGCAGACACACACACTGTTTGAAAGCTAAAAACAATAAAAAACAGAGAAAAGATGATGAGATAAGGTTAGAAGTGCTCTGAGTGTTATTCTATGCAGCTCTGGACTTCTAGGATGAAGAATATGTAAGATTTAGGTCATATTGCAAGAAACAGAGTATCTCAAGTCTGATGTTATGGTTTCCAGTTAGATCTAGCTCGTGTTCTTCTTGGAGTTGGTATTACAAAGCTATTCTTGAATATGGTCTATGGTATCCCAGTTTTTGGATTTTTTTAATGATTCGTGTGTTATTTAGATGTTTCATGTTATATTTCTTGGGTCTTTTTGTAAGAATGCTCACACTTCTACTGCTCTACCACCCCCCACCCTTTTGTTTCTGGGCCATGTTTTTCTTTTTATTCTTGGAGTGCATGTGTTGGAGCCGATATGATGCATGTATTATGCACCTCATACCTCAGAATTTCTAGTGACATGTATATAAATAAAAATTAATTATGTAAGTGCATTTAAAAGACTCAAATATTACCATTAGAAATTAAATTGAAAATGACAATACAGATTAAATAATGGTGTCACAATCTATCTGGAAACGGTTTCACTTAGAAACGGTGTCACCACGAAATGGTGTCTCCTTCTTTTCCTTTGAGCAGTGAGACATTTATGATGGCATGGTTTTATGGAAATTAGGAACTATTATCACAGATACGGTGTTAGGATCACGGTGTTTGGTCCTTTTCCAAACTTCAAACAGTGTCTGGTCATGGTGTCTTGTCATGGTGTCTTGTCATGGTGTCTTGTCATGGTTTCTTGTCACGGTGTCAGGGTCATGGTGTTTGGGTCATGGTGTCTGGGTCACAGTGTCTGTTCATGGTGTCTGGGTCACAGTGTCTATGTGACGGTGTCGGAGTCACAGTTTCTGGTCACGGTGTTCGGGTCAAGGTGTTTGGGTCCTTTTCCAGAAAAACCAAACCGGTGGTAGACTCACAGTTTCTCAGACTTAGCCAAATATCTGTATAGAGACTTGAGCAGTAATATTTACAGAGTGAATTAGACTTAATCATTCATAAAATAAATCATTATATAATAAAGTTAAATATAGTTTACAATAATCAAACATAGAACTTAAGATATTGGATAGGTTTATTTAAATTATAAAGAAACCAACCATCTGTACACATGATTTGAGATAGATTAAATAGTATTAACAAGTTTTATAGGATGTAAAGGATTTTTTATCATTAAAAACATGATTAAAATCTAAGGAGTCCAACAATATCCCCTTTTTTGATGATCACAAATCATGTGATTGATATATCTGCTCTTAGTGAATGTGTATCTCCCTTAGTGTGCATTTAGAGTGCATGAGTGCATGTCTCTCCCCCTTTTGGGATTATCAAAAAGAGTAAAAAAGTAAATAAGAGAATAGATAAGAAGAGTTCAAAGTGAATTAGATGGAGAAATATGTTTCATTACAAATATTAGGCAAAAAAAATACAAAAATATCCCTATCAAAATATAGTGTTCACTTTTTTTCATCATTGATTGTCTTCTCTTTTCCCTTGGCATCAGCATCAGGAGAAGCCACAGGAGCAGAGGTAGAAGTTGAAGAATGAAGTGAACCACCTGTCAGAGAAGGAAGAGGAATTCCTTCAAAAATAGAAGGGTCCAAGGTAGGTTTAGTTAAAGAGTGAGGTGATTTTTGGTTAAGTATAATAGGTCTGATATGACTTAGAGCATGATATACAGACATAGAAGTAGAGGCAAAGGTATTGAATGGGGTAGGAGGCAAACTAGGTAGCAAGTGTGCAACTGCAGGAGCCACAATAGTAGTGCTCTACACATGAAGATAAGGACTAAATATCTTGATGAAGTCATCAATAATCTCACCACCATATTGCATTGCTTTCTCAAAGTCATCTTTGTTCTCCATGAACTTGTCCAACAAAGGATTGAAATCCTTCATCTTTTGAACTTGAGTTTTGAAATCTTGAGTGACAGGAGGGATTTTCATATTCTTTACAAGGTACTTGAAATGGTTTGTCATATCATGCTTAGAGAAAATTCTATTGAAGTAGAAATCCACATTCTTAGTAATTTCTTCCTGAGCATCATTGGAAATATTGGAATGAATTCTTACCAAATCAAGAACTCTTTCACTATTCTTGAAAACCACAGATAGAGAATCTTTGTCAAATACACTGAGAACTGATTGAAGTTATTCCTTAATAATCATTCTAAGTAGATCACTATCCAAGGAGGGTTGAGATGACTGTATAGAGTTACAAGAAGTTGTAACAGATGATGTAAGGGACTTCAGTTGATTTAGAAATTTCTATAGACATTCCTTATACTCATCAGTTAATTTGTTGAGATAAATAACAAGATTATGAATTTCTTGAACTATTTGCTTGTTTCTTTTAGCTACCTTTTCAGCTAAGGAAGTTAGGTTAGGTTAAATCAGGTAGGAAAATTCCTGTGTAATTTGACCACTAACAAGATGAAAAACAGGTTCTGGTCTTGATTTCAACACTCTCCGCATATCTTCAACCATAACTTTGAGAGACTTTACTTCATCACTTAGCTATTTGTTCTCAATTCTAGCCTCTTGAATTTCATAAAGCATTTTTGGCTGAATAAACCATATGATCTTTTCAAACAATAGGGCAGCATCTCTTTCACTCAAGTTGGTTATAGGAGCAGGTTGAATGTTTATGAGATTTTCAAATCCAGCCAATATGGTAGCTCCAAAGGCTTTCAAATCATCCTTAATCACTAAGGTGGAAGGTTCTTGTGAAGGTTTAGGAATATAAGATGAGACAGGCTTAGGTTCCTTTGTAGAGATAGCTTTCAGAGAAGATATCGATTTCAATTGAAACGTAGTAGACAGATCTATACCTTTAACTAAGTATTCCTAAGAATCATTCACATCAAAATAGCTAGGGAATCTATACCATGTATCCACAGAGCTTGGATCAACTCGATTAGGAATATCAACACTTTCCATATTGGGGTGCATCTCCCCTCAATAAGTGCATCTCTTACGGGGCTAATAGATTTAGATATTTGATCTATTTCTAAGATTTCATCCCTAATAGCCTAACCCATTTCTTTTCTAGCCAACTAAAAGGCGTGATCCATTATTTCCTCAGTAGATGGGATAATATCAAGAATAGATTGTTCCTATAAGTGTTTCTCAAAATCAGCTTCTTTCTCAAGAGAAAGATCTTATTCTAGATGTTCTTCCAGAACAGCCTTTTTTCTTACATTAACAACAAATTCTTCTTTAGAAGCAGGTTCTTCTTCTTCCAAAACAAAAATTTCTTCAGGAACAAGTACTTCCTTCTCAATTGAGACTTGAGGAATACGTCCAATGCCTTCTTTATCCAGAAACATTTCCCATGTAGGTGAAACAACCACTTATTCTTCCTCCTCAATAATATTTTTAGTAATCTCATTTGGTTCCAGACCAGGATCATAAATGTCCTTAGGTATTGAAGAATTCTCAATCGGGTTGAACTTTTTATAAACCCTGTCATTATCCTCTACCCATGCTTTTCTCCATAAATTATAAATGATTTTAATTCTTTTAAATGTAACCTTGAGATGAAAAATTCATAATCCTTAATGACCTCTTCATCTGGTCCAACCAACCCTTTAGCATGAAACATAGCAGAGATTAACCTTGAGTAGAATAAGGATGTTGACTTTGAGGTTGTCTTTATTAACTCACACATATGAAGTATAAAATACTTCAATAGGTTAATCTTGTATCCATTCCTCATAATATGTATCAAAAAATACATCTTGATACTTGAGTGTAGAAAAATATCCTTTTCTTGGACTAATCAGATTCTGAACAAACTTAAACAATAGTCTGGTTTCACAATCTAGCTCAACATCAATACCTCTTCTCTTTGTTTCATTGCCAGTCAAGCTTCCCAAGGCTTATTTTAAAACAAATATATCACTTAGATGATTATGACCTCTTTGGTAGTCCTCAAAAATTCCCTCATGATGTATCCTTAGGTAGGAAGTCCATTACCTTGAAGAGAAAGTGCATCTTTGACCATTGATCCAGCTTCTCACAACAAAACCATCTTCTGTATCAAAAGAGAATTGAACGAAGTGATAAAACTGAGAAACTAGCTTTGGGTAAATTGGTCTTTCCTCTTTTCTGAACCAATATAGCCATACTTTCTCTTTTAGTACTTTTAATACTAAAGACTTACTTAGCAGAAGCCATTTGGGGAAGATTTCCTTTTCAGGTACCACTATTCTGTTCATCAAGTTCAGATTCAAAGGACCTTCAGGCACTATCTTTAGTGCTATTTTCATCTTATTATTTGATCTTGGCTTCTCAATAGTTGATGAGGATGGGTGTTTTATTCTGGGAATTCAACGAAGGTTTGAGAGATATAGAGGTTTCGAGTTTGAGAGAAGAAGGCTTGAGTGAAGAAAGGAGTCAAACTTGTTTTATTTTTATTATTTTGGGATTTCAAGTGTCACAAATTTAAAAGTGTAGGAAAGTAAAAGAATAAAATAATTAATTACAATGATAAGGGTTATAATATGTAAATAAAACGATAAAGTGTCTTTACGGTGAGACCAGAACACACTTTCACGGTGAGACCATAACAGGTTTCCACAATGAGACTGCAATAGGTTATCAAGGTGAGACCATACAGGTTTTCACGGTGAGATCTCTGCTATGTGACTTCAAAACTGTGTGATCATATTGCTTGAAATATTATTGTTCCATAAAGTAACCAAGAGATAGTAATTGTAAGACCGTAAAAAATAAACAAAAAATTTTAAGACAAAAACTATAGAACTGTAAGAGTTAGGCAGTAATCTTAAGATAATGAATTGTGAAATCGTAAACTATGAAACAGTAAGTTATGAAACAGAATGCTTATTACTTAATATTTATCATTCCCAATTCATGTATGATATAATATATTCTTTCAAAATTTAATGTTTTGGTGAATATATCAGTGAGCTGATATTCAGTTCTAATGAATTCCAAAGTGATACCACCTTTTTGATAATGGTCACTCAAAAAGTGATGTCTTACATCAATATATTTTGTCCTAGAGTGTGAAAAATGATTTTTTGAGATGTTAATGGAACTTTTATTATCACAACTTATGGGTACATGCCTAAATTGATATCCATAATCTAGTAATGTGTGTTTCATCCACAAAATGTGTGCACAAAAACTACCGGTAGCTATGTATTTAGCTTCGGCAGAAGATAATGCAACATAGTTTTTTTTCTTACTACACCATGATACTAGTGACTTGCCTAAAATTTGACATGTTCCAAAGGTTCTTTTTCTATCTAAATTACAACCACTGAAATCAGCATCTAAATAACTAACTAACTCAAAGTATTTTCCTCTAGGATAGAATAGTCCTAGATTGGGTGTATTCTTGAGGTATTTGAAAATTATCTTAACAGAATTTAAATGATATTCCTTAGGGTTTTCTTGAAAACGAGCACATATACATCCACTAAACATAATTTCAGGTCAGCTAGTAGTTAAGTATAGTAGGCTTCCAATCATTCCTCTGTAAGTGGTTTGATCAATAGATTTTCCATCTTCATCAAGATCTAACTTATAAGTATTACTAATTGGAGTGTCACTACTTTTAGTGATATCCAAGTCAAAACATTTTAGAATATCTCTAGTATATTTTATTTGATTTAAAATAATACCATCATTATTTTGAAAGATTTTAAATCCAAGAAAGAATTTTATTTCACCCATTAAACTCATTTCAAATTCGTTTTGCATCATTTTAGAAAATTCAATACATAAAGAATTTTTTGAAGATCCAAAGATAATATCATCTACATAAATTTGAACTACTAAAACATCATTGGAAATTCATTTTATAAAAAGGGTAGGATCAGCTATTCCTTTTATAAAACCTTTGGAAATGATAAAAGTACTTAATCTATCATATCAAGCTATTAGAACTTATTTTAAACCATATAAACATTTTTATAATTTAAAAACATGATTTGGAAAATGTGGATTTTTAAAACCAGGGGTTTCTCAACAAATACATCCTCATCTATATACCCATTTAAGAATTCACATTTAACATCCATTTGATATAGTTTGAAATTCAGATGTGCAACATAAGAAAGCATAATTCTGATGGCTTCAAGTCTAGCTACTGGTGAAAAGGTTTCCTCATAGTCAATTCCCTATTCTTAATTATAGCCTTGTAAAACCAATCTAGCCTTGTTTCTAACTATGTTACTAGCTTCATCTACTTTATTTATAAACACTCATTTAGTGCATATGGTAAATGTGTCTTTGGGTCTCTCAAAAAGATTACAAACATTGTTCCTTTCAAACTGATTAAGTTCATCTTGCATATCCATCACCCAAAATTCATCATTGATAGAATCATTAATGGTTTAGGTTCAAGTTGTGATAAGAATACTTGATTTTCAACCTGATTTCTAAGAGAAGCTCTAGTTTTAGTTTATTTATCTAAATCTATTAAAACTGCATCTAAAGGATGATTCTTAGGATTTCTAATAGATCTAGAAAAATAAGGACTAATGATTTTAGGTTCTTCAAGAGGTTTGGGTTCATTATGACCTAAATCTGTAGAATTTTCAGGACTATAAGTTTTCACAGATTCTTTTACAGGATGGTTAGAGGATTTTGAATTGATGTCTAGATTTGACGCATCATCCTCTAGGTTCTCTAGAGTGGTCTTAGGCTCATGTAGATCCGTTTCATCAAATTTTACATAGATAGATTCTTCCACAAATTTAGTTATTTTATTAAACACTCTATAGGATTTACTAGAGATTGAATATCCTAGAAAGATTCCTTCATCACTCTTGGATGCAAATTTTTCAAGATTTTCCTCGGTATTAAGGATATTTGCAACCAAAAACTTTGAAGTAGCTTACTTTGGGTTTTCTATTGTTCCATAACTCGTATGGAGTTATTTTAAGAATGGGTCTAATGGACACTCTATTAATAATATAGCATGCTATATTTATAGCTTCAACCCAAAAATAAATAGGTAAGTCATATTCACTAAGCATGGTTCTAGAAATCTCTTGCAAGGTTCTATTTCTTCTTTCTACAACTCCATTCTGTTTAGTTCTTGAAGCATGAAAAATCTCCTATCATGTTTCTAAATCTAAGAGTAAAGTTTTGTGTCCTAGATTTAGAAACAAAATTAGTTCTTCCTAAATTTCTTTTACCAGGTTGATAGCCAATACCAGTAGTATATTTAAGAGAAATATGTTTACCTAGAATTTGAACCAAAGTATCTTTACCATTAGTAAACCATTCAAGGTCCTTTCTCAATTTATCATTAGATAGATTTAGTACATTGTTTTATTTGAGTAATTGAACATTTTTCTCCCTTTATACAGTAAGTTTATATTTAACAGTTGAGGTAAGAGCATGTTGTTTATTTAAAGACTTGTATTTATCTTTTAGTTCATTACATGTCTCTTTAATCATATTACAGTACTCAATCATTTTTTCATTAGACATATTCTCACAATCACTTTCATCTCAAAAATAATAGGAATTGTGTATAGGATATTCTAGCGTTACCTCATATGTGTTTTTCATAAAACACATATTGGCTTTGTTAGCTTGTTCATCATGTAAAGATTCTGAGTCACTTTAAATGTCCACAGAAGCACTCCACGTTGCTTTAATTTCCTTTTTATACTTTCTATATTTTTCCTCATATTTATTTTTTATACTTGAGCTTGGGACAGTCAGCCTTTACATGTCCCTTTCGCTTGCATTCATAGAATACTATCTCATCAGACTTGTCAGTTCTTTTCCAATTTTTCTTCCAACTTCCTTTTTGATCATATCTTCCTTTAAAGTTAGGCTTTCTGAAAAATTTCTTCTTCTTATAAAATCTATTAAACCTTCTGGTTAATTGATCCATATCCTCATCACTATCAAGTGATGATTTTTCACTACTATAACTTTCTACAAAGACCTCCAATTTCTCTTTTTCTTTGTGTTTAGAGGTGGTGGTCTTAAATGAAACAGATTTTCTTTCTGGTTCATCCTCCTCTTCCTTGTTGACTTTCAGCTCCTCTTCATACATCATTAGTTTCCCAATGATTTATTTTACAGGTAACTTGTTGATATCTCATGACTCTCTAATAGAGATAGAGGTTCATATCCATCTATTACGTAGGCATCTGATAATCCTAATGATTTATTATTTTTCACTGAGTTCTCTTCCAAGAGAAATCATTGTATTGACAATTTCATTGAACCTGAGATACATGTCAGAAATAGGCTCATCATGTTTCATTTTAAAGTTATCATATTTAATAGTATAAGTTTTAAGTCTCATTTCTTTCACACCAGAAGTTCCTTCATGTGAAACAGAAAAAGTATCCCAAATTTCATGGGAAGTTTTAAATTTAGAAATTATGTTAAATTTTCCATCTACTAAGGATAAATATAAAGCATTCATGGCTTTGCAATTGTTATTGTAGGCAGTCTTGGTTGGATCATACCAATTGATTCTATCAGTAGCAGGAATCTTATACTAATCTATAATTGAAGACCAAATTTCAAAAACCATACTTTCTAAATGAATTTTCATTCTAATTTTTCATTGGGCATAATTGGTTCCATTAAAGAATGGTGGTCTGTTTATTACAACACCTTCTAGTATATTATCCATAATAAATAAATACTTTTAAAGAGATAGAAATTTAGAATTAACAGAAATTTATAGATCTTTAAAGTGCAACTAAAATCATAGTTGAATAGTTTCAAAAAAAGAGGCTTAATAGGAATAACAAACACCTTATGATACCAAATGTTAGTTGGAGTAGAGTACTCAATAGGGGGGTGAATTGAGTACTCTATAAAAAATTTTGTTTGAAAAATTTTCTTAAAAGGTTCCCCAATAAAAAAAATATGGCCCAGTTAATTAAAGTAATAAAGTTATGAAAGTTTTATTGTTCAAATAACATCTTATAATATTGATTAATTCTCAGTAATCTCAATATTAGTTATTGATATTAATTTTGAAGATATTCTAATAAAGAAAAAAAATTATAACTTATGTCCAAGATTAACTATCAAAGTGAATCTAGTGATTTCTGAATTATATAGTAAAATAGGGAAAACTAAATTAAACAACATAGCAGATATAAAACAAGTGGTTCAGTATCAAGATGAGACCTAATCCACTCCACTTAGTGATCTCCTACCACCAAGCAGTTTATATTAATAAACTTGATCCACACCCTAAATCGGGGTAAACAACAGTGCACAGGACTATCCAGGTCACACGACCTCTTCTACAGTTTTTCGTGGGTATAGAATACCAGGCCACACAGGGACCTCTTCTACACTTATCTGTCAGAATAAACAAGTGTAAAAAGATATGAGAGGAAGGATATCTTGTATCCTTTAGTTTAGTGAAGGAGACAATGTGTGTTTTAATAAAAAAACATACACACTTCTCAAAAGCTAAAAACAATAAAGAACAGAGAAAAGATGATGAGATAAGTTTAGAAGTGATCTGAGTGTTATTCTACTCATCTATAGACTTCTAGAATGAACCATATGTAAGAACTAGGTCTTGTTGTGAGAAACAGAGTATCTCAAGTCTGATGATCTAGTTTCCAATTAGATCTGGCTTGTGTTCTTTGTGGAGTTGGTACTGCGAAGATGTTCTTTACTATGGTCTATGGTATCCCAGATTTTGGATTCATGAATGCTTTATGTGTTCTTAAGATGTGTCATGTTGCATGTGTCAGTTATTTTTGCAAGAATGCTCGCACTTTTGCTTCTCTACCACCCCCATTTTTGTTTTTGGGCCATGCTTTTCTTTTTATTCTTGGAGTGTATGTGTTGGAGATGATAGGATTCATGTATTATGCACCTCTTACCTCATACTATCGGGCGACATGTCTAAAAATAAATATTAATTATGTCAGTGCTTTTAAAAGACTCAAATATGACTGTTAGAAATTAAATTGAAAACAACAAAACAGATTAAAGAATGGTTTCACAGTCTGTCTGGAAACGGCGTCACTTGGAAATGGTGTCACTATGAAATGGTGTCTCCCTCTTTGACTTTTATTGTTGATATAGTTATAATGGCATAGTTGTATAGAGATCAAGAACCGGTAGCACAGATGCGGTGTTAGAATCATGCTATCTGGTCCTTTTCCAAACTTTGAACAGTGTCTGGTCACAGTGTATGGTCACGGTGTCTAGGTCACGGTGTCTGGGTCACGGTGTCATGTCATGGTGTTTGGGTCATGGTGTATGGGTCATGGTGTCTAGGTCATGGTTTTTATTCATTGTGTTTGGGTCACGGTGTCTGGGTCCTTTTCCAGAAAAATAGAACCGGTGGCAGACTCACGGTTTCTCAGACTTAGCCAAATATTTGTATATAGACTTTAGCAGTAATATTCAAAGAGTGAAATAGACTTAATTATTCATAAAATAAATCATTATAGACCAAAGTTAAATATATTTTAAAATAATCAAACTTGGCACTTAAGATCTTGGATAGGTTTATTTAAATCATAAAGAAACCAACCATCTATAACCATGATTTGAGACAAATTAAACAGAATTAACAAGTTTTATAGGATGTGTAGGATTTGTGATCATTAAAAACATGATTAAAACCTGATTATTACAACACTTCTATCAAATGGGTTACAAAATCTCCATTCATGTTTACGGCGGACTACTACCTCATGAACCGATATCGTTTGTTTTTCCATTACCACATTTCAAGGTTGAGAATAATGATGTATTTTTAGTTTATATATGATATATATTGTAATATTATTATTCTTTAATTGGTATATCACGCATAACTTCTTGCTTTCCATTTTATGGGAATACAATAACGTCGTTCGTGTGTACGGTTGACTACCGACTCGCGAAGCGATGTGATTTCTTCACAATCCACACAGAATGTATTAAGGATGGGTTTAATAAACATATGTGATATATATGAAATAAAAATTATACTTTAATTATAATATATATTTATATAAATCATTTACCTTTTTTTCAATACAAAAAGAAAATGGAAACAACGTTCATGCATACGTATGACCTACTGTCTCCATGAAAGGTGTACTTCATTTCTTATCACTGAATTTTATGGATTAATATAAATAAATATATACTATATATATATGATATTTATATCATGATTTAAATTCATGAAGTTATTTAATCATGATCAAAGTAATATGACCAAAAATAATAAGTCAAAACATACATGAAAAACAAAATGGTTATTACCCGAAACATGACTTTAACATGAAATTGTTAATAAAATAGTAATAAAAGGGTCATAAGAAAATCATATATAGTATGATATATATGAATATGGTTATTTAATGTATTTATAATAAAAATATATTTATTATAAAATAGGTTGAACGACTACGATGGGAATCAAGACTTAAGGTAAGGGATTTATGTCTCCCTTGTTACTTTTGTGAGACACATGCTACATTCACCATCTCATTATTCTATCTGGTGTACATACTACTCATGAATATATTTTATGATTATTCTCCTGAAAACTATTTGGGTTTATATATCCATTTGAGTATTTCTCTATCATGGGGTTTATGGTTCAAAATTTATCAAATCAATAAGGGGTTTTTGTCTTAATTTTCCTTCTTTGAGATGTGAATTATGTTATGCACCTATATTATTTAATTGGGTGTATATACAGGCCCTTTTACATGTTATATCATGAATTTATTAATACTCATGATATTTTAAGTTTCATTTTATGTTGTTCCTTCAAGGGGATTATGATTCAAGGTTACTAAAGTGGTAAGAGTTTTATGTTACAATCTCACTATTTATTAGGATTGTTTATTATTAAGTCTTAAATGTTAAAATATCATGATCTACCTCTCAATAATTCTCATTAATTTTATTCTCATATGGTTATTCATGATATATTCAAGAAGTGATACCATTTTTTCCACTCTTTGGAACTTAATATAATTAAGAAAAAAATTTTAGAAAATATGACTTTATTTCTCTCTTCGGTTGGAAATCTTTTTTCTTCCAAAATAATGTTTTCAAAAAATGATTTCAAAGATGTTTTTAAATGATAATTTAATATCCTTTTTAAAGAAAATTATATTCAAAAAAATATGTTTAAAATTATTTTTAAATGATTTTTTAATATTCCTGTATAATTTTTAAATATTTTCTCAAGGAAAAAGTTTTTCAAAATGTTTTATGTTTTAAAAAGAGTTTTTAAGAGATTAAATAATTTTTTCCTAAATAAATATTTTAAATTATTTTTAAAAATTATTTTTCATTTAAGATGATATACGATGGGGTTACCTATTCCTTATTGGGGATATTATCCAAAGATTCCATTCTCACTATTTCCCTGAATAGTTCATGTTTATAATGGCATGATGTTTATAAAACTCATTTCTCTTCAACAGGTTATACCATGATAATATTCTTATGAAACCACTTCTTTTTTCATAGGTTATGTAGTGATGATTATGAAACCTATTTCTTTTTCATAGGTTATGTTATGATGAAATTTTTATGAAACACATTTCTTTTAATGGGTTATGAAATGGTGAATGTTTTATGATCTTAAGACAAATATATGTGTGAGTTTCCTTATATGATGAGTGAGGCCTATATCTCCCTCCAATGAATTGGGAAAATATTTGTATATCTCATGAGATAGACATGGCGATAATGGGTAGTGAACCTGGTACAGAAGGACATGGATAGAATGGGGAGTGAACCCGGTACAATAATACATGGTTGGAATGAGGAGTGAACTCAGTTCAGTAAGGTAATTTTTCCTCTATGATAGTTTTGGGAGTGAAAACTAGCTACTATGATGTTATGCATGGTCTTGTATTTCATGTCTATAATGTTATGTGTGAACCTAAGTTCATGTTCACAATGTTATTCATGAACCTAATTACATGTTCACAATATTATACATGGGATTTTCCTTCCTACCCATAATATTATGTGTGGACCTAGTTGCATGTGAATAAGTTTATGCTAGGGCCTGATTTTATGTTCTTAACTTAATGAGTGAACATGTTTCTATTTATACATTTTCAAAATGTTATTATCTGATGTGTATGCCACAAATCTACATTTTATTCCAATTTTTTTCACCCATGGATCATGTTCATTGATTCCCTTATGGTTCATGTCTTATAAACTTCCAATATTTATGTCATGACTCCTGTTTATGATCTATGAAAGGTTGGTTATGAACTTCATAAGTTTTTTTCATTATCATATACCCCTATACTTATCTTATTCTTTCTTATGATCATAGATTTATATCTTTTATGTTTACCCTTGTTGGGAATCTGAGCTCACCCTTTATAATGTTTCTTTTCCCTGGGCTATAAGAAAGGTTTTATGTGGGGTAAGTCTATAAAGAGTACTAAATGGGAAGATATTTGTGGGAAACATTGAACATATTTCACCATAATAATATATTATATTCCAATTTTTCAAAAGCATTAAACCATTACATTCCTTGAGTGTGTGTTTGTTTAATAAATATATATTCATCTAAAAAGTTTTAATATCCATGTATGAGAAGCTTGGGTTCCTATAAATACTTAAAAGATGAATATTTTTATGAGGAATAGGAGCATTTCTAAAAAGGTACATTTATTAGCCCTTTATGCTACAGGATGGATTATTTTTCTTCTAGGACTGATTGTGTATTCCTCAAGGGTCGGTAAATGAGAGAATTACTACTGATTTTCACCACAATGGGAATTTCAGGATAAAACCCATTTATCTAGTGGAATATAAATTCTTTTTGGTATAGTTGAAAAGATATGGTGATAAAGTAGTGAAAATGTGTATGAACTTTTGGGATAATAAGGGGAATGAAAAAAATACTTTTTTTATATGCCATTTCCCATTTTGGAGGCCCCATAAGAAGAAATATCCATTGATTTTTTCTTGGGGATACTCTATACACAATGGTCCCATGACCCTATCTTTGTGATGCTCGACCAATTCTTGAATATGGAACACTTCATTCCTTTTAAAAAGATTTTTTATTCTTATTATGTTGATACATTATTCTTTAATAAAGTGGTATGACTCAATGGAATTCTAAAAACCATCACACCTAAATAAGATACCTATTTCTTTATCCATTTTTTGTAAACACTGTGGATAAGGTTTCAGACTGAATTAAATTTTAACAACTCCTTCCACCCCCAGATAGATGTGAAGGGTTTTTTTAGAGTCTAATAACAATTATCATATCATGAAGGAGTGATTAAAACCTTTGTATGAGGATCTCACATAAAAGATAAATGAAACATGTGATCAAAAACTGAAATGAAAAACATGTTGTAAATATGTAATACTTTACACCAAAGATCATCGACAACTTTTTTATCTTTTTCAGATGAGTTTTATAAAGATCACTAAAGTGGAAAACATAAGCATCCCAACACCATAGTGTATCTACGAGTTGTTCCTGAATCACTTGACATTTGAGCGCGATCCATAAACCTCCATTATGTGTCATTGAATCATATTACAAAGGAAGAATATGGAATAGAACATTGGGTCTTTGGGAGTTTTTTCCAAGTGTGATACAATCACACACCACACACCCGCCATCGTATGGTAGTGGGATTTATAATTCCCTCAAGGGAACTCTTCAATAGTATAAGAATTAATTCATGCATTAAAATGAATGTATAAATTCAATGGTTGGTTCATGAATCATATGAATTTACTCTCTATAAATTTCATATAAACATAAAATGATTTCATTTATTGATAGATTATGTGGGTGAAACACAAAATGATAATTGTTTATCATTCTACTGAAATCATATATTACATAAAATAATATTTCCTTATGTGTATACAAATTATAATTTTCATGAAATATATATATATATATATATATGTCATATATATAATCCTTTAGGGAATATATTTGTCAATATTTAACTTTCACTAAATCCTAATAGACTTTGTTTCATTTCACCATATATAGTATCGTATAAAATAACCTGTGAAACCATATCCAAAAATCCTTTTGGATAGCTTCCAAAACACTTTTGAAAAGATATCATTGACTTCACCTTGTATCACATTATATGAAATACCTTGAGAACACTCATCCAAAATAATTTTAGATCAACTCTAAAACACTTTTAGAGTAGCTCACTAAGTTAAATTCAATCCCCATTCAGTCAACCACAAAGTGAGACCATGCATGCCTTTATAGCACTAACAAATAACATGAATATCTTGATCCATATATATAATAAAAGGGTATCCTCTAGCAAATAACCAATGCTACTCAAGCTATAAATGGATTTTATTTGATCTCCATCAAACACATCTATCTTTATACTTATGTCCACCAATCAACATCATATGCAAACATGAATTCTCATATTTTTCCTTTGTCTAAGACATAGAGTAACCATGGGACACAAACAATGTCAATCCCATATATCCAAATCATATATTCTTGACTATATGAGTGTAAAATGACTTGGTCAATGAATACATCACAGGTCATTCATCCTTATGGACAATCACATAAAATGTACCTTATCTAGATAGATATATAATATCTAAGTGCAACTGCACACTCCCAAAAGCTATCTCAATTGATGGTTATAATGTCATACTCATCATACGAGAGGAAAAATATTATCTTGGTTAATCTCCAACTAACGAAATGATTAGCAGCATACCCAATCACCCACGTATTAGCTAAGTCAATAGGTAGACTTTCATAAGTAGGGTATCAAAGTATAAAAGTTATTATGGTAGGTATCCCACCAATCTTGTGTAGTGGGTACTCAAATATGATCCATTCACTCTTAGTTTACAAAATACATCATTAGGAAACTCTATGTGGTATACTTTAGCGGGTTATCCAATGCACACAAAGAATTATATTCTTTATTTTTTATCTTGTGAGCATATTATGTATCTCAATACAAGAATCCTAATAACACTAACCTTAACATTTTTCCACAACGTATAATACTCCATGATGAACACCGGTTTGGGATAAAATCAAAGTTTTACTTTGAGAGGTCAATTATCATTACACATCATTAAATGTATATATATATACATAGATTTATGCATCCAATGTGAAAGAATGGTAAAATAGAGTTTTCCTTTAATATGATACATTTTGATATTCTTAAACTCATTAATAATATTTAACAAAACCAAAATAAAAACTAGTTTATCATATCATATATGATAAACTTTCAGATAATCCTTATGTTTTATACACTTTCTGGGTTTTTTTAACACATTACATCATATATTATCTATGTCACATTTCTATGTGACCATCTGATAAAATCCTCCCACTAAACTCTTTAGTGATAAACATCTATGAAGTAAGCTAGTTTCAACAATGGTGAGATTTTGGAATCATATTCCTAACTATTCAACCAATGAACATATTCAAACATGTTAAAATGTTAACTTTTATTTTCTACTTAAAACTCTTTCTATGTTCATCATCATTATCCTAGGAACCATATTCCGTAAAAATAATTTCGTTGAATTAATGTAACTACTTACATTATTGTCAACCAATCCTTCTTTTAGAATAAATCTACAACCACTTTATATTAATATTATTGTATTCATTTATCTATTAACTTTGAACTTCTCAAGTTCAAAAATACTCTCACTAGCCTCTTAGACATTATATTCTCTTTATAATATCTTGTGAAGATACACAAATTCTTTTATGTTAGTAAATAACATTTATTTTATTTTAGTATAAAATTTTAACAAATAAACTATATCATACATGTTATTTTATCTATTTAGAACATTTTTATTTTTGAAAATAGTATTTTACTAAAATATACCACCAATGGGTACTAGGAACACATTCCCAAAAAAATTTAAAAAATATCTGGATAAACACTTTTATCCTGGATAAACATTTTTAACTATATATTCTTTTCAAACCCTATTATAGAAATTGATGAATCATAAACCATTTGTATACAATTAATCATCTCATATTTTTTCACAAAAAATATTTATAATTGAATAGTTTCCTTATCATATAACGAAAATGAGATGAAGATACACATTTTTATTTAGATTGTTTTGAGCTTGATAAAATCCTTTACATTAAAATCCTTGATATATTAACTATTTACTGCATCTTATGAATATAAATTACATTCTAAATCAATCATTACTTTTATTTTTCACTCCCATATATTTACAACACTTTTCAAAATATACATTCATTGTCACATTACTTTAAAAATAGAATAATTAATTTTTATAACATCCATAATGAAAATGAACATTGCATGGAGTTTCAAAAACTCTTTCAGGAATATTTTAGATGATATAATAATATTTAATTATTATTCCTCATTCCTGAAAACCCTAGGTTTCAATAACCTTGATTGGATTCTTAAAGAAAATTTTTTGAACTTTTCAAAAAAAAAATCTTATGGCTTGAAATTTTACCCACTTTTATTGTTCATACAGTACTAGAATCCATACATCATATAGTGAGTTTATCCATTCTCAACACTTTAAAAATATCAATTAAAAATTCCTTGAATTCAATCATATGGTTGGAATATTTACATAAATGAAAATAAGATAAATTGTATAACCAGGACAATCCATTTTTCAAATAATTCCATCGAAACCTTGAATTAATCATTATATGCTTCCATAAACATTTAGATTCACTTGTTTAATAATTTCCAAATTTGGTTACTGAGTAAGTAATTATTTTGATGTATATAATTTTCCTTAATAATGTTTATTATATCACTAATATTTCTTAAGAACCTTTCTTATGTTATCATTCTAAGGAGTAGCTTATATTAAGCTTGTCCTTTTAAGGATTGATAAAAAAATTTAGCTTGATGATGATAATGATGATATTATATACAAAAAAATATTTTATCAAATGAGTATCATATATTATTAACCATTTAATAAGTACCTTTTTGAATGGGCTCCCACTAAAATGATGACCCCTTTTAAAATCTATCTTGTCTATTAGATATTCAAGATCCATATTTCATCATGACTTGTAATGGTTATCACATAAATAACATATGATTATTTATTTATAGAATAATCCTAATCATATAATATATTATTCTTGGATAGTTAGGCAGACAACCCTATGTCCAATCCACCATATGGATAAACTCAACACTATTCCATTGGTATTTTAACCGTTAGGGTTTCCCAGCTAGTGTAACCTAAAGAAAGAAACAATAATAAACCAAAAAAATCAAGGGATACACATTTTGAACTTTATAATATCCAAAAAATAATCCAATTTTATTTATAACTTCCTTTCCTTACATAGGATAATTCAAGGGTACTTGTGTTGAGATCTACAATACCCAGTTGAATGATCGGGGTCTTGAAAAGTGCCACTTTGAAAGAAATATCACACTTGGTATTTAAATGTTATTTATAATCTCACTATCTTATCTCATGTTATTAAATTATATGTATTCATGATTTTAATATTTTAGTTTTGAATCTTATTCGCTTCACCAAACCAATATGTTCAAACCATGTGGACGTATAACCCGTTACACAACCTGCAAGTTTGCATTACTCACCCAAAAATAGAATTCAAAAATATTAATACATATGAAAATGAATAATATGCAAAAGGAACATGAAAACTATAACATATCAAGATTTTATAATAACAATATGTTTGATAATGTATACAACACGAAACATCGATCCAAAATAAACCACAATATATTATTATTTAAATATGATTGTTACAATCTATAAGTTGAATTGGTGGGTATGAATAGTATTAAATGTATTATAATATATATATATATATATATATATATAAATTACCTAATCAATACAAATGTATTGATTAATTCTTAGTAAATAAGTATTCAATTTTCAGCAAAGTTATTTTATTCTTCAAAAATATGTTTTCTTCAAAAATGATTTTTATTACCTTTTGTGTGAAAATATTATAATTAGTTTATAGAACATCTAAAAAATTTATTTTATAAAAAATAATATCATTTTTTGAAATTATCATATTAATATTATCTTATGGAAAAAATTTGATATTTTTCTAAAAAGTCTGATTTCTCAATGAATGGTGGAAATTATTGTATTTTGTTGAAAATTGTATTTTATTTTAAAGTATTTACAAATTAAAATTCTATTCTGTATTAATATTAAAATTTAATTATTTAATTTTGATTAAAAATAATCCAATTATTCTATTTAATTAATTTTATACTTGAATTTGGTATAAAAACATTTTCATAATTAAAAATACATTTTTATGTAAAACTATTTTTCATTCCATTTTGTGGGTTTAATTTTAAATTAAATTCTTCCACTTAAATGAATTTAATATTGAAAAATTGATTTCATATTCATAATCATAAGTTTTAAATTTGTTAAATATGTCACTTTTTATTTTTTGTTATTATGAATAGTAATCATAGTAGAATTTATTACTACAGTAAAGGTAAAATGAGTTAATTAATCTAAAAAATAATGTGATATAGACTAAAAAGTAACCTAATACTTTAATTAATTTTACTGGATGATTTTATTTTATCCATAATCATCCAAACTTATAATATATGACCTTTTTCAATTTTTCCATGATTTTTACATTTATAATATTTTATCTAAAGAAAAGTCAAAAATATCATTCTCTTTATTTTATTAACTTTAAATTTATGAAATGGGGATAAAAGGATGTTACATTTGATTATAAATATTCAATTAAAATCTAAATAATTTATTTTTATAATAGTAATTTAGTTCTAACTTTTAATTATTAAATAATTACCTTAAATTATTACACAGCACTGATATAGTATTTATTCAATTAAAAGAAATGTAAAATAAATTATTTTAAAAATACTAAAATTGATCTAATTTGAAAGAATTATTGTATTTTAAATTTTTTTTATATAATTATAACATTATATTGATGTGTTAAAGGATTATTTTTTAATTCTCTATTCATCTTGATGTATTTAATGTTAAATTAACTAAATAATTCTAAAATGACACTAATGATATTTTATAATAAGTAATATTTTATTAAATAATTCAAAATTCATAAACATATTATCTTCAAAAAAAATGAATTTTATATTGATGAAAAAATCAACCATGTTCCATTTATGGGTTTTTTTTTCTTCATATGGTAATATCCTTAACCTTTAAATGATGAAAAATTTTAATACTATGGAAATTGTCAAAAGGGTTAACAAGAGGTTAAAACTAAAAGATAAGGGTAAAAATAAAACAAAAAATTGTCCAGATTTTATTTTATTAGAGTATTTCTACTTATCATCATCTTATCTTATAATTATATCTTTTTTATTCTTTTTTAAGATAAATTTTATTTATATTAATTTAATACTTTAAGAAATTTCAAGAGTGTCCCTCCCCTCACTTATAAAAGGAAATCGCTTCACTCAATTATTCACATCACTTTGAGTCATATATCTTGAAAAAACCCTACCAATTTCTCTTATCAATACCCTTATCCAAGTTCTACAGGTTCTTTTTATTCCAAAATATCAACCCTAAGTCCCTTAAGAAGAGATATAAAGGAAGTTTACCAAAGAAGAAATCATCTTTATCGAGTATTTCAAGTTTACTTCTTATACTTCCTCTTAATTTGTTGAAACCATCCAAAAATAATAAATCCAGCATAAAAAATATGCTTATATGTTAATATTATTATGTTACAACCATTTTCTATCTATTTTCTATCATTCAAAAAGAGAAAACATCTTTCGTTTGTACGTACGACTTACCATCTCCACGTAGAGGTGTAATTCGTTTTTCATCACCATTTCACTTAGATGATTATAAAAATGGAACTAATGATTATATATGATATTTATGAAATAATTATTCTTCCAAAATTATATTATCATATATGCCTGTAATATCCTATGTTTTTTTGAGTTGGGATTTTCATACGGATTTTAAAATTTCAATTACTGGACAGGTCAATTTTTTATTGGTGCTTCAGAATAGGAATTTAAAGGCTATAATTCCTTAAAATAATGTTTTTAAAAGTTTTTTAGGATTTTAAAATGGATTATAGGTTTCATGAGTGTCCTTAGGGTTTAGGTCTTGAAACCGGAGTTTTGGGAAGGTGCATCCAATGGCACACGGTTAGTGTTAACCATTTAGCCTAACTGTCTGGGTCATTTTGTATAGGCATTCAATTTGAGAAATCATGCGGAGGGATAGGGTAAATTTTAGGGGGTATGCAATTTTTTCTAGACATTTTTCATAGTTTTCACATGGTTGGATCATGGTTTGACTAACCATGTGTTGCAACTGTGCGAGGTGTAAGTGTATGGGGAAAGTAGCACCCCATAGTTGGCGCACAGTTTTTCAAACTGTGCCCTTCATTAAAAGGATACAAATTATCATTTTACCCCTCCAACCCTTAAAGGTTTTTACCCCTATTTTCTCCCTCATTTCTCCAAGTGCTCCCCCATGCATTCCATCCTTCTCATCCCTTCCTCCTTGATAGTTATCCCTTGTTCTTAGTCAGAATCTAATATCGCCAACTGCATTTGAAACCTTGAAGAAATTCTTCAACTATGTTATCCTCCATCATTTTATTTATATTATTTATCTAACCTTTATATGGACTACATATGCAACATAGAGTAAAATATTGATCATTTATTTGAAGGGATTAAGACAATTCTTTGAAGGGCACTGATCTCTCAATATTTTTCATCATATGATGAAATAGTTTTATATGTTATCAAGATAAAGAAAGAATTCTCTAGTTATTATGGATTTGAAGGGAATCCTGATAAGAAGAGGATGGAATATCAAAAAAGGATAAGTGTAAGAATATAAAGAAGAATTTTCCTACATGTGATAATTTTGTAATGAAACACTTGAGTACTTTCTTAAAGGAAATGGAATTTTGTTGTAAATATAGAGAAAAGGTCCACCAAACTCGTGATTACAAGTGAAAGAAAGAAAATTATAATGTGTAATGTATCCACTTTAAGAATATGAGACACTATGAAATTGAATTCCCCAATCATCAAGGTAATATACCTCAAAGGAAACTAAGGGATCAAAATCAAGACTATTCTATTGATACAACTAAAGTGGAATGATGACTATTTTTGTGTATTTGGATTCAATAAATATATTGTACAAGTATTTTATTGATGATATTATAATCATAATAATTATGAAATATATAAGGATTTTACTACTATACTATTTCATTAAGTATTTTAGAGCATATGTTTAAAGGTACCGATGGCCAATAAAAATGATTAAGTGGAAAGTTGAACTTATTGGAAAACACATGAATGGTGAAAATAAAAACATTAATATGTTCCTAATGATGAGATAATTATGTTCGGAAAAAGAGATGGTAGATTTGGTTAAAGTAAATTGGATAGTACTAACTACCTTGAACTTATTAATCATAAGTTCATTTTTTAATTTTAGTGACCTTCTTTCAAAAGTCATGCATCTTAATATTTGGGAAGGGTCATAAGGTTAACTAGTTATAGAGTGGTTTATGCTGAACATTGGATGAGGTTTTGGAGATTAATGTATTACTTCACCATATGATGCTGCCTATGCTAATAGATGAAGTGGAAATTGATCAAGGCACAACCAATGGATGATATTGTGCTTATAAAATGGAATCAAATAAAGTAAGTATATATTCCCACGAAAAATCTTCAACAATAAAAAATGATCTTGAAATAAAATGTAATCCTAGTACCATCATTTATGATTATATAAATGACCTTTTCACACCTATTTAGTTTAAGGTTTTGTTTTATTTAACCTTCTATGTATCACCTACTTTCTTGTGATCAATTTTATCTTTTACTCTCAATTAGTATTTGGGGGTTATTTTTCTCTTCCATGTACATGTTTTCATTTCCCACCTATGTTCTCTGGCTTAGAAACCTAGTTATGTGATTATTCTAGAAGAAATTTGTACTTCAATTTCTCTCTTATTAAGAGGATGTTTTATTAACCCTTTTACAATGTGGGATTTTCAACAAAGTAATTTTCAAATGTCAAACCCTTGATTACCGATATCAAGTTTAAATTGTGAGGATGCAATTTATTTAAGGTGGAGAGAATGTAACACCCCGAAATTATAAAATAATAACATTTTATTAAATAGAATATAAGACATAAAACATTAATTTAAACCTTATCTACACACAACACAAATTTTATCTTATGTTACAGGAAACAATGAGCTTATTTTGAATCTTACGCTATATGTAAGGATGAGTTTTACCAAACAACAATATACTATTAATATTATTATTTAATATAAAAATTATTACCTATACGTTGGAATAAAGGGTAATAATATGATTAAATAACTTATGAAAATATATATATTACACGTGATTATTATCTATCTATTTTTTATAAAAAATCATTTAAAAGAAAATAAAATGTTTTCTAAAAAATAGTATTTTTTCTAAAAGATGGTTCAATCGTTCTTGGCGCACGTAATTTAAAATAAATTTTTAAAACTTTTAGAAAATTTATATGAAAAAAATAAACTTTATTTTTGAAATCATAATATAAAAATTATACTAGGATTAATATTTGGTATTTTTCTGAGAAGTTTCATTTTTTAATGAATAGTGAAAATTACTAAATTTTAATTGAAAACTATATTTTATTTTAAATAATTTATAATGTTAAATTATATTTTTAATTGGTTTTAAAGTAAAATTATATAAATTTTATATCTATTAATACAATTTATTTTATTGGATTCATTTTCATATTGAATTTAGATATAAAACTTTGTAAACTTTTGAACATTTCTACTCTAAACACAAGTTTTCTCATCACGTCTATGAGATTAATTTTAAATTAAAATTTACCACTTATGTGAATTAAATTTGAAAAATGGATTCCAAATTTATAAATATAATAATTTATAACTTTTATTAAGGTCAAATTAATTTTTTACCAAAATGAATAGTGAATGTTGTAAAAATTAATTACCATGGTTAAGGTAAAAATGGGCTCACCAAGGGTTAAACTAGAATGATAAGCGTGAAAATGTCCTAAAATATTATATTAATTTTAATTAATGATTTTATTTGGAAATTTTTATCAAATTATCAAAAATATGTAAATTACTTTCCACTTTCTTTTAAATATTGACACATATAATAAGTTAAGTAAAGAAAAGGATAAAAATATATTTTCTTCCTTTTAAATACCTATAATGCTTTGGATAGAGAAAAAACAACATTAGTTAGGTTATATATTTAATTTTGAAAGATAAATGAGTTATTTTTATCATGTTAATTTATCATTAATTTTTAAAGATGAATTGGCTACTTAAAATTCTTAAGTAACATCAACGTAGTAATTATTATGTTAATGATTAACTAAAATAAATTATAATAAAAATATTAAAAATGAAATAAATTGAATGAATTATTGTATTCCATTAATTTTTTATATTAATATATTTTTTCACATAGGTTTGAACTTAATATATTCTAATTCATCATTTTCATGATATTTTTAAATTCAAATTAAATAAATAATGTCAAAATTGACATTAATGCTATTTTATAAAAAATAATATTTTATTAAATGATTTAAAATTACTAAAAATGTTATATTTTTTAAATTTATTTTTAAATTATAATAAATATCAAATATGGTCTATAAATGGACGAATTTTTATTTTATAATGAATATATTGACCCATAATTAGTAAAAAAAATTGTTAGCACGGTTACGGTTAAAGTGGTGTTTTTGCATGTTATATGCACTTGTGTTAAAATTAATTTTCAACACACATAAGATTTGTATTTTATAAATTAGATTTAATATTTATAATAATTAGGTACAAAGTATATAATAATTATTACATTAATTTAGTCTTAAAGGATAAATTACCTAGGTTAGGAAATTAGTTACCATAGTGAAATCCTAAAATGGTAAAAATAGAGAAACTTAGAAGTTAAGAAAAAAAATGTTTAAAACATGTGTTTCATTGTGTGGGGGGAGGTTTTTAATAGACCATATAATCTATTTAACATTTATTTTTCAATTTTGGATTAAATTTAGGTAATATTGGCCTCCCAATAGTGAATACTTTTGAGTATTTACAAGAATGTCACTCTTCTTCAACTATAAAAGGGAACTCGCTCCACTCAATTATTCACACCTCTCAAGAAATTTGCCTCATCCAAAACCTATCTAAATCACCCTAAAACATCCATAACCTATTCCTATAAGCCTTATTTTGAGTAAAAATCTAACCTGATAAGGGTTTAGTTCAAATCAAAGATATTTGAAGAAGAGGTAATGTTCTTCAACAAGAATCTTTATTTTATTTCTTTATCCACCTCCTTCAATTATAATTAAAACATGATGATATAAAAAATATTTATATTTTATATACTGATTTTTTGTTATGTTAAGGTTACTTCCTACAACTGCACACACTTCCATCAAATGAGTTATGAAATCATCGTTCGTTCATACGGCGAACTACAACCTCGTGAACCGATGTTGTTCGTCATTTCATTGCCACATTTAATAGTGGGGTATGATGATGGATATAAAGTATATATATTATATTAATAACATATTTATACCTTTGGATTCATTATATCATATATATCTTGTTACCTTCCATTCTTTAGGAGATACGATAACATCACTCGTGTACACGGCAGACTACCGCCTCGCGAAGCGATGTGATTCATCTTTCTCTAACGCTTCACATGGAAGGTGATAAAGATAAAATTAATGATTATATGTGATATAAATGAAATAATTATTATATTTATGAATTATTTATCATTATATAAAGATAATATATATCATTTTTTTATTTACTTTTCACTCATGTAAAAGTGGTAACATCATTCGTGTATGTGTGGACTATTGCCTTCACAAAGCGATGTGACTCTATTTTCATCACCACACTAAATGGGTGATATATATAAGTATAATTAAATTATTAATATGATAATTATGTCATTATTACTATTCTGGAGATGATATAACTATATAATATGTGCAATAACTGGAACATTCATGACAAAGAACGAATTAGAAAATAGGGAAATTAACACCCAAAATAATGAAAATAATGAAAGATTATTAAAAAACGAGTTGAAATATGTTATAAGAGGATCATATGTGATATTATAAATATGTTAATGGTTCTGTTATAATTTAATAAAATTCTTAAAATAATTATAAAGGAGTTTAAAGAGTGTTCAACCAAAAGAAATCATAAGGTAAGGGATTTCATCTCAATTTACATTCCATTAAGACTTATTTGTTATTATGAACCAATTAAATCTTATTTGGTGTATATATTGCCCCTATGAAATGTAATATCATGATTAATTCATACTTCATGGTATTTTAATTTTCAATTTTAATTATTTTATCCAAGGGGATGTGACTTGAAAATTACCAAATGGTAAAAGTTATTGAATAATCTCACTTTCTTTTATGATTATTAACTTTCTCTTGAAACATTCACTTTATTTTATTGATTTTTCATTATTCATTACATTTATCTTAAATATCCATATTATTTCATGATGTATATTAATATTAATATTTCATAAACCGTATACCAATTTTACATATTGTGGTTACTTTGAAATTTATTTGATTAATTGGGGAAATATTGATAAATATGTATCTTTTACTCAATAAGGATATTTAATGATAAGGAATATTAATTCATGAATTAAATCAATTATTTGATATATTATGAATGATTTGGACCTGAAGTGATGTGTGGGTATAGAATTATATATCCCATTGGTACATCGGTAGGTCTCAAGAGACAAATCAGTTAGCCAAATTAAATGTATTTTTACCTATAGTTTAAACTATTTTGTGAAAGGCCTTAACAGTAGAGGTGTCATGTACCCATGACATCACATCCAATAATTAAGAATTTGCTTCATACAGAATTTAGTTATTATCATCTAGGATATTTTCACTATGATATTATCTCTGGATTCATTTAATTTTCAATTTATTGATTCAATGGAATTTACTTTCAGTTATTTACCTTTCCATATTGATTATGATTTATCTAATTATTTAACCAAAATGTGTGATTAGTTATTTACCTTATTATATTAATTATTCTTATTGATTCATTATAGCTTCTGTTGTACTTAACCCTTATTTATCATTTGATCTCACTCTTATTTTTTTCCTTTCCCCGGGATATGAAGAAGATATCTTTGATTGAGATTTCAAGGATATAGTTCATTTTCAGTTGTTATTTATTATGTTTTAATTTCTTTTCCCAATGTAAAATGGGAATCATGTATGTATCTGGTTATCCAAAATTGATAAACTAATTATTCATTTGGGATTCTACCCATTTTATCTATGCCAATGTAATAAATTAAGGCACTGGCTCTGGGCTACTAGGGTTAAGGTCATTATATTGTGTTATGCATGGTACCAAAGTGGTAGGTGGGTCTGTCGTAGCTCGATAGCCCTAGAGGGGGATCCTGTTCAGACACTTTGGGTGACTTAATGATGAGAATGAGATGGATTATGGGGCCTAATGGCCTAGTGTGGCCTTACCTAGAGGCATGATGATCATGAGTGATCATACTTGTATGTGATGATCATGGGGCATGATGATCATGAGTGATCAGGAATTCCTGGAAAAAGTGGGGCATGATGGTCTATGTGACCTGACTAGAGGTAGCATTGAGGCATAATAACCAATTTTGGTTTTTCCTTGAGGCATGGGGAGTGTATGTATATTTATAGGTTTGAGGTATGGATCTGATGTTGAGATGTGTCCATGATTGTTACGTTGTTTTCCATTATAGTGTCAAAGCATGTATAACTGAGGATTGTGGAAGATTGGTTAGTGAACTAATGATTAACATGATTATTTCTTGTCTGCTCATTTATTTATTATTATGTTATACACTCTTAGGCATGTTCACACTTTTTGAGGATGCATTGGTGGTGTCCTACAAATTTTTTATACTTACACCCTACTCATACATTTTAGTGTGCTTGTAGATTTTGAAGACCCAGGATTCGATAAAGGGAAAGGGACTTATAGTAGATGATTGAGTATTGGATAATAGAGTAGAAGTGGACTAAGAAATAATCTAAATGACCCACATATGTTTAATTATTTGTTATCTCTTTACGTATCTACTACTTACTTTCTAGATAAGATTGCCACATTGGGAGCTGTTTATTTATATGACATGTTTAGTTCATTATTCTGCATGGTTAATTTAATTATTTATTATTATTATTATTATTTATTATCATTATATAACTTGATACATAGGGTATAGTCTCCCCACTATCAGACTTATACCCTCACTATTATTTGGTATCCTCTTTCGTATGGTGAGGCACTTATGAGGTCACGAACATCCAGCTTGGACCTGGTGGTTCAAGTTGGGATGTTACAAAATGGTAACAGAGGGAGGTTTTGATCCTCTAACCCATGGTTTATGTCCCCACCACACTTCTATTTCACCACTCTGATTATTTATTGATATTATTATTTATTTAGTATTGTGTTATGACTTGATATAGAGGGTATAGTATCCTCGCTATCAAACTTAGACCATCACTGCTATTCGGTAGACTCTTTCATGTGGTTAAGTGTGCATGAGGTCACATAGAATCCATCTTAGATCTATTGGCTCGGTTCAAGATGTTACAGTGGAGGTGTATGGGGTTATTAGCACCACGCGATTGGAATATGGTTAGCCCAACCATACGGCCTAACCGTGTTCTTCATTAATAAAGGATTTACAATTTTTCCCTATGATCCTTAAAGGGTTTTACCCCCTATTCTCCCTCGTTTTTACATGATCCCCCCCCCACCATCCTTTTTATCCCTTCATCCATGGTATTTCTCCCTTATTGTTGTTCAGAATCAAATGTCGTCGAGTTCATTGGAAACCTTGAGGTAATAATTCGACTTCATTATCCTCTTTTGTGTTCTTTCTCTTCTTCCTCTAACTTTGGTTCAAACGATTATATATTCTGGTCTTGAATCCAATGGATCATGGTGGAATTAGATACCGATGTTGTGAGTTTTACTCTACCTAGGAAGAGGGGACCTAAGAGGTTATCTGTGCTTGGTCGTATTCCGTTTAAATGAGGTATACCTTTTTTATGAGTTTTTTATTAGGTTTTTTACCTAAATAAATTTAATTAAATAAATGTGTAACACAATTGGAAGGTTTTTTCCTCAGAATGGTGTTGGGGGCACCCCGTAGACCTTATTCAATTAGTTTCTCGAATTGTCATCAAGAAGCAGGTGTCCAGTGAGATATATCATGTTATGACTTCTGGATTTGATATTATACTTAATTATTTAATGATGTATCTTATGTTTTTGGACTATTATTGAGTTTTCTAGTGTTAGGTAGGATCTTGAAAGCTGGTGTGGCTTGGATTGGATATCAGTGAGATCAGATGGATCTATCAAGAGTTTTTTATAAATGGTTTAATGAATTATAAAGGTAGGTGGTTTTTTGTACCTTCCCTATGGTGTTTATGCATGTTTATTGTAGTATGTGCATGCTTGGGATTTACCTTGAGTAAAATACCCCCAGTTCAAATTATTCCAATGAAGTGTTGAACTAAATAAGTTCATTTGGTTAAGATGGATAAATTCTAGAGGTCGGTTTCAACCATTATGTGCTAGAATCATACCTCAACATGAGACTATGATCAAGGTTGAGGATCCCCTGTGGGATGCCTCCACATATGATTCGGCCCATAGGATTCCATGTAGGATTCCTCAACTTGCTTATTCCTTTTGGGGACCCCAAGAGGGATTCCCTTACTTAGGTATTCACTTAGAGGATTCAAATAAGGATGCCACCATTTACATGAGAACCTCAAAGATCCTTATTAGGATGCCCTCCTAGTCACTAACCTGGGGGGGCTAGTGGGTGACCTAATTTTTTAACAACTCTGAGCAGGTATGTCATGGGTTTGGTAGCGGGTGGAACCTAGAACCCACATTGAACAAGTAATCCCATGAGGCTATTATATTGGCGACTGGGTTTAGTCATTCATCCACCCTCACACTTTATTTTATGAAATTACATGCTTAATGTTAATGCAACTATAATTTTTAGAGGTGAATTCTGGTATTTTGGTTGGTGAGCCTATCGATATGTGACTTATGTCATGGATTTCCAAAGGTACATCCTAGTATCTAGCTTTAGAGCCTTGTTATGATATTATTCAGATGCACATATGTACTACCTAGGATTCAGATTATAATACTTTATTATTGATTATTCTATTATTAAGATTCCTAGAGGTACTTCCTAGGATCTGTATTTTTACACCTTCAGTGATACTTGGATTCCCATGTAGGAAGTTCTTGGATAGACTCATAGGCTATATGGAGTTATATACACCTTTATTGATACTTGTATTCCCATGTGGGAATCCATTTGATGAACTCATGGGATAGATGGGATTATATATTCCATGAGTGATACTTGGATTCTCATGTAAGAATGCCTTGGACAAACTCAGATGCTAAACATAATATATATGTCTTGAGTGATTCTTATATTCCCATGTAGGAATTCCTTAGAAGGGGTCATAGGTTAATTTGATTATATATACCTTGAGTGATACCTATATTCCCATGTAGGAATTCCTTGGGAAGACTCATAGGGAAAATGGATTATATACGCCTTGATTGATTATTGGATTCCCATGTAGGAATGTCTTGGGCGGACTCATAGGGAAAGTGAAATTATTTAATGTTTGATTATTATTATACACAAATGCCTTGGTTATAAACCTTGGGTCCCAGTTTCATTTATATAAGTAAAAGTGTCATATCTATAGGATGTCTATATTTTACCTAGAATCCTTCATTATAGTGATTGTAGGTGGGCACAGGTAATCCCTAGTCTAGTACATGTATCCCCTTGTGGGGACATAGATTTCTCAGAGACATTTCGAGTGCTGGCCAAAGAAGTTATCAATGATCAGGTATATGGACCCAAGGATTTATAGGATTATACATGGATTGAGTGGTATAACATACAACTCAATGTATTAGTCATTGGATTTCCATGAGATCAGGATCACGGACCCAAGGATCGATTTTGGATTGAGTTTACTCATGATATTTGTTGCATTTATTTTATTCTAATTTTGTATCGTCTAGGCTCAGCTTATTTCATGAGAATGTCCTTATAACAACATTCTCTGGTAAAACTTTTCTCCTTTAGTATTTTTAAGGAGTTTTTATTATCATTTTTATCCTGGTGAGTAACTCAAATATACATATAGTACATTTAATATCTATGTATGGGACAACTTTTTTTGTTCCCTACTAAGTTTTGTACCCACACCCTACTCTGGATACCATTGCATTGGGGTACCCGAGCAGAAATTTACTTGGTTGCAGGCACAGGATAGGGTGAGTCCCGATACCAATCAAGAATGATGACTCAGATATTTATGTAAATATGGGTATGTAGTATGGCTTAGTGTATAAATTAGAGCCTTGTATGTAATGACATAAACTTTTATAAATAAAAATCTCTTTATGATTGAATTAAATTCCCTATTATGGTTATAGAAAACACATTCATTTATTTAGTTTTTTTATATCCAATAGTATTTAAAAGAATTTTAAGCATCATTAAAATTGATAAAATAGTTTTTGATAAGTAATCATATGATTAGTATAAATATAGGGTTATGATAAATCCAACTGACACGGACAAAAGAAGCAATGGCCCCAACCAGCAGGATCAAACCCTATGAATCCCATTTATTAGAGTTTTCAAGGGAGATATAATAACTAGGATTTACCCTTGACCAATCCCAATCCAATATCTAACAAATAATTCATGATTTAAACCATTTATGTGATAATTTCAAGCGCATCAAGATCACGGTCCAAACCATGTACGTCAAACCACCCCATGAAAACCTCACCATCACACACCTTAACCTTAGTGTGTTTGCCTATGTAATAAAGGGATATGTATCAAGACCCTAATAATATAAATATATATATTTTATTTTTAATATAATAAACTTTATATTTACTTCTTATTGTTGTTACTTTAAAAATGATTTTGATTTTGATACGATAAAACACAAATTATATTTTTGGGGAATATACAATTTCAATTAATACATTAATTTTGATTAATTAATGGATTTTTTAAATAAATAATATTTTAATAAAATATTATTATTAAATAATTTTTAATAAATATAAATTTTAATATAATTTTTATGAAGTCAAATGTAATTTTTATAAGGGTTCAAAAATTATTATTTTCGAAAAAACCAAAATTTATTAATAAATGTCGATTCCTATTTTAAAAGTAAAAATTAACATATTTAGAAAATTATCTTGATAAAATAAATATTATTTTTCGAATCATAGTTCCAAAATTATCCAACAATTCATTTTTCATAATTTTTTGAAACAGTGAAATTTTTGGTCAAAAATTAAATACGGTATAAATATACAGTGTGTATTATGACATCATAATGACCCAAACTTATGTGATAAATGATATAAATGGTATCTATGACCAAATATATTTTTAAACTTTAAAATAATGTTATTTTGAAGTTATTTTATTAATTTTATAAAGCCTTTATAAATCCTCCAAAACCAATATTATATTTTATAGTTTTAAAATCATTTTTTAAGAGGGTGACTCACTTATACATCACCAAGGGTAATATATTAATAATATTATCCCTTGGACTTATAAAATAATTAAAAACAATTCTCTTTTCCAAAAATTATGTGAAAACCCGTGATAAGTTTTTTGGTTTTGAATACTTTGTTATATAGATTCCAAAACCGAAGTTTGAGAAATAATAAAGAACTCCACTCTCTTTTCCTATATAAAATCACCAATATACCCTTAATATTCACTAAAAACCTTAAATAACATCCTTAGTCTTCCCTAACCTCTATATATTCCTCCCAAGGTTCTCCCAAGATCTCAAGAATCTCCTCCCAATCTTTTAGAATCACCCACTCAAGGTAAGGGATCATTTCCTTCTCTTTATTCAATCATCTTCTTCATTTTATGACTTTTATTTCCAAATAATAATGTTGTGATATGTTTTTTCACATCCCTATTAATTTATATTTTATTTAAAAAAAATTATAGACCTTTTTCTCTCTCATTAAACCATTTTTTTAATCTTTAAGTACAGCTATTATGCTACCGAAATTTCACTGTGATTTTTCCATGTCAAACCTTTGCAATGTGAATACCATCATTATTTCCACTCAAGGGTATTAACCTAGACATACCTATACTTATTTTATGGGGTAATTACATTTTTTTATTCCATAATACCTAGTCATGTAATTAAATTTGATCAAACATTACCCTATTTAGAATGATCTATGTGGCACACTTATACTTGTACATGAAATGAAAGCGACAGGTGTGCCTGAATTTATATAGTGATCCAATGCATTGGGTATTGTTTTAGTGTCATGAGACATCATGCAAGGAATTAGGGAGTGAAACTAATCCATCATGACAATTTTTACACCATTTTATTATGTCTTAGTGGTTATCTTTGACATGTGTTTATGGTATCATGTTTAAAGTTGTTTCCACATTTCCATATTGCCTTTATGTTATCATGTTATATCATGATTTATTATTCAAAATTATAATTATCATCCCTATTATGTAACCTTTATATGCCTATTGGATCTCATTTACTACTTTATCATCATGGTTTACTTTATTTATCCCCTTACTAGGTTTTATAGATCACCCATTTCTTATGTACTTCCTCAGGTTATCCCATGAAGTTTTAGAAGATCAATGATTTATAAGATAATGTTAAGGTGGTTTTAAATAATTTTGTCATATCCCATGTTCAAGATGTTATTCCATATACCTAATTCCAAAAAACACTAGTCTTAACAATATTATGGGTTGTATTATGTGTACCCTTGCGTAATAAATCATTAATTAGTGTATAATAAATAAAATTATTGTCATAGTTGGAATTAGAGACAAAGGAGGTTATCTGGTCCTTGGGAACTCTCACGTGTGATATTTATACAAAGTATGGCTCTCTGCCCAAGGGCTTCATGGGGAAAGGGTTTCTATTGGGTGTGGTGGTGTGTCCCTCCCATGAGGTGAATCTTCCCATTGATTTACCTAATAGGTATCAATTATAGTCCACTAGAAATAATTCCAGGCTACTATAGTTGATATCAGAGGAAATGTTGGGTATTTTTGGGATTCATATTAGAAAACATTAAAGAAATATTTAGGGATAACACTAATTTAAAAAGATATCCGTAATTATTTTTAAGTATAGAGTAATTGGTTTCCAATAAAATGCATAATTGTATAGATACTACAAGTGGATGTGGCTCTAGCACAGATGTAAGAAGGGGTAATACCAAAAAAACATTGTATTAAGCTAGACTCGATTGAGAACGGGTGCATGAAAAAGGATCTTATTGTACACCTGGTTTGACACACCTAGGGGATATGATTTAGAAAATTCATAATATCATTATGAACCATTATTAAGAAGAAAAAATCTCATAATATTATATGTTATAAAATATATCATGGATAACATAGATCCTAGAAATTCTTAAGTTAATGAAATTTGTTTCATTTATAAATTATCCCTTTAATATTATTGGTTTCCCATTTATGTGTTTAATAGTTTGAAAATTATTATCCCTGAGTCTATTTTGGATGAAGTAAATGGTTAGAACCAAAATAAAAAAATGAAAGGTAGGGTTATGATCCATATTTCTACACATTCCTTTGTGTAATGCAAGTTTAATATAACTATTCAAACACCCTCACAAATCATGAAATTATAGATTTCATTGAAAATGTAAAATGGTGAAATTGTTTCATCTCAAGTATATAACTTCTACCCTGTCAAAATTTTTACATTTAAATTCCCATTGAACCTTGTGATATTCCCTTTAGTATAATTTTATGTGATTCTGGGTATAGATTAGATTTATTTACATATAACCAATATAAATTTTTTTGAGAAGGAAATCACTCTATGTATCATGAATTGTTTTCCAATTCTGTAAATTTTTTAGGAGGAGGATGAATCTTCTTTTTCACCAACATCTCAAGAATGCATATTATTTCTATATAAGAAAGTGTATCTAGATCAAATGATTGAGTCTAAGTAAAATATCATCCTTGAATACATTTTCATTATGATGTAATACACTAAAGTGTTTCCCCAATAATTGTATGGTATTTATCCTAATCGAGAGGTTTAATTTTCAATCGAGATTATACCTGGGATTTTCCAATATCCATGACTCTATATAGAATGTATGTTGTGGAACTTGAGGATCTGAAGAAACAAATATATGATAATCTAGATAAAGGGTTCATATTCCCAAGTTCTTCACAATAGGGTGAACCAGTCCTCTTCCTCAAAAAAATTATGGGTCAATGCATCTTTTCATTGATTATCATGAGCAAAAAAGATCACAATAAATAACAAGTATCTTCTTCCATATATTGATGAATTATTCTATTAGCTATGTTGATCTCAATACTTCTCCAAGGTGGATCTCCGGTCATGGTATTATCAAGTAAGGGTGAATAAGGAGGACATATCTAATACTACTTTTTGTATAAGATATAGGCACTATGATTTCATAGTAATGCCATTTAGACTCACTAATTCCCTAAAAATATTCATGGACTTGATTAATAGAGTCTTTAGATATTACCTAAAAAAATTGCTTGTTTTTATAGACTATATTCTAATATACTCTAAAATAAAGGAGCATGAGAATCATCTGAGCACTGTGCTAAAAACATTATGAAATAATAATATTTATGAAAAGTACATAAAATGTGAGTTTTGGTTGAAGTAAGTCTCATTATTGTGGAATATTATCATAAATAATGAGATATTTGTGGACCCTTAAAAATAGAGGTAATTGAAGGATGGCCATGGTCAACTAATGTGATGTAAATTCATAGCTTTCCTATAATAGTTGGGTATTATAGTTGATTTTTGAGAAATTTCTCATGACTGACAAACCCTATAACCATGATAACTTAGAAGGGAGTTAAGATTTTCTGGAATAATTAATGTGAAGAGAGCTTTAAGGAGTTGAAAAAGAGACTTATAACTTCATTTTTTCTTACACTACCCACCCATAAGTGGGGAACTTTTCATGGTATACAACGATGCTTCAAAGAAAGGTTTGGGTTGTGTACAAATGAAGAATAATAAACTAATAGAATATGCCTCAAGGAAATTAAAATTTCACGAATAGAACTACCCAACGCGTGATTTAGAGTTGGTTGTAGTAATTTTCACATTGAAAATATATCAATGTTATCTCTATAGGGAGAAGTGTGAAATATTTACAGATCATTAGATCCTCAATTACATATTCACACATGAAGATATAAATATATTCCAAATAATATGGTTAGAGTTTATTAAGGACTATGACTACTCAATCCACTACCATCCTAAAAAAGAAAAGAAAGTGGAAAACACTCTAAGTAGAAAGGATCTGACAATTTTATCATTGATGAGAATTAATAAGGATCATATCTTCTTAGACTTGAAATGGATGGATGTGGGAATCATAAAGGAAGGAACATCATCAATACTTTCACATATTATTGTTCAACCATCCCTTCTAGAGAGGATAAAGGACTCTTAAAGATATGATGTAGAAATTTAGAAGAAATTGGAAGCTATAAGAAAATGGAAATCATTAGGGTTCAAAATTAATGAAGGATTTGTAATATTTAGGTCATGACTATGTGTACTATCAAATCCTAAGTTAAATGAGCTGTTGGATGATGTTCATAGCTTGAAATTATCCATCCATATAGGGATAACAAAGATATATCTAGATCTATGAGATCACTATTGTTGGGAAAATATTAAGGAGATCATGGAATATACATCAAGGTATCTGGTATGTCAGTAAGTGAAGGAATAAATAAAAAAAATACAATGGGATGATGCAACCATTCATACCTATATAGAAATGTAAAAACATAACCATGTATTTTTTTCACTGATCTTATGAATATATCAAGAAAAAATAATTTTATATGGGTTGTGGTGGATCATCTTACAAAGACTTCTTACTTAATTTCAATTCGAAAGGACTTCTCACTTGATAAACTTGTAAAGATATAAATTAAAGGAGTTATGAGACTACATGAAACACCACTATATATTTTATCTAATTGAGATCCAATATTTATCTCTAAGTTCTATAAGAATCTCCAACATTATCTAAATATTATGTTGAACTTCATCATGGATTATCAACCTCAACTGATTTCCAATCTGAGTGGACTATCTAGACACTTTAGTACATGTTGCAAGAATGCTCAATGGACTTCAAAGGAGGATGATATCAACATATTATTCTATTCAAGTTCTCATACAATAATATTTTCCACTCAGGCATCCAAATGGAACCTTATGAATCTCTTTATGGGAAGAGGTGCATAACACCTGCATATTGGGATGAAGTTGGGGAATGAAAATTTCTAGGTCCTAAAATAGTTGAGGAAATAGTGGAAAATGTCACGACCCGCCCTCGGGGTCCGTGCCGTGACTACCCCAAGCCCGCCTTCCATAGGCCAGGGGCTGGCGACTAGCACCAAGGCGTAAATCCCAGAAAAAGGGAAGGCATTGCCTTTGTAAAGTAAACAAACACCACAGAGTAAGCAAGCAGAAGTAAAACACTAAGTACAAAAAGAAGAGCTGAAAAGTAAAAAGGGGCCGGAAATACAAGCCCAACTGTAAAGTACAACTCGAAAGGGAAAACAGCGACTGAAAAGTAAAGCTGCTACGCTGAGATGTCCACTGGAAATCCCACCTGAAGGGTGGGTACAGATAGCTCCTCTGCTCCTCGGGTCCCGCCATCCACTCCGAGTATGTCCCGCCCAGTGGTCCACCTCCGGGTACCGCCTCGTCGTATAGTCCACCTCCAGGTACCGTCCAGACCTCGAACCTTCGACTTCTGTCAGCACTGTCCGTCGTCTGCAACCAACACAACGAGGTGCGGGCATAGCCCGTGCAGGGGTGAGTATAACGATACTCAGTAGGGACCCCGAGACCCTCAAGGTCTCACAAAAACCAACAAGGATAAACACAAGAAGATCTCAACAGATAAACTCTACTTAGGTATATGCCCATACATATACCTAAGTTATCAAGTAACCCATCTCAATCATGAGGAAACACAAGGATTGTGAAAACGATGTATAACCACTACCCGGGTATATGCCCATACATATACCAAAGTTAGCAAGTGACCCATCTCAATCATGAGGTAAACACAAGGTCAAAAGTCTCAGCTCAAACCAGGATTTTCATTATCGAAACCGTAACTGCTGAAGAGCTCCGTCTCTGGAGTGTGCAGTGGTCCTGTCACGACTCCGAGGTACTGCTCACTAACCTAAGACTGCTGAAGTACTCCTCCTGTCGAGTACTGCGGGCCAGCCACCCAAACACAGTAGTGCTTCCCGCCGAGGTATGTCACCCAAACTCCGTAGTGCACACCCCCTAGTAGCCTGCTGAGGTACTCTCCGGACGAGCACCGCGGGTCTGCACTGTCACACAGGTAGTGCTCCGTCCGCCATGGGTCTGCACCTCAGAAAGTAGTGCTCCGTCCACTGGGCTAGTCGACTCACTCCAAGTCGAGTCGGTCAAGCAGTCGTCAGGTCTCAGCCAGCTACACGGTCTCCGTACATCGCACGCTCGTCACTGGGAGGGTCCGCTCCACGAGCTACAGGTCGATACTCCAAGTATCTCAAAGTCCCGCAAAGAAGTATCTCAAAAGTCCGTCTCGTCACAGGGGTCTCAACGCAACAGACGGCGCGTCGATCGGACGCCCAGTCTGTGAGTTATTAGCCTATTCGTCCCAGGGGCCCGGTTGGTTTCGAGAGCGAAACCAATCCCGGCCGTATCTCAACTGTACCCCGAACTCCCATAGGGTATACTCAAAGGGACCGTTACTCAACGTAACCACCAACGCTGCTGACGGCTCGTCAAGCGGACGTCCTGTCTGTAAGATATCAGCTTTTCCGTTCCAGGGGCCCGGTTGGATTTCGGGTACAATCCAACCCGGCCATACTCCGACTGTATCCAAAACTCGGGCGGAGTATGTCAAAAGTTCCGTCTCATCAAGAGGAAGTCAATGAAACAGACGGCGCGTCAATCGGACGCCCGGTCTGTGAGTTATTGGCATTTTCGTCTCCGGGGCCCGGTTGGTTTTTATGGAAAAACCATCCCGACCGTACTCCACCTGCGTCCAAACCTCGGGCGAAGTATGCCAAAAGATCCGTCTCACTAAAAGGAACACAACGCGACTGACGGCACGTCAATCGGACGTCCGTAGCTCAAGATATGAGCGTTTCCGCTCCGAAGGCCCGGTTGGTTTCGTGAACGAACCAACCCGGCCGAACTCAAAGTAATCTGAAACCTTGAGTGCGATATACCGAAACGACCGTCTCGATCCAAGGATCGCGTTGCCGCAGACGGTTCGTCATTCGGAGGTCCGAGGCTCAAGTTATGAGCCAAAAACCAAATCTGGTTCGAAACGGGGGGGTCCGGGTCCGGGCCGACCCGGCCCGACCCCCCCCCCCCCCGGGGCGGCGCGGCGGCGGCGGCGGCGGCGGCGGCGGCGCGGCGGCGGCGCCTGGCGCCGCACGGGGTGGCACGCGGGGGGCTCAGCCCCCGCTACTTCAAGGTCGGCGCGGCTATTTGCCGCGCCCAAAAAAAAATAAAAACGCCCCCCACACGTGGGGGGCTTGCTGGAAACGAACCGGGGGGCCGGCTGCCCCCCCCCCCCCCCCCTCTCAACAAAGAACCGCCCCCCTCTCTTAAAGAGGGGGGTTTTAAAAGGGTGGCCGGGGAATTAAATTCCCCGGTTTTAAGTCATCCGGCCGGCCAGCTGGCCGGCCGGTTTTCTCAAACGGGACCGGAATTTCCGGTCCCCTTCTTCGGCTTCCAACGCCGGCGGCCCGGCCGCCGGTCTTCCCTTCCGCCGCGGCCCGGAACCGGCCGCGGTCTCCTCGTCCCGCCGCGGCCCGGAACCGGCCGCGGTCCTCTCGTCCCGCCGCGGCCCGGAACCGGCCGCGGCGTTCGTCATCCGGCGCGGTGTGACGGCACCGCGCCCCTTCGCCGTGCTTTGATTCTTTTCAACGCGGCGCGACGGCGTCGCGTTCTTGAAGTTTCTACCTCGGCGTGGCGCGACGGCGCCGCGTAAAATAAACGCACGGTAATCCGCGTGGTGCGACGGCAGCACGCCACTTTGCTTTCATCGCAAGAATTAAACATGAACGATGGAGGGGGTTCGGCCGTGTTCATGCGGTCCGGCCCCCTCACGTTAAGCAAATAACTCAACTTAAACATTCAAAGTCTCATGTTAGACATGCGAGATCCATGTTCAAGAAATGGAATAAATAAAGAATAAAACAACAACCCCTACCTTGGTATAAGGTTCAAAGATCGTTCTACGTTCCGCGGAAGACGACGTCGCGGAGGTCGGGCGTCGCGGTCGTCGTTCGTCAAATTCGATGACGAAGAGGCGCGTCCGAAGAGGCACGTCGTTGGCGAATCCTTGTACGCCAACGAAGGTTATCCGAGGAAGGTGCGGTGTTCTCTCTCGTTGACACCGAAGACGAAGAAGAGCGGAGCGGCGTTCTTCGTCGGAACTTGAGCGTTCTACGTCAAGTCTTGAGGAAAGTCAAATAATAAAGAAAGCAACGAACTCAAGAACCCCTACCTTGATAGTCGCACGTTGACGGAGTCATGGAATATCGGTGTCGATTCCTTTGATGTCGGAGGAAGAGTCGTTGTCGAAGGCGTTCGTCGCGGAAAACCGTCGCGGAAGAGATGATGCAGAAGAAGTACGTCGCGTCGCGGATACGGCGTCGCGGATGGATCGTGTTCTTCGGCGGAGAAGTTCTTCGTTGAAGAACGACGTTCTTCGCGTTCTTCGTTGAGTTTGAAGAAGTAGAAGAGGAGCTCTCCACCTCTCAAGAAGACAAACGATCAACCCAAAATAAAATAAGATAACATCTTATTTTATTATTACAAAACATAAAAGAATTTCAAAAGTTTTAAATTCAAAAGAGTTAACTCCCAAAATTAATTTAAGAGTAACTTAAGCCAATTAAGAGGGGGGTTAAGGGAACTTGAAAAGTCTAGGGGTTCGTATGGGCCCCACCACACTTAATCCTCCCAAGGGAGGTTAAGTGGGTGTGGGTCCCACTTCCAACCTCCTTTGGTAGGTTTTTAAGAAGTTAAAATAAAATTTGTCTTACACAAATTTTATTTAACTCAACTGAAAATCCCAAAACTAACTTTCAACTCGCAACAAACGCAACTCCCGAAAAGGTCTCTTTATGCGAATATCGGCGCTGCGAGTTCATCGGTGCCCTTGGATTTCAATTCCGAGCACCGGATCAAAAGTTAGAAAATCCCGCTCGTTCGTTCACTGAACGTACCCGAGCCAAACTTCGGAAATTAATTCCGGGCACTCCGGGCCTCGGAATCAGGTGCCGTCTGAAACCGCGCTCTTGTAAAATTCTAAAGAAAATTAAGAAAAAATTTCCCTTGAATTTTACGGGTCTTTACATTACTCCCACCTCAGGACTTTACGTCCCCGTAAAGATACATCAAAAACTAGGGAAACAAAGAGGGTACAGAGCACGCATCTGAGCCTCCTGCTCCCATGTGCTCTCCTGGAGATTCCCGTGTCGCCATCTGTTGCGCACAAGAGGAATCGATCGCCCATGTAGGACCCGCTCCTATCGGTCCTCTATCTCCACCGGGACCTCCGTAAAAGTCACCCCATCGTCAACGTCAAGCTCCCCATGGTCAAAGATGTGCGTCGGGTCGTGCACGTATCTCCTCAGTTGAGACACGTGGAAGACGTCGTGCACCCGGTGCAACTGAGGTGGTAGAGCCAGGCGATAAGCCACCTCTCCTATCCTACTGAGGACCTGGAAAGGCCCGATGAAGCGCGGAGATAACTTGCCGCCTCGGCCAAATCTCCGATTACCACGTCGAGGTGAGACCCGCAAGAAGACGTGGTCACCATCCTCGAACTCTAGTGGCCTCCGCCTCCTGTCAGCGTATGACTTCTGCCGGCTCTGTGTTGTCCTCATCCGCTCCTGGATGACATGGACCTCCTCCGACGTGGCCCGGACCATCTCTGGTCCCACAAGAGCTGCAAGATTTCTTCTTTGCCGATAAGAGAAACCTGGTCTCATCCCCTGGATGAACCACATTCTTTGCCTAAAACAGTCAATCCTAACATGGATGATACTAATCCATACCAAGGATGACGTCGTAAGGCCTCGACGCTACTACTAAGAGATCCAACCGTTACTCTCGCCTCCAAGGGTTGAGTCACACTGTCGGCATCAGTGTGTGGTAACTGGTCTCCTCCAGTAGATGTCTCACAAGTGAGGGTCAAGTCAACAGTCAACTGGAACCTCTTAGTAACATCACAAAAGAGGACAGGAATGAAAACATCACAAAGGATGCGTCTTTTATTATTGCAGCTCATAATACAAGACGCTACACAAAAGCAGCAAGGAACCAGAAGTACAAGAATGTATCCACTAGTTCTGCTCCTGTCCATCGGCTCCCAGAGCTCCATGTTCGTAAGCTTCAACTGCCTGAAGCTGTGCTCTCGCATGTTCACCTACTTTACTGTTGCCCAAGCATTTGTCGCTGCCTCAACCTCGGTGGCTCCCCCCCAAGCCTGCGGATCGAGGAGTCGGACAGTCACGTGCCAGGTGACCCTTTCCGCGGCATGAGTAACACAACCTGCTCCTTGCACGGCTAGCTCTGTTCCTACTCCGGGTGCCCTGCACCACTGGTCCTAAAACCCGAGATCGCCAAACTGCTGGTCTGGTCCTCCTGGACCTCTGCATCATCTGTCTACTGCCCACAGATGACTCGGCTTCTGATCGAAAAACACGCGGCAAAGGCAGAATCTCCTGTACACGCTCGGGGTGTGGAGATACTGGCACAAACTCCACCCTGAAGAAGGTCTCGAAGTCTTCCCATGCGAAGTACATCTCATCGCAAAACTGAAACAAGTGGATCCACCACCTACCTGCTGCTGCGTGTAGTAGGCTCGCAGCGAGGATCACCATGAGGTCTGCTGGTGTCCTCACTAGCCTAAACACTCGTACCACTGCCTCCAGCCAGTCCTCTGCAGCCTGGGGATCCGTCTCCCCGCGAAACCTGGGCGGTCGCTGGCGCTGAAACTCATGCAGTGCGCTGAGGCGGCGTGCATCGTCAGCAGCTGCTGCTGGAAGCATCGGGGGCTCGGCGGGTAGAGCTACCGCCGGTGCCACTGCTGACAAAGGGCCCTGCACCGAGGCCTCGTCGCTCGTCAGACTGTCAGTACGCTCATCCCTCCGGGCTCTAGCTGGTCGTCTGAGAAAAGACATCCTGAAAGAAACAACGTAACACGATCAAACGATTATACCTGGTGAGCTGACCTGGTTTGAGCTGTTTTAAGGGGAAAAACCTTTGAAAACACACACGCAATCAGTGTTTTCGTGCACAAAGTCGGAAATCAGTTGTCAGGGTCCTGGTGTATGGATACGTCGGCCGCCCGCACCAACACTGGACTCCCTGAACTGAAAACCATACTCGGTACTCTAAACACTATTGCTTCACAGAAAGAAACATCAGAGTTATAAGTTCTGCGGTAGAACTGAACTCCTCTGATACCAATTTGTCACGACCCGCCCTCGGGGTCTGTGCCGTGACTACCCCAAGCCTGCCTTCCATAGGCCAGGGGCTGGCGACTAGCACCAAGGCGTAAATCCCAGAAAAAGGGAAGGCATTGCCTTTGTAAAGTAAACAAACACCACAGAGTAAGCAAGCGGAAGTAAAACACTAAGTACAAAAAGAAGAGCTGAAAAGTAAAAAGGGGCCGGAAATACAAGCCCAACTGTAAAGTACAACTCGAAAGGGAAAACAGCGACTGAAAAGTAAAGCTGCTACGCTGAGATGTCCACTGGAAATCCCACCTGAAGGGTGGGTACAGATAGCTCCTCTGCTCCTCGGGTCCCGCCATCCACTCCGAGTATGTCCCGCCCAGTGGTCCACCTCCGGGTACCGCCTCGTCGTATAGTCCACCTCCAGGTACCGTCCAGACCTCGAACCTTCGACTTCTGTCAGCACTGTCCGTCGTCTGCAACCAACACAACGAGGTGCGGGCATAGCCCGTGCAGGGGTGAGTATAACGATACTCAGTAGGGACCCCGAGACCCTCAAGGTCTCACTAAAACCAACAAGGATAAACACAAGAAGATCTCAACAGATAAACTCTACTTAGGTATATGCCCATACATATACCTAAGTTATCAAGTAACCCATCTCAATCATGAGGAAACACAAGGATTGTGAAAACAACGGATAACCACTACCCGGGTATATGCCCATACATATACCAAAGTTAGCAAGTGACCCATCTCAATCATGAGGTAAACACAAGGTCAAAAGTCTCAGCTCAAACCAGGATTTTCATTATCGAAACCGTAACTGCTGAAGAGCTCCGTCTCTGGAGTGTGTAGTGGTCCTGTCACGACTCCGAGGTACTGCTCACTAACCTAAGACTGCTGAAGTACTCCTCCTGTCGAGTACTGCGGGCCAGCCACCCAAACACAGTAGTGCTTCCCGCCGAGGTATGTCACCCAAACTCCGTAGTGCACACCCCCTAGTAGCCTGCTGAGGTACTCTTCGGACGAGCACCGCGGGTCTGCACTGTCACACAGGTAGTGCTCCGTCCGCCATGGGTCTGCACCTCAGAAAGTAGTGCTCCGTCCACTGGGCTAGTCGACTCACTCCAAGTCGAGTCGGTAAAGCAGTCGTCAGGTCTCAGCCAGCTACACGGTCTCCGTACATCGCACGCTCGTCACTGGGAGGGTCCGCTCCACGAGCTACAGGTCGATACTCCAAGTATCTCAAAGTCCCGCAAAGAAGTATCTCAAAAGTCCGTCTCGTCACAGGGGTCTCAACGCAACAGACGGCGCGTCGATCGGACGCCCGGTCTGTGAGTTATTAGCCTATTCGTCCCAGGGGCCCGGTTGGTTTCGAGAGCGAAACCAATCCCGGCCGTATCTCAACTGTACCCCGAACTCCCATAGGGTATACTCAAAGGGACCGTTACTCAACGTAACCACCAACGCTGCTGACGGCTCGTCAAGCGGACGTCCTGTCTGTAAGATATCAGCTTTTCCGTTCCAGGGGCCCGGTTGGATTTCGGGTACAATCCAACCCGGCCATACTCCGACTGTATCCAAAACTCGGGCGGAGTATGTCAAAAGTTCCGTCTCATCAAGAGGAAGTCAACGAAACAGACGGCGCGTCAATCGGACGCCCGGTCTGTGAGTTATTGGCATTTTCGTCTCCGGGGCCCGGTTGGTTTTTATGCCAAAACCATCCCGACCGTACTCCACCTGCGTCCAAACCTCGGGCGGAGTATGCCAAAAGATCCGTCTCACTAAAAGGAACACAACGCGACTGACGGCACGTCAATCGGACGTCCGTAGCTCAAGATATGAGCGTTTCCGCTCCGAAGGCCCGGTTGTTTTCGTGAACGAACCAACCCGGCCGAACTCAAAGTAATCCGAAACCTTGAGTGCGATATACCGAAACGACCGTCTCGATCCAAGGATCGCGTTGCCGTAGACGGTTCGTCATTCGGAGGTCCGAGGCTCAAGTTATGAGCCAAAAACCAAATCTGGTTCGAAACGGGGGGGTCCGGGTCCGGGCCGACCCGGCCCGACCCCCCCCCCCCCCCCGGGGCGGCGCGGCGGCCGGCGGCGGCGGCGACGGCGGCGCGGCGGCGCGGCGGCGCGGCGGTGCGGCGGCGGCGGCGGCGGCGGGCCGCGGTGGCGGCGGCGGCGGCGGGCCGCGGCGGCGACGCCTGGCGCCGCACGGGGTGGCACGCGGGGGGCTCAGCCCCCGCTACTTCAAGGTCGGCGCGGCTATATGGCGCGCCCAAAAAAAAATAAAAACGCCCCCCACACGTGGGGGGCTTGCTGGAAACGAACCGGGGGGCCGGCTGCCCCCCCCCCCCCCTCTCAACAAAGAACCGCCCCCCTCTCTTAAAGAGGGGGGTTTTAAAAGGGTGGTCGGGGAATTAAATTCCCCGGTTTTAAGTCATCCGGCCGGCCAGCTGGCCGGCCGGTTTTCTCAAACGGGACCGGAATTTCCGGTCCCCTTCTTCGGCTTCCGACGCCGGCGGCCCGGCCGCCGGTCTTCCCTTCCGCCGCGGCCCGGAACCGGCCGCGGTCTCCTCGTCCCGCCGCGGCCCGGAACCGGCCGCGGTCCTCTCGTCCCGCCGCGGCCCGGAACCGGCCGCGGCGTTCGTCATCCGGCGCGGTGCGACGGCACCGCGCCCCTTCGCCGTGCTTTGATTCTTTTCAACGCGGCGCGACGGCGTCGCGTTCTTGAAGTTTCTACCTCGGCGTGGCGCGACGGCGCCGCGTAAAATAAACGCACGGTAATCCGCGTGGTGCGACGGCACCACGCCACTTTGCTTCCATCGCAAGAATTAAACATGAACGATGGAGGGGGTTCGGCCGTGTTCATGCGGTCCGGCCCCCTCACGTTAAGCAAATAACTCAACTTAAACATTCAAAGTCTCATGTTAGACATGCGAGATCCATGTTCAAGAAATGGAATAAATAAAGAATAAAACAACAACCCCTACCTTGGTATAAGGTTCAAAGATCGTTCTACGTTCCGCGGAAGACGACGTCGCGGAGGTCGGGCGTCGCGGTCGTTGTTTGTCAAATTCGACGACGAAGAGGCGCGTCCGAAGAGGCACGTCGTTGGTGAATCCTTGTACGCCGACGAAGGTTATCCGAGGAAGGTGCGGTGTTCTCTCTCGTTGACACCGAAGACGAAGAAGAGCGGAGCGGCGTTCTTCGTCGGAACTTGAGCGTTCTACGTCACGTCTTGAGGAAAGTCAAATAATAAAGAAAGCAACGAACTCAAGAACCCCTACCTTGATAGTCGCACGTTGACGGAGTCGTGGAATATCGGTGTCGATTCCTTTGACGTCGGAGGAAGAGTCGTTGTCGAAGGCGTTCGTCGCGGAAAACCGTCGCGGAAGAGATGACGCAGAAGAAGTACGTCGCGTCGCGGATACGGCGTCGCGGATGGATCGTGTTCTTCGGCGGAGAAGTTCTTCGTTGAAGAACGACGTTCTTCGCGTTCTTCGTTGAGTTTGAAGAAGTAGAAGAGGAGCTCTCCACCTCTCAAGAAGACAAACGATCAACCCAAAATAAAATAAGATAACATCTTATTTTATTATTACAAAACATAAAAGAATTTCAAAAGTTTGAAATTCAAAAGAGTTAACTCCCAAAATCAATTTAAGAGTAACTTAAGCCAATTAAGAGGGGGGTTAAGGGAACTTGAAAAGTCTAGGGGTTCGTATGGGCCCCACCACACTTAATCCTCCCAAGGGAGGTTAAGTGGGTGTGGGTCCCACTTCCAACCTCCTTTGGTAGGTTTTTAAGAAGTTAAAATAAAATTTGTCTTAAACAAATTTTATTTAACTCAACTGAAAACCCCAAAACTAACTTTCAACTCGCAACAAACGCAACTCCCGAAAAGGTCTCTTTAAGCGAATATTGGCGCTGCGAGTTCATCGGTGCCCTCGGATTTCAATTCCGAGCACCAGATCAAAAGTTAGAAAATCCCGCTCGTTCGTTCACTGAACGTACCCGAGCCAAACTTCGGAAATTAATTCCGGGCACTCCGGGCCTCGGAATCAGGTGCCGTCTGAAACCGCGCTCTTGTAAAATTCTAAAGAAAATTAAGAAAAAATTTCCCTTGAATTTTACGGGTCTTTACAGAAAAGGTCAAGACCATTCAGCAGTACATCAGGTCTACTTATAGCCGAGGGAATATCTATTCTGAAAATCATCTATGAGACATATATTTTCAGTTTGGGGATAATATATTCCTCTATATATCTCCATGGAATAAATTCATGAGATTTGAAAAGATAATTATTAATCTGTGATATATCAGTCCCTTTGATATCCTTGATCACATTGGAGTGGTGGCCTATCGACTAGCACACTCATCTAACCTATCTCAAGTATATGATGTGTTCCATGTATCCCTCTTGAGGAAGTACATACCATACCCCTTATATGAACTAAATCCAGAGGTGGAATCATTGTATAATGATCTTTCATATGAAGAGAATTCAGTGAAGATCTTATATTATAGAGATAAAGTTCTACAAAAAAAGGCAATGAACCTGGTCAAAGTGATATAGAGAAACAACAAGTTTGAAGGAGAGACATGGGAACTAGAGTAGGTGATGGAACAGAATTACCCTCATTTTTTTTAGTGTGTGGAATGAAAATTTTTAGGGTGCAATTTCTGAAGGGGGAAATATTATAATGACCCAAACTTTTATAAATAAAATTTCCTTTATGATGGAATTAAATTCCCTATTATGGTTAGAGAAAATACATGCATTTATTTGGTTTTATTATACCCTATAAGATTTAAAAGAACATTAATCATAATTATCATTGACAAAATAGTTTTTGAATAGTGATCATATGATTATTATAAATATAGGGTTATGATAAATCTAATTGACACCGAGAAAAGAATAAATGGCCTCAACCTGCAGGATCGTACCCTATGAAGCCCATTTATCAAATCTTATGAGCACGAGATAGAATAATTATTATTTTCCCTTGAACAAATACAATATAATATCTAATAACTAAATCATGAGTGAAACCATTTATGAGATAATTTCAATCTCATTGAGATCATGACCCAAACCATGTACGCTAAACCACCCCATGAGAATCTCACCATCATACACCTTACCCTTAGTGTGTTTTCCAATGTAATAAAGAAATATGTATCAAGAACCTAATAATATGAATATTTATATCGTATTTTAAATATAATAATGGTTATATTTACTGCTTATTTTTTACTTTACAAATGATTTTAAATTTTAATACGATAAAACACAAATTATATTTTTTGGGTAATATATAATTTCAATTAAGACATTCCTTTTGGTTAATTAATGGATTTATTAAATAAATTATATTTTAATAAAATATTATTATTAAATAAATTTTATTAAATAGAAATAATGATATAATTTTTATGAAGTCATAAATAATTTTTATAGGGGTTCAGAAACTATTATTATCAAAAAAATAGCATTTCTCAATAAATGTCAATTCTTGTTTTAAAAGTGAAAATTAAATTATTTAGAAAATTATTTTGATAAAATAAATATTATTTTAATAATCATAACATCAAAATTATCCAACATGTAATTTTTCAAAATTTTCTGGGATAGTCAAATTTTCGGGTAAAAATTAAATACGGTATGAATATACAGTGTGTATCATGACATCATAATGACTCAAAAATAATTTAATAAATTATATAAATGGTATCTATCACCAAATATATGTTTCCAATTTAAAATAATTTGTTTTTAAGTTATTTTATTAATTTTATAAATCCTTTGTGAATCCTCCAAAACCTATATTATATTTTAAGGTTTTAAAATCATTTCTTTAGGAACATGACTCACTTCCACATCACCAATGGTAATATTTTAATGATTTCATCCATTTATCTCATAAAATAATAAAAATCACTCCTATTTTTTAGAAAATATGGGAAGATTTTTGGTTTTTATTACTTTATTATACAGAGTCTAAGGCCTAAGTTTGAGAAATAATAAAGAACTCCCCTCTCTTTTCCTGTATAAACAAACCCAAGATCCCTTTACTATTCACTAAAAAAATTTTATAATGTCATTAATCTACCCTATACTCTCTATATTCCTTATAAGGTTCCCCCAAGATCTCAATAATCTCCTCCCAAGCTTTTTTAATCACCCTCTCAAGGTAAGGGATCCTTTCCTTCTCCTCTTTATTCAAACGTCTTTTTCTTTTTATACCTTTTATTTATAGTTACTAATGTTGGGATATGTTTTTTCAAATCCCTATTAATATAAATAGTATTTAAAAATGATAATATACTCATTTATCTCTCATTAAACCATTTTATTAATCTTTAAGTGATGTCATTATACTACCTAAATTTAACTACAATATTTTCATGCCAAACCAATGTAATGTGAATAACATTACTATTTCCACTCAAGGGTATTCACCTAGACATACCTATAAATATTTTATTTGGGTAATTAAATGTATGTACTCAAAAATCCTCAATCTTGGAATTATATGTGATTAAATGTGACCTTATTTTGAATGAACTATGTAGCACACTTATGCATGTACATGATATGAAAGCTACGGGTGCGCACAAAATTATATATAACTCCAATACATTGGGTAATATTTTAATCTCATGAGACATCATGAAAGGGATTAGGGAGTGAACCTAATCCATCACAATGATTTTTCCACAAAGTTATGATGACTTTGTGTTTAACATTTACCATTTTTTATGATGTCATGTTTAAATTTGTTGCCACATTTCCATGTTTCCTTTATGTTATGATGTTATATCATAATTTATTGTTCAAAATTATGAATCTATCCCCTATTTTGTTACCATGATATGAATGTTGGATCTAATTTACTACTTTATCATCATGTTATTCTTTTTTTATTCCCTTACTAATCTTTATATCTCACACCTTTCTTATGTACGTTCTCAGGTTATCCCATATGGTTTTAGAAGATTGATGATTTCTAAGAACATGTTAAGGAAGTTTTAAATAATGTTGTTTTTTATCATGTTAAAAATGTTGTGCAATGTAACTAATTCTCAAAGACACTATACTTAATGATATTATGAGTTTTATTATGTGTACCTTTATTTAATAAATCATAAATTAATGTGTAATAAATACAAGGGTTTTCATATTGTACTTTTATTTCTGTTTCTTTAAATTACTCATGTATATGTGATCGGATCAATGGGTGATCAGTGTTTTATGTATGAAATGTCTATTCAGGAATTTAATGCATTTCATTTTTTATTACTACGGTTTTTATATTTACTACTTCCCTACTCTATTTATTTACTTTTATGGATGTTATCTGGTTATTTCCATTGTTTCTTACTCTGATATGAGGGCTTAGTGTCTCTACAGACACACCTTATGCCCTCATTGTTAGTCGACAACCTTTGGTGCATGTAGAGGAATGTATGAGGCCTTGTGTTGAACTGGATCAAGACACTAGATTAGTGGCATCTGGTTCAGGACGTTACAAATTGGTATCACAGTTGTTTATTTTTTTTATTGTATTACTATTTGGGATATGGTAGACAATAGTATTAGAAATGTGTCAGAACCTGTGATGGATATCAAACTTCCGCATTGAGAACACATGTTCTAGTAAGAAGTCCTGGTTGTCAGGGATACATGATTGATGTTATTGATATGTGATGTTACAGTTTTATATAACTTTCACCTTTAACGGTGCATGTGTTGGGGTGGATTTTATAATTTAATATGAATTTATATCTATCGGCCCATTTCAAAGAGGATATTGATGGATTTATGGATCCTAGTCCATTATTAAGGGTCCAGTGAATGAATTTGACTCTTGATCAGAAAATGAAAGAGGCATCTCATGTATCATATTTGGAATGTATGGTCTACATGTTATAGGCCTGTTGGTGTGTGATTTTACTTCAGAAAACATAGGCTAATTGTTTAATGTATCTATAATAACTCAAATGGTTTTTTACCGTATAGGTTCTTGGAGGCATTCTACTAAATTGGCCTGGTGGGTATATATATTTACTTTTAATGTTAGGTCATGTGGATCTATAGTGAGTCATTTGACAGTGATTTCTATGACTCATTCATAATGCATGGGAGGTGCAGTGACCTTAGTAGGTCGATATGGAACATGGTGCCCATGTGTTGGACCCCTTATGAGGAATTATTTCTAGGTTTGGTTATTTTAAGTTTCAATAAAAACCTATATAATGTGTTTCGATACATATTGGAATGACATTCTACTTAACTGAACTATAATAGTGATCGACTATAAAAAAAATATTTGATATGATATTGTTTATGTGTTTTTTACCCCATATAGTTATCTAGTTGGATCCTCTAGTGTCAAGTTGATGAATACCTAAACTGTTATAGTGAAATGGAACCTCGAGGGGTATTGACATATATGGATTCCTAGTGAGTGTCAGTTCATCATATTTTCTACAATAATATTGTGTCCCTATATAGAGAAGTACATTATAAGGACTCTCGAAGAGGATTAGGGATCAGGTGTAATAACCAAGTTCTTCTTTGAGGTATGGATCCATTGTTTTCAATCTTTTACTAGTTTAAATATTTAAAAATAGCCTAATATGAATACCTTTTGAGTTCATGGAGATATTAGGGGTTTTCAGAGCAGGTTCAGGGCCTGAAACTTGAGATTTGGGGTGAAAATGCCATGGCGCACGTTTAGTATAAACTTTTCATGGTAGTCCACAAGGTTTAACAAACCATTTGAGGCTTGGTCAGAGAGAAGGGGAAGGTATTATGGTTATGTAAAACCATGTGATTTGGTCCTCATGAGTGTGAGAAAACCTCTACAATTTTAACAGTGGGTTTTGGTACAGTTTGCGCATAGTTAGTCAAACCGTGTGGGTTCCCCTATGCTACAGATTCCTATGCATAGTTAGCACATGGTTTGGCCAAACCGTATAGACAAACTATGCGACCCAGATATTTTTGGGTGAAAATACCATTTTTCTCTTAAAATAAAATTAAAACATATTCTAATTTTCACTCTCCATCCTGTGTAGTATCCTTAAAATTTAGGATCCCTCCTTTATCGACTAAAATTGGATTTGAGAGATATCCTCCATTCAGAATCTGATTTGAACATCGCTTGTCTCATTGGATCTGCATCAGTGAGTTACTAATTCCTTTTTAATCTTATATCATTATTCTTGGTATCAGTTGTGCTATTAAGGTGCAAGATAATTTTCCCCAATATTAGATTCTTCATCCATTATTTAGTTCTCTTTTTATTTAATCCAAATTTTGAGTCGGTACTAAACTAACTATCAACTACAGACTTAAGGAAGGTGCTCTTGTGTCTTTCTCTTAAATTTGAGTTGTTTATATATTCCATTTTGTTGTATGCCAAATTTTTGGGTGTTGCCTTAAATCTAAATCAAATCCTTGAGTTTATAGAAACCACCTATGTAATTAAAGAGGATTATTAATGATTGTTGATGTGTTAAGAACCTTTAATTAAATGGAACCACCCCTTGGGGTATGTTGGTAATATTGATAGACCACCATGGGTGGCTCTTAACTTGGATACCTTAGGGTGTACCCTTTTTCCCTTGGTCATGAGACATTGTAATTGATTTGATATTGGAAATTGAGTTTTCAATTGATGAATTGGTATGTGAATTAAATTTTAATATCAATTTTAATTGAATTAGTTAAAGGTAAGGGATGGTTTTGACCTTGACCCTTTGACCTTGTTATTTCATTTCTTAATTAAGCATGAATTTCCCTCTGTATTTCTATGCCCATGTGTGATAGATAAAGACCATTCCAAGTAATAGTTTTTTTAGCTTTAGAATATTATTATAAAGATGTTACCATGTGAGTTAAATGGTTTATATTCCATGTAATAACTTGTTTATGCATGTGATTATTTATATATTGAAATTCCCAAGTGATTAATTATGCACCAAGCCTTCTAAACATGGCCAAAGAGTTCAAACACCTTTTGAGGTGAGTTATAATTGAGATGTTCTTGGTAATGATCATGACAGTTAATTGATATTGTTTAAATATTATTTAATTGGTTAAATTCTTGTATTTATTGAGTGACACATGGATTCATATGAGAATTTCATGGATGGACTCAATTGGATTGAACCTTGATTATTCCTAAGTGATACATGGACTCCCTAGTGGACTGTCATGGATGGACTCTGAGGCTAGACTGTTATATGACAAGTGATACATGGATTCATATGATAATGTCATGGATGGACTCAATTTTATTTTATCATGCATTCCATGGGTGATACTTGGGATCCCTTAGTTGACTACCAAGGATGGACTCGATTAGAAGAGATGTTACACCACACCTAGAGCGATATATGGGTGCCTTAGAGGTTTTCCTTGGACGGGCTTGTAAGGTGTTGGTTGATGTTACACCTAGAGTGATACTTGAATTAAAATTTAATAATTTCAAGGAAGGACTCAGGTTTTAAATTTAATTAAGAATGAAATGATTCATATGATGCATTTTCTAAGCCAAGGTACAAGCTCGGATTCGGTCTTTGCTTTAAACTTTATGGATGGCCTGCTTAGGAATCCTTTGTTTCTGTTATCATGGGGGACTCTGGGATTTGAGCCAAGTCTTGAGAATTATAATTAAATGGTATTGAATGATTAAATGATCATGTTATAAATGGAATAGGACTAACTATTAAATTAGATACTAACCTTTTAAATGTAACTAATTGAATGAATTGGATATAAGATGAGATATTGGATTATAGAATGTTTACTTTTGAGTACTTCCTTTACTTATTTATTTACTTCCTTCATTGTCTAGTATATGTATTCACTGACTGATTGGAACCTGACCTTGGGTGGTTTCCTAGTGGGATCAAGTCTCACACCCTGTTTGGGCCACCTTTGGGTACCCAAACAGATTATATGGTTATAGTTATTGATAAGGGAAAGCTCTCTATTATAGGTACTTGATAGCTACTTTGGAGCATGGGATCATGGGACCAAGATGTGGTTCGCAATGCTATTAAGATACTTTTTTCTCTTTTTTACTTTTGTTATATATATTGTACATTAAGCTTTTGTACCTATTTTGGCATCTTTGTAGAGACATATGACATGTATCACCATTTTCTATATGATATGTCTCCTAGATTTGTTTATTTATCAGTCTTCCATTGTTTAATTATTGTTTGGTTATCATACTATTTCTGCTACTTGTATTTTATTGATATCACACCATGATACACTCTAGTGATGAGGGAATAGTCACCCCACTAACACCTTAGGCCCTCGTTGTTAGTCAGCAGTCTCTAACACTTGGGGAGATGCGCTTGAGGCCATGTGACCAACTATTCTTGGGGAACCTTTCAGTGGAATCCAGGTCTAGAACATTTCAAAGTGGTATTAGAGCCTTATTTTCTAGTTTGATTTACTATTTGGAGACAATAGAAAGGGATTGGAAAGAAATGTAATTTGGTAATAAGTTGTGCCCAAGCGTAGATAACATGCATATAGTAAAAAACCAAATTACCTCAAATTAAATTATTGTTTTATTATTATAACTATTACAATTAATTTGATTCCACCTTTGGGTGAAACACTTGATTTATGTTGTTGTTATTGATATGATTGAGGTTCTATTGTGTTGAAACCTAATGAGATGAGGGTATGTCATATCATGAATCATATTAGTCACTTTCTAAAACACATTTCATGCATATTGTTATTCCATTTAGGATACATTACTTATTGCATGATATTGTGATGGGTGTCATGATAGATATGGTTATTATTGTGATAGGTATATTGGGATGTGTTATGGTATAGATTAGATGGACACCAGGCTTTGTTCCATGGGGATTATGGGCCCTCATGGATTGGAATTTGGTGAACCATTGATTCCACCTTTTTAAAATTGTGATAAAATGTTGAATGAGTATGAAATTCAAATGTTAAATGAATTCCAGTGAAAATTAAATAGAAAATTGAGTTTATTATGGTAGATAACTTCACCATAACCGAACTTAGTAGTGGGATTTTGGTATTGTCTCCTGTTTATACCTAATATTTACATCACCCAGACTTGACTCATGGAGTAGAAAAAGGGGTGTGTTCTTATATAGGAATGCTTTTACCTATCCTACTTAAATATCTATTCTTTAGAGATACAAACTTTGATAATGATCTCGAACTGAAGTGTGTGTTTGGAATTATAGATGTATTCCACCAAGAAACCCTGTAGTGGTACACCAGGAGGGTGCTAATTATCACACTTCAGAGGTGGTGGTCCATGGGATACCATTAGATCCTCCAGTCATGCCAACTGCGATACCAGTTGTCGTACCGGACACAGGTGTTGAGGAACAGTTCTACGATGGGTTCTTATGATTCATACAGACTGTTCATAGAGAATCGTGACCTACCTCTACTATGGAATAATTGACACATGAGTTCCAAAAATAGCATCCGCCAACATTTTCAGGGGATGACATACCACAGGTTGTGGATTCATGGCTAGAGGCCATGCTATCTATCTTTGAACATCTAGAGTTTCTTCTTAAGAGGAGGGCAAAGATCATTGTGTATATGTTATTTAATTTATCCAAGAGATAGTGGGATGTTATAACTCATATGGATCAACCTCAAGAGATATCCTGGAGGGATTTTCATACAGAATTCTATGATTATTTCTATCCCAAGACCTTGAGGGATGATAGAGCCTAGGAATTCTTGTATTTAGAGTTGGTTTCATTGTCTATTATGGATTATTCAGCCCATTTTACTGATCTATGATGCTTCGCACCTATTCAAATGGGTGAAGGGTTGTCTATGTTGTACCTCTCGTACCCCTCGTGGTTTAATTTTCATGATCACAATCACTCTCTTTTTTATCTAATCTTGTTTTAAGTGTTTTTTGTTGATAGGAAAAAGGTTGCCAAGGAATTGGGCCAAGAAGGACTGAAAGTGCACTGATTTTCAGTCCACCGGCCAGCCGGTGGATGATCACCGGCCAGCCGATGGAGCCTGGGCAGAAGGCATCCCCTCTGTCCAGACCACCGGCCAACCGGTGTCCCATCACCGGCCAGCCGGTGGAACCCAGACAGAAAGGTTTGCTACTGTCTCAGCACCGGCCAACCGGTGGCCTCCTCACCGGCCAGCCGGTGGTGCCTGAGCCCAAGCCCTCTCCCTTTTCCAAAGCACCGGCCAACCGGTGGCCAAGCACCGGTCAGCCGGTGGAGCCAGTCAAACTAGCCGTTGGGCTTTGACCAGACTTGCCCACTTGACCCCCAACGGCTCCGAAGGCCTCTCCAACGGCTCCGAAGACCCCCAAAGGCCATTTGAGGGTTCCCCCTCTATAAATAAAGGACTAGGAAGCCCCGGAATCACAATGAAGCCCACGGGAACATTTTCCATCATTTGGCGAACCTCCGGCAGATTGCTTCAAGGAACCTCAATTGCTCCAACTCAATTCCACATCCAAGGAGCACCACCATAGAAGCTTGGGAGCGCCCTTCATCATCACCAATCAATCCTTTGGCGCCCAAGGCTTCTCCTCTTACAGTTTTTCTTGTTTTATTCATTTTTAGCATCAATTTGGTTTCGTGCCTACAAACCCCTCTTTCTCTCTTCTTTCTCTTGTTTGGGTTTTCACACCACCTTCAAGGTGTGAAGAGGTTAGTCAAGCCTTCCCTTTAAAAGGCTTGAGTCATAGGTGAGCTAGCCTTCACCTGTAAGAAGGCTAGTGGGTTCTTGCTCAACCATTAAAAGAAAGATGTAATAGGTTCTAGACTACCTTAAAGTCTAGTGGGTTTCTTGCTAAAACCATTAAAAATCAAGCGGTAGTAAATCTCTCAACGGTTGAGTTGGGAGCGGAGACGTAGGCTTTGGTTTAAGCCGAACTCCATTATCAAGTTTTGTGTCTTGCCTCTTTCATTTCCGCTGCACTTTTAACTTTGATTTTAAATTGTTAATTAATTTTTAAAAGGCAATTCACCCCCCTCTTGCCATCACTTATCGACCCAACAATTGGTATCAGAGGCAAAATTTGAGTAATACCTTCACCGGTTTCAAATTCAAGATCCATTGTGATGGCTTCATCTTCTTTCGCCCCCGAAGGATATTCTTTGGGTCGTGCTCCATTTTTTGATGGAACCGACTATACTTATTGGAAAACCCGCATGACCACTTTTATTAGAAGCATTGGTTATCCTATTTATAAAATTGTCATGCATGGTTACTCTCTTTCTTCTCCCGATGAAACCAAATGGACTCAAGCCGACATTAAAAATTTCGAGCTTGATGGCAAAGCCATGAATGCTCTTCATTGCGGCCTTGATCGTAATGAATTCAATCGAGTTTCCACATGCACCTCATCACATGAAATCTGGAAACTATTGGAGGTTACCCATGAGGGGACCAACAAAGTTAAGGATACTCGATTGGATATGTACCGTCAAGATTTTGAGTCTTTTACCATGCATCCATCTGAAAATATAACTGATATGTTTACTCATTTTACTGATGTTTGCAATGGGAGAAAGTCCCTTGGTGATGATGTGTCTGCAGAAACGATGGTCAAGAAGATCCTTTGGATCTTACCAAGCTCATGGGCACCGAAAGTCACGGCAATTCAAGAAGAAAAAGACATCAAGAACATGCCGGTCGAAGAGCTCATCGGATCCCTCATGACCTACGAGATCACCATGAGGAGGCAAGCTGAAAAGGAAGGCAAACCGATCAAAGTTCCAAAGAACATCACCTTCAAAGTTCAAAAAGAAGAAAGCTCCTCCTCCTCATCGTCTTCCTCTTCAAGCGGCGATTCAGAAATGGAGAATCTTTCCCGCAAAATGCACAAATTCATGAACAAGCACAAGAAGAAGAAATCCCGCAAGGCTCAACCCAACGAAAAATCCGAGCCCGAGGTAGCATGTTACGGGTGTGGCAAGAAAGGCCATTACAAGCCCGATTTTCCACTCAACAAGAAAAAGGCCAGGCAAAAGGAAAAGAAGAAGGCATTCAAGGCCACATGGAGTGATAGCTCCACATCCTCCTCCTCCTCCTCCTTAAGTGACAACGGTAAAAAATGCCTAATTGTATTTCATGAGGTAACCTCTTCCGACTCCTCTTCCTCTTGTTCTTCCAATTCTTTCAACCATTTATCTTATGAGGATCTCCAACATGCAAGAGATCAATTGGAGGAAGGTTTTCACGAACTTTCTTCCAAATTTGTTGCTTTAAAAAATAATTTCAAAAAACTTTCTTCCGAAAAGGAACAACTTCTCAAAGAAAAGGAGGAGTTGTCCCTCAAGGTCCAAAACCATCCCGATGTTGATTCTATGGAATCAACAATCAAGGATTTAAAGGAATCCCTTGCCAAATTCACCCAAGGTGAAAAAAAATTGACCAAATTGCTAGGTTCCCAATGAATATCTAGAACCACCCAAGGGCTTGGCTATTCCATGAAAGCTTCCTCTTCCCATGCTCCTACTATTTTTGTAAGGGGGAGCTCCCAATATAAATTTTGCAACTATTGTAAAAAACCTGGGCACTTAATTTATGAGTGCGATTGCAAAAATGCCCGGTATGGAAGGCCCAAAACCATTTCCTTCAATGATGAATTTCATAGGAGAAGACCCGCCACTAGACAAGTATGGATTGAAAAATCCCTTTTAGCGAGTCTCACCGGACCAAAATTTGTCTTGGTTCTAAAATCCTCTCCCCGGTGATTTGTTGTTTTTATTTAGGGGGAGTTAGGATTGTTTAAGCCTTTTTGCTTTTTTCAATTCAAAACTTTCAATTCAAAACTTTCAATTCAAAACTTTCAATTTAAAATTTTCAATTCAAATTTCAAAAATTTCAATTGGTTTAAAATCTCTATCTTGTTTTTTAATCCTTTCCCTCAATCAAGTTTTATGCCCCGTGCTATTTTGATAATCACAAAGGGGGAGAAATTCTTGGTTGATTGGGGGAGAAATCTTTCTCTCATACTTTACTTTTCAATCTTTTACATTGCTTGTTTTGGTGATTGTGATCATCAAAATAGGGGGAGATTGTTGTACCTCTCGTACCCCTCATGGTTTAATTTTCATGATCATAATCACTCTCTTTTTTATCTAATCTTGTTTTTAAGTGTTTTTGTTGATAGGAAAAAGGTTGCCAAGGAATTGGGCCAAGAAGGACTGAAAGTGCACTGATTTTCAGTCCACCGGCCAACCGGTGGATGACCACCAGCCAGCCGATGGAGCCTGGGCAGAAGGCATCCCCTCTGTCCAGACCACCGGCCAACCGGTGTCCCATCACCGGCCAGCCGGTGGAACCCAGACAGAAAGGTTTGCTACTGTCTCAGCACCGTCCAACCGGTGGCCTCCTCACCGGCCAGCCGGTGGTGCCTGAGCCCGAGCCCTCTCCCTTTTCCAAAGCACCGGCCAACCGGTGGCCAAGCACCGGTCAGCCGGTGGAGCCAGTCAAACTAGCCGTTGGGCTTTGACCAGACTTGCCCACTTGACCCCCAACGGCTCCGAAGGCCTCTCCAACGGCTCCTAAGACCCCCAAAGGCCATTTGAGGGTTCCCCCTCTATAAATAAAGGACTAGGAAGCCCCGGAATCACAAGGAAGCCCACGGGAACATTTTTCCATCATTTGGCGAACCTCCGGCGGATTGCTTCAAGGAACCTCAATTGCTCCAACTCAATTCCACATCCAAGGAGCACCACCATAGAAGCTTGGGAGCGCCCTTCATCATCACCAATCAATCCTTTGGTGCCCAAGGCTTCTCCTCTTACGGTTTTTCTTGTTTTATTCATTTTGAGCATCAATTTGGGTTCATGCCTACAAACCCCTCTTTCTCTCTTCTTTCTCTTGTTTGGGTTTTCACACCACCTTCAAGGTGTGAAGAGGTTAGTCAATCCTTCCCTTTAAAAGTCTTGAGTCATAGGTGAGCTAGCCTTCACCTGTAAGAAGGCTAGTGGGTTCTTGCTCAACCATTAAAAGCAAGCTGTAATAGGTTCTAGACTACCTTAAAGTCTAGTGGGTTTCTTGCTAAAACCATTAAAAAGCAAGCGGTAGTAAATCTCCCAACGGTTGAGTTGGGAGCGGAGACGTAGGCTTTGGTTTAAGCCGAACTCTGTTATCAAGTTTTGTGTCTTGCCTCTTTCATTTCCGCTGCACTTTTAACTTTGATTTTAAATTGTTAATTAATTTTTAAAAGGTAATTCACCCCCCTCTTGCCATCACTTCTCGACCCAACAGTCTAAATCTAGGAAATTTGAGGATGGTATTAGGTAAAGCGTTAGATCATAGGTGAATTTATTTCATCTAAATACTGCTTCCGGAATAGTGAATCATGCACTTATCACATAGTGTAACCTGAGAGAGGTTTGAGGTGAGATCTAGGGTGGTTTGGAATCTCGATATGGTTATGCATCGACCATGGGTAGAAAGCATCGTCTGGAGCTTCCACATAGTGATATTATTAGTCATAACATGTATTCAGATAGTTAGGTGAGGTGCTACCAGTGCGGTAGGCTAGAACATATGAGCTATAGTGTACGAGATACCCAGTCGAATGTCGATCTTGAGGCAAGACATATCATCTATAGTACATCTACAGAATGTTTCCTCCAATATCCAATGAGATATGGTCAGAACAAACTCCACATTTAGGATTTGGGTCAGAAGTTTCTCATCAAGTAGGGAGCTAGAGTATTGTTAGTCAATCATGCCAAGGTGGTGGTCATGGATATAGTAGTCAAACCCCAATTCTACAGTGACAGCGGTGTGGATCTACTCAGGGTATCCAGGTAGTGTCACAGGTTCACGATTCAGGCCAGGCATACATAGTACAATAGAATCTTCAAGATTAGTATACCATAACTTCTACTGTAAGAGGTACTATTCTAGTAGCCTCTATTTTAGCTTCTGCACTTTTTGATATAGGGGATTCTCATAGCTTTATATCAGTGCCCATTTTGGAGATCCTTGGGCTCATTGTTTATACCTATGATGGTTTTATGACACTTGAAACTCTATTGAGGATTAAAATGGAGGATGTATGTTAGTTTAGAAAGTGCCCCCTTTAGATTGGTGGGTGTCACTTTGTATGGGACCTCTTTGTCCTCAAGATGAAAGTATTTTATATCATTCTTGGGATGGACTGGTTGGTTCCCTTTCATGCTTTCTTTGACTACTATCACTGAAGGTTGGCCTTTACCTCACCAAAGGGAAGATATTTTATTCACAAGGGTGAATGGGATGTCTAGGAAAACCGAGATAGAAAACAAAATCATGGGTTGGGTGGGATGATAGCCTAGATTGCAAGTTTATATCTAGATGATCAGGGAACACACCATATTTATTTCCCTCTAATGTTTGATTGTTTCAGGGATTTTTTCCCATATTACTTTTTAGGATTACCGCTAGTGAGAAAGGTAAAGTTCTTTATCGATCTAGTTTCAGGAGTTGCACTGGTATCCATTCCTCCTTATAGTATGGCTACCACTGAGTTGCAAGAACTCAAGAGGAAGTTAGAGGATTTAGATGAAAATGGTTTTATCCAACCCAGTACTTATTTCTGGGGTTCTCTGGTACTTTTTGGGAAAATAATGATAGAACCCTCAGGCTATGAATGGATTATTGGATATTAAACCAGCTAACGGTTAAGAATTGGTATCCTCTATTACAAATAAATTATCTCTTTGACCAACTTCAAGGATCTTAGGTCTTATTAAATATTTATTTAATATTTGATTATCATCAGGTGTGTGTTAGACCATTTTACATACCTCACATAGCATTTTGTAGCAGGTATGGTTTATATGAGTATTTAGTTATTTCATTCGGTCTCACAAACGCTCCAGTAATCTTCATAGAACTGATGAACCGAGTGTTTTATCCCTATATTGATTTATTTTTGGTGGTTTTAAAGGATTATATCTTGGTGTATTCTTGCAATCAACACTACCATGCCAAAAATCTTGATATTATTTTGAATACACTGAGAGAGCATGAGTTATATGCTAAGCTCACAAAGTGACACTTCTAGATAGATTAGACTCAAGTTGATCCAGATAAGGTGAGAGTTGTAGTTTCCTTAGATCATCCCAAGAATGTATTTTAGGTACAGAGTTTCTTAGGGCTATAGGGTTACTACAGGTGTTTCATATAGGACTTATTACGCTTATCAGCACCACTGACGGGCTTGACTAAGAAGGGTGTGAAGTATATATGGACAAATTCCTATGAGACGGACTTTTAGAATCTAAAAGGGATATTAAATTTAGAACTGATACTGATTTTTTTATTTTCAGACAGGAGTTACACTATTTACTATGATGCATCAAGTATCAAGTTTGGATTATTTCTTATGTAGGGAGATAGAGTTGTGGCATACAGGTCTTGGTAGTTGAGGACACATGAGAAGAATTACCCAACACATTATCTTGAGTTAATTGTGGTTGTTCATGAATTTCATTGTTGGAAAAATTACATACTTGTAGAGCGGTTTGTAGTTTACATGGACCACAAAATCATTAATTACATATTGACACAGCATGATCTGAATCTAAGGTAGAAAATATGGGTTGAATACCTTCAGTATTTCAACTTTGAGCTTGATTACATGCCTGGTAAATATAATGCAGTGGTTGATACACTAAGCATGAGGACTCAGATACAGGTAGTACAGCAGGCCAGTAGCGATTGGAAGCTTATAGATTTGTTCTATAATATTAACTTGGAGGTGCAGGATAGTTAGGGATAGATATACCTTTTATCTTTAATTGTTACCTCTACCCTACTAGATAGAGTGAGGATGAGACAGCTATCGGACTTAGAAGGCCTAGTTCTACAGGAGACTGTGGAAAGTGAGGACCCTCCTCCTGGTTGGACCATAGGTAAGGATGAGATCTTGTGAGTACATGTCGTATATGGGTTTCATGAGACATGTTCAAGGATATAATTTAGGATTTTCATGCTTCATCTTGGGAAGTGAACTCGGGTGTCACCAAGATGTATCTGGATTTACATCGTCAATATTGGTGCCCAGGAATGAAAAGAGATGTATATGATTTTATCATGAGATGTTCCACCTATCATCAGGTGAAGGTTAAACACCAACCACCAACCGGACTTCTACAGCCACTACCTATTCTTTAGTGGAAATGGAATGACATTAAAATGGATTTTTTGGCAGGTTTACCATGGTCACCTTAAGGTAATGATTTTGTATGGGTTGTTGTTGACAGTCTCACAAAGGTCATGCATTTCCTACCTATCAAGTAGACATTTTAAGTTGATAAGATTAGGAGGTTGTATATCCTTGAGATAGTATGACTCCACGGGGTCCTAAACACTATCATTTCATACAGGGATGCCCAATTTACTTCATGGTTCTAGAAAGGGTTACAGAAGGCACTAGGTACACAGGTTCTTATAAGCACAGCATACCACCCTCAAACTGATGTCTAGTCAGAGCGCATAATTCAAGTTCTTGAAGACATGTTGTGAGAATGTGTCCTTGGTTTTGTGGGATCATGGTAAAGGAATATACCCTTGGTTGAATTCACCTACAACAATAGATTTCAGACTACTATACAGATGTCACTATATGAGGCCTTGTACGATAGTTCATTCCAATAACTTATGTGTTGGTTAGAGGCAGCAGAGGTAGATATGTTGGGACCTCATATTTTTTAGGAGACCACATAGTAAGTGTAGTTGATTTAGAATAATATGTCTACTACGCAGTCTCATCATAAATCTTACGCCGATCACCACAGACAATCTCTAGAATTCGTATTTGGGAATCGGGTTTTCTCAAGTGTTTCACCGATGTTGGGACATAGGAGGATCAGGAGACATAGTAAGCTTTTGCTGCATTATACTAGTCCATTCAAGATTCTAGAGAGAGTCAAGCTTCAGCCTGAGGAGGTTGAGTTACAGGTTGATGATTCCTTTTAGGAGATTACTATGTGTATTGTGGATCTTAGCACGATAGTTCTCTAAGGTCAGTCTTTCCCTCTAGTATTGGTGATTTGGTAGCACGGCCGAGTGTAGTGTGAGACTTGGGAGTGGGAAGTCGATATACGATCACAGTGGCCAGATTTATTCTTATATTATGCTTCACTACCCTTGGAAAGGTAATTCAAGGATGAATTACTTTAAGGGGGGATGTTTGTAAGAACATAGTTCTTCTTTGAGGTATGGATCCTATGTTTTCTATCTTCTCTTAGTTTAAATGTTTAAAAATAGCCTAATGTGAATACCCTTTGAGGTCATGGAGGTATCGGGGTTGTATGAGGCTGGTTTAGAGCCTGAAACCTCAAATTTGGGATAAAAACAGCATGGTGAATGGTTATTTTAAACTGTGTAGGGAAGGCCACATGGTTTAAAAAACCGTTTGAATCATGGGAGGGGGAATGCCACACGATTAGGCCAAACCAAGTGATTTGGTCCGTATAGACGTGTTAAAACCTCTTCAATTTTTATAGTGGGTTTTGGTATGGTTTTCAAACAGTTAGTCAAACCATGTGGGTTCCCCTAAGCTATATGTTCCCATGAAAAATGGGATTATGGTTTGTCCAAAGCGTGCGGCCAAACCGTATGACCCAGATATTTTTGGGTGAAAAGATAATTTTGATCTTAAAATATAATTAAAACTTGTTCTAGTTTTCACTCCCCCATCCCACATAGCAGCCTCAACATTTGGGATCCCTCATTGATTGACTAAGCTTGGATTTAAGATAGATCCTCTGTCTAGACTCTAATTCAAACATCTCTTGGGTCACTGGATCCACATTAGTGAGTTATTAATTATTTTTTAATCTTATATCATTATTCTTGGCATCATATGTGCTATTTAGGTGCAAGATAATATTCCCCATTATTATATTCTTCATCTATTCTTTATTTTTTCCCTGATATAAGTTAAATCCAGAGCTGATACTAGATGATATATCAACTACAGACATAAGTTAGTTGGTATTTTTTATTTTGCTTAAATCCGAGCTATTTATATATGTTGTTGTGTCATGCACCCATTTTTTGGGAATCGCCTTAAATCAAAATTGAATCCTTGAGTTTCAAGGCATGGACTATGTAATTAAAGAGACTTGTTAATAATTATATATAAGTTAAGAACCTTGAATTAAATAGAACCACCCCTTGGGGTGTGTTGGAAATATTGATAGACCTCCATGGGTGGATATTGACTTTGATACCTTAGGGTGTTCCCTTTTTCTCTTGGTCATGGGATGTTGTAATTGAATTGATAATGGAAATTGAGTTTTAAATTGATGAATTGGTATGTGAATTGAATTTTAATATCAATTTTAATTGAATTGGTTAAAGGTAAGGTATGGTTTTGACCTTTCCCATTGGCCCTTGTTATGCCATTTCTTTATTAAGCATGAATTTTCCCCTATATTTCTATTCCCATGTGAGATAGATAAAGACAATACCATTTAATAGTTTCTTTAATCTTGAAAAGCTTGTTGTAAATATTTTTCCATGTGAGTTAAATGATATTTATTCCATGTAATGGCTTGTTTATGCATGTGATGCTTTATATATTGAAATTACCATGTGAGTAATTATGGGACAAGCCTTCTAAGCTTGGACAAAGACTTGGAACACCTTTTGAGGTGAGTTATAATTGTGATGTTCTAGGTATTGACCATGATGTAGTTAATTAATATTTTTTAAATGTTATTGAAATGGTTAAATTATTATATCCCTTGAGTGATGCATGGATTCATATGATAATTCCATGAACAGAATCAATTAGATTGCACCATGCTTATGCTTGAGTAATACATGGACTGCCTAGTGGACTTCCATGGACAGATTCTAAGGCTAGACTATTATATGTAACGTGATTCTTGGATACATATTAGAATTCCATGGATGGAGTCAAGTAAATTTGATCATGCATGCCATGGGTGATACTAGGGCTCCCTTAGTGGACTTCTAAGGATGGACTCAATTGGAAGAGATAATACACCACACCTAGAGAGATACCTGGGTGCCTTAGTGGTTTTCCTTGGATGGTCTTGTAAGGTGTTGGTTGATATTACACCTAGTGTGATACTTGAATTCCAATTTAGGAATTTTAATGAGAGACTTAGGTTTTAAATTGAATTATTAATGAAATGAGTCATATGACGTGCCTACCAATCTAAAGCACAAGCTCAGATTCATTCTTTGCTTTACACTTTATGGATGGCCTGCTTAGGTATACTTTGGTTATGTTATCATGTGGGACTCTGGGATTTGATCCAAGTCTCGAGACTTATAATTAAATGGTACTAAATGATTAAATGGGCATGTTATAAATGGAACATGAATGACTATTAAATAAGATACTTTCATTTTAAATGCAACTAATTGAATGGATTGGATATAATATGGTAACTTGGATTAGAGGAAGTTTACTTTTGATTACTTCCTTTACTTATTTCTTTACTATTAGTACTATCTATTATATATATTCACTGATTGGTTGGAACCTGACCTTGGATGAATTCCAATTGAGATTATGTCTCACACCCTATTTGGGACACCTTTGGGTACCCAAATAGATTATATGGTTGCAGGTATTGATAAGGGAAAGATCCCTACTACAGGTACTTGATATATGCTTAGGAGCATGGGATCATGGGACCAAACTGAGGATTGTGATGCTACTGAGATATTTTGGATATTTTTTACTTTTTATATGTATTGTATATCTACCTTATGTACTTATTTTGGATTCTTTGTATTGACATATGACATGTATCACATTTTTTATATGAGATGTCTCATGGATTTGTTGATTTATTAGTCTTCCACTGTTTACTTATTGTTTTGTTATCATACTATTTCCACTACTTGTATGTCATTGATATTCTATTGTGCTACATTGTGGTGATGAGGGCATAGTCTCCCCAATAACACCCTATTACCTCAACACTACTCGATAACCTCTATAGTTTGGGGAGATGCACTTGAGGACATGTGACCCACTGGGCTCGAGGCACCTTTCAATGGCATCTGGTTCTGGGATGTTACACCGGGTAGGCCAATGTTGATTGGTTTTGAACCTCATAAATCGATGTTATTATTAACTCCCTTATAAAGGGTTGAAAGAATTATTTGATTCCTTGAGTTGATATGGGTGCGTTCATGATGCCCCGTGATATTTGACCTTGGAGATGTATGACTTTTGTACTAGGTGGTCGGACCTAGTTACCCTTTTATGAGACATGATCGACAGGGCTTAGTGGGATACCTAGAGACACTTAATTGTGACTTAGAATTTTGTAGTTAGATGTTTGGGTTGATTGGGGGAAACCTGTGAGAGGGGTTTTCTAGGGTTTATGGATGCCTTTGAGGTGGTGAGCTTAGTAGTACGCTCTTGTTGGGAGTGATGCATGGGAGGTTCTTGGGTTTTTTAATATATGAAATATGATTCCTTCAATTTCTAAGGAAGCACTTATGATAACTATGTATCAAGATTAAGTTTGATGGGTAGGACTGTTCGAGTGTCAGGCCCTACTGACAAATAGATTATTTTTAGAATCTTATTAGAGTGGGGGTAGATTCTCATGGTTATAATAACATCATGTGATAGGTGGTCATTTAAATAAATAATGTCATGGGTGAGGTGCCTAATTTTGAAGAGGATTTAAAAGGGAGCTTCTGTATTATGAGACTAGAATGCCATGCGGTATAGTCAACTTATCCTTATGATGGATGTCTCAGGAGAGCATGAGTTTGGTGGTTATGGTATATGCATGTTTCACGTGGTACCGTTTAAATTTTTAATCAGTGAGTGGTCAGGTGTGAGCTGAGGATCGATGGTTTAAAAGTGTTGCGGTCATGGTTTCTTGAGATTTGTAACTTAAATAATGAATTTATATATGGTAGAGGAGGCATCGAGAATAAATCAGTTGTAAGGAGGCGGTTAACTTGTGGTTGGGTCTAGACACACATTGTTAGGAGGAGACGTGGTGTTAGGAGTTGGTTAAAATAAAGTATATCTCATTTTTATGTGAGAGTGGCTTGGGAGAGTGATACATGATTATTGATAGAATCTTAATATACTCCTGTTATAGAGATGATCATACCCAATATCTTGACATTGTCTTGAATATGTTGATAGAGAATTGTCTATATGTCGAGCTTCTTTTATTTTTTAATTATACTTCCTAGTTTTTATGGATGAACTCCTTGTAAGTTGTGATTGAGGAGTGGTATAGTATTATACATATGGTCAGGATTGCACCATTGTCCATTTGATGTCGGTGACCCTCATTATGAGTTGAAACTTAGCTAATGCTGTGAATTTTTTTCTGTGTAAGGAACATATGATAGGTGATATTTATGTTGGTGCTCGGGTATGAGTGAGTTCCTAGACAATCCAGTTGTTATGTCTTGATATAGATAGAGTATGGGTTGTGATAATTAGGATCTTGTTTCGTTGGTGTTATGGAAAGGATGCTCCTAAAGTGGGGAGTGGGATATCATGAGAGGTTGAAACCAGTCATTGTATAGTCATTTTGGATTCTATATTATTTTGGATAAATTTAATTTTATACGGCTATATTTATTGATAAAAACAAGGTACAAGTTCGAATAAGGACTCAGGTGGAGTCTGATTGTGGGTGTCAGTCCTGGGATGGCTTAAGATGATCCAAGGGTGTTGGATCAAAAATGTGTTAGTGTTCATGTTATGGAATAATGACGGTATTTGATAGAATATTTTTTATCTAGGATACATTATTGAAAGTCAAGTATGGGATTCGGTGAGTATACTCAGAACGATCTCAGTGGGCCTAGGGATGAAGGTGTTAGGATTGGGTTTTAAGGATGCATCGTTTAATGAAGTTGAGTGTTTTCTATAATAGTCAATCGAAAGTGGTTGGACTTGAGTTCTTTTAAATAGTTGGATGCAGTCGGTGAGGAACTACATCATGCATTCCATTGGGATGAGACAGGTGTAGTTTAAGGGTCGGTAGGGGATTTTCAAGAAAAATTTGGTGTGACTAGGTTGATCTTGGTCTATTGGAATTTGAAAATTAGATATAATAGAGGATTGAGTGCATTATCCTCATGTGTGATCAGATTCTTTGAGTTGAGAAACATGTCGAGAGATTTTTTAGGATGTTAGGTACATGTTTTGATAAAAAATTCTAATGGTGGAAGTACCATGGTTCGAAATTTTTCATTAAAAGTAAGAACCTACAGCTGGTAGCGTTATACGATAGTAGATGAAATAGATGATGATATGGTCATGTATCATGTTAAACAGGCTCTATTAATATTTCCATTGGATTTGGTGGCCTAGAACCAACTACTTTGTACTTTATTCATTAATAAATATCTTATCAAATCTTGATTGTTCTTCTACATGACAGTGCATGTGATAATGCCCTAAGGATAGTTGTTTCACTAAAAGGTCATAGAGGATCCCTACTATGATGAGAACCTGGAAGTGCCATAACACTGTTCTTTAATATATGTTCTATGTCCAGATGATGTTATTTGAGGGACTCAAATAATAAAGGCTATTAGGGGTGAGGACTCATAAAACTTCGAGGAACCTTCTCATGGTGTGCACCCTTGGTAATATCTAGGAGGATATTATGAGAACGAGACCCTCTAGTAGGAAATACACATTTCATAATTTCATTGGATTTTCTTATATACGGGCGTGTGTATTGGCCCTTAGACTTTAAGATTATTATTAATGGGTATTACAACTTGTGCATTTAGATTTATTGATGAAAACTGTGATGACATACTATTCACAACGAGTTAGGATATGTTGGGTGTGTCACGAGTAATACTACATTAATATATAATGAGAGAAATGATTTGTCCCTCCTATTCCATAACATAAGTAGATATATCAGGCCCTTTGATTGAATTGATATAGCCTAAATAAATCCATGTTCGTGGTGAGGAATGGCCAAGTTCAATTCTGGGAAGTTAAAGAAAGAATAATCGAGCACATGGGATGATGGCACTAGCATGCATCCCTCTTTATTCGAGATATTTAGACAAAGTTATTACATTACACGGTAAGCATTCATAGGAGGTGACACGTCATTGTAGTGTTAAAGTCTTTCTCTATGGGTTCCTTTCCATGTTGCTAGGCGCTAACCTTGGAATTTAGGCAAGCTCTACCTAATACCACTGAGAAATAGGCCTAGATGGTCACACAATAAGTGGTTCCAAGTATCTTATTTAAATATTAATTTAATAAGTTGAATAAATATTATTCCCAATTGTGGTTTAATAATTATTCAAGGATGCCTGATCGAATTTATTTTGACACTAGTTATTCTACATAATATATTTTGTGATAAATAACATATTTATTAGCGATTAATGTAGTGATATTTATTTGAGAAATAAATAGCCATTATTCAAGGTCTAATAAATGTGGTGGAGGAAATAAAGAAAATGGAAAAACAAAAGTTCATGTCATGTATATTAATATACACACCGAGTAGTTTTTCTGGGGATTTGTGAGAAATAATATTATTTATTTAATTAAATAATATTAGGTGTAATTCACTGGGTCCATGTAACAAACCAAAAATTCATTAATAAAAATTACTCTTGGTATATTTAAATGTCTTCTTATGGTTATGTAAAATGTATTCACTTATTTGGTTTTATGTTTTGTAATTTAAAATACTATTAAGAATTTTGATCGTTGCTAATATAGTCATTGAAAAGTGATCACACCATTAGTATAAATATAGGGCTTTAACAAATCCAATTTACTCAAACAAAGGAAGCGATGGCCTCATCCAGTAGAATTGCCTTGTACGAAGTCCATTTTTCAGAGCTTGGAAAGGAGTTGGCGTTATTGGATTTGCTCTTGACCAAGCCCAAGCTGATCTTGAACATGTTATTCTTGAGCGGAACCGACTGCAGGAGAAGTGGAAGTTAATAGAGATTACCACCTGAGTGATATTATCTAAAGTCACCCCAAGAGTCTGTCATCATCACACAACTTACCCTTAGTTCTTATGTGGGTGTTATAAGGGGTTATGTAACGAGACCCTATCACTATGACTATGTACATTATTCTTGTATAGAGAATATACATTATTTTTATTGTTACTTTGTAAATAGTTTTTAAAGCACAAATAGTATTTTTAGTTAATATTCGACTAAGAAATCTATTTTAATGAATTAATGGATTTCTGAATTAAATAATATTTTAATAAAATATTATTATTATTATTAAATTACTTTTTATTAAATATAAATTATCATATAATTTTATAAATACAATTGTAATTTTTATTAAGGTTTGAAATCTATTTTTCTCAAACCCCGTGAATTTTTGATAAATGTCGTTTTTTATTTTAAAAGTAAAAATTCACATATTTAGAAAATTATTTAGATAAAATGAATATTATTTTTGGAATCAGGACATTGAAATTATCCAATGGGGAATTTTTCATAATTTTCTGTGACAATCGAATTTTTGGGTAAAAATTAAATACTGCTTAAATATATAATGTGTTTTATGACATCATAATGACCCAATAGTGATGTAATAAAATACTATAAACATTATGTTCAGAAAATATATTTTTTATCATTAAAATAATGTGATTTTATATTTTTTTTATTTATTTTAAAAGGCTTTAGTGGACCCTCCAAGACTTATAAAACATGTTGTCTTTTTAAATTGTTTTCCTTGAGAGTGTGACTCACCTCCACATAATCAACCCAATTATTTTAAGAAGTTCGGCCATTGGACTCATAAAATATTTTTTTCCACTCCCCTTTGTCAAAAAACATGGGCTGGTTTGTGTTTTGGATTAGTTTAATGTGAGGTGTCTCAAACCTAAATAATAAAGAATTCCCTCTCCTATCCTATATAAACCCACCCAAACTCCCACTTCCTCTTCACTCAAAGCCTTTGGAGTTCATTAAAACTCTAACCTCCTCTCTCTATAATCCTCCCAAGGTTCCCCAAGCTCCAAATAATCCTCTCTCAAGCCTCTCCCAAGCTTTGGGATCGCACTTCCAAGTAAAGGATTTCATCCTTTCTCATTTTTGTCCAATTTTCTTTAAGTTGTTATACCCTTTTGTTTTTAATTAAAAATGTTGGGGTATAATTTTACACCTCCCCCATACTAACCTCTTTAGGTTCGGATGGTAAGAGACCTATTTATATCTCATTAATTCCTCCCATGTACACCCGTTACCATGCCGAAATTCTATGAGGGATTTCTCTCTCCTCTTTTATATCCAAGTAATTCTTTTGTATTATGAATCTAAATTCCATTAAGTTTGTTGGGACATGTATATATATAACCCCCTTACTTTCCATTTCATGTAAATATGATGATACACCCCTTTCTCTCTCATCAACTATTTTTTACGATTTCTTATTTCACGTCGTTATACTGCCGAAATTGCACTATGCTTTTCCAAGCCAATGTCATTGTGTAGTGAATACCATGCCTATTTATCTATCAAGGGTATTCACCTTTATTCACATTTACTTATTGATTATAAAGATTCATTTATTTATTCCACATCCCTTTATCATGAAATAAATGATGATTATTGATTCCACGTTGTATGATCCATGTGGCACACTTATGCATGAAATGAAATGTTTAAGAAGGGTGCACCCTGATAGTGCTTCAATGCATTAGGTAAAGTATAGTATCATGATAAAACATGTGCAATGAGTGTTGACTCATACTAATTCAAGTTCAACTAGGGTTTACTCGTGCTTCATTTTCAATGATGATTTACTCATGCTTCATGTGCAATGAGCCTTGGATCATGCTAAATTCCATGTTAAGTGTTGTTGACACATTTCCATGTTATGATTATCATGATTTATCATGCCTTTATGTACATGTTTCTCTTGTGCTCCATTTATATGACTATTTTCTAGCATGTATTGTTTTCCTCATGTTATTCCATGTTTATTCCCTTACTGGGCTTTATATCTCACCCTTTTCTTATGCATGTCCTCAGGTTATCCCATGCAATACTAAGTACAAGGGAATGTAGTGGTCATTTAAAAGAATTTTTCAATAAAGATATTGTATTTCACATTTTAAGTTGTTATGTAATGATCCTAATCCCCAAAGACACTAGAACTATCGATATTATATGTTGTATCAAGTGAATTTTATGTAATAAAACATTTTTTAGTGTGTAATAAAGAACAGGGTTATCATAGTTGGTATCAGAGGATAGGTTTAGTTATTTTTGGGATTATGATTAGAAAACCCTAGTGAATCCTTAAAGACAAGACTAATTATAATAAAAACATCCATAAGTTTTGGTGGGTATTGAGTAAGTGGCTTATCAAGAAAATACATCCCTGTCTGGATACAAGTAGGTAGAGGCGGCTCTGGCACAGATGTACCTAGGGGTGAAAACCCCGACAAGGAGTTTTGGGATTGACCTGGGGTATCCTGGTACACGACAATAGGCCTTTCTGAACTCTTGTTTATGACACTCTCGGGGGATATGCATTGGTAAATTCACAAGCTTAGTATGAACCATTATTAAGGAAATAAAGAAAATCCCCTAATAATATATGTTATAAATCAGATCATGGATAATATAGATTGAAGCCTATAGATTCATAAGTTAAAGAAATAAAAGCTATTTATAAGTCATATGTTTTTTCCTTGGATTACCCTTTATGTTTTACCCCTAACTTTCCTTTTATTCTAGCCAATGGCCGGTAATAGGAGGACTCGGGCTAACAACTGATGTGAAGACCAATGAGATGACTCTTCTAATGAGATGCCTAATCCGATGGGAGCGGGAATCGTGAAATTTTTCATGATACTCTCTCAATTAACTCAAGAATTGAATAGAAACATGGTTCAAGAGGAACGTTCAACCCCCCCTAAGAAAGAAAAAGTCACTATCAAGAGATTCATGAGACAAAGGCCTCCTACTTTTAATGTACCATCTGATCCCTCAATTGTTGAACAATGGATCAACTCCATTGAAAATATATTCTCCATCCTTAAATGTTCTGAACAAGAGAACGTTATTCTAGTTGCTTATCGTATGGAGCGTGAAGCCGATCAATGGTGGACATTGATCAAAAATATAAATCCTGAGGAGGAGATCAAGTCATTAGAATGGAAGGATTTTCATAATATGTTTTTTGATAAATATTTTCCGCGCACCCTCCGATTTATGATGGAAAGGTACTTATATAAAATCAAGAAAAAATACAATGAATCTGTTGGAGTGTACGAGGAAAACTTCAAAAGTCTTGCACGATATGCTTCTGACTTTGTCATTACCCCCGAATGCAAGGTTGACCACTTCTTTGGTGGGATGAAACCTAGCCTGTGGAAAGCCCTAGCGATCCACAACTTCAACAGCTATGAGGAAATTGACTGATGTACCCTCAAGGATGAAATGAATATTGGTGAACCTTATGGGTGTCATAGGGATAAGAATCATAAGTTGGACTTCAATTCTGGTGGTTCTATGGATAAATCCAACGATGTTAAGAAAATTCAGTACCCCACTTGCCAAAGGTGCGGAAATAAGCACCCTGAAAATTGCCTGAAAGGGACAAGGAAATGCTTTAGGTGTGGAAGAGAAGGGCACCTGGCTATTAACTGTCGATAAGAAAAACCTGCGGTTGTGACAGATGAGAGGAACACTCCATTCGACTCTCAACACATTGTTCATTGCTTCAACTACAAAGAACCATGGCACCTTGAAAATCATTTCCCTAAGCCAAGGGTTTTTTGAGGCAATGAACAACCTCCAAGGCAGCAAGGGTGAGCTTTTTCCATCACTACTGCTGAAGTGAACCCCGACAATGAAGTGGTGACAGGTATGCTGGTTATTCATTCAAGAATAGAGAAAGTAATTTTTTATTCAGGTTCTACACATTATTTTATATCCCGAATGTTTAGTATAACAATCCCAACACCACCTCAAATCATGGAAGTAAATGTGTTGGTGAGTACAGAAAATGGGGAAATCATTGCATCCCATTAATATGACTCCTCCCCTATCTTAATCGGTGGATTGAACTTCCCGGCAAAACTCATCATACTCCCTCTAGTAGAATTTGATGCAATTCTTGGCATGTATTGGCTTTCCTTATATAGATCTAACATAAATTGTCATGAGAGGGAAGTCACTCTCCATGTGGAGAATCAACCCCTGATTTTGTACAAGTGCAAGGAGGAAGATTAATCTTCTTTAGATCCATCATCTCAAGCATGGATATTATTTCCCTATGAGAACACGTATCTGGATTAGATAATTGAGTCTAAGGAGGCAACCATCCTTGAAGACATGCCTATTGTGAGTGAATTCACTGAAGTGTTTCCTAAGGAATTGTTTGGTCCTCCTCCTATAAGAGATATTTAATTCTCAATTGATCTTATTTCTGGGGAATTACCAATATCCAAGACTCCATATAGAATGGTTTTTATGGAGCTTGAGGAGATAAAGAAACAAATACAGGAGAATCTAGATAAAGGGTTTATATTCTCAAGTGCTTCACCATGGGAGGCACCAATCTTCTTCATTAAGAAGAAAGATGGGTCAATACGCCTTTGCATCAATTATCATGAGCTTAACGAAATCATGATAAAGAACAAGTATCCTTTCCCATGAATTTATGACTTGTTAAATCAGCTATGTGGAGAAAAATACATCTCCAAGGTGGATTTTCGGTCGGGATATTATCAAGTAAGGGTGAATAAGGAATATATCCCCAAGACTGCTTTTCATACAAGATACGGGCACTATGAATTCATGATAATGCCTTTCAGACTCACTAATGCTTTAGAAATATTCATGGACTTGATGAATAGGTTATTTAGGGATTACCTCAAAAAATTTGTGGTAGTCATTATAGATGATAATATGATATACTCCAAAACCAAGGAGGGTCATGTGGAGCATCTAAGAACTATACTAGAGACCTTGCGGAAGGAGAAGCTCTATGCAAAGTATAGCAAGTGTGAGTTCTGGTTGAAGGAGGTCTCGTTCTTGGGTCATATCATCACAAGCAATGGGATATCTGTGGATCCCTACAAAATAGATGCAATTGAGGGATACCCAAGGCCAACATCTGTAATGGATATCCGTAGCTTCTTGGGGTTAGCTAGATATTATCGACGATTTGTGAGAAATTTCTCATGATTTCCCAACCCTCTTACCAAGCTAATTCGGAAGGGAGTAAAGTTTTCTTGGAGTGATGAATGTGAAGAAATCTTCAAGGGGTTAAAAGGGAGGCTTATCACTGCACTCGTGCTCACTTTACCCACAAGTGGAGAACTTTTTGTGGTATTCAGTGTTGCTTCAAAGAAGGGCATGTGATGTGTGTTGATGCAAAATGAAAAATTCATTGCCTATGCTCCAAGGCAATTGAAAGTTCATGAGCAGAATTATCCAACACATGATCTGGAGTTGGTTGCGGTGATCTTTGCTTTAAAAATTTGGCGACATTATCTATTTGGGGATAAGTGTGAAATATATACAAACCACAAAATCCTCAAGTATATATTCACGCAGAAATAGTTAAACATGTTCCAAAAAAGATGGTTAGAGCTGATCAAAGACTATGACTGCTCAATCCATTACCACACTGGAAAAGAAAACAAGGTGGCGGATGATATAAGTAGAAAGGACCCAGGGATTCTATCACTGATGATAATTAAGAAGGATCTGATCTTCTTATATTTGATGAATATGGACATGGGAATCATAAAGAAGGTAACATCATCAATCCTTTCAAAAATGATTTCTCAACCGTCTCTTTTGTAAAGGTTAAAGGACGCTCAAAAGGATGATGTAAGAATTCAGAAGAAAGTGGAAGCTATCATAAGAGGGAAATCCTCAGAGTTTAATGCTAATGAAGAAGTAATTGTGAGATTTGGAAAGACTATGTGTTCCATCAAGTTCAGATCTGAAGAAGGAACTTTTGGATGATGCACATAGTTATAATTTCTATATTCACTCAGGAAACACAAAGATTTATCGAGATCTTCAAGAGTATTATTGGTGGGATAATATGAAGAAAGAGATTGATGAGTATACATGAAAGTGCCTGGTGTGTCAGCATGTGAAGACAAAGAGGAAGAAGTTTAAGGGGATGATGCAACCATTTCCCATACCAGCATGAAAATGGGAGAACATCACCATGGACTTTGTCACTAGAATTCCAAATACATCCAAAGGCAATAATGAAATATGGGTTTTTTTGGATTGTCTTACAAAGTCTACACACTTTATTTCAATTTGGTAGGATTTATCATTGGATCAAATAGCACAGATATATATATTTGGTAAGTGTTAAGGTTGCATATAGTACCACTATCTATTGTATCTGATTGAGATCCAAGATTCACCTCTAAGTTTTGGAAGAGTATTCAAAATGCTCTAGATATTTAACTAAACTTCAGTATGTAATATTATCCTAAAACTGATGGCCAATCTAAGTGAACTATTCAGACACTAGAAGATATGTTAAGATCATGTTCAATAGAATTTAAAGGAGGTTGGGATAAACATCTTCCACTGGTTGGATTTCTCCAACAATAACATCTTCCACTCGAGCATCTGAATGGAACCTTATGAATCCCTTTATGGGAAAATGTGTATAACACCAGTGTGTTGGGATGAAGTTAGTGAGTGTAAGCTGCTAGAACCATAAATGGTCGAAGAAATGGTGGAGAAGGTGAAAACCATTCAGCAGCATATCAAGGCAGCCCATAGTTGATAGAAGAGTTATGAAGATAACTGTCAATGAGACCTTGAGTTTAAAGTTGGAAACATAGTATTTCTACGCATATCTTCATGGAAGAAGGTCATCAGGTTTGGAAAGAAAGGGAAGTTAAGTCCTGGGTACATCGTCCCCTTTGAGATTCTTGATCGTGTTCGGAGTGTAGCCTATCGACTAGCACTTCCACCTACCATGGACAATGTACAAGATATCTTTCATGTATACCTCTTAAGTACGTACATACCAGACCCTTCACATGTACTCTCTTAAGTGGTATTACAGCTATAGGATGGTCTTTATTACGAGGAGCAACCAGTGAAGATCTTAGATTGTAGAGAAAAAGTTCTATGAAATAAGACAATGCCCCCCGTCAAGGTGTTGTGGAAAAACCACAAGTTTGAAGAAGTGATGTGGGAATCGGAGGAAGTGATGAAGAAAATTTACCCACATCTATTTTAGTGTGGGAAAAGGAAATTTTTAAGGAAAAAATTCTTAAGGGGGGAAGATTGTAATGACCCAAAAATTCATTAATAAAAATTCCCCTTGGTCTATCTAAATGTATTCTTATGGTTATATAAAATGTATGCACTTATTTGTTTTTATGTTTTGGATTTTAAAATACCATTATGAATTGTGATCATTGCTAATATAGTAATTGAACATTGATCACATGATTAGTATAAATATAGGGCTTTAACAAATCCAATTTACTCAGACAAAGGAAGTGATGCTCTCATCCAGTAGACTTACCTCGTACAAAGCCTATTTTTCGGAGCTCGGAAAGGAGGTGGCGTCATTGGGATTCACTCTTGACCAAACCCAAGCTGATCTTTAACATGTTATGCTTGAGAAAAAACAACTATGGGAGAAGTGGAAGTTAATAGAGATTACCACCTGAGCGATGTTATCCGAAGCCACCCCAAGAGTCTGTCACCATCGCACACCTTACCCTTCGGTCATATGCAGGTGTTATAATGGGTTATGTAATGAGACCCTAGAACTATTACTATGTACATTATTCTTGTATAGAGAATATACATTCTTTTTATTATTACTTTGTAAATAGTTTTTAAAGCACAAATAGTATTTTTAGTTAATATTCGACTAAGAAAACTATTTTGATGAATTAATGGATTTTTGAATTAAATATTATTTTAATAAAATATTATTATTATTATTAATTTAATTTTTATTAAATATAAATTATCGTATAATTTTATGAATGCAATTTTAATTTTTATTAAGGTTTGAAAGCTGTTTTTGTCAAAACCCATGAATTTTCGATAAATGTCGGTTTTTATTTTAAAAGTAAAAATTCACATATTTAAAAAATTATTTAGATAAAATTAATATTATTTTTGGAATCAGGATGTCAAAATTATCCAACGGTTAATTTTTTATAATTTTCTGAGATAGTCAAATTTTTGGGTAAAAATTAAATATCGTTTAAATATATAATGTGTTTTATGACATCATAACAACCCAATAGTGATGTAATAAAATAATATAAACATTATTTTCTGAAAATATATGTTTTATCATTAAAATAATTTGATTTTATATTTGTTTTATTTATTTTAAAAAGCTTTATTGGACCCTTCAAGACTTATAAAACATTTTGTCTTTTTAAATTGTTTTCCTTGAGAGTGTGACTCACCTCCACATAAGTAAACTTATTATTTTAAGAATTTAGTCCATTGGCCTCATAAAATATTGTTTTTAACTCCCCTTTGGCAAGAAACATGGTCAAAAACCTTGGTCTAGTTTGTGTTTTTGATTAGTTTAATTTGAGGTGTCCCAAACCTAAATAATAAAGAATTCCCTCTTCTTTCCAATATAAACCCACACAAGCTTCCACTTCCTCTTCAATAAAAGCCTTTGGAGTTCATTCAACCTATTCCCTCCTCTCTCTATAATCCTCCCAAGGTTCCCCAATCTCCCAATAATCCTCTCTCAAGCCTCTCCCAAGCTTTTGGGATCACACTTCCAAGTAAGGGATTTCTTCCTTTCTCGTTTTTGTCCAATTTTCATTAAGTTGTTATGCCCTTTTTTCAATTAAAAATGTTGGGGTATGATTTCTCACCTCACCCATACTTCCCTATTTATATTTGGATGATGTAATACCCCTTTCTCTCTCATTAATGCCTCTCATGTACACCCGTTACCATGCCGAAATTCTGTGAGGGATTTCTCTCTCCTCTTTTACATCCAAGTAATTCTTTTGTATTATTCATATAAATTCCATTATGTTTATTGGGACATGTATATATATGACCACCTTACTTTCAATTTCATGTAAATATGATGATACATCCCTTTATCTCTCATCAACCATTTTTTATGAGTTCTTATTTCACGTCGTTATGCTGCTGAAATTGCACTACGATTTTCCAAGCCAATGTCATTGTGTAGTGAATACCATGCCCATTTCTCTATAAAGGGTATTCACCTTTATACACATTTACTTATTGATTATAAAGCTTCATGTATTTATTCCATATCCCTTTATCATGGAATAAATGTTGATGATTGATTCCACGTTGTATGATCCATGTGCCACACTTATGTATGAAATGAAATGTTTGAAAAGGGTGTGCCCTAATAGCACTCCAATGCATTGGGTAAAGTATAGTTTCATGATAAGTCATTTGAAATTAGTGTTAACTAATGATAATTCAAGTGAAACTAAGGTTTACTCGTTCTTCATGTACAATGATGATTTACTCATGCTCCATGTGCAATGAGCATTGGCTCGTGCTAAATTCCATGTTAAGTGTTGTTGCCACATTTCCATGTTATGATTATCATGCTTTATCATTACTTTATGTTAATGTTTCTCTTGTGATCCATTGATATGCCTATTGTATAACATGTATTTTATTCCTCATTTTATTCCATGTTTATTTCCTTACTAGGCTTTATATCTCATCCTTTTCTTATGCATGTCCTCAGGTTATCCCATGCAATGCTAAGTACGAGGTAATGTAGTGGTCATATAAAGGAAGATTTCAATAAAGATGTTGTATTTAATGTTTTAAGTTGTTATGTAATGATCCTAATCCCCAAAGACACTAGAACTATTGATCTTCTATGTTGTATCAAGTGAAGTTTATGTAATAAATCATGTTTTTGTGTGTAATAAAGAACAGGTTTTTCATAGCGCATGTCAAGTAATAATAATAGTCAACTATTATTATTAGACATGGGGTCTCACTAAGAATTAAATGAAATGAATAAATGATTTAGGGTAACTAATTTGTTATATTATTCTAAGTAATTAAAATCTCAATTATATAATTCTCATTAGCCTATCCATTTTGTGGGGTTGTGCACAACAGATCTAGATAAATCTCTCAAGCCAAGAAAGAATTATTTTCTTCCAAGAATTTTATCAAGCTATGAGAGAGATCCTCCTCCACCGGATAAAGGAGAGCACTTTGCAAGTGGCTCTCAAGGCCATCAAAGGTGGACATCGCAAGCGAAGTCTCTTCTGCACTAGCACCTAGATATCCCCTCGGTGACATCCAGAGATACGTGGAGCATGTGTGGATCACCACTAGAGGAATCCTAAACTTGGATTCTATGATTCAATGACAGATCACATCAGATCGTTACCAGAAACATCAACATAGAGAGAATTCCATCAAGGTAATTCTTGTCTTCTAATTAAATTAATTATAACCAACATATGATAATCCTCTATATGGTTTCGAGACTCCATTCCTTTCTTCTGTTCTTAATTCTATTCTGAAGATCCGGAGTTTTATTATCGTGATTGATCTCTGATTGATCATTTTTAATGGAAAAATTAAAGTTGTGTACACCCTCCATGTGCTTCTGCTACCCCCAGAACATACAATTGGTATCAGAGGGGTCATATCGTTGAATATAATTATTTATATTTTTGTTGGTGATTTACACATTTAATAATTTAGTTGTTTCAATTCAAGTTAATCATTCTGTACATCTGAATCTCAAGATCTATTCCTCCACTTTCTTTTCTCGTTCACCTTACAGAAACGATTTTTTCTTTTAATTTTGATTAAAATAAAACAGTGGATTTGTCACACTTCGACCGGGTTTGATGTGCGACTTGCACGTGACTTATTAAACTGTGCGACAACATGCAGTTTGACTATGTAGGTGCTTAGTGTTGGGTGGCACGGTTGGAGAGCACCTTGCTCGACCGTGCACTTAATGGAATGCGAGCCGTGCGGTTTCCCGACATCCGAGATAAGTAAATAAATTAATTAAATCTCAAGTGAAATAAAACGAAGTAAAATAAAAATTTAATAAAATAGAGTTTTATAAAAGAATGTTTAAGCATAAAATAATAATATTATTATAGTTTTAATAATAATAATATCATTATTTTGGTTATTATTATTATTATTATTATTATTATTATTATTATTATAAAATAAAATTAATTTTTTTAACTAACCCTAAATCCCCCCCTTCCGCTTTCCTTGCGCGAGCCCCCCCCCCCCCCCCCGTCCCCTTCGTCCGCCTGCACGCACCCTGGTTCCCCCTGCATGTCGTCGCACCCCCCCCCCCCAAATCCACCGACCTCGCCTCGCCCTTCTGGCTGACGGCCGCTCTCTGCCTCCCTCTACCTTGGCCCCTCGCCCCCGCCACAGACCGCCAGACTCCTTCTACACCACCCTTCGTCGGCGACCCCCCCCTATTCTGGTATTCTCCTTGTGCACTTTCCCCGGCCGGACTCTCCCTCTTGCTCCAACATCTCCCCGACGACACCCCTCTCTGATGTGAAGCTCTAGCCAAGCCCCCCCCCCCACCCTTTCTGACGCCTCCCTCGCCAGCAAAAACCTCCCTAGCCAGACTTCTCTTCAGCATGCAATGCCTCCGGCAGCCGCCCCTCTTCACTGCGGCATGTTCGACCTCCCCTCTTTTCCCCACAGGGGTTGTGAATGGTCCTTCAGAGTGTACTCTTCCTCCTCCGAAGGTTTTTTCATAATCGCGTGCCTTTAATGTAGATTAATCTGTGTTCTTCCTCTTCCAGATAAACCTTTTGGTGATTTTGTTTCTTTAAATATTATTTTTAATTGATTTGATGCCTAATGATATATCTAATTAGTCCATTATGATGTTTATGGATTATAGCATGTTAAAAATAGTCTTTTAAGTGTTTCATGTTTATGTTTGTGCATGATAATTCCCAATTTTTTTTTAATCATTTAGTTAATTTATCATGATGTTTTCTTGAGAGTATAATTTTTTAAAACAATATTTCGAATTGAGTATCCAATTTTTTCTGTGTGTGCATGTGTCAAGTGTTTCTGGTTAATTTTTATTTGGACTATAATAGTGAAATTAGTTGTTTTATGTGGTGTGAAATATTTTTTAGAAGTGTTTTGACATGAGTATATGGTGAAGAATGATTTTCTAAATTATATGGTTATGTTTTCATGTGTGCTTCATTAGGGTACTTCTTTGAAGTGTTTTTGGGACTATGAAAAATGTGTGAAATGTGTTTTCAAAGGAACTTGAGATGCGAATGCATTGATAGTGTGTTTTTACAAAGGGGTTTCATGAAATGACTAATTAATGGGAAATTCATTTGAAAAGAAATGGTTTTTGGTGTTTGTGAAATTGAAAGCGATTTTTTTATGGAAAATAGCTTTTGAAGTGTGTTTGAAAAATCTATTTGTGGCGTGCAAAACATAAAGGCGTGTTTGAAACAACTCACTTTAAAATAATTTTTCTTTAGATCTTGATTTCTTGAACAGTCTGTTGGTTTCTAAATAATGTTGATTCCTTTAGGTTAATTAATTAAAGTTTGGTGTCTCCTTGGTGGTGCGCACACACACATACATAGGTAAGTATGGGTATATGTATATATATATATATATATATATCTTCCCTGCACATATTCCCTCATGGTGTGGGGAATATGTTCAATGGGTTAAGGGTATATATGTATATGTATGAGAATGTATATGTTTTCTAATGTGAGCATTTTTCATCGAAAGATCCAAGAGTCGAAGCGTCTCGTCTTGGTACGATTCCTTCTCTGAGGTAGGTCTCCCAATGCATTTTCTTTTAAATTTAAGAATCATTTATTTATTTCTTTTCGCACCTAGTTCTAATATTAATTATTGATATAAAACTATTGGTAAATTGTATACCTTGAATTGGAGTGGTTTGTTTCTTATATTGGGTTTCAATAAATGGTTTGATCGTGTTTTCCCTTTAATTTCCTGATGAAATGACCCCTTGACCTTTGTGAACATGTTTTAGATTTAAAATTATGGTTTGGTTTTCTTAAATGGGTTTCAAAGTGTATTTTTGGTTTTCAAAGTGGTGTGCGTGTGATTCATAATAAATGGTTTGGCATGAAAAAAAATCATGTGAGGCCCGGTTGGCACTTTTATAAAACTAGTTATCTCAAGAAAACTATCCTAGAATGTCGTCCCTTTCCTTTGGTTGAGTTATATGTTATGGGGGTCCACTGTGTAGGACTTCCCTATGATCAATGGTAGAAAGTTGAGGTACATATTCCTTGGGGTGACTCAGGGTGAGACCTTTCGTGAAATATTATTATATATATTAGTGATTGGATTCTCGGCTGGCATCAGTTGGCTCACCCCATTTTTAAATACTTGATACATGGGAACCTGACATATTGAGAGAATATTCTAAGAATGATTGTCGCACTGGTAGGTTATGGTACTGACCAATGGCCCATAGTTGGTGTATATATTGGGTTTATTGCTATGGGATTTTCCATCTGCCTGACTGAGAAAGGATGACCGAGCATTTTGAGTGTTTTGATTTCATCGTGTGTGACAAGTCAATGAGGATGAGGTATCATGTATTGGTGTCTTCTAAATTATTCTCGATGTCCTGGGTTCACTTATGTCTACTCGTATTTATTTCTTGTAGTAGTGATTATGACGCTTATGTGTATACCTACATTTCCCTTGTTGTGTGATTTGTTTTGTGCATTTTTGTATATTATCTTCCTTGGAAAGTGGTAAACTGGTTTTGATTAGGTTTCTAAAAATGGTTTTCAAATGAAATTGTTTAATCCTCTTTGTTAAAATCTGAAAATATAAACAACACTTTCCCTTTGAAAATGCTAATGTCTCGCTAAAAGATTGATTTGGGTTTTGAGAAATGAATAAGGGTAATGACTCGTACTTTGATTTTGAGTAACATATAGAAATCCTTACTTTTTTATATTATATTTCAAACCTGAATTTGATGGATCTTTTATTTAAAGGAAATGCATATGAGCATAGGTTTTTTGGTCATGCCTACTGAGTTTTAATACTCACGCCTATAGTTTTCCCTTTGTTTTTTTAGCCTTGGTTTCTACGCCTTGCTTGGATTCATTTTCCATATCGTGATGTTGGTTTGAGGTTGATAGTGACCCATAGGGTCACATGGAGGTATGTACGACTTTATTTTCTCATTTTTACTAGTTTTTTATTTCATTATTCAGTTTTTTTTTAGTTATTTGTCTTTAATTTATGGACCAAATCGTTCCCACTTGTCTAGTTTTGATGTTCGACACTAGTTTCCAGCCCGTGGGGATCGGGAACACCCCTCGGACCATGTCGTGGGTTGGCTCAGCAGATCGGTTCAGGGTCGACCTGGGTTGGTTCATGACAAAATGGTATCAGAGGAGGCCCTTGTTATTTGGGGTGTCTGGTAGATGGAGATTAGGACTGTCGAGGCTCAGGAGGTAGGTTACGGGTCAGTGCCTGATCACCACCGCTCGCGACGAGACCTGAGTTACTAGGGGTAGTCTGGGTTTTGGGTCTTTTGACTCTGTTTTGGATTGAGGGATGACAATAGAGGTGACTCGGTGTCACACTGTGACCCCACATGAAGTAGTGACCCATGTGGAGCCCAGGTTCCCAGTTCAAGGTCCTTTGGTGTTATGTCTTACTTGGGGTGTGGATCACTACCAGGTCACTAGGTTGGTCATAATCACTAGTTCCTCATCCTGGTTGTCCATTGTTGGTAGTGCTTTGTCTTTATTTTGGTTGTTTTTAGAGTGTTTATAAGTGAAGGTGGTTTTGAATTGAAAAGGGTATTTCTTTAATGGTTTTAAAACTGGTAAAAAGGAGATTTCTTTCAAGTTGTTTTGAAATTGGAGAAAGTGCGTTTTTAAAGAGGAAGTGTTTCGACTTGTAAAAGTAGGATTATATCTAGATTTGGTAATGGAATAGAAAGTGAAACCCTTGGTATTCCTTAGGATCATCCGCATATGTGTGGGTAGATACATGAAGTGCACATCAATACATATGTATGGGTGATTTGAGTGGAAAGGGATGAAGGATTATGTGGCAGTTCATAGGATTCCATGAGTGGGGTTTTGGAATTTAAGGCTTGGTTTGATTTTTCTAAAACAGACTTGAATGAAAAAAATGATTTCAGGACTTGGTTTTTTCTCAAAAAGTGGGTTTTGGTATTTTTAAAAGTGTATTTTTCTTGTGTTTGTATATGTTTGATTTATGAGTCTATTACCTTTGGCTTGTGGTGTTGCTTTTGGTTGTGTTTGAGCTTGTTCGGGATTCTGGACCGGTTGTCTCAGCTCGGGGTGTTTCTTTTGATTGAGTTCTATCTTGATGCCAGCTCTGATTTTGTTTTTCATGTTGTTTCAAATATTCCAACCAGAAATTTCCTCAAAAGTTGTTAACAAGTCATGCCCAATTCTGGTTTCTATCGAGTGTTGCTTGTATTTTGAGGAACTCAGGGTTCGTTAGAGGCAGTGAAGCGGTTTGAGGGGAGTAGATCATGTCTTCAGGTGGTTAGGGACTTCTAAGTTTATTAGAGTTTATATTGTCTTGGGTTTAGTGGATGGTCTAGACTTGGACCAATGGGGGTGTATGTCTCATCATACATGGAGTTGGGATAATGTGGGAGGTGTTAAAGTCCATCTTGATCTAATGGATCATACATGAGGAGGTGAAGGCGAAAAGTGGTAAGAGCGTGTCTGTGGTTAACAGGGCTAGTGGTTGGTGAAGGCCTATGTTGGCCACTTTAAGGAGTCGACATCTGGAGTGCAAGTGATTGGAAAATCCGGTGCCTTTCTTCATTCACAAGGGTTCCCCATTTTTCGAGCAGGGTGTACGAGATGAATCTGCCTCTAAAGAAATCCCTTTTGTTAGTGTCGACTTCTGGTTCGTCAGACTACTTTCTAATGTGCCATCGGTGTTTCTAGTTCGAGCATCCTAAGCCATCTTATCTCATCCCTTCAAAGTTCTATTATTGTGTGACCGTTCGGGTCATTGGGAAAGCTTCCAAAATAAGTGTCGTTCGAAAGAATTTTTATCGGGGTGATGTTTGTGTCTGACTGTGAGGTATAAGATGCTTCATCCATCAGAGCCCCATCCTCAGGTCTCGGGGTGAAGCTTGCACACAGTTAGGGTGTCAAAGGCATGTGAGACCTTTTTTTTGTTCTTTATCTTTCGTCTTGGAATAGAGACATTCAAGGTTTCCTTTTCCTTGTTTTCCCACTGTTGTAAGTTCATCTTTTTTTGTAATAGTGCGATGAACTTATTCTTTCGTGATCATAGTAGTCGCATTCTTCTAAATGTGACCTCTATAATCATTTATTCTTCTTAAAATAGTATTTGGATCTTGTGTGTGTTGTTCCTGGTTTTATTAGTGATCATTTGGATATGTGAGTGTTGGGGTTTTTTGTCTTGTTCTGAGATTTTTGGGTTTTAGTGGAAGAGTTGTCTCGCTTGTACTAAGGGAGTTGGATGTGTTGGGAGTTTTAAATCAGTTTGGGGAATTATTAGTTCTAGTAGTGTTGTTATAGGTATTTCATTGTTTTGGTGCCCCGATATGTCGGGTGGACTTTTAGTGGTGTTCCATTTAAGTCTCAGTGGTCCCGTTCAACTCAATTGGAGAAGTCGGTAAGTTCAGGTTGGGAGTTCCCTCATTAATCCCTCCTCAGGTTGGTGTGGGTGGTTTTTAAAGTTTTTGTCTTAGTCAAGTTCTTGTGGTGGGGAGAACCCTCTCATGTTCTCCCCTCATTTTATGTCATGGTTTATTTGTGATCGGTCGGGTGTGACTTGTGGAGTGAATTATCAACCCGAGGTTTTTTATTTTACTTTTTGGCTCTGTTCGGGAACGGACTCAAGCTTTGGATATCTTTTGACTTGGTGAATTTATGGGGATATAAAGTATCTGTGGTGGGGAGAATTGTCACACCCTGACCGGGTTTGACGTGCGACTTGTGCGCGACTTATTAAATTGTGCGACAACACGCAGTTTGACTCTGTAAGTGGTTAGTGTCTGGTGGCATTTTTGGAGCGCACCTCACTCGACAGTGAACTTAACGGCACGCGAGCCGTGCATTTTCCCGACATCCGAAATAAGTAAATAAATTAATTAAAGTTCAAGTTAAATGAAATTAAGTAAAATAAAAAATTAATAAAATAGAGTTTGATAAAAGAATTTTTAAGTATAAAATAATATTATTATTATAGTTTTAATAATAATAATATCATTATTTTGGTTATTATTATTATTATTATAACATAAAATGAATTTTTTTAACTAACCCTAAATCCCCCCCCCCTTTCCGCTTTCCCTGAGTGACCCCCCCCCCCCTTCCCCTTCGTCCGCCTACGCACACCCAGGTTCCCCCTGCATGTTGTTGCACCCCCCCCCCCGACTTCACCGACCTTGCCTCACCCTCTTGGCCAATGCCTACTCACCGCCTCCCTCTGCCTTGGCACCTCCCCCCCACCACGGACCACCAGACTCCTTCCACATCGTCCTTTATTGGATCCCCCTCTAGGAGCGACCCCCCAGCTCCGGCCTTCGCCCTGTGTACTTTCCCTGGCCGGAATCTCCCTCTTGATCTAACAACTCTATAATGACACCCCTCTCTGATGCACAGCTCTGGCTGAACCCCCCCTTGTCCGACGCCTCCCTCGCCAGCAAAAACCTCCCAAGATGGACTCCTCTTCAGTACGCAACGCCTCCGGCAGCTGCCCCTCTTCGTTGCAGTATGTTTGACCTCCCCTCTTTTCCCCACTGGGGTTGCGAATGGTCCTTAAGGGTGTACTCTTCCTCTTTTGAAGGTTTTGTCACAATCGCGCACCTTTAAGGTAGATGAATCAGTTTTCTTCCTATTTCGAAGCAACCTTTTGGTGCTTGTGTTGATTTAAATATTATTTTTAATTGATTCGCTGCTTAATGATATATCTAATTAGTCCATTATGATGTTTATGGATTATTATAGCATGTTGAAAATAGTATTTGAAGTGTTTATTGTTTATTATTGTTCATTCTAATGCCCAATTTTGTTTTAATTATTTAGTGAATTTATCATGATGTTTTCTTGAGAGTATAATTTGTTAAAACTATATTTAGAAGTGAACCTCCAATTATGTCTATGTGTGCATGTGTCAAGTGTTTTTGGTTAAATGTCATTTGGATTATAATAGTGAAATTAGATGTTTTATGTGGTGTGAAATATTTTTTAGAAGTGTTTTGACATGAGTATATAGTGAATAAGGATTTTCTAAATGATATGGTTATGTTTTCATGTGTGCTTCATTAAGGTACTTCTTTTAAGTGTTTTTCGGACAATGAAAAATGTGTGAAATGTGTTTTAAAAGGCACTTGAGATGCGACTGCATTTATAGTGGGATTTTACAAAGGGGTTTCATGAAATGACTAATTAATGGTAAATGCATTTGAAAAAAAATGGTTTTTGGTGTTTGTGAAATTGAAAGTGGTTTGTTTATGGAAAATGGATTTTGAAGTTTGTCTGGAAAATGTATTTGTGGTGTGCAAAACATAAAGTTGTGTTTGAAACAACTCACTTTAAAATAGTGTTTCTTTAGATCTTGATTTCTTGAACGGCTTGTTGGTTTCTAAATAATGTTGGTTCCTTTAGGTTAATTAATTAAAGTTTGGTGGCTCCTTGGTGGTGTGCACACACACATACACAGGTACATATGTGTATATGTATATATATATATATATCTTCCCTGCACATATTTCCTCATGGCGTGGGTAATATTTTCAATGGGTTAAGGGTATATATGTATATGTATGAGAATGTATGTGTGTGCTAGTGTGAGAGTTTTTTTCAAAAGCTCCAAGAGTTGAAGCATCTCGTTTTGGTCTGCTTACTTCTCTAAGGTAGGTCTCCCTATGAATTTTCCTTTAAATTTAAGAATCATTTATTTCTTTCTTTTCACACCTAGTTCTAATATTAATTATTGATATAGAACTGATGGTAAATTTTCTTCCTTGAATTGGAGTGGTTTATTTCTTGTAGTGGGTTGCAATAAATGGTTTGATCGTGTTTTCACATTAATTTCCTGATGAAATGACCCTTTGACCTTTGTGAACATTTTTTAGATTTAAAATTATGGTTTGGGTTTCTTAAATGAGTTTAGAATTGTATTTATGGTTTTAAAATTGGTGTGCGTGTGATTCTTAAGAAATGGTTTGGCATGCAAAAAATCATGTGAGGCCCAGTTGGAACTTTTGTAAAACTAGTTATCTCAAGAAAACTCTCTTCATATGTGGTCCCGTTTCTTTGGTTGAGTTATATGTTATGGGGGTCCACTGTGTAGGAATTCCCTGTTATCAATGGTAGAAAGGTGAGGGACATGTTCCTTGGGGTGACTCGGGGTGAGAGCTATTATGCAATATTATTATATATATTCGTGATTGGATGATCAACTGGCATTGGTTGGCTCACCCCCTTTTTAAATACTCAAGACATGGGAACCTGGCATATTGAGATAATATTATGAGAATGATTGATGAACTGGTAGGTTATGGTACTTACTAGTGGCCCATAGTAGGTGGATATATTGGGTTTATTACTATGGGATTTTCCATCGGCCTGCCTGAGAAAGGATGATCGAGTGTTTTGACTGTTTTGATTTCATCATGTGTGACATGTCAATGAGGATGAGGTCTCATGTATTGGTTTCTTTTGGATTATTCTTGATCTTATGGGTTCACCTATGTCTACTCGGATTTTGTTTCTTACAGTATTGATTATAACACTTATGTGGATACCTACATTTCCCTTGTTGTGTGATTTATTTTGTGCATTTTTGTATATTGTTTTCCTTGTAAAGTGGTAAAATGGTTTTGATTAGGTTTCTAAAAATGGTTTTCAAATGAAATTTTTTAATCCTTTTTGTTCAAATCTGAAAATATAAACAACAATTTCCCTTTGAAAATGTTAATGTCTCACTAAAATATTGATTTGGGTTTTGAGAAATTAATAAGGGAAATGACTCATAATTTTCTTTTTAGTAACATGTAGAAAGCCTTAATTTTATATATTGTATTTCAAACCTGAAATTGATGGATCTTTTGTTTAAAGGAAATTCATATGAGAATAGATTGTTTGGGAATGCCTAGTGAGTTTTAATAATCATGCCTATAGTTTTACATTTTTTTTCTTTAGCCTTGGTTGTTGCGCCTTACATGGATTCAGTCGCCATAGAGAAATGTTGGTTTGAGGTTGGTGGTGACCCATAGGGTCACATGGAGGTATGTACGACTTTATTTTATCATTGTTTTTAGTTTTTTCTTTCACTATTCGGTTTTTTTAGTTATTTGTCTTTCATTTATGGGAAAAATCGTTCCCACTTGTCTAGTTTTGATGCCCGACACTAGTTTCCAGCCAGTGGGGATCAGGAACGCCCCTCAGGCCATGTCGCGGGCTAGCTCAGGTGACCAGTTTAGGGTCGACCCAGGTTGGTTCATGATAAGATCTCATCTGGAGGTACCAAATCTTCCTATCCGTACAACACCAGAACACACGGTATGTATTCGGCAGTACATGTCGTGTAGTATAGGTTCCATGCACCTGGATAGTCCACTAAATCAGGCCATGTCAATGGATCCAATCTAAATCTTTAAGACTTTGTGTGTTGACTAGGAACAGGTGGCACATGGTTTCCGGATTACACGTTGTGTGGCCCATTGAACACGGTGTGTAGTTCCTTCAGGTTAGGGTTGGACCATGTACCCCGTACATGGCTTTCCGGGCTAGAAACCGTGTAACGCGGATACTACATAGCATGTCTCCCACTAAACATGTTGTGTACTCCAAAGATTTCCAAATTACATCTACACTCTATATCCCTGGGCATGTACTTCGGATAGATGGTGAACAAAATTACAGGTCGTGTAGTCGGAACTACACACCGTGTACTCATCCAAATTATGCAGATTTATTAAAATTTATTATTATATTATAAAAACCCTTGATATGTGTACCATAGTGTAGGCATAAATTTGAGGCACAATCCGTGATGGGTGTTTTATATATGTGTGTTTAATTTAACATCTGTGTAATGTTCATTTATACTCATTGGGTAATTATGAATGGGAATTCACTGGTTTGACTCCATGGTAAAATTTACATACAAAGATAATTTTAAATGAATTTATTTGTTTAAAATTATGATGAATGAGAATCTCAAGGAAATTTAGAAAATGGTTTTAAGATAAAAGGATTAATTAATTAAAGATAATTAATTGATTTGAGAATGATTTATATTAAACAAGAATGATTAAATAATTAAATGATAGTTTTATTTATGTGTAAATATTGTTTCATGTATGGATGATCATGAGATAGACCAAGACCTTTATATGTGAATGATTTATTTTAATTAATTTATTTAAATTAAATTTTTTAGCCTGCAAGCCTTCTCCTCATTAATATATAGGGCATGTGTGCCCAATGATTCTTTTCTGTAAAACCCTATTTTACCCCTCACCTGTGAGTGAGATAAAAGCATATGTAATGGATGGAGATCCCAAGCTAGTGGAGGCATCTCAAGTTAGGGTCCAAGGTGAAACCAATCCAAGGAGATACAAAGATGGACAGGTGGAAAGCTGTAAACACAGACCCAAAAGGCTCAAGGTGTTTATCCCCTAGTTCTTGGGTTAGTTTATCAACTTCTAGATAAACTAACCAATATAACAAGATCATTATCATAATATTTATTTTATTTATGTTAGTTTCATGGTTTATTTATTGTGGATGTTTTTTCAAGATCACACAATTAATGAATTAAATAAGCATGCAAGATGGAACTAAAATAAGATCAGATTATGCATAAATATTATCTTAGACATGGTTAATCACTTAAGTATATCATACTTAATATTAAAAAGCATGTAATCAAAGATAATAAAATGGAAATTTATGTATAAGTATAAAATCCCTCAAATAAAATATTAAGTCGGTATAGCCTTCCATAATCTTAGTTAGAATCAAACCGTAGTTCAAATTACTTAACCAACCCTAGTTGGGGTGCTTTCAATTATCAAGGAATTATAATTCAAGGTTTTGGGTTGACTTGACTTGGTTCACATCAAGTATTGACTGCCATAGCAGTACTTGGAGTGACCAAGAGGCAAAGGTTGAGGAAATCCAAAAAAAAGGATTTCAGGATTGGGGAGTCCACTCAGCGGATCAAGAAGTTACGAGTTAATGAAGTTGGAATTTGGAATGACTACCTTAAACCATTCAAGTTCCTTGACCGACTCTATTTAGGGTAATGCAAAGGGAAATATGGATCTTTTCCCCTAGAATATTCAGGCAATAGAATATTCCAAATTCAATGGTGAGGGATATAGTATTTTGATAAAATAGTGGGAGACTAATAAGTATTAATTTATTTATTTGTCTCAGTTTTATCATGATAAAGTATTAAACCTTTGTTTATCTTAATTTGTAGAAACGGAAAGAAAAATGACTTCAAAAATATCATTGTGACCCATAATTGAGAAGGAAAACCTTCTCACCAGCACCAATTTCCAAGAATGGCAGAGGCATTTACACGTCATTCTTCTCCATGAGAGGAAATTATATATGCTGGAGGAGCCTATTCCAGTTGTGCCTGGAAAAGAGGCCAGTGATGAGGAACTATCTCTCTATATGAAACAAATGGATGATGTCACAGATGTCCAATGTTTCATGCTATCGTCCATGTCTAATGAGCTCTTAAAGCAACATGAAAACATGGACGCGTATAGCATGATGTCTCGCCTTAAGGATATCTATCAAGAGAAGGAGAGACAGAATAGATATGAGATCTCCAATGCTTTATTTACAACTAATCTTGGATATTTTTTTCTAGATGGGCCTCATGTGGTCAATATTGTTGATACATTAAACACCTAGACATCTTAGGGATTAATTTCCTAGATGAGTTGCGTACAGATCTAATCCTATCATCACAGTCCAAGACCTTCTATAGATTTATTGTCAACTATAACATGAGAAACAATGAGAAGATTCTATCGGAACTTCTGACCTTAATTATCCAGGTAGATAAGTACATGGGGTGTGACAAACCCACATTCCTTATAGTGAATAAGAAAAATAAGGACAAGGCAAAGGGGCCAAGGACTTATGAACGATCTAAATCCCCTAAGCACCATCCCTCCAAGATGGGTAAGATCTAGAGGCAGGGCAAGGAATGGGAGGCAGTATGATTTGCATATGGAAAGAAAGGCCACTGGAAGAGGAACTACACCCAAAAGCGTGGGGATGCTAAAGGTTAATTTGTTATCGAGTGTAATATTTCTATTTCTACACATTGAGTATTAGATACAGCTTGTGGGGCTCACATTTTTATTCAAATGTAGGAAAAAAGTAGATTTAAAAAGATTACCAGAGGATAGGTGGATCTTCGAGCTGCTAATGGCGCAAGGTTGGATGCATTGGCCATTGGTGATTACCATCTTTCATTTCCAACTGAGATGCTTTTGGTTTTACATAACTGTTATTATGTGCCTAGTGTTACCAAGAACATAATTTCTATATCATATTTGGATATGGATGGATTTATTTTAAATTTTGGAAATAAGGGTTGTTTCTTTTATAAGAAAAACGTATGTTATAGTATGAGGCATTTAAATAATGGTTTGTATGTATTAAATTATGAAAACCAAGTGTTGGTAATCGATAACGAAACAAACTCACATGACTCATACATCACCTAGTTGTGGAATCATCGTCTAAGTCATGTAAACGAGAAGCGCTTGACAAAGCTCTGCCAAGATGGTTATTTAGACTCTATAGAGATAAAACCACTTGATATATTTCACTATTGTTTACAAGGTAAAATGACCAAACCTCCTTTTGGTGGATAGGGTGAAAGGGCCACAAATCTTCTAGGATTGGTGCACACGGATGTGTGCGGACCATTTCTAGTAAAAGCTAGAGGTGGATATTCTTACTTTATTACTTTTACTAATGATTTAAGTAGATATGGCTATGTCTACTTAATGAGGTATAAGTTAGAGTTCTTAGATAAATTTAAGGAATTCAAGAATGAATTAGAGAATCAACATGGTAATAAGATAAAGAAACTTCAATCGGATCGAGGTAGAGAATTTTTGAACCAAGAGTTCATCAAACTTCTACGGGAGTCTAGGATTTTATCTCAACTCACTACTTATACACCACAGTGGAATGGTGTTTTTGAAAGGAGAAACAACACCTTGTTTGACATGGTGAGGTTGATGATGAGTCATGCAGATCTTACATTATCCTTTTGGGGATATGTATTACAAACTGCAGCATACACATTAAATTGAGTACCAACTAAGGCAGAAAATGGAATTCCCTCTAAGATATGTAATGGAAAGAAACCTATTTTGTCGCGCACACATGTATGGGGATATGAGGCCTTTGTTAAGCTCTTATCAGTAAACAAACTAAAACCCCGGGTATAAGGCCCCAACCTTAAACATTACTTAATCTTGAGTTATTACAAGATTACACATTGAGGATCTTTTCAGGTTTAGAGTTTTAGATAATTAGATCATAAAACTTGCATTACATTCCACATTTAAACAAAGTGGTTACATAAAAGATAGTATTCATTTTTCCCGTCAACGGAAACATATTTAAAATAAAACATGGATTCTTTCTTGACACTTCCTTGACACTATCATCATATCATGTACCCTTCCCCTGACCTGTGAAAAACATTTCAAAAACTTGGGATGAGCATAAAAAGATCAGTAAGGGATATAAAAATATGGAAAGGAAACATGAGTACATGTATACACAAGAATCAATGAAATCATACTCTACTCATAAAACATAAACACTTTAACATAGCTCATCAAATCATTAATAAATCATAGAAATCATAAGACATAAAGGTAACTTGAGGCATTCATAACATTCTTACGTAGGGAGTAACCCTCTTGGTTACGTTTGGAATATCCATCATAGTATATTCCTTAAATATCTTCAGAGAAACCTCAAAGTTTAACCCCTTCGCATTACCCAATTCATTGGAGAGCTATATCGGGCTCACCCGCCCTTATTTTATCACGGAACCACCCGTCTTCATAATAATTCCCAAGAACCATAACATAATCGTATCACATAAAACATGCATAAAGGAAACATAACATTTCCACATTTAAATCACAAGATATCAATACAACACATTGATATAATAGAAACATTATGAAAACCATTTTCAATACCAAAATAAAATAAAAGTAAAACATGGTATTTATTTTTCATTTAAAAAAAAGGTATGGCTTGTAGAGGAAGCTGAAACTCAAATAATGGTCACGGCGGCGGAGAAGTCATTGTCGCCGCATACGTACGACAAAAACATTCCCTTTTTTCATTTATTAAAACAATTTGTATAAAAAAGATTCCTTTCGGATAAACGTAAAATTCAAAGGGGTTTATACACCGTATAAAAGAAGGTTGTGTATAAAACAAAATATGCCTCCATGAAAGGAGATTGAGACGAAGTCCCATACCTCGGGTCCGACTTGACTCGATCGTTCTTTAACGTCCTGAATAATAAACTTGAGTTAATTTCTACTTGATTAAGAACCTTTTTCAAGTTCATTATTCCTTTTATATCACTTATTACCTTGTCATGAACACTATGTAATTATTTAAGTTAATAACGGCCGTTTTAACGATCATTGGTACTTGAGTCAAAAATAAACTCTTTATAATTACAAGTTATTCATGTATCCATTATATCCAGAGTTATACTCATGATGTAGATATCATATATATCATATATATCCAGTATATACATGCATTTATATTATTACATAATGTTTAGAGGTAAGAAATGAAATGCACCGTTCATAGAGACGGTAAGTCGTACGTACGCATGAACGCTACTTCCATTTCTATTTCATATTTAATGGAATTAAAACATAATGATACATAATAGTATTATAATTCCAGTATTGTATCATATATAATATCATTCAATCTATCCTTTATACATACCACATATGGTATTAACGAATCAAATCACTTTGAGGGGGCGGTAGTCCGCACTTCCTAAAATGAAGATATCGCGTTTACCCATAATGGAAACCATAAAGGTATGTCATAAATGAAAAATACAGAAGCTTAAGTAAAACATAAACATATTATATATCATATATAAATGTAGTGACATCATAATGGCCACCTTTGAAGGTGTTATATGAGTGTTGAACAATCATCGTTTCGTGAGGCAGAAATTCGCCATCCACAGAAAGAGTTTGTTCATTAAACATTAGATGTAGGTGTGTGTAAGTGTAGCTCGAATGCTTATTATAACAACATCCTAGTATATGGAAGATACTGGTGTTTTTATAAAAGAAATTAATAAAGAGATTTTAGGGGGTTGGAGAAGCAAAATAAAACATAAGAACACAAGAGAAGACACTACCTTTAAATCGGGTAACTCTTTTTGATTTGAGCTCAAAGGCTTCCTTGGGAAGACTTCTGCCAAAAGTGAGGATTCGAAGAGTTAGAGATGGATGTGGAGAGATAAAATGGCCAGGGGTTTGCCGAGCCAAAGGCTTTGTAAGTGTGGGTAAGGTGGTAGAGGTGGGGGCCATTTATAAGAGGAGAGGAGGGGCACTCTTGGTAAGTTAAGAAAAGATACTTTGTTATAAAATGATTTTCAGATAAAAAAGGTCCCATGATTATAAATTTCGAGGATAAGGTGATAAGGGTTCTAAATCCACACATCCAATAGGTTTTTGACATGTGTAGGTCTTAGATTATACATTATATTTTCATTTTATTTAAATCGTTAAATAATGAGGTAATCGCTGCATTATCATGGTGTCATAAATAATTTAATTTATTTAATGTATAAAAATTATAAAAAAAATATCATGATGTATTAAATCTTTTTATATTTTCAATTAATATTTATAGTCAAAAATATGACTTGTATAACCCCATTTAAAAATTGTTTTAGTAAAATAACTCATGTTTGTGTCATTTTTACTTTTACTTTAAATAAAATGCATTAATGTCTTTATCTTACCCAAGTGGCTACATGGGGTCCCAAAAATCGACCCATGGGTTTTCTTGGTTGGCCATGACACATCCAATAAGGGTAGGACATGTGTCTAGGTCATTTCATATTATTAAAACATTATTTTTACCTTAAATTACACTAATTACCTCTAATCGCGATTAAAAACTTAAAAGTTACTATTCACCAAAAAATTATTTTAATCCCATTGAACCACATTTTACTTATTAATTACAACCATGTATGTAGTATTTTTGAAATTCAAAACACAGAGGTGGTAAAATTTCATTTAAACGAAAAATCAGTTTTTAAGTACCACTTAGTGGTTTCACTATTCATCAAAAATTGAAGTTTTTCATAAAAATACCAAAACTTCACCCTAAGATATATTTGATATTAAGAATTCAAAAATTATGTCTATTTTACAAAATTAAAAACATATAAGTTACATTAATTAATTTAATAATTAATTTCCGTTGTCAGAGCAAATAGCGTGTTTTTATGAAACAATAAGTATCAAAAGATTGACACTAGTTTAAGTCCAATTTCAAACTGAAATTAATTCCAATGACCACCATTGGATTAAATGGTAAAAATATATTCTAATTTCACTTTAAAACCAATTAAAAATATAATATAATCATATAATCAAATTAGATTAAAAAGAGGTTTTGAATTAAAATACAACATTTTTCACTATTCATTAAAAAAAGAACATTATCAGAAAAATACCAGAAATTTATCCAAAGTAAATTTCAATGTCCCAATAATAAATAATAAGTTTATTTTGACAAATATAGCTTATTAAATTGTCAAAAGATAGATTTAAAAATGGTTTTCCATCAAAAGGCAGTAAAACAATCTTTTAAAAATATTAGTGTATTTCATGCTTAAGATTGGATTTATTCTCATTTTAAGCCTCTAAAACACTATCTAATTCATTAATAGACATAGATAAAAATATATATTATTCATTACTTACTTGGGATGTTACACAGGGTCACAAAGTGTATCTTTATATGATATCTCAAGGATATTAAAGGATATTGCCTATATAACCCTTCATACAAGAAATTCGGTGTCACCAAAAAATCCATATTTCTTGAGAGGGATCACATAATCAAAAATTATAGTGGGACAAATATTGAATTTGATGAAGTTGATGCTCAATATACACATGAGTTGGTATAGGAACAAGTTCCATAGGTCCTCATGGAAGAAGTTCCAGAAACACAAGTACTACGTAGGAGATCAAGAGAGGTAAGGGAACCAGAAAGATATGGTTTCCTAGTCACCGAGGATGGTGAATCATTATTGTTGAACAATAATTAACCTCTATCCTACAAGGAATAAGTAGAATTCTCAGAAGATGCAAGATGGATAGAAGCTATGAATTATAAGATAGATTCCATGTATCAGAACCAAGTCTGGGTTCTGGTCGATGAGCCAGCTGATGTAAATCATGTTGGATAAAAATGGGTATTCAAGAGAAAACTGGACATGGAAGGTTAAGTTAGCACCTATAAAGAAAGGCTATTAGCTAAAGGATTCAGATAGCGTCAATTAATTTACTATAATGAAGCCTTCTCACCAGTTTCCATGTTTAAATCCATAAGAATCATACTTTCCATAGCAGCTTACCATGACTACGAGATTTGGTAGATGGATATCAAAACAACATTCCTTCATGGGAACCTTTAGGAAGATGTCTATATGACACAACCAGAAGGTTTTGTGATGCCAGGTGAAGAAAAATGGATTTAAAAGTTTCATAAATCCATTTATGAATTAAAGAAAGCATCCAGGTCATGGAACATTCAATTTGAGGAATCCATAAAGGAATTTGGTTTCATTAAGAATTAATGTGAGCCCTGTGTTTATAAATAGTTTAATGGGAATGCGGTCGTTATCCTAGTAGTATATGTTTACAACATATTACTTATTGGAAACGATGTACCAATATTATAGTCAGTTAAGGACTGTTTAAACAAGTTTTTCTCCATGAAGGACTTGGGTGAAGTAGCCTACATTCTAGGGATCAAGATCATTTGTGATAGATCTAAGAGGATTCTTGGACTAAGTCAGTGCACATACATTGAACAGATACTAAATATATTTAGTATGGAACAATCCAAGAGGGGATTGGTTCCAGTGTCACATGGCCTACATCTTTCTAAGAAAACGTGTCCTCAGATATAACAAGATAAAGATAGATTGAGAAAGATCCCATACACTTTGGCTATAGGATCCATCATGTATGCCATGTTATATACCAGGCTTGATGTTGCCTATGCACTAAGAATGGTAGGCAGATATCAATCAGATCCAAGAGAACAGTATTAGACTGTTGTTAAGACTATCCTTAAGTATCTAAGAATAACTAAGGATATGTTCCTGGTGTATGGAGGATATGAGGAGTTTGTCATCAGATGTTATGTTTATTCTAGTTTTTAGAAAGATCGTAAGGATCTGAAGTCACAATATGGATATGTTTTATGTCTCAATGGAGGATCTGTGAGCTAGAATAGTACAAAGCAACTAATTGTCACCAATTCTACAATGGAGTCTAAATATATAGCGGCTTCTGATGCAGCCAAGGAAGCTGTATGGATTTGGAAATTTTTTAGGGAGCTTGATGTGGTGCCTATCAGTAAAGGTCCTGTCACATTTTATTGTGATAATAATATAGTGGTGGCTCTTGAAAAATAACCAAGGTCACATCAATGGACAAAGAACATGATCCTAAAGTATCACCTCTAGAGGGATTTCTATCAAAGGGGTGAATTTGCAGTGATCAGAGTGTCCACGGAAGAGAATGGGGTGGACTCCATGACTAAAGGCATGTCTCAATAGAAGCATGAATATCATGTGAGAGCTATAAAGTTAAAGGTTGTTAGAAGTTGGCTCTAGTCCAAGTGGGAGTCTGTTGGAGTTGGTGGCCTAGAACCAACTAATTTGTACTTTATTCATTAATAAATACCTTATCACATCTTGATTGTTCTTCTGTGTGACAATGCATGTGATAATGTCCTAAGGATAGCTATTTCACTAAAAGGTCATAGTGGATCCCTGCTATGATGAGAAATCAGAAGTGCCATAAAACTATTATTGAATATATGTTCTATGGCCGGATGATGTTATTTTAGGGACACAAATAATACAGGCCATTAGGGGTGAGGACTCATAAAACTTTGAGGCACCTTCTCATGGTGTGTGCCCTTGGTAATATCTAGGAGGATATTATAAGAATGAGACCCGCCAGTAGGAAATACACATTTCATAGTGTCATTGGATGTTCCTATCTACGAATTTGTGTATTGGTCCTTATACTTTAATATTATTATTAATGGGTATTAAAACTCACACACTTAGGTGTATTGATGAAAACTGTAACGACACACTGTTCGCAGTGAGTTAGGATATGTTGGGTGCGTCACAAGTAATACTGTATTAATAGATAATGCGAGAAAAGATTTGTCCCTTCTGTTCCATAATGGAAGTAGATATCTTAGGCCCTTTTATGGAATTGATATGGCCTAAATAAATCTATGGACATGGTGAGGAATGGGAAAGCTCAATTATGGGAAGTCAAAGAAATAATAATCGAGCACATGGGATGATGGCACTAGCATGAAACCCGCTTGATTTGAGATATTGAGATAAAGGGGTTACATTACATGGTAAGCGTTCGTAGGATGTGACATCTCATTATGGTGTTAAATTCTTTCTCTATGTATGCCTTGGTGTGTTGCTAGACACTAACCTTGGACTTTAGGAAGGCTCTGCCTAATTCCACTGAGAAAGAGGCTTAGAGGGTCACACACTAAGTGTGTCCAAGTATCTCAGTTAAATATTAATTTAACAAGTTAAATAAAGATTATTCCCAATTTTGGTTTAATAATTATTCAATTATTCTTGATCGCATTTATTTCGACACTAGTTATTCAAGAGAATATATTGTGGGCAAAAAAATATATTTATTAGAGAGTAATGCAGTGATATTTATTTGAGAAATAAATATCCATTATTCAAGGTCTAATAAATATGGAGGAAATAAAAAAAATGGAAAAACAAAAGTACACATCATGTATATTAAAATACACACCGTGTAGTTTTTTTTGGGATTTGTTAATTAAATAATATTAGGTGTAATTCATTGGGTTCATGTCAAGTAATAATAATAGTCAACTGTTGTTATTAGACATGGGGTCTTACTAAGAATTAAATGAAATGAATAAATTCCTATAGGTAATTAATTCATTTTATTATTCTAAGTAATTAAAATCCCAATTATATAATTCTCATTATCCTAGACATTTTGTGGGTTTGTGCACAACGGATCTAGAGAAAGATCTCAATCCAAGAGAGAATTATTTTCTTCCAAGAATGTTCTCAAGCTACAAGAGAGATCATCCTACACTGTATCAAGGAGAGTGAATTAAAAGTGGCTCTCAAGGCAATAGATGGCAGATATCGCAAGCAAAGGCTCTTCTATGCTAGCACCCGAAGATCCCTTCAGCGACATCTAGAGATACGCGGAGCATGTGTGGATCACCGCTAGAGGAATCTTACACTTGGATTCTACAACGCAAAAATGGAGAGAGAATTTCATCAAGGTAATTCTTGTATTTTAATTAAATTAATTATAACCAACATATGATGATCATCTCTATGGTTCTGGGACTCCCTTCCTTTATTTCGTTCTTCGTTCTATTATAAAGATTTGGAATTTTATTATCGTGATGGATCTTGGATTGATCATTATTAATGGAAAAATTAAAGTTGGTTACACCCTCCAACATGATTCCGCTGTGCCCAGAACCTATAGTTTCATCAATGGTCATGATCATTGGCTTGAGTTTTGGTGCGCTAGTCACTGTGTGTTCAAAGAGGCGTTGTAGGTGTGTTGGCTTTTTAGGAATGTAGCTTCATCATTTCAATAGAAATCATGATCCAATTAGATCATGTGATTCATTTTCATTCCCACCAAGGCTTCATGGGAATGAGAATTTTTAAGGTGGGAGGTTTTTAAGATCCTGAGTTAGAATTTTCTAAAGAATTTTCAATTTTCAATTATTTTACGAGTCAAATTTTTATTGAAGTTTTAGAATGGTAATTCGAAGGTTGGAATGAATCTAAATAATTTTTTTAGACATGGTTTGAGACTTGAAAGATGGATTACAGGTTTTAGAAGAATCTTGGGGGTTTGTTTCTTGAAACCAGATTTTTGGTTAGGTGTATCCAATGGCGCATGGTTTGCGCATGATTAATTCTAACCATGTAGCCTAACTATGCAGGCCATTTTTTAGTGGCACACAGTTTGAGAAACATGGAAATCTAGGAAAAACCGTGCGGATATCTGAAATTTATTACAGATATATCACGTGGTTGACACACTATTTGACTAATTGTGTGTTTAAACCATGCAAGGTGAAGTTGTATGGGAGAAATATCATCGCATTTTTAGTGCACGTTTTTCAAACCATGTGTCCTAACTGTGTGCTTAATTAAAGGGGGAAAACTAGAATTTTCCCCCTCCAGCCCTTAAATGTTTTTACACCTCCTTTTTCCCTCATTTTTCTAAGATCTCTCATATGTGCACCATCCTTCTCCCCCTTCCTCTATGCGAGTTATCCCTTGTTCTTGGTCTGAATTGGACATTGTCAAGTGCATTGGAAACCTTGAGGTGAGCCTTTTAATCCATTATCATTTATTGTGTTCTTTATATTATTCCTTTAACCTTAGTTCTACTAGTTATATATTTTGGTCTCAATTCCATAGGAGCATGGTGGAATTAAATATCGATGTTGGGGTTTCACTATGCCTAGGAAGAGGGTGACATGAGAGACCATTTGTGCTTGGTCATGTGTCATTTAGATGAGGTATACATTTGTTATGAGTTTTTTTATAAATATTTTACCTAAATAAATTTAATTAAATAAATTTCTGATGTGTTTGGTTAGGGATTTGGTCAGGAACGGTTTCAGGGGAACCCTATAGAACTTATACAAGTGGTTTCTTGGATTTTCATCGGGCGATGGGAATCCGGTGAGATATCTCTTGTTATGAATTTTTGGATTTTATATTATACTTAATTGTTTAATGATGTAACTAATATTTTGGACTATACTTGAGTTTTCCAATATCAGATAGGAGCATGGAAGTCTATGTGGATTATCTTGGATATTGGTGAGCTTAGATAGATCTCTCAAGATCTATTTATAAATGGTTTAAAGCTTCCTAAAGGTAGGTCATCTTTTAAACCTTCCCTACGGTATTTATGCATAGTTATAGAAGTATGTTCATGCTCAGGCTTACCCCTAAAGGTGAGTCCCCTGTTAGAATTATTCCAATGAACTATTTAACTAAATGATTTTTGTTGGTTAATATGGATGAAAATCAGGGGTCACTAACAACCCATGTGTGCTAGCTTCATACATCAACATGAGACTATGACTGAGACTGAGGATCCCCCGTGGGATGACTCTGCTTATGATCGGACCCATAAGATCCCATGTAGGATGTCTCCACTTTCTTATTCCTTTTGGGGACCTCAAGAGGGATTCCCTTACTTAGGTATTGACTTAGATGATCCTAAGAGGGATTCCTCTATTTACTTGTAGACCTCAAAGATCTCGAGTAGGATGCCTCTTCTGAGAAATAACCTAGAAGACCCAGTGGTTGCCCCAATATTTGGCTGACCCTAAGCTAGTATGTCATAGTTTTGGGAAGAGATGGTAGAAGTTGGAACCTATAATCCACATCAAACATGTAATCCCATGAGGCTATTGTATTGGTGATTGGGTTTAGGCATTCAGTCACCCTCACACTTGATTTTATGAAATTATATGGTTATTTCTAATGCATCTATGATTACCAGGAGTGATTCCAGATATTTTGGCTAGTGATCTTGACACAATGAAACTTATATTAGGTATTCTCATAGGTAATTCCTAGGATCTAACTTATAAGACTTATTGTGATATTTTTGGGATGTCCATAGGTACTACCTAGGATCCGTCTTCTGAGAATATATGATTGACTGTTAAATTATCGGGATGCCCATAGGAACTTCCTAGGATCCGTATTTTTAAACCTTGAGTAATACTTGGATTCTCATGTAGTAATTACCTAGATAAACTAATGGGCTAGATGAAATTATATATTCCTTGATTGGTACTTGGATTCTCATATAGGAATGCCTTGGACAAACTCATAAGATAGCTAGAATTATATATTCCTTGAGTGATACTTGGATTCCCATATTGGAATTCCTTGGATGGAATCATAGGCTAGATGGAATTATATATTCCTTGAGTTTTACTTGTATTCCCATATAGAAATTTCTTGGTTGGAATCATAGGTTAAATGAATTATATACACCTTGAGTGATACTTGGATTCCCATGCAAGAATGTCTTGGATGAACTCATAAGGAAAATGGATTATATACACCTTGAGTGATACTTAGATTACCATGTAGGAATTCCAATTACAAACTCATAGGGTAAGTGAAATTATTTTATTATTGATTATCATTATGCACAGAATCCTTGGTTAAAAACCTCAAGTTCCATTTTTATTTATATAATAAAACGTGTCATATCTGCATGATGACTATTTTTTACCTAGAATCCTTTATTATAGTTATTGGAGGAAATCACGGGTGATCCCAGGGCTAGGAAATGTATTCCCCTATGGGGACGTAGCTTGCTCAAAAACATTTTCAGTGTTGGCTGAAGCAGGTATCGTTGATTGGGTTTACAGACCCAAGGATTGACAGGATTATACATGGATTGAGTGGTAAGACATACAACTTAATTCCCTAGTCATGGGATGTCTATACGATCGGTATCATAGACCAAAGTATCGATTGTGGATTGAGTTTACTCATGACATATTTTGCCTTTATTTTATTATAGTTTTTTCTCTATTTGGATGAGCTTATTGCATGAGGGTTCCCTTATGATATCATGATTTGGTATGAATTTTTTCCTTCAGTCTATTTTCAGCCATGGTTATTATTATTGTTATCATGATGAGTAGATCACATAGACATACACTATATTTATATGCTATGTATAGGACTGCATTAGTGGTGCCCTACTGCCATTACAATGAGGTGTCCGAGTAGAATTTCACTTGGTTGTAGTCACGGGATGGGTTGAGGCCTGATACATATCAATAAGGATGACTCGGATATGTATATAGAGCTGGGTATGTGGTATGTCTCAGTGTATGTAGTATAGCCATGTACTTTTATTTCTATTCCTTTAATTTACTCATGTATATGTGATCATATCAGTGGGAAATCGGTGTTTTATGTATGACATGGTCATTCAGTACATTACTATATTCCATTTGTTATTATAGTCTTGTTTATATTTATTGCTTCTGCACTCTATTTTTTTACATATGTAAATGTTATCTAGTTATTTCCTTTTTTTCTTACATTGATATGAGGGTATAGTCTCTCTATGGACACACCTTAGGCCCTTGATACTATTTGGTAGACTTTATCATATAGAGAGGCACGCTTTATGAAATGTATAAAACCATCTCGAGACACCATATTAGTGGAATCCAAGTTAGGATGTTACAATTCCTTCTTACCTTCTAATCCATTAGAAAATTATAACGTAGCTCATGCATACGTGTGGACTACCACCTCCATGAAGCGATGTGAAGAACATTTCATTTAAACTTTAAATGGATAGTAATAAAGTTGTATTTAATGAATATATATTATATATATGACATAATAATGATTCTTGAAATGATAATTATTATTTACCTTTCTTTCATTCCAAAAATTGAAAAATGAAAACAACGTTCATGCATGCCTACGACCTACAGTCTTCATGAACTCTGTAATTAATTTTTATATTTCCATATTGTATGGATGATTATAAATATCTATATATTAAATATATATTATATTTATATCTTGAATAACATTTTGGAGATGATGGAACCATGATAAAGACACAAGTACTGAGACTACCAAATCAAAACATAATTGAAAAACAAAGTAGTTTACGCCTGAAATAATGATAATAATAAAATATTGTTAACAAATGGGTGAAAAAATGTCATAAATAAATCATATATGATATAAATACGGTTATATTATGTTAATATAATTTAAATTTATTATAAAAAAGGTTATATCACCTACAAGTAAAGTTGAACTTGAGGAAAGTGATTTTATCTCAATTTCATTTCATTGAGGAATATTTTAATGTTATACACAAAGTTCTTTTTAGTGGTGTATATAATGCTAAATTGAGGTATTTAACATGAATATATATTTATTCATGATAATTAATGATTCAATTCAATTTTCTCTTTTAAGAGGAATATTTAAAAGAAAATTTGATCTTATTCCTCTTTTTGATTGGGTATATTTTTCTTCCATATCCATATTTTTCAAAATTATTTTATAAAAGTATTTTTTATTAATCAAATGATTTATTAAGGAAATTTTAATTTATCCTTGAATTTTTATAAGCTTTGAAATGAATTTTTCTAATGTTTTCTGAAAATGACACTTTCAAATTTCTTTATAAAAAGTCAAAAGGAATGTTTTTTAACGTATACGGCATTAACAGACTTTCCTTCCACTATAATTGTTATATGCCTTTTAGATTTTTCTATAAGATTTCAATGATTTCTAAAAGGGAAATATCTATTAAAGTTTATTTCAAATGTTTCATTTCCATTTTCTTATTTCCTTAAAATAATTGATTTTAATGAAAAATCTACTTTTCTAATAGTCATCTCTCATCTCTTGAGAGATGTTGTGAACATTTTCAATCTATTACAACATTCACTTTCTTATGATCATTAAATATTAAATTTATCTTAAATATCAATATTATTTGTATCATGTATATGATTATTTCCTAAACCATATACCATTTTTATATATGGTGATTTGATTGAAAGTGGAAATATTGATAAATCTGTATTATTTACTCAATACGAATATTTATTGATAATGAATATTTTTTATGAATTAAATTGGTCGTTCAAAATATGATGAATGTATTGGACATGTAGTGATGTGTGGGGCCTGAAATTATATAGTCCCTTGATGCATGAACAGGACTCATGAGATAAATCTATAATCTAGCATTAAATGATCTTTTGGTGTATGACTACCCATAGTTTTAAAAAATCTTGGCACAAGTGTCAAAACCCATCCTGGGTACCCCAGTAACCCAATAACTGAGCTGGAACTAACATAGCTCGAAGGGAATTCATGATCCCCAGGGTATAGCGACTAGAACCTGGCATCATGAAAAATGAGAGTGGGAATGATTTTACCTCAAACATTATAGAAGTAAAAGAAACAAGTCAATATGCATACAAAGGAAACTCCACTGGGAGTAAAGTACCAAAAGTCATATAGGAATAACAACCCAAAGTACTATGACCAAGTACCAGAAAAAAGAAAGGCAAATTTCCCAAAACTCAACTCAGACACACTCACCAAGTCCCTAGATCAGCAACTAGAACCACCTCTAAATGATCATTTACTCTTGCTTGAACCTGGAAGAAGGAAATATAAAAAAACCCAAAGTCCCAAGTAGAGTGTGAGCTAAAAAATCCCATTATGGTCTCAATAAGGATTACATAACAGATTCCAATATAAAATTAACCAAGAAAGTACTCTCGATTTTAAAACAAAATGGTTTGTCATTTTAAGAGTATATTTCAAGAAATCATGCTTTACATTTAAAAATATGGAAATTATTTAGTAGTTCATGCTTCACATTTCAAATGATGGAAATGCATTAATTTAAAACAATGGAATTTCTTTTAAATAAAAGGTGCTTTGGAAAAATGGATTAAATAAAAACTTTTATATAAAACAGTTTATATAAATCATAATTCATGTAAAACAGTTTACAATAATGGTATATATTCATTTGAAATACAAATAAGCGAGAAATTTGGTAATATGTTTATAAGGTATGATAGTTCCAAGATAAAGGGAATCTACATATTCAAGGTTAAATGGAAATATGTGTATACCCATGTACCTTTGAACTCGGAAAAAAGAGGACTCATCACCATCACCTAAGGGATGTGATGTGTTCATATGATGTTTTAGAATGTTGTAAAATCATAGTTTTATCCAAGAAACTCACTAACTACCTAAGTCTTGCATGTACTATATTACAAAACAACGATGGACAATTTATTTCAAGACTGCTTAAAATAAAATTAATCCCATTATCCATTTCAAATATTCCAATTTTCCCTTTAAAACCCATAATGGGGTTTTAATAAAAAAACATGCATTTTCCCAAGATGGAACCCAAAGGTTCCTATAAAAACCATTTTAATCCATTTTCACAATAAAATAATTTGAAATAAATCCACAATTAAATTTCACAATTCACTTCCATAATTAAATTCAACAATTTAATGTTCACGGAATTCTATAAATTTCACAATCAACCCCCAATTAAATGGAATTGGGGTTTTTCAAAATTTTCCATCAAATCCATTTTTACAAAATTAAATTAAAAAATTTAATTAAAAAAACTTCCATCAAACCCAAAATTTAAATTAAACAATTTAAACTTCCCAAATTTCCATAAACACTCCCCAATTCAATGGAATTGTGGGTTTTCTGATTTCATGAAAAAACCAAATTTAAAAAAACCTTAATTCAATGGAATTTGGTTTTTAATCAAACCATTGAAATAAATTTAATAAAAATCAAGAAATTTTATTTAAATCATAAATTGAATTTAAAAGAGAAATTTAGGGTTAAGATAAATTGGGAATCATAATGGAACCACCAACCTTGGGATCAATGGATCTCGAATAACAAAGCCATAATGGAAAAATCCTATAGAGAATGACCACAATAAGGATATATGAATCAAACATAGGTTTAAATCAAAAATAATGGGTATTAGATCCAAAAATCAAGATGGGATGGAACCCTATGGAGGAGAAGAGAGATCGTGGGAGAACAAGATTAGGGTGAGGAAACTAACCAAGAGAAGATTGAAGGGTGTTCCTATCAAGCTTAGGATTGCTTATGTAAGGTATCTAAGAGGCCAAAACCCATTATTGGGAGATCCAATGATGGGAGAAACCTATATTAGGTTGTACCAGTCCATCAATGGTTTAAAAAGGGAATTCAGGAATTTTTAATTAAAATCTGGATCAATTAAAAACTCATCTGCACGGTTTCCTGGGCAGAGGTGCATGATTTAGCCAAAATATGTGCAATACATGTGCTTATTATGAATGGGTCACATGGTTTTTCTTAATATGGATCATAGTTTTTAAACCATGTTCCATCTGTGAAAAATCCCACTGCCTTGGGTTGCATGGTTTTCTCTGAGGGGGTGCATGATTTGGGAAAACCATGCACTATCCCATAATTTTCAAAACCCTTGAAAATTTAACCCAGAACAGGCCAAAAAACCCAACCAAAGATTGGTAAAAAGAGTGGTTTAGGAATATCATAAAATAGTAACAAGATGTTACAACCTCCCCACCATAAAAACCTTTTATCCCTAGAAAGCCTATGAAGAAGGTTCTATTCCAAAAAGATGAGGTCACCGCTCTCTCATCAGTGCCTCCCTCTCCCACATCCCATGAGAATTAGAATCCTGCTATCATAGCACATGAACTAAAGGTATCATCCTCCCACAAAGCACTTTGGTTTCAGAGTCAACTATCTTGATTGGTCATTCAACTTCAAGATCATGCCAACTTAGAACATGAGATGGGTCAGATATATATTTTTGTATTTGAGATAAATGAAACATGTTATATATCAACATCAACTGTAGTGGTAGTGTTAAAGAGTATGAAAATTTCACACCCACTCAACAACCTCAAAAGGTTCCACAAAATGAAGAGAAATATTCCCTTACCTCTTAAGTTTTCAATGACCCAACTAGGGTGAAACTTTCAAGAACACCTTATCACTAACTGAGACTCAAACATCCTGTGATGATGATCAGCATAAGAATTATATCAACTTTGTGTCATCAACATTCTATAGTGAATCAATTGAATCTTTGTTGTCATATCTTGGACTATTCTCAGTCCAACCAATGAACTTTCACCAATATCTAACCAACACAATAGAGATATGTAAGGTTAGACATAAAAGGCCTCAAAAGGAGCCATTATGATCATCCCACACTCCAACAAATTCAAGAACACAAGCGTGAAGTATATCCTGAAGAATATATGTTACTCTTTTTGTATGGCCATACGAATATGGATGGGATGCCGTACTCAAATGGATGTGATATCCTAGGGCCTCTTGAAGTCCTATCCAAAAATGAGATATGAATTGAGGATACCTATTAGAGACTATAGTAGACAGAACTTTGTGTAACCAAACAATATATTTTACATAGATATTTACCAACTCCTCAACTTTGGTTGTATCAAGAATGGGTAAAATTGAGCCAATTTAGTCAGTCGATCGATCACAACCCATATCGCATTCTTCTTTTTGTGGGTATGTGGAAACCCAACCACAAAGTCCATCAATATCTCATCCCATTTCCAAGTAGGGACTAGAAGTGGCTAAAGAAAACCCAAAGGATTCTAGTTATCACCCTTTACCTTCTGGAATATAAATCAATGAGAGAGAAATTCAGCAATGCCTCATTTCATACCTGGACACCAGAACTACCACTGCATATCATAAAACATATTCATGGTTCCTGGGTTCACATACCACTTGTATCTATAGTAGTCTCCCATAAAATATTTCCTTACCAAAGATGGTACCATAAAATAGATCTAAAAGCATAGGATTCCCTCTTTGGAGAGTGACCAATATAGCACAGTCTCCCCACCATTAAGAGAGTCTCTAATTCTACAGAACTCATCATTAATTTTTTGTTCCTGAAGAATCAATTTGAGAAGATAGGATGTCAAATGAACATTATCCAAGGAAATATCAACCTTTGATTCCCAAAATCCAACATGAAATTATGAAAATAGATCCATAAGGTTTCACTCTTCCTATGATTCTTTCACTTCCCGAGTCGTAACTTTCATTCTCAAATCATCTGCAATGATATTCTATTTCCAAGGGGTATAGGTGATTTTGAAATCAAAATATTGTAGATATTAAACCCAATATATCTAGATAAGATTCAAATATTTTTGAGAGAGGATATAACTCAATCTCTTGTAGTCTAAAAAAATGGTAAACATTTCTCCGTAAAGGTAATGCTGCCAATTCTTATGTACATGCATCACAGCTGCAAGTTCAAGATCATAGATCGGATAATTATTCTCATTTGGCCAAAACTGATGAGATCCATAATTAATGACATGATAACCTTGCATAATAACACATTCCAAGCTTTAACTTTATTCTTCACAAAAGACCACATATCCCTTCCCGACCTCTGGATGATTCAACACTAGTACAATAGTCAATAGATGCTTCAACTCCACAAAAAAACTCTGATATTTATCATTATAAGCTAACTTTACTCCCTTATGAGTTAGAGCAATCATCAAAGAATCCAACTTTGAGAAGTCCTTAATGAACTGATGATAATAACCATTTATACCCAAGAATATCCAAATCTTGAAAACATTCTATGGTTTCTCCCATGTCATTACAGATTTCAACTTTTTAGGATCAACTGAAATCTCATGTTCCTACACCACGTTTCCCAAGAATTTCACTTCCTGAATCTAGAAATTACAAATCAAAATCTTGGCATAAATTCAGTGATTTCTCAACAATCTTAAAATAGTAATCATATTATGCACATGATTCTACTTGGACTTAGATTAAATGAGGATGTCATCCAAAAAGACTACCACAAAGGTATCAAGATAATCTTGTAAAATCATGTTCATTAAATCCATGAAAACTGCAGAAGCATTGGTTAGACCAAAGGGCATGAAAAGGTACTCATAATGACCATACATGCTCCAAAAGGTGGTTTTATGAATTTCATATTCTTTTATCCTCAATTTATGGTAGTCATACCAATGATCAATCTTTGATAAACACTTTTCCCCTTTTAACTGATCAAATAGACCATCAATCTGTGGAAAAAAGATATTTTTTCTTTATTGTGACTCTATTGAGTTTTTTATAATCAACACACTGGATAATTGATCTATCATATTTCTTAGAAAAGAGAACCGATGTTTCCCAAGGTGACACACTCCATCATATGAATCCTTTATCAATAAGATCGTCCAACTGGGACTTCATCTCTTTCAGTTCAGTTGGTGTTATGTGATGAGAGGGAATAGAAACTAGTTGATTTACAGGAATTAAGTCAATAGAAAACATCATCTCCCTTACTGATGGAAAACCAAATAAGTAAAAAGGAAACACGTCATGAAACTCAATGAAAACTGGAGGGAAATCACTGCTCAAAGATTCTCACTCCAGATCAAAGTAAAACACTAATACCACTTTCCCCAACATCTGATAGAAAGTTCTGTCTCTACTCTACCTTGGGTCTCATTATCCATGGAATACGTGGCACACACCACTTAGTATAGTAAAGGAAACCTTTCAAAGATAATAATCAATGCGGGATTTATTGGAAATGATCCAGTTCATACTGAATATGAAGTTAATAGATTTCATGTCAAGAACCAAAAAATTCCAAGTAAACTCAACATCTGATAGAGAGAAAACACAAGTAGGACTACGGAGACTCTGATCTCTCTTAGTACCAAGGGGTATAGTAATATCCATTACACAAGTAGGACTATGGAGACTCTTCTCTCTCTTAGTACCAAGGGGTATAGTAATATCCATTACACAAGATAAAAGCTCCATAGGAAGATTTAGAAAATTAACAATACGGGTCGAAATAAATGAATGAGATGCACCAGTATCAAATAGAGAATTCGCTAATGAAAAATCTATAGTAATGGTACCTCTCACAGTCTTTGGACCTGTATCTACTTCCTCTATATACTCTTCCACTATTTAAAGAAGCTTCATTATGGATGCTTTTGGTTGGAACCCTTTTTCATGTGAAGCATCTGATTGCGCCACAATTTTAGAAGATGTTAATGATATCATTCCATTATGAGGAGTATAATAAATATGTAATAATCTATTCAAGTGGCCTGAGCATCAGCAGGAGACACAGTTTTTGGGTACCTTAATGAAAACCCTCTTTGAATTTCCTAGCTTTCCACACTGGTAGAAAATCAAAGGACATATTCTTGACACTACAGGAGGTTTAAAATGACCATTTTGTTGAGAAATTCCATGAGAATCATCATTTTTACTCTTCCCCTTAGAGGAATTCATTGTGACACTAGGAGGGTAAGAAACTCTTGATAACCCTGACCTATCATCCAAGTCCTTCTTGACCATCAGTGCTCTATCCAGTAAATCAGTATAAGAAGAAAAATTTAGCAAGAAAAATTAAGAACAAATATCCTGATCAAGTCCCAACTCAAACCTTCAAGCCTTCATCTTCTCATTCGATACTATCTCAGGTGAAAAATTCATGATCTTAGAAAATTGGTTGGCATACTCTGTCATGGTCTTGTCAGCCTACTCAAGTTTGAAAAACTCTGTATACTTGGAAAACAACATCGATTCTAGATAGAAATGGTTGGTGAAAAGAACCTTTAATTCCTTCCACTCTAATCTCTCATGCTTCTTCGTTGTTACCATAGTGTCCTACCATCTCCTGCTCGGTCCTTCCAGCATGAAGGTGGCACACTTTACCTTGGTTTTGTCGGGTGTGTCCAAGAACCCAAAAAATCACTCCATTCTACCTAACCACTCATCAGACTCTTGAGGATCATTTGAGCCTTTGGATGATTCTGGATTCTAGAGAAGGATCTCTTGAGAAAAAATCTTGAGAACATCCCTCTGATGTTCTACAGCTAGGGCCTGGATGGGAACAGGAGGTGGTGTCTTTCCCAGAGCTTGGACAATGCACGCAATCACCTCAACCAGATTTAGCTCCATGATAGGATTAGCTCGCTAAGGTTCAGCAGCATCTTCCTCCTGGATCTGATTTAAATGTATTCTCAGAAGTATGATGCTACACAACATCAACAGACATCATAGAAGACATCAAATTGACACTCAAATAGAGTAACAAGGAAAATTAATCCCAACAGATAGGACAACCAAGATTTAGATTTCACTCCTACGGAGAATGATGGAAATAGGGATCTATGAATCAAGACTAGGTTTAGATCCAAAACAGCGGGTATTATATCCACAAATCAACATGGGGATCCATGGATGAAGAAGGATATTATGAAGGATATGAATAACATTTTATTATGTTATGTGCTTTATATTTCCAATGTAATATGAGGATCATGTATATATCTAGTTTCTAAAGATTACTAAACTGATTGATCATGCATGGTGAGATCCCTTGTATCTATGCTAATGTAATAAATCAGACACCATATTCGGGCTACTGGAGTCAGTGTTATTACAATCACTTCATGTAAAGTCTTAGAATTATATAAAATTGACAATATCCACATGAGTAATCCAGGATCAATAGATATTCAACCTCATTCACTTTCCTATATAAGGCATAGGTCTCTAGATAAGTAGGTAGTCTGACCACAAGTCCCTCTACCTAGTGATACTTTACTCAAGATATAATTGGGTGCACGGTTTGGGAAAATGTTTCATAAACATTTACTTAATTTAATTATAAACCATTTATAATTGATTAATTGATTTATAGATTTATTAAAAATTAATATATCCCAAAATACATTTTATAATGATTTATAAACATTTTATAAACCGTTAAAATCATTTTAAATGTTAAAAAAAATTAACGATTTTAAAATAATTCTAATTACCCTTACAAAAATGGGTGTACCTGTGTCAGGGTAAAGTTCTCTGCCCTTACACAGACTATTCGAAAACTCTTGTGTAAAGGTAAGTAACTTCTTACCTTTACATAACTTAAAAATAAAACAGTGTACAAGGGTACTACCTTTATGTAGCCGGTTTGTGTATGGGTATGGCCTTTACGTAACAGACATTGTGTAAGGGTATATTAGTTCATACCATTACATGGATTCTTGGTGTCACTGCATAAGGGTACTAAATTTATGAAAAAAAAAATTCATAAAGGTAACAAAGAGGTTACTCTTATGAAAAAATTCTATGTAAGGGTATCACATAAGGGTGAAAGTTCATACACCTTTACATATCCTTAGGAAAACAATATTTACCTTTATGTAACACCTTTACGAAATCTATAACATTACCTTTATGAAGTATTAATAAAATTGATATTACCTTCACGTAAAAACTTTATGAAAAGATAATCCACATGTTACCTTTACATAACCACTCATGTATGGGTAACGTCTGGGATACCCTTATGTAACATATTTATGAAAACCATTTGTGTAAGGATTTATATAAAGACTACCTTTATGTGAACCCTTCACATAAAGATAAGTATTGGGTATCCTTACTCATGTAAGGGTGACGTTTTGGTTACCCTTATGCATATCAGTTGTGTAAGGGTAAAACCAAATTTTATATTATCATAAAACCTGGAAAACGAGGATTTTTTTTTCTTAATTTCAATGCAAGATTTCATAGAACTTAAAACATGGATTGATTGGATACCACTTAAGGGTTTTGTTAGACTCTAATAACAATTATCATATCAAACTAAATAGATTAAAACCCTTGTATAAGGATCTCCCATGCAAGAAAATGAATCATGTGATAAAAAACTAAAATGAAGAACATGGTTCAAATCTGGAATACCTTACACAGAAGTGCATCTATAACCTTTTGATCTATGTTTGATGATTTTGATAAAGATCACTAAATTGGAAATAATAAGTATCCTAACTCTGTAGTGTATCCACGGGATACGCTTGAATCATTATATGTTTGAGTGGGATCCATCAACCTCCATGATGTTCTAGTATCTCATAGTGTAGAGGAAGATGAAAGAGAACTTCGTATGTCATGGGGTTTTGGCTAAGTGTGAGACAATCACACACCACACACCCACCATCGTATAAAAGTGGGTTTTATAAAGAACTCGAGGAAACTCCTCGATAGTTCAAGAATTAATTTATGTGTTAAAACTCAAGTATAAATTTCATGTTTGGTTCATGATATCCATGTTGAATTATGGCTTTTGAACACATTTCTTCTTTCATTGATGATATTCATGTTGAAGTGGTTCATAACATTAAAGACTCAAATGCACTGTACAAATATGTGATTGAAATAAAATTTATGAAACATTTTATTTGATAAAAATTACATTTAATAAGTATAAAAATAAATTTATAAATATTACTTTTAATTTAGAAATTTATTCTTTACTTCTTTGAACCAAAAATTGTATTTTTTTCAAATAAAATTTATTTTTTGGTTTGTGTGCATTAAATCAGTTGGTTGGAAGGTAATTTATAGTTTTTGAAGGCCATGAACATCCAACCACTCTCTCTCACTCATTAATAGTCCATAAAATTAGTTGGAATTCATTACGCCCACAAGTTGTTAGCTTATATAATAAAATAAACAATATTTAATCCTATAAAAATCATCCCTCCTCAAGTATAAATATCACTCATTATCCATTAATCTCCACTTAAAATTCATAATTCATGAAGTTCTGGTCATTTTCACTCTCAAATAGTCCATCCAAGTTTCCCCCAAGTTCTCAAGGTGTCATCATTAAGTTTTAGGAAGCAAATATTCAAGGTAAGATAATTATCATCTTCTTCATTTTCATTCAAGTGCCTCCTTTTTGTGAGTCTTCTTAGTGTCAAAGATTCTTAATTTTCATGAACTTTTGATCTTTACATTAATAACCAAATGGTGTTTTATCAATGGGAGACCATCATTCTCTCTCATTATTCCTCTTCCATTATTCATGTTGTATATTGTTGTGCTTTTGAAATCATTTCATGAAATTTTCTCTTTTTCGTGAAATATTCTTATATTGTGAATACCCAAATTTCTTCCTTACTCATGGGAATTCAACTAGATGTAAATATGATATATTTATTCTAGGATTTACCTGTATGAAACTCAAATTATCTTTTCATGGGTTAAAAAAGATGTAATTTTCAAGTCCTTAAGAACTTATATACTGGATGATTTTATATGAAACTTGTTCATTATTCTCCTTAGGTTATTGATGAAATGGTTTATTATGATCAATGTGGATCACATGAATTAATAAATATGAAGGGAGAACCCTGATAGTAATATAATGAATTAGGAAAAAATTTAATCTCTAGAGATCATATGTTTTATGATACCTTGGTGAATAACATTGGTAATTATGATTTATGACACTCTAGGTATAAATCTTGGGGATATAATTATGACTGTATCATTTTTATATTACATCCACAGTTCAATGTTATGATTCATGTTCTTTATATTATGATATACCTCATATTATCATGTCTTATTGATATGTCTTATGGTCACATGTTAAGTGTCTCCTTTGTTTATTCCCTTACTCTGCTTTATGCTCACCACTTTCTTTGATGTATGTCCCTAGGAAATGAGATGCAGTAAAAGTAACTCAGGGTGAACCTATGAAGAAGCCTTTCAAGTAGATTAGAATAATGTTTATGTTTTTCATGTATTATGTTCCTAATTTACAATACACTAAACCCCAAAAGAGCCTCTATATTATTAAATGTTGTACCATGATGAAATAAAAAAGGCAGGTCACCATATATATATCGTATGACTGACTGAAAAATGTTTTTTTATTATTATGCAAACACATTTAAGGAAAAAAGTGAGAAACCATACATGACCTCACCAAATCACCAATTCACCACTTCACAACTTAAAATCATACAAGCACAATGGATGAAATTCATTCAAGCATTCAAACTGAAAAACCATCACAGTTGGAGCCAAAGTCACCAAGAAAGGGTCGAGGTACCATGAACCAGGGAGAACAAACATCAGAAAAGCTGGACAAACCTCAGAACCAGTCTCCTCAAATGCCCACCAATGCGACCGTCTACACCAGTCTAAATCCAGAAACCCGCCGGCGGACTCCAGTCGGATTCCACCCAACCCTCCAGCGAAGTGAGATGGGCCCTAAAAAGAGAACATCCACAAAGGGAGACGAATAAACAAGAGTAAGGAAGACCAGGTCGTCCGGACGCGGCACCCTACTCTACTGGAAACCGCAGCGCAACCTCGGACCAAATGCCACTCCACTGACCCCTTTTCAGCATCTCTGAAGCAATGCAAACCCAAATACAAGAGATCGCAGTAGATCAAACTCATCCCAAACAAAGCCTCGAACCATCCACAACCGCACCCAAACCTGATTCATTGAACTGAACCACATACGCAGTACCTGGAGCCGCCATCAATCCTACTCAAGGAGATCGTACATTCCCTCCCACACCTCGCAGCAGGCTTCAACCACTAGAACTTCACCGTGATGCCAAGGGTCCCGAGCACACAAACCCATGCTATATCACAACCACAACACCCTAGGAAGAAAAAACCCAAACCCACCGCCATAGAACACCCTCAATCACCTAGAATTCACAAGTATTTATAGCATTGAAAACAAATATGAATCTTTTTATTCATATACTTAAAGGGAGACTTTTGAAAAATCATTAATGCTACTCAATATATAAAGGGATTTGGCATGATCTCCAACAAACACATGCATCTCTATATCTTCCACCATTCTACATCATATGAAAACATGCATTGTCATATTTTCCCTTTGTCCAATACATTGAGTGATCATGGAACACAAAGCATGTCAATCCCATATAGCCAACTCATTTCTTCTTGACTCTCTGAGTATAGACTAATCTGATTTATGAATACATCACAAGTCATTTATCCTTATGGATAATCACATCATATTTCCATTATATAGATAGATATATAATATCTAGGTGTGGGTGAACACTCTCATATTCTATCTTAGTCAAGAGTTGTGATGTAATACTCCTCATATGAGAGGAAAAAACTCATCTTGGTTAAGCTCTAACCGACGACATGATCCGAAACATACTCAACCACCCTCATATTAGCTAGTTAAATATATAGACTTGTGTAAGTAGGGTATCAAAGTATGAAGGTTATCATGCTAGATATATCTTCAACATCATTTAGTGTAGAATCAAATATGATTCATGCACCTCTGGTATACTAAATTCATATGTATGACACTCTATATGGTATACTTTAGTGGGCCATCCAGTGCACTAAAAGAATTATATTATTTGTTTTTTTTTCTTGAGAAAATTCTTTATCTATATATAAAAAATGTAATCATGGTAGCCTTAACATTTCATAACAACCTATAATACACCATGAAAAACATCAGTTTGGGATAAACTCAAAATCATACTTTGAGAGGTTAATTGTAATTACACTTCATGAAATATATATCAATATATACATTTATGTAGCCAATGTGAAATAATTATAAATGAAGGTTTCCTTTAATATGATATATTTTAATATTCTTAAACTCTTAAAGATTATTTAACAAAACCAACATAATCACTGGTTTATCATATCATATATGATAAACTACCATATCAGTCTTACGTTTTCTACACTTTCTAGGTTTTTTTAACACATTACATCATATGTAATCCATGTCACATTTTTATGTGACCATCTGATAAAATTCTCCCACTAAAATATTTAGTGATAAAAATCTTGGAATTAGTCATGTTTTAATAATGGTGATATTTAGGAATAATATACCTAAATATTCAACCTTTGACTTAAGATTGGTGTAATCCTTTATCTGTTAACTTTGAACTTCTCAAGTTCAAACATACTCTCACTGTCCTCTTAGACATTATATTCTCTTTTAAATATCTTGCTAAGATACACAAACCCTTTTGTGTTAGGAAATAAAATTTATTTTCTTTTAGTAAAAATATTTAACCAATAATTTCATGACCCCCTCCCGCTAAAGATACCACAATGAGGGGGAGAGATAATGACCCAGCAAGTCCCTCATCCAATAGGCCTCGGGTTGGAGACTATCATTGAGGGTATAAAAGTCTCATGTAATGGGAGTAATTACCCTCAAAAAGAAAGTATTATTGAGAGATAAGATGAATCATCATAAGGAACTCCTTGACATAATATAAAAAGAAACCAAAACAACCCACAATACATGTATAAATAAAATTGATATAGATAAAAGTGTAATTTACTAGAACTAGATTCCACTTAGGAGGTTCCCCAATCCCAGGGACCACATGGCCCCAAGTTCATCTATTTTTTCATGTGCATTATTTCGTTTTATTACTTGGATAGTTTGTTTTTTTCATGTTCGTGATTTATTTTTGTTTGATTACATATGTTTTTCATTTAAAAACCTTTATGTATTTTTATGATTTATTAAACAAAATTAATCAGTTTCATGTGATCCTTATACTGTTGTATGTATAAAATATTTATCTTCATTTAATTATTTTTTGAGGAAGTGTGAAAACGCATTTATTGTACTCTAATAATTCAATTAATTTTCTACTATAGTTTTAGAACCTCTACTCTTTTTAATTTTAAAAATTTTATGTATTTATTTTACTACAACTTCTAAATTAATCATTTTTTTATGAAACTTGATTTTAGAGATATCCAACATGTTTATCTTGATTTATTTAGTTTACATCAAAGTCTAAAAAGGTCGTTTGGTTGGTGATAAAATTGTTTGAAGTTATGCTATGCAATTTCATAGTAGTAGTTCTTCCAGAATATTTTACTTCTATTTTTTGATGATTTTTTGAATAGTAAATTTTGGTTTTATTTTATTCTTAATTAATTATAAAGATAATATTTTTTTCTAAATATAATTATTTTTGACCAAATTCTGAATCTGCTTCTATGATCCCTTAAAAATTCATTGAAGTTTGTTTATGTATGTTGCCCATTTTTTTCACAAAGTATGGTTTGTACCCTACTTACGCAATAGTAAAAAGTATGGTTCATAAACCCTAAATTTACAATTCATAATAAACATGCTACATTTACTGTTCAAGAATAGTAAAAAGTAGGGTTCATCATCCCTACTTTCATTGTTCATTCCCTACGCTATTTTACTGTTCATTCCGCAAAGTATGGTTCATTCCCTACATTACTGTTCATGAATAGTGTAGTAACCCTACATTACTATTCATGAATAGTGAATCAACCCTATGTTACTGTTCATGAATAGTGCACCAACCATATGTTACTGTTCATTTACAAAGGTACTGTTCATTCTGTGCATTTTTTTTAAATTGATTTTCTGCAAATATATAGATTATTTTTAATGGTTTTTCTGCTGGAAAAAATCTCATTAAATCTAAGGATTTTTATCAAAGAGATTTTAATTTTTTTGGTGATATATTTGGTGATAAAATTTAATAAATTTTCCAACGTCTTTTTCCCTTAAATTTTGGTAGTTTCAAAATTATTTAAATTCAAATATTTGAATTTTCTTACGGATTGTGTTGCTAGTTTCCAAGAACTATTTTGACTAAATTTAAATTGTTTTGAATAGATTTAAATGAGTTTTAAATCATTCAAAATTTCTATATTTATGGAGATATTTTTGGAATACTTATTCAAATTATTATTTTGTTTTAAGAGTTATTCTATAGGAATTAAAGAGGCAACAATGTTGTGATTTTTATTAAGATATTTATGAACGTCGTTGACTCAATTTATTTTGAATATCCTAAGGAAGTGGAGCTGTTGTAACTGCTGAATATTTTATCTATATATATCATTGTTTCTTTTAGGTTAAATATATTTCATAGAACGATACAACATATAGTTGTACACATACAGACATAGGCTAACATATTTGATACTCTGTTTTTCAAAGAGAAAATTGTTGTGAACTTTGAATATATTGTGCATTTGTGACATCCTACGAAACTCTGTTTCATCACCTGTGTGATCTCTCAAGTGATAAATCTTTTCTAATTCAACTAAAATTGCCTTGATGAGACATGTCAATCAATTCCTCAAGAACCAGTACTTGTGCTTTATTATTTTATCTTCTCATTCATCTGGTTATGAATTTGTAACACTATTTCTCATCTCTCACACGCACTCCATTTTTTATGTTTATGCTTTTGCATACATAAGAATTGTTTTTTATTGTTTTCCCTCGGTTTGTGACTCTCATATTCTAAAGTTAGGATCTAAGGGTTGTGACTCCCTGTATCTAAAGTCAGGACTGTTCTTTTTGTGATACTATTTATTTAAAGTCAAGTTGTAAGGGTTGTGACTCCCCATACAAAATTCATTGTCGTGGTTATCCCTCTACTAGAAAAATATTTTTTAATTGGGTTGTGATTCCCCATAAAAATCATTTTTAGTGCACACGTATCTCTCACAGATTAGAGAGATATAAGAGTAGAAGTAGGCCCACTTTGGACCGAACTACTATAAAAAACATCCTTGTGTTATTTACTTTTTATATTGTTAATTAACCATAATAATTAACTTTGATAATTAATTTAAATAATAAATTTATTTGATTAAATTTTTAATATGGTCTATTCACCACCCCCCCCCCTCTAGACCATCTTCCATTACCCATTCCGACCTAACAATTGCTATCAAAGGTTTTTTCTTTTTAGAATTGATTAGCTCTCTTGTTCTCCTTTTGATACCTAAAAATTGGTATCATAGGGAAATACTTTGTAGAACCGATTATCTAGATAATTATATTTCTAATATGTTTCAATTTGTGTCAAAAGATTATTCCTTTTGGAAATTATCAAATTCCTATATAGAGTCGGCTTTGTTTTTATTGGTGATAACATATTTCTAGACCTCACAGACTAAAGATAAAGATATTATAAGATAGAAGGATTGAACCCCAATGATGCTTGGATTTCTCAAAAGATGCCACACTTTTATGGTAATGATTATAGCTATTGGAGATCCAAAATGGAGGCTTACCTCAAGAAATTGAGCATTGATCACTGGTCGATCATGTCAAAATAGTACACTCTACCTAAATCTGACCCAGATACTCTTATCAAAAATGATGCTATTAAATATGTTTTAAATTACAAAGTTATTAATATTTTATATTGTTCTATTAATATAAGTGTTCTTAATCATGTGACTTATTCTAATAAAGCTCATGAAATTTGGAAGATTCTACAAGTTACTCACCTTGACTCAGAAAAATTGATCCGTAAAAAACTTGGAATGCTACGTGTTGAGTACCAAGACTTCAATATGGATGAAGATGAAATAGTAAATCAAATCTTCCACAGATTCACAAAAATTGTGAATGTAATAAATTCACTTAGAGAAGCATTGGAAAATATAGTACTTGTTGAAAGAGTCATATGAGCATTACCAAAGAAATGTCATGCCAAGAAGGTTTCCATTGATGAAAGAAAAAATTTCAAAGAATACACCATAGATGAATTGATTGAATCACTACTCCAATATAAACTGGAATTGAAGAAAATCGATGCTAAGGAGACAATGAAAAGAAAAGGTATAGATTTTAAATCTATGAATGTTGTTTCTAATAACTATTTTTATTCTGATCTACATTCTATGAAAAATGAATATGTGGCTTATATTGTGACTGGTGTTTACAAAAGAATGAAAAATAAAGGATTTAATAATCAGTTTAAAAGGGAAAAAAACCACAAAAAGAAAAATATAATGGAGATAAGAAAGGTGATTCAAATTATAATGTTTCGGATGTAACATGTTATGAGTACAGAAAGAAAGGGCATATCAAACCCGATTATCCTACACTAAATAATAAAGACAAATAAAAAAAGGATAGTAAAGCATTGACCACTAGCTAGAGTTGTATAGAATAATCTCATTCCAGTGAACAATCTGGAAATGAAAAATTATCTGCTAACTTGTTCTTCATAGATTCACTGAATAAGGTTAGAAATATGGTTATTATTCTAGAAGTTTTGATTCTAAATGTGATTCTAAAAACCCCAATATTTATGAATTAAATAAATATATTTAAATATTAATAAAATATATTTTCAAAGCTGCTGATTTATATAATAAGCTTAAAGAAAATAATGAGAATCTTATTTCTGAAAATAAAATAATTTTACAAGAAAATGAAAAATTAATAAACTCTAATTTTATTTCTCATGAAAAAGTTTATGAAAATTTGAAATATTATCAATATTTGAATGAAATTTTGAAAAATAAATTTTAATGTTCTAAACAAATTTTATCTACTTTTATTCAAGGTTGTGAAAATTTTCATGATATGATGTCTTTGACTAAAACTGATAAAAATAAAGATGGTTTTCGCTATTATAGGAGATTACCTCAAATGTATAAAACTCATTTTGTTAAAATTAAAAATGGTTGTACTAATACTGTTACTTATTTTAAATGTGGAATGAAAGGTCATTATGAAAATGATTGTTCTCTTAGATTTAAACAATCTTTGGGATTTATAAAAACTAATATTTATAAATCTTTACTATCCAAAGTACCTTACAATACATGTTTAAATTCTATATGGGTACCTAAATAAATTATTACTAATCCAATTGGACCCAAAGTAACTTGGGTACCAAAATTGTCAAGTAATTTATTTGTGTAGGAAAAATGTCTTGGATGCCTCAAGAATGACATATGGTACATGGAAATTGGATTCTCTAAGCATACCACTGGATACCCATCAAATTTTACCACTTAAAACACATGTGATGGAGGTAATGTTACTTTTAGAGACAATTCCAAAGGCAAAGTAAAAGGTTTTGGTAAAGTTGGTATTGAAAATTATATTTTTATTTCTAAAGTTTTATATGTTGAAGGTTTGAAACATAATTTAATTAGTATATCACAATTATGTGATGGTGAAATGGAAGTTAAATTTTAAAATGATAAATGTTTAGTTTTTAAAGATGATTCTTTATTATTTTATGCTAATCGAAAAGATAATATTTATACTATTGATTTTGTTGAACAATTGTTCAACATGTAAAGTTTTTGAATGTTGTATATAATGATATAATCCTTTGGCATTGATGTTTAGGTCATGTTAATTTCATATTTCTACATAAGCTCTCAAAAAATGAGAATATGTTACAGTTGTATTCTTTAAGAAAGAACAAATTCATGTATGTGACTCTTGCATGAAAGAAAAGCAACACAAAATTTCGTTTAGACCCATCAATCAGATAAGTACAAATAGACCTTTACAGTTAGTACATCTTGATTTATTTTTCCCCACTCAAATTTCTATCCTTGGTGGAAAGAAATATATTTTAGTTATTATTGACGATTATAGTATATTTATTTGGGTATACTTTCTTGCTCATAAAAATGAAACTTTATCTATATTTACTTCTTTTTGTAAATTAGTTCAAAATGAAAAGGGATGTATGATTATTTCTATTCGTAGTGATAAAGGAGGTGAATTTCATAGTTTATATTTTGAAAAAATTTATGAAAAGAATGGTTATTTTCATAATTTTTCTGCTCTTAGAACACCACAACAAAATGGTATTGTAGAACTTAAAAATAAAACTCTTATTGAAATGGCTCGAACTATGTTAAGTGAATATAATTTACCTAGATAATTTTGGGTTGAGGCTATTTTTTCTGCATGTTATATTTCAAATAAAATTCTTATTAGAACTTTGTTAAAAAAAGTCATTATGAATTCTTTAAAAATAAAATGCCTAAAGTTGGTTACTTTAGAGTTTTTGGATGCAAAATTTTAATTTTAAATTCAAAAATAATTTAGATAAATTTTATGATAAGAGTGATGAAGGTATTTTTCTTGGTTATTCTAATAATTTTAAAGCTTATAAAGTTTATAATAAAATAACTATGGTTATTGAAGAATATGTTCATGTTATGTTTGATGAAAACAATGTTAATTTAAATTCTGGTTCTATTGTTATTGATGATGAGCTTAGATATTTTAATTTTGGTGAAAAAATTCCTCAAGATAAGAATGAATCAATTGAGGGGGAGCATACTCCTTCACAACCTAATCCAAAATTATGGAAGACTCACAAAGATCATCCTGTTGAAAATGTAATTGGAAATGTTGATTCTGGTGTTAAAACTAGAAATTATATTATAAATTTGTGTGACAATTCTTCTTTTATTTTTTGATTTTTTTTTCCTTTTAATGTTATTGATACTTTAAAAGATTCAAACTGGATTGTTGCTATACAAAATTAATTAAATCAGTTTGTTAGAAATATTTTTTGGACTTTAGTAGAATTTCCTGAGGATAGTAAGGTAATTGAAACAAAGTGGATTTTTAGAAACAAGCTGGATGAATCTAGACAGATTTTCAAAAAAAATTCAGACTTGTTTCTCAAGGATACTCTAAAGAAGAAGGTATAGACTTTAAAGATTCATTTTCACCTATTTCCAAGTTAGAATCAATTATAATTTTATTAGTATTTTCTTGTTTTCATGGTTTTAAATTATATCAAATGGATGTAAAAAGTGATTTCTTAAATGCTTTCATAACTAAAGAAGTTAATGTTTCTAAACCCCTTAGTTTTGAAAGTGAAAAATATCCTAATCATGTTTTTAAATTATCTAAAGATTTATATGGTCTCAAACAAGAACCTCGTTCTTGGTATGAAAGACTTTCTTTGTTTTTGTTAAATAATGGTTTTAAGAAAGGTAATTTTGACCCTAATCTTTTTATTAAAAGAACTTCTGATGATATTTTAATTGTTCAAATCTATATTTATGGTATAATTTTTGGTTTATCTAGTGAAATTCTCTATAATGAATTTTCTTTTTTGATGTCTTCTGAATTTGACATGATTTTAATGGGAGAATTAAAAAAATTTCTTGGACTTCAAATTTCTAAAATGAAATATGGAGTCTTTATTAATAAATATAATTATTCTAAATAGTTAGTTAAACAATTTGGTCTTGATTCTACTAAATCTATGAAAACTCCTATGGGTACTAATTTCAAATTAGATATTGATGCTTCTGGTAAATATGTTGATTTTAAAATTTATAGAGGCGTGATAGATTGCTTACTATATTTAATTGCATCTATACCCGATATTATTTTCAGTGTTTTTTATGTGATAGATTTCAAGAAGATCCTAAATAAAGTCACATTAAATATGTAAAAATAATAATAAGATATGTTAAAGGAACTGCGGATTCTGGTTTATTTTATCCAAAATATAACTGTTTTGATTTAACATATTATTCTGACTCTGATTTTCGAGGTTATAGAATTGACCAAAAAAGCACATCAGGTATGTGTCATTTTTTAGGAAAAAGTTTTATTTCCTAGTCATCTAAAAAACAATTATTTGTTGCTTTATCTACTGAAGAAGATGAGTATATCTTTTCTCTAGTAGTTGTGCTCAAAGTTTATGAATTAAGAAAAGTTTATGTGATTTTTGTATTTATCTTTGTAAATTTTTTATTTGTTGTGATAATACTTCTACAATTTATATTTCTAAAAACACCTTACAACATTCTAGAATAAATCATATTGATCATAGATTTCATTTTATTAAAGATCATGTGAACAAGGGTGATGTTGTTTTAGAATTTATTCCTTATGAAAATCATCTAGCAAATATTTTTACAATGCCTTTAGATTATCCTTAGTTTAAAAAAATTAAATTTAATATTGGTATATTGGAATTTTAATTTTTTTACTGCATTTGTTTAGGGGGAGTTTGTTTTCACTTTTTGATTATTTACAAAAAGGGAGATAATTTTTTAACCTTTTATTTTAAACTTTGTTTTGGTTTTTTAATCAAACAAAAATGGGGAGATTGTTTGTGCATGTGCATTATTTTGTTTGATTACTTGGAGAGTTTTTTTTCATGTTCATGATTTATTTTGTTTGATTACATATGTTTTTCGTTTAAAAACCTTTCTGTATATTTATGATTTATTAAACTAATGTAATCAGTTTTGTGTGATCCTTATACCATTAGATAGATAATATATTTATCTTTATTTCATTATTTTATGAGGAAGTATGAAAAATATTTTATTGTACTCTAACAATTCAATTACATTTCTACTATAGTTTTAGAACCTCTACTATTTTTAGTTTTAAAAAGTTTATGTATTTATTTTATTGTAGCTTCTATAGTAATAATTTTTGGATGAAACTTGACTTTATAGATTTCCAACATTTTTATCTTGATTTCTTTAGTTTACATCAAAGTCTAAAAAGGTCGTTTGGTTGGTGATAAAATTGTTTGAAGTTATGCTATGCAGTTTCATAGTAACAGTTTTTTCAGAATATTTTACTTCTATTTTTTGATGATTTATGGAACAGTAGATGTCAGTTTTATTTGAATATTAATTCATTATAAATATAATATTTTTTTATAAATATAATTAGTTTTGACCAAAGTCTTAATCTTCTTCTATGATCCCTTAAAAATTCATTGAAATTTGTTTATGTTTGTTGTCCAGTTTTTTCGCAAAGTATGGTTTGTACCCTACTTTCACAATAGTGAAAAGTATGGTTCATCAACACTAAATTTATTGTTCATCATCCATACACTACATTTATTGTTCATGAATATTGAAATTATGGTTCATTATACCTACGTTTATTGTTCATTCCCTATGCTACTTTACTGTTCATTCCAAAAAGTATGGTTCATTCCCTACGCTACTTTATTGTTCATTCTGCAAAGTATGGATCATTCCCTACATATCTATTCATGAATAGTGTAGCAACCCTACATTACTGTTCATTACATCAACCCTCCATTACTATTCATTTCAAAAGTTACTTTTCATTCTATGTGTTTTTTTTAAATTGATTTTCTCCATATATATGGATTATTTTTAGTAGTTTTTATACTGGAAAAATTCTAATTAAATATAAGGATTTTTATCAAATAGATTTAAATGTTTTTGGTGCTATATTTGGAGAGTAAAATTAATAAAATTTTCAACGTATTTTTCCCTTAAATTTTGGTAGTTTCAATATTTTTTAAATTCAAATATTTGAATTTTCTTACAGATTGTGCTGCTAGTTTCCAGGAACTGTTTTGACTAAATTTAAATTGTTTTGAATGGATTTAAATGAGTTTTAAATAATTCAACACTGCTATATTTCTATATAAATTTTTAGAAGACTTATTCAAATTATTATTTCATTTTAAGAGTTATTCTGCAAGAATTAAAGAGGAAATGGTGCTGCGATTTTCATGGAGATATTTATGAATGACGTTGACTCAATTGATTTTGAATATCCTAAGGAAGAGGAGTTGATGTAACTGCTGAATATTTTCTCTATATATATCATTATTTCTTGCAGGTTAAAGAGATGATGCAGAATGATACAATATATAGTTGTACACATACAGACATGGGATAACATATTTGATACTCTGTTTTGAAAATAGAAAAGTGTTGTGAACTTTGAATCTGTTGTGTATTTGCGACATCCTACAACACTCTATTTCATTACTTGTGTGATCTCTCAAGTTATGAATCATTTCTACTTCGACTACAATTTCCTTGATGATATGTACCGATTAAATTTTCAAGAACCAATACCTATTCTTTATTATTTTTTCTTCTCATTCGTTTGGTTCTGAGTCTATAACACTATTTCCCATATCTCACATGCACTCCATTCTTTCTATTTTTGCTTTTGCATAAAAAAAAATTTGTTATTGTTTCCCCTTGGGTTGTGACTCCCAGATTCCAAAGTTAGTATCTAAGGGTTTTGACTCCCTGTATATAAAGTTAGGACTATTCAGGTTGTGACTCTCTTTATTTAAAGTCAGGTTGTAAGGGTTGTGACTCCCCATACAAAATTTATTGTCATGGTTATCTCTCCACTAGAAAATGATTTTGTAATTGGTTTATGATTCCCCCATAAAAATTATTTCTAGTACACATGTATCTCTCATGGAGTATAGAGATATAAGATTAGAAGTAGGCCCACTTTGAACCAAACTACTATAAAAACATCCTTGCATTGTTTACTTTTTTAGATGTTAATTAATCATAATAATTAACTATGATGATTAATTTAAATAATCAATTTATTTGATTAAATTTGTAATCTAGTCTATTCACCCCTTCCCCCCTCTAGACCATCTACCATTACCCGTTCTGACCTAACAATATCTCCCCGAATACCAGAGGCTGCCGACTAGCAGCTAGGGTCTAGGGTGTGTCTATTGGGAGACTATTCCCTCGTTACCAGAGTGTGGTACAATGAATAATTATAAATATAGGTAAATAGACAAATCAATATAAGTAAACAGAATGCATAGAGGAAGATAAAAGGATAAAAATAATTGAAATAACTGGAATAAAATACAATAGCTGATGATGATATATTTCATGTTACTATAAAGAAGGAAAACATGGATATAAAGTATCAGGTATACAATCAAAACCTAATGTAAAAAAGGAAATATACAAACTATTCTAAGAATCCTGATCCACAACTCAGTCATCTGCTACCAGCTCTATCCTAACATTGAAATAAATCAAGTGTTTGAATTCATATACTCCCCTTTATCAACATCGGCAATCATGTAGTCTGCCCGGGTACCAATGGCACCCGAATAGAGTGTGAGATAAATTTCAGTGGGACATCACCAACTGTTTCTATAACATCTAACCCGTGTAATAGAAATATAATAGTTTTTTCGAAATATATATATTAATTAATGTAGTACAATGTTACTAAATACCCAAGTACCTGCTTCATCCCTCAACTGGTGTCTAAGCATGTAACCAGTTCATAAATTACTTTATTACCAGTTTATATAAACTAGTCAGGTGAGGCATAGCTGGAACAGACATCACCTCATGATAATATAAATATTTAAGGTTCCAAGATGTAACAGGGAAACCAAAATTGATAATTAATATGAAGTGGTTCCATAGTATTCACCATGGAAACCTAGACCTTGGGGGTCGATAACTCAGTAGTAACTGAGTCTAGGTAGGGGGTAAGAGTGTGATTCAACGAGTATCATCCAAGGCATTCCACAATAATATTCCTACCAAGTATAAGGAGTTATTATAAGGTAAAATGGGGCTAAGCAATGATTAGGCCTGATGGACTATAACTATTGAACCTACTTTTCAATGATGGATCCAAGGAGTGTATCCAAGGCATCCTATAATAATAATGAATATATCCTACAGTTTCATACCGAGCATCCAGAGGTAGAAAGGGATCGGGTTCCCGGGTAGGTCTCACCCAAGGCAACCGGTATTCTTGAGTTGGAATGAAGTCCTTGAGTACCAAGGAATTCCCTTAGGAATCCAAGAGCTAACACGAGTCAAGCCTTCCTATAAATATTTCAAGTTCAATATGCATAAAGTGGAACCTTACATTTAATTCATTATAAATAATTTTTCCATATGATTATTATGCCATTTATCAAGTCGTTTGGTTCAAGTCTTGTCTTTCATTAGTTTAACAAGTCCAAGTAGCATGCAACCTCTAATTTAAATCATGAAAGTTATGGTCAATTAATAAGGTTCAATTTGTTTCCTTCCACGAACATGGAAATGTGTGCTACATACATGCAAGAAAACATTCATTTATATTTAATAAGGTCAATCCATATACTTAAGTATGCTTATCATAATATCATTTGAATGAATTACTTACATTTATGCACTTGTGTTAGGTGGGTAAAGTGGAAGTTACAGGGCTCAATATATTCAAATTTTCATGATTCAATAGGAAATTAATATAAGGAGTCTTGCCATTAGTGTGGTTATCCTCGATCACACCCGAATGATGGCTCAAAAGTGTCAAAACACTTAAAACTCAATTATGGCATATCACCCTACATGGGGTGTTGGGTGTTGTGGGTGTAACCACCAATAGTTAATCACATATATGGAAAGATCATAATAATATAGTTCTAATTACTATAATAAAGGCATATAAATTCAATAAACGACGCCCGATGAAATTGGTAGGGCCAACACAATAATTCCAAAATCAAAAAACTTGAGGGATGAGTTATAGACCACCCACCTTAGGCTTGTATGACTCTCCTTTTCTATTATTAAACTCTAATTAGACTTGGAATGGAGTAGATTTGAGAAAAAGGTAAAAATTATCACACCTTGATAACTAGGTTGAGAGCAAGAGAGATGAATAATGGCTCAAACAAACTTGAGTACTTACCATTGCGCATCCAACATGATGAACGGAAGCTCAAACGGATCTCGGATGAATTAGATTCCTTGATCCCTAGGTTAGGCCTTCAAAAATCTCCAGAATGGGAGAAATAGAGATTCATCCTATTATAAATCAGATTAGGGAAGAAAGTGGGGGTAATTAGATCATTAAGAGAAAAAATGTAAAATTAACCAAAATTTAGCATGTGCACGATTTGGCCACATGGTTGGTTAAACCATGTTCCAACCATGCATGGGTACCTAGAGAAAGGGGTGCACCACATGGTTAGGTCACATGGTTTTAGAAACCATGCGCTAACTGTATGATATATCTCTTCCTAAAAATGCAGACCATTCACACGGTTAGATCTAACTATGCATCCTAACCATATGGTTTCCTCTAACCTTTCAAGAGGCTCTTTTCCTCCAAAGTATGGTTTTCGGGCTCTAAACAAGTCATAGACATCCTTGGGGACTTCTCTAACTCATTATACATCCGTATGTGGTCTAAAATAAATAATTAGACTCAATTTTAAAGGATCCGTACCTAATTCAAAAATCGGGTTCTTACAGTCTTCCCCGCTTAAAGGAACTCATCCTCGAGTTCACCTTCCAAGGGTGTTGATACACTGTCTAGAGAAAATTTTATCCACTAGGAATGTACATCAATATCTCGCTCCCAAGTCCCATCCTGCAATTGATCGTGCTACCATAGCACCTATATCAGAGGGACAGACCAACCTCATAGAGTCTTTGTGCTTCGATCAACAATGCGTACTAGATGAGAAGACCAGTTTGGGATAGACCTAACACTGAGAGGGGAGTGAATCAGTGTTGGGTACTTTTGAAACCAATTCCAATTTTTTATCCCTGTACCTATCGACCTATTAGGATCTTTATTCTCTTTTCCCCGTTGCATGCAATAATAGAAATCAGTAAAAATATGAACACGATATTTTTACAAGGTTCACCGCTCAATAAGAGTAGATACGTCCTTGACATGCATGGGTATGACCAGTCCATGGATTCTCCACTATAATTTGATATTCTTTTAAAATGGATGGCTAGGAAAACAATCATCTAGCTAGTGTGAGTCCCTAAACTTTATAGGGGGTAGGAAATAATCCTCTTCCCTGGACTGGTGATAGCCAAGTCCAACTTGTAGCCTTTAGCTGGTTCTTTATACTGCCAATAGAGACAGTCTTCTTCCTTCTTGATAAGGTAGGTTCTTCTCTTGGTCTTATTTAGTGCTCTTCACTTGATTACTTGAAAATAATTAGGCAAGCAATTCTTCCTTATTTATTTCTCTTCTTCTCTAGTGCAACACTAACTGCACTAAACTTCTTCTTTCTTTTTCTTAGTGAAACAACAAAATACACTAAACTTCTTCTTTATTTAGCTAGAATCACATACACCAATGTGATTATTCAAACACTGAGGATCATATCACATAGCATCATCTGAATTAAATTGCCCTGAATAATTTTCAGCCTTCAGTTGGGCATACTCTGTTCTTTTTCTTATTCTCTTCTTTCTCTTTGACATGGTATAATAAGGAATAGTATTTCAGTGTCTTAATATCTTTCTTTAATTATCAATACCAACACATGAGTGTATCAATATACTTCCTTCTTCCTTTTTGCAGATATGAGTTTAGTTTCACATCTATCTCCTCATCACACAAGCAACAACACCCTTACAAATAGTGTATATAAATCGTGCAACCAGAGAATGTTCACCTTCGTACAAGTAGAGAGTTCCACAGGTCTTCTTATTTACGTAGAGGATGCATGATTCTTCTTCATAGAACTAGAGATGATTCGTGAATCTGTCTTCGTGAAGCACCACATGGGTGAGTATTCACCGGTTGTATACTCACGGGATCTCCTTCACAAAACATGGTGAGGGATTGAGAAAACCAGTCACTTTTTTGTGCTTTCTTCTTCACACAGAGGGTGCGGTTCTCCTTCTTCGCAAGTGTGAAGACCCAACCCTATAAAACCAGGAGCTGGTGCCTTCAAAACATGATGTGTCATTTTAAACAAAAACATGCACTGATAAACTGCACATCATGTCCCATACAGAGGATCGAATTCGATTCAGGCTCTGAGAAACCAGATACTTCAGAAATGTTTCATCTGTTAAAATATGTTACCTAAAAAAATTTAAATCAAAACGTATGGTGAGTATAATAAGTCCCAGTAAGGGGTTTTAAAATAAACCAATGTAACTTTTGAAAACATTCTTTAAAACTTTCCATAGATCATTTCTCTTAAATAAAACTGTAACACATGTAACATATCATAAGAGTGAACAAATAAGAATATACCAATAGAATTACAAGGATACATGATTAAATTAAAGGAATTCTCTTTTGGAGTAATAAATAAAAGACATTCTAAACATGTATGACATATGTACATTTAATCACAAATTGAACAGCTAAGAGTAATGATTAATCAGAGTTGCGCGTGAAGGAATTTCATATATTGGATACTAATTCACTGAGTGCTAAAAACAAGTCATTCCCTAAACTTTTACTTTTCTGATACTCATAAGTACTGGATTTTAACCTTGGATATTCTACTAGTCGAATATCCATTAGGTTAATTAATTATCATAAGCATAATGTTGGAATGTAAAAATGTCAAACTTCTATGTCAAGGCCTTCAGCAAAGACCTAGGGATAACTATAACTGGACCCCAACCCAGAGAGCATCTATAACCGGACTCCATCCCAGAGAGCATCTGTAACCGGACTCCAACCCGGAGGGCTTACTTTTACCGGTCCACATCCCAGAACATACTAGTCCAATACAGTCCTCATATGCCAAATAGGGTTGTATATTCAAAATGTTTCATACCATTTTAAATATTAAATTACTCATTTACAATTATTCAAAGTTTCCCATACCAATTTGGATAATTTCATACATAATTGGTCATAGTAGTTTAATTTCAACCTCAAATATTTACATATTTTATAAGGTGAGACATGCATCTAGATATTTAAAAACCAAGCTAACAATTATATGACTATCATTAAATGGTAAGAAGAAAGGCAGATTATGGAACATACATTGACATCCAAGATACTAAAAAAAATAATTTTTCACATGCAATATTATTCTTATAATTATAAAACCTTATTAACCAATTAATTACAAAATTAAACCAAACATTTCATGTAGGGTTTTAAGCTTGCAAATGCTAAATCATTCGATGATGATAAGCCTTTGTATACCACAGAATGATGTCCATAATAGAAAGCATGAATCTTTACCATAATCAACATCATTTAAAATATAAGAAAAAAAATAAGTGACTCATAAATGTGGAAATAAGTTTTGAATAACACAACATTTCTTATGTTGTAAATCTCTACAAAAACAACGAGACTCATGGTACAAAGACCTCAAGAACTGGGTATAATACTGAACATATATGTCACTATCCATATAAATGTGAATTTATATATACATGTGTACAAAGTATATAATCACTTATATAAAAATTTTACATGAAAATACCATACTTGCATTTTGAAATTATTATCTTGCAATATTTTCAGAACTTAGTGGATAGGGTAATGGTGGGTCTCTACTTGAAACCGAGAGAACACATCAATGCCTATGTATATATAAACTGAAGTACATATACTGTATACATGTCTATATATATATAGAAAATATCAAACTTTTTAAACATTAAATAACTTTCAAATTAACAAACACTTTGAAGTACAAAATTAAGAGACTTAGGTTCGTTCTTAAGGAATGATTTAAAATAACCTGTGGGGTTATTTTTAATATATGATTTTATGAGTGGAAATATATATATAGATATATATATATATATATATTCAAAACAATAAAACAAGGAAAAATATAACCCTTACATTAAAACCAGGGGGAGGAGAAATCGAGGAAGGTTGGTTGGGACTTTCTAGTGGCTTGAGTGGGGATAAGAACCAAGAGTTATTTGGGTGCAACCGGTTACTTATATACTAAAAAAATCACACAAACATTTAATGGATAACCTACCCCTTGCGGTGCATTAAATGGATGGTTTCGTTCTTGTAGTAAAGGGGAAACAAGGAGGGTCCATCGGTGGTCAGTGGTGAAGAAAAAGATATGGTGCAATAGGTGTAGGGTTACTGGTGTAAACCCATGTGGAGAAGAAGAAGACGACATGACAAGAGGGAAACCCGGAGAAAGATTGGACGGATTGGATTACTCTAAGATAGATCGGGCGGCCCTGGTTCAACGCGGAATTTTAAAACACATGGACGGCTGAGATTAGATCCATGTTAGATTGAATGGCGTACAAAAACGCGATGGAAATCCTCGTTTGCTGAAAGTCAAAAGCGGGATCAGGATCAACGGTCCAGATCGCACGTGACGCGATCCAATGATCCATATCGCGTTTCACCTAAAAAAACACTTCCCACATCGAAATGGTTAGTTGTTTTTGCCTCCTTTATAAGCCTGAGCCTCCGATAGAATGCTCAGAGAAAACACACAGCACACACCAGGGAGCCTTACACATGGGCACCCACCCCTGCAGGCCTTTTCCTACCCATGCCCCTCCATGGCCTCGTGCCTTCGGTGGTGCTCCCATGCGCTCCTGCTCCCATGCGCCCTTTGGGGAACTTCTTCCCAAGCTCGGGTCGGCCTTGGCTTGGGCTGAGGGCTAGGCTCAGCCACTTAGTGTGAGATGCCTCCCTCAGCCCAGCCATAAAGGGCTGGCCCTAATGGGTCTATTTTTTTATAAAATCCCAAAATCAAAAATATAAAGTCTTAAAGAAGAGAAATAATACATTTATTATAACTATAAATAAATTATCTTCTTAAACATGGATTTTATTAAACATTAAGATGTTAATTAAACTTTGTCTTAGTTAAAAGTATATCTAAAATTATAAACACCAAACCTTTAACATAAAAGTTATAAAATGAGATTTAATAAAACTACATGATAATACTTATACTATTATTATAGAAAACTTAGTTTAATCAAAAACATAATTTAATTCGAATAATTTAAAAATAGTTTATAACACTGTTTAAGAAATAAAAATTATTACATTGTATTTGAAATATTTGCAAAGTGTTTTGAATTCATTAATACTTCTCAAAATCACCTAAGTGTAATTCAAGTATTAAACCATATCCTTTTATAGTTCATAAATGGTGGTTATATTATAATTTTAATTATAACTTAAACATTTTGAAACTAATCAATACTTAGATTTTTTTTGATTATCCTATCAAAGTCCAATGGCTATAATTATGGTCGTTAGCTTTCAATGGTCACCAGAGCAACGGTCAAGTTGATTCCCTATAAAACACTGTCTTGGGGTGTCTTAAGCTTAAAGAAAGTGATGAGGATGGTGCTTGTTATACCCCTGATGATCAGTACGGTCTTCATGATCCTGGTGGTGTTGTTCTTCGTTTTCATTGACTCGAAGGATCTCCTTTATTTACCGTGTCTTTTTGTCTTTTTAGGGGGCCTTCCTATAGTTCTGATAGGGTTTTTTTAGGAATTTTTGGGTAGGATGCTTCCTTGTGATCTTGACACATTGTAAACACTATGGTGTTTTTTTATTATGAAAATTATTATGTCCATTTGTGTGTTTTACTTGGTTTCATTCTAATATAAATTAAAACCATATTATTAGTTTCTCATGAGAAACAAGTTTCGTTTAGTTGTTATGAAATTAAAAAAAAATGAAAACATAAACTTATCAATACAAGAGGTACAAGTTTTTGGGGTGTTCAGCAAGACACTTCAAGAGTGCATAGCACTTGTTAAAGACCTACGGTACCCTCAAATTTTTCACCCACCCTTCTAGGTGACTTGCGCATAAAATTCAAACCTTGAACGTAAAAACACCTTTTGGCGTGAAAAATTCTTTTCGTGCAACTCTCCTTTTTCGCGCAGCACTGGCTTTCTGCACAGTACTTCACTTTTTCGTGTAGCACTCTCTTTTTCGCGTAGCATTGGCTTTTTCACGCAACACTCTCTTTTTCGCGTAGCACTAGATTTTTCACGCAGCACTCTCTTTTTTACACAGCACTAGCTTTTTCATGCACCACTCTCTTTTTCATGCAGTACTCAATACTTCAATTTTTTCTACATGTCATAGCTCTGGATTTGTCTAAGTGTCGACCCTTAACAAATGAGAGGGGTTCACCTCATATTTATAGGTATTTTTGACCCTGCATGTAAAACCCCTCTTCATGCACGTAAAAACTCTTTCACGCAACATCATATTTCACGCAATGCTCCAATTTTTTGCGCACCTCATGCCTTTTCCAATTTTCGAGCTTCTAATCTCAAAACACCTCTTGTGAAAAAAACTTCATTCCTCTATTCCGCGCACCATGCCAATATTTCATGCACTGATTTATTTTTCGTGCACCCAACTAATATTTCGCACACCGCTTTATTTTTTGCACACCCCACTAATATTTCACGCACCGCTTTATTTTTCACGCACCCCGCTAATATTTTGTGCACCGCTTTATTTTTCGTGCACCCCGCTAATATTACATGTACTGCTTTATTTTTCGTGCACCTCCCTTTTCCAAAAACAACTCTCTCCATTTTTCAATTTTCAGGCCCTAAAATTTGGCAAACACTGGAAAATGGTGCCACCTTAAACTATTCTTTTGTGCCTCCTCCAGATTGTTCATTCCTTTATCATTACTCTCTTCACTGCTTCTCATAACCATTATTTATCTTTCATCATGAACTCCACTATCATGATATATATCCTTTGATAGACTAGATTTATCATCGTCAGAGTTACAATGGAAAGTACTGAAACTTCCTTATCTTCCAGCAGCATCATTCCTTCCAATCAAAACTGTATATGACTGGCATCATCATTTCTACCCTTTTCCTTTATAAGGATTTCATCACAATTTCTCCTAACTTATGATATTTGTTAAATACATATCAGCAAAGCATCGTCTGGTTTAATCACCATTCTTCATTTTTGTAGACAATGTATCACCTTTGATACACGTGCTTTGAACTTAGAATCATCTCAACAATCATCTGAATTTAATTCATAGAGAATTTCCCAATTATGAAATTCAATGATATGATTTCATAACAATTCGTCAGGCATCCTCACTTCAGCCGATCTCCATTAACTTTGGAGTCCTTCTTCATTTTGACCGATATTGACAACTGTTGAAAAAATATACAATCTTTATACAAAAAGTGGTCCCAACACTAGATACTCCTCAAAGTTATCATCAGCATCTAATTCAACTTCTTCAGGATCAAAGGTATGAGATGGGTCAGCATGATATTGGAGAAGTTGTGAAACATGGAAGACATCATGCATGGCATGATACCTATGAGTTAGTAATAGTTGATAGGCTACCAACCCAACTCTCTCTAGAATCTCAAATGGCCCTACGTAACAAGACGACAACTTCCCTTTCTTCTGTAATCGTCTATTCCCTAGACTGGGTGATACCCAAAGGAAAACACGATCCCCGACCTCAAACTCAAGAGGTTGTCGATGGAAATCAACATGAGATTTATGTCTAGACTGAGCAGTAGACATACACTTCCTGATCAGCTGAACCTTCTTCAAAGTATCATGTATGAGATGAGGACCTAGTAGGGCTATATTTCCCTCCTCTAGCCAACACAGGGGTGAACGGTACGTCCTACCATACAAGGCCTCAAAAAGATCCATCAGAATTTTCGTCTGAAATCTTTTATTATAGAAGAACTCGATGAGAGGGATATGCTTCTCCCAAGAGCAAATGAAATTAAGGACACGTGGTCAGAGGATGTACTCTAGAACCTTTATTATTTTTTCTGAATACCCATCAGTCTGAGGGTGAAAATTTGTGCTTAGAAACACCTATGTAACCATATATTTCTACAAGACCTTCCAGAACCAAGATGTGAAAAGATCATCCCTATATGAAACGATATTATGAAGGACCGTGTGTAGTCAGATGATATCATAGACATACAATATTCCCATTTCATCAAATTAGAAATTCTCTTAAATAGTAATGTGGTGGGATGATTTCGTTAGTCTATCAATGATAACTCATACAGTGTCGCTACCCCTTGATGACCTAGGTATGATGATTATGAAATACATAGAAATATCTTCTCATATCAATTCCAGGACTGGAAGCGACTGTAACAATCCTGCAGGTCTCTAGTTCTCTACCTTCACCTGCTAATAGGTGGAACACCTGGTGATAAAGCCTGTTATCGGACGTTTCATCCCAGGCCACCAATACTAGCGTCGCACATCTCGATACATTATGGAGATGCTTGTATGAACCGCTCATTGATAAGCATGAGACTCACGCATTAACTCTCTCTCATATCTGTAGGATCCCAGACACATCCATGTATATACAGGATGTCATCTCTATCTACAGAAAAATATGGAGGTGGGTCCGCTCCTGATATACTCTCATGGAAAACTAATCCCTCGGGATCTGAAAATTATTTACCCTTCACCTTATCAATGAGGAAAGAGGTAACTGTCAAGGATGATAGGTAAGACTATTCATGACTATCATGAAACTCTAAATGCAGTTCAGAAAAGAGGGTCATTAACTTTCATTCATCAATGGATTCTCGTACGGCATGTGTCTGAGTTTTTCAACTCAACACATCAGCAACTATATTTTTCTTTTCAGGCGTATAGGAAAGATCAAAATAAAAGGACTAAATATATTTGACCCATATTCACTATATAGGGTTCAATTCATTCTGTGAAAAGATATATTTGAGGCTCTTGTGGTCTGTGTATACCAAAAAGTGTTCACCCAATAGATAGTTTCTCCAGCAATGTAAGGTATGGACAACTGCTACTAACTCAAGGTTGTGTGTTAGTTAATTCCTATCATGAGGCCTCAACTACCAAGATCCATACACAATGACTCTATCCTATTGCATTATCACTGCTCCTAGGCTGATGTCAAATGCATCATAGAAGACGATGTAACCTCTACCTTGTTCTAGCATAGTCATAATAGGTTCCAAAAAAATCCTCCCTTTCAGCCCCTGAAAGGATTTCTCACACGCTTCTGACCACAAGAACTTAACACCCTTTTTTAAGGCTGATAATATGTGAAGAAAGGTGTGAGAATTCCTGTATGAAACATATGTAATATCCAGTCATCCCCAAGAAACTCTGTATATAAAACACATTCTTGGGTTTCTTCCAGGAAACCATAGCACTAACTTTGTCTGAGTCAACAAATAATCCATATTCTAAGATAATATGACCCAAGAAGTGAACTTTTTTGATCTAGATGTGGCACTTAGAAAATTTATCATAAATTTGATGCTCTCTCAGTGTGCTCAAAATGATCTCAAGGTGCTTGGCATGGTTGCTATGAGTGTGAGTACACTAATATTTTGTCCATAAAGACTACAAAAAAAGAATCTAAATAGTGGTGGAACACCCTATTCATTATATCTACGAAAATGATGGGCGCATTCGTAAGACCTAAAGGCATAACTAGATACTCATACATATCATACCTGCTATGAAAAGTTGTATGAGGTATGTCTGATGGGATGAATTACACCTGATGATAGCCCGATCTCAAGTTGATATTAGAGAAGACCCTAGCTCCTTGTAGTTGGTCAAAGAGATCATCTATACGAGGAAATAGATACCAGTTCTTGACCATAATCTGGTTCAACCATTTGTAATCCACGCATAAATGAAGGGTCTCATCCACCTTCTTGGCGAAAAGCATGGGAGAACCCCAAGAGGAAGTGATGGGTCATATAAAACCTTTGGCCTCTAAGTAGGTGACATCCTATATGGAGTAATGGATACTGGAGCTGCTCTTAGAACAAGCTCGATAGTAAACTCTACCTCTCTCTCAGGAGGTAACCCAGAAAATTCATCGAGAAAAACATCCCTAAAATGATATACTACTGGAGTAAATTAAGCCTGGCCTAAGCCTTTATCCTCCATGAAGAGATTGGAAATCTGGGTGGTTACCCCACCTAGCCCATGGTGCTCTGGTGCAGCTCTGATAGTCTGGACATCCCACTCACCCTTAGGTAGATAACTGGTGCCATCTAGCGATGTAAATGATACCCTTCAATGATAGCAGTCTACAAAGGCATGATATGGAACCAACCAAATCCATCCCGAGAATGATGTCAAAGCCCATAATCTCAAGAACAAAGAGGTACCATAAGAAAGGGTAACTACCTACCTCAAGGGGATAGTCACTACACTAAAATATGCCCTCTGATCGTACCCCTAACAGTGTATCTAGGGTCATAACACCATGGTAACACTGTATTTATAGACCAAGCCTTTCCATGATGGATAAAGAGATAAATGATTGTGAATCACCTATATCAAATAAAGAAGATACAATAGTGGATTCTACTAGAATAATACATTTTATTGTAGATGGTCCCATAGCCTGATCCTTGGGTATCGATTGTACTGCATGCAACTGACTTTATCCATGACCCTGTGCAACAACTGGACTACCATGTTCAAAACTATTATGTTGGTGCTATTGTTGATTAGGGGTATGGATACCATGGCCATGACCTCCTCCTTGGCCAGTCATGTCGGTGCTACTCTAACTCCTCGCCTGAAGCGGCATAAAAGAACCTACCTTTAAAGGTGGAGTTGGTGCGGATCCTATTATACTAAAAGTTGATAGAAAGGCCCAACATAAACACTAAATATGCCCTATATGGCCTCAAGCCTGATAATCTAGTGTGTCTCTATCACAGTGAGGCTTTGAATGCCCTGTACATCCACACTGGTGACATGCTACAAAGCTACCTACACAGGAACCATGGCTGCCACTACCCTAAAGAGAAACTTTGCGAGAACGCTCCCTACCACCAGAAGAACTACTGGCCTAACATGGCACTAGTCCTCTATTCCTGGTACCATCATCATCCCTCTAGTTGTTCTTAGTGATAAGATCCAGATTTACTATTTCAGAAGAAAAAAAAGTAGGTAGGTGAAATACATTCAACTAAGTACGGATGGCATACTGGAGCCCATACTCAAAGCATCTAGCATGCAAAAGCTCATCACCACCTAGAAGTGGTGAAAATCACTTCAAATCCATGAAACATTTTGAATACTCCATAACTAACATATAACCCTACTTGAGATACATGAACTCTTTGGCTCTGTAATCTCTCAATGTTTGAGGAAAGAACTGGTCATAAAAGGTAGTTTTAAAATCAACCCATAACATTACTTGATGGAGACCAACCTGAGTAATCACATCCCACCATTTATTGTCTGAATCATGCAGTATGTGATTAAAAAGTTTGAACCTCCACTCTAGAGGCATCTCCAGATGCTCATAGATAGACAGGGTGGCCTCTAGCCAAGACTCAGTAGCATGCGGACCGCCATCCCCTAAAAAAGTGGGAGGATACTGCAGCTGAAACTCATGAGTTAGATCAGCCATTATAGGTGAAACTCATATAGAATTATGCATGGATTGCATCAAAAGTAGAAAAATATCACAAATTTGGGCATCAGTGCCTGGATCAGGTACAACAGGCAGTTCCCCCACTGGCACTCCTAGCGGTACGACTGGCGGCTCAGGGCTCACCACGTCTGTAGAAAGTTCATCGCCACCTTTCAGGCATATGACACAAGGACGTCGTGGCGGTATTGGTCTACAAATGACAAGAACATGCTTCAGAACAAACTTAGAAGCATAAGGATAGAATCAATATCGGAATCTAAATGTATGAAAACTCGCTACCCAAGGCATACTACCCCAACTACCTGCTTAGACATCCAAGTATCAGTAAGTACTCAGTTATAAGTTTCAAGGGTTCCATTAGATTAAGGGTCAATAGAACCTTACCTCATTATTTACTAAAAACCATTTCATTCATTTAACATTTAATTACTAGGTTCACTCCTTTACCTTTCATAAGCATGACAATGTGGGATAAGGGTGTGTAACCATTCCACTTTTATGTTTTCATTTGCTTATAACTTTCATCAAATTTCCTTTAAAATTGACTATTGTTCCCAGTGAATCGGGTCTAATACTCTTTATCATTGAAAATGACACCCATTTGAATTTCTAATTAAAGACTTGATTCAGTAAATTACTCATTCCAACCCATGAGGGTCCATAATACCTCATGAATTGAAACATGTAATCACTCAATCACAGCCTAAAAGAAGCACAAACATATATACAAGGCAAGGCTCACTCAACAATCATAGGAATAAAAAGCAATGAAAAGTAGTGAAATGCACCTATATGGCATGATAATATGCATGAAATGAAAATTATAGGTGCATATAATGATGCATGTAACAATGATCATTGCCATCATATCATCGGGCCAAGGATGAAGTGAAATTAATAATCAGAATAATAATCAACAACTCCACATAGCATGTGTGTCACCCAATGGTGAAAGGATATCAACAGTAATAGGAAAAAACATAAAAACAATTATAATACAGGTAACTCGGCTTTTAACCCAAACATGGGTTCATGACACCCAAGCACGGCTTATGACCAAGTTCCAAGAATTCCAAATCTTCTGACTATTGTCTCTAAATATTAAAGTAAGAAAGGAACCACTCCGATGCCACTTTGTGATGTCCCGAACCCGAATGGCACTTAGGAGGTGCCCCGAGCCTGATGGGCCACAAGGCCCCAAGTGCATCTCCCTGAATACCATAAGCTGCTGACTAGAAATGAGGGCCTAGGGTGTGTCTTTTGGGAGACTATGCACTCATTACCAGAGCATGGCACAATGTAAAATTATAAATAGAGGTAAATAATAGAATCAATATAAGTAAATAGAATGCATAACATAAGAGACAAGAATAATAACAACTAAAATAACTAGAATAACATACAATAGCTGGTGATGATATATTTCATGTGACTAGAAAGATAGAAAACATGGATACAAAGTAGTATTCATGTAAGAAAATCCAAATGTAACAAAGGAAATATATAAAATATTCTAAGAATCCTGAGCCATAGCATGGTCATTTGCTACCAGCTCCATCCTATCAGAGCAAGCAACCAAGTTTTTGAAGTCATATGCTCCCCTTTATCAACATATACAATCATGTAGTCTTTCTAGGTACCGATCGTGCTTGGATAGTGTGTGGGATAAATCTCAGTGGGCCACCACTAATAGTGTTTATAACATCTGGACCGTGTAATGGAAATACAACAATGTGCAGACATATATATATATATATATATATATTAAGTAAAATAGTACAATTTAACTAAATACCCAAGTACATTCTTCATCCCTCAGCCGGTGTCTGAGCATGTAACCAGTTCATAAACTACTTGATTACCAATTTATATAAACCAATCACGTGAGGCATAGCCAGCACTGACATCACCACATGATAGTATAAATATTGAATATTACAAGATGTAATAGGGAAAAAATAATTAATAATTAATATGAAGTGGTTTCATGGTATTCACCAAGGAAACCTAGATCTCGGGGGTTGCTAACTCAGTAGTAACTGAGTCTATCTAAGGGGTAAGAGTGTAATCCAAGGAGCATCATCCAAGGCATTCTACAATAATACATCTATTGAGTCCAAATAATTCTTCCAAGGTAAAATGGGGCTAAGCAATAACTGGAACCAATGGACTGTAACCATTGCACCTACTTATCAATGCTGGATCCAAGGAGTATATCCAAGCACTACTACAAATAAGGTTTTTAAAAGCGCTAGAAACCACTTTTAACATCACTCAAAATAGAACTGATAAAGGACTAGTTTCCATGGATTTGTTGTTTATTTAATAGAACACCCATCACCTACACACCTGCACAAAACAGCACATGCACACGAACAAAGCACAGAAGAACGAAACAGTGCACACAAGAGTTTCGCAAACAATGCTATATACATTTACTTGACAACATGAATACAAAAAAAACACATTGCTATATACATTTTAAAAAAAATTATACAGTTACAATTACAATTATCCAAAAAATAGTTAAAAACATTAATGTTTCATCCTTTTTCATCTGTGATCCCCTCTCAAAGATTTTCATCCATGGTATTAGTTGTCGAAAAAATCATCCGAACTCAAGAAAAAAATTCCACCTATATAAGAAAAAAAATATGTTAGTAATACAATAATGAAATAGATTAAACATTAATATAAAAGAATACATTAATAAAATGATATCAAATATTGAAGGATGGAGGATCGGGACTCCCTCACTTCAGTTTTCACTGGAGGACACACTGCAATAGAAAACCTTAGAAGTATGAATATGTACACTTATGATTCCCTTTGAGTGGCCACGCATCAAGTAAACTATTTGAGGCTCACTGAGGTAAAATATGGAGGGAACCTGAATGAATTTGTGGGTTCCATTATCAGTTCTTTTGAGGCTTTTAGCGACCGGAAAATGCATCATATTATCTGAAGAGGTACAACGGCCCAGGTCTTGGAATCCAACGATGCTATTGCAGAAAGGTTAGATCTATGTAATTTCTATATCATGGATCGAATCAACCTATAAAAAGGAATGAAATTGTGTAAACTTGTAAATCTTGTTGATCAGCTTACAACCATTTAGGGGTTTGCCGATTTTAAATTCATTTCTTTAGTTCATGGGGTTTTCCACATTTTTTTTCCTTCTGCGGACTTGAAAGGGAAATCTTGGAGCACTGGGTTGATCAATTTAAGGCCAGGAACTTTGAGATTACACAATTGGAATTTAAATTTCAACTTGTCTGATTTCAAGGAGATTTATGACCAGGTTTGGGTAAAAATACATAGCTTAAACTGGATCCTATGGCATCCAGAAATTTTATTTGATATTGCATCTGCATTAGGAGTCCCCATAAGGATAGATGGTGCCACAGAAATGGTGTCTTTTGGCCATTTTTCTCATATGTTGGTAGAGGTTGATCTGATTATTCCATGGATTGATAATATTGTTCTTTATACTCCGCGGGATGATATTAATCTTATAGTGGAATATGAAAAAATGCCTCTCTTTTTTGAAGAATGTACTATTATTGGTCATACTACCTCGGACTGTATAAAAAAATTGATTTGTCCTGAATTTCATCTAAAGGGACATGACTTAGATTACTGTAGAATAATAGACAATAGTGTTACACTTCTTAATGAGGCAGAGGGTAATGTAGATGTTTGAGTATTTCCACCTCCTATCATAACTCTATCTTTGAGTTCTGTTAATAATGTTTCTATCTCATTACATGATAAGGGTGGCCCTATTTTAGATTGCACTAGGCTGGAAAAAGTAAACTTAAAAGGTACCCAGTCTAGGAATGTTGCTCCAAATCGTGATAGTACATTGTGTACTACTATCTTGTCTAGTCCAGAAAAACCCAAAATCTCTTAGACTGATTTGGGAGAAAGTGAACATAAGGACATTGTTTCTTTCAAGTACATGTTATCCAGAGGTCTATATGACGACCTAGTTGTTGAAGACTCAGAGGATAGTCAAACTGGAAACATGCATTTTGAGTCATACTAGTCACATCGTGCATTGGTTTTATATGAGACTGCTTCATAAATACCACAAAGAACTTATGAATTGTTTTCCTAAATTATGAAGAAAATTGGAGCAGGTTTTCTTGGCTTTCAGTTAGTGACACTTTTTAAGCTAAAATGTCAATTTTAAACTGATAACAGACACTTTTAACCATAACAGTGACACCATATGTTGGATTGAGGTGTGGATGATTCGTAAACATCACAAATGAATCATGGATTGTTTTTATAAAGTATCAAAACAATACAAATTCATTTGCTTTGTTTTCAGTATGTTACTTGTGTTTTTTTCTAAAATTAATGTCAATTTTAAATAAAAACATACTAGACATATTGTGTGTTGAATTGAGGTGTGGTCGATTCCGACATGTCACAAATAACTTATGGATCATTTTCCTAAAGTATCAAAACAATCCGAATGTGTTTGCTCAGTTTTTAGTATGTCAGTTGTGTTTTTTTACTAAAATGTCATTTCAAACTGGAAACATGCATTTTGAGTCATACCGATCGCATCGTGTGTTGGTTTGATATGAGACTGCTTCATACACATCACAAAGAACTTATGAATCATTATCCTAAATTATGAAGACAATTGGAGTAGGTTTTCTTGGTTTTCAGTGAGTGACACATTTTGAACTAAAATGTTGATTTTAAACTGATAACAGACACTTTTAGCCATACTAGTGACACTGTGCATTGGATTGAGGTGTGTTTGATTCGTACATATCACAAATGACTCATGGATCATTTTTCTAAAGTATCAAGACAATATGAATACATTTGATCAATTTTCAGTATGTCACTTGTGTTTTTTTCTAAAATTAATGTCAATTTTAAATAAAAAGAGACACATTGAGTCATACCAGTCACATTGTGCATTAAATTGTGATTCGGTCGATTCATACATGTCACAAATGAATTATGGATCATTTTCCTAAAGTATAAAAACAATATGAATGTGTTTGATCATTTTGTAGTATGTCAGTTGTATTTTTTTTACTAAAATGTCATTTCAAACTAAAAACATGCATTTTGAGTCATATTGGTCTCATCGTACATTTTTTTTATATGATACTAATTCATACACATCAAAAAGAAATTGTGAATTGTTATCCTAAATTATAAAGACAATTAGAACAGTTTTTCTTAGTTTTCAGTGAGTGACATGTTTTGAGCTAAAATGTCAATTTTAAACTAATAACAGACACTTTTATCCATACCGGTGACACAGTGCATTGGATTGAGGTGTAGTTAATTTTTACACTTCAAAAATGACTCATGGATTGTTGTCCTAAAGTATCAAAACAATACGAATACGTTTTCTCGGTTTTTTGTATGTCACTTGTGTTTTTTTCTAAAATTGATGTCAATTTAAAATAAAAAGAGACACTTTGAGTCATACCAGTCACATTGTGCATTGAATTGAGGTATAGTCAATTCCTAAATCTCACAAATGACTTATTTATTGTTTTTCTAAAGTATAAAAACAATCCAAATGTGTTTGCTCAGTTTTTAGTATGTCACTTGTTCTTTTTACTAAAAATAATGTTAATTTTAAATAAAAAGAGACACTTTTAGTCATATTGTTCACATCGTGTATCGTATTGAGGTGGGGTTGATTCCTACACATTTAAAATGACTTATGAATCATCTCTCTAAAGTATCAAAACAACTGAATGTGTTTTCTTGATTTTGAATAGGTCGATTACTCTGATACCAACTATAATGACCTAAACATTTCATACATTGATATCACATATGAGTAGATTAATATTCCTTACATAAAAGAAATAAATTAAACATAAATATTAAACAATTCATTAATTCTATGGAAAATGATTTTACTATGAAAATTGCAAAATTACCTATGTGATTTAGCAGACACAACGTCATTGCTCTTTCTAAAAAGACATGTCACATGGACAGAAATATTCTAAAATAAACGAACCCTGCAAGGAATAATGAAAATCAAATAAAAATTTCATTATATAATTTTTTGTTAAAATAGATATATTATATCGTAACATTACCTTTACATATTTCCAAAGGGTTTCTTTGGTACATATATAAGCTAATAACAAAACTAATGATTCTTTTTGCACTTCAATATTGTTGGTTAACTACTGCTTAGGGTGAAGGAAGAGAAGGAAAAGTGAACACTAAATGATGATATCATAGAGATGGTGTCAGATGAGAGCATCATGGGGATGTGAGATAGGAATATATGATCAGATGTTATGCTAAGCGGTAGTTAACCAACAGTAGTGAAGAATCCTTAGTTTTGTTATTAAATTTGTGAGTTATGTGCAACCAATATTCTTCTAACACACTACATCAGTAGAAACAGTAGCATAAATGGCCAAAATACATAATATAAATGATCCATGCCATAATATTTTAGGTCTTGTGCTTTTGGAAACATGGAAACATAAAGAACTAGTTTATAAGAGTCTCTCATTAAGTTATTCTTTACTAGAAATACAAATCATTTCTAAAACCATTCTTCATAACCTAAGGATATAAAACATAATAAAGGGTGATCATATATGCTCAATAAGTGTAAACAAGGGATATATCAATGATCATATAAGGATAAAATAAGTAGTAAGAATTCACCTTTATCCTATTTTTATGCAATATTCCATCAGGTATGTTGCCCATTCATTTCTAAACACATCTATGTCATCTTGTGAATATGAGTTTTTGCAACGGTCATGGTAGTACTGAAAAAATATAAATACACAAAGGATTAATAAATATTTTAAATGAACTAGTAATTATTTTTTAAAATACCTCTTCGGGGATTCTAGTTTGTTGATGAAATATGATCTCTTTCATAAATGTACAAACATAATAACCATTTTCCTTTCTATTTGTTTATTTTGGACACTGCAGAAACATCAAGAAAAATAAGTAGTTTGTTTTGATATGTGTTTGGATAGTGCAATCTTATTATATATACTAGGATACTTGTCCAGTTGTAGATCTCATGGGTGTTCTTGTCCTTAGTCCCTAGATTCATTCCATGAATTAGACTATATTGATGCACCACCCTATCATAATAGAATCCTCATTAAAAGATAATATAAATTATATAACTAGATGTTTAGTTCTAAAATGTTGGATCTAGTGTATTACAAATTGAAAAACATCATCATGTGTGGTTGGTTTGTTGTATATCCATGCATTGAATCCATAAAATAAATTTTTTGAGTATCCAAATTGATCGCAATGAGCATCCAATGCTGCCTAAAAACACAAAAAGGAATAAGTAATGAAATAAATGAAAATATAGTTTATATGATTAAATTGTAGAGTTTTACCCCTACATCGTTGGTATTAAAAAGAGTCTGACATCTGTAATTTTGTTTTCAAATGATTTGAGAAGGGATGACATTATTTCACTCTCTTTATCGAAATTTATTTCTTCTTTTGAAGAGGTGATGTGCAGACTAACATGTCCAATTTTTTGTTCATGGGGAAATCCCTTCAATTTTTTTCATATATACACCTACAAAAAATATGAAATGTATTTAGTCATAATTATAATAGTATATCAGATTTTGTAAAATAAAATCATGAAAACATACCTCAGGTATACATTTACAACTGAGGCGTCTAGCCATGATTTTATTTACATTTTCAACACTAATGTAATCTGATTCTTCCTCTCCATACATATTTTTTTCAAAATAAACTATGTGAGTATTTTCATCTATCAACTTTTTATCCACATGAGCATGCAATGATATTAAATGTGGATATAGAACAGGTGGGGTGAAGGTGATCTCAGTAGATTGTTTCAATCGGTTGGTTGATCCTTGAGATAGTTTTGAGTCGATCTTTTATTTCACCCCCTTCTCTTTTTCATTATGTAATAACATTAATCGGTTCAGAACTTTTTTCATTAAATGTTAAAGGTTCATCTTGAAAAATAAATTTGAAATGAATACCTCCTTATCGACATGTTTTTTTACAAGAATTGACGGTCATGGGATGAATGTTCCAACAGCTTGTTTGACAGTATTAATGTCTTCATCTTCATTTGGAATAGGTATCTCGGCACTCGGCTCATGAGCTACATTAATCAACACTATGACATGATCTGTTGGAAGTGGTATGTTGTGTAGCATGTCGTTCTGCATATTGAACATCGTAGCTCTCACTACAAGGCGATAGGTGGGAGTTAATAGATATAAATAATAGTCATTTTAACCCTGTAAAATATCAGTACAGGAAAGGTATCAGTGTCTATGTGATTCAAAATTCACAGAAAAAATTATTAGAAAATTTATTACCTCAGCTAAGTTAGGTTTTTTAGGGGAATGGCTTGCCTCAAAACTGGTGGGGGTGGTGCGGGATCTTCACGCACATGTTGTTCTTGAGTTGTTTCTTGTCTGTGCCTCCCCCCATAAAACGTGTTATCATCTCTCTATGGTATTTTAATTCTTCTTTAAAAATATATAATGTTTATTTTATATTTTTCATTTCCTCGGTTTGATACTCCACTTGTTTTTCTTTCTGAAAATATGTTCGATGTGTCACCCCAAAACCTGCACCTCTAACGCAGCCATACTGTTCTGGCTGCTTCAAGGCCGCTAAAAGTATGTCTGCATCTGGTGCAGGTATTTTTTATTCATGTGACTATATCAGATAGAAAATATAGGAAAATAAGTAATCACTGTTATATAATAGTGATTTAAATCAAAACAAATTTATATTATGTCATACTTACACATGTTTCCCAAATTTTTTGTGTGTTTTCATCTATCAGTATCCCCTCTTTATTTACATGAGCCTCCTTCCATAGAATATGGTGTGGGATGGAAGTGGATTTTGATTTTGATTCATCAATCTACATATAAATATAGAAACATGTTTATGGTGTTTTTTTATGTCATATAAAAGTATTACGGTAGATTTAAAATATGTACCAATTTTTTCTCAAGTGAAGCATACCCCATCCTTCCTTTATGGTAGGGGTATGCTGGTTTTGATGCTCGTTCCTTATTTTCAGCACTCAGTTGTTTTTTCATAAATAAAAAACTATCAATTAAAGTGATGAATACAAGAAACGTCAAACAATGTATTAGACACAATGTACCTGAAAAGTATGCTCCACACAACGGCTGCTAAACGCATCTCACGCTCCTTGGGATATCAAGTGTGCATAAAGAGGAGGTGAGTGTGGCTTGATTTTCCCTTCAGTATCTTTAAGATGGTATTTTGTTAAAATTATACGGAAGCCTCTATGAATCCTTCCTGCAACTCTTAATACATATTCCTTATGTGAGGCATCTACTATAAATGCACTCTGCAATGGATGATGTATAGTATGTTGATGTTTTAGTATTTTATTTTATTTTAATAAATTAAAGAAATGATATCATAATGTTACTATAATCTCTTCCCACATTAGTGTCATAAACCTGGTGACAACATGGTGCCACAATTGTACATCAATCGGCATGCATTGTCGAGTGACGATTCTAATGTAGATACTAAATATAGCTTTGTTGGTGTTAACATTCTGGCCTCATTTATTCCATCCCACCTCAAATTTTTATCTTTTTCTTTTGCCTTAAGTATTTTGGCTAACACTATTAGAATACAGAGCTCTTATTTTTTGTGCCTCCAGGGTTTCACTGCCTACCATTTCCTCAGTTTCAGCATAATCATTATGTTCCTCCGGAGCGCTAGCATCGGCACTAGGACCAGTAACAACAGGTTGAGAGACCTGTTATACCTCAGCACTGGGAAAAGCAGCAACAGGTTGAGAAACTTGTTGTTCCTTTGCACTAGGACCAGTAGCAGTAGGTTGAGAGACCTGTTGTGCCTCAGGATTGGGTGCATCAGCAAGTGCAGAAGTCATTATCTACAGAAGTGGTTTAACATTTAATTTAGATTACATAAAAGCAGCAACGAACAGATAATAACATAAGGTAACACAATGTATATTGAAATAAAAAAATAACCTGATTATTGAAATCTATTTTTTAAAAGGTTTAAGATATTTGACCCCTCTATCGACTATGTAAATCCCTTCATTGTGGTCTCCTATGACATATAAAATTCCATCTACATTGGGACTACTGCTAAATTATTACAAAGTCCCAGTGAAAAGGCCATCCTTCGTTGAATTTTCATCTTACCATTCAGTTGTTTTGGTCGATAATAGAACAATTGACCAGTTTCGGTTTGCGGGATATATAACATAAAATACTTATACTGCCTGTGATTCCATTATAAACGGTTCGTCTTTATCCCATTCCTTACTAAAATAAATTTTAATGAATCTCAATTAATCTATTTTAATAGCACTCCTGTTATCAACCCACTTGCATTGAAAAATAGTCACTTGGAATTTCATATAATCCAACTCCCATATTTGTTTGATGATGTCAAAGTATAACAATTCGTATAAATTGGATTTTTTTCCTTAGCATCGGAAAAATGCATCGCTTCATCCATAAGTGTAACCCCACTATTCTTCATGGTACTGTCTTCATCATGTTCATTAGTATATAATGTATAACCATTAACTATATAAGCATTGTAAGATAATACATACATACTTGTTCCTCTCACTAGCCATCGAATTTGTTTTGAAATTGAGTCTACATTTTCATCTGACTTCTTAAAAATATGGTCCCAAAACCATCCTATAAACTGTTGATTATGTGTATCTGATATCCATTTTTCAGCCCTAGATGGATTCAAATGCCTAAGAATTTCTTTGTGGGTTTTAATATATGGGTCAACGTTGAAACTGTTATGAAAAACGTAAAGGTATGCCTACTCCCAATCTGTAATATTGATTGTGACAACCTCTCTTCCAAAAATTCTTTAACCCTAAAGCTGCCCAATGTAACGAGATTTCGGTAGGCCAATTCTTTCCACACCAGACAGGTATTCAGTACATAATTCAACGGCTTCCTCAACAATATATCGCTCCACAATACAACCCTCTGGATGACTTCAATTTTTGACATACCCTTTAAAAATATTCATATATCGTTCAATGGGGTACATCCATATATAATATATAGGACCACATATTTTAATCTCTCTCACTAAGTAAACCATCAAATGAACCATCATATCAAAGAGTATCAGCGGGAAGAACATTTCCAATTCATATAATATGACGGAAATTTATCTTTCCATAGTTAGCAATTTCGTTGGGTATATAACTTTGCTGCATGTAGCTTTGAAGAAGAAATAGAGTTTTGTTAATGTATGGTGTACATTCTTGGGAAAAATGCAACGTAAAACTATAGGAATTAGATCTTGCATCAAAACATGGCAGTCATGTGATTTCAGACCCTTTAACTTTAAATCATTCATTGACACAATGTTCTTGATATTTGATGAATACCCCTCTAGAACATGTACTTCATTCAAGAAGTTGCAAAACTGATATCTCTCCTACCTGAAAAGAGTGTAAGCAGCACAAGGAAAAAATGTTCATTTTTTCACCCTTCACTGGTGCCAACTCTTCTCATATTCCTATCTCAACCATGTCCAACTTAGCCTTAATTCCATACTTTGTTTTGCTGGGTTCATTTAGCAATGTTCTGATGACACTATCACATACATTTTTTTCAACATGCATAACATTAAGAAAGTGTATGACATACACACAATTCCAGTATGGTAATTCAAAAAAAATTGATCTCTTTTTCCAACCGGTTTTATATGGTTTTTTGAAAACAGTTTACCAAAAGTAGTGTCCACATCTTTTACTTTCTCAAACAATTGATCGCCTATTAGTGGAGACGGTGTTGTACATTCTTCTGAACTTCCATCGAATGATGTCGTCCAAGATCGGTACTTATGCCATTGGGGTAGAAATCTGCGATGTCCTAGAAACATGGTTTTCGATGAATGTTTCAACCTAATTGACTATGTAACTTGTTCTCAAACGGGACAAACTTGAGTTCCTTTAATGTTATATCCTGAAAATTTTCCATAAGTAGGAAAGTCATTTATTATCCCGTACAGCATGGCTCTCAAAGTGAAATATTCATTTTTGTAATCATCATACAACGTAACACCTAAATCCCACAATAATTTAAAATAATCGATCAATGGAGCCAAATAAACATCAATATCATTACCTGGTTGTTTTGGTCCTAATATAAGCATAGATAATATGATGTATTTTCATTTTATGCATAACCACGGTGGTAAGTTATAATTTACCAACATAACCGGCCATGAACTGTGAGTGCTGCTTTGAAAACCAAAAAGATTCACTCCATTTGTAGATAATGCAAGAATAAGGTTTCTCAGATCGTTTCCAAATTTAGGATACTCATGATAAATTATCTTCCACTGAGGAGAGTCTATTGGGTGATGTATTTTCTCATCTTTAATTCTTGTATCTACATTCCATGTCAATTGTCCTGCAGTCTCCTCACTTCTATATAGGCGCTTAAGCCTTGGAATGATTGGAAAGTACCATAAAACTTTTATAAGACTGGATTCATATTTCTTGTATCAAAAATCACCACACTTTGGGCATTCTTTAAGTGATTTTTGGTCCTTGTGAAATAGTATACAGTCATTTGGGAAGGCATGTATTCTTTTAGAGATCATACCCATCGAGTGTATAATTTTTTTGGCGTCGTATGTTTGGGTCAAGAGATAATTATCTTCTAGGAGCATGTCATTCAAGAGAGTAAGTAGTTCTGTAAAACTGGTGTTACTCTACCTGTTGCCTACTTTCAAATTATACAGCTTCAGTATGGCTGGAAATACTATATATTTAGTGCAACCAGCATACAATGGTGTCTTTGCACAACTCTTTAACTTCTCAAACAATTTTGAGAAATCATGAAGTTCATCTTCAACTATCCTTATCATTTCCTCAATACAATCTTCATCATCATTCACATCTGTAATCACATCCTTCATATGGTCATCTTCATTTTTTATGCTTCTAATCATATCAGATATTCCATAAAACACAGTGATATTCCAGCCACTACCAATATTCATTTTTTCCCCATGTTTATTCCAACATGTATAACTTCAATCTATTCCATGACAGATCAAGTGTTCTTCCAACTCCTCTGGACTAATTTTTATATAATAACAACAGCGTAAACATGGGAAAAAGATTTGAGAAGGGTCATATGCATGATCTTTTTCAAACATGATAAACTCTTTCATGCCATCTTCATACTCTTTTGTCAACCGATTGGCATTCATCCATTCTTTATTCATATTCATCCTATTTGATTCGGTAATATAAAGATTTAACAAAATAAATACACAAAAGATGTTCAATTAGGGTCATCATCCAACTATAATCAATGGAACTATCTATGGTAAACAATACCCTTACCTCTCCATGCATTACTCAGGACCAAAGTAGATCACACCCATCTTCTCAACCACCTGATCAATGAAACTAGCTATGAGAATCCCTTGCACTATAATGTTTTAGTATCCCACATGTGATCTATATGCATTGTTGTAAACCGGTTTTTTAGTGTTTCTCTATAAACATAATGTATCGAGTCAAGAACTATGGTACAAAACTAATAGATGGTATGATTTTATATAAAATGCTTGCAGGTGGAAGGATTAATTACATGTGTTGTTATGGTTATTTTACTAGGTTGTCCATAAAGTGTCCCATTGAGTCCTCTAGTGAAGTGGTTTTCTAAGATTCAGTGGAATTGCACTAGTAACAAAGTGGTGGTTCCATTGAAATGGGTAAGGTTTGGATTGATATTAAATGGTGGAGGAACTACAACATGGAAAACAAATGGCATACCAATCATTCCAACAACTGCAACACTATGCAAACACACAATCGTGCTCCCAATCGCAATACCATACAAACCAAACAAACACAATTTCACATTTTACAAAGCATCCCTTATTAAATTCCACTTATTAATTCAGGGGTTATCATAGAATTTTTATCATCCTAGGGAATTCATTCATTATCCAAGTATATGTAAATGACCAATTTCTATATTCAAATGTTCAACAAAAACCAACCAACATGGAATTCATTTAGTGCGCAAACAAGGACCACCAACGGCCATGATTTTCAACAGTGCATTTAGCCCATAAAATTCACAACATAACCACCAATATAAAACAGTAATAACATTTGAACAAGAGGAAACCAATGATTAAGAGGAGAAAACTCACCGCGAAGGTGTCGTTCAGCGCGTAGCGAAGGTACGTTCATGGTGGAGGAGAGGCGCATGGTAGAGGATATTTCCAACTGAAAAGAAAAAATAAAATGAAAACTCATATGTTATACCTATCCAAAATAGGTCCAATGAGATTTAGGAATGGGACATGTCTGTTTAAATAGTTTTATTGGTCAATAGTGGGATTTAATTTTCCATCTATGATATATGCTTCTTGTTTATTTATTTTCTGTGTATCTACTATTTTACTAGATGTTCAACTTATGAATGGGACATGTATGGTTTTCAGGAGAAATATCATGTTTAATTTACTCTAATTTAGGGGTAAAATATTACACATTAATTGTATCTTTTTTCTAGGGGATCATTGTTATCCCGTAGGGATCATGAACGCCTATTAGGTTAGTGGAAAGTCAGGTCAGTTATTGGTTATGATACCAGGTTGAGCCGTATAATTACATTTCCAATTGTAACTAACACATGTCCATTTAAATATAGGATTTGGGGGGGTCAGACACTAATATATTCCCAACTCCATTGGAGTTCCTATGGGGGTGGGTCTTGATAGTATCATATCTGGTAAATCTGTTATAGATTGAACATTAGAGTAGTAACTGCTAAGTATTTCCTCATTTGTATGGTAGTAATGTTTGTTGAACCTAGCGTATGAAGTAGTCATTAGAAAATAATAGGAAATATCTTACAAACCTCATTGAATCTTAATATTTTTGGTTTCATTCATCATATAGTTACAAGTGATGTGGAATGTGTAAATAATAAGCTTGGGGGCTGAATGATATGGAGATGTTGATGGAAATGATAATGTGGAAGTGTGTTTAAATATTAATTGTATATTTTTCATTAGAATGAGGTTGGTAAAGTAATTATATTTAGGTCGGTTGTGTTATTCCATCATGAGGTTCAATAAGAAGAGGTGAATCAAGCATCCAAGCATCAAATGGACTTAATCAGAAAGGACCTAAATATAAGGGAGAACAAGACATGCATCACAACACAACACATAAGCAATATGAGAAAACATGCATCACAACAGAACACATAGGGTCATGACACAATGGTTCCCAAATGAGAAAGAACTGTGACATAAAGGAGATGGCCACACCATAATGGTTCCTAGTAAAAATGAATCTAAAATCCACATGCATGGTCAATAAGATCATATAATCCAGGGGAAAGGGACTATTATGCATTGGTCATCACTACATCATAACCTCTAAGCCCTAACACCCTCCACAGTGAAATGATACCAAAATTGGAAGAACTATGTGAAATCCATATTATAAGACTTCACACAAGAATAAATTCTCCCAAAAATTGAATATCTCTCCCCCTTTTTGTATGATAAAAAAATAAGAAAATTAAGAGCAGTACATTGAAAATAAAAATAAACATAGGTAATAAAAAAGAAAGGGAATGGAATATATATAATAAGAATCTTCACCTAAGTTAAATAATAAAGAGCAGTAAAAAATAATAATCAAATAGTTAATAATCATACTCAATAGATATACCAACAATTAGATGAAAAAATCCCCCAAAACTCAATGATATACCAACAATTAGATGAAAAACTCCCCCAAACCCTACACACCCTATGGAAACCAGGAAAACCGCAATAGAGACTCACTGGGTGAAATCTGTGTGCTGTAGAGGAGGCTATCGGGATAGTCATCGGATGAGGAGGGCACACCGAAGCAGGTCAAGTGGACAGGGGGGTCGTGCAAGGAGGAGGAGGCGGAGGAGGAGGAGGAGGATGAGTCAGCGGCCGGGGAGGAGGATGAGTAGGCAGCTACGGAGGAGGCAAAGGCGGAGGAGGAGGAGGTGTAGGAGGGGTCGCGACGGAGGAGGAGGAGGAGGCAGTGGTGATGGAGGAGGGGTCACAATGGAGGAGGTCTTGATGGCGTAGGGGTCAGCTTCCGCGAAGGCTTGAAAGGATACGCGGGAGGAGGAGTCTGTTAGGGTTCTTTTATAAAACCCGATGAAACCTTTATCAGCACTAGTTAAAAAGCACTGATAAAGATAGACCTTTATCAGTGCTAAAAAAGGGATGATAAAAGACATATTTATCAACATTATAATTTTAGCGCTGATAAAAGACCTATTTATCAACGCTAAAATTATAGCGCTGATAAATATGTATTTTATCAATGTTTCTTAGCGCTGATAAAGGGCATCGTTATCATAAAAATTTCACAACCAATTAAATAATTATTTAAATAAATATAAATTTATTTGTATTTGTTTATAAATATGTGTATATATTTATAAATATGTCTATTTAATTATATATTTATAACTTTATAAGTAGTATAATAAATATATTTATTATAATTTCATAATTATTTACATATATATATTTATTTATTTATAGTTATAATTATAACTATAAATAGTATATATTTATAAATATTTGTATATAATTGTTAATATATATATATTAATAAAATTATAATATTATATGTGTAATTTTATAATTATTTATATATATATAGTTATAATTATAATTACAAATGTATTCGAAAAGTATTTAATTATATCATTAAAAATATAATAAAATATATTTATTATTTAAGTATATTTAATGTAATTTTATAAGTACATTTTTTAGAACATATATAGTTCATATGGGTAACATTATGAATTAATCAATATACCACATCAATGGACAACGTGATGTAATGTATAAATGAATATTCATATGCATGATACATAACATATATATACGCATGATCAATATATTCATTGAAAAAATTCATTGGAAAACACATATATATTTAATAATTTTAACTATAAATATATATATTAAAAAGTATTATATATTTATAAATAAAATAAATATATTAAATATAAAAAATATAATAAATACAATTAATTTGTCCAATAAATATAATAAATTAATCTAATAAATATCTAATAAATATAATAAATCTAATAAATATATTTATTATTTAATGTAATTTATTATAATATTATAATTATTTAATTATATATATATATATAATTATAATCTTAGAAATACTTTTTTCAATTAAAATATTATATATATATATATGAATTATTAAAAAAAATATATTAATTATAAACATTTGTTTTTTATTTAATGTATACAAATAAACATTATTTTTGAATAATTTTATATAAATTCATAATATTTTTTATTAAAAACTTTTATCAGTGTTTTTTTAGCACTGATAAAGGTCACATTTATGAGCACTTTTAGTTAGCGCTGATAAAGGACCACCCCTTTATCAGCGCTTTTAGCTAGCACTGGTAAAGGTCCACCCCTTTATTAGCGCTTTCTGCTTAGCACTGATAAAATGTAGCGCTTCCCTTACCCTATTTTGTGGTAGTGAATACATACTGTAATAATAATGAATAGATCTTATGGTGTCATATCGGGCATCTAGAATTAGAAAAGGATCGGGTTCTCTGGTAGGTCACACCTAAGGCAACTAGCATCCTTGAGTCGGAATGACGTCCTCGAGTACCCAAGGCATTCCCTCAAGAATCCAAGAGCTAACACAAGTCAATCCTTCCTATAAATATATCAAGGTCCATATTCATAAAGGGGCACCTTACATTTAATTCATTATAATTAATTTTTCCATATGATTACTATGCCATTTATCAAATTGTTTGGTTCAAGCCTGGACTTTCATTAGTTTGACAAGGCCAAGTAGCAGCATGCAGCCTCTAATTTAAATCGTGTAAGTTATGTTCAATTAATAAGATTCACTCCTCTTCCTTCCACGAACATGGAAAGGTGTGCTACGTATGTGCAACCAAACATTCATTTACATTTAATAAGGTCAATCCATATACTTAAGTATGTTAACCATAATATCATTTGAATGAATTACTTACATTTAGGCACTTACCTTAGGCGGGTCAAGTGGAAGTAACATGAAATAAGTTATTCAAAATTTCATGGTTCAATAGAAAATTAATATAAGTAGGCTTACTATTAGTGTGGTCAAGCTCGAGCACACCCAAACGATGGCTCAAAAGTGTCAAAACACTAAAAATTCAATTATGGCATATCACCCTACATGGGGTGTTGGGAATTGTGGGAATAATCACCAACAATTAATCACATATGTGGAAAGAGCATAACTATATGGTTCTAATTACTATAAGCAAGTCATATGAATTCAATAAATGGAACCCGATGAAATCTATGGGCCCCACACAACAATTCTAAAATCAACAAACTTGAGGGATAAGTTATAGACCACCCACCTTAGACTTATATGACTCTCCCCGTCCAATAATAGCATCTAATTCGTCTTGTAACGGAGTAGATATGAGAAAAAGGTAAAAATTTTCACACCTCGATAACTAGGTCGAGAGAAAGAGAGACAAAGAACGGCTCAAACGGACTCGAGTACTTATCGTTGCACATCCAATGTGATGAACGGAATATTGAACGGACCCTAGATGAAGGAGATCCCTTGATCCCTAAGTTAGGCCTTCAAAAAGATCCAAAATGGGAGAAATGGAGGTTCATCCTACTAGAAATTGGATTAGGGAAGAAGGTGGGGATAATTAAATCGTTAAGGGAAAAAATGTAAAATTGCCCAAAATTTAGCATGTGCACAGTTTGGCCGCATAGTTTGTCAAATTGTGCGCCAACCATGCACAGGTAATTGGAGAAAGGGGCGTACCGCATGGTTAGGTCACATGGTTTGAGAAACCGTGCACCAACAGTGCGATATGTCCCTACCTGAAAATGAAGATCGTCCGCACGATTAGATCTAACCGTGCCGCCTAACCGCATGGTTTCCTCTAACCGTGAAATAGGCCCATTTCCCCCAAAGGATGGGTTCTGGGATCCGAACAGGGAACAAACACCCTTGGGACCTTCACTAACTCATCATCTGTATTATATCCAAAATAAATAATTATAATGAATTTTAAAGGATCCATACCTGAGTCAAAAAACAAGTTCTTACAAAAAGTTTCCAGAAGTAAATACTCAAAAGCAAGGCTAAAAGAGTGACATGAAAACTATATAAAAGTCTAAGATAGTAATGTCTATCATGGTCCATGTAATCCTCTTGGAAACCTGAAAATCATTTTACATATATAGGGTGAGCATAAAAGTATACTCAGTAGGAAAACCAAAGTCTCTTGTGCACATGTGAAAAAAGCATACTAATGCACCCATGAGAAAACGGAAAAACCAACAACACCTAAACAGGTCAACTATCCATCTCAACCTCACCAAGGAATGCTCACCAAAAAATAAAATCCAAGTATAATAACATAATGAGGATCATATCGATAAAGGGTACCTAAACCGCTTTACCACTAATTTTTTGCTCTCACACCCCACCGTCGTACGTCCTGGAGCTCACATCTCTTCCAAATAACATATACCACCACCCCATAACATGGTCACATCACATGTCACCCAAAAACACTTGTGTCACCACCCCACAGCATGGTCGCAACTCATCGCACCCGTAGACACCTACGTCATCACATCATAACCATAATCAGAGTAGTAGGGTATCATGAACATAAAGGGAATCAACCTCATGTCCTCTTCCTACTACGCACAACCCCTACCATAAGTTTCCCCATAGCATGATCATATCACGTCTCACCCCGAAAAAACATGGACCACCTCCCCATAGCACAATCATACCACATCTCGGTCGAAAACACTTAGTTCATCACCTAGTGTGCTAACAGACCTCCAGTCATCACAGCCTGTGCATATCTACTCGCCTGGAAGAGAATGTGGGAAATAGCGGGTAGTCGTCCATCCATCCTCACCACTGGGATGCTGGAAAAAACACCTCCGTGTGAAAATACGGGTGTTGTCACATAGTTCTCAACGAATGTTAGGTGCGTATAAAAATCACAAGGAATATACAAGTGTATACATATAGCCACACACACAAGCCCAGTCTATGGGTTCACAAAAAAACACTTACCAACTCACAACATCCTCACTTTTTCTACCACCTCTAAATACATAACACCACACAAACTACAAGACACATCTCGCACCATCAACCAAATCCATTATCCAAACCATTCATTTCATTATTTACCAACAACTGCATTTAACCACACATCCCATCATTTATTTTTTCATTATTTATTTCCATATCATTAACCAAACCAAACCATATCCATTTAAATCATTATTAAATAATTATTTCATCACTACTCGAGCTTCAATCACAACGCAACCATTCTCACAAGTAGCTCATAATCTCCATCAAATCATCACCTCACCACCCCAAAAGCACAGCCAAACAAACCACCACCTTGTCTCCCCAAAAGCACGGCCAAATAAACCACCACACCAATACCCCAAATTCACAGCCAAACAAATCATTGCATCACCACCCCAAAAGCATGGTCAAACAAATCATCACCTTGCTACCTCAAAAGCATGACCAAACAAATCATTGTCCCCCCCCCCAAAAGAACAGTCAAACAAACCACCACCTTACTGCCCTAAAAGCACAGTCAAACAACCATCACATCACCTCACACCGCATCAACGCCCCACAACAAGGCCACACAAAAAAACACATCAAAGTCCATTTTAAATATTTACAAAGGTTCTTTTACAACATTTCAATTTATTTTAGGGGCATTATCACACAATCCATAAATCCAGGGTCAACCATTTTATTAAACAAATATAAGTGATTAGCCAATTTACATTTTGGAGTGATACACGCCAACATGCAACAAGATTTTCATATTTCAACACCTACATCACAAGAAAAGGCTCCCAATATCCATAATTTTCATAAGGGCATTCAGCTCATACAAACACAACATCACAATAATATCAAAGTTATGAAAGCATGTGAATCATTCCCCTTCCCCATCAATTTCAATTAACCGATTTATTTATCTTGATTAGGATAGTGAAAACCATCCCCCATAAATAAACAAGAGAAAAACCCTCCCACATGATACACAAAAGTGAGAAACGTGAGATTCCCAACCTCAAAAAAAGTTTTTCAACTCACTGTACACTATAGGGCGAAGAAGACATGCTTGAAAACCACAATCACGCAACGAGATCACAGATCAACCTACACCGCATTAAGGGTTATTAAAAACACTGTCTAACTCAAACTCAAACCAAAAAAACATCACTGCAGCGAATTCCCAAGAAAATAATGAAAGAAAACCACAAGGAAAGGAGAAGAACTCACTTTGGATCACCAAAAAATAACCACCAAAACTAAAGGATCGAAACAAGGGAGAAGAGGATTGGAAGATCTCCTCAGGGCACCTAGGGTTCATCTGGAACAAGAGGGAGAGAGGTGTGGCTGAATGAAAGCCGAACAGGTTATAAAATAACCTGGATCCCACCAGTTTCACATCGTGTAATCAATTCACGATGTGAAACCCTCAGATTTTCCAAAAATTCCAACTTTCACTGAAAATCATGTCGCCACGACTTGATTTAATTACACGTTGTGAATTCACATTTCACGTCGTGAATTCGTTTCATGGGTTCCCCCTCAACTGCATACAAGTCATGAAATTGGCTAGCTACACAAGTCGTGAACCACCAATTCACGTCGTGTAAACCTTTCATGACATGAATTTCCTACAACAATTATATTGCACCTCCAACCACCACAGAACCTCCTCAAGACTCCTATGAAATACCTCTAACACCCAAAACCAACAAATTAATAGGTCAGGAAGGCACATTCCATTACAAATAAACTATATCAAACATGATATTCTATATGTTTGGAACATTTTTATTTGTGAAAAGAATATTTTATTAAAATATACTCACGGTGGGTGGTGGGAACACGTTCTAACATGTTTTTAAAAAATATATAGATAAAAACTTTTATCATGGATAAATATTTTTATTCATATCTTCTTCTCAAAACTTGTTATAGAAATTGATGAATCATAAACCATGTGTATAAAATTAATCATCTCATATTTTTTCACAACAAATCTTCATAATCAAACAACTTATATTATCACATAAGGGAAATGAGATGAAGATACACCTTTTTATTTAGATTCATTTGAGCTTGATAAAATCCTTTACATTAAAATCCTCAATATAGTAACTATTTACTGCATCTCATAAAATATAAATTGTAATCTCAATAAATTATTCTTTTGTTTTTTTAACTCTTTTATATTTACAACACTTTGTAAAATATGCATTTGGTGTCACATACCTTTCAAAATCGAAAAGTTAATTTCTACAACATCCATACCTGACATGAACATTCCATGGAATTTCACAAACTCCTTCAGGTATATCTTGAATAATACAATCATATTGAATTATTATTCCTCCTTCCTAACAACCCTAGATTTCAATAACCTTGATTGACTTCTCGAATAAACATCCTTAAACTTTTCAAAAAACTTTTTTTTTTGGTTTGAACTTTTACCCACTTGTATTGTCCATACAATACCAAAATCCAAACATCATATGTCTGGTTCATCCAATCCCAACACATTGAGAATATCAAGTAAACTTTTCTTGACTTCAATCATATCATTGGAACATTTCCATATATGACAATAAGATAAATTATCTAACAAGAACAATCCATTTTTCATATAATGTCATTTAAACCTTGAATGAATTACTATATACTTACATAAGCATCTAGGATTCACTTGTTGAACAATTTCAACATTTGGTTACTAAGGAAGGAATTGTTTTGAAGCATAGAATTTTCCTTAAAAACATTTCTTAGATCACCAATCTTGCTTAAGAACCTTTCTTAAGTTACAAGTCTAAAGAGTATCTTACATTAAGTTTTTCCTTTCAAGGATTGATCACAAAGTTTAGATTGATAATAATGGTGATATTATCTATAACATGAGATTTTATCAGATGGATGTCATGTATTATTAACCATTTAATAAGGAATTTTATTAAATGATCTCCCACTAAAATGATAACCCCTTTTAAAATCCATTATATTCATTAGTGGGTCAAGATACATATTTCACCATGACTTACACCTGTTATCATATAAATAAGTCAATATTATTTATGTAGGGAGTCATCTCAATCATATCATATATGATTCTTGGATAATTGAGAGAACAAACCTTTGTCCAGTCCATCATATAGATAAACTCAAATTTATTCATCTAGTATTCTAACTATTAGGGCTTCCCAGCTAGTGTAGCCCAAATAAAACATGAAGAATAAGCAAACAAAGGACAATCAAGGGATATTCATGTTGAGCTCGACAATACACACAAAATAATCCAAATTTACTTATAACTTGCTAATCTTACACAAGATAATTCAAAGGTACACATTCTGAGATCGACAATACCTAGTTGAATGGTCAGGGTCTTGAAAAGTGTCGCTTTGGAAGGAATCTCACCCTTAGTATTTGAAGGGTATTTTTAATCTCACCAGCTTGTCTCATGTTATTCTCTTTTATGTATACATGATTCTAATATTTTTGTTTGGAATTATATTCCTTCCATCAAACCAATATGTTCAAACCATATTGATGTGTAACCCTTTACACAACCCACAAGTTTGTGTTACCCAAAAATAGAAGTCAAACACATTCATATAAATCCAGATGCATCATATGCATAAGGTACATGAACACTTCATGTAAAGAAATAATTATATGAAATTGACAATCTTCATATGAGTAAGCCTGAAACGACAGATAGTCAACCTAATTCACTTTCCAAGTCGAGACATATGCCTTCAGGTAAGTAGGTAGTCTGACCCCAAGTCCCTCTACCTGGGGATACTTTACTCAAGAGAGAATTATTGTGATGTTCCTAGCATGTAATGCAAGGATCTATCCTAAAAACTGTTTAACAAATAAACTAAAGCATACACAATAGTCATATTTCTTAAAAAACTCACTACACATGAATATAGCAGAGAATAACCTTAAAATAAATGAATAGTTCAAATATTTAAACATGGAATAAATATTTATAAACAATTCATAAATAAAAGAAAATTAGAAACCCTTTATAATTTTCACCTTTAACATTATGAACATTCTATAATCTTGAATATAAAGATTTTATATTCATTTCAATAAGAAATCTTTCATATTTATCACAAAATTTTGAATATAAACACTTCGTATTCATGTCAATGTGAACTTTTTCATATTTATCATTATATGGAATTTCAATTTTAAATATATGATGTTATATGAATTATAAATCATTTATCATCCAACTTCTATTATGTAAAAATTTTACGTAATCTAAATATCATATAATATCCAAATAAGTCCCCCTTTTATTTTGAAAAAATCAAAATAATTAATTATGAACAATTCATAGTTTAAATATAAACAGTTCATGTTTTGGCCTTATTTCATAATTTATAACCCTTCATAAATTATTACTTATGATTTCTAAATAAACACTTTTATCTCTAGATCATATGTCCTATCATATAAATTGTTTAAACAGTATTTCAAATATTAACATTTAATATTTAGGGAAAATGTTTCATAAATATTTAATTAATTTAATTATAATCCACTTATAATTAATTAATTAATTTATTATAAATTAAAATATCCCAAAAATACCTTTTAAGTCTTCTGCCTATACGCAGACTGTCTTGAAGACCTTGCATAAAGGTGAGTAACTTCTTACCTTTATACAGGTTAAAAAAACAGTGTAAGGGTACTGCCTTTACGTAGTTAGGTTCACGTAAGGGTAGACCTTTACGTAGGAGACGTTGTGCGTAAGGGTACATCAGGTCATACCTTTACATGGATTCTCGGTACCATTGCATAAGGGTACTGCCTTTATGAAAACCATTTGCATAACACCTTTACACAAGCTATATCATTACCTTTATATAGCATTCAGAAAATTGTGTTTACCTTTACGTAATAACTTTATGCAAAAATAAGCTATTGGTTACCTTTATGTGACCACACAAGAATGGATAACATCTTGGACACCCTTACATAACACATTTACGCAAACCATTTGTGTAAGGGTTACTATACAGACTACCTTTAGGTGAACCCTTCAGGTAAACGTAAGTCTAAGGTATCCTCGCTCGCGTAAGGGTAATGTTTTGGTTACTCTTACGTGTCTCGGTTGTGTAAGGGTAAAACTGATTTTTATATTTTCATAAAACCTGAAAAACAAGGTTATGGTTTTCGATTTTCAACTTCATTTCCTTTCAATTTTCAACTTCATTTCAACGAAGGATTTCACATAACTTAAACATGGATTGCTCTTATACTAATGAAGGGTTTTGTTGGACTCTAATAACAATTATAAGATCAAGCGAAATCGATTAAAACCCTTGTCTAGGGATCTCTCAAGCAAGATAAATGAAACAAGCGATGAAAAACTAAAATGAAGAACATGTTATAAATCTAGCGTACCTTACACCGACGAGGGTCTGCAACCTTTAGATATTTGTTTGATGAGTTTAATAAAAATGCCCTGACCGAATGGCGCCTCATTCACCGGGAACGCTCTCAGGCTCTCGGCTCGCCTTCACCCTCTTAGGGTTTCAATCTCTCCCCGGCGGCAGTGGTTTCAACACTTCTCCCCCTTCTCTTCTTCCTTCTTTATCGCTTTATCCGTGACGGTGCTCTGATTTCACCTTTGCTGCCTATTATGTGCTCTGTCCTCACGCCCCATTATTCCTCTCCAGGTCGGATATGGAGTGATGGAAACTTTGAGGATTTGGGTTAAGTGGTTAGGCGGTGGTGTGTTTATCAGCGGCCCCCTTCTTCCTCGGTTTAGGGTTTCAATCCCTGGTTCCTCTCTAGGATTTTTTCCTCTCGCGGTATTTCTTTTAAGCAGTCCTTCTCTTCTTTTTCGGTTCAACGAGTTTCTTTTTTGGAGCGTTTGTCACTGTGCACGGTGGATTGCTGGGAAGTCCCTTGTTCTCACACTCTCTCTGGCCTCCAGTCTCTCTGCTTCCTTCCAAGTCGGTTGGGTGCACTAACTCTCAGGAGGTTTTGGGAGTGTGGTGCGATGTGGTGGGGACTCCAGGTGATGCTGCTTGTGCTCAGGAAAGGGTCTTGTGTTTCGTTGGGCGTCAATGTGATGGCAAAGGGCAGTATTAGTGCAGAGACGTTGATGGAAGCATTGATGGTGTAGCGATGACAGGATGGCTTCTGGTCTTCTCTTCCACAATCAGGGTTGATGGCAGTGGTCACACCAGAATGTCCTGCTCTCGGAGACTTGATCTGAGGTTCAATTTGTTCTGATTCCTTTTCTAGTTACCGTTTACCCCTGGTTCGTGGTTTCCCTGGTTGTGACTGATGGTGTAAAGACCCGTAAAATTCAAGGGAATTTTTTTCTTAATTTTCTTTGGAATTTTACAAGAGCGCGGTTTCTGACGGCACCTGATTCCGAGGCCCGGTGTGCCCGGAATCAATTTCCGAAGTTGGGCTCGGGTACGTTTAGTGAACGAACGAGCGGGAATTTCTAACTTTTGAACCGGTGCCTGGAATCGAATTCCGAGGGCACCGATGAAACCGTAGCGCCGGTAAACGCTTAGGAACTCCTGTTTTGGAGTTGCGTTCTTACGAGTGTTGATAATAAAAATTGTGGATGTTTACTTTGCAATTACACTACAATTTTTATTATTTTACTCTAAGTGTTATCTCTTGTTGGAAGTTGGGTAACCACCCAACCTCCCTTGGGAGGTTATGAGGGTGGTGGGGCCCACACGAACCCCACCTCTTCATATCCTCTAAAACCCCTCAACTCCCTCATAAGTTATCATATCTTAAGTTATAACTTTAGACTTAAATAAGGTGAGTTGTGTGTGTGTTTTGAATTTCGAAGTCTTGAAATTCTAGTGTGTTGTTGTGTTAATAAAATAAGATAGTCTTATTTTTTTTTGGTGTTTAGTTTTGTCTCCTTGAGAGAGTTGGGAAGGTTCTTTTTGTTTCTTCATCTTCTTCAACCTCGACGAAGAACACGAAGAACGCCGTTCTTCAACGAAGAACTTCTTCGCCGAAGAACACGGTCCTTCCGTGACGCCGTATCCGTGACGTGACTTTCTTCTTCCGCGTCATCTCTTCCGCGACGGTTTTCCGCGACGAACGCCATCGACAACGACTCTTCCTCCAACGTCAAAGGAATCGACACCGATATTCCATGACTACGTCAACGTGCGACTATCAAGGTAGGGGTTTTTATATATGATTGAATTCGTTTTATTGATTCTTCATATCTAAAATTCATGATGATGATGACCAAATGAACATGGACATCGTCCCGCACATAAACCATTCTCTTTTTTCTTTTTATTCTTCACGTGTTCTTCGTACGTTCTTCAATGCCAAATATTTATTGACGCTGGAAACACGAAGTTTTGTTGAGCGCAATATATGGATGTGAAGCCCTCGACGCAAGGATCACAATTATGTGATCGTTTAATTTTTCGGGCTTGGAACGAAGCCGCAATGGCTCGCGGAAGGAGGCGTCTAAATATTTATTGACGCTGGAAACTCAATGTTTCCCTGAGCGCGACATACGGACACGAAGATCTCGACCCGAGGATCATGAATATGCATTCGTATCTTTTTTCTGAGTTAAATCGAAGTCGGAATGGAGTGCGGAAGGCGGAGGCCATTGGTGCAGGTCGTGGGGAGAAGTCGTGTGAGGAAGCAGGTGATGCGGGAGCGGGCGCATCAGGGTTTACGGTGAAGACAGCAGCGGCGCGGCAGGCTGAAGGCAGCCGCGACTGTTCTGGCGAATACAGCGGGTGCGAGAGGCGGTTCTGGCAAATACAGCGGGTGCGAGAGGTTGGCCGCTGGGGTTCGGAGGAGAGGCTGCGTGAAATTGTGATTGAATAAGTTATTAGATTGGAGAGAGAGTTTTGGGAAATAAAATAAAGAGACAAAAAGGGATAAGGGAGAGGTGTTTGATTTTGGCGCACAAGGGGGGAAAGGAACGTGTTTTGATTGTTTTTTTTTGGAGTTAAAGAAAGATATAATTAAATAAACAATTAATAATAACAATAAAATATTGTTATTATTACTTTTGTTGATAAAACACCTTTTCGCCAGCAACTCCTTCGTGCGACCTCGGTTTCACGAATCGTTTGCGGCAGTGTGACCCTGACTTCGAGACGGAATTTATGAGTCCAATATTGGATGTCTTTTTCGGGTTTTTGGGTCTGGTACCCGAAGCGCTCGGAAAAATAATAGATTTAATATTATTATTAAATCTTCGACCCACCATAACTCATACGTGCGACGTCCGATTGGCTTGCCGTCAGTGGCGATATAATCCCGTCATTAATACGATCGATTCAAGTCTAATGTTGGATACTAAATTCTAGTTCGTGGTGCGGGGCCACGAAACACCGAATAATATTATTATTATTATTATTACGGGATCATGTATCGGACATATCTCTCTCATACGGTATCGGAATGACGAACCGTCTGTGACGTTGCGACACTGGAATTACGACGTATGTTTCAAGACTAATTTTGGATATTTAAGTCGAGGTTGATGCACGGGCCCCACGAGGCCCGGTTCGCGCATGATGCGGTGAAATGCAACTTTTTCACCGGCTATCCGTTTGGGACCAATGGGTAGTCCATCTCGTGTGTTTTTTCGTATGGATCGCAATGGTGTGACTGGTTTGGTTAACCGGTGTCATTTGAAGTACGACTGGGTTGGATCGAACATGAATCCAACCGGGCCCTCGGAGCGGAAACGCTTATAACTTGAGCTCTGGACGTCCGATTAACGTGCCGTCAGCTTTGTTGTGTTCCTCTTAGTGAGACGGATCTTTTGGCATACTCCGTCCGAGATTTTGACGCAGGTGGAGTACGGTCGGGTTGGTTTTGCCTTAAAAACCAACCGGGCCCCGGGGACGAAAATGTCAATAACTCTCAGACCGGGCGTCCGATCGACGCACCGTCTGTTGCGTTGAGTTCCTGTTGACGATACGGAACTTTTGGCATCCTTCGCCCGAGTTTTGGATACAGTTGGTAGTGGCCGGGTTGGATCGCACCCGAAATCCAACCGGGCCCCTGGAACGGGAAAGCTGATATCTTTCAGACAGGACGTCCGTTTGACGAACCGTCAGCGGCGTTGGTGATTACGTTGAGTAACGGTCCCTTTGAGTATACCCTATGGGAGTTCAGGGTACAGTTGAGATACGGTCGGGATTGGTTCGCACACGAAACCAACCGGGCCCCTGGGACGAAAAGGCTAATAACTCACAGACCGGGCGTCTGATCGACGCGTCGTCTGTTGCGTTGAGACCCCTGTGACGAGACGGTCCTTTGAGATACTTCTCTGTGGGACCTTGTGATACTTGGAGTATCGAACAGTAGCTCGTGGAGCGGACCCTCCCGGAGACGAGCGTGCGGAGTACGGAGACCGTGTAGCCGGCTGAGACCTGACGACTGCTTGACCGACTCGACTTGGAGTGAGTCGACTAGCCCAGTGGACGGAGCGCCCGGTATTTGGCGGCAGACCCACGGCGGACGGAGCGCCTGGTAGTTGGCAGCAAACCCGCGGTACTCGACTGGAGGAGTACCTCTGTAGGCTATTTGGGTGAGCGCCCGGTATTTGGCGACAGACCCTCAGCGGACGGAGCGCCCGGTAGTTGGCCGCAAACCCGCAGTACTCGACAGGAGGAGTACATCAGCAGTCTTAGGTTAGTGAGCAGTACCTCGGAGTCGTGATAGGACCACTGTACACTCCAGAGACGGATCTCTTCAGCAGTTACGGTTTCGATAATGAAAATCCTGGTTTGAGCTGAGTCAATGACCTTTGAGTTTCCTCATGATTGAGATGGGTTACTTGATAACTTAGGTATATGTATGGGCATATACCTGGGTAGTGGTTATCCGTTGATTTCATAATCCTTATGTTTCCTCGTGATTGAGATGAGTTACTTGATAACTTAGGTATATGTATGGTCATATACCTAAGTAGAGGTTTTCTATTGAGATCTTCTTTGTGGTTATCCTTGTTGATTTTAGTGAGACCTTGAGGGTTTCGGGGTCCCTATTGAGTATCGTTATACTCACCCCTGCACGGGCTATGCCCGCACCTCGTTGTGTTGGTTGCAGACGACGGACAGTGCTGACGGAGGCCGAGTGTTCGAGGACTGGACGGTACCCAGAGGTGGACTACACGACGAGTCAGTATCCGGAGGTGGACTTCACGGTGAGACGACACTCGGAGGAGGTTGACGGGCGAGAGCGTTGTGGAGGCTATCTGTACCTACCCTTCAGGTAGGATCCGTGGCAGACGGCGGGACCCGAGGAGCAGTGGAGCTATCTGTACCCACCCTTCAGGTGGGATTTCCAGTGGACAGCTCGGCGTAGCGGTTTTACCTTTCAGTTGTTGTTTTTCCTTTCAGTTGTACTTTACAGTTGGGCTTGTATTTCCGGCCCCCCTTTACTTTCAGCACCTTTTGTTGTACTCATTTTTACTTAGTATATTACTTCCGCTTGTACTTTGTGTGTTTGTTTACTTTTATAAAGACAATGTCTTCCCAGTTATCGGAATTTATGCCTTTGGTGCTAGTCGTCAGCCCCTGGCCTATGGAAGGCGGGCTTGGGGTAGTCACGACACGGGCCCCGAGGACGGGTCGTGACAGATGGTGTCTTCTTCATTGATGTGGTAAACATTCATTTTTCTGATGACCGACTTCGGTATTCTGGTTTGGTGCTTTGGGACGACGGTGCTGGTGGAACACCGACGTTGAGTGGTGGTGATGACGATGCGGACAGTGGTGTCAGTGTTGATGTGGTGGGTGATGGACGGAGTGGGTGATGTTGATTTCTAGCGAGGGTTCTTTCGGCTTCAAGGCAATGAGCATGATGGTTGTGAATCTCAAGGCAGAAGTTGGATGAATTTTGAATTTTGAATTTTTGTGTTTTGGGAAGGCGACAAGATGGTTGGGGTTTGGTTATACTGTTGTTTATTTGAAATTTTAATGTTGTATGTTGTAATTCGTGTGATGGGTTTTCTGGTGATTTTGTTAAGGTGCACACTTACCCTAAAAAGTGGAATTAGAAAATACAAAAATATGGATTGTGGTGAGTTTAATTTTTTTTTTAAAGGTTGGGACCGAAGCCTCAATTTATTATTTAAAGCAAAGACCTCTTTAGACTGGGTAGAGGGAGACCCATTACATATCCCGAAGGCCCAAGACCAAGTGACCTGAATACAAGGCTTGAAACCCCATTTTTTGGCCCAAAGGACCCCTCGGTGAACAGTACTGCTACAGTACCCGCGCTGCTACAGTTCATCCGCCGCTACAGTACCTGCTACAGTCCCTCCGCCGCTACAGTGATGTCGCTGCTATAGTTCCGCGGCTGCTACAGTACCCTGCTACAGTACCGGTACAGTAACCTGGAAATTCGTTCTCGCCCGAATTTGATCCTGGGTCTTTTGGATGCCAAGTAGGAGCCTCCATAGTGTATCAACAGGTTGTGCTTGAATCACTCGACACTCAAACAAGATCCATCAACCTCCACGATGTGCTAGTGTCTCGTAGTGTAGAGGAAGATGAAAGAGAATTTCAGATCTCAGAGGCACACCACATGGCCATCGTCACATGGATGTAGGCTTTATAAGGCATTAGAGGACACTCCTCGATAGTGCAAGCATTAATTCATACGTTAAAATGCATGTATAAATGTCATGATTGGTCCATGCATCGTATGCATTTACTCTTTGTATGTGTCATACAAATATGAAATGATTTCATTTAATGATAGCTTACATAAATATAAAATGATTTCATTTAATGATAGCTTACATGGATGAAACGCAAAATAATAATTGTTCATCATTTTGCTGCAATCGCATATTGCATAAAATAATATACATTTATGTGCATGGAAATCATAATTTGCAGACAAAGGTTGTCAGCCGCACTCTCGACACTCTTATCTGTTGCTTGTGTTGAAATCATCCAAAGTAATGGGATCTTATTCTCACCTCACCTAAGCATTCAACGATGTGATAAATCGGACCATGGGGAAAACTCACTTTGAAGTGTTGTACCGACGACCGTCGAAGCACATGCTTGATATAATCCTACTACCCAAGCTTCTTAGGTACAGTGTGGCGTTTGAACACATGTCCTCTTGCATTGATGATATCCATGTTGAAGTGGTTCAGAACATTGAAGTCTTGAATGCACGATACAAAACAATGATTGATAAAAAGTGGACGTGTTGTTTTCAAAGAGGAAAGGTTTTGTCATGGTTCACATCTGGAAGGAATAGTTCTCAATCAACACCTGTAACAAGTTAAAATTAAAGAACATCAGGTTTGGCAAAGTTCTATAACGTCTCAACGATAATGCTTCTATTGTGGAACTTCTGAAAAGATGGGAGATCCCTCCACATTCAATGTGGGGGACTTAGAAGTTGTTCGCTTCAGATGAGCCGCTTTATGCATCACCTGCTTGACAAGCACCCCTAATGAGCCATTCTAGAGATAAGATTATTTTGATTCATGAGACTTTTTAGAAGTAAATGAATCAAGTTCATCCATGCAATATATATACATATTAAACCATTTCCAACCCAAAACTCCAAAATTGAGTCGGATTACTTCAAAATGAAACATAGATAATAAATTTTCTGAATAATGTCATGTTTTGCACCACCAAACTGCATAAAAATGATTGCTTATTTTGAAAAGATAAAAAAATTCTTCAAAAAATCTAATCAAATAAAATAAAATAAAAACATTTTAATGCAAATACACCATTTGGCGTATATCAAAACTTTAAAGTATAGCATAATGGTGCTAGTTGGAGCTCTGTTTTACAATAAAATGGCTATTGAAGACTCGAATGCAAGATACAAAACAGTGATTGATAAAAAGCAGACGTGTTGTTTTCAAAGAGGGAAGGTTTTGTCATGGTTTGCAACTGGAAGGAACAATTCCAAATCAACACCTATAACAAATTAAAATTAAAGAACATCAAGCTTCGCAAAGTTCTACAATGTCTCAATGATAGTGTTTATATTATGGAACTTCTAAAAGGATGGGAGATCCCTCCAACATTCAATGTGGGGGACTTAGAAGTTGTTCGCTTCAGATGAGCCTCTTTATGCATCACCTGCTTAAATGAATCATGTTCAGCCATGCATTATATATATATATATATATATATATATATATATATATATATTAAACCATTTCCAACCCAAAACTCCAAAATTGAGTCAGATTAGTTCAAAATGAAACATAGATCGTAAATTTTCTGAATAATGTCCGGTTTTGCACCACCAAACTGCATAAAATGATTGCTTATTTTGAAAAGATAAAAAAATTCTTCAACAAATCTAATGAAATAAAATAAAATAAAAACAGTTTAATGCAAATACACCATTTGGTGTATATCAAAACTTTAAAGTATAGCATAATGGTGCTAGTTGGAGCTCCGTTTTACAATAAAATGGCTATTGAAGACTCGAATGCACGATACAAAACAATGCACGATACAAAACAATGATTGATAAAAGGCGGACGTATTGTTTTCAAAGAGGGAAGGTTTTGTCATGGTTCACATCTGGAAGGAACAGTTTCCAATCAACACCTATAACAAGTAAAAATTAAAGAACATCAAGCTTGGCAAAGTTCTACAATGTCTCAACGATAGTGTTTATATTATGGAACATCTGAAAAGATGGGAAATCCCTCCAACATTCAATGTGGGGACTTAGAAGTTGTTCACTTCAGATGAGCCTGAGCCGCTTTATGCATCACCTGCTTAACAAACACCTCTCATGAGCCATTCTAGAGGAAAGATTGTTTTGAATCATTAGAAGTAAATGAATCATGTTCAGCCATGCATTATATATATATTAAATCATTTCCAACCCAAAACTCCAAAATTGAGTCGGATTACTTCAAAATGAAACATAGATAGTAAATTTTTTTGAAGAATATCCTCTATTTTTTGAACTAAATAGCATGAAAATGATTGTTTATTTTGAAAAGATAGAAATTCTCCAACGTAGCTACTCAAATAAAAAGCAGACGTGTTGTTTTCAAAGAGGGAAGGTTTTGTCATGGTTTGCAACTGGAAGGAACAATTCCAAATCAACACCTATAACAAATTAAAATTAAAGAACATCAAGCTTCGCAAAGTTCTACAATGTCTCAATGATAGTGTTTATATTATGGAACTTCTAAAAGGATGGGAGATCCCTCCAACATTCAATGTGGGGGACTTAGAAGTTGTTCGCTTCAGATGAGCCTCTTTATGCATCACCTGCTTAAATGAATCATGTTCAGCCATGCATTATATATATATATATATATATATATATATATATATATATATATTAAACCATTTCCAACCCAAAACTCCAAAATTGAGTCAGATTAGTTCAAAATGAAACATAGATCGTAAATTTTCTGAATAATGTCCGGTTTTGCACCACCAAACTGCATAAAATGATTGCTTATTTTGAAAAGATAAAAAAATTCTTCAACAAATCTAATGAAATAAAATAAAATAAAAACAGTTTAATGCAAATACACCATTTGGTGTATATCAAAACTTTAAAGTATAGCATAATGGTGCTAGTTGGAGCTCCGTTTTACAATAAAATGGCTATTGAAGACTCGAATGCACGATACAAAACAATGCACGATACAAAACAATGATTGATAAAAGGCGGACGTATTGTTTTCAAAGAGGGAAGGTTTTGTCATGGTTCACATCTGGAAGGAACAGTTTCCAATCAACACCTATAACAAGTAAAAATTAAAGAACATCAAGCTTGGCAAAGTTCTACAATGTCTCAACGATAGTGTTTATATTATGGAACATCTGAAAATATGGGAAATCCCTCCAACATTCAATGTGGGGACTTAGAAGTTGTTCACTTCAGATGAGCCTGAGCCGCTTTATGCATCACCTGCTTAACAAACACCTCTCATGAGCCATTCTAGAGGAAAGATTGTTTTGAATCATTAGAAGTAAATGAATCATGTTCAGCCATGCATTATATATATATTAAATCATTTCCAACCCAAAACTCCAAAATTGAGTCGGATTACTTCAAAATGAAACATAGATAGTAAATTTTTTTGAAGAATATCCTCTATTTTTTGAACTAAATAGCATGAAAATGATTGTTTATTTTGAAAAGATAGAAATTCTCCAACGTAGCTACTCAAATAAGATTAAAGACACTGCAGTGCAGATACACCTTTTTACTCATTTAAATCATATCCGAAAATTATTACATGAAAGTTTGTGGGTGAAGTAGTAAAGAATTAAATTAAAGTGTGGGTTCAAAGGGGTCGGCGTGCTGAGCATCATGAACTCCCAACGGCACCGGACTTTCGTCATCCGTGCACTGCAAGGAGCGGGAAGTAACGCTGCCCTGTGAAGCCAGACTCACGCGGTCCCCTCCGCTTTAGAAGCCAACCAGCACCACGCCTTCGTATGGGCCAGAGAGCTCTACTCCGTACTTGCTGCGGGCGAACGGGACAAAGTGGAGGAAATTCATACCCACCAGCCAGACCCAAGTCCCCACACCTTCATGCCCTCTGCTAGAGGGCCAAACCCTCGCGACAGGGCTCGGCGATAAGGTTCTCCGCCCATGACCATTATAAACCATAAAAGTTTCTTCGGGATCGTCGATGTGGGTTTCGAGTACAATTAGGACTTCGGCATCCTTACCTGGAGGCCACGCGGCTGAGCTCGGCGCCGCCGGATCTGCAACTCAAGGCCAGCCATCTTCCCGCTGCCGATCTGAAATCCCCAACGCATCATCGCCGGCGATAATTCAGGGATGCAATGATCCTCAGCCTGCATGGGACGATCCATGGAATCCTCCCAGCAGATTTGCACCGCCCATTCTAAAAGGCCCGGAGACGAGAGAAGTCGGAGGTAATCGAAGCAGGGTTGGTCTGCGCGGTGAGTTTCACGCTACTGATTCCACCGGCGACCGACGGTGGTCGAGAGAGAGAAATTTTTGAATTGGTGTTTGGAGGGATGGTAGGGCGGGTGGATATAAAGAAAAAACCCAATGAAATGAGATTGAAGTAAAAGATAAGTGTTAAATTACATGAAAAAAAAACAGCATATAAACGAGGAGGACACAACCAGCGCCGGGTGAAGGCAGAGAGGAAGACGAAACAGAGCATCTAAACAGAGGAAGACGAAACAGAGCATCTAAACAGAGGAAGAAGAAGCGAAGAGGAGGGGGGAACCCTAGCGAGCGCTGGGCGAAACGTGAAGCAGAGGAGAAGAAGATGGAGTGGGTGTGTCGATTTGTGTGCGCGTCAGTCAGAACATCGAGCCACCCGCCCGAGGCATGCTTCGTACGCCAATCGCCGGTTCGCCGCTGGGTCTATCTATAGCCTCGTAATTGTGAATTATAAACCTGCAGTCTGTCAGGCGACGTCCTCTATAAACCCGTTTGTGTTTTATTTTTGTACTTATCAACGTATTTTCATATCCATCTGTATTTTTTATTTATTTTATTATGAAAAAATTAATGATAATAATAAATAATCATTTGTTCTGGTTTATAGGGACCCAATCTTAATCGATTAATGATCAATTACTTTACTTAAAACTAGAATAGTATGACTGGATTCAACCCAATTACTTCATTTTCCTACTTTTTGAATATTCCTCTTTATATACTTTTTATTATCACTTTTATTTAACACATTATATTAAAATTAATATTTTTTTCATAAAAATAATATATTATGATATTTAATATAATCAATAGTTAAATTAGACATTGATAAATAATTAAAATTAATTTAATTTAGTTTTATTATTTAACAATATCAATTTAAATAAGATCAATAATCAATTTATTTTCATTACACATTAATATAATGTATTTTAAATTTTGATTTTTTTATTATTATGTATCGTTAATTTTTATTGATTTATCATCAATATAATTTTAATTTATGATGTGTATTTTGAATTAATTATATGATTATAATTTTAGTTATAGTTGCATGTGTGTGATTTGATTAATTATGTTTAAACTTTTAAAAAATAGTTAAATAATAAAATTAACTACATAAATAATTAATGATTAAATAAAATTTAACTTGTACTCATTGCTCAATAATATAAAATTAAGTAATATAAAATTGTCTTTGATATTTAAAAAGATATTCAATTAAAAATGTAGAAAATTACAACGAACATGCGATTACAATTAATCTTCTAAATTTGCAAATTAGTGTCATAGATGCTCGATTAATGCATTGCGAAGTGTGATGTTAGCAACTCGTTGCTACAGATTTGAGTTTATTCAGCACTGTCTTTTATTAGCGTTAGAGAAAAACGTTAATAAAAGATACATTTATCATCGTTAAAAAAATACTCATAAAGGGTGTATTTTATCAAAACTAAAAAAATACTGATAAAAAATACTGATAAAAAATACTATTTATCAACGATTTTTTTAGCGGTGATAAAGAAATCTCTTTATGAGCGATTTATTTTTACCCTTCATAAAGGGTTCTCTTTATCGTAGATTTTTTATAGCATTGATAATGGGTAACCTTTATCAACGCATTTTCTAACACTGATAAAGGTCGCGATCACGCGCAAGTCCCACGTCGAACTTGCGGACGTTCAACTACTTGTTTTTATATGATTTCGTCGCATGACACCTCCAAAAGTTTGCTGCAAGGATGGACTATCACATACACTATCCACACACCTAAATGGGCGCGTGCCTACATGCACGGGCCCGCACGGGCCTTGACCCACCCTCTGCTCAGCAAGTCTTCCCTGTTGGACTGCCAAAATGACCGGTCCTTCAAGTTGAGGGCTAGGTGAATTCCTGATTTTTTTATAATTAAATTCTTATTTCATATATAAACACACACACACACATATATTGATATATATTAAATTTGTTTTTTAATTTTTTATTTGTTCAATATTTTAAATTTTTTATTCATTTTTAATATTTATCTATATTTATTCAATTTTTTATAATTAAATTCTTATTTCGTATATATAATATATATTGATATATATAAAAATATATTAATATATTAATATGTGTATATATATATATATTAATATGTAGATATAGATATTAGTATATATTGACATATATTAATAAATAGTATATTAATTATTTAATTATATATATAATTTATTAAATTTAATATATATGGTAATAAAGAGTATATTAATTATTTAATTAAAAATTAATAAATTTAAAAAATATTTTATATATAATTAAATAAGTTATACACTGTTTATAATTAATAAAAACGAATAAATTTATTAAATACTTAATATACCAATTAAATAATTAATATAATATTTATTATTGTGTGTGTGTGTATTTAATTTATAATTTTTATTGATAAATATTTCATTAATAGATTTTTTAATAATTTTTTCAGCATTTTATACTTTTAATACAACTGTAATTTACATAATTGATATATTTTCATTTTTATTTAAATATATATTCATGTGGGTTCACGAGTTAGACTGAGCCAACCCCAAATATTTGATAATTAAATTTATTAAATTTAATATATATATATATATATAATAAATAGTATATATATAATTAAATAATTAATATATTGTTTATAATTAATAAAAATGAATAAAATTATTAAATACTCAATATACTAATTAAACAATCAATACAATATTTATTGTTATATACTAATTAAATACTTAATATACCAATTAAATAATTAAAATACTATTTATTGTCTATATATATTAAATTTATTCTTTTTTTTAAAAAAATATTCATTTTTATTATTTATAAACAGTATGTTAATTACTTAATTATATATATATATAATTAAATTTCACTCATTTTAACATGCATTCATATAATATAATTTATTCATTGATAATGTTAATTGCGTGTTTACTTTTTTTTTATAATTTATAGATTTTAAATATTTATTTATTTAATATTCTTATAATTTATTCATTTTTTAATGTTTGTTATACATAATTATTCATTAATATAATTTTTTTTTTGCAATTTATCCATTTTCAATTTTTCATTCTTTAATATTTTTGTAATTTTATCCATTTTATAATGTAAAGACCCCGATCCCAATAGCCCGGAACCGGTGCCTTTCTTTATTATATTGATATGATTATAAGGAGGTCACATCCCGAAGGACCGATCAATTTAGCAGTTTTGAAAGCTAGATTACATACATGAACTTTACATTACAACTTGAAAAGAAAAACAACACAACAACTTCATTGGAAACATCCACAACTCCAAGATTATCCTTGTTGGGTGCAAACCCAATTCCACATCGGATTCCACCAAGAATGGTAACTCACATATAAGTTTGGATAAACAATTCCTCCTATGACCCATGAGTTTTAGGATGCAACCCCGGAAGAGCCTATGTGTTGGGCCTGTGAGACCTAGGGCTGGAGGAAATTGATCATGACAAGTGGTATCAGAGCCAGGTTCAGCCCAGGTGTGATGTAGGGTGAAGTATTCCCAAAAACCAGTTTGACAACAATAACGATTGCTCATTTGAAGCATGCAAATCCATGGTGCCTTGTGTCGAAAGTCTTCATGATAATGGTGGTTAGGCGGCGAGTCCCGGTGATGATAAAACATCAGTGCAAGATGGTTGGATCTGATGCATTATCGTTGATGGGGAGTCCCAATTTATGTGGTATTTGGTTTGAGGGGAGGATTATTAGGTGCAAACTCAATCCCGCATCGGATTCCACCAAGGATGGTGGCTCACATATAAGCTTGGATGAGCAATTCCTCCTATCACCCATGGGTTTTAGGATGAAACCCCAGAAGGGCCTATGTGTTGGGCATGTGAGACCTAGGGTTAGAGGAAATCGATCATGACAATCCCTGTAAGTCATTCATAATATACCTCTTCGCATCCCGAGGAAAAATAAAACATAACATAGGGTGAGCTCAGATGCTCACTAAGAGTAAATAATACAACGAAATCATAAATAATAAAGCATGATGAATAACTAAAAGTACACACGCCATTAAAACATAATCTTGAGCATAATATGACATGAATAAATGCTGATTAAATAATGTCATAATAAAACATAACCATAGATATTCTTAAATAATGTCATAATAAAACATAATCATGGATATTCTACTAGTTGAATAATCACATGGGCTATCAATTACTAGTTTCATAATGAGGGAATGCATAATGTCAGACATCATAATTATACCATCAAGGTCTCAACTAAGACACCATATATAATGGGTAAAAACCTAAGCTAGTTTGTCTCATGAGACCTACCGATGCACCGATGGGCTATAACGGGCCCCACCTGCCACTTACTAAGTCCAATGCATTCCTCATATGAATAGAGATAAACATAAACAACGTATACATATAAAATGTAAATAACTTTCCTCAATCTATAAACATAATACTAACCATTCTGAGTAGTATGGTGAATGATATCAAGATAACACATTCGCAGTCAAACTGATCATAAACCCTTTAATAAAATATGATGGATGATAAGCATAATAGATAAACTTCAATAAAGAATAAAATTCGACAGAGGTGTTGAAATAGATGAAAATGCTCTAATAAAATCTTCAATGAATTCTTGAGATAAATACCCTTTTTACTTTGCAAAAAAGAGTTCTTTTGGAAAAATCATTTGTATTTGGCATGATTGTTTTTATAAAACCAGAAATGAACAAATATTGTTTTCTGTGACAAAATTAGTGGCTTTAGAAAAATAAAGGTGTCTTAAAATAGATTATGAATGACACTTGAAAACGGGTAAGAAGTCGAGACGCTCCCTTTAATCGAGCTTGCGTATTATGAAAAAATAAGAAGGGAGCCTTGTAAAACATTTATTATCCCGTCAAAGAATAATGAACTGATCTGGATATATGATTTTGGAACATATATATATATAATTTAGAATACTTATATAAAAATAATGAAGAATTACATTGGTGTATAGTGAAAGAAAGCATAACCCGAATGAAAACAGTGGTTCAGGAAGAAAACCCTTACCTTATGCCCGAATGTGTTTTGTACTTGCCCTTAATGTCCTAGATAATCAAATTAAATCCATTAATTAATTAAATCAGAACCTTCTCTACATGTATTTGATTTAGTATAATTTTATTAAGTTCATTTTGTTGAAATATTGGGTGTCCTAGACCCAACTATGTAGTACTTTTGATTACCGTATCATGTGTACAGTTAGATATGCATGATGATATCTTACCATTATAGTGCAGATTTTTTCTGCGTCCACTATAATAATGGTAATGTCCAAAGGTTAATTGTCGTGTCAAGAGGTTATAGTAGATCCCAGGCTATAATGAGAACCTTGAGATACAATGACATTTATCTTAAATATATGTTCTATAGTCTAGATACATCTTACTGACTGGACACAATAGATGTCTGACTATCAGGTGCGGGGGGCTCATAAGTATTGAGACTTCTTCTCATGAAGTTCGCACTTGGTGATCTCTAGTAGTGAGATCATGAGGACATACCCGCCAATAGGAACACCACATGTTTTGGGTGTCATTGGTTGTTCCTATCTACGGACATGTGTATTGGTCTCCTGACTTGAGACCATTACCAATCTATATCACTTAATTATGTACTTTGATGCAAGGCGAAAACCATGGCAGTAATGTCATGGCGAGGTAGTTTGTGTTGAGTGCGTTATTAGTGGTATGATGTTGGTTGAATGGTCAAGAAATGATTTGTCGCTTCCGAGTTTAGGAAGTTTTATATCTCATGCCTGGTTGATCAGGATGGTGCCGCCTTCATAAGTCTTTGGCCAAAGCAATAGAAAGGAAAATCCATCCGGATAGATCAACAAATGATAAAGAAAGATAAGGATGATGACACAAGAGTGCGTCCTGCTTTATGAGATATCAAATGACAAAGAGACTATAGTACACAGTCAGTGTTCGTAGGATGGTAGTCGTTGCTATGATTATCCTTATCTCTTTAGGGGCCATGATGAGTTGCTAGACTCCGCTCTTGGTCTGTGGATTTTATTCACTGCTATCGAGATAAGGGCCTAGAGGGTCACACACAACAACGTATTCAAGAATCCGCACCTATTCGGTTGAATAGGTATATGGACATAGTGGGCCCCACCACGGGGTCCAAGCATTGTCCAAGTTGTCGATCACCAAATTAATTAAATAAATTCATTAATATTCAAGTTATGAATATTTGGGATTGAATTTATTTAATGTATTTATGAGTTCAGTAAATACGAGAAAATATCAATCGAACGAATATTATTTTAATATTCAAGGTTCATTTAATATTAAGCGGGACAACGAGTCGAGTTAAATGGCTCAGATTTTATCACATAATATATTTTATATATATTACAAGTATGTGATAAAATAATAAATAATATTGGCACAGTTAAGTTCGTCAAAATTATTTATGTGGACGTTGAAATATACGGGGGCCGGGGAACCCAACCGGGTATTTCTCAACGTCTCTATAAATAAGAGAGGAGACTCTCTCTCTTTGATGTGCAATTCACTATTCATTCATTTGCATGGAATGAAAGTTGAGAGCCTCTCTCTCATCCCGCTTATTAGAGAGAGAAGAACTCAATCCAAGATGCTCAGATCGTGATCTCTCTTCTGCATCAAAGGCTTCTTGATGCGGTGATCGTCGGGACGTCGAGAGCATCGTCGGATCGCCGCGCTAGCACCTGGAGTTCAACGATCAGCGTTCCTGCGGATTTTTGGAGCGCGTGTGGACGATCTAGAGGGATCCTGCTTTGGATCCTTCAAGCGACGATCACCATCGGCTGGCAGCAGTCGATCGCACCTTCGGATTTGAAACGGGTACGTTTCCTTTTTTTATTTTGTGCTCTTTACAATCTACGTGAGATCCTCGGACCTCTCTGGGGCTCGGATCGTCGACGACGACAAGTTCCGTCGTTCCGCCGATGAAAATTTTAAAATCTCCGGCCCACCGGCTTCCGTTGCGGGCCCTGGAAACCTAACAGTGGTATCAGAGGGAGTTGCGTAAATTTTTTGAGCCTAGAAAATTAATTTGCATAAAAAATACGTAGAGGGTTCAAAGACGGTTCCAACAGTTCAAACCGCGCGGCAATCCGATGTCGAATGACCAAGTTATGGTCAGTTTAAATTTTCGAATTGGATCAAATTCACAGTTTGATCTCGGGTTCTAATTTTATTTCATTTTGTTGAACCGATTAAAATTCAATCAGTTCATTAGAAATAAAATTAATTGTGGAAATTATATTTTATAAATAACATAATTTTCACAATAATTTTATTATTAGAATAATAATTATTTTATTATTATAATAATATAATAATAATAAATTATTATTTCATTATAATAATTATATTATTATTTAATTTAAAAGGTTATATTTAGCCTTAAGAATAATAATGGAAAAGACTTGAAAAGCTAAGTGTTAAAGTTGTTTAAAAAAATGGGTGGAACCAAGACTTAAAAGAAGTCTTTATAAAACACAAAAAAGGGGAGGCCGGATGTGCGGTCAAGCAAAGCACAACAAACAAAAAAGGGGGGGGGGGGGTCCTGTGCATGGAAATAGGAGAATAGCAAAAAAAAAAGGGTAGCAGCAGGGGGTCCGAGCGGACCCCCTCCCTCTCCCGCGCGGCGCACTGCAGTGCCGCCGGGAGTCCACCCCGGCGCGACGGAAAGCCAGGGGCCGCCGCACCCCCTCTCCCCGCGCTCCCTGCAGCAGCGCCAGCACCCCGAGCCGCCGGCCAAATCTGGCCGGGCTTCTCCCGCCGGTGCTACGAGCAGGGCCGGCCATCCCGACCTCCTCCGCAGCTCGCACGCATCTCCTCCGGCCAGTCCAACATGGCCTCCACCGTTTTTTCCCCTCTCGGCCGCACACCAGGGACAACGAACCAGGGTTCCTCCTCAGGCCAGGCGCCGCGCCTACGCCTCACACCGCTCGGGCCGCATGGCCACCGGCCGACGCGACCACCGCAGCCCGGGCCTCCTCCGCTCGGCACAAGCAGGCAGATCAGCTGCACCCTCCCTTCACAGAAGCCACCCTGGTGCCCTCCGGGTCGTCGCCTCTCGCAGCACCAAGGAGCGCCGCCACCGGAGCTCCATGCCGTCGATCCGCCTACCTCCACTCGGCACCCCACCGCGCGAACCAGAGGGGCTCCTCTGGCACCGCCTCACTCGTCGCTATCAAGCCTCCCCTCGGCACACCAGCCCACGGCCCAGGCAGGGTTCACCAACGCACCTCCGGTCGAAGCCCGCCACCGCATGACAGTAAACCTAGCAGCGGCTGAACCTCCGACCATTCGCCGCTGACTAGACTCTGCGAGAATGTCGCGGTCTTCTCTCGACCGTGTGCTACAAGCCGAACCACCCTGGGCACCCGGTTCCCCCCGCGCAGTTCCCGCACCCTATCGAGAGAGGCGCCGCCTCCAACAGCGGTAGACCACGCAACGCGTCCCCCCCGGGCAGCAGGTAACCGGTCCAGGTTTTTTAATCAGATAATTAATTTAATTTAATTTAATTTAATTAATTAATATATTAATTATGGATAAAATGATAAAATTTTAAATACCCAAGATTAAAATTAATTTAATTTTTGAAATTAAATTAATTAGTTGACCGATAATTAATTAAATTATTTGAATTTAATAATTAATTAAATTAAATTAAATTAAATCACCCTCATACTTATTTATGCATTTTAATTTTTATCGCGCATTTTATACCCGCCTACTGGTCTTGAGTACCGACCCCGTTTGTCTGCATTTATTTATTTAATTAACTATTTAAATGCGTGCAATGATTGTAATTATATAAATGACGGTCTGCGCATCGTCTTCTTTTCGGTTAAAATGTATAAGGACCTGCACGTCCAATTGATTTGATATACATTTATACCCCAGTCCCCCTCGCCTGCGCGCGAGTATTCTTGTACTTCGGACGAAGACGACGAGCGATGTCGACCCCGCCAAGACGAGGCGAAGCACATTGATCAAGACGATGCAAGACAACACGTGGACCACGCCAAGACGAGGTGGTGCTCCAAGACGTGACGTGGACTCCGCCAAGACGAGGCGATGCTCCAAATGAGAAGCAGACATACAACACAGAAAATAATAGATAATAAAATGCATAAAGAAGCGGTGTATGTTTTTCTATTAAAGTTTAGTTGTGAGCGCGACAACATAGATGAACAAGTTTAATAGGAATGGATCACATTCGTCGAGAGAAAAACATAAACCCTCAAAGAAAATATTAAGTCACAAACAGTCTTCCATCATTCAAGTTTGAACAAAACCGGGTGTTCGAGGTGCCGGTTCATGCTTCAGCTGAGGGTGCCTCTTACTACCAGTGAGTTCTTATTTGTGTGGTGGGTCGACTTAACTAAAATTGCAGCAAAGATATAGCCTTAGCTAGTTTGTTGTAATTTTAGAGGCAAACGTTGAGTAAATCAGTAAATGGTTTTTGAAGCTGGGACTTCACTCAACAGATCAAGGAACCGTGAGCTAATGCGGTTGGCCAACCAAAAGCCTACCTTGGACCCTCCGAGTAGTGGCGTAGCCCTATCTTGTAGATTATGAGGGAGGTTCATGGATCCTTGCCACTAGAATACTCAAGAGTATTCCGATTCTAGTACATAGGGTTCCTAGAATTCAAAAAATTAGTGGGAGACATTTAATGATTAAATAATCAGTAATGTCAGATTAGGTAATCACATAAAAGTACAATCTACTAAAGTACATTTGTAGATAATGGAAAGCAATACCATAATAAAACTGTGATAAACATTGGACAAAGTTAATTTCCAAACAAGCACGAATTTCCTAAATGTAGTATAGGCACTCACGCACATTACAACTACAATGGAAATTCAAGGAGCTTGTGTCCCAACCTGTTAAGCCACCTTAAGAAGCGAGGGTGTAAAACGGATTACAGGAGACTCATGAATCAAGTATATGATGGTTCTATCATAATGCTATCCTCAACGTCTAATGTTAGTTGTGGTCGTTACATCAAGACTTGGATGATGATTACATGTAGTCTCATCTCCAAGATCCTTTCGAGGAGAAAGTGAAGTAAGATTTGAATGTGATGGTTGCACTCGGTTTGTGTAAAGTGAAAGATAGTTCATAATCTTTCATGCCATCCCATTTCTTATACCTTTTACACCCAAATTACTCTAGTTTCGTTTAAAGGTACAAACGAACGGTATAGAGTAAGCGCTTCATTACCTTTAAGGTAATATTTTCCAAGTAATAAGAATATTAGAGATAACTCCATATTTTATTCTTATGGAGAATACATTGAATGGAAAGGCGAAAAGACTTATGACAAGTTACACCAAAGGAACCTTCATCATGTCCTTCAATGAAAAGTGGTTATTTAACAGAAGGTTATTTGCATCACATAATGAAATGAATTCATGGATGTTTAAAAACTGAAATACAAGAAGCAAGTACCCACTCCTCGTTCATTTAATATTCATCAAATAAAAGTATTGTTTTCTCACATACTTCTTGGGTATTAAAATACAATATGCTTTTCACATATTTGTATTGAAATACAATAATCAAGTAAGTAGAGAAACATTACTAGAAGTAAAGTGTCTTCCCTAAGCAGCTGAGAAAGGGTGATTCCTAAGTCAGCAGGGAGAAACACATAACTTCTAATTGCCAAATGATTGATTCAAATTGAACAAGTTGTGGATCATAACCAAAAACATTTATCTCATGTTCGCATTTGGACATGATGAGACATTATTCCATGTTTTGGAATGAATGTTGTTTGAGGTAACATACTCAAAAAATAGTTCATTACTATTTGAATCAATGGAAATACATGATGAATATAAAATGTAAGACCTACCCAGTTGTGGAAATGTGATTATTTGTCAAGTAAAACTAAAATCAGAAGTCAACAATATACCAAATATGGTATTTAGGCTCGGCACAGCTAAACACCTATGGTATTATTGACACCCTTAGTTTGGACAAAGAAACCTTTAGAAATAAAGGCATGCCACAAAGCTTTCCGAGGTTAGTTCAATAAGACAGTGTGAACTATTACAAAGAAAGAAAGAGGTAAAGATACTTCATAAGATTAATTTAAGTCATTAAGGAATGTGCCAATGAAGTATAAGTTTGGTCAGAAGATATTAGTTGCTTCAGATCGGCAGGCCGAAGAATATCTTGACTAAACAAACATCGATCATGATAATGTAGCGTGGAGTAATTCCTAAACGCATGTTACCTTATCTACATCACTGTATTGATGTTCATAAGGAGGATCGATGATGAGTCTTACATATTAACATTGATCAACGGAAATGTAGCGCGAATCAATTCCTAAACGCACATTTTATACATCAAAGTTATGATGTAAGTTGTATCAATGTTACAACCTGAAGAAACTTCCATTATATTTCATGATGTGCTTTGCAAATAACGTCTTAAACCCATAACCAATATGCCAACTAAAATGACAAATGGATATCATACGAGTCATATTATGATGAAAAATCCATTATGTCATAGGATGTGTTTAGATGCAAAGTGTTTGTTAGGATTTACACAAACATGAATCAAGTTAAACACATCGTTCATTTGAGGTAATTATCCTAACAGTTTCTTAAGATATTACCTAAATCCCTAAGATAGAAAATATGTATTCAAGTATTAGACTACATTTCTACACAAGGGTTCACATCTCTATTAGATATAGTGGGAGCTGAATTGACTTGAACTTAGTCAATGCTCGAGATGCACAAATGGTTGGCATAGGGAAGAAGTTCCACAAGTACATGTGGAATAGGCATGTTCCAGAGACACATACTGCGTAGGAAGAATGAAACCATAGTGATGGTTTTATATTCACTGCGGCCGGTGATAAATTATTCATTAAGAATAATAAATCCTACAAGTAAGAAGTATATGGAAACAAGCTAAGATTGAAAAGATCAACTAAAATTCAATAATGGATTCCATGTATCAAATTGAAAAGGGGGTTATAAATTGAATACTGCAGTGGGTATTCAAATGAAATAATACATGGATGGTACAAGTATGGTACTAATAAGGCTCAATTGGTTATACCAAGTCGGTACGCCTAAATCTATTAGAATTTTACTTGTCATAGCTGAACTTCTATGATCATGGTATTGGTCATTGGATTTCAAGATCATCTTTGGTGGAAGGTGTCTATACGACGCAACCAGAAAGAGATGATGTCATCAAATGATGCCAATAAGGGTTACAAGTTACTGAAATCCAATTCTGGATTAAAGTAAGCAACAAGATCTTAGAGCATTCATTATAAATGAATCTTTTCCTTGTGTCTACCAAAGGTTAGTGGGAGCGCCAATGTTTTCCAAATATGTTCAGAAACATATGGAAAACAATTTTTGATCTTACAGTTAGATAAGATCAGGTTAAAAGAAATTCTCCAATGATTGACTTTAAGTAGCAACCTAAGTTATAGGGAACAGAATCCACTGAGTTAGATCCAAAGGTTGCTTGGTCCTAGTCAATCGTACATAGAGTGACATTGTATTGAAAAATACAAGTTGGAAAAATTCAAGTTCATAATTGTTTCCTATGTCACATGGATTAATCTCTTCAAGTTAATATGTTCAGAACATAGGAAGAGATTAAATTTGTGAATTGATACCATATTCTTTAGTGATGGATCAATCACATATTCCATAATATGTACAATAATTGATACTGCTAGGATATAATTTATTATAGGAAGATATCAATTATTTCCAGGAGCACTGCAAGTGATGCAGTCAGAACTATCATTTTGTACTTCGGTAAGTACAAATGATATGTACCTGGAATATGGAGAGGAAGGTATACTAGTTTTGGTGGGACACAAACTAGAAATCCTTAGATCAATTTGATCTAGTATCGTAGTTAGGAAAAGGAGATGAGCGAGTCAAGCTCATAAAAGCTTGTGGTAGCCATACCTACAAATACCGAGTACATTGCAGCTTCTAAGGCAGCTAAGAAGCAGTTATAAATTGCAATGATCTGTTCCAATTCTTGGATTCACACCTAGTGAGAAAAGTATTATTATAATGAGAATTATGATATTCTTACTAGCCAAGTTCTTAAGTTATGACAATGGACAAAAGTAATATACTCGGGGATACCCTGTCTTGAGAAGTTTTACACAAGCATATGAGGTCGCATATAACAGATATGCCACGCGGTGAAAATGTGGCAGGCCCAGTAGTTAAAGCCCTTACTCAGTAGAAGCATGGTATTTATCATTTCAGTAGCTAACAAGTTTAGTTAGAAAGTTGTCTCTAGTGCAAGTGGGAGTGTTTAAATAGTGGGTTCCCTAGACCCAACTATGTAAAACTTTTAATTACCGTATCATGTGTACAGTTAGATATGCATGATGATATCTTACCATTATAGTGCAGACTTTTTCTGCGTCCACTATAATAATGGTAATGTCCAAAGGTTAATTGTCATTTCAAGAGGTTATAGCAGATCCCAAGCTATAATGAGAACCTTGAGATACAATGACATTGATCTTAAATATATGTTCTATATTCTAGATACATCTTACTGACTAGACACAGTAGATGTCTGACTATCAGGTGCTGGGGGATCATAATCATTGATAATTCTTCTCATGAAGTTCTCACTTGGTGATCTCTAGTAGTGAGATCATGAGGATAGACCCACCAATAGGAACACCACATGTTTTGGGTGTCATTGGTTGTTCCTATCTACGGACATGTGTATTGGTCTCCTGACTTGATAACATTACCAATTTATATCACTTAATTACGTAATTTGATGCAAGGCGAAAACCATGGCAGTAATGTCATGGCGAGGTAGTTTGTGTTGAGTGCGTTATTAGTGGTATGATGTTGGTTTAATGGTCAAGAAATGATTTCTCTTTCGAGTTTAGGAAGTTTTATATCTCAGGCCTGGTTGATTAGAATGGTGCCGCCTTCATAAGTCTTTGGCCAAAGCAGTAGAAAGGAAAATTCATCCGGATAGATCAACAAATAATAAAGCAAGATAAGGATGATGACACAAGAGTGCGTCCTTCTTTATGAGATATCAAATGACAAAGAGACTATAGTACACAGTCAATGTTTGTAGGATGGTAGTCGTTGCTATGACTATCCTTATCTCTTTAGGGGCCATGATGAGTTGCTAGACTCCGCTCTTGGTCTGTGGATTTTATTCACTGCTATCGAGATAAGGGCCTAGAGGGTCACACACAACAGCATATTCAAGAATCTGTACCTATTCAGTTGAATAGGTATATGGACATAGTGGGCCCCACCATGGGGTCCGAGCATTTTCCAAGTTGTCGATCACCAAATGAATTAAATAAATTCATCAATATTCAAGTTATGAATATTTGGGATTGAATTTATTTAATGTATTTACGAGTTTAGTAAATACGAGAAAATATTAACTGAACGAATATTATTTTAATATTTAAGGTTCATTTAATATTAAGCGGGACAGCGAGTCGAGTTAAATGGCTCAGATTTTATCACATAATATATTTTATATATATTACAAGTATGTGATAAAATAATAAATAATATTGGTGTAGTTAAGTTCGTCAAAATTATTTATGTGGACGTTGAAATATACGGGGGCCGGGGAACCCAACCAGGTATTTCTCAACGTCTCTATAAATAAGTGAGGAGGCACTCTCTCTTTGATGTGTAATTCACTATTAATTCATTTGCATGGAATGAAAGTTGAGAGAATCTATCTCCTCCCGATTCTTAGAGAGAGAATCACTCTATCCAAGATGCTTAGATCGTGATCTCTCTTATTCATCGAAGGATTCTCAATGCGGTGATCATTGGGACGTCGAGAGCATCGTTGGATCGCCGCGCTAGCACCCGGAGTTCGACGATCGGCGTTCCTGTGGATTTTTGGAGCGCGTGTGGATGATCTAAAGGGATCCTACTTTGGATCCTTCAAGAGACGATCACCATTGGCTGGCAGCAGTCGATCGCGCCTTCATATTTAAAGCGGGTACGTTTACTTTTTTTATTTTGTGCTCTTTACAATCTACGCGAGATCCTCGGACCTCTCCAGGGCTTGGATCGTCAGCAACGAAAAGTTCCGTCGTTCCGCCGATGAAAATTTTAAAATCCCCGACCCACTGGCTTCCGTTGTGGGCCCCAAAAACCTAACACATTTATGACATTTTGATGAGTTATAAGACACAATTTTATTGCTTGGGAGCGTTCGTTTCCTTTATTTTCATGATCAGTATACTTGTATATGTGTATGAAAGTTCACGTGGAATGAGTATAATTCTCAAAAATTGGATTATATGTTATTAATGAACATCCATAAGTTTAAATGGATATATATATATATATATATATATATATCATTTGGTTATATGGTATGAAGACATTTAGTGATAATCATTTATATTATTACGACGGTTATTGTTCACAACGAACTCATTTTGTTTTATCGTTTAATATTATGTAAATATGTTACTTTCATAACATAAGAAATACTGTAACACATATATTATAGTATGGTTTAATCATAAAAACGATTTCATTACCATCCTTGAAGGAGCATGTGAAGAATGAAAATCTATCATCCATGAAGGTTGTAAATCAGCACTTCACAGACGATGATTTCATTTTTTAAAATAAAAGAGTGAATGAAAAGAGTTTGATGAAGGATATTAATTTACCATGATATTATTACAGTATATAGATGATACCATATTTATGACCATTTGGACAGAGTAAGCGAGGAGTAAAAATAATAAAGAAAAAAACTTGAAAAGAAATTAAAAGGAAAAGGAAGAGGATGTTACCTCTTGAATAATCCTCCTTGAGAACCTCCTTAAGAGGATTGGTTTTGGTCTTTTTATGAGACCAAGAGATCTTGGACATTGGGGGAGGCTTGGGGATAGTATTGAGAAGAAATTTGACAAGGTTAAAATGCTTAGAGGTGTGATAAGATGGGGTGGTATTTATAGTGGAGGAGAGGAGTGATTTTTGAATATTTAATTCATTTGTTTATTATTTTGACTTAAAACAATGAATAGTTTGATCATTATAACCAAATATATTAAAATAATTAAGGGAAGTTTGATATTATGTTTCTTACATCATTGATGACTCAAGGAATAGTGTATTTAACTTATAATGTATTTATACCGTAAATTATCGTATTTTACTATTCACAAAATTCAAGTATTTTAGAAAAATCCCAAAAAATCAACCTAACCATTTTTCGACGTGTAGAGTTTAAAAATAAACTAAATTTTATAAAAATAATTTTATAAATATGAGAAATTTAATTTTTAATTAAAATCATTATTAACTCAAAAAATAGAGTTTTTAAAATTATAACTGATTTTATAGCACTTTGAAAAATTAACTAAGGTCTCATTAAATTATCATAAAATCATAAGAAGACAAAGTATTTATTTATGAATACATTTTATGAAAATTAAATTTCTTTTAAATCATTTTATTAATTATAAAATTGTAATTAAATATATATGACTTACAAAAATACCAACACTTAATTATTAATTTTTAAAATATTCACTTACTTATACTATGATATAATTATATCATACTTTCATTTATAAGATGATTAAATTTTATTTATACAAAAAATGGTCAGGTTACAATTCATTTGGTTGATTTACTATTCATAATGGTCATATTACTATTCCTAATGCCAAGTTACTATTTCATCGGTATATGTTCCTTAACTTATAGAAATACATATTATTTCATTCATTCTTCATTTATAAATTTTGTATTGTGTTTTATATGTGATCTATACTATATGAAATAAACATAGGGAAATATCATTGATAAAATTCTGGGTCGTTACATTCTCCGCTCCTACAAAAATTTCATTCTTGAAATTTTCAGAATGTCACCTCATAAAAAGACTCGGGTAGTTATTCATCATAAGATCCTAAAGTTATCACATTTCCTCTTCAATTTCATGATTTTTTTCAAAGTACCTTTACCAACTGAGTCGTCTGATTCCTCAACACTTGTTCTTTAGTGTCCAAAATCTGGATAGGTTCTTCACAATAAGATAAACCAGGTTCCAATTCTAATTCTTCAAAAGTGAGAACATGCATTGGTTCTGACATGTACTTCCTTAACAAAGAGATGTGGAACACATTGTGAACTTTGGAAAGGTTAAGCGATATTTCCAAATGATAAGCCTCAACTCCAATTCTTTCCATAATTTCAAAAGGACCAATGCACCTGGGGCTCAGTCTCCCATTCTTCCCAAATCTTATAACACCCTTCCATGAAGATAATTTCAATAAAACGTGATCTCCCACTTGAAATTCCAAATGATTCCTTCAATTATCCGCATAGCTCTTTTGCCTACTTTGAGATCCTTTGTTATGAGTTTGAATAGTCTTTACCTTTTCTATTATTTCATCCACAAGCTCTAGGCCTATAAGTTTCCTTCCACCAACTTTATCCCAACATGTTGGTGTACGACATCTCTTTCCATACAATGCTTTATATGGTTCCATTTGAATACTTGAATGGAAACTATTATTGTAGGAAAACTCTACCAAAGAAAAATACCAACCCCTCATACCTTGAAAGTCGAGGGAGAATGACCTTGACATGTCTTCTAATGTTTGAATAGTCCTTTCAGACTGCCCATCACTTTGAGGGTGATAAGAAATACTCAAACGAAGCTCAGTATCCAAAGATTTATGATTTTTTTCCTATAATTTCGATGTAAATTGTGGATCATGATCAGACACAATAGAAAGAGGTTCTCCATAAAGTCTTATAACTTCATTAATATATAGTCGTGAAATACGCTCTAGTGAAAAATTCTCACTTGTAGTGAGGAAATGTCCAGATTTGGTATGTCAATCAACAATCACCCATATCGAATCATTCTTTATTAGAGTTTTTGGTAATCTAGTGACAAAATCTATAGTGATGTCATCCCATTTCTAGTGATGCAAAATGGGCCTGTGACCCCTGAGCTTTGTGGGTTTGGGGCAGAATCGGGGTGGGGTGGGCCAAAAAATTTGATCGTTTAGAGCGCGAACCAATGCAGGTTGAGCCCACGTGGGTTCGGGCTTACCCATGGGCCTAATTTAAAAAAAATATTATTTTTACAATATTTTTTTAATATTTTAGTTTTTTAATAAAAAATTATGATTAAACCATGACATACGATTTCTCACCGTAATTATCATACTAATTCACCATTCATTCACATGTGAAGTTTAAATAGGTTTATATTTATTATTTTAATATGATATTATAATATTTATATTGTAATTATTCACCATATTCACATGACGTGTCATCCCACCTCTCGAAAAAAGGAACTCATCTCCCTTGTACATGGTTTCAATTCTAAAAGAGTTATTATAATCATAATATTTTTTGGGTACATTTAATTTTTTTATTATTTAATTTTATTTTTTTATTAAGAAAATAGGAAAGTACCTCAGGGGAACCCTAATAGCCTCATTTGAAACCAATTGTTGTTTGGAAAGTCTTTGTTCATTCCAGCTATTCGCATCACCACATGACCAACATTATCATTCTTCACGTCTCACTGATCACTCACCTACTTTTCATAGCAATAGTTCGCCATCACATCATCATCACCACATGCCACCATTAAACCATATAAAAATGTTCCACCACATCCCTTAAAACTCTAGGTATTGTCAATCCATACTTCTCCCAACAGAAACCATTATGAATAAGAAAAAAATACAATATTTAAATGATTATAAATAGTATATATTTTTTAAAATGTGGGAAACTTGTAGGATTATACGGGGTGGGGCAGGTTTAAATTTTTTTGTTCGCATTATATGCGGCATTTTACGGACAAACCCATGTGGTATCAAACCCGCACAGGCTTGGACCACCCCGCCCTGACCCACCCATTTCCCATTACTACCCATTTCCATGTAGGAATAGATAGGGGTTGCATGAAACCTCTAGGATGTTGTCTTTTACCCTTGACCTATTGATAGACTAAACATATTGATACATAATCAACAATTTCCTACTTCATATTATCCCAACATAAATGTTCCTTCAGATAACTATACACATTAGTGCTACCAAGGTGTATAGAGAAGTTATAGATATGGCCATCATATAATAACTCTATTTTTATCTCAGGTATAGAGGTAACATAGATCCTCCTCTCAAATTTCAGAATTCCATCCTCACACATGATGTCTGGAAACTTCCCATCATTCAAAACATTAATTTTCTTTTGAATATTCTCATCATCACACTGAGAAATTTTAATTCTTTCTAATAAAGATGTTTGGGAAAACAATTGAAAAAGTAATGATGTTTCACCTTCCTTGATAATTCCCATATCCATCTTTTATAGATACATGTACACAGGGTCCTTATCAATCCTCTTTTTTTTTAGAACTCCATGATCCTTCCTGCTCAATGCATCTGCTAATTTATTCACCTTCCCTGGGTGGTAGTGTATTGAAAAATCACAATCCTTGAGTATTTAGAGCCATCTATTTTTCCTCATGCTGATTTATTTTCATGAGAAGATATATTTCAAACTCTTGTGATCCGTATATATCTCACATATTTCACCATAGAGATAGTTTCTCCATATCTTCAGAGAAAAATTATAGTTGCTAACTCAAGATCATGAGTTGGATAGTTCTATTCATGAGTTTTTAACTACCTTGATGCATAGATAATAACTCTATCATTATGCATAAGGATACATCCAAGTACTTTCTTTGATGCATCACTATAAATCACAAATCCACCATTTCCTGATGGTAGATTCAAGATCGGAGAATTCACTAATCTTCTATTTAATTCATCAAAACATTCTTCAAATTCTTTTGTCTGTATGAAATTAACCCTTTACGTGTAATCTTGGTTAATGGGTTATCTAATCATGTGAAGTTTTGAAAAAAACACTGATAATAACCTACTAAGCCAATAAAACTACATACCTCAGTTATATTTGTTGGTGTAGGCCATTCCTAAACCTCCTTTTTCTTTAAAGTATTAACTGAGATTCCATCCTTTATAAAATATGTCCAAGAAAAGAAACTGATTAAAGCCAAAATTCATAATTTCTAAAATTCCCATATAAGTCATTTCTTCTAAGAGTCTTTAGAACAATCCACAATTGATTCTCATGGTCTTCGTAGATTTTAGAGTATATCAATATATCTTCAATAAATACCACAAAAAAGTTATCAAGATATTCCTTGAAATATATGTTCATTAGATCCATGAAAATGGAGGGAGAATTAGTCAGTCTAAATGGAATTACTATAAACTTGTAATGTCCATACTTGGTTTGAAATGCTCTCTTTATAATATCTTCCTTCTTCACACGTAACTGATGATATCTAGATCAAAGGTCAATCTTATAAAAATATTGAGCTCCATGAAGTTGATTGAATAAGTCATCAATATGAGGTAGCGTATACTTGTTATTTATTGTAATAGCATTAATTTCTATATAGTCAATGCAGAGCCTCATAGATCCATATTTCTTCTTGACAAAGAGAAAAAGGTCTCCCCGTGGAGAAATACTAGGGTGGATAAATCCTTTATCACTCAATTATTCTAATTTTTTCTTTAGCTCCACTAATTTCACTGTAACCATTCTATAAGGATTATTTTATATAGGCCCAACACTAGGAATTAAATCAATATAAAACTCAACTTACCGCTCTAGAGGATCTCCAAGTAAATCCTCTGGAAATACATCAACATATTATTGCACAATAAGTACATCCTCAATTTGAATATTTATCTCCTCTCCTATAAATATTTCATTCTCTTCCTCCCCAAGAATTGGATTCATTAGAGAAACTGGGGGTGAATCTAGATAAGAATCATATGGAAAGGTTTCTAATCTAAAGATAAGGGACTCTACATCATTCTCAAAAATTGTAACTTCTTTCTTATTTCAATATATTTTCACTTCATAATTTTAAATCCAATTCATAATGAGTATTATATCAAAATCAATCACGATTATGATGATAAGGTCATAAACTAAATCACGTTTATGTGTCATAAAGGGGACAGAACGACAAAACTTTGTTTCAATGATACTTCCCTTAGGAGTTTTGACTGAAAACTCCTTTATTAAATCAAAAGGGAAATGTATAATTTTATAAGAAATCTGGGAAGATATAAAAGAATATGATGATCCAAAATCAAACAAAGCATCGACTAAGTTTGAGGAAACTATTAATGTACATGACACTATATCATTAAGAACTTAAACCTCAGTAATTGTGACCACATAAGCTTGGCCTTTCTCCCTTGGCCTTCTTTGGGGAAAGTTTCCTTAGTGTTTAGGGAAATAATTTTCATAATGTCCCATATCTTTGAAATTTTGGAATTAAACATTGGTAGATTATTTATTTCCCTTACAATCATGGGATCAGTAGCCTTTTCTTTACACTTGTAACAAACACCTATACCCTTCAGGCAAGTATCAAGGTGTTTCTTCCCACAATTATCACAGGATGGAAAATCAAATCTTTCCTTCTTCATCTTTTCCTTATTTCTTTTTCCAGAGTGTTTAGTATCCCTCTTCTACTCTTTATTTACTTTGAATTCATATGACTTAGAGAATTATTTTTCCATCTTGATAGCATATGAGACTATATCTTCATACGATGAGAAATTTTGGGAGAATAGTACCCTTAATAGGAATGTTTTAAACCATAAAATAATAAATCAATATTTCTCCTTGGATTATGTATATAGTCCACGACATTCCTTTCTAACCTTGTAAATTTGGTTTCATACTTGAAAACTTTATCATCATACTTTTTCATTAGATTCAAGAATCACCTTTCCATATCTTCTCATTATTCACAAGGAAAATATTTTTCTAGGAAAATTTCCTTAAAATCCATCAATTTCATATTTTTAATTTATTTATTTTCCTTTGTGTTTTGAATTAGTAACCACCATTGATAAATATCCCCCAATAGATGATAAACTTCCATGAAAACCTTATCCCTTTAATTACTTCCCAAAGTGAGAAATATCTTCTCTAAGGAACTTATCCACTGATTAGATACAAATGGGTTTGTAGTCCCATTGAATGATGGAGGTTGCTGTCACATAAATTGGTCTAACATTTCTCCTCTACATTGTGGATTAGGATGATTTATATGGGTAAGGTTATTGATCATAACCCGAGTCAGCTATCCCAGTATAGTTATAAGTTTCTCAACACCATTCACAAATCCAATACCAACATCATTATCTTATATATGAGGGAAATACCTACATGGGATATGTGAATTGATATGGTTTCCATTACTTCCAATAGGATCCATTTCTAAATAATATTATAAACTAGATTAGGTTATGAATCGTAATGTATAATCTAAAACTAGAAAAACACTTGACATAAATTGAAATTTTATGCATAACTAGTCTCATAATCATAATTATGGTTTCTTTGGGGACATATTTACTTTTAAATACTTCATAATGGTTTATAAAGAAAATGTGACTTATCCTAAGCATATCCCCCAGGAGTGTCAAACCAGGTGCGCAGTAAGGCCCATTTTCATGTACCAGGTTACCCCGAGTCGGGCCCAGGACACCTTGTCGGAGTTGTTACCCCTAGCTACATCTGTTCCAAAACCACGTCCACTTGTATTATCCATACATGGATGTATTTCTAGGAAGTTCCAAATAATATATACTTTAACAAAATTTTATTATGCTCTTCTATTCTTATCTTCAAAGTCTATCTTAGGGCTATGTTTAATAATCTATGTTTTCTAAATCTAGTTTCCAAGGTTTCTACTAAAATTTCTCTGATACCAACTGTAAATACCCTGACCCCAGTAGCTTAGAGACGATTCCTTTCTTTATTATATTATTATGATTATAAGGAATTCACATCCTAAAGGACCGATTAGTTTATCAGTTTTAGAAGCTAGATTACATACATGAACTTTACATTTAAACTTGAAAAGAAAAACAATATAAAAACTTCATTGGAAACATCCATACCTCCTAGATCATCCTTGAAAGTCATTCATAATATACCTCTTAGCACCCTGGGGAAAAAATAAAAACATAACAAAGGGGTTATATCAGATGCTCAAACAAGGGTAAGTAATACAACAGAAGCATAAATATCAAGTCATGGTAAATAACTAAAAGTACACATGCCATTAAAACATAATCTTGAACATAATATAGCAGGAATAAAAGATGATTAAATAACTCCATAATAAAACATAACCATGGATATTCTACTAGTTGAATAATCACATGGAATATCAATTAATAATTTCATAATGAGGGAATGAATAATTTTGTACATCATAATCACATCGTTAATGTCTCGGCCATGACATCATACATAATGGGTAAAAACCTAGGCTAGTTTGTCTCATGAGACCTATCGATGCACTGAGGGGATATAGTGAGACCCACCTATCACTTACTAAGTCCAATGAATTCCTCATATGAATGGGGATAAACATAAACAATTTATACATATGAAATGTAAATAACTTTCCCCAATCTATAAACATAATCACTAACCATTCTGAGTAGTATGGTGAATGGTATCAAGACAGCACATCAACAATCAAAATAATCATGAATCCTTTAATAAAATATGGTTTATGATAAACATAAGAGATAAACCTCAATAAAGAATAAAATTCTACATAGGTGTTGAAAAATATGAAAATACTCTAATAAAATCATCGATGAATTCTTGAGAGAAATACCCTTTTTTACTTTTCAAAGAAGATTTCTTTTGAAAAAATCATTTCTATTTGTCATGAATGTTTGTATAAAACTAGAAATGAAAAAATATAGTTTTTAATGAAAAAATTATTGATTTTAGAAAAATAAAGTTGTCTTAAAATAGATTAAGGATGACACTTGAAAATGGGTAAGAAGTCAAGGTGTTCCCTTTAATCGGACTTGCGTATCAGGAAGAAATGAGAAGAGAACCTTGTAAAACATTTATTATCCCATAAAAGAATGATGAAATGATCTAGAGTGGAGACGAGATTGGGTTCCACCCTTTCAATCCTTTTCTCATGAAAAACTTATCCACGATGACCACACCGCCCATGGAAGAGTAGTTTTCTTAGTGATCGGTCTATCTTATACCCTATTCATTTAATTATTTTGAATAATTGAGCTACTATAATTCAATTAATATAATCCATGAATTGATTTTTTTAATTATAAGAAACTAAGAAAGCAATTGAACAATTAACACAAAAATACGCGAGGTCGAGTATTGTATAAATTGTGAGAACGCAAACTTAATAGATAAAACAAGACCACACAAGATAAATTTGTAGAGATAAAATATAATACATAAGCTCAATACATCCTCATTTTCTAGAATAGACATGTTCATTAATTTACCACTGACCATAAGCTATCCTTAGAACATCAATCAAAGTAGGGTGATGTGATTGCATGTTTTGAAGATATCCTAGGGTTTAATTCTCTTCATATTTATGGTAAAGTTAATTCTCATAGGGTTAGGGGGTTAACAAATTATGGGATCATAATTAAGTGAATATTTATTTAAATGATAATTATTAATAAGTAAATGAAGAGGTAAATTTAGATTGATTATGTATTTTAAATATTGTCTAAAAAACATCTTCTTGTTGTGTCTTTTTAATCGAACTTCATTTCAAAAATAAAAACAAAAATATTATATAATCTTATTCCAGAAAACTTCTTCTAGTTTTATGAATGGTAACCCCCCACACATCCTTTAAAGTAGTTTTATTATTCCATTTTATGTTATTTTTAAAATACCTTTAATAAGTTGTCAAATTTACTTCATCATTTGAGAGACGACCTTGGTCAGCCACTCTACTACACCTAAGTACCCAAAAAAATCACTAATAATTTGAAGGCTCCCATGCCAGTGCCTTTTATAGATATTTATTACCAAGTTTCATCTTAAGTATGAAAAGGGGAAAGTAAATCCCCACCCACCAGTTACTTATGCATACATTATAAAGCAGGAAACATGGAACGATTTAATGAGTCGTCATAATGAGAAATCAATTTAGGTGCATTATAGTCAATAATATATTATTTGAAATTATTTATTTTATCAAATTTAATTCAAAATTTTTAATTTATGAAACAAGAAAATATTTATAAAAATAAACAATATGCATCACAACCAATGTACCCCTATCACAAAGTAAGGATGGGGTACGCTTCACTAGATAATAAAATGATATGTATTTTAAATCTATAATAAAATTTTAATGTGACATGAAACAACATATGTTATTTTATTTATATGAATATTGATGAATAAAAATATTAAGTCACTTACATCCCACGTCATGTGATATGGAAGGAGGCCCACATAAATAAAGAGGGTAAACTAGTTGATAAAAACACAAAAACAGTATGAGAAACACATTTAAGTATGAAATAATAGTAGTTCTTTATGATTTATAAAATTATTAAATAAAAATATATATTTATGTTCATATGTTTTTTATAAGGTTTCTAAAAAAGAATCAATAGTGATACTTGAATAAAAACTACATTCAGTAGATTTGAATCGATTGGAATAATATGGTCGCATTAGAGGTGTAGGTTTTAGAGTGTCACCTCAAACATATTTTGAGAAGAAAAAATTTCAAGAAAATACATACCAGATAATGAAAGGATTATAGGCACAAATATATGCTTTGTAAGATATTATTCTCCAATCTGGTTTGGCAGACCAATATATATTAAAGGATCAAATGAAATAAATAGTGGAACAAATATCAACACATGAACAACTAAATGAACCCACCATCTTTGAGGCTAGTCATTCCCCTTAACTAAATACCTTACCCAAGGTAATAAATTTTTTCATTACTCTTTGTACTAAATGTGAATCAAACAACTTTTGATAAATTTATATTACTAAAATTCTACAGTGTAAAGTTGAATGTGATTTCTATCTATCAATACCCATGCACTGCCTTATTATGATGGGTACAATATATAATATATCGGGAGACATTATACACAATAAATAACTCCCAAAAGATCACATGAGAGTGGGGATTGAATTAGATCAAGAGTCATACACTGAGTTTCCTATTCTACTTGATGATATAGATATTACAACAGTCAATGATGCTATTGGAACATTCATAACATGGTCATATAATATTATAAAGATATATGAGGTATATCCTTAATATTTTTTTCAATTGAAAAACCTATAATAGTTGATGAAAAAAGGTATGAAGCGAAGTATGGTATTTTAGATAGATAAAATGACGGGGAAACTGAAGGTTAGATCAAGACAATCAAATGAATCAATTAAGAAAAAAAAGGACCTTTCAGGAGTACCTTCTCCCTGTCAATTCCACTATAGGATATATTAAAATTAAAAGTTCATTCAAACACCACATTCACCCAGTTCTATACTAGGTGGGCATAAGGGTGTAACCCACCTATGTTGACAGATTACTATATCGAACCATCATCGCTCAAGTTGTCACCCTACGGGATGCTCTGCCATCTCTTCTGACAATGACTCCTTCCCTTTTGGGGATCTCTATAGAGTGACCTCTTCATGGGGAGGGGGGTTCCCTAGTGTAGAGGGTTCAAAAATTCCACCCATAGGGATTCCCTTTCTAAAAATAATAAATATTTTGATATGTCTTTACAAACACAGTTGGTCTCAAGATTATAAATGAGATTCTCAAGTTTGAATGGTTAGGTGTCTCAGTTATGAATACATACATGAGGTACATTTTCATAATACTTCTATCCAAAGAGTGATATATTATGTTCATTAATTTCAATAATTATTCATATGTTCTACATGCATTTATATTAATACTATATAAAGGGAAAATCCTACGAAGAATTATTTGGATTCATTAATCCCTAAATCATTTCTAAAGAACAAATATCTTTAGGGTTCGAATAAATTGATAAAAAAGATGATCTAACCAGGGTTTTTGAGAAGAAAATAACAGATTAAAGACTCTTGTTTATTCCTATAATGCAGGGGTAAAAATCTACAATCTAATCATATAAAATATATTTTTATTTTTTTCATTACTTATTTGATTTTTTTTAGGAAGCACTGGATGCTGATTGCAATCAATTTGGATACCTATTATATTTATTTTTTAGATCCAATACATGGATTTCCATCAAACTGAAAACACATGATGTGTATTATGAATTTTTAATGCACTACAATCAATATTTTACAGATAAACTTTGAATTATATTTTTTGGTCTTTTTAATAATAATTTTGTTATGGTAGGGTGATCTATAAATATAGGCTAAATCATGGTATGAGGTTGGTCACTAAACATAAAAAGCCTATGGATTTCTTAAAATGAAAATAGATTAAGGTATATATAGAAAGATTAACTATCAAAACATATTGTAAAACAATTTACTTATTTTGTTCAATGTTTTTGTAGTATCTGAATCAAGATAACAACAATGATTGTGAATATTATGTTTTCAAAATTTTGAAAGATATCATATACCATTAAAATAATAGTATCCCAGAATAAGTAATTTATAAAGTTAATTATGATTTCATTAAAAATATTTCTTAATCATTTTTTTCTATATTTTATCTATGCTACCATGATTTCTAACAATATACACACTTAAAATAAGAAGTAAATTTGTTTATAAATGATTGGGTATAGTACATGGTGTTAGAATGTTTACCAAAATCAAATTCAGGTTATTAACTATTATGTTTGTGATCTAGTATGGCCTATTACCTTAAAAATATATTTTGGGATGTGAAGCATTAATATTGGAATGCTTATATATTATTTTTGATCTATTTCTCAAGGAGAATTATAATAGAGGAAATCAATTTGTTTAGAAATGAATGGAAAACATACATGGTGTCAGAATGTATACATACATCATGAAGATATGACTTCTTACTACTTATTTAGTTAAATTTCTAATCATTTTATCTACGTTTTTAGTTATTTTTCTTATCATTTTTATTTGATAATTATTTTTGTTAAATTTACATATTAGTTCAAAACACACGTCACATGATTAAGACCAAGAAAAAAATTCAGATTGTTTTTATACTTTAGGAAAGTGATCCATAAGTAATTTTTCACATGTAAGAATTTACTAGGCATCAATATGACACACAATGTGGTTAGTATGAATCGAAGTGCGTGTTTTCAATACAATAGTGTCTTTTTAGTTTGAAACACACATCACATAGCCAAAACCGATCAAACAAGCTTAGATTTTTTTTCAAACTTTAAGAAAACGATCCATAATTAATTTGTGACATATAGAAATAAACTACACATCAATCTAACACCTAATGTGGTAAGTATAACTCTAAGTGCATTTTTTCAATACAAAAGTATCATTTTATTTTAAAACATGCACCAAATATCTAAAACTAAGAAAACAAGCTCAGATTGTTTTCAAACATCAGTAAAATGATTGATAATTCATTTGTGACATATAGGAATCAACTAAACATCAATATTAAACCTGATGTAGTTGGTTTGACTCGAAATGTATGTTTTTAATAAATAAGTTCCATTTTAGTTTAAAACACATGTCAAATTTATAAAACCAAGAAAAGGAGCTTAGATTATTTTCAAACTGTAGTAAAATTATCCATAATTTATTTTTCACATGTGGGAATTAATTGCATGACAATACGACACATAATGTGGTTGGTATGACTTGAATTACATGTTTTCAATATAAAAGTATTATTTTAGTATAAAACACACATAAAATATCCAAAATCAAGAAAAAAAGATTATAATATTTTCAAACTTTAGGTAAATGATCCATAATTCATTTGTGACATGTAAAAATTGACCACACATCAATCTAACACACGATGTTACCGATATGATTCAAAGTGTGTTTTTTAATATAAGGGGTTTATTTTAGTTTAAAACACACGTCACAAGCCAAAATTGAGAGGACAAGCTTATATGGTTTTCAAACTTTAGGAAAATGATCAATAATTATTTTTTGATATATAGGAATAGAGTGTATGTCAATCCAACACCCGATGTGGTTGGTATGACTTTAAGTTCATGTTTTCAATAAAGAAGTTCCATTTTAGTTTAAAACATGTGTCACATCAGATAAAATAATAAAACAAGCTCATATTGTTGTCAAACTTTAGGAAAATGATCCATAATTCATTTTTCACATGTAGTAATTGACTACATTCCAATCCAACACACAATGTGGTTGATATGACTCAAATTACGCATTTTCAATATAAAAGTGTCATTTTAGTTTAAAACAAACATAAAATAGCCAAAACCAAGATAAAGATCTTAGATTGTTTTTAAACTTTAATAAAATGGTTTATAATTGATTTTTTATGGGAAAAAATTGACTACATATTAATATGAAACACAATATGAATGATATGACTCAAAGTGCGTGTTTTCAATATAAAGGTTTTATTTTAGTTTAAAAGGAACATCACTAACCAAAACCTAGAAAACAAGATCAGATTGTTTTCAAACTTTAGAAAAATTATCTATAATTAATTTTTGATGTGTAGGAATTGACCACACATCAATCTGACACTCAATGTATTTGGTGTGACTCATAGTGTATGTTTTCAATAAAGAAGTTCCATTTTAGTTTAAAACGCATACCATATCAGCAAAACCAAGAAAATGACCTCTAATTGTTTTCAAACTTTATGAAAGTGATCCATAATTAATTTTTAATGTATAGGAATTTATTGCATGCCAACCTGACACACAATGTAGTCAGTATGACTCAAAGTACATGTTTTTAATATAAAAGTGTTATTTTAGTTTAAAACACATATCAAATAGTCAATACTGAGAAAACAAGATTGATTTTTTTTTCTTCAAAATTTAGGAAAGTGGTCCATAATAAATTTATAAAGTGTAATAATTGACCGCACATCCATCTGAAATATGATGTGATCAATATGAATCAAAGTGTGTGTTTTCAAAATAAACTTTCCATTTTAGTCTAAAACACACATCACTAACCAAAACTAAGAAAATGACCTTGTATTGTTTTAAAAATTTAGGAAAATGATCAATAATTAATTTTTTGATACGAAGTAATTGAACTCACATCAATCTGACACCCGATGTGGTCGGTATGACTCAGAGTGTGTGTTTTCAATAAATAAGTGCCATTTTAGTTTAAAACATGCGCCACATAGCCAAAACCGAGAAAAAAATCTTGGATTATTTTCAAACTTTAGGGAAAAAATCCACAATTCATTTTTTACATGTAAGAATTAACTTCATGTTAATACAACACATGATGTTTTTGGTATGACTCAAAGTACATGTTTTCAATATAAAAGTGTCATTTTAGTTTAAAACACACATCAAATATACAAAACCAATAAAACAAGATTATATTATTTTCAAACTTTAGGAAAATGGTCCATAAATTATTTGTGACATGTAAGAATCAACCACACATCAATCTGACACATGATGTGACCAATATGATTTTAAGTGTGAGTTTTAAATATAAAGGTGTCATTTTAGTTTAAAATGCATGTCACTATCAAAAAACTAGAAAATGATCTCATATTGTTTTCAAATTTTAGGAAAATGATTGATAATTTATTTATGACATGTAGGAATCAACCACACATCAATCTAACACTCTATGTGGTTGGTATGACTCATAGTGCATGTTTTCAATAAAGAAGTTCGATTTTAGTTTAAAACACACATCACATAGGAAAAATGAGCATAAAAAGCTTGAGTTGTTTAAAAAAATTAGGAAAATGATCCATAATTCATTTTTCATGTGTAAGAATTGACTGCATGCCAATATGACACACGATGTGGTCAGTATGACTCTATGTATGTGTTTTTAATATAAAAGTGACATTTTAGTTTAAAACAAACATAAAATATCCAAAACTAAGAAAACAGGCTTGTATTGTTTTTAAAATTTAGGAAAATGGTCCATAATTTATTTGTGACATGTAATAATATACCATACATTAATCTTCCACATGATGTGACCGATATGACTCCAAGTGTGTGTTTTCAATATAAAAGTTTCATTTTAGTTTAAAACACATGTCACTAGACAAAACCAAGAAAACATGATAAGATTGATTTTAAACTTTAGGAAAACTATCCATAATTCATCTAGGATGAGTAGAAATTGATCGCACATCAATCTAACACATGATGTAGTTGGTATGACTCGAAGTGCATGTTTTCAATTTATAAGTGTCATTTTAGTTTAAAATACACATCACATGGGAAAAACTATGCATAACAAGATCAGATTGTTTTCTCACAATTTTATTTTCTATTACTTAATTCATTTCCTTATCATTTTTATATGATAGTAATTTAGTTACTTTTCACAGTGATAATGCTTGAAGATGAATAATAAATAGTGTGAAAATTTAAGTCTTGTTCTAAAAAAGTAAGTGCTCTTGAATTGGATCACATTCATAGTGAGTTTTTTTTATCACCATAGATGTGATCCAATTCAAGAGCACCTACTTTTTAGAACAAAAATAAATGGTGTGATGTGTAAGAATAAACCGCAACTCAATCTAATATATGATGTGCCTGGTATGACTCAAAGTATATATTTTTAGTTTAAAATTGATTCTTTCCATTTAATTTACTTCTTTATAATATTACTAACATGAGAAGTTTTTTCTTATATAGGTGCATTATTTTTATCAAGTTGGGGTGGTTTGTTCAGGAACTAATAACATGACCAAGGTTTGAGGTCCAAAGACAAAGGAACAATGATGCTTTTGAATGACTGTGATAAATTGTACTTACTCATATAATTGTACAAACTAATGCTTGAAATATCTATAATATAGTGTTTTTTTCTTTTATTTTCATTTTAAATTTTATTTCAATTAAGTTATGTATTTTCCCTCCCTGTATTTTTTCTTTGTTCCTTATTTTTGCTGCTGTAGTGTGCTATAATTTTAAAAGCACACTGTAACAGTATGACCCTTTATTAGTGCTATAAAAAGAGATGATAAATGTATTCTTTATTAGTAAAGAACTGATAAAGGTACCCTTTATATTCACTAAAAAAGAACTGATAATGGACCCCCTTTATTGGATCTTCTTTAAACACTGAAAAAAGGCCTAGGATTTTAAGGGCACTCTGATTTTCAATGATTTTTATTCTGAAAAATCCATATTTTAGCACTCTTAAAGGCCTTATGTATATCTGTGTCCTTATCCTTGATTCTTTTATTCTAGTTGAGTAAGTTCCAAACTCAAACATTTGCATCTGTCGTTATCTCAACAGTTAGAGCTGGGACTTCCATAGTATCTATAATTGGTGCATTCAGATCACGTTCTCCCTCAACTATCATATTGTACATGATAATTCATGTAGTCATTATATTATGTAATACATTTTTCTCCAAAAACATGTAGGTCATGCGATGATTGGAAATCATGACTATTAAACTCCAAATGCATGTTCCACATCTTTCCTACATGCTTATTGATTTATTAAAAAATACTTTTTCTTCAAACTACTTGGATTGTGGATACTTTACACAATTATGGACCACTTTAGATATATATTATCATCCAAATAATATCTTATATCATATTAATTTCCTTGAAAGAAATAATGATAAGGAGGAGTAATACCTTGAGTAAGATAAGAAAACTTATGAGATGATTCAAGCACATTTATTTCATTATTGGTACCTAAAATACTAAAACATGTGTGCCATATCCAAAGATCATAATCAGCCACTACTTCAAGAATAATAGCTGAGGATCTAGAATTTCCTACAAATTTATCAATCCATACTGTAGGATAATTTTTCCAATTCTAATGCATACAATCCAAACTACCCAACCTTCCTGAAAAACCATGTTCTTGACTAAAATAGAACAATATTAAAATATCATTTTCATTTGGTGATCAAAGGTATCACTCTTGAAAAAATATCAACAATATCACGAAAAAATCACTTTAAACGTTAAATTATAATAGAATCCCCAATTTTAATATATTCATCAATAAAATTAGTTGGGAGGGACCTTTGTCATCCTTTGAGGGAGCCCAAATTCATCCTCCCCCCTTCTCTAACCCAAATATTCTTCCTCCCTTCCCTTATATCTCACTTTCCCCTAAATTTTACGCTCTATTTTATGGTATCCTATAACTTTAACTATTTCTCTTAGAGTTCAATGAGGCTTCGTCTCTTTTGAACTTGAAACTAATATCACGGTTTAAGCATCATCACCCGTCAGGGGATTCATTTGACATATTTATTTTCAGATCTTGGGTATTACAGGATTGTTCAATGGTTGGTCTTTCTAGAAAGAAAGCACACCATGATTCTATTCATATCAGAGGATGACCTGATACAGTCTTGGTCCAGTTCTCATCACATCTTCAAAAAATCCATATTTTTACTATTCATGTGGAATTACAATTTTCATATGAAGCATGATTCTACGACTATAGCTATCTGGGTTAGATTTCCTGAATTTTGGATCCCTTTTCAAAACCCCTCAATTATTCGTATGTTATGGAAACTTGTTAGAAGATATATATTCTCTGATAGTAGAAATTTATCGGTTATTAATCATATTATCCATGAATCTATGTTGAAATTTATGTGTCTGGAGTTTTGACTGAGTTTGTTTGGATTACTATGGGTGAAGAGTTTCGATATAAGCAACCTGTTTTATTTGAATTATGGGTGGATTTATGTTCATCCTGAAAGAAAATGGGGCATTAAATGATAGTGTGTAGGTGTGAAGGTATGAATGTATTTTAGAATTTGGATGAAGAACTGGGAAGAGGAATTTCTGTTTCTGGTGCATTTTCGAAGGAGCTAGTTCAGATTGATGATACATGTGATTGAAGTAGGAATTCAAAGTCTGTGTGAGTTGGATTACTCGGGGACGGGGAGTCGGAGGGGAATGATTTTCCTACGAGTCATTTAGCATACTAGTTGCTTTCCAACATAGCATAAAATGATGTTATCATCCAGAAGGAGGTACCAAGGTTGTCCCAGGATCCAAAGGTTGTTGACGTATTTGGAATATTGAACCACCACTTTAAGGTTGTGTGTGAAACATGACTTGTGGATACTCAAACGAACACAACTCACAATAAGGAGGTATTGGAAGCTAATGATGGTTCTCCAGACATGATTCTATTTCAGGAATAAGGTAAGGCAAAGGTAATCGTTAATGTTTTTAGTGGGGGCATAGGGGAGTGGGTGAAGTTTACAAGCAGGGTGAGGTCGAGAGGGATCAACTTGAACATTAAGGTTAGTAATCGTTTTGGGAACCTGGAGGTTGAAGGTTCAACACATAATAAAGGGGATGAAATAAAAGAAAACATACAAAACACAATTCCAACATAGAACCTATTATACGATCACAACTTCTATGGGACTGGATCATAGGATGAGGTTTCTAGCCATGTCTTAGTTGAAAATGTTGATGTAGGGTACATAAGAGGTCTTCACAATACTAGGAGGAAGAAAGGGAGGAAATAAAAATGGATTTAGGGAGATGAATTTTCCTAAAAGGAAAAAAATATCAAAGTTATTAATTATTACTCTAATTTATTGAATCCAATGGATACTAGTTCTTACAAAAATAATAAGGCAGTAGACAATAAACCTATGGCCCATGTTCAGGTAGTCAAGGAGAGTTCAATCGCTTAGAATGATAATTAGTTGATGAAGTGTGGTTAAATAAAGGAACCAAAAAAAGGTGGTGATAAGATGGATAATCTGATTTAGGATTAGGTGGGAGCTAAGGTTATGGTCAGAGAAGCAGGTGATGAGGTCCAATATGAAAGGGAAACATGGGAGCTCATCTTTAATTACAATGAAGATATGGTAGAGGAGAAATTTGAGATCAAATACACACAAGAGGGATATGAAATTATGGTTGAGAGGATGATTCTAGTGAACCTCAATATGAAAGAGTGTGTTTGTATCAATAAGAAAAATCTCATTTTGGCACGTGGATTCAATGAAAGGAAGATGGGTGTGGAAGAATTTATCCAAACATGTACCTCATCATGGATGAACTGTACAAAGAGGTCTATTATCTAAAATGGAGTCGTTATAAAGGTAAGGTTTCTAATCAACTAAAACTTTATTTTAATAATTTGGAAACTTATTTCAGTGTCGGTTTATTGCATGTATTGAACTAGAACAGTTTCCCACTTTTTCCTTAAAAGTTCCTTAAATAATAAAAATTTATTTTTAGTCCTAATAACTATGTTCCCTTGGATATATCCAATGTGAGAAGTTTGATTGTTTTATTCTCTATAATAATTCACCATCATCATATTTTTCCTCTATAATACATGATATACTACTTCTTTCATCTTTTCAAATTCATTTTTTATTGCATCATTGGCTGAAGATGAAGAAGAAGATGGAAATGATGATGATGAAATTTCAAAATGAATTTTAGAAGGAGCTCCTATATTATATTTAATTTTGATACTAATATCTAGAAGTTATCACTACTACAAGTGACGCTTTTAACAACACTAAAAACTAGTTTTAACAACACTATAAAAGTGCTTTCAACCTAAGCACTATTAAAAGCGTCCTTTTATCAGCACTAAAAAATCACTAATAAATAGGTCCTTTATCAGTTCTATACATGTGATGATAAATAATTCCTTTATCATCACTAAAAAAAGTGCTAATAAAGTCCCCCTTTACCAGTTCTTAAAAAGTAGTAATAATGGGACCCTTTGTCAACACTTTTTTTAAGTACTGATAAAAGGGGCAAAAAAAAAATATTTTCTTAGAGTTCTATGTCACCCCCTTTATCAACGTTTTCTCCCCTATTTGTCAGTGATTTTCACCCACTCACCCCACCCCACCTATAACTATATTTTCCATGCCCACCCCTTTTTTAGTGCTTAGAATGACCCTTTTTCAGTGCCTTTCCATTGCGTAGCCTCCTGTTCACCCCTACGTACACATAGATTCGATCCTTGTACCTCTCTATTGAAATTGGAATGCCTTTACTACCACAAAAAGATGTTTTAATATTTATTTTATGATATTTATATTTATTTATATATATATTTACACATATATTTTTTATTCATATATTTATATAATTATTTTTAAATACATTTATAAAAAATATGTTTCTATCTGTGTGTGATATATATATACTTATATTTATTTAAATATATTTGTGTGTGTATATATATATATATTCATATGTTTTTAAAATTTAAAAATGGTTAGATATTTTTTTAAATACATTTTTAGAATATGTATATATATTGTATATTTATATATTAATTTTATATATTACATATATATTTATATGTCTATATATTTATATATAAATATATTTATACATATTCACATATAATTGTATATTTACATATAAATGTTTTACAATGTATTTATAAATATTTACTATAAAATATGTTTATATACTATATTTAATGATAATTAATTATTTATAAAAATACATTTATATATGGTGTATATACATAATATTGACACACACACACACATATTTACACACACAGGTATACATTTATTTTTCTCACATACGCATGAATATATATATATATATATATATTTACATATATTATAATATACATATCAATATATATTTGTTTATAGACACACACATGTTTATATATAAACATTACTTGTATAGGTATATATATACATATTAATGCATTTTTATAAGGTAAATAAAATGGAAAATTTTTTATTTAAAAAAATTAATAATAAATATATATTTCCATTTGATTTATATATTTAAAAATACATTTCTATATAAATATGTTTAAATATATGTATTTAACAATTGATTTATTATAAGTAAATATAAGAAAATATGCATATATTTAATTATAAATAAAACTAAAATTTGAAAATTGATAAAATTTTAAAACTATAATATCTATATGAATATAATCCCTAAGAATAAATTAATTCTTCATTAAAAAAGGACAATAAAACTCTCTTAAATGAAGTTGAAATACTATCAAATATTAAAAAATTAGGGTATCCCAACTAAAAACTTAGTTTTGGAGGCCTTCTAGGATTTTTTTAAACTAAAAAATAGTGTTAGGGCCCCTTAGTCACCATGATGTAGATATATTCACATGATTTTATTTGATATGTGGTAGAGATCAAATAGACAGATGGATCAAAAGTCATGTCCATTTGAAGTTCAAGTCATGTTTTCAACTTATATTAGATTGTTCCTTAGTTTATTGAATTTTTATGTACTCCAATTATTATTAAATGACTATTAATTGATAATAATTAGAAAATTATTAAATAATAATATTTTTTAATTATTTTATAATCCATTTTCCCTAAATATTTTATATATTAAGTGTAAATGTGTATTTATCCTAATATAAATCACATTTAATAAAATATTATATATATATATATCAATATAAATATATAAATATATTAATAAATTATTTTTCATGATTTATAATTTTTTTAAGAAATTTACCCTTTATTAGTGCTAGTAAAAAACACCGATAAAAGGTGACCTTTATCAACAATACTAAAAATGCACCAATAAAATCCCTCCTTTATCAACACTTTTTTTTTCTAACTGTAAGAACCCAGATCTTCTTTTTAGGTATATTTTTCCTTTCTGGTTGATTTTGAGAAAAAGAGGAGTTTCTGAAAATTTCAGGAGTACACGCCGTGTACTTTAAGTACATGCCATGTACTTTAAGTACACGCCCTATACTCGGTTGCCATGGGTAACCGTGTAATGGCCATGTAACAACCGAGTACATGGCCATGGGTGGTGACCTAGAGACTGCCTAAAGCAGAGGCCAGAAAAGGAAAGTAAATGCCGTGTACTTTTAAAATACATGTCGTGTACTTTTTTTCATTAAACAGACTAGGGTCGCGTCTAATGGACATAACACACTTCTTCATTGTTCATCTCATCCCTAAGTGTTCTTACGACTGTAGATCTTCTCTAAACCCCCAACTCACTGTCTGTTCTCCGAATTGAACTCTGTCAATTGCGTTGGAATCGCATCAGTGAGTTCTCTCTTCTTCTTGAAACTCGTCTCCTGATTTCTCATCTTTCAGAAGTTATTCTCAGTTGAACATTTTTAAAGTTTTTGTAGATCTATAGCGTTATAAGGAGATTCAAGGCCTGAGATTAATGTATATTGATCTCACAATGCCAAGGTAGGTGGTTTGTGCCTTTCTATAGTTAGTCTTTGAGTTATATTTGTAAAAGTTCCCAACACCTTTATTCAGGGTATTACATGTTCATTTTTTTAGCCCAGTTATTGCCTACTATGCCTTGTGTGCTTGAGTAGAGGATTTATGATTTTAAATAGAGTTATTTACCTTGTTATGGATGTACTTTCCCATGTTTTCTTGATATTGACCGTTTGGTCTAGCTTTGCTTGTTAGGCTGCTGCTTGATTTCCGTGCCTAGTATTGTTAGGATGGAGTGATTATTATCTAACATGCTATGATATGGTATAGATTATTTATCAAATTAGTTATTGAGGTTTAATTTGGATGCCATATATTTTTTGTGCATGATTGAATTATATAGGGCTGTGAGAACCTGGTGTAGTAGACCATAGGGAGAATTGAAATTGATGGCTTCTCCAGAGTGTCTGTTTACTTTTACATTGTGAGACCATATGAGGGATGGATATAAGTTCACCCTCAGAGTGTCTATAGTTTCCTCGATTAGAGCCGCATGGGTAATTGGACATTGAGTTCTTCCTTAGAGTGCCTATTAGTTACCAATACAAGACCACATGAGGAATTGATGGTGAGTGCTTCCTCAAAGTGTCTTTGCTAAAGTTGAACCAGAGGGGTTAGATTGTGTGTACTTCCCAGAGGGTTGCTTGTGTTTGTTTTGGTTAAACCAGAGGGGTTAGGCTATGAGTACTTTTCAGAGGGTTACCTGCTTTTGATTAGTTGCTTACTTGATATATGAAAATGAATGCAATTGAATTTTTAGGATTGTAACTATGTGTACTTCCTTGTTTACTACTTCATTTTGTTTATTGCCTTCCATACATATTCACTGATTGTTAGGCATAGATCTTTGGGTGGTTGCCTACTGGGATTAGTCTCACACCTTGTTTGGGTCATGCTTTTGGGCCCAAACAAATTATATTACTGCAGGTATAGATAAGGGGAATCTCCCTTATACTTCAGTTACTTGATTGCTATGGAGCTGGGGAGCATGAAACCAAGTTGAGGCTTGCGATTCTGTGGATCTCTTTACTGCTTTTCTTTGTACTTTGGTTTATTACTATATTATAGCATTGTGATTTGTTTCGCTACTTTATTATAAATATGTATCATGCACCATTTATATATATGTGTGCTACAACTTTTTATTACTTCTGTTGTTTAATTTTGGTATGGTATTATTACTACTTCCGCTATTGCTATCTATTTTACTTCCACTGTGTTACTCTGCCAATGAGGGAATAATTTCCCCACTATCACACCCAAGACACTCGCTTCTAGTCAGAAGCCTCTAACATTCAGGGAAATGCGCTTGAGGCCATGTAACCAACTGGGTACGAGGCGCCTCTGGGCAGCTTCTAAAACCAGGACTTTACACTAACACTCATAAAGAGGGCCTTTATAAATGTTTTTTTAGCACTGATAATGACATATCTTTATCATTTCATTTCCATTAGTGCTAATAAAGGTTACTCTTTATCAATGATTTTTTGCTAACATTAATAAATAGGGGCCTTTATCATCACTTTTTTTAGCACTGATAAAGCGGTCCTTTATCAATGATTTTTTCTATTACTGATAATGGGGGCCTTTATCAGCAGTTTTAGCTAGCATTGATAAAGGATATCACTGGATAAAACCAAATATTTAGTAGCGTATTCTCAATAAGTGATACAATGATAGTTATATATTGATAAATCCAACGGAATAAAGATACAATCACGATAAGGTTGGATGAGGATGAAATCTATCAAACAATTGAGATCAATATGAAATCCATTCAACTTTTGGGATAGATATGCAACCATGATAAGGTTATATGAAGTTAAAACCCATCCAAAGACTATGATCAAAATGAAATCCAATAAATAGATCATATTGTAGTGAAATCATGATAATGTTGGTAAAAAGATAAAATCCATTCAATGGTTCCTTTCAAAATGAAATCCATACAATAGTTGGGATGATGGAATAATCATAATAAGGTTGGATGATAACAAAATCTATCCAATGATTGAGTTTAACATGAAATCCATCAAATGGTCTATTTTTTATACTCTGGACATGCATTATCTACTATACTCCCTATAACAACAAACCAAATTAGAAAACATAAATAAATAGGAATAAAATATTACAAAAAACTGGATTGGAAGATAAATATTACATTTCTCCATCATTTTAATTCAAAATTTACATAAAAAATATTTACATTGATTTCATATTTATAATTAATAAAAAAATTAAAACCCATATAAAAAAATCAACACATATATCATACATTTTCCAATGATCAACCTCTGTGAAAAAGCCTGTCCCTATAATAAAACTAATGTTTATTTTAGTAACAATACATAAAAAACAAGAAAATTATAATTTTAATGTTATAAAATCCATAAATGATAAATTATATTGTTAATTATTGAATATATTAATGATATTTGCAATTATACTATTAATTATATAATTAATTATTATATTGTTAATTATTGAATATATTAATGATATTTTCAATTATACTATTAATTATATAAATAATTATTATATTGTTAATTTTATATTAATTATTAATTATTAATTATTAATTATACTATTAATTAATAATTATATTATGAATTATTAATTACATTCATGAATAACAATATATATAAATTATATTGTTAATAACTGAATATATTAATGATATTATCAACTATTAATTATCTTAATTACTTAAATTGTTGTTTAAAATTATATCATTAAACAAAAATGACATTTTTATATTGAAAACACACACATCGAGTCATACCAAGAACATCATGTGCTGTATTACTGTGTGATTGATTCCAACACATCACAAATGAATTATGGATTGTTTTCCCAAAGTTTGAAAAGAATATGAGTTTTTTTTCTCAGTTTTAGCTATATGACATTAATTTTAAACTAAAAATACCCTTACTTTACTCTATTTTATCCAAAATTAACTTTAGTTTACTCTTAGTTAACTTTTTTTTACCCTTACTTAACTTTAGTTTACCATTAATTAACTTTAGTTTACCCTTACTTAACATTAGATTACCCTTAATTAACTTTGTTTTACCCTTACTTAACTTTAGTTTACCCTTAGTTAACTTTTTTTTTACCCTTATATAACTTTGTTTTAATCTCACTTAATTTTTTTACCCTTATTTAAATTTAATTTACCATTACATAACTTTACTTTACCCTTAACTTTTTTTTACCCTTACTTACTTTAGTTTATCCTTAATTAAATTTGTTTTCCCCTATTTAACTTTAGTTTTACCCTTAATTAACTTTTTTTACACTTAATTAAATTTATTTTACCCTTATATAACTTTGTTTTACCCTCAATTAACATTAGTTTACCCATACTTAACTTTAGTTTACCCTTAACTTTAGTTTACCCATACTTAAACTTTGTTTTACCCTTAAATTTAGTTTTACCCTTACTTATCATTGTTTTACCATTAATTCTCTTTAGTTTACCCTTACTTAATTTTTTTTACCCTTACTTAACTTTAGTTTAATATTATTTAACTTTATTTGACCCTTACATATCTTTGTTTTACCCTTACTTAAATTTAGTTTACCCTTACTTAACTTTAGTTTTACCATTACTTATTTTTGTTTTACCCTTACTTAACTTTAGTTTACCCGTAATTAAATTTTTTTTACCATTACTTAACTTTATTTTAACCTTAATTAATATTATTTTACCCTTACTTAACTTTTTTTTACCCTTAATCAACTTAATTTTACCCTTTATTAACGTTTTTTTACCATTACATAACTTTACTTTACCCTTACTTAAATTTAGTTTACCCTTAATTAACTTTAGTTTTAAGCTTACTTAACTTTATTTTACTCTTACTTAACTTTATATTACCCTTAATTAACTTTGTTTTACCCTTAATTAACTTTATTTTACCCTTACATAACTTCATTCTACCCTTAATTAAATTTACTTTACCCCCACTTAACTTTGTTTTACCCTTATTTAACTTTAGTTTTACCCTTACTTATAATTCTTTTACCCTTACTTAAATTTATTTTACCCCTACTTAACTTTATTTTATGATTACATAACTTTAGTTTACCATTACTTAACTTTAGTTTACCCTTACTTAACTTTAATTTACCCTTAACTTTTTTACCCTTACTTATCTTTAGTTTACCCTTACATAACTTTGTTTTATACTTACTTAACTTTATTGTACCCTTAATTAAATTTAGTTTACCATAACATAAATTTAGTTTACCCTCAATTATTGACTTTTTTTACCCTAACTTAACTTTACTTTACCCTTAATTAACTTTGAATTTCCCTTAATTAAATTTAGTTTACCCTTACATAACTTTAGTTTACTCTTACTTAACTTTTTTTTACCCTTAATTAAATTTAGTTTACTTGTAATTAACATTGTTTTATCCTTAATTAATTTTAGTTTAACCTTAATTAAATTTTAACCTTACTTAAATTTGTTTACCCTTACTTAACTTTAGTTTTACCCTTATTTAACCTGTATAAGTTTGTATTTACCATTACTTAACATATAAAAACTCTAGATTGCCTTTACTTAACTAATATAAAATTTATATTACCTTTAAAAAACCAAATTTGGTTATATAATACAAGTTTTATATATTTTACATTGAAAAAAATGACATTATATAATTTGAAACATCTATTACTTGATACCAATTAGTTAATATTTTTAATTAATATTAATTTTTAATTATAAACCATTTTCACTAGATATATGAATTATTAAATATAAATACATATTTTTTTATATAAATCACATTTAATGAAATATTATATATATATATCATTATGAATATATATCTATATTAAAAATATAAATATATTAATGAATAATTATGTATAAAAAATATAAAAATGATTCAAGCACATTGATGTCATTATTGGCACCCTACATACTAAAATATATGTACCATATCCAAAGATCATAATCAAGTATTCATTATCACACCTAATGAAAAGATATTGATAAAATCACATGAAAATAAAGTATATAAAAAATATTTATTATTGGTATTATTATTGAACTGTTAGGTGCGCCCGAGTAGTTGCTCTCCTGCGGTGATGTGGGAAGGTCTCAGGTTCGAGCCTCATTTACCAAAGGGATTTTTCTCATGTCATTCCGATGAAATTATCCAAAATAATTTTTTAGGTTTGTATTTATGGGGTTGATAACTTTCTATGCATCACCCTATCCTTTGATGATACATCTTTCATGTTCTATAGGAGACGAACCGTGGACAAAATTTTTCCACTAAAAATTCACATAAAGGGACCATTAGGGGTTTTTAAACCCTAATCCTTAGGATTCCAAAAATATGGCCAAGACCACAGTCTTGGGTTAGGCTAATAAAAAACTCATTTACGAATATTATAAAATATATAAACAAAACACATCAATGAAACTAATAGAAATAAATCCAAACTATGAATTCAAACACTATTTTCATCCATTTATACGAGAGACTGAGTGTGTGTAAATTTTAGAGTTAGCATCTTTTAGAGTAAGAGAAAAAACTTGTAACACCTAGATTTAATATCTTTTCTTGGGAAAGTGAAGCATTTATAATGTTCTGAAACCCCCAACATGTATCATAATAATAGTTCAAGAAATATGATCTACCAATATTGAGTATGATTACTAGATCTTCCATAATGGACCAAAATTGTGTCTTAAATTCTATGGATGTGTTTTTGTTGTGTTATTTAATCTAAATTAACTTAAAAGTCAAATTATATTAATCATGAGATTCAACATACAAACTAGATTTTGTTCAGCTCAACATTCTTCCACTTGGACACATTGCATAAAAAGTTAAATAATAGGTTATTACCTCTATTGGGTTTTGTTAATGATTTATTTTTTCCCAACATTTCTTTTATTTTTTAAATTTTTCTAAAACACCCCTTTTATTTTCATTTCTGTTTGTGTGCATTTTTATTTGGTTTTTGATGTTAATATATTTTAATATGTTCAACATTTTATTTCTAAATATATTTTTTAAGGAGATATAGATTAAATCCTTTACACATATGATGTGTTATGACCTATATCATAGAGTATAATATAAACATATTGTATGATACAATACAAAAAAACCGAGGGTATGTGATATACCTTGGTATAAACATACCATCTTTTATAATATAGTCATATCATAAGGCCCCACTAGTGCAATCGTCTACTACGATTGGGTGTAATCATAAAATAATAAAATATAATCTCATTTCTTTACCCATTTTAATCATAAGTAATGATTGGTGGATATCATATAACCATTTCCTATACAGCCGTATAGTTTTAATTCAACAACAGTCGATAAGAATCCCTGAGGTTCTATATAAATAACCCAACTACCATGCAATGACTATATGTATGCTTTCTCGGTGCTCTACCAAAATTCTTATATCCCATAGCTTTAATCTCCTACCTTATTTGCGCCATGAGGTGCTAGCACACTGTGGAGGGTGGAGATTCAAGCTTATACGAAAAGCGATCCGGTCGAACCATAGATATACCATGGATAGAAGAATCCTTTTATTATTTCTTTGTCGATGTTATCAATTATAGGGGATAAAGAAGGACCAATGATATCTTGGTTTTGAGTTTTATCTCTCAAACTACCTCTAATAAGTATTATTAGATCCCTATAAAACCCATTAGTGTTATCAAATCCTACCATACATTTAAATTCCTAACATCATGATGAGAAATAAATGTTTTTTATATTGTATAACTTATAATATTTTAATCATTAAGTATGATATTTTTTTTATTCTGGATAATCCAATCACAGTTTACAATATGGAAATATAATAACCAATAATATCATAAAATCCATGGATTTATACTTATCATAGTGCATGATGTTATCATATCATATCCTATTATTAGCATTACATCATGTACTACCCTATGGTTTCAATCGTTACACTGTTTTTCACAAAATAGGGCATTATATCACTATTGTGATATTGATTCATATTGTTAAATACAATACAGTATCATAATAGGTGATATGGATATCTATAATAAAATATATATTATAACTCTAAGATATTTTAATACAACCACTCTATCAATCGTAGCATACACCTTAATTTGAATAATTAAATATGATTTAATGTGGAAAACCTTTTATTTATTTATTTTCAATTATGAATTAAATTAAATTATTTATAAATAATGATAAAATTAATTTTGGGAGATATTTATCAATTTATAAAGTGTTTATAAATTAATTAACTATAAATAGTTTATAATTAATAAATAAATGTTCATAAAATATTTATTATTAAATATTCCTAAATATTAAATGTTGATATTAAAAACACCTTTTCCAATTTCTATCACAAGGATTATGAATTAGAAGTAAAGTTTTTATTTATAAATCACATGGGTAATTTAAAAAGTTTTTATAGATTTAAAAATAAGGATTAAATATAAAGTGTTTATATTTTAAGATTATGATTTTTTCATAATACTTAATTTGAATTGTTCAAATTGAGGGCCTTATTTGGGATGTTGTTTAAACCACATAAAAATGATTTTTATGATTGATTTGATCAAGGTTTAAATAATTTTAAGTATGTGAATATACAATATTTATATTCAATATTATGGAATTCCCATAATGAATAACTAAATTATAATGTGGTTGTAATTAGATTTTATTTATGAATTTTTTAGTTATTTAAAAGTTATTCCTTGCTTTATTATTAATGTATATAAATTGTTTATATTGTGAATATATATATATATATTAATATTCTTTAGTTTAGAGTTTTAATCCACTTATTATAAAGTTTTCAAGATTTTCATAACATGCTAGGTATGATTACATAAGATTAAGGTTTCAAAGGCATAAGATGAAAAATGACTTAAGGAATTATAATATCCACTCAAATTCTCAATATTATTGAGCATTATAATGACTTGGTAATAATAAAAGTTTCCTTAAGGCTTATTATTATTAAGGAATCCATTTTATCATTATATAAGGAAATATTTAGTCAATATTAATGAATTCAATAAATTTTTACTTGATATTATCAAAGTGTTGAGAATAGATGAACCAGGAATATGATTCCTAGGTTTTGGTGCTGAATTGATAGTATAAGTGGGTAAAAGTTAAAACCAAAAGAAAAAATGTTAGTTGGAGAGTCCAAAAATGTTTATTCTATAATCCAGTTTAAGTCCCAGAAACCTGAGGGTATTATCATGAAGGAGTAATGATTCCATAGAATGAAATTGTTTGAGATACCTAAAGGGGTTTTGGAACTCCATGGAATGTGTATGTTAGGTATCAATTTTTTATAAATTAATTCTTTGGTTTTGAAGGGTATATGATAACTATATGTTTTACAAGTGTTGTAAATATAAAAGAGTTTAAAATCAGGTAAATAATTGATAAGATCTTATAGTTTGAATTTAAATGACGGAGAAATAGTTACTACATAATGTATTTGAATTTATAAAGTTTATATGGAACTTAAAAGGATGTAATCAATTAATTTTCATTCAAATTATGTAGGAAGAGTTTCTATATAAGGAATTTAATAAATTGATCACAGATGGAAGTTAAAAGTATGTGTATCTCCATCTAATTTCTCTTATATGAAAAGAGAATTTTGTTTACTTATAAAGAGTTTTTATAAATAATATAAGATGATAAATTATATATTGAATAACCCCATGTATTTTTTTCTTGGTTTGAGAATGCTTAAAGATCCCATGGTTCTTGGTGAGTATAGGTTGTTGTATTTATTGAAAACCTTATCCAAGGATCTCATAAGACTGACAATGCATGATCTAGTTAATATGGAATTAAATATCATGGAAAAAAGGTTCATGATGAAATAAAGTTTTTATGAGAAGTAATAGAGATTGATTTAGTTGTTTCTGTTTGAGTTTGAGTGGTTTTTTAATCCACATACCCAATTTTGTAAAGGGTAGAATCACATAGCTATTTTTGCTACATAGCTGATTTGGTGTCGAGGAATTCACATTGACATTTCCACTACATATGTGAATTATGTTTCTGATTCATCCACATAGATGAATGAACCACATAGCCAAATTATCAATATAGCCAAATTTGGAATCCATGTATCCATTTTTAGTCACATAACATATTTTTCGAGAACAACATCCTCTATTGGTGATGTAACTGAATGAGATTCACTTTGAAGATTCAAATAAATGAATATACCACATAGATGATTCACATAGGTGAATATTACATGTATCTAATTTCCATGTATCTTATTATTATTCATGTAGATGATTTAGATTTCTTCCTAAATATGGTTTGGTTTTTTTAAAAGTTTTAAGAATTCAAATATTCTAATGAGAATTAATTATGATGATGCTTTAATGGTTTTGAATTATTCCATAATCAAAGGATATTATATTCAAGATGTGATTCAATAGTATTTTAAAAAATATTTTAGTGATTCTTAAGGAGTTTGAAATGGTGATTTTAACATACAATAAAATCCTTTTTTATCCATTATTTAGATATGATATTTGTCAGCTATTATAGAGATCACAGGGAGTTAAAAAGAAAGATATGGAGATCATGAATCATTATCTTTGTGGAATAATAGAAGATATGTAATAGAGATCATCCAATATATCCCCTATATGAAAATAAAAAGGTAAGGCCCATTGATGCACAATAGAGAGCTAATAGTGAAAAACCATTGATGTGTAGTAAAGAAAAAAGTGCGAGAGACATAAAAAACAATGGAGAGAGTTCAAATATGGTTTTTTTATTTATAAATAAATATCTGATTAAACTCTCATTTTCATAAGATTAAATTTTATGTATGAGAATTTTTATGAACCTATTTCAAGACTGTATTATGGAAAATACTTCCTTGAACATTCTAGAGGCTCATGGAAGGTGATCTACATTCTTTATTGGCAAAGAAACATAGTTTTTATTGTGATCTTATTTATTTTTGTAATCATATTTTGTATTATTGTGTGAAGCTATGTTTTTGGGTGTGAATCATAACATGTGTGGTGGGATTCCACACACATGATTTTAAAAGGATTTAACTTAGAGATATAGTGAAAAGAATCCATTGTTGGGAGGGAATAACTATCCACAACATAGAGTAGGATTTCACATTGGACCCAAACCTTTTAAAAATATTGTGTTCCTATTATATTTATATTTAATGAATTCAGAAAGGTTGACTAATCTTAAGAGTGGATTAGATCCTAACAGGTCTACAATGGCTTATTTCCAAATAAAGAAAATTAAGAAAAGATCACCACTGATTTAACCCCCCTCTTAGTGGTACAAATCCTCCCTGGGAACTTCAAATAGAATTAGAGAACAAGTTACTCTATAAAGATCCACTAAGTTCTAAATATAGATAATCTTATTTTTTTCAATAGTAGAGGAATCCCTATATTTGATAGAAATAACTATTACAATTGAAAGAATAAGATTTTTCTCTATCTATTATCTATTTTCCTTGAAGTTAGAGATGCAATAATGGTAGGATTACCACCTATTGCTGAAGATGAACCTATAACATTTGTTTATAAGATAAATATGAAAGTTGATGAAAAATAAATTCCATTTTGATGCTGCTTTTAGAAAAAGTTTATACAAAGGTTATGGGGCTAAAAAAATGCCAAGAAAATTTGGGATAAATTGGAAAGAATTTATAAAGGTAACATTAAAGTCAAGAAGGAAAAAAATGAAAATTTAGATAATTTTTTTGAATATATAAATATGGATAAAGAAGAAAAAATTGATGATGAATTTACTAGTGTCAATGAAATTATCAGTAATATTTAATGTTTTAGAGAAAATTTGGATGATTCAACTTTTATAAAAAAAATGTTGAGAAATTTTACTGACAGGTTTGACCCTAAATTTTTAGATTTGGAAGATATATAATGTCTTAATTTCGATGAATTATATAACATTGTCATTGCTTATGAAATGTGAAAGATATCATATTTCAATAATAAGATCAAAGATGTGATGAATTTTGATGCCATGTAAAATCTCAAAATCAAAGATGATGAAATTCCTGAATCAAGTGAATTTGATGATATAGATAAATATGAATATTAAAATAGAATCATTTATCTTTTATCAAAGATATTCAAGAAGTTAAAGTTTAAGGGTAAATGTAAATTTCCACCAAGGTGTTACAATTGTAATGACATTAGAAACTTTGCTATAAATTTTCCTAAGTAGAAATCTGCTGAACCTGAGTCAGATGATGAGAAACCTAAAAATAATAAATTAGGTATAATCTCAAAAGATTCAAAAAAATTTGTTGAAATCAACAAGTTCTTTAAAAGTAAAATAAGAAGTTATGGATGAAATCAAAAAATGGATGAAATGGAGAAGATGTTAAAAGTACTTGAAGAACAAATTTCTCTCAAAATAGAAGAATAGTAAAAAATTCAGTTAAAATATATCGAAGAAAAAAATATCTTGAAAAATATTATAGAATATTTCAAAAATACTATTAAGGTCAAGGAAAAATCATCACAAACTAGAAAAAAGAGGGGTTCAAAGAAGAAGGTCAATTAATCTCTCTATGAATCTAGAAATACATTTTCTATCTATAATAATATAGGTCCTAAAATTAATTTTGGATGAGTCTGGAGTATGAATACTAGTGAGAAATACTCTTTTAAATCAAAGTAAGAGAGATATTCTTTAAGAATATATTTTCCCCCATAGTAGAGAGAACCATAATATATGGAAAGATAACTTCACCAATCTTCAGGAAAAAACTGTTATCATTATGGAAGGTCAACGTTTAGAGGATATTGCTGGTGTTATGGAGTGCTTAACCATAAATATTACTCATACTAATATAACACATAACTACTAGAGATGAGACATGAACCAAGGGAGAGCTATTCCGAGAAAAGGAGAACATTTTTATAATACAAGAAAGTAGTTATTAGGAATTCATTTTATCTACCTATATAGGAAAAACTTGACTGCTTAGATGAAATCTATGGAAGATGTGATCAGTAGGGTCATGTTGCTGAAATGTTCATGAGTAGTCTTCTTAGAAAAATACCCAATGTTAAGAAATGGAAATAAATCCTAAAAACGAATGAAGAAAAACCATGTTTTTATTTATTAGTTTTGAAGGACAATAGAAGAAAAAAGTCATGGATACTTGATAGTGGATGTTCTTCACACATGAATGGTGAAAAAAATACTAAGAAACATTGATAATCAAGAAGGGGGACCAATAAATTTTGGAAATGATTTTTACCAAAAAATTAAAGGAGTTGGCTCAATAGAAATTAAATCCCAACATATGAAGTATAATGATGTATTATTTTTTGTATGGATAAAGAAAAATTTTCTTAGTGTTATTTAACTTTATGATGATGTACATGAGGTTATATTAAAAAAGGATTAATTTATTTTCAAAATCACAAAGGATGGAAGGGTCATTACTCAAGGGAGATGAACCAATGACAATATAGTTCAAATTGGCGATCCTAGTGATTCCCATTACCTAAGATACAAATATGAAAACAACTTATGACATAAAAGGATTGGTCATCATGGCCAAAGAATTATGTGTAAAATTTTGAATCATGATATTGTGAGAGATCTACCTAAACTTAAGATACATAAGGATAAAATATTTAAAACCTGTCAAAAAGGGAAAATGGCACAAGGTTCTCATAAAGTAGTGGTCATTCTATCTTCCATACCACTTGAGGTCATTCATATTCAATTATGTGGTCCAATGAGACAAAATTATACTAGAAGTGATCTATATTTCATTATATTTATTGATGATTATACTTGGTTGGATAATTTTATGTTTATCAAATACAAGTCACAGGAAATCAAAATGCTCAAAATTTTCAAAAGACAGGTTGAGAAGAAGTTGGGTGTCTATATCAATAAAATGATATTAGATAATGGTAAGGAATTTACATGTGATGATTTTGAAATCTATATTTCCAAACATGAAATCAATCATTAATATATCACACCATATAATCCACAAAAAAATGGGGTAGCTAAAAGGAAGAACAGAAGCACAATTTAAATGAGAAGAATTATGTTGGATGAGCACAACATCTTAAATTTTTTCTAGAGATAAGATGTATTTACTACCATACATAGATATAACATGTGTCTATTGAGACCAAAAACAAAAAATACACCATATAAAATGTGTTACAAGAAAATTACATTAAATATTTTATAGATTTTGGAATTCCTTGCATTATAAAAATAAAAAAATTTCAATCTGGAAAAAATTTAAAGAGAAAGATGAGGAAAGAATCTTCATGGTTTACCTATCAAATGACTGTGGTTACATATGTTGGAATAATCAACTGTGTAATATAATTTATTGTTATGATTCCAATATTATTAAAAGAAATAACAAATCATACATAAAAATTGATTCATATTTATAAGATTCAGTATAAAAATTCATGAACATATTTGAACACAAGAATAATGATGTTACCAGAAAGGAGATAATCACTGCAGATATTGATTCTGTATAAACTAGTGATGAAGGTGGAGCTACATAATGAGAGAAAATGGTAAAAAAAATTAAGAAGACATATTGAAACTAAAAATATCATTGGAAAACCTCAGGAACCAATTCAAAATAGAATAATATTTATATTAGAAGATTAAACTACACTTATTTCCCAAATGGAACCACATATAGTGGAAGAGGCAGTTGAGAATAAGGAGTGGATACAAGCTATGAATGAGAAAATTTTTGAGATTGAGAATAAATCCATTTAGGATCTTGTTCCAATACCTAAAAATAAATTTTTTTTATTTAAACCAATCAAGTTTTTAGAAATAATCTAAATTAGAAAGGTGAGTTATATTGGAACAAAGATAGGCTAGTTTGCAAATGATATTCTCAAATGGAAGGTATTGAATTTAAAGAAAAGTTTTCACCAGTAGTAAGAATGGAAACTATCATAATGTTCTTGGAAGTGTCATATCACAAATATTATAAAGTTTATCAAATGGAATTAAAATATTCCTTTATATGTAGAGATCTTGAGTAAGAAGTTTATATTAAACAACTTGATTGTTTTATCTTAGACAATGATGAAATCATGTTATTTATATTGAAGAAATATTTTTATGGTTTGAAATAGACCCCTATATCCTTATTTTATAAATTGGATGGATGTTTAAGGGATATGAAGTTTATAAAAGTCAAAGTTGACTATAACCTTTCTATTATATAAATGAGTAAAGGTACTCTCATTATAATTATCTATGTAGATGAAATTATATTTTCAGGTGATAAGGAGTGTTTGTGTAATTATTTTTCTGAGAATATGAGGAAGCATTTTGAGATGTCCAATCTTGGTGAGATGAAATAATTTCTGGGAATTTAGATTGAGAAGAATTCTAAATTACATCTTTCTTTCTCAATAAAAATATATCAGGGAATTGATAAAAAAATTTATAATGTAATGTGAAAAATAAGTTTCAACTCCCATTTTAGTTGGAACCAAATTGTGTAAGGATAAAGCTATAAGTAGTGTTAAATAGAAATAATTTAGAAGAATTATTGGAAGCTTGATTTATCTAACATCATAAAGGCCATATATAACTTATGTAGTGATACCATGTTCCATATTTCAAAGTGATCCTAAAGAGTATCATTAGTTATTTTCTAAAATAACACTATGATATATGAAATGAACTTGGAATAATGAGATACTATATAGACATAATAAAGACATAAACTTGTTGGGATTTATAGATATATATGGGTAGGTTAATGTATATATAGAAGATCAAATTTAGGTGGAACTTTCTTTTTGGGAGAGGGTTGGGTTATTTGTTATAGTTAAAATAATAATTCCACAAATCTAGGCATGACTGAGGTAGGATATGTACTGGCTATTCATGCCATTATACAAATGATTTGTATGAAAGTGTAGTTAGAAAATTTAAAGATTGAAACTGAGAGACCATTGAAATATTTTATGACAATAAAAATGCTATATGGCCGTCTAAAAATCCAGTACAACATCCAATATCTAAGAATATTGATATAAGATATCATTTTATCAAAAAAATGTAGCCATTGGAGATATCAATCTATAATACATTTCTATAAAAGATAATATTGTAGATATTTTCACCAAAGTAATTCCAAATGAGAGGTTTTTGGAAATGAGGCTAAAATTGCATGTTTATCCTTCCTTACACACTTATCTTTCTGATTTCTTTGAGATCACCCATATTCCTTTGGATTCTGTTTCCAAAGGGGGAGACAAGTCTGTAATGAATGGGGAGTGAATGAAGGGTGAGTGAGTATAAGTTATATGGGGATTTTAAATATGGTGATGTTAAAGATGTTATCTCAATTATGTTAAATCATAAAAGGATAATGTAATGACGGAAGTGAAGAAGACGAAATCCCAATAAAGTCAAAATAGTGGTATTCAATAATTCTACTTGATGGTGGTGATTTTAGTGACACCTTAGACCTCATGGAGTTGAAATAGTGGTATTAAATAATTATCCTTGGTGGTGGTGATGTTTTTGAAAACCCCAAGAGTCAAAATAGTGGTTTTCAATACTTTTGTCTCCTCAGTGATGCTGAAATGGTTCTTTTGCTTCACGAACTAAGTTTCTCCTTAAAGATCCCATGGTTCTTGGTGAGTACGAGTTGTTGTATTTGTTAAAAACCTTATATTAGGATCTCATAAGTTTTTTGATTCTTGGTCTAATTATAACAGTGTTAAATATCATGTAAGAATGGTTCATGATGTAAACAAGTGTTTTTGAGAAGGGATGGAGATCAGTTTAGTTGGTTTTGTTTTGAGTGGTTTTTTAATCCACATACCCAATTTTTTAAAGGGAATAATAATGTATCCATTTTTAATATGTAACCAATTTGGCGCTGAGGAAGTCATGTAGTTATTTCCACTATATTGGTGAATCAAATAGTCGATTTAGCAATGTAGCTTAATGATCCACGTATCCAAATGATTGACATAGATGAATTTGGAAGCCATGTAGCTATTTTCAGTCACATAGCCAATTTCCTAAGAATTTTGTAACCGATTGGCGATGTAGCTAAATGAAGATCCATATAAATGATTCATATAAATTAATATTATACATATTTGATCTCTCTTGAGAATCACATATCCAATTTCTATGTAGTTAATTATTCTTCACATAGCCAATTTGGATTCCTTTCTATGTATGGTTTGGTTTTTCCACAAGTTTTCAGAATTCAAAATATTTTGATGAAAATTAATTATGATTTTGCTTGAATAGTTTTCAATTATTTAATAATCAAAGGTCTCCCTTTTCAATATGTGATTCAATAATATTTTGAAGAAGTATGTAGTGATTCTTAAAGAGTTTTAAATGGTTATTTTAATATGAAATAAAATTCTTTTTGATCCATGATTTAGATACGATCTTTTTCAGTTATTATAGAGATCAAGGGGTGTCAAAAAGAAAGATTTAGTGATCATGGAAAATGATATCTATGGAATAAAATAATAGAGATAATGAATATCATGGAACATTTACCTTATATGAAAAAAAGGTAAGGCTCGTTGATGCACAATGAAGAGCTGACAGTGAAAAAACCATCATTGTGAAATTGAGAAAAAAAGTGTGAGAGACATAGAAAACAATTGAGAGTCCAAATATAACCTTTTTGTTCTTAAGTGATCAATATCTAATTAAACTCACATATTCAAAAGATTTATTTTTATTCTAAGAATATTTTTGTAGCTCTTTCAAGACTTCACTATGAAAAATACATCCTTGCACATTCCGGAAACTCATGGAAGGAGATCTACATTATTTGTTGCCAAAGAAACCTAGTCATTTTGGTAATATTATTCATTTTTTTGATAATATTTTATAATTCAGTGTAGAGCTATGTTTTTTTTATGACTCTTGATATGTGTGGTGGGATTCCACTAATATTCTTGCAATAAGATATCACTTTGGGGAATAGTGAAAAGAATCCTTGGTTGGGGGGAATAACCAACCACAAAAAGGATTAGGGTTCCACATTTGATCCAAAACTTGTAAAAATATTGTGTTTATGTGCTATTTATCTTTACCACATTCAGGATAGGATAAGAAATCTTAAGAGTTGATTAGATCCTAATAGGACAACGAAGACTTACTTCAAAAGAAAAAAAAATTAAGGAAAGGGAACCACTGATTCAACCCCCCCTTCTTAGTGGTAAAAGTCCTCCTAGGGCACTTCATATACCAATTATGATTCACCATATTCTATAACATGTTTGAAAAAAATAAAAAAATAAAAATGTTTCATCCAAGATAAATAGTTCATCCAGTTTGTTAAAATATGAGGGAAGATTTTCCCACCACCCATTGGTAAAATATTTTAAAATAAAGTCACATTTTTAGAGAAAAATTCTCTTTAACACATAAAATACCATATATGATATGAATTTTTTTTTTATTTTATATATATAAATATTACTAAAATTAAATAAGATTTATTTTCTAAACACAAAAGAGTTTGTGTATATTAACATGATATTCTGAGAAGAAGATAGCGTCTAAGAGGTTTTAGAGTATATTTGAACATAAATAAGTTTAAATTTAACAAATTAAAGGTTATACCTATCTAAATTTAAAGTTATTTACACTTAATATTCTAAAGATTTAGGATATATGATTGAAAATAATTTTTCAAGAGTTACATTCAATTATCACAAGAAAGAGAATATAACTATTTCCTAAAGAATTATACTAGTAAAAAATAAAGTGAATTTCACTTAATATCCTAAAAGAGTTTTAGGGTATAGAGGTAAATATAAATGTAAAGTGTTACATTTAGTTACTATAACATAAGTGATTGTCAGTTTATCCTAAATGAGTTTAGGATGTTTTGGTAAGTAATAATTTAAATAGTTTATTATTTATAAAATTATTTCAAGGAAAATTTTGATGGAAAGAGTACCAAGGATTATGATGTTAAACTTAGAAAGAGTTATGAATAGAAAAAAAAAGTTGAAAAAAAACATTTGATGTTATATAGTTAAGTAGTTTGGATTTGTTCAAGGATTTTAACATTAGGAATATAATTCCTAATTCTCACCATCATTCAAAATTATTTTCTTCATGGATGTTACTCACTAAAGAGTTTAGTGGGAGGTATTTATCATATGGTCACATAGATATATGGTAAGAATTATATATATATGTAATAATTCAACATAACCCCAAAATGTGAAACAAATATATGGTTGATATGGAAATATATCATATATGATATGATAGATAGGTTCTTATTTAGGGTTTTGTTAAGTATTATTAAAAGAGTTTTAAGAGTATAAAATGTATCATATAAAAGGAAATATCCACTTTATCATTCTATCACATTGTATGCATATATTCATTTATATATATACATTTCTTGATGAGAAATGATAATTTACCTATCAAATTATGACTTCGAGTTATCAAAAAATAATGTTCATCATGAAGTATTATAGGTTATGATGAAATGTTAAGGTTAACATAACTAGGATTCTTATATGAGATACAAATCATTATCATGAGGCACAAAATTTTTTTTCTATACATTAGATATACCACTAAATATACCATATTTTGTGTCATACACCATGTATTTGGTATACTAGAGGTGGTTAGATTATATTTTCCCTTTTACCTAAGGTTGGAGAGATACATAACATGATAATTATAATGGATTCAGTTTTTAAAACTCCACCCTTTGGGTATTTTAAATAATATTTTTAGAACTATTTATGGAGTTATCATTAAGTATCAAGAATTGTATAGATCTGATGTTTATATATTAAAAATATTAAAATAAATTAACACACATTCACTAATAATTTTTTAAATAATGGGTTATCTCTTGAACAAAGTATCATATGGGAAAATTGAGAGCCTAGTTGAAACTGGGATGTGAGTTTTACCCAAGGGATAAAAAAAGTTTTGTTTTCATTGTATTTCAGGATGATGCACATTCGCAAGATAAAATAAAATGAATAAATAATATAATTAATATAATTAATTTAGTTCATTTAATTTTTATATTAACCTAGGAGTAACCTATTTAATTATCACTATTCTAAACTTACAGGGTTAGTCGTCTAACCCTACAGATTGTGAGGGATGGAGAGACAACTTCTGGAGGGCGTTGATGTTGGTAGATGACTTGGGATTATGGAATCACCACCACTAATAATTAAAGCTTATCTTCTTTTCCAATAAACCATGGATATTCATGGAGTGGATGAATAACACAACATATTCTTTTATGAGATTTCTTGAAAATTAATCCTTAACTAATGATTGATTCATTATTAAGGTAGGGATTTGATTTTTGAATTTACCCCTGCTTTGGATTTCGTTGTGATTATGAATTAACTCCCAATAATATAATTCAAAATCAATTGTTTCTAAGATAGTTAATTTATTTATCTAATAATAATTATTCTTATAATTATTATTCAATTCTTGTTTCATCCCATATCCTTAAATTCCATTAGAAAAAGGATAAAAAACCAAACATAGCCATGGTTCATATCTCACTTTATTGTTTTGTGGATTTCTCCCTCCATTCTATGTGAATTCATCACTGGTAGTTGATTGGCCAATGTTTTAACCATTTTTGTGGAACCATTTAATTGTGTTATCAATCATGGATTCAACGGATTGATGTTTATTGTTTATCATCATGAATTATGGCACAATAGAGGTTTGAAAATAATGAAGAAAATCCAATAAAGGACCGAGGATGTCTATCTTTGTGTTCCAAGATATCAGGAAGATTAAACTTTTATGAAAGGCATGATTGTTCTATTATCTGATAAGGCACAAATGAAATATTATTTTTTACTGAGATTTGTTGATGGTCAACTCGATTTTGGAAATTTTAGGTGTGATTTGAAGTGAAATTGATGAAAGATGCATTGAAATTGGAAGATGAATCATGAATATAGAATTATAGAAAATTCCCAACTACACAGTGTGTGTTTAAAAATAACACACATCATATAGTCTCTTTTATGTGGAACTAGGGTTCAGGCTAGAGTTATGTATCACATGGCTGTGCAGCTATCTCACACATTTTGTGACCCTCACCTGGCTAGTTTGATGTGTACAATAAGGATACAACTAGGGAATCATGTGTCCCCACACTCCATGTGTGTTGGGACACACTCTATGTACCCTCATAGACACATGAATTGGGAAGATGAGGTACACACCAAGTACCTCCAAGGGCATGTAATGATACGTGACCCATCTACACACCATGTAGTTGGGATGTTACATGCCATGTGGAATGACAACACATGGCTATATGGATGAATTTTGTCAACACTCCATGTACACCTAGGACACTCCATTAAATCTCTATTGGATTGTGATAATTATTTCAAATGTGTAATTTTCCCCTTATTTTTCTCTGGTGGAGTTGGTATTGCATCTGTTGGGACTAGGATCATCTTGGGGAGTCAGTATTTCACCCATGTGATCATGAGACTAGGATTCTCTACCCACAGAATCAGATAGAGTTGTAATTTTACCCACATTATGGGAAATGGATCCTCTATATATGGAGCTATTATTTTTCTCATATATATTGCTCATACTAGACAAGAATTATCCACTAGAGTCATTATTCCACCCATCATCATGGGGAAGGGATCTTCTAGCATCATCTAAGGGAATGAATGCATGGGTTTCTTGAGACTTCGAGATCAGGAGCTATGAACATAGAGTTTTTTTTTGGATAAATGAGAGTTGATATTGTACTATTGGATTTGAGTAACTCCTTTGATCATATCTAGGTTTTCCCTTTCACTTTACTTTATGGATGTGGTTTTGAGTTGACTCTTTATTTTATGATTTACTTCTTGGTGATTTCAGGGTGTTTAACTGGGAATTTATATACTCACCCCTACACAGGTTCTTCCCTTACATGTCACGTCTTATACAAATTATAGGCTATTTGACAATGATCTAGGGTAACCTGGTGCAAGTGGTTCTTAGTGATTCTTGGAAGCTATAATAGAAGGTCTATTTTCAGAATGGTGGTTGTGTGCTGAGATTGTTTCCCTTATAATTGTCAGGATGAACCTAATTTCTAGTTTTTGGGACTATATATCCCCCCATTTACTTCAGTTTTGTACTATCATACTTGGTTGTGGGATATTAGATGTTTTTCATGCATTTATTATTCAACTTATTTACTTTCTGAATTACTCTGGTTTTTATGAGGATGCATGTGCATTTATACAAGTGTATTTGGATAAGGCCTTCCATATGTGTGATATTCCTACTCAGTGTTAGTCACTAACATATGGATTATTGAAGGTGGGATTAGGGTGCACACTTAGCTTATAACCAACCAAATGGGATCTGGTTGGTCGGGTTATGTCAATAAACTTCATACTTTGATACCTTTCTTACACAAGCCTTGAAGATTTTCTAATCAAGGGGTTATTGAGTATGCTACTGATCATATCATTGGTTACAACTTAAACAATATGGTATTTTCCTATTATATGAATAATATGACATTTGGGACCTTGACTGAGATAGATTGAAGAGTGTTCTATCTCACCTTGACAGCACATATGAGGTTCTTATCTATTTGAATGAGGGGTATGTGATGTGATCGTCCATAAGTGTGAATGACATGCGATGTATTCATCAAATTGGTCAGTCTATACTTGGAGTGTCAATAATTATTGAGTAGGATATATGGGATCAACATGCTTCATGTCCCATGGTCACTCAATGTGTTAGATAAAATAAACACATGAGAATGTACACTAGCATGTGATATGACTGGTGGACATAGGTATAGAGATACTTGTGTTTGATAGAGATCATGATAGATCCCTTTGTAGCTTGAGTATCATTGATTATTTTTTGGAGGCCTTTCCTTGTTTGCATTTATGGATACAATTATTCATATTTGTTATCAGCTCTATAAAGGATCACAAGGTCACACTTTGTGGTTGATTGAATGAGGATTAAGTTAAACTCAGATAGATGATCTAAAAGTGTTTTAGAGTTAATATAAAAGAGTTTTGGAAGGGTATTCACAAGGTATTTCATATGATGTGATATATAGTGATATTGATGATTCCTTTCCAAAAGTGTTTTTGAATATATTCAAAAGTGTTCTAGATATATATCCAAAAGTTATTGTATATGACACAATATAAGGTGAAAAAGTACAAAATCTTTTCAAATTTAGTGCAAGTGGGATATTGAATGAGATGATATGCCCCAAATCCCATTTGTATGTGATATAATAAGAATATTAATATTTTTTGATTGGAGGGATATCATAATTCATGAAATTATTCATTTAATGCCACTTCCTAGCTCAATCACATGGTATTATTGGACTCTTTCATAAGGTGCTTCATATATAAGTTGTAGGGTATGTCAACCCATAACATATAAAATCTTCATGCTATTGTGTTTGAAAATTTTGGGTGGATGAACGGTAATTGTTATTATTCAAGGGATTTATTCTATATATGATATCATTAAAGAACTATTATATGAGATGTAACTTTATATAGTATTTTCAGTCATGAATGCGATGCATGAATTGGTTGAGGAATTAACTCATGTGTTATAATGAATAAGTTAATGCATGCATTTTTGAGGAGTATCCATAAAGTATTTATAAATAAAACTACAATGTGACAGTATGTATACCTGAAAAAGGTCATGGAAGAAACCATATGATTCTCAATGATCTCCTTTTCTACCTCTTTTTTGACTGAGGTTATACAATTCCATGGAGGTTGGAGGATTTTTCTCAAATATCAAGCAATCCGGTTTCAACTTGTGGATACCTCCGGTGGTGGGAGTCCTTTGATTATCACACTTGTGATTCTCATCATCTATATATAATGAAGTTGATGTTTCTACGACTTCAATATAAAATGGAAGAAGGTAAATTAGTCTTAGATCATGTGATCAATACGATTGAGTACATCAATGACATGGAGTGGTTAGGTTCACCTCTTAGGCTCGATCTGGATGCAAAATTCATTATGAAATCACTACCGGAAAGGTTTTATTAGATTATTATGAATTAATTCAATAAAAGTTTACTTGATCTTCTAAATATGTTAAAGATAGATGCGAAGGACATGGGTGGTCTAAGCTTAAGTTCCATCATGATGGTGTAGAAGGATAAGGGTAAAAATTTTGGTTAGAAATAGAATAAAATAGGATGTGGAGATTCACTAGTGCCACCTAATCAAATAAAGAGGAAGTAGGTGATATGATTCCATTGTGGAAAATAAATAATGATAAAATTCTTCATAGTCATTGTATCTTCTATTCTATAAATACTGTCTACAATATTCTCCAGGAAATGATAAGAGAATACTTCATAGTTTAAAATAGTTTTTTTTAATTCTACAAATGTTCATTCATTGATTTCTATATTTTAGATTCATGTAATCTACAACAAAAATCCTTAAATATTGTTCCTACATCACTGTAAAATTGAAACAAATATTTGAAACACATAGTGTGAATATCTACATAATTACAAAAAAAATGATAAAATTATAAATGTAAAACAAGTCATAAGAGTAAAAATAATAGGTTCAATAATTAGAAAACCATAAGGGTCATTTTTTAAATTGTAAAGGTCACAAACAAAATCTGTAAGAGTCATTAAATACTTAGAATTTTTTAAGTAAATACATTTTTAAGGTTAAATGTAAATTTCATAAGAGAGAAAGTGTAAGATATATTATGATGTGTAATATATTTTATTTTTCTAAAAAACCAACATGTAATAAAATAGTTCATATGTAAGATATTTAAATTTACCAAAAATCTGTTACATATTTTTTTTGCAGATATTTATGTTTTAACACTTATCAAGAAAACCAAAAACATCACTGTGTAATATAATCCTTTCTTAGAAGAAGATATGTAATGTATTTAAATATAAAATAAGAATCATATGTAATATATTACACTAAACTAAAATTTTATACATAAGATATTTAGTATTAAAGAATTATATGTATGAAATTAGACTTAGGATGATTTCAAAAATATTTCTATGTAATATATATTTATCTTAGGATTTAGTATAAGTAATATATTGTACTTAACATAATTTAAAAAACATATCATATGTAATAAATTAAAGATCACATATAGGATCCCATACCTAAAGAAACCCTTCAACATAAAAATTTAAAAAACAATAGAATAATAAATATTAACAAAGAACACATCATAGAAAAATCATTTGAAAAATGTATAAACACAAAAGGGAGTTTTGTAATTATCAAAACAAAAAGGTAATTGGGTAAGAATCCACTCCAATAATCTCCCCTTTTGATAATTTCAAATCCAATAATCTAAAAACATGAACATCCTTCCTATTTTTGTAATTATCCAAACAAAAATCTAATATGGAAAGGGAATGTGAAACATTTATACTGTTTCAAAATCCTAAACACATAACAAAATAATAGTTAAATAGATATGACTGACCAATATTGATTATTATTTCTAGAAATTCTATCATGGAATGGAAATCATGTCTTAAATTATATGGATGTGTGTTTTTTATGTTATCTATTCTGAATTAATTTAAAACTCAGATTATATTAATTATTCAATTGAACTTAAAAATAGATATCATTCATTTTAACATTATTCGACATAGACAAATGGAATAAACATATAAAGAATAAGTTATTACCCCTATTAGGTTTCATTAATTATTTATCTATAATGCAACATTTATTTTAATTTTATATTTTAACTAAAATACCCCTTTTATTTTTTTTATTGTTTGTGTGTATTTTTATTTAGTTTTCGATGTTAATATTTTGTAATATGATCAAAATTTTATTTCTTATAATATTTTTACCTTTTTTTTAAATTTTATTTGGGTACTTTTATGGATTAATCTTGTGATTTGGTTATTATTTATTGATTTAAGAATATTAGTGAATGAATTGAAACATTTTTTAGAAGATATGTTGCAAATAGTTGGAAGTTTTTTCTCCGTTTTTGCTGTTGATTATTGTTTTTTTTAATTTTTAATGATAGTTTTTATATAGTATTTTTGGTTTAATATTTTTATTTCTTATTTGTAATATTTTTATTTTATATTTTATTACTTTGTTAAAATTTAAAATTATTTTTAGTTGATTCATTGATTTTAATCAAGGCATGTTTGTAATATCTATTAAATAGTTTCTTTGGTATTTTTTATTATGTTTATGAATTTTTTATTGCTTTTAATCAATTTTTTTGATTGGTTTTTAAATAATTTCATGTCTATATATAGTCTAGAATTAAAAAATACATGTTTTATTACATAATATTTAACTCCAAGTTTCATTATTAAATTACATAGAGAGATTTCATGCTATGTTCTTGAGAAGAGTTATTTTGAGCTCTTTCAATTATGTTATGTGGTAGTCAAGTAATTTTTGTTGTTAGAATCATTTGTTTTCAATGTTCTATAACACTAAACATTTTTTTTGAATTTTAATTATATTGAAAAAAATATTGTTTAATCATATTTATCTTGGTTAACTTTATAAAATAACAAAGAATATGTTTTTTATATTTATTTTATTGTTTTTATTGAATGAAATGGAAATTTGTGCCTATATTTCAAGAAAAATATTGCTTTGATTCAATCATTTCATATATTTAAAAAATTTATAATTTTGAAACCTTTTAATTTTTTCACTAAATGTGCCTTTAATAATAAAAATTCATTTCATATGATAGGTTGTATCGGATGATCACATTATCAATGCAGCAGAAAAATCCCAATAATTTGACTGATTTATCATTACTGAAACAACATGAAGCATGGATAACATAAATAATATAGACATACCCTAAACACAATGAGTTTCATCTTTGTTGATCTTGATGGAGAATGTTTGATATAGATAATCGAGTAATAGCCATCAGAATCTACTCCATAGGGATAATACCAACCACTAGAATCCTCATCTATTATGAGAGTACCCCCAAATTCCAAAGGTGTGCTAACACCTTATTATCAAATAAAAATAGAGTATCATGGAATAAGAGAGTATCAAATATGGATTATTAGTCCTATAATACCCAATAATAGGATCCTTATCCTTTATATAGGCTTCTTCATGCAATAAAGGAGCTCGAGGGTCAGCTACCATCACATGACAACTGACATACATTATAATAACATATTCCGATTGGGGTTTAATAATCACTGAACACTTTAAATATTATAATATGTTTCTATATCCATAAATTAATCAAACCATTAATTCATAACCGATAATATACTATTTATAAGATGTATAAGTGGCCATGCTATAATGATCTAAACTCCAAAAACTCAGAGCCAGTACCCACTTTATTACATTAGCTTAGATACAAGGGTTCAAATCCAGCAGGAACGATAAGTTTAGAAATTTTAGAGAATAATATACATACATGATACCCATTTTATATAAAAAAAATGCAAAGAATAATAATAGAAAAATTTGGCATCTTGGAACTCATTCCAAGAATTATTCTTTAAATCACGGGGAAAGGAAACAAAATAAGGGTGAGCTCAAATACTCAATAAGGGTTACATACAGTGGAAGATATCATGAATCAGTAAGGAATAATCAATATGTAAAGGTAAATAAATTAACACACATTCCATTTAATAAATAACTTTACTAACATAATTGGATAAGGCATAATAATATGGCAAGGTAAATAAGTGAACACACATGCCATTTAGTCAATAAACTGAGAATGAAATGCATCTAGAGATAATATCATTGAAAAAATGTCATGGATAATAATAAAAAATTAATTTTAATGAAGTAAATTCATAATTATTGGACATCACGATCTCATGCATCATGAATACCTATACTATCAAGAACTTTCTCAAGATAGTTTAGAACTACTGGGTAAAAACCTGTTTAATTTAGCCAAAAAATTTATCTCATGAGACCCATCGATGCATTGAGGGAATATCTATAATTAGTCACCACCTACAACTACATGTACAAATCATTTCTCACATATATAATAATTGATTTAATTCATGAATCAATATGCCTTATCTAAAAATATTCATATTGAGTAATGAATACAAATTTATAAATATTTCCCCAGTTAATCAAATAACATTCAAAGTAAACACCGTATATACAAATGGTATAAAGTTTTGGAAATAATAATATCAATGATAAAAATAATATGTATATTTAAGATAAATTTAATTTATAATGAAAATTTATCATAAAAATGTGATTGTTTCAAGAGATAGTTAACAATTATAAAAGAAAGTGAGAATTTACAATAATTTTTACCCCTTTTGTAAATTTTAAATTTTAACCCCTTGAATCATAATCTTAATTTTTTTAATAATAATGAATAAATATGTATTCACATTAAATTCATCAAAGGGGAAATATATACATTACATAAAATTGAATATGTGTAGATTAACAAATATGCCTTAATGAAATGGCGATTGAGATGAAATCCCTTACAACCTGGTAACATTCAAGTAAAATATATTGGGATAAAATAATTCAATTTGAGAAATAAAATAACATGAATTATGAAGGATTCATGATATTACATGTAAATTGGGTAGTATGTACACCATATAAAAGATGTTAGGTGCACAAAAATAAAATATGCCTTAATGAATGGAGATTGAGACGAAGTCCCTTACCACTTGGTAACGTTCAGGTAAAATAGCCTTGGATGAAATAATTAAAATAAAAACATAAAACACCATGAATTATGAATGATTCACGATATTACGTGTAAAAGGGTCAATATGTACACCATATAAAAGAAATTAGGCACACAATAATAAAATATTCCTCAATGAAGGGAATTGAGATAAAGTCCCTTACCTCACGCTTTCTTTTAGTTGAACATGATTTAAACTATTGTATAATAGTTTTAAGAATATTATTAATTTATAAAAGAAACATAATCATATTTATAATATCATATATGATAATATTATAACATTTTACCACCTGTTTGTTAATAACATTTCATTATTTTTATTATTTCAGGTGTTAATTGCCATGTTTTCTCATGCATGTTTTGTCATGAAAGTTCTGGTTCTTGTATATAGAATATAAATAAATCATATAAATAATGTTAATAATGGTATAAATATCATATTTAATCATTATAAACATTATTATAAACATTCTTTAATGTTGGGTATGTAAAATGAGTCGCATTGCTTCATGGAGACAGTTGGTCATATGTACGCACAATCAAAGATATCATTCCCTCAATGGGTGAAAGGGTAAGGAAGCATATGATGTATTAATTTTAAATAATTTATATCATGTAATATATATAACATATATTCTTTAAATTTATCCTTATTACCTTCCATTTAAAGTGTAAGTGAAAAATGAATCACATCGCTTTGCAAGGTGGTAGTCCACCGTACACACGATCGATGTTATCATATTTTAAACGGAATGGAAAGTAAGAAGGAATATGTGATATAATAATAAAATAAGTATAATTATATCATAAATATTTTATATAAACATTAAATCCATTATTATATCTAACCTTGAGGGGTGTTGATGGAAGACGAGTTATATCGGTTCGTGAGGTGGTAGTCTGCCGTACACTTGATCGATGATTTCTTTTCACATTTGGTGGAAGTGGAGATGGATATATGTTATGAAATCAACATAATAACATCTAATTATATGTTATATACTTGTGTTATTATATTAATGTTATTTAATAATATTTTAAGGAGGTGTAATGAGAAATAAAATGAAAATTATCATTTAAGAATGTTACCTCTTCTTCAGGGAACTACTTTTGGTTTGAAACAAAATCCTTAATAGGATGGATTTATGATAAAAAAATGGATCTAGTATTTTTTATGGGTGTAAGTAAGTGATTTGGGTATTTATTTTCTAAACAAAATGTCTTTGGAAGTGTGACTAGGGGAGGAGAGTGATGACCTTTTATAAGTGGGGGAGAGGGCACACTTGAAAGTTTCAAAAATAATCAATTACACCCATGTTTTTATCATAAAAAATCCTCCAAAATGGGTCATTATCAAAAATAAGAGATTATAGGGTCTAAATATGGCCATAAAATTGTATTTGGAAAATTTTAGGTTATTTTTAACCCTTATATTCTTAGTTTAACCACTGATAAATCAGGTTTTACATTAACCGTGATAATTAATTTTTATTGATTTTACTATTCATAATGGTAAAAAATTAAGGTAAACTTATTAGATAATATAAATTATTCTGATTAAAAATATGGAATCCATTTTTTCCAAATTCAATTCATATAATTGGTAGAATCAAATTTAAAATTATACCCACACACGTAACGAAAAAGCGAGTTTCCAAAGAGAAAATTATCATTAGTATAAAAGGTTTTAATATAAAAATTTAATACGAGATTGATTAAAATTAATTAAATTGTACTAAATATATTATTATTTAACTAATTTTACTTTAAAACCAATTTAAAATATAATTTAACTTTTTAAATAATTTAAATGAAAAGACAGTTTTCAATAAAAATCAATATTTTTCATTATTCATTGAAAAAATAAAACTTTTCAGAAAAATCCCAAAAATTAATACTAAGATAATTTTGATATTATAATTACAAAAATTAAGTTATTTTTATAAAATATAATTTCTGATATTGTCAAAAATTAATTTTATTATAAGTGTGCAAGAGGCGATAAAACCATTCTCTTTGAAAAATATAGTTTTTCAGAAAACATTTCTTTTACTTTCAAATGATGATTATTTTTATTTCTAATAAAAAGATAAAAAATAAATGTATTTAAACTATATATTTTTCATAATTTAGTTATTCCTATTCATAACCACCAATTTAACAGTTATGTTATAATTTTTATGTTTAAATAATATTTTATTAGGGTGTCATGTTTTGTTTAAACCCGGTGTTGTGTGCATCACAAGCTATCAAAGAGATTGAATTTATTTAAAAAGAAATAAATCATAAATTATTTTGGTGTTACATTATTCCATCCTATAAAAATTCTATCCTCAAAATTTCATAGATATTACCTCATAAACAAATTAGGGTAGTTCTTATTTATAACATCTTATGGTTACCACACTACTTCCTCCATTTTATGATTTCTCCAAAGTAGCTTTATGAGAAGAGTCATATAATTTTGAAATACTTGTTCTATAATACCAAGAATCTAGATGGGATATTCAAAGTAAGATAGATTAGGTTCTAATTCTCTTTCATCAAAGGTGAGCACATGTAGTGGGTTTAGAATGTACCTCCTTAACAATGAAATATGGAATAAATCATGTACTTTTGAGAGACTTAGTGGAATTGCCAAATGGTAAGAAAAAACTCAAATTATTTCAAGTATTTCAAGTTCCCAATGTACCTGGGGCTCAATTTCTCTTTCTTACCAAACCTTATAACACCCTTCCATAGAGATACTTTCAAGAAAATGTGATCTATCACTTGGAATTCCAAATCCTTCCTCCAATTTTTTTTCATAACTCTTTTTTCTATTTTGATTTTCTTAAATACAAGCCTAAATAATATTTAAATTTATTATTGTATCTTCAACAAGTTATAGGCCTGTAATTTTCCTTTCACTAACTTTACCCCAACAAGTTAGAGTATCGAATCTCTTTCCATATAATGCTTTATATGGTATTATTTGAATATTTGAATGGAAACTATTGTTATAGGAAAACTCTACCAAAGGTAAATACTGATACCATATACCTTGAAAGTCAAGAGAACATGACCTCAAAATATCTTACATTATTTTAATAGTCCTTTTAGACCATCCATCAGTTTGAGGATGGTAGGTAGTGCTTAAATAAAGTTCAGTAACAAGAGCCTTCTAAAGACTCTTCCAGAATTTCAATGTAAAATGAGGATCAATATCAAAAACAATTGAAAGAGGTTCACCATGAAGTCTTAAAAATTTATTAATATATAGAATTAAAATGCACTCAATAGGTAAATATTCTATTATAGTAAGGAAATGTGTAGATTTGGTTAAGCGATCAATGATATCCTATATTGTATCATTTTTCCTAGGAGTCTTTGGTAGTCCTATGATAAAGTCCATAGTAATTTCATCCCATTTCCACATAGGAATAGGAAAAGGTTGCATGAATCCTATAGTATTTTGTCTCATAGATTTCACTTGTTTACAAACCAAACATCTGGAAATATAATCCACAATTTCTCTCTTTATGTTATCCCACTATAAATGTTCCCTCAAATCCCTATATATATTTGTGCTACCAGGGTGTATAGAGAATTTTGAGCTATGAGCGTCATCCAACAATTCAATTTTTAGCTTAGGTATAGATGAAACACATAACCTCTTTATAAATTTTAGAAGATAATATTCAAAAACTAAGTCTACTAATCCCCCATCATTCATAGCTTTAATTTTATTCTGATACTTGTCATCATTAGATTGAGAACTTTTTATCTTTTTTTAATAAAGACGATTTCATGATAATTTGAAAAAGGAGTGATATATCTACTTCCTTAATAATTACCACATCTATATTTACTATATCCTTGAACATAGGACCCCTCTTGATCCTCATTTGGGTAAGAACTACATGGACTTTCCTATTCAATGCATATTCTACCTTATTTACTTTCCCTGGGTGTTAGTATATTGAGAAATCCTAATCCTTGAGTACACTAAGCTATTTACTTTGTCTCATATTGAGGTATTTCTATGAAAAGAAGATTTTTATACTTTTATGATATGTGTATATCTCACATATTTCACTATAGAGATAATGTATCCATATCTTAAAAGCAAATATTATAGCTTCCAACTCAAGATCATGGGTTGGATAGTTCTATTCATGAGTTTTCAATTGCCTTGATAAATATGAAATAACTTTATCATTTTGTATTAGAAAAAAACCAATTCCATTATTAGATGCATCAATATATATAACAAACCCATAATTTCTAGATGGTAGAGTCAAAATTGAATCATTAACCAATATCTTCTTTAGTCAATCAAAAAATTCTTCACATTCCTTTTTCTAAATGAACTTAACACCTTTATGTGTAATATTGGTTAATGGGTTAGTCAATTGGGAAAAATTATGAATGAATCGCCGATAGTAACCTACAAAACCAATGAAACCACGTACCTTAGTTATGTTTATTGGTATAAGACATTAACTTATTACCTTTGTTTTCATAGGATCAACCAAGATTCCAACCTTGTAGAAAATATAGCCAAGAAAAGAAACTTCTTGAATCCATAAATCTTACTTATTAAATTTTCCATATAACTCCTTCTTTCTAAGAGTCTCAAGAATAATACATAAGTGATTATCATGGTCCACATATATTTTAGAATACACCAAGATATCATCAATGAATACCACAAAAAAATCATCAAGATATTCATTGAATACTCTGTTCATTAGATCAATAAAATTAGATGGTGCATTAGTTAATCCAAATGGAATTACTGTAAACTCGTAATGTCCATACCTCATTAAAAAAGATTTCTTTGGAATGTCTTCCTTCTTTACTCACAATTTATTTTACCCCAAATGAAGTCCAATATTTGAAAAATATTGGGTTCCATGAATTTGATTGAATAAGACATAAATGCGAGGAAGATGATACTTATTATTAATTGTAATAGCATTGATTCCCTATAATCAATACCCAACCTGATGGATCTATCTTTCTTCTTAATGAAGAAAATAAGGTCTCCCCATGGTGAAACATTGGGGAGAACAAATACCTTATCACACAACTCCTATAGTTGTTTCTTCAACTCCATTAATTCCACAGTGGCTATTCTATAAGGATTATTTAATATTAGTCTTTCATCTGGGGTTAAATCAATGTAAAAATAAACTTGATGTTTTAGAGTATGTCCAGGAAATTCCTTAGGAAATACATCAATGTATTTCTATATAATAGATACATCCTCAATTTTAATATTACCTTTTCCATCCCTATATTTTTTTATCTTCTTCACTAATAATATCATTTAGTAGAGATACTGGGGGTGGATCTAGATATGTCTTAGATGAAGTTGTATTTGCTATAAAGATATGGAATTATAAATCTTAATCAATAATATTAATTTCCTTCTTATTATAATAATTTTTTTTTTCATATTTTAAAATCCAGTATATACTAAGGATTATATCAAAGTCAACCATAGTTATGATAATAAGGTTATAAAATAAATCATATTTATGTGTTATAATGGGGACTACCTTACACATCCTTGTTTTAATGAGACTTTCATTAGGAGTGTTGACTAAACCTCCCTTCTTAAATTGATAGGGAAATATTTAATTTTATTAGAAAATTTTCAAGATATAATATAGTGTGAGGATCCAAAATCAAATAAAGAATTAAATAATTTTTGAATCTTTGATTAAATTACCTGGCACCACATAATTGGGTACTTTCACCTCAGTTATAGTGGTCACATAAGCTTGGACTTCTCCCATTGGACTATTATGTAGTATATTCCCTTGACACTTGGGGAATTTGTTTATGTAGTGCCTCATCTCTCTACAGTTTAAACATTGAATAACAGTGTTTTATTTCTACCATTTAAATTCTTTAGCCTGATGACCCTTATATTCACACTTATAACAAACTCCCAAGTGCTTAAAGAATTTTATAGAATGATTCTTTCCATATTTATCATAAGATGGAAATTTATTCATTCTCTTATTATTATTTGATGCATTCCTTTTTCATGGTGCTCATTTGAACTATTATTTTCTTGATTCCCCTTAAACATATAGGATATAGATAATTAATTCTCTATTTTGATGAATAAAAAACTATTTAATCATATGATGAAAAAGTTTTAGAGATGAGTTTCCTTTAGATAATTTTATTAATCCCTTGAAATAAATGGTCAATAATTCACTCCATGTTGCATATATAATACAGAACATGTTTTGATAACCTTATAAAGGTAGCATCATACTCCTCAACACTCCATTTTCCTTTTTATTTAAGCTGAATAACTTTCTATTCATTCCATTTTTCTTCTCATAGGGAGAATATTTTATAAAAATGTCTCCTTAAAATAATTCCATTCAACGTGTTATATTTCCTCTTCCTCCCAATTATTTTGGATCAATGAACACCATTGATCAATATATCCTTTGAGACAATACACTATAAGTGAAACCTTTTCTTTTTCATTGCATGCAAATTCCATAAATATCTTATCAAGATAATTAATCCATTTATCAACAACCATTGGATTATTAGTCCCACTAAATGATGTGAGATTTTGTTGCATGAAGAAATCCAATATAGGAAAACCATTCCATGGAAAAATAGGTTGTTCCATCCAATAAAGGTTATTTTTCATATCTTGATTAAGCTTCCCTAATATATCCATGATCTTCTTAGTACCAATACCGACTGCATTTCCTTTCTCAGAAGGGAAATATATACATTAGGAATGAATATTTATACCCTTATTCTTTCTAGGAACCATTTCTAAATAATGTAATATACTAGATTAGCTCATAAAATTATGAATTTTAAATCATAATGTATAATTATAATCATAAATTTGAAAATTTATGCATTATTAATCTCATAATCATAAACTTGATTTCTTTGGAGATATATTTATTTTTAATCCTTCATAATGATTTTTAAAGAAAATATGAATTATCCTAAGAATATTCCCTAAGAGTGTCAAACCAGATGTGTATAAAGGCCCATTATCATGCTCTAGGTGATGATTGGGTCAATACTAATGTGACCTTTTTGGATCTATTACCCTCAAGAACATCTATTCTAGAACCCCATCCACTAGTAGTATCCATATAGGGCTGTATCGTTAGAAAAAACCATATAACATCTTCCTTACAAAAATTTAGAATTTTCCTCTATGATTATCATCAAAGTATATCATAGGGTTATGTTACATAATTTATGTTTTACTTAATCTAGTTCCTAAGTTTTCTACTAGACTTCCTTTAATACCAACTCTAATGAACCCAACTCCAATAACCCAGAGCCGGTGCCTAATTTATTACATTAGCTTAGATATAAGGGGTCAAATCTCAAAGGGAATATCAGTTTTGTAGTTTTTGAGAATGATATGAATACATGATACCCATTTTTCATAGAGAAATAAAATACAAATCATAGTAATGGAAAACATTTTGCATCCTTTAACTTATTCCAATAATTCTTCTGCATATCTCAGGGAAAGGAAATAAAATAAGTGTGAGATCAAATGATCAGTATGGGTTACATACAGTGGAAGATATCTTGAATCAATAAGTAATAATAAATATGAAAAAGTAAATAACTAAACACACACTCTATTTAATTAATAACTTTACTAACATAACTGGATAAGGCATAGTTAACATAGAAAGGTAAATAACAAACACACATGCCATTTAATCAATAAACTGAGAATGAAATGCATCTAGAAATAATATCATTGTGAAAATATGATGGATAATAATATTAAATGAATTATAAATGAAGGGAATTCTTAATTTTTGGATGTCATGATCTTAGGTATAATTAACACCTCTACTTTCAAGACCTTTCTCAAGACAGTTTAAAAATACTAGGTAAAACTCATCTGATTTGACCAATTGATTTGTCACTTGAGACCTATCAATGTATCGAGGGGCTATCTATTACTGGAAACCACCCATAAATACATGAAAAAATAATTGTTCATATATCTAATAATCAATTTTATTAATGAATCTGTGTACCTTATCTACAAATATCCGTATTGAGTAAAGAATACGAATTTATCAATATTTCCCTAGTTAATAAAATGACTTTCAAATTAAACACTGTATGTACAAATGGTATACAATTTAGGAAATAATAATATAAATGATAAAAATAATATTTATATTTAAGATAATATTTATATTTAAGATAAATTAAATTCCCAATGAAAAATTATTATAAGAAAGTGATTTTTTAAGAGAAAGTTAACAATCATAAAAGAAAGTGTGAATATACAATATTTTTCACCTCTTTGGTAACTTTTAAATTATAACCCCTTGAAGAATAAACTTGAAACAAAACATTAATAGTCATTAATAAATAGGTATTCATGTAAAATTAATCAAAGGGGAAATATATACACCCTATAAAAGTGAATAGGTGTAGATAAACAAATATATATCAATGAAATGGAAATTGAGACGAAATTTATTACCCCTTGGTAACATTAAAGTAAAATACCATTGAATGAAATAATTAAAATTGAGACTTAAAATACCATTAAGTATGAATTATTTAAGAATTTACATGTATTATGGACAATATATACACCATATAAAAGAAATTAGGTGCATAACAATAAAATATGCCTCAATGAAGGGAAATTTAGACGAAGTCCCTTACCACTTGGTAACATTCAAGAAAAATAACATTGGATGAAATAATTCAAATTTAAACTTAAAATACCATGAATTATGAAGGATATATTATATTACATGTAAAATGGGTAGTATATACACCATATAAAACAAATTAGGTGCAAAACAATAAAATCTTCCTCAATGAAGGAAAATTAAGACGAAGTCCCTTACCTCACACATTCCGTTAGTTGAATGTGATTTAACCCCATGTATACTGGTTTTAATAATATTATTAATTTTAAAAATAACCATAATCATATTTATAAAATCATATATGATCCTATTATAACATTTCACCATCCGTTTGTTAATAATATTTCATTATTTTCATTATTTCAGGTGTTAAATGACTTGTTTTCTCATGTGTGTTTTGTCATGAAAGTTTTATTTATTTTACATAGGATATAAATATATCATATAAAGAAATATAATAATATTATAAATATAAAATTTACTCATTAGATACATTATTAGAATCATACTTAAATGTTGGACATGGAAAATGAGTCGCATCACTTTGTTGAGATGGTTTGCCATACGTATGCAAAATCGACGATATCATTCCCTTAATGAGTGAAAGGGTAAGGGAGTTTATGATGTATTAACTTTCAAGAATTTATATCATTTAATATATATCACATTTATTATTTAAATTTGTACTTATAACTTCCTTGTAAATCCTAAGTGAAAAACAAATCACATTGCTTCGTGAGGCGGTAGTCTTCTGTATACACGATTAACATTATCGTATAATAAATGGAATTGAAAGTAATAACTTATATGTTATATAATAATTATATAAGTATAATTATATCATAAATATTATATATAACAACTAAATACATAATTTTATCCTACTGTGAGAGGTGTTGACGAAAAATGAGTTACATCATTTCGTGAGGCGGTAGTCCACCGCACACACGATCAATGATTTTGTTTCCCATTTTATAGAAGTAGAGATGGATATAGGTTATGAGATTGAAATAATAACATATAATTATATGGTATATAATGGTGTTATTATATTATAATTATTGAATAATATTTTATGGAGGTGTAAGAATAAATAAAAAGAAAATGCTCTTTTAAGAACGTTAGCTCTTCTTTGAGGATCTTCTTTTAGCTTTCACAAAAAGACATCCTAGGATGGATTTATGATAAAAAAGGGATATATGATGTTTTTATGGGATTAATAAGGTTATTTTTTCAGGTATTGTATGAAAAAATGACTTTTTAAATGTTAAGAGTGTAGGAGAGAGGGTGACCTTTTGTAAGTTGGGGTGAGGATGCACTTGGAATATTTGAAAAGAATCAGTTACACCCATGTTTTTATCATGCCAAAAACCTAAAAAATGGATCATTATAGACCATTAAATATTATATTGTTGAAAGATGTCTATAAAATGGGGTTTTTATAAGTTATAGTTTATTTTTATCCCTTATCTTTATAGTTTATCCCTTGGTAAATCAGTTTTTACCTTAATCGCGATAATTAATATTTACTACTTTTACTATTCATAATGGTAAACAATTAAGTTGAACTTATTAGATAATATAAATTATACTGATTAAAAATATTTAATCCATTTTTTTTCAAATTAAATTCACATAATTTATAGAATCCAATTTAAAATTATACCCGCTGACACGACGAAAAAGCGGGTTTCTAAAGAGAAAATTCCCACAAGTATAAATGGTTTTAATATTAAAATTTAATATGAAATTGATTAAAAAAACATAAATTATATTTAATATAATATATTTTAACTAATTATAATTTAAAATCAATTTAAAATATAATTTTACTTTGTAATTAATTTAAATGAAAAGAAAGTTTTCAAAAAAAAAAAAATCAGTATTGTTCACTATTCATTGAAAAAATGACTTTTTTTTATAAAATATGAAAAATTAAACCTAAGATATTTTTGATATTTTGATTTAAAAAATGAAGGTTATTTTATAATTTTTTTTTAAAAGTTTAAAAAATCAATTTTATTATAAGTGCGCAAGAAGTGACGAAATCGTTCTTTTTGAAAAAAATACAGTTTTTTAGAAAACATTTCTTTTACTTTAAAATGATTATTATTTTTATTTATAATTAAAAGATATCCAATTAATGTGTATAAAATATATATTTTTCATAATTTATCTAGTCCTATTCATACCCACCAATTTAATGGCTAAGTTATGATGGTCATGTTTAAATAATATTTTAATAGAGTATCACGTTTCACTTAAAACCAGTGTTGTGTGCATCGCAAGCTATCAAAGAGACTAAATTTGTTTGAAAAGAAATAAATCATAAAGCCTTGGGGTGTTACCCATGAAATTTCTATTCAATAGATACTGTAATCCCATATCTATGATATGAATCATATTCTTATCGCAAACTACCACTTAGGGGATACTCTATACCCATATCTGTATATGGGTAATCCATTATTTGTCACCAGTTGATAAATTTAGGTAAAATGGATTACCCATACACAGAAGTTCCTAACATTATGTAGAGAGGCCCACATAAGGTTCATAAGTTCCTAACCTTACATAGAGTAGTCTGCATATGGGCAATCTTAGTATACCCTTATGTAGTGGGGTTGCCTAAAGGTAAACGACTTTACCTTTATTTAGGTCACCCCTACTGCACAAAGGTTAATGAAAAAACTTAAAAAAATCATACTTTGTTATATTTTCTTATAATTTATAAATTATTGAAAAATTATAATAAATGGTATTTTAGGGTTATTTATTAATTAATAAAATGTTAATTAATTATAAAGGGTTTATAATTAATTACTAAATGTTCATATAACATTTATTAATAAATATTCCTTAAATATTAAAGAGTTAATATTTTAAATACCTTTTAATAAATTATATGGCAAGTCTTATGATCTATAAATACAAGTTTTCATTTATAAATCATAAGTTTAATTTATAAAGTGTCTATAAATCACATAAATAATGCCAAAATATAGATATGTTTATATTTTTTTTATGAATTGTTCATAATAATTTAATTTTAATTATTTTAATTAAAGGACCTTATTTGGGATATTAATTAAATCATATAAAAAAGAGTTTTTATGATTGATATTATCAAGGTTTAAATAATCATTAAATATATGATATTTAGACCGTGTAAATTTTTTAGATAATAGATCTTGGATTATAAAATCATTTATAATTTATAATAATACCATATATTTAAAATGAAATATAATGAATAATATGAAATAGTTCATATTGAAAGTGAATATAAAGTGTTTACATTCAAAATTATATAATTTATATGAAATAAAGTTAAAATTATAAAATCTTTATAGTTATATTTTATTTATGAATTGTTCATAAATGGTTATCTCATGTTTAAATAATTGAATTGTTTATTTATTTAAAGTTCATTCCCTATTTTATTCATCGTTATAAATTTATTATATTATGAATCATGAATGATTTAGTTTAAGATGTTAAACTACTTCTAGATATTATCATATATGCATTTATGTAGTTACATGCTAGGTATGATAATGAATTTAATTTTTTATCTACCTTGACCTCAATTTGTAATTTAAGTTATGAACTTGAATTTAATTATTTAATATAGTTTATGCATATTATGTTTTATAGTTATGTTTAATTGAATTATCTCTTGAGTAAAATATCCTCAGGTAGAGGGAATTGGGGTTATACTACCTACCAGCCTAGAGGTTTTTGACTTATCTAGAAAGGTGAATGGGGTTGGATATCTATCGCTCTAAGCTTACTCATGTAGATATTCTAAATCTCATAAAACTATTTTCCTTTACATGAAAATATCATGTACCTTATATATACAATGAATTTGGATATGTGTGAATATGTTTAACTCCTATATTTTGGTGAGTAACACAAACTTGGGGGGTCATGTAAAGAGGTACACGTCAATATGGGTTGAACATATTGATTTGTTCCAAAATTAAATTATTAGAAACATTCATGAATAAAGAGAATCACATGAGATAAAATGGTAAGATTAAATCCCATCAAATAATAATTTTGAGATTCCTTCAAAAGAGGAACTTATCAAGAATTTGACCAATCAATTAGGTATTATTGAGCTTAGCAAGATTGAGATGATTCCCAACCTAAATAATCATGGATTATTTATGTGAACAAACTAGTGTAAGTCTTGGTGAAATATTGATATTGGATCACTAAATAGATATGGTGTAATTCAAAAAGGGGTCATTATTTTAGTGGGATCCCATTGAATAATGTACCTATTAAGTGGTAATAAAACATGATATTTATATTATAAATTATTTTTATATAGATGAATAACATCATCATCATCAAACTAAAATTTAATTATTAATCATTGGAATGAGAAGATTAATATAAGCTAATCCAAAGACTAGTAAATTAAGAAAATTTCTTAATAAATACTGGTGATTTGAGAAATGTTCTTAAGTAAGATAAATATTCTATGTGTTAGTGAAACATATTCCTAAGTAACCAAATATTTAATTTTTTCACTAAGTGAATGTAGATGATTTTAGAATAATTGAGTGATTCATTCAATATTTAAAGGGAAATTAAATGAAAAATGACCAACGTAACCTCAATCTCTAGTCATGTACTCAATATGATTTTATACATCATTGTTTTGTAAAAAAAAATGCCTTAATTGTGTAAAAATTTTCCATTAGAGAATAAAATTTTGATATTACCTAAAGGGTTGTAAAAAACTCTAGTGGAGAGTCCACATTAGGTATAAATTTTATAGAATTCAATTATTTAATTTTAAAAGATATATGATATCAATTGGATTTTTTAAAAAAATTGTAAATATATAGAAGTTCAAAAAGAGAAAAAAATTGAATATTGTATCTTTAAGTAATGGAGAAAAGAAGTTACTACATTGATAATTTGGATGCTTCAAGCTTAGAAAAACTTATCATAAGATATTTATTATCTCATTTTTCACTTGATAATTGAATTTAAAAAATTATTGTTAAATAAAATGGGTATTTTTAATAAATTTTTTTTATGATTTTTTTAATTCTATAACATGATTCATGGGAGAAAAAAATTTCTTTTTATTATTAGGGTATTAATCATATTATCATTTAAGAAAATGTTATGAAAATATGATTTAATTTAAGAAGATTTTACTCATTGTTCTAAAAATGTAAAAAATATATAAACTAAGAATATGATGTATAAGTTCTAAGTTCCATATGTTCATTACTAGTGGGTAAAAGTTTAAATCAAAAGAATAAAATTTAGTTGAAAATTTCAACAATGTTTCTTCAATAATCTAGTCAAGGTAATCAAAACCTATAGTTTTTAGGAAGGAGGAGTAGTAATTTTATATGATGGATTATCTTGAATACCAGAACGAGTCTTGGGAACTTAGTAGAATGTCCATGTTAGGTATAATATTTATGGAGATCAATATTTTAATTTGAAGGGTATGTGATACTTATTTTATATTTTACATGTTTTTTAAATATATAGGAGTTAAAAATCAAAAGACTAATTAAATGAGTTTTTAGTTTTCATTCAAATGATGAAGCAATGAGTTGCTACACCAAAAATTTGATTGGGAAAGAATTTATCAAGATAAGATGAATCTATATAATGGATGTGTATCTTGATCTCAATTATATTCTATGATAAGAGAAGTGGTTCAATAACAAAGAGTTATTATGAAAAAAATTGAGATGATTGGTTGTATACACATGGTTTATGATTCATCAGATTCTATAACATACTTGAAAAGAAGAAAAAGGTAAAAGTTTTTATCAAGATATTTATTAAAATATTAAAGAATATGATTTTCACCTATTAGTGGCATATATTTTAGAGTATTATCTTGTTTTCAATAAAACTGATTCAAACACTTAGAATAGCATATATGATATGAATTAAATATTTTATTTATTAAATATTATTACTAAGAGGAAATTACTATTATTTCCTAACAAAAAAGGATTTGTGTATCTTATTAATATATTCATAAAATAATATAGTGACTAAGAGGTTAGTGTGAGTTTGTTTTTACATATAGAATTCCAAAGTTAATAAATAAATGAATATAACCATCTAATATTAAACTGTTTTTACTTAATATATTAAATTTTTTATGGCATGTGATGATAAATAAAAAATTAAAGAGTTAAATTTAGTTATCATGAATAAGTGAGAATCACTATTTCCTATAGGATTATACCAATCAAATTATAAATTAAATTACTCTTGAAATTATAAAGAGTTTAGGATATAGTGGAAAAGATGAACTTGAAGAGTTATATTAGTTACTATAATAATGTAAGTGTCACTTTACCCTAAAAGGTTTTAGGATATGATGGTAAAGTAATAATGTAAAAGTTACATTATTTTAAAAATTTCAAGGAAAATTTTTATATAAAGGGTTCCAAGGATAATGATGAACATATAAAGAGTTCTAAGTAGAAAAAACAAGTGGACATCATAACTTTTGATGTTATGAAGTTAAAGAGTTTGAATATGTTCAAGTAGTTTAATAATTAAGAATATGATTCCTAAATCTTACCATTATTCAAATGGTCTTACTTTATAGATGTTTCTCACTAAAGAGTTAGTGAGAGGGTTTTATCATATGGTTGCATAGATATATGGATTGAATTACATATGGATTTAATGATTTAACAAAAACCAAAAAGTTGTGTGGACATATAGTTGATTATTACTTTATTATATATGATATGATAAATCAATGCTTATTTCAAGTTTTTTAAATATTATTAAAAACTTTTAAGATCATGTAATGTATCATATTATAAAAAGGGAGGAAATCTCTATTTTATCATTATTTCATATTGGTTGTATAAATGTATATGTAGATATATGTTTTGTGAAGTGTAATGATAATTAACATCTTAAATATTGAATTTGAGTTATTCCTAACCAATGTTTTTTCATGGAGTGTTATAAGTTATGACCAAAGATTAAGGTTAACATGAGTATAATTATTATACAAAGATAAAAAATATCCTCATAAGGTATAAAATATGAGTTTTTGTGCATTGGGTAACCCACTAAGTATAAAACATGGAGTGTCATATAGATTTATTTAGTATAGTAAGGGTGAATGGATCATATTTGGGTCCCCACTACCTGAGCCTAGTGAGATACCTAGCATGAGAACCTTCATACTTTTATACCCTACATATGAAATTCTACATATTAATTTAGCTAATTGGGGGTGGTTGGGTATGTTACTGATAATGTATTCAGTTGGGGCTCAATTAGATATGATATTTTTCCTCTTATATGAAAAGTATCGCATCAGAGACCTCGATTGAGATAGAATGTGGGAGTGTAGAACCACACCTAGATATTATTTATCTATTTGGATGAGTGACATGTTATGTACCCATCCATACAGATGAATGAAATGTGATGTATTCATAGACCAAGTCACTCTATACTTTGAGAATCAAGAAAAAATGAGTAGGCTTTATAAGATTCACATGCTCCATGTACCATGGTCACTCAATGTCTTAGATAAAGTGAAAAAATATTAGAATGAATGTTTGTATATGATATAGACTAGTGGAAATAGGTATAGAGATACATGTTTTTGATATATATCACACTAGATCCCTTTATATCTTAAGTATTATCGATGCTTTTCTATAGGCCTCTCTTTTCTTATAAGTATAGATCCAGATATTCATATTTTCTTTCAATTCATTAAAGGACCATGGGATTATACTTTGTGGTTGACTAAATGAATATTGAGTTTTACTCAAAGATCTACTCTAAAATATTTTTAGATTTGATCCAAATTTATTTTGGATGGGTATTCAAAAGGTTTACATATGATGTGGTACAATATAAAGTTAGTGATAACTTTAAAAAAGTGTTTTAGAAGATATAAAAAATGCATTTTGGATGTAATTTCAAAAGTTATTATACATGATACAATATAAGGTGAAATGACATAAAGTTTGTTAGGATTTAGTAATGTCATGATATTAAAGGAGATATATTCCCTAAATCATATTTTTTATATGATACAAATGAGTGATTCATATGAGACATAGCCTACATGTGATGCATGGAAATATCATGTGTATGAAATACCCATGATGTTGGATTTTATAACTCACGAAACTAAACTCTTCCACATGGATACTGTTTAAGGAACTATTTTATTAGATGAAATGTATAGGGAGTTTCATTCATATATGTGATACATGAACTAGCCATAAAATTTACTCATGCATTACAATGAATGAGTAAATAAATTAACACCAAGGAGTGTCGTCATGGATATATAAATACACAACCATGCGATGGCTGAGTTTTTAGTTACTTCATGAGTGGTTGACACTCCTCTTTAGCTAACACTCTCTTTATCTTCGTCCATTGAATTAGAGGCACTAGAATGACTTGGAGGAAGGAAAAATCCCATCCAAAACATTAGATGATTCAAGTCAACTCATGGATACCTTTAGAGGTGGGAGGTATTTATCTACCACTCCAGTGATATCTTTCAAACCCACGTAATGGAGATTGAGTTGTTTTAGTGACTCTTCAGTGAACGGTATAAATATTTCATGCATTCTTCATTTCCAATTTAGTGTGGTTTCATATTTATTGAATAGAGATCCTTGGAAAAGGGATTATATTTATTTCATTGCCTCTAATAATTTTTATCAAACCATAATGAATCCCTTCAATATATTAAATTAACTAAAATTTCATACATAATATATTCAGTATTCAAAAATTATACCTAATAAAATTTACTTGGGATAATTTCCAAAATATCGATACATAATATATATTTATCTCAGGCTTCAATATACATAAGATATTGTATTTATCATAATTTTCAAAGCATAATACATGTAAGAAAATAAAGATGACACATAAGATCATATACTTTGATAAATCCTTCAACATGAAAATGTAAAAAAATAAAATAATAAAGATAAATAAAGAAATCATCATAGTCAACAGCATTCTAAAAAAAATTATACAAAAAGTATAAACATAAAAAATAATATTTTGTAATTATAAAAAAAAAGCTAATAGGGAAATGAGCCACTCCAACAATCTCCCCCTTTTTGATAATTAAAAACCTAATCTTATAAAACATGAAAGTTATCTCTCATTTTGTAAATATCAAAAAATTAAGATAATAAATAATATCAACATTATTAAAGATATTAAAATTAATTATAACATGATTAAAATGGAATAAATTAAATAGGATAACTCTCCATGAATTAATAAATACTTAAAAATAATAAAAAGATAGCCAAGAAATAAGTAAACGTTTAAACTAATGATAACTTCCCTAAAATTATAGATTTATATTTATAAAATATATATAGTAGTGAATATATAAACTTTCATATAAATGTTGTATAAGAATAAACTAGTGCTGCAAATCACTACAAAGGAGAAAAAAAGTTAGAAATAATTAAGAATAATAAACAAAAATTTATCAAATTTTTTTATATACACATTATAGGTTCAAAAATTAAACTTTCAACATTGCATGTTTATAGTCAATATTCTCAAAATTTATCACATATAAAGGTTTAGTAAAGATATATACCAACTGATCATTTTTAGAAACATATTCCAAACTAATATCTCTTTTATGAACATAATCTCGAACAAAATTATAACACACTTAAATATTCTTAGTTCTAGAATATTATGATGGATTCTAAAAAATAGAAAAAGTAGAAGAATTATTATATAAAATTTTAGTAATTTAAAATTAAATATCAAAATCAGACATATTCTATTTCTTACTTACATACTATGCACAAAAATTCACAAAAAAAAAACACATTCAACTTTAGTTGTAGACAAATAAACTCATAATTGGTTCTTTTAACTCCATGAAGTTAAACTCTTTCCATGAAATCTACACATACTAGAGGTTACTATTTTTGTCAATTTTATATCTTCCAAAATAAAAATTTTAATAACTCATTAATTCAAAAGTGGTTCTTCTAATAAAAATCAAACAAATATTTTCTATTCCTTTAACATACTTAATAATCCTTTTAATATATTTCAAATTAATTTCCTTTGGGTCAATTTGATATTTTTCACACATGTAGACCCTGGACATAAGATTAGGTTTAATAGTAGTTTAATAAATAGAACTACCAAAAATTCCTCTAAAAAATTTGATATCAACTGCCTTTATAGCCATAAGTATCAAATCTATAAGTAGTACTCAAAATTTTACTAGAATAAATTCAAAATATCTTAGAAAATTCTTTAACATACTTACACTAATTAAAAAAAAATCCATCATATTTTTAAAATATCTATAATTTTTAAAATAATTTTAGTTCTCCCATAAGACTCATGTCAAATTCACTACTCATCAAATTTGAAAATTCCTTACATAAATCTTCACTAGATGATTCAAAAAATGATATCATTTACATAAATCTTAATAATAAAAATACCCTTAGAATAATTATTAATAAAAAAATTAGGTCCAAATTTACATTTCAAAAAACTATTCCTTAAATTTTATTGCGATATTCATTCATACCATGCTTGAGGGGCTTACTTAAGTCCATAAATTTTATTTGAACGTGTTAAAAAATGATAATGTTTATTCTAATGTTTAAAACCATGTGGTTTTATGACATAAATATCTTTATAAATTATCCCATTTAAAAAATAACTCTTCACACCCATTTGATAGATCTTAAAACCTTGATGTTCTATTTATTATAATAAAATTTGAATAGATCCCAATATAGAAACATGTGTAAAAATATCATCATAATCAATTCTTTCTTATTGATAAAAACCTCAAGAAACCAATATAGCTTAATTTATTGTAACCTATCCCATTTTATCTATTTTATTTATGAAAATATACTTAATTACAATAATTTTTGAGTCTTTAGGGGGTTCAAATAATGTAAAAACATCACTAATAGAAAACTAATTAAGATCATTATGAATTAAGAATAACCAATTCAGATCTTTTAAAAATTATAAAATATTATTTATAATAAAATCAGAAATAAATGTAGTTTGAGCACAAAAATTACTTAATGAATTTTTGTTTTGAACTCTTAAATAAAAATTTCTAGTAACTCTATCAACAGGGTGATCTTTATGTGTTATATAAACTCTTTTATTTGGGTATTTCTCATATTAAATAGAGGAATTAAAATTTAGAGGTTCATTTTCTCTAAAATTAAAGTCTTTAAAATCTACTTTAATCTTGTCTTCTATATAATTATTCTCTTTTAAAATTTTCTCATCAAACTTTGAACTGATTCATTAACAACCATAATACTTTTATTATAAGATTTATAAGATTTAATTACATTTTAATAATAAAAAATATTCCTTCATATGATTTAGCATAAAACCTTTCCAAACCATCCTTAGTATTAAGGATAAAAACATTATAACATAACACCTTAAAATATCCAACTTTCAGTTTATTTCCTTTCCAAAATTCATAAGGGGTCTTCTTAAGAATAGGTCTAATAAGAATTCTAATAGAAACATAATATATGATATTCACAACTTATACCTAGAAATAATTAGGTAAAATGAATTCATTAAATATAGTTCTATGCATTTAATGAATAGTTATATTCTTTTTTACTACTCGATTATTCTGAGGTGATATAGAGGATGAAAAATTATGAAAATAACCATTATTTTCCATTTTTTTGAAAATTTAATATTCCGAAACTCTCCACCTCTATCACTATGTATATATAGAATAAAGTATCATTTTTCATTATGAACTAATTTAAAGTTGGTAGAAAGTTTTTATAAATATTAACTTTTATAAAATTAATCTATATAAATTTATTAAAATCATCATCAATAACAAAATAATATTTTTTACCACCAAGGATTTCATTATAAACAGGTACATAAAAATCTAAATGAACCAACTATAGTGGTATTATATTGTTAACATATTTAATTGGTCTAAAACATTATTTGATATATTTTACCTTTATATATGAATCACATACAAGATTTCTGTTAGCTTTGAGTTTAGGAAGCTACAGTACTTGGTGATTCTTTGCTAATTTATATAATAGTATAAAGTTTTTAAAACCAAAACTCATATTCCATAAAATATAATCTATATTTATAATATTAATACACTTCAAATTTTTAATTATTATCTCTGAAAAATCAATAGAATAAATATTATCCTTTTAGTTAGCATAAAATAATATAGAATCATCTTTGGAAATAAAGAATTTGTCATTTTAAAATTCCACTAATATTACATCATCACATAATTGAGGGATATTGATCAGATTATTATTTAATAGTTCAATATATAAAACTTTAGAAACTATCATAGATTTAGAAATAGTAACTTCACTAAAACCTTTAACTTTATTTTGAGTTATCTCCAAATTTAACAGTTCCTCCATCACATCTATTGTACGAGATAAAATTTTATGGATCACCAATCATGTGCCTAAATAATACAATATACATGGGCCAAATTTAATTCTTAATATTTTTAAGGCATTTAACCTACAAAATCAATTAGAACATTGTTTAGAACCCATTCAACTTTGGGTCTAATGAGATTAGTTAAATAATTTTTAGGAATCTAAATAGATTTTAAACATGAATTAATAGATAATCCAGAAGATAAATATTTTGAAATAAATTATTTAGTGTATCTCAAATATTTTAGAATTATTATAGAGAATTTTGTAGCATAATAACCATGAATTCTATAACCAAAATAAATAAGAGTACAGATACTTCATTTTGTTGTTTTTTAAAATAATTTTTTGTACATTTGGGAAAGTTATTGATCATATCCAACCTCATTATTTTCATTGTTTACTTTGTTCATATACATAAATTTGAAATATTCTTTTAAAATTAATAATCTATTTATTTTCTTATAATTATCATATTAAGTAATCTACAAGTTTTCACATACTCTTTCAATCATGATTAAAGATGTATTCTTGAATTTTTTATTTTCTTAAATAAGAATATTATTTTCCTCAACATGATTTTTTTTATTTCCTTTAAGTTACATGTATAACTCATATATTATTAAAAAATCTCTTTTTAATTCCAAAATATTTTAATTTAGTTCATATTTACTAGTTTTTTCAGAATTAAAATCAACATTATATTCATAATTAGAATAAAAACCATAATCATCACTATCCTCATTTAATGGAACCATAAATTATAGGTTAATAAAATCATTTTATGTAATAAATTCTTCACTTGAATTTGATTCCTTAGTAAAACTCCATCTATCTATTAAATTTATTTTATCAATTTTATTATAACTTTTTTCTTTTCTTACATGAATCAATCTCAAATATTCAGGCTTGATATATCATTTCTTTATACATTCATATCAAGTTAGATAAAAAATAATTATTAGAAATAGAATTACTTTTCTTATTAAATTTTCATTAATCTATTGGATAATAATTTATAAACCTTCTTGATAGGCCATTATATCTATTATATCCTATATAGACTCCTTTCAATAATTAAACAACTTCAACTTTAACACTTCCCTAGGTTTCAAAATCAAAAGAGTAAGAAGTACAATTTATTTTAGATTCAAAAGATACAACATTCTTCTTTCTAGTATCATCAACATCAATTTTCATGAGTTACTATTAATATTATAGTAATGAACCTATGAGTTAATCAATCACGTATTATTTGAAGTTTTTTTATTTTATAGATGGAAAAATTCTTTGCATACAATTTATTTTATAGGGATATAAAAACTCTTTCAAAAAGAACTTTATTTTCCAAGGATTTACTGATATCACTCATTCCATTTATGATAATCTTGAACATATGGTACATAAGATTAACATATAATTATTATTCTATATTGAATTATTTATATTCAACTTGTAACATTCCAAGTTTGGTTCTCTTTATCTAGTCTATTCCATATTGAGTGACTTAAAAAATACTCTAGTTTTCATGATAAGTTTTAAATGTAGATAAATGACTGGATTTTTTTCCTTTGATAGAATAATATAAAATATTTGTAGCCTTATAATTCAACACATACTTTACTAAATAATTGAAAATAATGGAATCAGGGTTATAATTGAGTAGTTTGTAAAGTTTTACTATGATTTTACAATGTTTGTTTCCAATGATTTCATAGTTGGGGGTGAATCATCAAAGTGACGTGTGTTTCTTTCCTCTTATTCCCGCTTTCCAAAGACGTTCATGCTCATCAACTATTGTTTGTGATTTTGGCTAATTGATAAAAATAGGATGATGGTATTTCAGTGCCTCATTCCATGGATTCCTCCTTGGAGCTTGTTGCCCAGTCTAGGTCTCCCTCATAGATTTGATTTCTGTTTGTGAAAATAATTCCAAGTGCCATATCAAGGTGGACATCAGTTAATTATGTTTCTTATGTCTTAATATGTAAACAACATTTAGTTAGATTAGATGGTAATGTTGGACATGTCTAGGAATTTCGGGACATTGTATGTGTTGGGATCTTGTAAAGTATTCTTCTTTTGATGTCAGAGGCATATCATATATGAGGAATCTTAGGTGTGGAACCTAAGGCATATCGTATTGGACACGAGGTAGTTGATGCTTGGAGAGTAAGTATTCTAAGAACTTTTACCTCAAGCATCCCATATTTATTTCATGGGGTAGGGATTCTGGATCAGGTCATGAGTTTAATGTCTCATGGAGTTAGTCGGATTGGGTGTAGGTTTAACATCTTGCAGGGACAGGATGGGTGTAGGTTTAGCATATTACAAGGACATGATGATGGAGTGTGTCCCTAGGAGGAAAGATTTAATAGTTTTATTTGATTTTTGGTATTTAATATCAGGGATGCATCTTTCATACCTTTTTTAAGATATAGGGATAAAAACCCACATCGATAAATGTCGTTGTTTAAGGTTGTGTGATAGGAACGATCAATGTAATATAATGTCAAGCAGTAAGGATGATCATGTTGGGGAGGGAGAATCAAGGAGGGATGGTGTGGGGATTACATATGGAAGTTTCTTATTTTATTCTAGGATCAGTGATGATGTGGTTGGGGCTTATGCATGGAAGCTTCTCGGGTGCTACTAGGAGTAGAAATGATGTGGTTGGGGCTTACGCAAGGAAGCTACCTAGGTGATGCTTCGAGAAGCGATGATGTGGTTGGAGCTTATGTGTAGAATTTTTATAGGATATACTAGGAGAAGGGATGATGTGGTTAGGGATTATTCATAGAATATTCCTGATAACTACTAGGAGAAATGATGATGTGGTTGGGACTTATGCGTGGAAGCTTCCCAGGCACTATTAGGAGCAGTGATGATGTGGTTAGGGCTTACATGTGGAAGCTGCTCATGAGGACATGGGTATCCTATCACACATATCACATGATGTATATCATTATTTTTGATCAAGGAATACCGTGCTTATTACATATGTCATCCCAAGTTGTTTTCATAGGGTAAGGTTATAGTTTAACATCTTGTGAAAGGATGTAGTGTGTGAGGATTATGAAATGTGATTCCCATATTATCTTCCTCATTCCAGGTCAAGAGGGGATCCCATGTTCATAGTATAGGGTAAGGTTATAGTTTAAAACTATGTGAAAGGATGTGGTGTGTAGGGATTATGCATTTAGATACCCATTCATTCTTCATCATATCTGGTATAATAGGGTCTTACACCTAAGGAGGAGGCCCATTGGGGATGCTTGGTAGAAACATAAATATATGTGGGTTTTTCACTCCAAGGATGCCCTCTATTCTTCCTCATGTTATACCATGAGGAAATCTTGGCCCACTGATGGGTTGAGGGATATGATTGGAGATTAAACCTGAGATAGAGTCCCATAGTGGCTGTTTGGTGGTCATCTCATGATTATTCCATGAGTCATCTTACGTTTAGAACATAAGTAATCTTGTGTGTATAATTGGATACAAAATAGTCTCATAATAAAGGGTGTACTATAGTTTAAAGCCATGTAATAATGACTAAGGGGGTCATCTCATGATCCTGGAATGCAACATCTTACACTTAAGGCATAAGTCATCACGTGTGTGTCACATGAGGCATCCTTTGTTAGTAATACATGTTATACTATAGTTTAATGTCATTTTGTGAGGATAGCTATGCATAAAATGATGAGAAATGGATGGTGTGGGACTTACACATTAGCAGTCCCTTCTAATTCGACCTAGAATAGGAGTCAGGTGACAGGGTTTCAGGAGTTTCTTGAAGAGTGTTTCGACTCAAGGTACTTGGGGAATCTAAAAGGAGAATCTCAAATCATGGCATAGGAAAGGGAAAAAGAGGAGTAAGTTGACCCAAGGTATTTCAAGGAGTGTATAGGAGTATCTAGACTCATGGTATTAAGTGGTGTGGACATTGGGGATGTGTAGGATGAAACCGAAAATTTCCTCAACCTGACCCCAAAAGTTCATGGTATAAATCTCCATTTTTCATGGGGGTTACTGATGGAAGTGAAGGGACCAGGTTAGAGGCCCGAGATAACAACCCACTACTAATCTCAAGTGGGGGTGTGGGGGTGCATCCCCCATAGTATAGACCAGTGGGTATGAAGTTATGGGTTCTTTTTTCAAAAAATAGGGTTTTACAAAGGTTATCAACTTTCATGAAAGTATGCTCAACAAAAGGAGAGATCCTAATGGATATGGAAACCACTATTTTGATAAACTTTGTAGTTTTGTGAAAATTGGTGTTTTCTGTGGCATGGCTATATTACATGAAAAATGTTCTTCATGTATAGAAGTTTTGAAAAACTTCCTCAAACACTAACCCATATTTGGAAGGGCTCATGTGAGGGAATTCACAAAATATTTCCCATGGGTCAATGAGTTATGTGAGATTTTAAAACACTTTGGAGTTTCTCGAATTGAGAGAATGATGTCGCAGCTAGGTGTATCCCCCTCTACATGATGATATGAGGGGGGAGGGGTATTTATAGGCTCAGTGTAGGAGAGGACTATGGTTTCACCAAAGATAGAGGACTTCATGAAAGATTAAGACATCCACATGGCTGGGGAATTCCATGAACCAAAGTTTTGAGAATTGGACTTACACTGTGTGATGGTTACCGACAAATATTCATATAGATAAGGACTTCCGTGAACCAAACTTAACTTTCAAAAAGGTTATTGTTAAAGCTTCATGTGCTTAGATACTTCTACGAACTAGAGTTCTATGAACCAGAATACCCCTGCATGAAGGTTTCCATCAAATATTCGTGCAACATGGGACTTCAATGAATTGGAGTTCTATAAACCAGAGTTCTATAAACTAGTATTCCATAAATAAGACTTACATTAATTGAATTTTACTACTATTTGGGAAAGTTTTAGTTTCTTATCCAATGTTTTATGAAATTCTGTACTTTTTTCTAGAATGTCCTTTGCTAGCAGTTTTCAGCAGTCTGAATTTTAATGACAATAAATTTTGATCTATAAGTCCATTAGAGCTCCACGACTAGTCAAATAAAATCTTTTGAAATGAACTATAATCTAGGATTATGTTTTTTAGAATTCATTCCATCATTGGCCTCATTTTTTTCCATCACCAATAGTATTCAATACCCATGTTCTTAAGGTAAGATCCTATTTGGGATTTCCAGAATCTATAGTCATTTCCATCAAAGTAGGGTGGTCTCTAAGGAACCTAGACATCATTAGAGTTTGAACCCACCATCACAATAAATCTTATATCGACTATATATGATTAAGTATATGATAAAGTTAGTAACAGATATATATCCAATAGAGAAAGAGCTATGATACCACTTGTTTTCATAGATTGAGTTAACTGAGAATGTCAAGAGGTGGAGGATAAATTGAATAATTTAAAATTTAAAATAATATAAAAAGTAAAGTGTATAAAATTATACATGATCAAAATGAATATTTATATTAGTTTAGATAAAAAAAATTATTCGATATCTACTCTTCACTTATCTCCACTTAGTGAGATAAATGAAAAACACCATAATACCTGCCTTTTTTATGAGAGCCATGGATCATTACAACCTACCTTTTATAGTGGAAGAAAAACCACCCAATATTCCTAGATTTTAATGGGATGTAAAAACCAATACAACAAAAACCTTTTTCATTAGAGGTATAACTAACACACTCATTGTAACTACCCAAACTTTTATAAAATAAATTCCCTTCTGAATAAAAAAAATACTTATTAAGTAATGTAGTTATAGAAAATACATGTAATATATTTCATTATTTAGTGTCTGACTAGATTAAAAGACCATTAATAATCATAAATTATGATAATATAATTGTTCTATAGTGACCATTAATATTAGTATATATTAAGGGTTATGATAAAGTCTAACTCACATAGAAAGAATAATCAATGGCCACAACCAGTAGGATCGTACCCTATGAAGTCCATTTATCAAAGCTTTTGATAGAGATGGAATAACTAGGATTTTCCTTTCACCAAGCCCAAGTCAAGATTAAACAATTGAAACATGATCAAAACCATTTATGATAGAAGTTCAAGATTATCAATATCGAAAACCAACCCATGTTCATTGAACCACCCCATCAAAGTACCACCATCGCACACCTTACCCTTAGGGTGTATGCTAGTGTAATATCAAGTTATGTATCTAGACCATAGTAGTATGAATTTTTATATTTTATATTTAATAAAATAATGATTATATTTATCACTTTAATTATTAATTTATATATATGATTATATAATGAGTTTGATAAAAGTTAGATTTTGATAAAAAGAAACCAAAATTGTATTTTTAGGAAATATTTAGTTTCAATTAAAACACTCTTTTTAAAAAATTAAATAATTTTGAAATAAATTTTATTTTAATTAAATATTCTTATAAAAAAATAATTATTTAAATATAAATGATAATATAATTTAATGAAGTCTAATGTAATTTTTATAAGGGTTAGAAAGTTGTTAACGTCATAAAAACTAGTATTTTCTAGTAAATAAGGCTTTTTATTTAAAAGTGTAAATTCTTATATTTAGAAAATAATATTGTTAAAATAAATATTATTTTTGAAATAAACACATCAAAATTATACAATGTTAAATTTTTCACAATTTTATGAGATAATTAATTTTTTAGGTAAAAATTTAATACGGTGTAAATATATGGTATGTATTATGAAATCATAATAGAAAAAAAATGATATAATAAATAATATAAAGGGAATACATGACCAAAAATATATTTCACATTTAAAATAATAAGTTTTTTAATTTTTTTGATTTATTTTAGAAACCTATAATGAATCCTTCAACATGTGCCCGTAAGGGGCGCTACATCACGAGAATCCCCTTGACGGTTTAGGGTTTCATGCCACCGATCCTCTTCCTCCCTCCCCCCAATTCTTCTTCTTCCTAGGAATGGTACAATCATGGGATGGGTCATGAAGTTATGGCATGGTGTGGTGTCAAATGCTTCATAGTTTCGCAGACTGACATATCCTCCAGAGCTCTATCAACATTTAATGTTATTCAACCACCTCCAACGAAACTGTTTTGTAGGTTTTCACTCCCAATATTGTGACATCCCCACCCACCTTTCTACAATGGAACCTCCCACTTTCTCTGTTAGTTCTTTTTATTGTTTTGTGGAGGTGGGGTTTGTCAGAGTTATATCTTGTAAGGGATACCATTTTGTTCTTAGGTCATTATGGGGTCATTGGAGGTGGCCTTAGGAAAGCTCGGAGGTGATGAAGTTCCCTTACCAGTCCTCCTCTTGATCCTTGTTTTGTATTCCATTTTTGATACCATTACATACATGGTATTAGTTCAGATCTTCAGGGGTGCTCAGTGGTGTTTTTTTGCAGTGGTGATGGCCCCCATCGGTGGTCTATGTTGATGGTGGCAGCTTCTTCGGGTTCCAACGATAGTTAGGATGTTTGTGGGTCAGTAAAGGGATGGGTGATGCTGTTGTACAGGGTGACGATGGGATGTGTTGTTACTAAAGGCCATAATATGTAGGATACTATGATACAATGGTATTTGTTCTATCTGGACTGAGGTGAATTTTCAGTGTAGGGTAGCGATGGGTTACGTCATGGTGCATGTTTCTTTCACGTGGTTGTTTTTTTTGGGTGGCTCAGTCTTGGATAGGGTTCCTTGGCCGAACCATTTTTGGTTATTGTTGGGTTTCTCCTTTTGGGAGGGTCTATTCTTGGGAGTGGTTCCTTGATCAACCCACTTATGGTTATTTTTTCAATGTGTGATCTTCTTATTGGTTCTCACTTAACCTTAAAGTGAATTTATTTTATAAAATAAAAAAAATCGGTGGTGGAATTCTAAAAAACCTATATTATATTTTAAGGTTTTGAAAACAATTATTTATGAGCATGAATCAATTCCACATCATCAATGGTATTAAATTAAGGATTTAGGTTCCTATTCTAATAAAATATTTAAAACCACACCTATTTGGCAGAAACCATGTGAAAAAACTCTAGTAAGGTTTGTGGTTTTGATTATTTTATTACTTAGATTCCAAAACCCATGTTTAGAAATTTACAAAGAATTTCCTACTCTTTTACTATAAATATCCACCAAAAATACAATTTATCTTCAATAAAAACCAATTTATCATGAATTTTCTCCCCTATCCCTCTTTAAATCCCTCCAAAGGTTTTTTCAAGCTCTTAATAATCTCCTCCCAAGATTTTAGAATCTCACTCTCAAGGTAAGTGATTCTCTTCATCTTCTTTTTTATTCAAGTACTTTATTTGTATTAGTCATTTTATTTACACTTTTTATATTGTAATGTGTTTTTACACATCTATTTAATATCATTATGATTACCAAGTAATGAGATACCACCTTTCATTCTTGTTAAACCCTTCCATTAACCTTTATGTATACCCATTATACAGTTGAAATTATCCCATAATTTTCTATTCGAAACTTTTGTATTATGAATAATCATACCCATTTCTACTCAAAGGTATTCACCTAGAGGTAACTATCCTTCATTTGTTGGGGAATTCCATGTATTTAAACCACACAACTTAATCATGAGATTAAAATTATGAAATATGTTTTATGATCTACGTGGCACCAGAATACATGTACTTGGAATGAATGTGATGGGGGGCCTAAAATTATATATTTCTACAATGAATTGGGTAATTTTTTTTATCTCACAAGATACCATGTATGGTGCACAAATAGTTTTCCTAAACACACACTGTTATGATGTCTTAGTGGTTATCCTTGACTTATTCTTATGATTCCATGTTTTGTGTTATTTCCACATTCCTATGTTTCCATGATGTTATCACCTTATATCACGATTAAATGTTCATTTTTATGATTATAAAACTTTTATGTCACCTTTATATAAGTTTTGACATACATGTTTTACTTTTATCATGTTATTATTTGATTATTCCCTTACTGGGCTTTATATCTCATCCCTTTATTTTGTACGTCCCCAGGTTATCCCATGTAGTATTAAAAGATCAATGGAATATAAGGGAATGTTTTTGATTTTTTACATAATGTATTTGTACTAATGTTTCGAGTTATCATTCTATGTATATAATTACCCAAAGACATAAGTAATCCAAATATTTTGGGATTATATTAAGTGTATCTTTATGTAATAATTCATGAAATAAAGTGTATTAAAGATATGGGTTGTCATAGTTGGTATCATAGTAATGTCCATTTATTTTTGGGAACTATGACTATAGAACCATAGTGAAAAGCATATGGATAAGTCTAAATGTAGGAAAATATACCTAAATTTTTCTAAAGTATAGAGTGTGTGGTTTTTCAAGAAAATACATCCCTATCTAGATACTGGTAAGTGGATGTAGCTTTGGAATAGTTATACCTAGGGGTAATAGCCCCAAAAAGGGTATACTGGGTATTAAATTGATCTTCACCCAGTGTATAGAAAAGAGTCCTAAGATTTCATACCAATATGGACACTCCTAGGGGATATTACTTGGTTAATTATGTGCTTTTTACAAACCATTATAAAGGGAAAAAAATTACCATGAAAATTAATGATAGAAAATTGAAGATGGATAACATAGATTTAAACCTAAAATTTCATATGTTAAGGAATATATGTGACTTATTAGTTATCCTACCAATTTTTATAGTCTCCATTTATATGTTTAATAGTTTAACAATTATCATCCCTAATTATTCTTTATTGTAGTCAAATAATGGAAATAGGAGGAATCGAGTCAACAACCAATGTGAGGGGAAATATGACAGCTACCCAAATGATATGAACAACACTATGGGAGTAGTATTAAAGAACTTTATGAAAATAATTTCTCAATTAACTCAAGTTTCTAAATGCAAAATGAATTAGGAAAAAAACCCACACCCCCCTAAGAAAGAGAAAGTTGTAATTGAGACCTTTATGTTACAAAGGAATCTAAATTTTAGTGAATCTTCTGATCCATTAATCATGGAACAATAAATCAACTCCATTGAAAAGATATTATCAATTATTAAATTCTTTGATAAAGTGATAGTAATGATGTATATTTATCATATGGAGGGAGAAGATGATCAATGGTTGATGTTGATTAAGAATATAAATCCCAAGTAAAAAATCAAAGTGATAGAGTGTAAATAATTCAAAAAAATGTTTTTTAATAAATATTTTTCTCGCACTATCCTACTTAAAATGGAGAAGTATTTCCTTGGTCTCAAACAAAAGGAAGATGAATCCATCAGGGCGTATGAGGTGAACTTCACAAGACTTTCATGATACAACTCTGACTTTGTCATTGACCTTGAAAGTAAATTTAACTACTTATTTAGTGAGATAAATCTGAATCTATAAAAGGATTCAAAGATTTAACACTTTTACAGATGAGAAGAGATTTTCCAATATTCCCACAAATTTTAAATGGAGATCATAGAGTCTTAAGGGTCTCATGGGTTTGGAGACAGGAAGTAGGGAATGGAGTTTAATTCTAGTAGAGCAATGGAGAAATATCATGGGGGTAATAAATCCCAACATCCCACTTATAAAAAATTGTGGGAAAAATAATCCCCAAAACGTCTTTAAGGTGATAAGGAAATTATTTAGGTGTGGAAAGGAAGGGCACCTAGCTAGAGAATGCTGAAGAGATAAACCCACCAATGCGATGCAAGAAAGGAATGCGCTAGTCAACCTCAACCTACTATCCAATGTTTCAACTATATGGAAAAAGGAATCTATATGAACCAATACACTAATCCAAGGGTTTTCAATGATAATCAAAGAAAACAAAAACCAAGGCCTAGAGATTAAGGGAGATAATAATCTATCACAAATATTGAGGTGGATCCTGAAAATTAAGTGGTGATAGGTACACTAGTTATTCATTCAAGGATAGATAACATATTATTTGATTCTGGTTCTATATATTACTTCATATCACACAAGTTTAATAGAACCATTAAAACACCACATAAAAACTTGGAAGTTGAGTTATCAATGAAGATGAAAAAATGGGTCATTTATTGAATCTCAAGCATATAACTTCTCCCCTATCAATATTTGTGGTCTGAATTTCACAGTGAACCTTTTGATACCCCCATCAGTGAAATTCAATGATATTCAGGGTATGTATTGGATTTCCTTATATAGTGCCAACATAAATTTATTAGAGAAGGAAATCACCCTCTATATTTTGAATTTACCTCCGATTATATACAAGTTAAAGGAGGATGATGCATCTAATTTGGAATCATCATCTCAAGAATGGATATTATTTCCTTATGAGTAAGAAGATATAGCTCAAATGATTGAGAATAAGGAAAATATAATCCTTTATGACATGCCCATTATAAGGGAATATGGTGATGTCTTTCCTAAAGAATTGACTAGTCTTCTTACTAGTCGATAGGTTGATTTCTCAATCAAAATTATACCCAGATATTTGTCAATACCCAAGACTCCATAAATAATAACCACTTTTAAACATGAATAAATGAATAAGAAACTATAGGATAATCAAGACAAAGGGTTTATATGACCAGGTGATTCACCGTGGGGTGTGCTGGTCCATTTTATCAAGAATAAGGATCAGTCAATGTGCTTTCAAATTGATTATCATGAGATAAAAAAGATCACAATAAAGAAAAAGTAACATCTTCCATAGATTTATGACTTGTTGGATCAACTATGTGGATCCCAGTACTTCCCTAAAGTGGATATTTTGTTGATATATTATCAAGTAAAAGTGAAGAAGGAGGATATCCATAAGGATTCTTTTCAAATAAGGAACAAGAACTATGAGTTCATAGTGATTCTATGTAGACTCAATAATGTTATATTTATATTTGTGGAATTAATGAATAGATTATTTAGAAATTACATCAACAAATTTTTGGTTTTATTTATGTAAAATATTCTTATCTACTCCAAAAGAAAGTAGGAAAATGAGGATAATTTGGATTCTATACTGAAGACCTTGAAAAAGGAAAATTTGTATTTGAAGTAACTAAATGAGAGTTCTGGATGATGCAAGTAACATTCCTGATGCATGTCATCACTGATAAAGGGATTTATGTGGATAATTCAAATATAGAGGCAATTAAATGATGGTTTGGACCAACATTTGTGATGGAGATCCATAGTTTCCTTAGATTAACAGGGTATTATCATCGATTTGAGAGAAATTTATGACAATTTTATGGACTACTAATTATGATAACATGGAAGGGAGTAATGTTTTTCTAGATTTATGAATATGGGGAGGTATTTAAAGAGTTAAATAAGAGGCCAATCACTGCACCTATTCTCACATTACCCACTGGTGGGGAAATATTTTTGACCTAAAAATGATGCATCCAAAAAAGTATTGGGTTGTTTACTCATGAAAAATGAATAAGTGATAGCCTATGCATCCTTATAATTAAATATACTTGAGTAGAACTACCCAACACATGATTTGGAATTAGATTTAGTGATATTTTCATTGATGATTTGGTGACATTATATTTTCAGGGAAAAATGTGACATGTATACGGATCATAAAATACTAAAGAATATATTTGCACAAAAGGAGTTCAATATGCACCAATTAAGATGATTAAAGATGATCAAAGATTATGATTGTTAAATCCATTACCATCATGGGAAGGCAGAAAAAGTCTTAGATGATCTAAGTATAAAGGATCCTGCAACCCTATTCATGATAAGGATTAAAAGGGATCCAATCTTATTAGATATTCAAAGGATGGAAATCGGAATCATAAAAGGAACATCATCATACCTTGATCAAATAACTACCCAACCATCAATTCTTGAGAGGATGAAGGAGGATCAAAAATATGAGAAGCTACATAGGAATGTAGTGAATAATATATCATTTAGCTTTTCTAAAGATGGATTTATAAGGTATGGAACCTAGATATGTGTCCCATAAAAACTAAAACCAAAGAGGTAACTTCTAGATGATACACATAGACCATTCTTATCTATTAATCTAAGAAGTACTAAGATGTGTACATATCCAAAGCAAAACTTTTGGTCGTATAATATAGAAAGGGAGATTATAGAATTTATATCTTGATTCTTGGTATAAAAACAAGTCAAGGATGAATGATAGAAGTCTAAGGGTACGATGCAACCATTTTACATAAAAGTATGAAAATGGGAAAAAATAACCATGGATTTCATTGTAGGAATACCTAAGACATATATAGAAAATAATTTCATTTGGATGGTAGTCAATCACCTTAAAAATTCAACAAATTTCATTGATATCAAGGAAGAATTCTCTCTTAACCAAATTTTTATGAAACACATAAGAGAAATGGTAAGACTGTATGGAGTACCACTATCCATTGTATCTGATTTATATATAAGGTTTACCTCAAGGTTTTGGAGAAACCTTCAACAAGTTTTAGATAGAGAGTTGAGTTTCAGTACTACTCATCACCCTCTAATGTATGTTCATTCAGAGAGAACCATCCAAACTCTATATGATATTCTTAGATATTGTTTAATGGATTTCCAAGGATTTTGGGATTAAAACCTTCCCCTAGTGGAGTTCTCATATAAGAACAACTTATATTCTAGAATTAAAATGGAACCTTATGAGGATATGTATGGGAAGAGGTGTCAGACTCCCACATGTTGGGATAAATTTAGAGAGTGGAAGATGATGATACTTGATCTTATCCAAGATATGTTAGAAAAGGTTCAAACCATTCAACGTCATATGAAATCTATGAAAAGTTGATAGAAAATATACACATACAATCATCGACAAGACCTAAAGTTTGATATCAGATAAAAATTATTTCTTCATATATCACTATGGAAGAAAGTCTTGAGGTTTGATAATAAGGGAAATTTTAGTCCTAGATACATTTTTCCCTTTGAGATCCTTCATCACATTTGAGTTTTTCCCTATCAACTATCACTCCCACCTAACCTATATCAAGTACATGACGTGTTCAATGTATATCTCTTGAGGAATTACATAATAAACCCCTCACATGTACTGAATCTTGTGGTGGTACATTTAGAGAATGATATTTCATACAAAGAGATACCGATGAAGATCTTGGATTATAGAGACAAATTTTGATGAAATAAGAAAACTCACATGGTCAAAGTACTATAGAGGAACCATGAGTTTGAGTAGGAAACATGGAAACCAAAAGAAGTGATGAAACAGAAGTTTCCTCACCTGTTTTAGTGTATGAAATGAAATTTCATAAGGGGGGGGGGGAGAATTTAATGATCCAAAATTTTATAAATGAAATTCCATACCGAATGAATAAATTTCTTATTACGTATGTAGTTATAGAAAACACATGAACTATATTTCATTTGTTATTGTATGATGGGATTAAAATACCATTAAAAATCATAACCATTGATAATATTTCCATTATAAAATTAAAATTAAGATTATTATATTTTACGGCTTATGATAAAGTCTAATTGACACAGAAGGAAGAAGCGATGGACTCAACCAGTAGGATAGTACCCTATGAAGTCCATTTTTCAGATATTCTGAGGGATTTTACATCACTAGGATTTGTCCTTGACCAATCCCAAGATGAGATTCAACAAATGAAGCATGATAAAAACCATTTATGGGATACGTTAAATCTTATAAATACTATGAACCAAACCATGTTCATCAAACCACCCCATGAAAGTACCACCATCACACACCTTACCCTCAAGGTGTACACTGGTGTTATAAGGGGTTTTGTATCTAGACCTTAGTAGTATGAATTTTTATATTTTATTTTTAATAAAATAATGATTATATTTATCCCTTTAATTATTAATTTATATATATGATTATATAATGATTTTAATAAAAATTAGATTTTGATACAAAGAAACCAAAATTGTTTTTTAGAAATTTTTTAGTTTATATTAAAACACTCTTTTTGATAAATTCAATAATTTTGAAATAAATTTTATTTTCATTAAATATTCTTATTAAATAATATTTATTTAAATATATATGATAATACAATTTAATTAAGTCTAATGTAATTTTTATAAGGGTTAGAAAGCTTTTAGCATCGTAAAAACTAGTATTTTCTAGTAAATAATGATTTTTATTTAAAAGTATAATTTTCATGTTTATAAAATTATTTTGGTAATTTTAAAAATACACAATATGATTACCCAATTCATTGATTTTCATATTTTATGTGTGTGTAATCCATAATAAATCCTTAAATATAATTACCCAATTTATATAAAATTGAAACTAATATTTAAAATACACAATATGAAGATATCCATAATTAAAAAAAACATATAATGATAAAAATAAAAAATTAAAATAATTCCTAAGATTAAAAATAATAGGTTTAACACTTATATAAATTTCAGTTAATTCCAAGACACAAGGGTCACTCTATATATCATAAGGATCATAACATAAAACCACAAGAGTAATTCAATACTTAGAAAAATTTCAAGTAAACACATTTTGTAAGGGTAAATGTAAATTGTATAAGAGTAAACTCTATTTTTGTAGGGATAATTAATTTAATAAATATAAAAATGTGAGATACTTTTCTCAAATTGTAAGGGTAATATAATTAGAGAAAATTTCAAATAGAGAGAAAACCTAAGATATATTTTGGTGTGTAAGATATTTTACTTTTCTAAAAAAACTAATTCATAAGAAAATAGTTCATATATAAGATATTTAACTTTACTAAAAATATGATATGTAATATTTTTATAGTTTCCTTAGTTTTAATACTTAACAAAAAAACAAAAACATAAATACACAATATAATTTTTACTCAAAAGAATATACATAATATATCTAAATACAAAATAATAATCATATGTAATATATTATAATTAACTAAAATATCATACATAAGAGATTAACTATTCAATAATGATACACAAAAAATTAAAATTAAGATGATTTCTAAAATAATGATATATAATATATATTTATCTTAGGGTTTATAATATATAAGATATTATACATAATGAAATTTTTGAAATACAAAAAACATAATAAAATAAAGATCACATGTAAGATCCTACACTTAAAGAAATTCTTCAACATAAAAATGTAAAAAATAATGAAATAATAAAGATAAAAATAATTCATCAGAGTAAACATAATTCTAAAATAAAAATTAGAAAATGTTGTTCAAAAAGTGTGTTTAGTAGTATTTGTTATCAATATGTAAATATGTGTTTGTAGAGAGAGTTCAGATAATATGTTACTAGATTTGTGCAGGAAAATTTCCTTATAGAGGTTATAGAAGATTCCTTATGAGGTGTAAGAGAATTTCCTTATAGTGTGTAGGAAATTTTTCTTAAAAATTTATATGATTCTATGATATTCTAAAGGTTCCTAACATTATAAATATTTTCATGATCCAAGCCTAATTCCAATGGGGAAGATCGAGGTTACCAAACTGATGGTAACATAATGAGATCACTAGACATAGATCAATAGACATAGATCACTAGAAAGATGGGATTTGATGAAGCCACAATAGATATATGAGGTTAGAATTTCATAATATTATCATAAAGAACATGAATGATGTTACTAGATGAAGCTAAAATTTTAAGGTGAAGAGTTTATCCAGGTGTGTATAGAGAATGAGAAGTTGTTTTTTGGATAAATTTTTAGTTTTAGGCTATAAAAAGTTGTACATATTAACATACATATATACAATATGTTAAATGAAGAAGGGGGGGGGGGGGTAAGTGCATAAATATATATTTGTGATGGCCATGTAAAGGTAAATATTACTTTTCATTTCCTATGTAAAGGTGTCACAAGCATCATTTAAAGGCAGTAGAATATTCCTATAGCTATGTAAAGGTCATCTATTATTTACATGACCTATGAAAAGGCATGGAGGATAGCTTGTAAAATCTACTAGATGGAGGAAATCCAAATAAGTTCACTAGATTGAGATGTCGATGAAATTAAAAAAGAAAAACATTGAACAGAACCATGAAAGATCAAAATGGATGAAGATTTTTGATTTCATTAGATAGATACCTATGAAGGTTCTACAAATAGAGAAGGGCATACAATATTTGATATTAAATTGAGTTTTACTTTTTGGAGAGATGAATTCAGTCTCGTTAGATAGAGTGTAGTATGAAGGCCATCAGACAAACAAACATCAGACTGATACACAAATGTTATTAGATGAATGATCATTAGTCAGATCTTGGATATGAAGATCAATTTTTGAAGATAAGTATAAAGATCCAACATATGGATCTGTGGGATTTCATTAGAAAAAATTATGTTGAGTACATCAGATAAAGGTTTCCTAACAAAAGGTAAACCTAATGGAGGTCTAATAGATAATGATATTTATTAAGTCCATCGGATGGAGTAATCTAAAGTTGTTTCATCAGATGATGAAAATTTTTGAGTTCATAAACTGGAGAATGCTGAAGGTGTATCATCATATAGAGAATTCCTAGTGAATTAAATGAATATAAATACACAAAATAGAAGATTTCTAAGGAGATTTACATAAACTATCTAAATTACCAAACTATAATGATGCTAACATGGTTTTTTAATATTTACTATCTTGTTAAGGTTAAGGTTGTTTGAATAGATTTCTTAACAATGAGTTTAATGAAGTTTAAATAAAGGTTAATATTTCAATAAACTTTAAGTATGTTTGAGAATATTCCAGGTTATTTGAGAAGTGTCCCATGAAATTAAATTGAGTGAGAATTCATAATTTTGAGTTTTATTGAGAAGGAAAATACTTTTGAGTTCCTGCCAAAACTTATGGAAACACACCTATATAAAGGGGTGATATACTATAGAGAAGTGTGTAGATCACCGTTCATATATGAATAGGAGAAAAATTGATGAAGAGTTTATACTGTTAGAATAAAAATAAGGTTCATATCTAGTTGAACATGTGTGCTTTAGATGGAAGATATTTAAACATAGATCCAATGGATAAAGAACTGGTCAATGTAGGAGGTGTATCAGACCAAGATTACTTCACCAGATAAAGAAGCATTAGACTAAGAACATCAGATGGAGGTGCATCAAACAGATCATGCTGGACTGAATCATAGCGAGGAGTATTTGACAAAGACCAATTGGATGGAGACCCATTAGACAAAGGGTATACCAGATTGAAGTTGATCATATGAAAATTAATGATTTAGTTTTTTAGATTAAGTTCTAGAAAAGTTTATATTGAGTATATCTAGGTATTCCTAAGACCACGAGGAAGTTTCAAGTCCAATAGACTCTTAAGTGAGTTATTGAAGATATTGAAGATTGTATATAGGTTAAAGTTATCTAAATTTCTTATGGATAAAGAGAAGATCTTTTTATAGTAGCTCAAAAAAAAAAAATAAAGTGTTTGGTATTGAGGGGTATAACTAGTTATTGAAAAATATTGTTGGATGGTGGGTATAAATAGCTATGAAAGAAGAATATAGTTAGGGTAGTTGGGGGGGGTAGAAATAACTACGTTAGAAGAGTTTATTTTTGTGCATGGTAGAACCAGGGTTAGTTAGAGGAATAATTACTAAGAGTATAACTAGCTGCTACCTATGCCTTTGTAATCTTAAAACAAGATGGTAACAAAATACATGTTGCCAGGGGGGGGGGGATAACCAACATGGAAAGGAGTTGGTCTTTGTACAGAACCTTGAAAATATATTCTTCTAATATCTTTTTACATTTTTTATATATGAAAGTTGATGTTGAGATTTATATTTGAGTGGATTATAACTTAACAAGTTTTATAGGTTAGAAAAATTTTACTTATAAAGTTAATAAACCTTACTATAAAATAAAAGTGATAAAAAATTCACCCCTCCCCATCTAATCAATCTTTCATTGATCCAGGGAACTTTAACTAGTATCAAATCATAGGTTCCTTATAAAATATCTAACCATATACAAAGGATGGAGAATATAAATTTAGTAAACAATAGGGGTGTTCCTATATTTTATGATAAAATCTATCATAGTTAGAAACATATCATTATACCCAATATTCTATATCTTATCCTTGAAGATAGAGATGGTGTAACAGGGGGATTTAATGCTATTAATTAGGTTTCTATAACATATACTGATAAGATAAATTTGTAAGTTGATGGAAAATATTATAATTCCATGTTTGTAGATCTCAGAAAGATATTTATAAAAATATTATGGGGTTTCCAATGTATAAAAAAATGTGGAATAATTTGAGAAGTGGTTATTAATAGAATAAGAAAGTAAAGGAAGTTAAGATAAAAATCTGTAGGAGCAGGTTTGAAGATATTAAAATGGATGATGAAGAAATTATTGATGAATACTTTATAAGACTTAATGATATTTTAAAAAACATCAGAGGCTTTGGTGAGAAGTTATAATATTCTACTATTGTTGAAAAACTAATGAGAAACTTTCTAGATATATTTTCTACCAAAGTATTAGATTTAGGAGATTGAGAAGATTTATCTTTGGATGAACTTAAGAATATTCACACGGAATATGAGATGAGGAAACAACATTCTTTAAGAAGAATGGAAAAAAGGAAATAACTTTATAATTTTTGTTAAAAGGGAAGATCATAGATAAATAAGTTATAGAATAATAAAATGACTCAAAAGAAATGGAAAATGAATTATATTATGACATAATCATCTCTCTTCATTCTAAGAGATATAATAAGGAAAAATGGAAAGGTAAACTTTCTCTCTTTTTTAAATAGATCAGGGGGAATCCCCCTTATTAAACCAAAGAAACTAATCTCTTTTTTTATAAGAATATGGATTCCATTACTTGAGTAGATTCTTAAAGAAAATTTTGAATATTATCTTAAGAAAATTACAAAACTCAAGAACGAAATAAAGAAGTTTAGAAATGAAGTTAATTAGACAAATTTTGATAATGGTGATTAAATAAAAAAGGAATAGACAAACCTTCATGTGATTAAATCTTAGAAAATGAAAGTTGGTGATCTTGAGAGAAAATTGGAAATTTATGAAGAAAAAGTAGCTAGACATGAGAATCATAACAAGGTAGAAACAATACTTGCTGATGAATGTATGTAGAATATGATGAATTTGAATAAATTTAAGAATATGTTAATTTTTATGAAAGAAAGTTTGGATGATAAATAAGAAGAGTTGTGGGAAACAAAATAAATGTTTATAACAACATAAATTGATTTAATAAATGAGAGAGAAGACTTCACCAAATCAGTTGATGTTAAGTTTGAATCTTCTCAAGCTAGTGAAAATAAAGGTCCATAGAAGTAGGTTGTTTCTATTCCCCCAAAATATAAATGTACATATAATTATAATTAAAATGAAGTTTCAAAAGTTAATATTTTTGAGAAATCATCTTCCACTAAAAAAGAGTAGAATTCATCAAGAAAGTATCTCCCTGAACACAGTGGCTCATAGTTTGTAAAAATATAATAATAACCAACTTTAGAGAAATTCTACTATTAGTCTAAAAGATCACTATTCAAAGGAAACTACTACAGTTATGGAATATTAAATCATAAATCATACTCATGTTGGTACAACATGTATTTATAAGGAAGGAGTTATGAGTCATGTGGGGTCTATAATGAGTTAAGAATAACAAAATTTCCATGGAAGCATGATAATAAAAAAAATAAAGTTCAGAAGTTGAAGAATTTTAAAGCTTCAAGAGAGGAAAATAAGAAATTTAAGAAAGTTTAACAAGGAAAGAAATAATTCATAGTTATTTTTCCAGATAAAATGGTCATGGAAAGAAATATCAAGGAAGTAATAAATTCCATAGAAGAAAAGTGGAAGAATCACATTTCAAAAAATGAGAACAAAGTTGATAACAAGTTCTCAAAAGATAAAAATTTAAATATTCAAAACAAATGCGAGAGGTGTGAGAAATATGGGAATGATATAAAAAATTGTATGATTATCTTACCAACATAAGAAGAAAGTATAAAAATGATGTTACAAACTCAAGGAAATAAATATGTTATAAAATCTTAAGAGAAGATTACATTTTCATATAAAGTTTCTATAGATGATAAGAATAAAAGTAAATCCCATGTATAATATAATAAAAAGAAAAATACATTGAGATTATGAGAATATTATTAGTCTAAAAATTACTTATAATAAACATTGAGGTACCTCATTATTACTAATAATTGTTTATTTGTGCTAACTTGCATGTAATTGAAGGAGAATAAGTAAGGAAGATGGTTGAGTGATGTAGAAGTTTCACAATAATTTTGGGAAATCCATCATGAAATATTTTTACCACTATGATGAAGAAAATTGTGTTACCCTTGAGGGGGAACAAATCTAAATCTGAGGTATGAGCATCACACTTTTCTTAAAGAAATGGAAGTTAAAGATGATAATAAAGATGATATGTTAGGGGAATCATGTTTATACATTTGAAATATTTTTATATGTTTGATAAGATGGATGAAAATGTTTCCTATTTTTTTTAGTTTTCACCTATTATAAATATATTGGAAGAATATTGGGGAAAGTATTACATGAAAGAAATATTATGGGCAACATTTATCGATTTTATTATACAATATTGTTTTCTATATCAGGTTAAACTTTTTTGACTTAGTCTTTTTTAGTTAAAGGCTCTTTGTTAAGAAACACATGTGATGCTAATTTTCTATTTGAGAAAAAAATTCAGGATTATGAGAAAAGAAAATGTGATGACACGTTCACTATGTTAACTTTGTATTTGATTGTCAATAAGGGGGAAAATAAACATATTGGGAGATGAAAACATCATAAATAATGTCATGATGACATATATTGAATTCTAAGATGTTTGGAGTTGTGTTTAGGATATTGAAAATAAACACAAAGATGGATATCATTGTTTCAATGTGTGTCTGGTTGAATTGGTTGTCAATATTGTTTGTAGATTAATTTTAGAGTTGTTACTGGAGTTGTATAGGAAACTTTCCTTATATAGGTTAAGGAAGTTTCCTTATGAGGTATAATAAAATTTAATTATAGAGGCTAAGAAAGTTCCCTTATAAAGTCTGATAATTCTATGTTGTTCTATAAGTTTATAACATCATAAATATTTTCATGATCCAAGACTGAGTCTAAAGGGAAAGATCAAGGTTTACGAACTGATGGTAAGGGATGAAGATCCCGAGACCCATTTCAACAAACATAGATCATTGAGACATATGTGATTAGATAAAGATGCATAAGATGTTAGAGGTTACAATTTCAAAATGTTATTGGATATAACACATATGATGTTATCAGATGAAGATGATATTTCAAAGTAAAGGGTTTGTGAATGTGTGTACAAAGAATGAGAAGTGGGTTTATAGAGAAAGTTTTAGTTGAAGGATTTATGAATTTTTGAATATTAAAATATGGACAAACCCTATGTTAAAAGAAGAACAAAGGGGGACAAGTATGTAAGGGGAGAGTTTTGAAGGCCATATAAAGGTTACTTGTGCTTTATATTACCTAAGAAAAGGTATCACATGTATTGTGTAATGGTAGAAACAGATTACTATATCTATGTAAAGGTCATATATAATTTACATAACCTATATAAAGGTATATAGGATAGATTTTTAAAGATATCAATTGGATAAAATCAAAAGAATATCACCAAATGGAGATATCAATGAAGTAGAAATGGGTGAACATTGGAAAAAAACTTGAAAGATATAATGGATGAAGATTTGTGATGTATTCAGATGGATAACTATGAAGGTAATCCAAGCAGAGAAGGGAGTACAATGATTGATATGAAATTGATCTTCACTTGTCAAAGTGCTGAAGGCAGTCTCATCAGACAATGATTAGTATGAAGGCCATTAGACAAATGAATATTGGTCTAAGACACACAATGTTATCATATTAACGATCATAAATCATATCTTTCATATGAATAACACCAATAAAAGTGTAGTATAAAGATCCATTGGATGATGATATGATATGTCATCTGAAAAACTTATGTTGAGTACATCAGATAGAGGTTTTCTAACAAAAGTGAAATTGAATGGAGGTTCAATGGATAAAGAAAGTTCTCGAGTCCATTAAACAAAATAATTTAAAGTCATTTCATAAAAAAATGAACGTTTTTGAGTTCATTAATTGGAGAATTATGAAGGTATAACATAAAAAAGATAAGTACTAATAAAAGAAATAGATAAAAATACACCAGAAAAAGGAGTTCTAATGATATTTATAGAAACTATGTAAAGTTCTTAAATATGATGATTCCAAACTGGTCATTCACCATTTACTATCTTGTTGAGTTTAAGAAAGTCTGCAGAAGTTCCTTAACACTAAGTTTAAGAAAGTTAAAATTAAGGGGAAGATTTTAAAAAACATTAAGTATATTTGAGTGTGTTATAGATGATTTGAGAATTATCTTGTGAAATTCAATTGAGCAAGAAGTCTAAAATTTGAGTTTCATTAAGTAGGAAAATACTTTTGAGTTTCCTCCCAAACTTATAGAAACATGCCTATATAAAGGGGTAAAATAGTAAAAAGAAATGTGTGGAGCACTTTTCATATATGAGAAGGAGTATAAATTCTAAAGATTTTATGCTGTGAGAATCAAACTAAGGTTTCTAACTGGTTGAAGAAGAGTGAATTGGATGAAGGATTTTAGAATAGATACCCAATATAAAAAGCACCAGTCAAAGTAGGAGGTGTATCATACTGATCTTTCTTCATCAAACATAGAATATTTGTACTGATAAAATCATATGAAGGTGCATCAAATAAATCAAACTAGACCGAAGTGTAGTGAGGAGAATCATACAGAGACCAATCAAATAGAGATTCATCAGATAGAGGGTATACCAGATGGAAGTCGATTAGACAAAAATTTATAAAGAAGTTTTCTAAACGAATTTATATAAAATTTTAGATTGGGAATATATGGGCCTTCCTAATATCAGGATGAAATTTCAAGAAAAATGTGGCGCTGATTCAATCATTTCATATTTTTTTTTAATTTTTGAAACTATTTCATTTCATCACTGAATTTGTATCTGATATCACAATTGGGTTTTATATGATGGGACCTGTAGGATCATCCCAAGATCATTGTAGAAGAAGAAACCCAATAGTTATCCTGATCCATCATCGCTGAACCCATTTGCAATATTAAGATCATAAATAATACAAACATACCTCAAACACATTGAGCTCTATCTCTGTCGATCTTGACGGTACACATTTGATCGGTATCACTACGTAATAACCATAAAAATCTTGCGTCCATGGAGATATCACCATCCACTAGAATCCTCATATTCTATGAGATGAACCCTAAACACCAAACGTGTGCTATCGCATTCTCCTTAATGAAAAATGAAGTATCAGGGTAGAAGAGAGTATCAACTATGTATTATCAATATCATACAACCCAATAGGAGGATTCTCATCCTTCGTATAGTCTACTTTATTTAATGAAGGTGGAAGAAGTTAGACTTCTATCACATGGAAACCTATTTACATTATTCTAATGTATGGCTATTGGTTTATAATAATCACTAGGAACTTCAATAATTACTATATTTTTTATAGCTATAACTGAATCTACTCATTGATTCAGAATTGATAGTATACCATTTGGAAGATGTGGTGGTGTCTATACAATGTCCATGAACTCGATACTACAAGCCCATATATATGATATGCAACATATGCATATCAAAAGTTATGACTAAGGAGATATTATACAATATGATATCCATATTTTAGTGAATATAAAAAATCTCCCAATTTCACTAAAATCCCATAAGGACTTTATGAAAAACTTGAAAACTATTCATAAATCCATATAAAATCTTTTGGGTATAGTTTATTAAACTCTCTTCATTTTTGGAACATAATTCTTTTTCCAAAATTTAATCCTTATTATATGGAAAAAATATGCGACCCTATGGAACTTTGTATCATTGAAAACTAATATGAAATTATAATTTCACAAATGTAAGAAAAAACTGCCTCTAGAAGGACATCAGTGATACTCAAGCTACAAATGGGTCTGGTGTGATCTCAATCAAACATACTAATATATATATAGCAACATGTCTACAACATGATGCATCATATAAATTGTATTCATACCTTTATAATCAATTTTTCTATGTCATCAAGTGAACATTAGACATAAAGAATGTAAATTCAGTATAGGTCAACTCATTCATTCTTAATTGACTAAAATAGACTGTACAATATGAATGAATACAACACATGTCATTAATCCAACTAAGATAGCACATCAAATGTTATTCAACTAATCATGGCCATATGTTTTCTCATTCTAATTAAATCAAGGGACCAAATGTAATTACTCATCATATGAGTGAAAAAATTCCATCTTGGTTGAGCTCTAACTGATGGCATGATCAATAACATACCCAACCAACCTCTAATTAGCTAAGCCAAAATTATTACATAATAAAGGTATCAAAGTATGAGGGTTTTCACGCCAGGTATCTCACAAACCTCATATAATATGGATTAATAAGAATCATATACCCCTAAGGAGTTTAGTGTGAAGACTATTGAAGAATTCAATGGATGGTTCTAATCCTTACATAATTTGGATTTAGTGTAAGCTCAATGATTTTTGAAATATATCATTTCATGTATAAGTTTTGATATAATTGTTCGATATAGGATGTTTTAGACTTTGTAGTATGCTGGGTTACTACTCTTGGAAAGTTTTTAAGTTCCATTGAATGATAAGTCATCCATAAGTGAGATGCTAGTATACTGGAAGTTCAAAAAACAAACATATGGTTTTTAAAGAAGTTGTAGTCATAGTTGGAACATGTTTCTAGAAGGAGATTTAAGATTGTGAAATTGAGTCAAGGATAATCGATTGGGTCAGGAAGTTTATTCTCAGAATGATAAATCTTGGAATTTCAAAAATCCTGTAGCTAGGGGGTGGCTATAAATTACTTCCAAGTGTTCAAAGGGTTTTACTGAAGTCTAATAATTTTTATCCGAACAAGTGAAAATGATTAAAAACCCTTATCTAAGGATATCTATGAAATATAATATGAATATGTATATAAAAAATAGAAATGAATAATTGTTGTATAACACATGTACTGTTCACTGAAGATCCACTCCAACCTTTGATCTTTTTTTGATGAGTTTGATAAATATCACCAAAGTGGAAAATGTAAGTATCCCCCCTCCATAGGTATCCATAGGCTAAGATGAATCATCCAATGTTTGGATGAGATTCACCTTTTCTCCATGGTATACTAGTACCTCGTATGAAAAGAAGAAATATTAAAGAGAGATTTAAGATCTAGGGATATTTGTCCAAGATAGCATGGAAAATCCACTCCCACTTCCATCACATGGAAGTATATTATATAGGTAATAAAGGATTCTATTTGATTATATTTTCATTTATTCATGCATTAAAATACATGAATAAATGCCATGGACAATTCATTCATCGTATCTATTTTTGTAACAGCCCAAGGTTTTCTAAAAATAAATGGAAATGAATGAAACTTTGTTTCAAGTAGATATTTATACTAGCCTTTAAAAATAATTTTTCAACTTCTATTTTTTGAATTTTAAAAAACAGTCATCCCCAATTGTGTTCAGTTTGTCATTTGGATTCTAATGGAACCAACTTGTTTTTTTGGTGAATAGTAATATACCCTTATGAATAGTAATATGAAAAGTAATATGAACCTAATGAATAGTAAATTGTGTTATTATTTTATTTTCTTAACGATATAAGATAATGACATCTTGGTTAATTTTTCAATGTGATATAAAAGCAGTTATAGTTTTTAAATTATTAATTTTTGAATTAAGTATGATTTTATTTAAAAATTAAATTAATAGTATTTATATAATTATTTTCAAAAAATGGAGTTCATTTTTAAATTCTACGCATCGAGAAATGGTAAGGTAGAATTTTTGGGATTTTTCTGAAATTCTTGAATTTTTGATGAATAGTGAAATATGATAAAATACCGTATATTCAAATCATCTGTAAAATACACTATTTATGACATCATAAGTGATGTAATATCACTTGATTCGAACTCAAATGCCATGATTACTATTTGGGATCACATTAATTAAGATTGTTCATAGTCTTGAGCAAAAATATTATAATAATGATTAAAATAATTAAAAATACCCCCTCTCCTCCACTATAAATACCACACTCATTCCCCTCTTCCTCCCACACCTCTCAAGCCTTTATCCTTACCTAAGTTCTGCCAAATACTCCTTCCAAGCCTCTCCCCCACGTCCTAGAGCTACTGGTCTCAACAAAAGGCCAAAACCAAAGGCCTTAAGAAGGATCTCAAGGAGAAGAGATCCAGAGGTAAACATCTTCTTTTGTTTGCTTTCCTTTCTTTCATTTTATGTTATTATTTTTAATTTACTTTGGATTATGTTGGGATATGACATTACATACCCCCCTTACTTACCATATTATTTAAGAGTGATTAGATACCCCATTTCTCTCATCAAACTATTTTATGAAATTTTAAGTGACGTCGTTAGGCTGCTGAATTTTCGTGAGAGATTTCTCAATTTTTCTTTTAATTCGAGTTCCTTTCTTCTTTTTCCTCACCTCATCTTACCCAAGAGGAATGAAAGCTCCAGAATAATATATATTCTGGATTTTCTCATGTTCATGGAAAATTCCTCATCAATCTTCTTTTCCTTTCCCACTTATTCAAGGAATTAAAAACATTGTCTGTGATATATCGAATTACCGACATCATGGATGATGTGATTTCAATTTGCTTTAATTCCTTAAAGGATGGTCATAAAATAATTTTTATGGTTTAACTAGGTTATAATATATGTATTATGTCTCATCCATGGTTATGAAATTCTTTTTTACACATGGTTTTAATTTATAAAACAAAATGAGGTCGTTATTATCAAAGAACCACTAAAATGATCTAAACAAACATCATTAATGTTTTAACTTTTTTTTAAAGGTTGGGGCCGAAGACTCATTTTTATTATTAAATCAAAGCAAATTCCTATTTTAACTGGGTAGAGGGAAACCCATTACATAGCCCGAAGGACCAGTGGGCTTGTAGCCCATTACATAGCCCGTAGGCCCAAATTCAAAGGCCAATTCACATTCTGTGAATAGTAACCTACTGCTACAGTATCGCCGCCGCTACAGTGCCCTGCCGCCGCTATAGTACCTGCTGATGAATAGTTCCTCAACTACTATAGTACCGCTACAGTACTACTACAGTAACCTGCGCCCCATGGGTTTTGAACCCCCATTTTCCATGTAGTATTACGGGGTGCTTATCACTAAGCCAAACCCCAACTACGTTAATGTTTTAACTTATGAATCATCTTCATTTCATAATTAAAAATGATAAAAGGTATAATTTATGGTTCTATAAATACATAAATACCACTTCATTTCAATTCTTGAGTTTCACTTCCAATTGACAAGAACAACCATCATGAACCAATCATGGAAATTATGTAAAGAACTCACCCAAAAATAGTGCAAGGAACAAAATACTAACAATCAAAGGGTGAATTGATGTAATGAAATGATCAAAGAAGTTATTATAAATATGGATATGTTTTTTTAAGATATTAATAACACCCTTTTAACCATTACACATGAGGTTTAAACAAGTTTGAAGTAAGACACACCCGAGGTAATGAAATTCTTAACCCAATTTCCATTCTTTGGGTTAACCTTATACTTTATTATTTATGTGGTATTTAAATTGTTTGTGTGATGAATTATAATTATATTATGTTTAATTATGTGTATTTACAGAGTATATACATACTATATTCACTCTATATAAGGTACTTTCCTTTTAAAAACATCTTTTAAAATTCTGTTTTATGAAATTCAAAAGCAATATTTTTATGCTATTATTCATGTTGTATGATTATGTTATGGATATTGGGAATTGTTTATGATGAAGGGTGAGACCTATATTTCCCTCCAATTCATTGGTTATGTGTAAGTTGGAGGTCATCCGTATGGTTACTCCAAGTGTAACTGCGATGGTTACACAAATTGTAAGGTAGCCATGAGGGTTACAAATTATAAGGTAGCCGAGAGGGTTACAAGATCATGTAAGTAATGACCCAAGATACCTTTATAGTTCTACTTATGTTCTTATGTATTGTGGGAATATTTTGGAAATATCATGTTTCACAAAGTAAGTATATATATATATAGGTGATAAGTATGTCTTTTGAAAATGATTTCATACGTTACAAGTATTCAAGGACTAATGTGTTATATCCTTTTTTTATATCTCTTTCTAAGCTTTTGTGCTCATCCCAAGTTTTTAAATGATTTTCACAGGTTATAAGGATGTGTAGGAAAAATAATGAATCCAATTTAAATGTTTTAATATTAGTCAAATAAATCATGTTTTATGTGAAAAGTTTTATATTTTACAAGAAATGAATACTATTTTTTATAATATCCACTCTGTAATAATGTGTAATTTTATGAATGTTTTATGTCCTAATTCTCTAAATCTCTAACATGAAAATATAATCAATGTGAAAGGAAGTGAATAATTGATTAAATTTTAGATTATGTAATGTAATAAGGCCAGGTCCTTATAGTTGGTATCAGAGGATGATTTAGATAAATTTAGGGGTTATGATGATGTTAATATATTACCATAAATGTTTTTTTACTCTAGGGTTAATTTGAAATGTTATAGAATTTAAATATTTCCATGTTGCTTCATCTAAGATATGTTTGTTCAGAATGGTTTTCTGTAGAAGAAACAAGGAAGCTAAAGAGGAGAGGCACCGACAGAATGAAATCCTTTCGAATTTACAGCCCGAAATGGTAGGGATTAGAATCGAGCAGTTTGTGATAGTAATGGATCAGATGACACAAACAATAAATGGTGGTGGCATCCATGCACGAGAACAAATAGAGGTACCACAACAAAACATGACAATAGTGGAACATTTTATGAGACAACACCCTCCTGCTTTCAATGGATCTTCTGACCCAGTAGTAGCTGAAGGATAGATTAAATCTCTTGAAATGAAATTTGATGTTATGGGATGTTCATACAATCAAAAGGTAAGTCTTTCCATTTTTCATTTTGAAGTTGAAGTTGACCAGTGGTGGTTAATGGTAAATAATATCAGGGATAGAGTGGATATTGATTCCTTAGAGTGGGATGAATTTAAATGTAAGAACCCATTTTTTGCTGTGGAAGAATTTGGAATATTCTTGATGATATTCCAGAGCAGCGCCTTCAGACGGCATGCGATTCCGAGCCCCGGAGTGGCCGGAATTAAATTTTCAGTGCGTTCACACTGGAAACGCCAAATAAATGGGATAACTCCTAAACAGTGCTTCAGATCAGAGATCCGAGTGTATGGATGAGTTTGGAATGGGGTGTTTACCCTAGGAATGACATAAAGTGTGTCGGTGCGGGACGTTTGGACCCCTTGCCCGCTTCTGGAATATTAAACGGATAAATTAATTAATTAATTTATTCGTTTAATGTTGAAATACAAGTATCTATTAAACATTGGCTTTAATTGGAAAACCGAGGGCACCATTGAGTTTGGAGCGTGCCGTTTACCCTAGGAGGGGTGTAACTTTCGCGGGCGCGACCCGTCTGTGAAAAATGCCGCCAGGGGCATTTTTGTAATTTAGCGGCTTCGGACGTTAAATTTTATAACTTCCAAACGGAAGCTCAGAATCAAATTCTGAGACCGCTGTTGTGATCGGGAGGTGGTGTTTGGCCTAGGGGAGTCTTAACCTCGACCCTGTCGAAGGTTTCAGATGCGGGTTAAATTACGGGTTTAAATTTAATTAAATTTTTTAATTTTATTTAAATCCTCATCCCCTTCCCCCTCCCTTGTTCACCCCCTGGAGAAGCCCTCCATCCCTCTTCCCTCTCCTCCTCCACTCCGACAAGGAAGCTCCGGCAAGGCGATGGCGTAGCGGCGGATCCTCCGTGAAGCTCCGGGCGAAGCCCAGTGAGGTAGGGTTTTGTTGCGTTTTCAATTCCCACATCCCTCTTTGAATTTCTTATTTTGCGCCGAATCTCTGTCGAGTCTTCGAACAAATCCCATAAACACGTAGTATAGTTTATATGGTTTCTGACACCTATTTTAGATCAAAATTTCGAGTTCTGAGGTGATCGAAGATGTCCGCCGAAGGCGAGCGGGTTTTGGAATGTTTTCCGGCCAAAAACCAGAGTTTCTGGTGTTTTGGGTGGATTTCCGGGGTTTTTAGCCAGATCCAGCGGCGGTCCAGCGAGCGGGCGTGGCGACCTAGATGGTTGGCTAAGGCAGAGGCACTGGTCGGCGGGGCTCCCAGGTCGAGCGCAGCTCGGAGCAGCAGGCAGCGGCGCGGGTTTCTTCCGGCGGAGGCGGCCGCGAGCTCGGCGGCTCGGTGAGCAGGGGCGCCGGCTGGGGACGGCGAGCTCCGGCAGTGGCTTCAGGCAGGCGGTGTGGAGGGCATCTGGTGCAGGCGGCTCGGAAGGCCGGCCGGCTATGCCGGCCGGTGGAGGCGAGGGAAGACCGGGGTCTACGGACCCCGGCTAGCCGACCAGGACCCGCACGCTGCGGGTCCTGTTAAGAGGTGAAGACCGGCCGAATGGATGGTATGGTCTTTCATTAAAAAAAAGAAAGTTAATAAAAAAAGAGGGAGTTTATAATAATAATAATAATAATAATATTATTATTATTATTAGGAAAAATGATTTATACATTATAAATCATTCGTGCAGCGTCCGTTTTGCGCGCTGTCTGCAGCAACGCGGAGCTCGTGTCAAGGCGGACGTTTTGATATGGTTTCGAAAATTTTTAATTCCCGAAACGGGGGTGGGGGGGGGGGGGCTCGGTGGTGCAACACGTACGTCGAGGGGATTGACTTCATCCTGGGGGTTCTGGTTTTGGACGGCGCGGACGCGTATGACGTCTGTTTTGAGCACCGTCAGTGGCGTTGGAACCCTGGCACCGTGGCAAAGTTTTCCAAGGTGGTTTAGGGTGTTGAAGCTGGAGTTGAGGCGTGGACCCCACGACCCGTCTTTTGAGCTGCGTGCATCTTTCAGCGACTTTTTCCTCGGGTGTCCGTTCGGGGCGTGTGAGCAGTCGATGTTGGGTGTTTTTCCAAGGGCATCGCGTTGGCGCAGTCTTCCCGCTGTAATTCCGCATGATGGTGCGAGCCCCACGAGGGCCGTTTGGGCGTCGACGGTGTTTTTCCATCTTTATCACCGGGCAACCATTTTGGACAAGTGAATAGTCCATATTGTGTGTTTTTTCGATAGGATCGCAACGGTGTGATCCATTCATTGTGTTTCGGGACCGGGTTGCGGGTCCCACGAAGTACCGCTCGTGTGTCGTGCGCCAGAATGCACCTTTTTATCCGGATATCTGTTGCACTCAAGTGAGTAGTGATTTTGACGTGTTTTCCCGAGGGGATTGCAATGGTGCGATGCGCCCGACTATTTTCAGGGCCGAGGCTTGGGATCACGGGACGTCGTTCGGGCGTGAGCCGGTGTTGGTGACTTTTCCGTCGGATATCCGTTTGAGGCGAGTAAGTAGTCTAACTCATGTGTTTTTCCACGAGGATTACAACGGTGTGATCTGTTTGGCTGTATAGAGCCTCTTGCGTGATCTTATTAAATGTGGAACCATGGAAGGTGCTCCGGTGGTGGTTCTCCCTACCATGTTTGTAGCGGACCCTTGGCATGTGATCGCGCACTCTTTGGAGAGTGATGTAAATGATTCACAAGATGTGGTTGGCCGTGCATGGGCCTTTGAGGTGGAGTTGTTATGTCACGCCTTCGCGTTGACGTCGGGTGCCCTATGCACGATAGCCTTTGGGCTGAAACGTGGTATACTCTGGGAGTATACGAGAACGCTTGGAGGTACATGTGGTTGTTTGTACCTGAGAATGTTTGTGCACTTGGTTGGGGTTGACTTGGGGCCACACGTCGTGTGGGCCCCATGTGCGTGCCGTATTCTGCTTTACGTACTTTTGACCTCTCGCGACCTAGAGGGTCCCTCTGTGCTCGTTTGTTTGACCAACAAGGTGGAGTTTTCCCCTGGCTCTGTGCTTGTTTGTTTGACCAGCAGGGTGGAGTTTCCCCTGGCCTGGTGCTCTTTTGTTTGACCAGCAGGGTTGAGTGGTCTCCCCCTAGTTTCATTCTCGATGGTTTGGCCGACTGAGATGGTTTGGTTCCTCTGTTTCTTCAACTGTGAGGGGTTTCAGTACCATGCCCCTTTCACTGAACTGCGACACCGTTTGTGACTACGGGTGTTCGTACAGTGTGGGTGTTTTCCCACTTTCTGGGATGAGTTTTCTCGGTCCGCTTCGACAGTGACTCAGTGGATTGGAGCGGGATCACCTTGTGAGGCCTGAGGTGTTTCTCCCATCACTCCATGTTTCCATGGTAGAGTTCTTGTGGATTCGGTGTGACCAACACTTTACGTGGGCACCGATCCTCTACCCAGAAGGTTGTTTCCAGCAGGGATGAGGTAGTTACCAGCAGGGCTGAGGTTGTTACCAGCAGAGCTGAGGTTGTATTGAGCAGGGCTCGCCAGTGGGTTACCATCCTGCAGGGATGGCCAGTACTACGGTGTTCACCGAGTAGTACCATCCAACAGGGATGGCCAGAGCAAAAACCGAGCTTACCTCCAGCTGGGCTGGGAAGTGGTCCCCGATGCCGGGCTTACCTCCAGCAGGGCTGGGCAGTGGTCCCCAATGCTGGGCTTACCTCCAGTGGGGCTGGGTAGTGGTCCCCGATGCTGGGCTTACCTCCAGCTAGGCTGGGCAGCGGTCCCCGATGCCGGGTTAACTCCAGCTGGGCTAGGTAGTAGTCCCATCGCTGACTTTAGCCAGATCGCCCTCTAGTGGATTACCCTGTTACGGTACTGGGCAGTGTGGCACCCGTTGACTATCCAGGTCTCCCTGTAGTGGGAACCCGTTGACTTCCAGGGACCCTCCAGCGGTGCTAGGCAGGGGGTCGCCTGTCGACTTTGAGTAGACCTGTCGACTGCGGGGAAGTGACGTGGTGTGGTTTTACATTCCCCCAGAACTCTCAAGTACGAGGGGTGATTTTCCCAAACCGAGAAGTGTCCTTGTGACGTGACCTAAAACCGTGCGGGCGAGTCAGTTCCACCCAAAGCGGTTAGTGTCGAGGTGTGGTGGTTTGAGCCCCTTGACTTGTAGTTTGGGGCAGACGTGCGGGATGCTGGTCATCGATGGTGTTTACATCTGGGACTGTTGGCCACTCACTTTTCTTGGGCTGAGCTATGGGATGGAGATCCCCTTACGACCTTGTTCGGGCTTCTTATTGAGCATATGTATTTGTATATACCTTGTTCTGGTACCCACTTCTTGGGTTTGGTTACTCTCCTTCCAGGTGAGGCGAAGACGCGCGGGGTATGCCACGTGATTTCCGTGTCTAGATTCTCATGGTTGGACGAGTCTACTATCCTGTTATAGGTAGAGAAGACTCGACGAGAACTTCATCTTCTCACCATTTCCAGTTCCTTGTGTTTGGACGAGTCTACCTCCTTTCTATTGTTGGGTTGAGCTGGACTCTCTACTGCATTCTTTACTGCACCTTCGGTTGTACTCCTTTACTTTTCCCTGTTCTCTCTACTGCTCACCCTTCGGTACCTCCTTTGTTGCTCCCTCGAGCCTTCCGGGTATCCTACTAAGTATTTTTATACTCACCCCTGCTTGGGCTTTGCCCACACTTAGTGTTCCCTTGCAGACGACGGACAGGTTGGTCGTGACGTTAGAGGAGCTTAGGAGCCGGGAGCTTGGACCGCGTGCGGTGGTTGTAGTCGGGTTCCAGGTGGGGAACCCTTCCAGTTGTTTCTTTTGTTTTACCTGTTGCCAAGTTGTGGCACTTTTGGTTGGGCGCATGTTTTTCCCCTTTTCTTTTCCGTTTACCTTCAGCTTGTACTTTGTACTTTTAGAGGTCGATGCACATTGTGGTTTATTTATAGCAGTTTTCCTCTGTTTTCCTTTTTACTCTGCACTTTTGTATTGAGTGTGCTACGTGTGTGTGTACAGGTACTTAGGCAAAGGCCTCCCCGATTTATTGTGCCTTCGACGCTGGTCGCCATCCCCTGGCCTATGGAGGCAGGCTTGGGGTAGTTGCGGCTCGAGCCCGGGTAGGGTCGGGTCGTGACATTAAAAGTCTTTTCCTGTAAAAATATTTTCCTAAGGTGGTGCGACTTAGGATGGAGAAGAAATTCCTTTAATTGAAATAGAAGGAGGAATATTCAGTGGCCGTGTATGAAGCGAACTTTACCTGACTGGCAAGGTATGCTCCAAATATTATTCTGGATCCTGATAGTAAAATCAACCACTTTTACTCAGGATTAAAGCCAATTTATCAAAGGACATTGGCCTACCATAAATTTAAAAGTTATGAGAAAATTGTTCAATGTGCTGAGAGGGTAGAGATGGAGTTTGCTGAAGATCATATGTACTTTGACAACAAATAGAAGAAGAGATCTATATGGAAAGCGATGGGTAAGAATCAATAAAATAAATATGATGTTAAAAAAATCCAGTTTCTAGCTTGTGAAAAGTGTGGCAAGAAGCACCCTGAGGAATGTCTTAGAAAAATTGGGAAGTGTTTTAAATGTGGTAATTTTGGACATATGGCCCGAGATTGTAATGAAAATGATCCTAAGTCTAATCCTGACAAGAAAACTGTAAAGTGTTTTAAATGTGGTGTGATGGGTCATTATGCAAATTCCTGCCCAAAGGGAGATCCAAATGATTCAAAGAAGACAGACTATAAGTAGAAAGGTGTAGTGATATATTTTGCAACTATGTCAGTAGATGCCAAGCAATCCAATGAAATTGTGTCAGGTACTTTGTTTGTTTACTCATATTTTTCTAAATTTTTGTTTGATACAGGGTCTACACATTCCTTCATCTCTGAGAAATTTTCTAGTAAATTGGAAATATCACCTCAACAAATGATACCAGAACTTGTTGTTAAAACACTAGAGGTAAATATTATAGAAAAGAGGAATTATAAGAATCTTTCTATTTTGGTATATGGAAATAATTTACCTTCAATCCTTGTTGTTTTACCCTTAGTCAAGTTTTATGTTATTCTGTGAATGGATTGGCTTTCTGTTTATCATGCTAAGATTGACTGTAGAGCTAAAGAATTTTTTTTCATAAAGAGTTTCAATTTTTATACAAGAATGAACCCATACAATTGATAACATATCAGGAAACTAAAAAACTATTGAAATATGGAAATGAAAGTTATATTTCTCATATTGTTGAAAATAAGGGAACTGTTCATATTGATGATGTGCCAGTGGTAAATTAATACCATGATGTTTTTCTTGATGAGTTACCTGATGTCATACATGATCGAGAAGTAGAGTTCACAATTGACTTAGTTCCTGATGCTAAGAAAATTTCAAAACTGCCATATCTTATGGATCAAATAGAACTTCTTGAATTAAAAAATCAGTTGCATGATTTGCTTGATAAAGGCTTCATTCTTCCTAGCACTTCACCATGGGGAGCTGATTTTTTGTTTGTTAAAAAGAAATATGGTTCCATGAGACTTTACTTTGATTATAGTTATTTGAATAACATCACCGTTAAAAACAAGTATCCTTTTCCACACATCGATGAATTTTTTGATCAACTCCAGAGAGCTCAGTACTTTTCCAAGACTGACTTGAGATCTGAATACCATCAACTGAAGGTGAAGGAGGATGATACCCCAAAAATAGCCTTTTATACTAGACATGGGAATTATTAATTTGTTTTTATTCCATTTGGTTAAACTAATTCACCTAATGTATTCATGAATCTTATGAATATAATATTTCATGAGTTCTTGGATAAGTTTTTGGTTGTGTTTATTGATGACATTCTCGTATTTTCTAAAAATAAATAAGAGTATGAAAAACATCTAAGGGCCGTTTTACAAACCATAAAAGAAAAGAAACTATATGGAAAATTAAGAAAGTGTGATTTTTGGTTACAACATATTTCTTTTCTTGGGAACATTATAAATAATGATATAATAACAATTTATCCAGCCAAAACAAGAGTGGTTGATGAATGTCCAAGACCCATAAATGTTATAGAGATTCATAGTTTTCTTGGATTAACAGGTTATTACCAACATTTTCTTAATAAATTTGCATGATTATATAGCCTGATAACTAAGTTAAAATGTAAAGGGGTTAAATTTATTTGGACAGAATAATGTGATGTTTGTTTTCAATAACTAAAGAAGAGATTGGTGAATTACCCAGTTTTGGCCTTACCTTCTTGAAATGGTGAGTTTTTCATCTACAATGATGCTTCTTTGGAGGGACTTGGTTGTGTTTTGATGCAGAATGATCAGGTAATTTCTTATACTTCAAGCAACCTAAAACCTTATGAGTTAAATTAGACCACACATTATTTGGAATTGGAAGCTGTGGTTTTTGATTTGAAAATTTGGAGGCATCATTTTTACAGAGCCAAATGTCAAATATATACTGACCATAAAAGTCTGAAGTATATATTCACTCAGAAGTAATTAAACACAAGGTAAAGAAGATGGATTGAACTGATAAAGGATCATGATTGTACGATGAATTACCATCCCCAAAAAGAAAACAAAGTGTCATATGCCTTGAGTCAAAAACATCATGCATCATTAACAATGTTACGTTTGGAAAATGATCCCTTGATTAATGATTTGATGAATTTTTTATTAGAAGTTGTTGGTGTAGGAAATACATCTGTTTTGTCTCAGGTTTCTGTATAGTCATCATTATCAGACAGAATTAAACAAGTGCAGAAGGAAGACCATGAGCTACATAAAAAGGTAGAATTGGTTAAAATGGGTAAGTTTCAAGAATTTAACTTTGATGAAGATTGTGTTTTAAGATTTGGAAAAAGGTTGTGTTCCTTTTAATTCTCAGTTGAAGAAAGATTTGTTGTGTAAAACACATAGTTCACCATTTTCGGTTCATCTTGGTAGTACTAAGATGTATAGAGACCTTAAGAAGTATTATTGGTGGGATGTAATGAAAAGAGATATTGTGGATTTTACTATGAAATACTTGACATGTCAATAGGTTAAAGAAGATCGACAGTTACCGAAGGGGATGCTTCAGCCTTTGCTAGTGCTAGAGTGTAAATGAGAGAATGTATCCATAGAATTTGTGGTGGGACTACCAAAGACTTCTCAACATAACACTGTAATTTGGGTTATTGTTGATCGGATGACAAAATCTGCACATTTTCTTTCTATTCGACATATAATGTATTTGGATCAGATTTCTCGATTGTACCTCAAATAGATTGTTAGGATACATGTATTTACTCTTTCCATTGTATCTGAATGATATAATAGGTTCACTTATAACTTTTGGAAGAGAATTAAGAATTTTTTGGGCACAGAGTTAAATTTCAGTATAGCTTTTCATCCTCAATCAGATGGGTAGTCAGAACGAATGATTCAAATTTTGGAGGATATGCTTCGAGCTTGTTCAATGTACTATCAGAGAATTTGGGATCAAAATCTTTATTTAGTTGAGTTTTCTTATAATAATAGTTTTCATTATAGTATTTAGATGACACCTTTTGAGGCTTTGTATGGTAAATGGTGTTGGACTCCAGCGTTTTGGGATGAAGTCAGTGAAAGAAAGTTGATGTGGCCAGAATTAGTAGATTAAGCAGATGATAAAGTGAAGTTGATCCAGAAACACATGAGGCAAGCTTAGAGCAGGCATAAACATTATGCAGATAACAGAAGTAAAAACTTTACTTTTGAGGTAGGTGACCATGTTTTCCTTAAAATATCTCCTTGGAAAAGTGTGATGCGTTTCGGTAATAAAGGGAAGCTAAGTCCACGGTTCATTGGTCATTCTGAAATCCTGGAGAAAGTTGGAACAGTTGCATACCGAGTAGCTTTGCCTCTGAGTTTGTTTTAGGTACACAATGGTTTCATGTTTCTATGTTGAGGAAGTATGTTCCAGATTCATCACATGTCTTGATCTCAGAATCAGTTCAACTAGAAGAGAACATTTCTTATGAAGAGAAACCAGTTTAGGTCCTTGATCGAAGAGAATAGGTATTTCAGAATAAGGTAATCCACTAGGTAAAGGTTTTATGGATAAACCACATGGTAGAATAAGTAACATGGGAGTCTAAAAATGCTATGAGATAAAGGTACCCTCACTTGTTTAATAAGTAAATGAAATTGCAAGGACACAATTTTCAGAAGGTGGGGATAATGTAACACCCTAAGGTTTTCTAAAAATAAATGGAAATGCATGAAACTTTGTTTTAAGTAGATATTTATAACTAGCCTTTAAAAATAATTTTTCTACTTCTATGTTTCAAATTTTGAAAAATGGTCATCTGCAATTGTGTTCAGTATGTCATTTGGAGTCTAATGGAACCAAATTGTTTTTTTGGTGAATAATAACATACCCTTATGAATAGTAATATGACCCTAATGAATATTAAATCATGTTATTATTTTATTTTTTGAAGGCTTTAAGATAATGACATCTTGGTTAATTTTTCAATGTGATATAAAAGCAGTTATAGTTTTTAAATTATTAATTTTTGAATTAAGTATGATTTTAATTAAAAATTAAATTAATAATATTTAGAAAATTATTTTCAAAAAATTGAGTTCATTTTTGAATTCTACATGTTGAGAAATGGTAAGGGTGAATTTTTGGGATTTTTCTAAAATTCTTAAATTTTTGATGAATAGTGAAATACGATAAAATACCGTATATTCAAATTATCTGTAAAATACACTATTTATGAAATCATAAGTGATGTAATACAACTTGGTTCGAACTCACATGCCATTATTACTATTTGGGGTCACATGAATTAAGATTATTCATAGTCTTGAGCAAAAATATTATAATAATGATTAAAATAATGAAAAATACCCTCTCTCCTCCACTATAAATACCACCCTCATTCCCCTCTTCATCCCACACCTCTCAAGCCTTGAACCTTACCTAGTTTCTTCCCAATACTCCTTCCAAGGCTCTTCCACATATCCTAGAGCTGATGGTCTCACCAAAATTCCAAAACCAAAGGCCTTAAGATGGATCTCAGGGAGAAGAGATCAAGAGGTAAACATCCTCTTTTGTTTTCTTTCCTTTCTTTCATTTTATGTTATTATTTTTAATTTACTTTGGATTATGTTCAGATATATCCTTAAATACTCCCTTACTTCTCATATTATTTAAGAGTGATGAGATACCGCATTTCTCTCATCAAACTATTTTAAGAAATTTTAAGTGACTTCGTTAGGCTACCGATTTTTCGTGATAGATTTCTCATTTTTTCTTTTATTTTGAGTTACTTTCTTCTTTTTCCTCACCTAATCTTATCCAAGAGGCATGAAAGATCCAGAATAATTTATATTCTGGATGTTCTCATGTTCATGTAAAATTACTCATCAATATTCTTCACCTCCCCTACTTATTCAAGGAATTAAAAACATTGTCTGTGATGTGTAGAATTATCGACATCGTGGACAATATGATTTCAAATTTTTTTAATTCCTTCAAGGATGGTCATGAAACCATTTTTATGGTTTAAAAGTGTTATAATATATGTAATATGTATCATTTGTGGTTCTGAAATTCTTTTTCACACATGGTTTTAATTTATAAAACAAAATGAGGCCGTTATTATCAAAGAACCGCTAAAATGATCTAAACGAACATCATTAATGTTTTAACTTATGAATCATTTTCATTTAATAATTAAAATTTATAAATGGTATAATTTATGGTTCTTGAAATATGTAATATAAATCCATTCAAATTCTTGAGTTTCAATTCCAATTGACAAGAACAACCATCATGAACCAATCATGGAAATCATGTAAAGAACTCACCCAAAAAAGTGCAGGGAACAAAATACTTACAATCAAAGGGTAAAATTATGTAATGAAATGATCATATAAGGTATTATAAATATGGATATTTTTTTTGTAAGATATTAATAACACTCTTTTAACCATTATACAGGAGGTTTAAATAAGTATGAAGTAAGACAGACCCGAGGTAAGGGAATTCTTAACCCGATTTCCATTCTTTAGGTTAACCTTATACTTCATTATTTATGTGGTATTTAAATTGTTTGTGTGATGAAATCTGATTATATTATGTTTAATTATATTTATTTACAGAGTATATACATATTCTATCAACTCTATTAAGTCTCACTTCAAATATATGATATTTATAAGGGACTTTCCTTTTAAAAACATCTTTTAAAATTCTGTTTTACGAAATTCAAAAGAAATGTTTTTATGCTATTATTAATGTTTTATGATTATGTTCTAGATCTTGGAAATTATTTATGATGAAGGGTGGGACATATATTTCCCTCCAATGCATTGGGTATGTGTAATTTGTAGTTTGGCTGTATGGTTACTCTAAGTGTAACTCCGATGGTTACACAAATTGTAAGGTAGCCGTGAGGGTTACAAATTATAAGGTAGCTGAGAGGGTTATAAGATCATGTAAGTAATGCCCCAATATACCTTTATGGTTCTAATTATTTTCTTATGTATTGTGGTAATCTTTTGTAAATCTCATTTTTTACAAATTATATATATACAGGTGATAAGTATGTCTTTATAAAATGATTTCATACATTACAAGTATTCATGGACTAATGTGTTCTTTCCTTATCTTTACATCCCTTACTGAGATTTTGTGATCATCCCAAGTTTTTAAATAATTTTCACAAGTTATAAGTATGTGTAGGAAAAATAAGGAATCCAAGTTAAATGTTTGAATATTATTCAAATAAATCATGTTTTATGTTAAAAAGTTTTATATTTTTCAGGAAATGAATACTGTTTTTATGGTATCCAATCTATAATAATGTAAAATTTTATGAATGTATTATGTCCAAATTATCTAAAGATATAAACATTAAAATATCCTCAAGGTGAAAGTAAGTGAATACTTTACTAAATTCAAGATTATTTAATGTAATATGGGAGGATCCTTATACATTTACTCCCTTCACATTACAACTCTTATAATATATTAATAAATGATAGCTTATGTGAGGAATGGTTCATGTGTTAAGAATACACAAAATAATATACATAAAGTTTGAAGATCATAATTTTTATGCAATCCATAATACATCCCATAAATATATCATATATAAATATGGCTTTAGGGCACATCTTCTTCAATCCCCAACTTTCACTAAAGCCTAATAGAATTTGTTACATTTCACCTTATATTGTATCTTATACAATAACTTATGAAACCATATCCAAAACTAATTTTTCATATTTTCAAAAACACATTTGGAAAGATATAATTTACTTCACCTTGTATTACATATTATGTAATACCTTGTGAATACCCATCCAAAAACATTTTTGGATTAACTCTAAAACACTTTTAGAGAATCAATCTGATTCAAAATCAATCCACATTTATTTAACATAGAAGTGAAACCCCACGGTCCTTTATAACATTGAAAATAGATATGAATATTTGGATCCATATATATAAGAAAATAGAGGCCTCTAGAAAAACCTCAATACTACTCAATATATAAAGGGATCTGGATCGATCTCCATTAAAAACATGTATCTCTATACCCATGTCCACATATACACATGAAAGTGTGAACTATCATATTTTACCTTTGTCCAAGACATCTAGTGACCATAGGGAATAGATAATGTCAATCTCATATATCCAACTCATATGTTCTTGAATCTTAGAGTATAGGCTAAATTGGTCGAGGAATACATCACATGTCATTCATCCTTATGGATAAGCACATCAGATGTCCCTTATCCAAATATATACATAATACCTAGGTGTGACCACACACTCACATATTTTATATCAATTGAGTCCCCTGATTTCATACTCATTATATGAGAGAGAAAAAATCCCATCTTGGTTAAGATCCAACTGATGACATAATTGACAACATAACCAACCACCCCTATATTAACTAAGTCAATATATAGAATTTTGTAAGTAGGGTATCAAATTATTATGGTTCACATTCTGGGTATCTCACCAACCATAGGTAGTGGGGACTCAAATATGATCCATGTACCCCTAGTATACCAAGAAAATGTGCATGACACTCCAGGTGGTATACTTAGTGAGTCATCTAGCACACAAAAATAATCCTATTCTTTTTTTGTGTGACTCATATATATATTTTGTATGTCTATACAATAATCCTACTCACAATAAATTTAAAATTTAATAATAACCTATAATAATATATGATGAACATTAGTTTTGGATAAACTCAAAGTCATAATTTTAGAGGTCAATTATCACTACACTTCAAAAAATGTATATCTATAAATAAATTTATAGATCTAATTTAAAGTAATGATAAAATGGATATTTATTTTTAATATGACACATTTTAAAATTATTAAACTCTTTAAGAATATTTAACAAAACTAACATAAGAATTAGTTTATTATATCATGTATGATAAAATGAAAGATCAACCTTATGTTTACTACACTTTATGGGATTTTTTTAGTATATTACATCACATTTAATATATGTCACCTCTTTATGTGACCTTCTAATAAAACACTCCCACTAAAATCTTTAGAGAGAAAAATCTTTGAATTAAGCTAGTTTAAATAATTTATGATGTTAAATTCTTTTTTCTACTTATAACTCTCTATAAGTTCATCATAATCATCCTTGGAACCCTATTACATAAAATTTTTCCTTAAAATAATGTAACTACTTATATTATTGTCTTTAATACATCCTAACTCTATTAGTATATTATGTAAAATTCACTTTCAATTTATATTGGTGTAATTATTTATTTGTTAACTTTGAAATTCTTTAAGTACAAACATACTCCCACTAACCTCTTAGGCACTATATTCTTTTTATAATAACTTTCTAATATATATAACCTGTTTTTTGTTCATAAATAAAATTTATTTCCTTTTAGTAGGAATATTTAACAAATAAACTATTGTTTCCATATAATATATGGTATTCCGAGTGTTTGGAGCATTTTTTTTTTCATTTAAAAAGAAGTATTTATTAAAATATACCACTAATGGGTGGTGGGAATAAATTACCACATATTTAAACAAATACTTGGATACACATTTTATCCTAAATAAAACTCTTTTATCCATATCTTCTTCAAAAAAATGTTATAGAAATTTCAGAATCCTAAACCATGTGTATACAATTAATCATCCCATATTTTTCAAAAAAAAAACTCTTGGTAATAAAAAAAAATTATCTTATCATATAAGAGAAATTAATTGAATATACACATCATTTAATTAGATTAATTTTCACTTTATATAATTATTTATATTAAAATAATTGATGTAATAAATATTTACCACATCTCATGAATATAAACTAAAAGCTCAATTAATTCTTCCTTTTATTTTGATCTCATGTATATTTACAACACTTGTTAAAAATAAACATTCAATATCACATACCTTTGAAAATATAATAATTAATTTCAATAACATCTATACATGACATGAACATTCCATGGATTTTCACAAACTCCTTTAGGTATATCTTGGATAATCTAATCATATTAAACTATTACTATTCCTTCTCGATGACCCTAGGTTCAGTGACCCTGATTGGTTTCTTGAGGAAACATCATTGAACTTTTAAATTAATTTTTCTTCTTTTATTTTGAATTTTTACCTACTTATACTATATATAACATACTTTAGAATCTAGAAATCACATGCCTAGTTTATATATATTCCCAACACATTGATAATATTGGGTAAACATTATTTGAGTTCAATCATATATTTGAATCATTTCCATAGATGACAATAGGATTAATTCCCTAACTAGAACAATCAATTTTTTATCTAATTAATTTGAAAACTTAAATGAATCACCTGGTGTTTCTATAAACATCTAGATTCACCTGTTGAACAATTTCAACACTTGGTTACTATATAAGGAATTTTTCTATCACATAGAATTATCCTTAAGAACATTTCTTAGATCACTAATATTTCTTAAGAACCTTTCTTAAGTTATTATTATAAGGAGTAACTTACATTAATCTTCGCCATATCAAGAATTGATCACAAGGTTTATTTTGATGATGACGATATTATCTATAATAGAAGCTTTTATCAGATGATTATCATGTATTATTAACCATTTAACAAGTAATTTTATTAAATTGGATTCCACTAAAATGATGACCCCTTTTAAAATCCATAATATCAATTAATGGGATAAGATCTATATTTCATAAATAAAATGTCACCGATATAACCTGAAATTCACCGCTTTGTTATTTATATAGGGAATCATCCCAATAATTTCATATATGACTCTTGGATAGTTGAGAAAATAAATCTTTTTCTAATCTATCATATGGATAAACCCAAATCTATTCCTCTGGAATACCATCCCTTGGGGGTTACCTTCTAGTGTAACCTAAATAAAATATCAAAAACAATTTAATCACAAGAGAATCTAGGGTCACCTCACTTTTGCATGAAACTACCCAAGGACTATATAGTATCACTCATTAATTACTTTACTTATATAATATAATCTAGAGGCACACTGCTATGGTGTGAAACTACCCGATTGGATGATCGAGGTCTTGACAAGTGTCACTTTGGTAGTATACACTATTTAATAACTAAATTGAAGTTTATAACCTCAATTAAAAACTTATTTTAAGGTATATGAAAAACTAAATTCATTATATAATCAATACTACCATGTAATTCAAGGATCCATTGTAGCATACCTGACCCTAGAAGTCCATAAATAGTGCCTACTACCATTAAATTGGCATAAATACAAGTAAATAACATCCAAAATGACCAAATATTTTAGTAGTCTAGGTAAACTAGATACATACATGAGTTTTACATTATATTTGATTACAAAAATTAGAACATAATTATATTTTATTATTTCTAGAATAACTTTTTTTCATCTAGAATAACCCTATATAACATTCATAGTAAAATTCATGGATTTGTGGGAAAATAAAAAAATAAGGGTGTGATCAAATACCCAGTAAGGTTTAAGTACAATAGAAGTGATCATGAATCAATAAGAATAGTCAATATGGAAAGGTAAATGACTAAACATGATTCCATTTAAATAACTAGATAAGGAAAAATCAATATGGAAAGGAAAATAACTGATAACCCTACCATTTAATAAATAAATTGAGAATAAAATGCAATTATAGATTTTTTTCATAGTGAAAATCACATGGATAATAATAACTAAAATTAATGAAATTCTTAATTATCGGACTCCATGTCTCAGGCACATGAAAACCACTACTATCAAGATCTATCCTCCAAATAGTTTAAAACTATAGGCAGAAACCCATTTAATTTGGCTAACTTATATTTCTAATGAGACCTTTATATGCATCGAGGGGTTATATGAAGTTTGGAACCCACCCATCATTGCATGTCCAAAACATTCCTCATATATCAAATAATCAATTTAATTAATAAATAATGTTACTTATCATCAAATATCCATATTGATTAAAAGATACAAATTTATCAATATTTAACTAATTAATCAAATAACTCTCATGGTAAAAAACGTATGTAAAAATGGTAAATGGTTTAGGCAATAATCATATCCATGATAAATAATGTGTATATTTAGGGTAAATTTAACGGTCAATGGTCACTAGAAAGTGAATAAATCAAGAGGAAGTTAAGGACTAAAAAAATGATTCAATGATGTGAATGACAATATTATACTTGGTAAAAATAATAATAATCTATCTAGAAGAAGAATAAGTATGGTATAAATATTATTTATACCCATTGGATTAAGAATAAGGGTTGTTTTCATTGATAAATATAGTAAAAATATATTTCAAAAAAATCTTTGTTTAAAAATATCATTTTCATTTAATTTTTTTAAATACCTTTCTTTGAAAATAAATTTTAACAAATTTTTATTTAAAATTATATTCTTTAAATTATAAAGGAATCTTCAAATAAATGATGGTGGATAATTTTATACAAGGTAAAAAACACCCCTTTTCATTATAAAATGGTTAGAAAAATGACTTGTTCAGAAAGTGATAAGATAATTCCTTTGATTAAAAAAACTAAAAAAAGGGTAAAAATTTTATTTAATAATAATTTTAAAAAGTATAAAGAAAATATTTTTTGAGAATTTTTTTATAAAACATTTTTTTGGAATAAAATAATTTTTTTCCAAAGAGAGAAATGAAGTCGGGTTTTCTTAAAAACATTTTCTAAAACATTTTAAGTACCAAAGAGTGGAAAAATGATACAATTACTTGAATAAAATCATGAATAACCATAGGAGAATAAAATTAAAGGGTTTATTAAATAATTATCAAATAATTTCCTTCAATGTAAATCCAAGTGTAAATAATCCTAAATAAAATGAGATTGTGAAGTAAATCCTTGCAAAGATCATAATGTTGAAGTGAGAATCAATCCAATGAATCAGTTATGTGTGTAAACTATAAATCCACATAAAATAAGTGTAAATACAAAAATATTCAGTGAAAATTAATTATACACATAATCTTAGAATATTAATGACAACGAGGAAGTAATATAACCCAATGGAAAGAAATTGAGTTATGAAATTCTTTACCACATGGTAACTATTAATTCAAATCCCCTTAGATGAAATAATTAAAATTGAAACTTAAAATATCATTAGGAATGAATTATTGATGATATTAAATTAAAATATTCATTATATGTACCATATAAAATTAATTAGGTGCATAACATTACAATATGCCTCAATGAAATGAAATTGAGATGAAATCCATTACCACATGCTTTACTTTTAGTTGTACTTTATTTAAACTCATGTATAGTAGTTTTAAACATTTTATGAACTTATTTAAGAAGAATATTAATATTTTTTAATATCATTTTTCATTATTTTATAAAATATTATCACCATTTTTTAATAATCTTTCATTATTTTCACTATTTTAGGTATTAATTGCCTTGTTTTTCGAGTATGTTTTGACTTGTTATTTTTTGTTCCTCTTATTTTGATCATGATTTTATGATATAAAGAATTTAAATCATGATTTAAATATGATATATATTTATTATATATGTATTTATATTAATCCATAAAATTTAGTAATAGGAAATGAAATGCACCGTTCATGGAGAGGGTAGGCCGTATGTACGCATGAACACTACTTCCATTTTCTTTTTATAAAAAAGAAATAAAATTAAATGATATATATGTATATTATCATTATATTATCATATTTATGTCATATATATCACATATTATTATTAAAGAAATCCTTAATACATTCCATGTAAATTTTGAATGAATCACATTGGTTCGTGAGGTGATAGTTCGACATACACATGAACGACGTTATCGTATTCCCAAAAAGTCGAAAGTATGAAGGTATGTGTTATATAATAATTAAATAAGCATAAATAAATCATAAATATAATAATTATAATATATAAATATTATGTACATCATTATTTCTAACCCTGAAATGTGGTAATGGAAGAGAAAATGACATCGATTCGCGAGACGATAGTCTGCTGTACACACGAATGATGATTTCATAACCCATTTGATGGATGTGTTTGAAGTTATAGGTCATAAAATTAACATAAAAACATATAATAATATTTATGATAATAATTTCATTATATAATAATTATATAAAAATAATTTAAGGAGGTGGATAATGAAATAAAATAAAAACAATTTTAGAAAAACATTGCCTCTTCTTCGGGTATCCTTCTTTGGTTTTCACTAATGCCTTTATAAGTTTGATTTATTCCACAAATGAGGATTATATTATTATTTTATAGAATTTTAAAATTTATTTGGGTAATTATTGGATGAAATAAAGTGGTTTTATAGTTGGGAAGGAGAGGAAGAGGGGGTGGCCTTTTATAAGTGGGGTAGAGGACACACTTCGTATTTTTGAAAAGAAGTTAGGTGTACCATTTTTTTACCTAAAATTAGGATTCCATAATACATAAAAATAGACTATATAGATTTAATGGTAGAAATATTTCTATAAAATGGTTATTGTATAAGTTTTGGGTCATTTTTACAACTTATATTCTAAGTTTAACCACTAAGTGAACTCATTTTTAGCTTAATCACTATAATTAATTTTAACTATTTTCACTAATCACTTTGGTAAAAAATTAATTTGGTCTTATTATAAATTATAAATTATGATGATTCCAAATATTTAATAAATTTTTACAAATTAAAATCATATAATTTGTTGAAATTAATTTAAAAACAATCCTGTAGATGAGACGAGAAAGCGATTTTTAAAGTGAAAATGTTCAAAAGTTTACTAAGTTTTTATATCTAAATTCAATATAAAAATAATTCCAATGACCTAAATTAGATTAATATATGTATAAATAAATTATTATGACTTTAAAAAAAATTAAAAATACAATTTAGCATTATAAATTATTTAGATGAAAAGTCAGTTTTCAATTAAAATTTAGTATTTTTCACTATTCATAAAAAATGAAATTTCTCAGAAAAATAAAACAAATTCACCCTAAGTTAATTTTGAAATTAAAATTTAAAAAATTTATTTTATTTTTTTGAATAAAATTTATAAAAGTGTCAATTTTTTTTCAAAACATGCTGTTCATTAAAAAGTGGTAAATCTGCCTTTAGAAAAATATAGCTTTATTTTGCATAAAATTGGATTTATTATTAATTTATGCCTATAAAATATATTGGATGAATGTAAAAAAATTGATTGAATATATAATTTATAAATTTCATTAATATAATTAAATAATAATAATTAATTTAATTTATTATGATAAATGCCTTTGGTGCATAAAAATAGTTTTTTATAAAAATATTTCTTTTATATTAAATTGATTTTTATATTTATTATAATTAATTGGTAACCAATGAATTCAACCATATATTTTCTTAATTTATTTAATAATAGCCATAACCATTGATTTAGTGGTTAATAATAATATTAATAGTATTCGGTAAAACTCGGTATTGCATATAGCACAAGCCATCGAAGAAATTCATTGTTGCATGTATTGCACGCTATAAATAAAATTATATTTATGATTTTTTTTAAATTATTAGGGTGTTATATTAATTTACATGCTTTTTATTATGTGTCATACATGATATCAAATTTGATGTTCATATTTTAAAATTTTAGGGTATTACATTCTCCAATCCTTAAACAAACTACATCATCACGATTTAAACTCGATATTGTTAATCAAGGGTTTGGAATTTGTATTTTTTTTGAAAAACCCACATTTTAAAAGAGTTAATAAAAATATCCTCTTAATAAGAGAGAATTATAAGTACAATGGTGATGTGGAATAACATATAACCGAGTTTCTATCTCATAGAACAGAAGTGGAATGTGAATATATGGACTTAGATGAAAATAATAAATATTTATAGAGAGTTATTGAGGCCATTGATCATAATAAAGTGAGTGATAGATGTGAATTTTAGGTGATAAAAACCATAAATATTTTATGATTTAAAAAACCATCAATTCAAAAAAAAAATGTAGGTATTAGGATAACATTTTTTTAAGACCCATTTTCTTAGAGTTGAAGAATTATTTCACTCTATAAGAATATAAGAAAATATAAATGATACATTTCTATTTCATAAACAAAATTTCATCATTTGGTTCTTCTTTGATCAATTTCCAATTCGACGCTTACTTCAATAAACAAATTTACAAAATGAGATTTTATGCCTGAAGTACTAATATTCACTTTTAACAGATCGTAAGATCCATAAAATAGTGAAAAGTCTTTCAATACATCTATAAATACTTTCCAAAACCAATATGTTTGATAAATTAATCTATAAACCTCAAAATTAATACTTACCATTTCACCATTAATTTTTATTCTTCAATTTTTTTACTAAAAGCAATGACATATTAACCAATACATCACGTAGGCCAGTGGTATGCACAAAACACTTATCAACCTTGGTCATTAGTTTAAGACTCACCACCTTTCTAGATACTATAAGTTTTTCACCCTACAAGTAGGTTATCCTTTTTATAAACCATATTCCTGTAATCTTCCCAAAAATATGATGGAAATCCTTGAAATAAAATAAATCATTAAATCACCTTTTTACTAGGGTTTTCAATATAACTTGTTTTTTTCACAAAGTTTAATAAATAATATTTTACTATAATGATCATATTAACCCTAAATACCATCAATACCTTTAAACCTATGTCTATAAAATGTAAAGGCCTTATTTCTCAAATAAAATTTCCACTAAAACATATACCTTCCATAAGTTTCTCTAAAATGTCCTTAATCTTGGTAGACTCCCATTACATAAAACCAAAAAAGTGGTGTGTAAGACTTTGAAAAAATGATCAATCTTAAACTCATAAACCCTTGTTGGTATTCGTTACACTTAAGTTAATAGATACATGATTTCTTCTAAAATTAAATATAATCATTTTATGTTTCATGATTCTTGTAACCAATATATTATTGATAAAATAGTTCAACAATATATTTCTTGAATCCCAATACTTCATCCATTTTATTTCAACATAGGACCTTACTTAGTCTAAGGTTTAACCATATAATCATTTATAGGATGTCTGAATCATAAAACCTTATCCTCAATCTAATATACCTTAGGTTTAACGTAGCTTATTCATCATCATCATCAATTAAACTCCTTCATAATGATTTGTAAATAAAATATGAATTATCATAAGCATATCCTTGAGGATTTCCAAACCAGGTCCGCTGTAAGGCCCATTGTCATGTATTAAGTTATGCTTAAGTTAAGACTGAATTCCACATTTTTGAGTTATTACCCCTAGGTACATCTATTCCAGAACTACACCCCCTTATAGCATTTAGATTGGGATATATTTCTAGGAAGACCCACATAAACTCTACCTTACCAAAACTTTAGGATGTCCTTATATACCTATCCTAAAATATATCACAAGGTTATGTTATCTAATCTATGTTTTCCTAAATCTAGTTCTCAAGGTTTCTACTAATTTTTATCTAACACAACTATAGTGACCTCGACCCCAGAAGCCCATAGATGGTTACTAACACCATTACATTGGCATAGATACAAGGAAATCACATCCAAAAGGACCAAATAGTATATTGGTATTGGTAAACTAGATATATACATGAGTTTTAAATTAAATATGAATTCAAAAATTACAATATATATTTTTTATTCTTTTAAGAATAAATTTATTCCATCTAGCATAACCTTGAATATCAGTCATAGTAAACTTCATAGATTCATGAGAAAGGAAAAAAATAAGGGTGAGATCAAATCCTCAGTAATGGTTAAGTACAAAAAATGTTATCATGAATCAATAATCATAATCAATATAGAACAGTAAATGATTGGACACCATTCCATTCAAATAACTGGATAAGGGAAAACCAATATAGATAGTAAATAACTAAGAAACATTAAATTTAATCAATAAAATGAGAATGAAATGAATCCATATATTTTTTCATAGTGAAAATCTCTTGGATAATAATAATTAAAATGATGGAAATGATTAATTATCAGACATCATGTATTAGGAACATGAAATCCTATAATTTTAAGATCTATCCTCTAGAGTGTTTAAAACTAATGGTAGATACTCATTTAATTTGGCCAACTGATTTGTCTCATGAGACCTGTTGAAGCATCGAGGTACTATATAAATTCTGAGCCCCACCTGTCACTACATGCCCAGTGCATTCCTCATATACATAATAATCAATTTAATTATTGAATTTTTTTCCTTATCATCAAATATCCATATAGAGTAAAAGATACAAATTTACCCATATTTTCCCAATTAATTAAATAAATTTAAAACCAAAAACCATATGTAAAAATGGTATAAGATTTACTAAATAATCATATCCATGATAAATAATTTGAATATTTAGAGTAAATTTAATGTTCAATTTTCACTGGAAATTGAATAACTCAAGGTAAAGTAAATGACTAAAAAAATTATTCAAGGAAGTGAATATCAATACTATCATTGGTCAAAATAATCATAATCCATATAGAGGAAAAATAAGGATGTTATCAATACGATGTATACCCATTGGAGTAAGAATAAGGGTTTTTTTCATTTATTAATACAATAAAAATATATTTAAAAGCATTCTTGAGGAAAATATGATTTTCATTTTGAATTTTTTTTGAAAAATAATTTTATTTTAAAATAAATTTTTAAAAAAATTTCTTTAAAAATATATTGTTAAAATTTCAAAGTAATCTTTAAATAATGATGATGGGTAATTATATATGAGTTAAAAAGAACCTTCCTTTTACATTGTAAAATGGCTATAAAAGTTCTTTATTCAAAAAATGATAAGATGGTTACTTTGGTTTTTTTTTGTAAAAAGAAAAAATGGATAAAAATAAATTTTAATCAATAAATTTTAAAATTTTAAAGAAAAATTTTTTTGAATTTTTTTTATAAACATGCTTTTGGAAGAAAACATATTTTTGACCGAAGAGAGAAATGAAGTCGGTTTTTCTTAAAAACATTTTCTAAAACATTTTAAGTTCCAAAGAGTAGAAAAATGGTAATATTAATTGAATATAATCATGAATATCTAGATGAGAATAAAATTAAAGGGTTTATTAAACAATTATCAAATAATTTCCTCTAATGGAAATTCAAGGGTAAATAATCCCGAATAAAATGAGATTGTGACATAAACCTTTGTAAAGATCATAACGTTGAAGTGAGAATCAATCCAATGAATTGGTTATGTGTGCCAAATTTAAATCCACATAAAATAAGTGGAAATAAAATAATAGGTAGTAAAAATTAATTACACACATAATCTTAGAATATTAATGAAAACGAGGAATTAATATAATCCAATGAAAAGAAATTGAGTTATGAAATTCATTACCACTTAGAAAAACATAATTCAAATACCCTTAGATGTAATAATTAAAATTGAAACTTAAAATACCATTAGTAATTAATTATTCATGATACTAAATTTCAAAGGGTATTATATACACCATATTAAAGTAATTAGGTGCATAACATTACAATATTCCTTAATGAAATGAAATTGAGACGAAATCCATTTTTTCATGCTTTATTTTTAGTCATACTTGCTTTAAAATACTATATAGTGGTTTTAAACATGTTATTAACTTATTGAAGAAACATATTAATATTTATAATATCATATATTATTATTTTATAAATTATAATTACCCATTTGTTAATAATATTTCATTATTTTCACTATTTTGGGTGTTAATTACCTTGTTTTTCGAGTTTGTTTTAACTTGTTATTTTTTTCCTCTTATGTTGATCGTTATTATATCATCTAAATAATTTAAATAATGATTTAAATATAATATATGTTAATTATATATGTATTTATATTAATCCATAAAATTTAGTGATAGGAAATGAAATTCACCATTTATGGAGATGGTAGGCCGTACGTACACATGAATAATGCTTTCATTTTATTATCATATTAAAGAAATTAAATTAAATGATATATATGTATATTATCATTACCATATCATATTTAAATCATATATATCATATATTTTTTTATTAAAACCATCCTTAATATATTCCATATAAAGTGTGAACGAATAACATCGTTTCGCGAGGAGGTAGTGCATCATACACAAGAATGATGTAATCGTATTCCAAAAAAATGGAAAGTATGAAGGTATGTGTTATATAATAATTAAATAAGAATAAATAAAAAATAAATATCATAAATATCATATATAAATAGTATTCCAATCATTATTCCTAACCTTAGAAGGTGGTAATGGAATAATGAATGACATTGGTTCGTGAGGCAGTAGTCCACTTTACACACGAACAATAATTTTATAACCCATTTGAGTGAAGTGTGTAAAGTATTAGATCATAAAATTAAAATAAATAATATAAATATATTTAATATAATTATTTTATTATATAATAATGATATAAAAAGATTTTAAGGATGCATAGAAGGAAATAAAATAAAAACATTTTTAGAAAAACATTACCTCTTTTTCAGGTATCCTCCTTAGGTTTGAAATAATGCCTTCTTATGTTGGATTTATACCCAAGATAAGTATTATAGTATTATTTTAGGGTTTTTTGGGAGTTATTTAGTCATGTATTGGATGAACCAATTTTTTCTAAAGGTTTGAAGAAGGGGGAGAGGGGTGGCCTTTTATAAGTTGGGGAGAGGACACACTTAGACTTTTTGAAAAGAAGTTTGATGTACCCACATTTTTACCATAAAGAAGGATTAAATAATACACAAAAATCTATCCTACATGTGTAATGGTCAAAATATGTCCGTAAAATTGGTATCGGAAAAGTTTTTGTTCATTTTTACACCTTATATTCTATGTTCAACCACTAAGTAAACTTGTTTTTACCTTAATCACTGTAATTAATTATAACTATTTTAACTAATAAATTTGTTAAAAAAACAAGTTAGATTTATTAAAAATTAAAAATTATATTATTCCAAATATGAAATCCATTTTTCAAAATTCAAATCACAGAAGTGGTAGAAATTAATTTTAAATTAATCTCATAGATGGGATGAGATGACAAGTTTTTAAAGTGAAAATGCTCTAAAGTATACTAAGTTTTTGTACCTAATTCAATATAAAAATGATTAAAATGACATAAATTTTATAAATATATGTATAATTGAACTACTATGAATTTAAAAACAATTCAAAATATAATTTGACATTATAAATGATTTAGATGAAAAGTGAATTTTCAATTAAATTTTATTATTTTTCACTATTTATAAAAAATTACAAATTCTTAGAAAAATTACAAAAATTAAGCCTAAAATAATTTAGATATTCCAATTTCAGAAATTAAATTTATTTTTTCAAATAAATTTTATAAATTATTATAATTTGGTTTTAAAACAAGTGCACCATTAGAAGGCGATAAGACTTCCTTTAGAAAAATACTGCTGTTTTATCCATAAAATGGGATTTGTTATTATCTTATGCATATAATACCTATTGGATGAATGTAAAAAACATTTTATTGTGTATATAGTATATAAATTTCATTAAGATCATTTAGTAATTATAATTAATTTAATTTATTATGATAAAACTCATTTGGTGCATAAAAATAGTTTTTTATAAAAACATTTCCTTTATATTCAATTGGGTTTTATATTAATTTATAATTAATTGGTAAATAATTATTAGAAAATATATTTTCATAAGTTAGTTAATCCTATTTATATCCACAAATTTAACAGTTAATAATAATATTAATAGTATTTGTTAAAACTTGGTATTACGTGTAGCACAAAGCATTAAAGAAAGTCATTGTTGCGTGTATTGCAAGCTATCAAAAAAATTAATTTTTTTAAATGGAAAAAATATTGTAAGGTCTTGGGGTGTTACATTATTTTATAATATTTGTATTATGTTTTATACATGCTATCGAACATGATGATCATATTTTAACATTTGGCATATTCTATCTGTCCTATAAGCAGTTTAACAAATAAACTAAAGAATACATAAAATTAAAATTTCTTAAAAAAATTACTAAACATGAATATAGAAATTAGTAAACTTAAAATAAATGAAAGAGTGAAATATTTTAACATGATATAAATATTCATGAAAAATTTATAAATAAAATATAATTATAAACCTCTTTATAATTTTTATCTTTAACATTATGGACATTCTATAATTTTGAATATAAACCTTTTATATTCATTTCGACATGAATTCTTTCATATTAATCATTATATGGAATTTAGTTTTAAATATATGATATTTTATATGAATTATAAAATATTTAAAATCCAATTTGTATTATTTAAATATTTTACATAATCTAAATAACATATACTTATTCATTATTTAAACCTTGATCATATTAATCATAAAAAAACTTTTGATGTGGCCTAAATAATATCCAAGTAAGGCCCTCTTTTTATTTTGAACAATTAAAAATAACTAACTATATACAATTCATAATTTGAATATTAACATGTTTTGTTTCGATCTTATTTCATAATTTATAAATTTTTATAAATTATAAATTATTATTTCTAAATAACCACTTTTATTTACAAATCATGAGTTATTCCATATAATTTGGTTAAAAGGTATTTCAAACATCAACATTTAATATTTGGGAAATATAAAAGTTTTATAAATATTTATTTAATTAATTATAAACCATTTTAATTAATTAATTAATTTATAAACCCTTTATAATTTTAAATATCCCAAAATACCTTTTATAATGATTTATAAACATTTTATAAACTGTTTAAATCATTTTATATGTTAAAAATACTTTTTAGAAATTTTAAAACAATTCTGATTACCCTTTAACATAGGGGTATTTCATCATAAGTGTAAAGCCATTTACACATACATAGGCTATCTAGAATCCCTTATAAAAAGGTAAGTAACTTTTTATATTTACAAAACTTAAGAAAAAATTATAGAAGGGTACCACATTTACATAGCTAGTCCGTGTAAGGGTATGACCTCTATGTAGATGATGTTGTATAAGGGTACATCAGGTCACAACTATACATGGATTCCTGGTACCTGTGCATTAGGGTAATACCTTTATGGAAAGAATTTTTAAAAAGGTAACAAATATGATACCCTTACGCATACCTTATGCATAAGGGTATCATGTAAGGGTAAAAGATCACATACCTTTATGTAGCCTTTGTAAAACCGTGTTTACCTTTATATAAAACCTTTGTGATAGCAATAACATTACCTTTACATAGCCTCAATAAAACCACGTTTACCCTTACACAACGCCTTTACACAAATATAATCCACATGTTATCTTTACATGACCACTTACATATAGGTAACATCCTGGATACCCTTAACTCATTTACGCAAACCATTTGCATAAGAGTCACTATACCCACTACATTTACATAAAACCTTCTTATGAAGTTAAGTATCGAGTATCATTTCTTGAATAAGGGTAATTCATTGGTTTACCTTATGCATATCTATTGTGTAAGTGTAAAGTATTATTTTTTGTTACGTATCCCAACTACATAAGGGTAAAACTGATTTTCATATTTTCATAAAACCTAAAAATGGGCTACGTTTTTTCAGTTTTCTTCTTCATTTAGACATATTTTTTCATAAAATATAAGCATGGGCCTAATTTGATTCAATTGAAGGTTTTTTAGAGTCTAACAACATTTATCAAATCAAGAAAAAGTGATTAAAAACCCATGTCCAAGGATCTCCATTAAATATAATATGAAACCATGTATAAAAACTAGAAATGAATAAATTCTATAAAACATGTGTATTTTTCACCAAATATCCATTGAAACCTTTGATCTTTATTTGATGATTTTGATAAAGATGACAAAATTGGAAAACATAATCATCCCACCTCTATAGGCACCCACAGGCTAAGATGTGTCATCTGGTGTTTAGATGGGATTTAACTTTTTTCTTTAGTATTCTAGTAACTTATATGAAAAGGATAAATATAAATAATAGATTTGGGATCCAGGGATATTTTTCCAAGATAGCATGGAAAACTCACTCCCACTACCATCGCATGGAAATCTATTATATAGGTAATAAAGGATGTTCTTTTATTTTCTTCTCATTTATTCTCTAGTTAAAATGAATGGATAAATTCCATATTTAGTTCATGAATAATATGCATTTACTCACTTCACATTACAACTTTTTTAACAAATTAATAAATTAAAGATTATGTAGAGAATGGTTTGGGTGTCAATCACACACAAAATAATATACCCAATGCATGAAAATCATAATTTTCATGCAATCCAAATCATTTCCCATAAATATATCATATATAAATATGGATTTAGGGCATATATCCTTCACTATTATCCAAAAACACTTTTTATTTTGGAGAAGTGACTTTGAGGTTACATTGATCAATATATGAGAGGAATTTGGTGGCATATTCTATATAACTCAAGGGAGATATGGATCTATTTGGACAATGATCAGAAGGTGCATGATATGGTTCCCACTTCAATTGGAAGATTATCAATTGTAAATTAAGAGAAAATTATGGAAGGGCATGGGATTCAAACTAGGTAATTCATGGTTGTGGATGAGTGCATACAATTTTTCCAAATCTTGAATAAGATGTTTTTAAGGATAATGGCATATCGAAGAAGCAGATTACCAATAGTTGGAGTCTATGGCATGGTTATCATAGGAACATATTAGTGATAAGGTGAATTAGAACATGGTCAAATTCCAATGATTTCACATGATCCATTATATCCAAAGTACCTTTATAAATTAAGTTTCAATGTAGTGTAAGTGTTTTTCCTTAGATTACAAGTTCAAGGAGTCATAAGAACCTTCATTTTAAAGAAAAATTATCATTGAAGAAGGATCAAATGATTATATAGAATATGGAAGATCAAAGAGAATATGGGAGTTTACTAAAAGGTATGATGGTCGGGCTTGCCTATATTTTTAGGAGACTAACCCGGAACAATTGAAATTAGCGTCATAGAGAAAAGACCCATTCAACAGAAAGTATGTGTTGGATCCTTGGATTTTTACCATGTTGAAATTCTACCTAATAGTGTAGTTAGATGTATGGTTTTGGAAATAGTGTTATAAGATTTTTGGGTTCAACTATAACATTTAGAAGAGGTGATTTGTTTCCATTTAGGGAAGAATATTCTAATGGTACTCCACATGTTTATAAATTAGATCATTTATTTTTTTATCATCTATTTTTTTTGTGAAGTTGACCAAAACCATACTAAATCCAAAATATGGATGTAACCAATTAAATGACACATGTTCTATTTGTAAAGTTGGTGATGAATACTTGATGCTTTTGAATATGTGTAAATGATCAGTCAAGAGATATCCAGAGTATTAGAAGAAGCTTTACATTAGAGGTGGGATATCAATAGAATTAGACCGGGCTGGGAGTAATGGGAGAAAATATCCATGCATATCTTATTTTTTACTGAGTGGAGATTAAGTGAGTGTTTTCTAATAGATGAAATCATTATTTTATAAAATAATATGTTCCAAATTATTTTTTTTCCAGGGTGCTGCTGGAGTTAGATATATGAAACAACTCTTTATTTCCACTGAAGATTGGTGGAAGAGTCATTAGAAGCATGGGTGATTGGAAGGAGTGGGGTCATGGACATGATGCATGTCATGAATTATTGAGGAATTTGAATAGAGTTAGAAGATAGAAACTAAAGATTATTTTCATGGGGGTAATTCCATAGAGGATTTTAGATGAGATCATAGTTCTGGAGAAATGAGGAGGCATTTTTTCAGTGGGATATTGATTGATTAGAATATTACATGTTATAGACTCATGTATGCACTGCTAAGTGAACATAAACTGAGATTGTGGGACTTTGGTATAAGAATGAGAATAGTATTTATATGGTAGATTGTTGGAATTAACCTATAAAAAAATTCTCATGTGGTAGGTTGTTGGGTTTTGGTGTGAGAACTGGTTTTTGTTAAAGTGTTGAAGTTCTATAAGTTATGACATTATAAGTTACACTTAATGAAGTTTATATAGAGAAAATAAACTAGCACCATAATATTTATGGATTCATGAAAAAAAATTGAGTTCACCAGTAGTAGTAATGTAGTTTTATGTATGTTAGTTCAATGAAGTCCTCATTTTTTAGTTCAATGAAAGATAAAAAAATATAGTTCAGTAGAAGCAACATGATACTAACCTGAGTGTGGGAATGCAGATGAGGATCATCTGATGAATGTACTCATGAGATGATCCTGTTTTGGAGGAATAAGTTATGTATATGGAATGAGAATATTTGGTTAGTAGAATAAAATTTTATAAGAGACGAATGATAATACAGAAGTCACTGGTGGTGATGTGAACTATTCACTATATGTTAGTGGTTGAGGCAGTAAATTCTATAGGAAAATAGAGGTTTATAAATCCAATGGTGGGTTTCCCACATCTTTTAGATGGTGGTAAAAATATGGTGACTATATGGAATATGATATATTAGGAAAGGGTGGAATACTACTACATAGTATGGCTGGCATTGAGTTGATCGAAAATGAGGTAGGATAAAAGGGGCCAACCAGATCATATCTAGGTGTGTTCCTACACCAATATGTCACACCTAAGTTCTCAAGGCCTAATGGTCAAGGGTTGAAGTTCCTAACTATAATGGAAGAGACAAAAATGATTAGTTCTATAAGTTAGATTGATCATAAGATATACTAGTGGTAAGTAATTTTCATAATGATGATTTGGAGGTTATCTTCGAGTAGCCTGGGTATGGGATCAATATATTGTAAGTCCTTGTAACCCAAATATACTCCAATTATTTAGAATGAAAAAGGTTTATTTATTATCCCATTGATGCAGGGAATAATTCCCAAACCACATAATCTTGTTATGTTTGTGTTTTCATTTTTGTTTCTTGTCACATGCTTATTTTCTTATTCATTTACTGGAAGGAATGCATTGGTGTGTATTGGTTTATGTAGTAGAAACCATAATAGGAAAACTCAATGTAGTGACTTATGGTGTAGTGTTTCTTCTTAAGTTTTAGTCTTCAAATTCACAGGGGAACTTAAAATCATGGGAGTTATCAGATCTATGTTCTAAAATATGTAGCTTCTAGTGGGGTAACTTTTGTTGGTCGGCGGATTCTGATTCACCAATAACTTCACCCATGTCTTTAATTAAGAATAATTTTCCCAAACACACCTTTACAGAATTTAAATCCAAGATTTCATTTTCAATAAATATTATAGCATCCACATACAATATCTTACATACCATAAGACTCCCACTAATATGATTGTATACACATGAATTATATGTTTTTTTGATGAAAATAAACTCTTTGATTTTATCATCAAGCAAGATGTTACAACTTTGAAAATACTACATCAATCCATAAATGGACTATTTTGATTGGAAAACCCGAGAATACCCATTTTATACTTTAAAACCTTTAGGATGTATCATATAAATGTACTTGAGTAAATTAACATTACGAAAAGTGGTTTTGACACCCATTTTATATATCACATAACCATAATGTGCTACTATGGAAAGTAATATCCTAAAGGAATTTATCATAAAAACTTGTGAAAAAGTTTCTTTATAGTCAATACCATGATTTTTTAACCCTTTTCCACTAGGTGTGCTTTATAGGAAGACACTCCACCATCTATGTTAATTTTATTTTAGAAAACTACTTTCATCCAATGGGTATCACCCCTTTAGGTGAATATATATGATTAGTGTTCTAATAAGTGTTTTTTTGAAACCATTAAATTATATCTCAAATATTTAGAGAATTATTTAGTTAAAGTATCCAGGACCCTAAACTGGTCAAAGAATCTTAATACCACTATCTAGTTGATTCTTTACTTCATTTTGAAACTATTTAACTTCTCAATTTTTTAAAAGAAATTATCATTAGAAGCACATGACCATACCTAAAAAAGTCATCATTAAAGGTTAAAAAGTACTTATAACCACCAGTTTCTTGAGTACTCATTAGTCCACACAAATCACTATGTATATGATCCAATATTCAACTAGCCCTTTAACCTTTTCCACTAAAAGGATCTTTAGTCATTTTCCTAATAAATAAGATTTAAAATTATCAAACAATTCATAATCAAATGATTCCAATAATACATCTCTATGGAGTCTTTTAATATGTTTATCATTTGTATATCCAAGGTGACAATTGCAAAGGTAAGTGTGATTCGAATCAACCTTGTCCTTCTTATTCAAAATTATGTAGATAGGATTATCCATATCAAGAATGTATAAACCATTTATCATATTTCTAATGTCATAAAACATTTCATTCATATATATTGAACAAATCTTATTCTTAATAATGGATGAAATTCCCATATTCTTTAAAAAAGATACATAAATCATTTTTTTATTTATTCTAGGAACATGATAATACTTTTCTAATTCCATATCCTTTCCACTAGGTTGACTTAGATCATAAGTATCAACCTTTTATTCAGAAAATATTTCCCTATTTCAAACCCATATATATTCCTCAACTTTCATTAATTCTCTCATATCTATGATTCCATGTTTATTATCACAAAAGAAAGATGTATACCCAATATCTAATACCCATGAGTCATATTTGGATAAATTTATTTTTATAACATTCACATTCATATGCTCAAGATTATTCTATTTGAGAACACTTCTCACCCTTATATTCAAATCTATAATAGTTTTATTAGCCTTACCAATAAGATACCTCTAAATGATAAACATGATTCATTCCATAATCTATAAAAAATACATATCTATGGGCAAGTATCATGTTTTATATCTTTTCATCAAGGTATTTTAATGAAAGTGCTCCTACCAAAATGTGGACCATGTACATCATTACATTCAGTGAACCAAGATTAATATTTCATTAAGTTTTAGGTCACTTTAGCATTTCTATCATCACTTAACTATTTATATATTCTATCATGACAATAATATCACATATGTATCGTGGATTGTTGAGTGGAAAACCCTTTTCCCAAATCCATCATATAAATAAAATTGACTCTATTCTTCCAGTAACCTAATCCAATTAGGGTATCTCAGCCAAGTGTAACCCAAATATCATAGTTGAATATGGGAACCTAATTATATTAGGGTCACCCATACCTATCATTACTTACACAAGATAATCCATTATCACCCATCTTTATCATGTTTTACCCAATTGGATGATCGAGGTCTTGACATGTGTTTTATATATAAGGAATCTCACAATCAGTATTTCAGGGGGTTTCTTTTAAAGTATCACCAATTTAATATATACATCACATGTATACTAAATTTATGACTATTTCATCCCATGAAATATTTATTATTCCCTGTTTTTTCATTTATGCATGCATGATTCAAATGATTTAGTTTTAAAATCCTGATTCGATCCAACAAATTAATGTGTTTAAACCATATGAATGCAAAACATTTTACACAACTAAAAAATTGTGTTACTCACCCAAATATAGAAGCCAAACATATTTATGCATATCTAATTTCAACCCATTCATAAGTTTTATGAAATTTTAATGTAAAGGTTTAGATTTATATAAAATTGAAAATCCTTGCATGCATAACTCTAGAGCCACAAATAGTCAACCTAAACTTTTTTAGGATAAGGCTCCCAGGCAAGTGAGAAGTTAGACCCAAATTCACTCTACCTAGGGATACTTTAATCAAGAGATATTCCAATTCTATTATAACTATAATACCTAATATGCATAAACAATATTCAAAAACTATATTGAAGTTAATGATCTTAGTTACAAATTGAAGTCAAGGTATATGCAAATTAAATCTTATGTTTTTGTACATAACATGTAATTCATGGAATGAAAATCTTATAAGAAGAATTTTATCACATAAATTAAAACATACAAAATATTCATATTTAATAAAAATTTATAAACATGACCATTCAAAGGAATAAGTAAATAAATAAACATTTTATTTATTTTACAAACATGAGATATTAGTATGAACTTTTCATATTTTATATAGGAATGAAAATATCCTATTTATAATTCCTAAGACTTATATTTTATAAAAAATTTATAAACCATAATTATTTTAGCATAAAAATATTTTTTTTTTCATTTTAAGGGTATATTTTTTCCTATGACTGATAGGGTCCATTATTAGTTGGAATACACAATAGGGAATCTTATGCCGGAGCTATTTCTCTTTAAACAAGGAATCCAACATGGGTACATGTGCTCCTTACATATGAGCGATATCACATTCGATGATAGGACATGAACTAACTATAAAAACTTGTTTCTGTTTACATGAAATGGATTCGATGATTCTTATGCAAGAGTAAATCATAATTGGTGATATCACCTATATATTCATTATGATATGATGCTCTATTTTTACAAAACCTAGGATTTATTTTTAGCTTATAATATCACCCCTATCATAGCTTATGACATAAAAAACCATGATATTTAACATGTCATAACTTATAATACACACTAGTTATATCCTATGACCAATCATCTCACATTACATTATCATATAATGTAATCTCAATCTAGAACTACAAATTATTATATCATATAATATAATTCTTGGAAAAAAAATATTCAATTGGTGACATTTATCCAAAATATATAATATATTATGTTATGGACTAAAACACCTTATGATATCCATGTTCTTTATTAAAATAGTAAAAAAGGATATTAATCTGATGATGATCATAGATCTGATACCAGTGATGGGTTTTGTGGGATCATCATAGTGTAAGTAACCCAATATTTTTTCCATCTAACACCACTAAACCAACATGAGACATGAAGAACATAAATAATATAGACATACCTCAAACAAAATGAGTTTCATCTCTGTCAAACTTGATAGAGATTGTTTGATAGGAATTACCAAGAAAAAATTGTAAGACTATTTCCACCCCAGGGATGGCATTGACTCCTAGAATCCTAATATCATATGAGAGGATCCCTGAATACCAAAGGCATGTTAGCACCTTATCATTGAATAAAATTGTGTATCAAGGAAGAAGAGAGTATTAATTATGGATTATTAGTCTTGTACTACACAAGAGAAGGATCTTAGTAAGATCCTAATCCTTCAATGAGTTATGTTTTGTTTTAAATTTTGTATAAAATATTTTTAAATGGATTGTGTAATGCTATATGGGAGTGAGGAATATTTTAAGGGTTAGAAACATGAAAAAGGGTAAAAAAGGACACACTATACATGGTAAATTGTTGGTGCATATTTAGTATTAACCGTGCACCAAGACCATGAGACTTGGTAAGGGGAGGAAGCATGGTTTTCAAACTGTGCAAGATGGATCCAAGAGACCATGAAACATGAGCCCCCCTTTGATAGAGTAAACCACACAATTATCATACAGTTTTCCAAAACATACAGGTGGCCTAGAAAAACTGTGCGGCCTGGTTTCCTCTTGGGTAGAGGAAACCACACGGTTAGTGAACTGTTTGGAAAACCACATACCTCTTTAAAAATGCTGTATTTACTATTTATATCTCTCAATATTAAAGCTTTTATCCCTAGTTTTTCACCACGTTTATTATTTAGAAATATGGGGGAGAACCAGAAGCTCCCTCCCTTTACAAGAATCATTATCCTTCATTCACAATGTATTTGAAGTGACGTTTAGTTTGAATCAAAGCCCTGGGTAAGTCTCCAACTTTGTTCAATCCTAGTTTTTGGAAGAATCTTTGGTTGGAAGATCCTCTTATTCTGAAGTTTATGAACCATATTTATAGGAGATATTCACTTAGATATTTGAGGTCATTTTATCTTGAATCAAGGGACAAGGTTGGATGAGTGGTTGTCTACAAGCATAAGGTAGTTGGTCTACAATATTTCTCCCATAGTCTTGATGTTTTGTTTATGAGTATGTGGATGTTCCATTACATTGATATTCTGTGAATTTGTGTCTATGATTAGGAAAAGTAAATTATGCCTTAAATTGATGCATGGGACACTTCACAGCCCTCCTCAGGTCTGTTGAAGATTTTGAGATCAGCCTTTGGAAACCAATGGGGTGTGCCACTCTCTTATAAAATGGAGAAATGGGTTGTCAAGTGAAAAATTAGTAGGTTTATAAGATTAAACCGTTTGTACTTATGTTTAGCATGTTATCACAGTGTAGGGGAAATTTTGTCTTAATATGGAAAATTTAAATGGTTTATGAGATGATTAAGGGTAAAAGTGATAAATGGTTAAATGAGAATGTATATATTGTTAAATGGTTTGAAAGAATTTATAACTGTTGTTTTTATTAAAAAATAGTAAAATAGACTAGTTATGGAATTGAGTTAAGGGTGTCAAATGGATTGAACCATGGTAATGTTGATAAATGAAAAGGTATACCCTTGTTGTTATTGTTGATAAAAAAGTTACCTAGGATAAATCTTGGAAAGATATTAATAATGTTTTGGTTGGATGTTGGACTGAGGATCCTCATGTCTGGCTTGGGTTGGAATGATACTCTAGGTCCCACTAATGTATTGTGTTGTTTGGATTATAGATTAATGCTCCAAGATCTTATGGTTTGTACACGATATGGGTACCTGAACTGAAACACCAAGGTATATTAGGTTAAAGTTAATTAATAAATAGATTCCCTTGTAACTTAAAGAGTTAAAAACTTATGGTGTACGGTTCAGAATTCTGGAATTGACCAAAATAAAGTTATATTAGCTCGAGTGTCAACAGGAACCTATTGGTTAAGGTAGTTAATTGATAACTTTTTAAACTATGAAATATATTTCATTTACTAACTTTATTATTATTCATTTTTACTTCTACATACATTGCTATTAGACTGGATATTTCATTAGAAACCATTGGAGGTGGCCAACTGAGTTGTACTCACACCTTGCTCGGGACACCACTGGTACCCAAGAAGATTTAATGGTTATAGGATAAGGTAAGGGAAAGGGTCCTATGATATTTTAATGAGTTGGGATTATTGGATGAAGCATGTATGAGTGGACCAAACCATACTTCAAGAATCATTTTGGGGAATTTCCAGTGTGTCATTATTTTCAGGTTTCCTAGAAATCTGATGTAACAACCCAATGTTTTTCAATAGAAATTCCCTTCTCATAAGTATGTCACAAAAACCAATGAAAACACAACCTAATGAAATACTAAGTTCTAAGTGATCTTTAAACATAGGTTTTTCACTTCTGTGTTTGGAATTCCAAAAATCTGATACACACGGTTGTGACCGGTAAGTTATTTGGAGTCTGATAAGAAAAACTTACTTTTTGGTGAATAGTTACCTACCCTTATGAATAGTAACATATCCTTATGAATAGTGATATACCCAAATGAATATTAACCTTACCAATGATAGTATTAAAATAATATTCAGGTGAAATTATGATGTACCTGTATTTTAGAATAAGTAAATGAATGTTTTAAAACTGGGTTTTAATAATAAATTATGATTTTAATTAAATATTAAATTAATAATATTTATAAAATTATTTCTGAAAAATGGAATTCATTTTTTGATTCTACACATTGAAAAATGTTCAGGGTGAAATTTTTAGATTTTTCTGAAATACTGGAATTTTTTATGAATAGTAAAATATGATAATTCACAATAAATGCTAAATAATGGATTAATTGAGTCATTGATGATGATATGCTGATGTAATACCAATTGGTTCAAAGTCACATACATTTTTTTACTGTTATTGGTCATTTAATACTTAATATTCCTTGTATTGTGAAGAAATAATGAACTAATGATTAAAAAATTATGAAAACCCTCCTCCCCTCCACTATAAATACCACCCATTCTTACCTCTTATCTTCACTCCTCTAAAGCCTTGTGACTTTACAATATTCTACCCAAATATCTCCCCAATATCCTCCCACATGTATGAAATCCCCTATCCTCTTCAAAATACCAAAACCTCTCCCCTTAAGAGGTTCTCAAAGGAGGAAGTTTTAAGAGGTAAATTCCTCTTTGCAATTCCTTCTTTTCTTTTATGTTCTTTTCTTTTTGTTTATTTCCTCACCTCCCTTCACCCAAATAGTATGATAACTCCAGTAAAATACATGTACTGAATGTTTTTATTCTAATGGGATATTTCATTATCTTATCTCCTTTCCCCACCATTTATTTTAAAGGAATGAAAGCATCGTTTGAGATGTGCTAATTTAGCACATTCAAGGACAACGATTTATCAATTTCTATTATTATCTTTAAATATGGACATGAAACCATTTTTTTATGGTTGAACATATTATATATATGAAATATATCCTATTTTTATTCTGTAATATTTTTTTACAAATGTTATTAATTTATAAATCAAAACACGTTCTTTGTAATCAAACCCACCAATTAACAAAAATAGTTGTCACTTTGGTTTTATATAATAGTTTGACTTCACTCTAAGTAACCAAATTAAATTTAAAACCATTTAATCTCCTGTATGTTCACTAATATAATATAAATTTAATTCTGGAAAACCACTTTCATCATACATGTTTATCCAAACATAAATATAAGTGAACCGATCATTAAAATCAAGTAAACAAACGAGCCTGAACAATGAAATTGAACCTCATAACCAATAAAAACGGTTATGAATGAACTTAAAATGATTACACTAAACAAGTTACATATAGGAGGGGTTCTGGAATTATTAATTAATAAACCTAATTTGTTTATTCAGGTCTGTAATAACAAGTGGAGAACACAAATAGATTTAAGGAAAGGGATCCTCTCCATTTCACTTTTATTTCAAGATTGTCCTCTATGTTATTACATTTTATGTGTGATCCCTAATTATGGAGTATTATTTCTCACTTTCCCCATACTTCAATCATGATTTATAAGTTATTATAATCCCCATTATCTCTCAAAAAATTCCTTTTAGGTACACCTGATACCATGCCAATAATCCGTAATGAATTCTACCTGAACCTTCTTTACTCCTTCGGGTTTCTCTATATTTCTTTTTACCCAAATGAAGTTGTCTTTTATTTTTATGTAAAACTTATACATACTGTTTATATTCTCAAAACTCATGTTCTAAGACCCATACCTCATTATCTTTTTGGGGTATACATGTTTTTTAGTGATTCCCACCTCGATACCCGCTGATAAGTAATCATGTTTTAAGGGAATTTCCTGAATTCTTACCTGATTTCCAGTGCAATATATATTATGTTTTAAGCCACCATTGTCTTAATAAAATCAGTATTTTCGTTATGAAAACCTTATTGGTTCAATTCTGGTTTTATATAAAAGATTTTTCCCATTTCTCTTTTAAAATATCTATAGTATTTTCCTTAAAACCGCACAAAATATTTTAATGCTAAAATTTCCCAAATACATTTCTTACAAGTTGTCACTCTTTTTGACATCACTTACCATGATATATTACTATTGAATGTCCATGTATAATTACTTTTTTTCATTTAAACTTTCATGATATGCCCATTGGTTATGATTTATGTCATAGTGGTGGTACTTAATTCTTTCCATGGGTACCCTTATGTTTATGTATGGTTGATTTTGTATGATTATTGGTGTGGAAAGATTATTTATGTGGCATGAATATTCATGAAAAATTTTAGATGGGTGCACCCAGATAGCGTTCTAATGCATTGGGTAAATTTATGTCTCATGAGATGCGATGTGAAACGGGATTGATGGTTTGCCTTGACCCGTACTAAAATGGGAAACTGGATTGATGGTTAGACATGACCCATAATAAATAAATGTCTTATGATTCTTCCACATTTATATGATTCTATGTTTATATGATCCCATGCTTATATGATATGATTTCATATGTTCCATGATTTTTTATCATTATGGAATGCCTCCTAACTCATGTTCTTAAGATGTATCCTTATGTTCATCCCCTTACTGGGATTTTTTAGCTCATCCCTTTGTTCATGTGTTCCCTAGGGTACCCTATGCAGATCTAAGGGCTCAAAGGAAGTTAGGAGCACTTTATGGATATTAAATAAAGAAATGATTTTTTATCCCCATGTTTTATGTTTTATGTACCTAGTATTCCAATAAACTACACTTAACGATCTTTGGATTGTACTATGATGTATAATTATGCTTAAAATCATGTAATGATATATGGAAAAGGCTTGGGTCGCTATAGTTGGTATCATAGGATGGTCTAATTATTTTTGTTGATTAGGAATAGATAACCTTAGTGAGAACCTTAAGGATGAGACAAATTATAATATAACATCCCTAAATTTTGGTAAGTATAGGGTACATGGTTTATCAAGAAAATAAATCCCTATTTGGATATGAGCAGGTAAAGACAGCTCTGGCACATATGTTCCTAGGAGTGAAAACTCCAACAAGGAGTTTTAGGCTTGAACCAGGGTATCTTGGTACATGACAATGGGCCTTGCTTCACTCTTGGTTACGACACTCCTAGGGGATATGATTCGGTAGATTCATGAGATTAGTACAAACCATTATTAAGGGACAAAAAAATCCCATAAGAATATAAGTCAAGAAATAGATCAAGGATAACCTAGATTTAAACATAAGGAATCACACGTTAGGATGTACTTATTATTTATAAGTTCATACTTTTATGTTAAAAGTTTCCTTTTTATGCTCAATATCTAAGTATTCAAGACCTCTAATTATATGTTCCTTTTATTAGTTAATGTCAGGAAATAGAAGAACATTGTCCAACAACCAATGTGATAGGAAATGTGAAGATTTCCCTAATGACATGCCTGATATGATGGGAGATGGTGATCAAAACTTTATGACATTACTTTCTTAGCTGGCTCAAATTATGAATAATAATAAGAATTGTGCGGAATACACTCCTCCTCCAAGGAAAGAGAAAGTTGATGTAGAATCCTTCATGCGGAAAAGGCCTCCCATGTTCAGCAGATCTTCTGATCCCCTCCTCGTAGAACAATGGATTTACTCCATTGAAAAGATATTCTCAGTCCTCTAGTGCTCGGAAAAAGAGAAGGTTGTACTGGAAGTCTATAGTTTTTATGGGGAATCTGATCAATGATGGATACTGATCAAGAATACAAAGTCCCAAGAGTAAATTGATTCCATGGATTGGGAGGAATTCAAGAGTATGTTTTTCAACAAATATTTTCCTCGAAACCTTCTTCTCAAGATGTAAAGAGAGTTACTAGGACTCAAGTAGAAGGAATATGAGTCTATCAGGGCGTATGAAGAAAATTTTACAAGGCTTGCAAGGTATGCCTCTGGCTTTGTCATGAACACCGAAAGGAAGGTGGATCACTTCTTTAGTGGACTGAAGCTGAGTCTACAAAAATATTTAGTGATTAGAGACTTTGATAGTTATGAGGATATTGTATGTTGTGCCCTCAAGGTTGAAAGGGATATTAGAGGCTCTCAGTGGTCTCGTGGTCCCAGTGACAAGAAGTGGAAAACGGAGAACAACATGGGTGGTTCATCAAACAAATCTTATGATGAAAAGAAGCCCACCTTTTCCCCTTGAAAAAATTGTGGGAAGAAGAATCTAGGTAACTCTCTAAAGGGAACCAAGAATTGCTTCAAATGTGGAATGTTTTTTCATATGGTCAAGAACTACAGAAGGGATATGAAAAATCCCACTAATGTTGAAGAAGAAATGAAGGTTCAGATCAAAACTCAGCCAATAATGCAATGTTACAACTGTAAGGAGCATGGGAATTATGCGAACAATTGCCCTAAGTTGAGGGTTGTCGGAGGCAATCGACAACAACCTCCAAGGAAACAAGGAAGGGATTATGCTATCACTACTACTGAGGTAGAGAAATACAATGATGTGGTGACAGGTACACTAGTTATTCATTCAAGAATAGAGAACTTACTATTGGATTCTGGTTCTACGCATTCTTTTATATCTTGAAAGTTTAGTAGAAATATTCAAACACCACCTCAAATTTTGGAGGAAAAGTTATCTGTGAGAACATCTAATGGGGAAATCGTTGCATCCATGGTTTATAACTCCTCCCCGGTTAGATTTTTTGGAGTAAACCTCCCAACAAATCTTGTCATACTTTCTTTAGCTGAGTTCGATGATATCTTAGGCATGGATTGACTATCTTTATACAAGGCCAACATCAACTATTGGGAAAGGGATATTACTCTTAACATCTCGAGGCATCCTCTGATTATTTACAAGTGTAAGGATAAAAATGAGTCTCCTTTATAATCTTCGTCTCAAGTGTGGAAATTGTTGCCTTATGAACATGCATTTATAGCTCAAATGATTTATAAAAAGGTGAGAATCATGCTTGAAGACATGCCCATCGTGAGGGATTACACTAATTTATTCCCTAAAGAGTTGTCTGGTCTTCCTCCTAACTGAGAGGTAGAGTTCTCAATTGAACTTATTCCTGGATCTTTACCTATATCAAAGACACCTTACAGAATAGCCACTGTATATCTGGAAGAACTGAAAAAGGTGTTACATGAGAATATGGAGAAGGGTTTTATATGACCAAGTGCCTCACCTTGGGGTGCGCCAGTCCTCTTCATCAAGAAGAAGGATGGATCAATGCGCCTCTTCATTGATTATTGCGAGCTCAATAAAATCACGATAAATAACAATTATCCCCTTCCACGGATAGATGACTTGTTCGATAAGCTTCATGGGGCCAGTTATTTTCTCTAAGGCAGAACTTTGGTTGGGATATCATCAATTAAAGGTGAGGAAAGAAGATATTACGAAGACTGCCTTTCAAACGAGGTATGGATGTTATGAGTTCATAGTGATGCCCTTCAAACTCACTAATTCTCTAGCAATTTTAATGGATTTAATTAATAGAGTCTTTAGAGATTACCTTGAAAAATTTGTCATGGTCTTAATTGATGATATTTTAATCTATTCCAAGAGTAAGGAGGAACATGAGGATCATTTGAATACTGTGTTAAATACTTTGTGAAGGGAGAATTTGTATGAAAAGTACAATAAATTTGAGTTCTGGATGGGGGAAGTATCATTCTTGGGGTATGTTATCACCAGAAAATGGATATCTGTGGACCCTTCCAAGATGAAGGTAATTAAAGAGTGGCCCAGGTCAACTTCTGTAACGGAGATCCATATCTTTTTGGGTCTAGCTGGGTATTATCGACAATTTGTGAAGAACTTTTCATGATTTTCAAACCCAATGACCAATATGACATAGAAGGGGGTAAAGTTTGACTGGATAGAAGAATGTGAGGTAAGATTCGAGGAGCTAAAGAGAAGGCTGATCACTTCACCTATACTCACATTAACGAAAAGTGGATAACGTTTTGTGATATACAACTATGCTTCAAAGGGAGTCTTGGGTTGTGTACTCCTGAAAAATGATAATGTGATAGCCTATGCCTCACGACAGTTTAAGATCCATGAGCAGAACTGCCCGACACATGATCTAGAGCTGGAAACTGTGAGTTTTTCCTTGAAGATCAGACGACACTACCTTTATGGTGAGAATTGTGACATATACACCAACCACAAGAGCCTAAAGTATATATTCACACAAAAGGAGCTCAACATGAATAAAAGGAGTTGGTTAGAGCTAATCAAGTATTATGATTTATCTATTCACTATCATTCTGGAAAGGCGAACAAGGTAGCAGATTCTCTAAGCAGAAAAGAACATACTATTCTATCCATGTTACAGATTGAGAAAGACCTTATCTTCTTGGATATTAAACGGATAGATTTATAAATCATAAGGGCAGGGGATACATCATACCTTACACAAATGATTGCACAAAAATCAATTCAAGAGAATATTAAGGAAGCATAAAGGGTTGATGTGGAGTTACAAAAGAGGGTGAATGTAGTAAAGAAAGGGAAGCTTCCAGAGTTCCATATCAACGATGATGATGTGATTAGGGTTGGAACACAGCTTTGTGTGCCTTCATCACCCGGGATAAAGAAGGATCTATTAGACAATTCACATAGCTCAACATTATCTATCCATCCTGGGAGTAGCAAGATGTACCGTGATCTCTAAGAACACTTCTGGTGGGATAACATGAAGAAAGAGATTCCAGAATATATATCCAGGTGTATGGTATGTCAACAAGTTAAAGTAGAGTAAAAAAAGTCCAAAGGGATGATGCAACCATTACCTATACCCATGTAGAAATGGGAGAATGTCACTATGGACTTTGTCACAGGTCTCCCAAAGGTGTCGATGGTAAATAATTTGATATGGGTTATGGTTGACCGACTCACCAAGACTTCCCATTTTATCACTATTCAGAAAGACCTCTCACTTGAACAACTTGAAAAAAATATATGTGGAGGATGTGGTGAGACTACATGGTGTTCCACTCTCAATTGTCTCTGATTGTGATCCAAGGTTCACATATAAATTCTAGAGGAGTCTTCAACATTCTTTGAGTACTGAATTAAATTTCAACATGGCCTATCATCCCCAAACTGATGGCCAATCTGAAAGCTCTATTCATATGCTTGAAGATATGCTAAGATCCTACTCTCTAGAATTAAAAGGTGGATGGGATCATCATCTCACATTGGTTGAGTTCTCATACAACAATATCTTCCACTTGAGTATTCAGATGGATCCATATGAAGATCTGTATGAAAAGCGATGTAGAACTCCAACCTGTTGTGATGAAGTTGGAGAACGAAATTTACTTGGACCTGATCTTGTGCAAGAGATGTTAGAGAAGGTTCAAGTCATCTAGAAAAACATCAAATCTTCTTAGAGTCATCAAAAGATCTACACTAACAACCGTTGAAGGGACTTGGAGTTCAACGTTGAAGATAAAGTCTTACTTTGAATATCACCATGGAAGAGAGTCATGCAATTTGGAAAGAAAGGGAAGATAAGCCCAAGGTACATTGGCCCTTTTGAGATCCTTGACCGCATAAGAGCCATGGCCTATCGGCTTGCACTTCCACCGAATATGGATCGAGTTCATGATGTGTTTCAAGTATCACTTTTGAGGAAGTACATACCTGATCCCTCACATGTACTGAACTCAGAGGTGGTGCAACTGGAAGATGATCTCTATTATGAGGAGTATCTAGTAAAGATTATGGACCAAAGAGATAAGGTTATACGAAACAAGACAACCCACCTTTTAAAAGTGTTATGGAGGAACCAAAAGTTTGATGAAGCTACATGGGAACCAGAGGAGGCAATGAAGTATAAGTACCCTCACCTGTTTATGTCTTAGAATGTAAAATAAGATTTCAAGGGAGAAATTTCATAAGGGGGGAAGAATGTAACGACCCAATGTTTTTCAATGGAAATTAACTTCTCATAAGTATGTCATAAAATAAAATAAAAACACAACATAATGAACTACTATGTTCCAAGTGACCTTTAAACAAAGGTTTGTCACTTTTGTGTTTGGAATTTTGAAAATCTGACATACACTGTTGTGACTAGTAAGTTATTTGGAGTCCGATAAGAAAAACTTAATTTTTTTGTGAATAGTAACCTACCCTTATGAATTGTAACATACCCTTATGAATAGTGATATACCCAAATGAATAGTAACCTTACCTATGATATTATTAAAATAATATTCAGGTGAAATTATGATGTACCTGTATTTTAGAATAAGTAAATGAATGTTTTAAAACTAGTTTTTAATAATAAATTATGATTTTAATTAAATATTAAATTAATAATATTTATAAAATTATTTATGAAAAATGGACTTCATTTTTGGATTCTACACATTGAAAAATGGTTAGGGTGAAATTTTTATATTTTTCTGAAATACTGGAATTTTTGGTGAATAGTAAAATCCGATAATTCACAATAAATGCTAAATAATGGATTAATTGAGTCATTGATGATTATATTATGATGTAAGACCAATTGGTTCGAAGTCACATGCATTTATTACTATTATTGGTCATTTAATACTTAATATTCCTTGTCTTGTGAAGAAATAATAAACTAATGATTAAAAAATTATGAAAACCCTCCTCCCCTCCACTATAAATACCACCCATTCTTACCTCTTCTCTTCACTCCTCTCAAGCCTTGTGCCTTTCCAATATTCTACAAAAATATCTCCCCAATATCCTCCCACATGTATGAAATCCCCTAGCCTCTTAAAAATAACAAAACCTCTCCCCTTAAGATGTTCTCAAAGGAGGAAGTTTCAAGAGGTAAATTCCTCTTTCCAATTCCTTCTTTTCTTTTATGTTATTTTCTTTTTGTTTATTTCCTCAGCTACCTTCACCCAAATAGTATGATAAATCTAGTAACATAAATTTAATGGAATTTTTAAATGCTAATGGGATATTTAATTACCTTCTCTCCTTTCCCCACCTTTTATTTGAAAGGAATGAAAAAACCGTTTGAGATGTGCTAATTTAGCACATTCAAGGGAGACAGTTTATCAATTACTATTATCATCTTTAAATATAGACATGAAACCATTTTTTTATGGTTTAACCAGATTATATATATGTAATATATCCTATTTTTATTCTGTAATATTTTTTTACAAATGGTATTAAGTTATAAATCCAAACACGTTCTTTGTAATCAAACCCAACAATTAACAAAAACTGTTGTCACTTTGGTTTTATATAATAGTTCAACTTCACTCTTAGTAACCAAATTTAATTTCAAACCATGTAATATCCTTTATGTTAAATAATATAATATAACTTCAATTCTGGACAACCACTCTCATCTTACTTGTTTATCCAAACATAAATATAAGTGAACCAGTCATTAAAATCAAGTAAACAAACGAGCCCGAACAATGAAATTAAACCTCATAACCTATCAAAAAAGTTATGAATGAACATAAAATTATTACACTAAACCAATTAACTATAGAAGGGGTTATGGAATTATTAATTAATAAACCTAATTTTTTTATTCAGGTCTTTAATAACAAGTGGAGAACACCAACATATTTAAGTTAAGGGATCCTCCCCATTTCACTTTTAGTTCAAGATTATCCTCTATGTTATTCCATTTTATGTGTGATACCTATGATGGGGTATTATTTAGAAAATTACCCATACTAACATCATGATTTATAATTTATTATAAACCCCATTATCTCTCAACAAATACCTTTTAGGTACACCTGATACCATGCCAATAATTCGTAATTAATTTTACCCGAACATCCTTTACTCCTTCGGGTTTCTCTATCTTTCTTTTTACCCAAATGAAGTTGTATTTTATTTTTATGTAAAAATTATACATAATGTTTATATGATCAAAAATCTTGTTCTAAGATACATCCCTCATTCTATTTTGGAGATATACATGTTTTTTAGTGATTCCCACCTTGATACCCCCCGATAAGCAATCATGTTTTAAGGGAACTCCTGAATTCTTACCCAATTTCAAGTGCACTCTATACTCTGTTTTATGCTACCATTGTCTTTATAAAATCAGTATTTTTTTTATTAAAACCTTATTGGTTCAATTATTTCTTTATATAAAATATTTTTACCTTTTCTATTTTAAAATCTTTATAGTATTTTCCCTAAAACCGCACAAAATGTTTTAATGCTAAAATTTCCCAAATACATTTCTTACAAGTTTTCACTCCTTTTTGACATCACGTACCATGATATATGCCTATTAAATGTCCATGTATAATTCCTTTATTTCATGTAAACTTTCATGATACACCCATTGGTTATGATTTATGTCATGGTTGTGGTACCTAATTATTTCCATGGGTAACCTTATGTTTATGTATGGTTGATTATGTATGATTATTGGTGTGGAAAGATTATTTATATTGAAAAAATATTCATGAAAATGTTGAGATGGGTGCACCCAGATAGCACTCCAATGCATTGGGTAAAGTTAAGTCTCATGAGATACGATGTTAAACGGGATTGACGGTTAGCCTTGACCCATACTAAAATGGAAAACGGGATTGTAGGTTAGCCTTGACCCATACTAAAGAAATGTATTATGATTTTGCCACATTTATATGATTCCATGTCTATATGATCCCATGATTATATTATATGATTTCATATGTTCCATTCTTTGTTATCATTATGTCATGCCTCTGAAATAATGTGCTTAAGTTGCATCCTTATGTTCATTCCCTTACTGGGATTTTTAGCTCATACCTTTGTTCATGTGTTCCCTAGGGTACCCTATGTAGATGTAAGGGCTCAAAGAAAGTTAGGAGATCTTTATGGATATTAAATAAAGGAATGTTTTTTAGCCCCATGTTTTATGTTTTATGTACCTAGTCTTCCAAGACACTAGACTTAACGATCCTTGGCTTGTACTCTAATGTATAATTATGCTTAAAATCATGTAATGATATATGAAAAAGGCTTGGGTCGCTATAGTTGGTATTAGAGGATGATCTAGTTATTTTTGGAGATTAGGAATATATAACCTTAGTGAGAACCTTAAGGATGAGACGAAATATAATGAAACATCCCTAGATTTTGGTAAGTATAGAGTAAATGGTTTATCAAGAAAATACATCCCTGTTTGGATAAGAGCAGGTAGAGGCGGCTCTGGCACGGATTTACCTAGGAGTCACTACCACAAAACTGGGCAAGGCCAGCGCCACCCCTTTATCAGCGCTAACGAAAAAGCACTGATAAAGGGGGTACCTTTATCAGCACTAAAAAATGTGCTGATAAAATTACCCCTTTATCAGCGCTTTTTTTAGGGCTAATAAAGGTGCCCCCTTTATCAGCGCTTTTTTTAGCACTGATAAAGGAACCCCCTTTATCAGCGCTTTTTTTAGTAGTGCTGATAAAGGGGGGGGGGTTATGAGTGTTTTTTTAAAAGCACTGATAAAGGGTTCGACTTCAAAAAAAATATTTAAAAATAATATATTAATATATAAATATATCAATATAGTTATATTGATATAAATATAATATATCATTTTGAAATATATTTTAGATAAGTATAAATATAAATTTACACTTAATATAATTAATATATAAGATATTTAGTGAAAATGGATTACAAAAAAATTAAAAAAATATTTTTAATTAATAATTTTCTAATTATTATGGAGTAATAGTCATTTAATAACAAATTGAAAACTAAAAAAATTAAAAAAATTAAAAAAAGATCCAAAATATGTTGAAAATGCAACTCGAACTTCAAACGACCATAACTTTTGATCCAGGTGTCTGTTTGAGCTCTACCACATATCAAATAGAAGCCTGTGACGAGATCTACATCGTTGTGACTCAAAGGAACCCTGGTCAAGGTTTTTTCGAGGCCAAAAAAGGCCCAGAAAGGCCTCCAAAACTGAGTTTTTCATCGGGGTACCCTGATTTTTTAACATTTTGTGGATTTTTAGCCTCGTTTAAGGGGGTATTATTGGATTTTTTTGGTGGGGACTAAATTTATTCCAAGGTATTACATTAATATTGATATTATGTCTTTTAAATTTTATTGTTTTTTATAATTCACTACTATTTATAATAAAATATATAACTATATGTACATATTTTTTATATATTCACACCTAAAAATTTAATTTTTTAAATAAATAACTAAACATATTTACATATAAAATATATTAACTTTATCTAAATAATAACAAATATACATTTTATTTAAAATACCAATATATGAATATTTATATAACTATATATTAATATAACTATATATATATATATTAAAATAACTATATATATATATTAATATAACTGTAAATATATATATTAATATAACTATAAATATATATATTAATATAAATAAATAAATATATATATTAATATAACTATATATATTAATATAAATATATATTACTATACGAATAAATATATCTAAATATATATATATATAAAATACATATATCAGAAACAAGAGAACAAATCAATATAGGGGAGTGGAAAAGGCTTTAGGTGCGTAGGGGGGAGGTCTCAAGATCAAATCCAGGTGGAGGCAGGGGCGTGCACACAAGGTTGATTTAGAGGGGCTAGCACTAATAAAGGGTGTAGGCGGTGCGTGCGGGTGCTGGAGGAGTGGCAAAGCACTGAAAAAGGGGGGATTAGGTGCTGTAAAAAGAGCCCCCCCTGAGATTGGTAGTATTTTTTTAATTTTTTTTAGTTTTATCACCGCTAAAAAAAAGCGCTGATAAAAAGTGTCTTTTATCAGCGCTAAAAATAAAGCGCTAATAAAAGACCCTTTTATCAGCTCTTTTTGGAGCGCTGATAAAGGAGACCCCCCTTTATCTTTGTCGGCATTAATAGCACTTTTTTAGTGCTGTTAAAGGCCATTTTTAGCGCCAATAAAAGCCATATTTGTAGTAGTGAGTGAAAACTCCAAAAATGTGTTTCGGGCTTGACCCGGGGTATCCTGGTACACAACAATGGGTCTTGCTGCACTTTTGGTTACAACACTCACAAGGGATTTGCTTTGGTAGATTCACGAGCTTAGTACACACCATTATTAAGGGACAAAAAAGCCCATAAGAATACAAGTCAAGAAATATATTGAGGATAACCTAGATTTAAACCTAAGGAATCAGAAGTTAGGATGTACTTATTATTTATAAGTTCATCCTTTTATGTTCAAATTTTCCTTTTTATGCTCAATAGCTAAGTATTCAAGACCTCTAATTATATGTTCCTTTTCTTAGTTAATGGCGGGAAATAGAAGAACATGCTCTAATATCAAATGTGATAGGAAATGTGAAGATTGCCCTAATGATATGCCTGATATGATGGGAGAGGGTGGTCAAAACTTCATGATAGTACTTGCTCATCTGGATAGAGTTATGAATAATAACATGAATCGTGCGAAATACCCTCATCCTCCAAGGAAAGATAAAGTTGCTATAGAATCCTTCATGCGGCAAAGACCTCCCATGTTTAGCGGATCTTATGATCCCCTCCTCACAGAACAATGGATTAAATCCATTGAAAAGATATTCTCCATCCTCCAATTCTTGGAAGAAGAGAAGGTTGTACAGGTAGTCTATTATTTTTATGGGGAAGATGATCAGTGGTGGACACTGATCAAGAATACAAAGTCCCAAGAGGAAATTGATTCCATGGATTGGGAGGAATTCAAGAGGATGTTTTTCAACAAATATTTTCCTCGAACCCTTCATCTCAAGATGGAAAGAGAGTTCCTCGGACTCAAGCAGAAGGAAAAAGAGTCCATCGGGGCATATGAAGCAAACTTTACAAGGCTTGAAAGGTACACCTCTGGCTTTGTCATTAACACTGAAAGCAAGGTGGATCGATTCTTTAGCGGACTAAAGCCGAGTCTACGAAAAGCATTGGCGATTAGATACTTCGACAGTTATGAGGATATTGTCCGTTGTTCCCTCAAGGTTGAAATGGAGATTGGAGAATCTCAGTGGTCTTGTGGGCCCAGTGGAAAGAAGAGGAAAATAGAGAACAACATGGGTGGTTCATCCAACAAATCCCATGATGGAAAGAAGCCTAACTTTTCCCCTTGCAAAAATTGTGGGAAGAAGCATATTGGTAACTGTCTGATGGGAACCAAGAATTTCTTAAAATTTGGAAATTTTAGTCATATGGCCAAGAACTATCGAAGGGATATGAAAAATCACACTAATTTTGAAGAATATAGGAAGGTTCAGATCAACACTCAGCCAACAGTGCAATGTTATAACTGTAAGGAGCATGGTCATTATGCGAACAATTTCCCTATGCCGAGGGTTTTCAAAGGCAATAAACAGAAACCTCCAAGGAAAAAAGGAAGGTATTATGCTATCACTACTGCTGAGGTGGAGCTAGAAAATGATTTGGTGACAGGTATGCTAGTTATTCATTCAAGAATAGTGAATGTACTATTTGATTATGGTTCTATACATTCTTTCATATCTTGCAAGTTTAGTAAAAATATTCAAACACCACCTCAAAATTTGGAGGAAAAGTTATCTATAAGAACATAAAATGGGGAAATCATTGTATACATGGTTTATAACTCCTCCCCGGTTAACGTTTGTGGACTGAACCTCCCAACAAATCTCATCATACTTCCTTTAGTGGAGTTCGACATTATCTTTGACATGGTTTGGCTATCTTTGTACAAGGCCAACATCAACTGTCAGGAAAGGGAGATTACTCTTCACATCTCGAAGCATCTTCTGATTCTTTTTAAGTGTAAGGAGGAAAATGAGTCTCCTTTAGAATTTTTATCTCAAGTGTAGATATTTTTTTTATGATAAAGCATTTCTAACTCAAATGATTGAGACAAAGGAGAGAATAATTCTTGAATACATGCCCATCGCGAGGGATTACACTAATGTATTCCCTAAAGAGTTTCCTGGTCTCCCTCCTGACTGAGAGGTTGAGTTCTCTATTGAACTTATTCCTGGATCTTTTCCTATATCAAAGAAACCTTACAGAATAGCCACTGTAGAGCTGGAAGAACTAAAAAAGCAGTTACAAGAGAATATGAAGAAGGGTTTTATACACCTGAGTGCCTCACCTTGAGGTGCGCCAGTCCTCTTCGTCAAGAAGAAGGATGGATAAATTCACCTCTACATTGATCATCATGAGCTCAATAAAATCACGATAAAGAACAAGTATCCCCTTCCACAGATAGATGACTTGTTCTATCAACTTTGTGTTGCCTGTTATTTCTATAAGGTGGACCTTCAGTTGGGATATCATCAATTAAAGGTGAGGAAAGAATATATTCCCAAGACTGCCTTTCGAACAAGGTATGAACACTATGAGTTCATAGTAATGCTCTTCAGGATCACTAATTCTCCAGAAATTTTCATGGATTTAATGAATAGAGTATTTAGAGATTACCTTAAAAAATTTGTGGTAGTCTTTATGGATTATATTTTGATATACTACAATAGCAAGGAGAAACATGAGGATCATTTGAATACTGTGTTAAATACTTTGTGAAGGGATAAGTTGTATGAAAAGTATAGTAAATGTGAGTTCTGGATGGGGGAAGTATCATTCTTGGGGAATGTTATCATCAGCAAAGGGATATATGTGGACACTTCCATGACGAAGGCAATTGAAGAGTGGCCCATACAAACTTATGTAATGGAGATCCATATATTTTTGGGTATGGTTGGGTATTATCGATGATTTTTGAAGAACTTTTCATGATTGTCAAACCCAATGACCAAGATGACACAGAAGGTGGTAAAGTTTGTCTGGATAAAAGAATGTGAGGTAAGCTTCAAGGAGCTAAAGAGAAGGCTGGTCACTGCACCTGTACTCACATTACTAAAAATTGGAGAACATTTTGTGATATACAGTGATGCTTCAAATTAAATCTTGGGTTGTGTACTCATGAAAAATGATAATGTGATAGCCTAGGCCTCACGAAAGTTGAAGATCCCTGAGCAGAACCACCTGACGCATGATCTAGAGATGGCAGCCATGATTTTTTCCTTGAAGATCTGGCGGCACTACCTTTATGGTGAGAAGTGTGACATATACACCGACCACCATAGCCTAAAGTATACATTCACACAAAAGGATCTCAACATGCGTTAAAGAAGATGGTTAGAGATAATCAAGGATTACGATTGCTCTATTCACTATTATCCTGGAAAGGCGAACAAGTTAGCTGATGCTCTAAGAAGAAAAGAACCTGCTACTCAATCCATGTTAGGGATTGAGAAAGACCTTATCTTCTTGGATATGTAAAGGATGGATTTAGAAATCATAAGGGCAAGGGATACATCCTACCTTAACCAAATGATTCTGCAACCATCCATTCAAGAGAAGATAAAGGAAGCACAAAGGGATGATGTGGAGTTACAAAAGAGGGTGAATGAAGTAAAGGAAGGGAAGATACTAGAGTTCCATATCAAATATGATGGTGTGATTAGGTTTGGAATGCGGCTTTGTGTGACTTCATAACCCAAGATAAAGAAGGATCTATTAGACAATGCACATAACTCAATATTATCTATCCATACTGGGAGTACCAAGATGTACTGTGATCTCTAAGAACACTTTTAATGGGATAACATAAAGAAGGAGATTGTAGAATATATATAAAGGTTTTTGGTATGTCATCATGTTAAAGAAGAGCGATAAAAGTCCAAAGGGATGATGCAACCATTACCTATACCCATGTGGAAAATGGGAGAATTCCACTATGGACTTTGTTAAGGGTCTCCCGAAGATGTCAAGGGGAAATAATTCGATATGGGTTGTGGTTGACCGACTCACCAAGACTTCCCATTTTATTTCTATTTGGGAAGACCTCTCACTTGAACAACATTAAAAAATATATGTAAAGGATGTGGTGATATTGCATGGTGTTCCACTCTCAATTGTCTCTGATCGTGATCCAAGGTTCACATCTAAATTCTGGAGGAGTCTTCAACATGATTTGAGTAATGAATTAAATTTCATCATGGCCTATCATCCTCAAACTAATGGACAATCTAAAAGGACTATTAAGATGCTTGAAGATATGATAAGAGAATGCTCTCTATAATTTAAATGTGGATGGGATCAGCATCTCAGATTGGTTGAGTTCTCATACAATAATAGATTCCACTCGAGTATTCAGATGGCTCCGTATAAAGCTCTGTATGGAAAGAGATGTAGAACTCAAACCTGTTGGGATGAAGTTGGAGAACGAAAGTTACTTGGACCTGATCTTGTGAAAGAGATATTGAAGAAGGTTCAAGTCATCTAGAAAAACATCAAAGCTGCTCAGAGTCGGAAAAAGAGATACATTGACAACTGTCGAAGGGACTTGGAGTTCAACATTGGAGATAAAGTCTTCCTTTGAATATCACCATGGAAGAGAGTCATGTGATTTGGAAAGAAAGGGAAGCTAAGCTCAAGTTACATTATCCCCTTCGAGATCCTTGACTGCATAGGATCCGTGGCCTATCGACTTGCACTTCCACTGAATATGGATCGATTTTATGATGTGTTTCACATATCACTCCTGAGGAAGTACATACATGATCCCTCAATTGTACTAAAATCAGAGGTGGTGCAGATGGAAGATGATCTCTCTTATGAGGTGTATCCAGTGAAGATTTTGGACTGAAGAGATAAGGTTCTACGCAAAAAGACAACCCACCTTGTCAAAGTGTTATGGAGGAAACAAAAGTTTGAAGAAGCTACGTGGGAACCAGAGAAGGCAATGAATAAGAAGTACCCTCACCTGTTTACAACTTAGAATGTAAAATGAAATTTCGAGGGTGAAATTTCATAAGGGGGGAAGAATGTAACGACCCAATGTTTTTCAATGGAAATTCCATTCTCATAATTATGTCATAAAATCCAATGAAAACACTGCATAATGAACTACTAAGTTCTAAGTGACCTTTACACATAGGTTTGTCACTTCTGTGTTGGGAATTTCAAAAATATGACATACATGGTTGTGAACAGTAAGTTATTTGGAGTCTGATAAGGAAAACTTAATTTCTGGTGAATAGTAACCTATCCTTATGAATAGTAACATACCCTTATGAATAGTGATATACCCTAATGAATAGTAACATTAACTATGGTAGTATTAAAATAATATTCAGGTGAAATTATGATGTACCTGTATTTTAGAATAAGTAAATGAATGTTTTAGAACTGGGTTTTAATAACAAATGATTATTTTAATTAAATATTAAATTAATCATATTTAGAAAATTATTTTTGAAATATGGAATTCATTTTTGTATTCTGCACGTTGAAAAATGGATAGGGTGAATTTTTGGGATTTTTTTGAAATACTGGAATTTTTGATGAATAGTAAAATTTGATAATTCACAATAAATGCCAAATAATTGATTAATTGAGTCATTGATGATGATCTTCTGATGTAAGGCCAATTGGTTAGAAATCACATGCATTTATTACTATTATTTTTCATGGAATACTTACTATTCCTTGTCTTGTAAAGAAATAATAATTTAATGATTAAAAAATTACGAAAACCCTCCTCCCCTCCACCATAAATACCACCCATTATTTCCTCTTCTCTTCACTCCTCTCAATCCTTATTCCTTAAAACTATTCTACCCAAATATCTCCCCAAGATACTCCCCAATGTCCAAAATCCCCTATCCTCTTAAAAATACCAAAACCTCTCATCTTAAGGGGTTCTCAAAGGAGGAAGTTTCAAGAGGTAAATTCCTCTTTCCAATTCCTTCTTTTCTTTTATGTTCTTTTCTTTTTGTTTCTTTCCTCACCTCACTTCACCCAAATAGTATGATAACTCCAGTAACATACATGTACTTTAATTTTTTAATGCTAATGGTATATTTTATTATCTTCTCTCATTTACCCACCTTTTATTTGAAAGGAATGAAAGCGCCGTTTGAGATGTGCTAATTTAACACATTCAAGGACAACAATTTATCAATTTCTATTATCATATATAAATATGGTCATGAAACCATTTTTTTATGGTTGAACCAGATTATATATATGTAATATAATCTATTTTTATTCTTTAATTTTTTTTACAAATGGTATTAAGTTATAAATCAAAACACGTTCTTTGTAATTAAACCCACCAATTAACAAAAACAGTTGTCACTTTGGTTTTATATAATAGTTCAACTTCACTCTAAGTAACCAAATTAAATTTAAAACCATTTAATCTAATTTATGTTCACTAATATAGTATAACTTCAATTCTGGACAACCAATTTCATCTTACATGTTTATCCAAACATAAATATAAGTGAACCGGTCATTAAAATCAAGTAAACAAACGAGCCCGAACAATGAAATTAAAAATCATAACCAATCAAAATGGTTATGAATGATCTTAAAATGATTATACTAAACCAATTAAATATAGGAGGGTTTATGGAATTATTAATTAATAAACCTAATTTGTTTATTCAGGTCTTTAATAACAAGTGGAGAACACCAACAGATTTAAGGTAAGGGATCCTCCCCATTTCACTTTTATTTCTAGATTGTCCTCTATGTTATTCCATTTTATGTGTGATCCCTAATTACGGGGTATTGTTTAACACCTTCCCCATACTTATCTCATGATTTATAGGTTATTATAAACCCCATTATCTCTCAAAAAATCCTTTTTAGGTACACCCGATACCATGCCAATAATTCGTAATGAATTCTACCCAAACCTCCTTTACTCCATCGGGTTTCTTTATCTTTATTTTTACCCAAATGAAGTTGTCTTTTATTTTTATGTACAAATTCTAAATACTGTTTATATTCTCAAAACTGATGTTCTAATATCCATCCCTCATTCTCTTTTGGGGATATACATGTTTTTTAGTGATTCCCACCTCGATACCCTCGATAAGCAATCATGTTTGAAGGGAACTTCCAGAATTCTTACATGATTTTAAGTGCACTCTATATTATATTTTAATCCACCATTTTCTTTATAAAATCAGTATTTTTATTATGAAAACCTTATTGGTTCACTTCTGGTTTTATATAAAATATTTCTCCCTTTTCTATTTTAAAAGCTCTATAGTATTTTGCTTTAAACTGCACAAAATGTTTTAATGCTAAAATTTACCAAATACATTTCTTAAAAGTTATAAATACTTTTTGATTCCATGTACCATGATATATTCATATTTAATGTCCATGTATAATTCCTTTCTTTCATGGACACTTTCAGGATATTCTCATTGGTTATGATTTATGTCATGGTTGTGGTACCTAATTCTTTCCATGGGTACCCTTATGTTTATGTATGGTTGATTATGTATGATTATTGCTGCGGTAAGATTATTTATGTGGCAAGAATATTCATGAAAATTTTGATATGGGTGCACCCATATAGCACTCCAATTAATTGGGTAAATTTAAGTCTCAGGAGTTGCGATGTGAAACGAGATTGGCAGTTAGCCTTGACCCATACTAAAATGGGAAACGATATTGGCAGTTAGCCTTGACCCGTACTAAAGAAATGTCTTATGATTCTTACACTTTTATATGATTCCATGTTTTTATTATCCTATTCTTATATGATATTATTTCATATGTTCCATTCTTTGTTATCATTATGTGATGCCTCCTAACTCATGTGCTTAAGATGTATTCTTATTTTCATTCCCTTACTGGGATTTTTAGCTCATCCCTTTGTTCATGTGTTCCACAGGGTAACCTTTGCAGATGCAAGGGCTAAAATGAAGTTAGGATCTCTTTATGGAGATTAAATAAAGAAATGTTTTTTTAGCCCCATGTTTTATGTTTTATGTACCTAGTCTTCCAAGACACTTGACTTAATGATCATTGGCTTGTACTATGATGTATAATTTTGCTTAAAATCATGTAATGATGTATGAAAAAGTCTTGGGTCACTATATGTGGCATCAAAATGACATATCATATTTATTGTATTGGTTTATGGGTACTTACCTAATTTTGGGATTTGGTTACGAGACACATGATTATTGTTGGATATAGATTATTATTACTCTGGTTATTTCTTTACTTTGATTTATGCTATTGTATTGCAATGGTAAATTGATTATAGTGTCCCCATATGACTTATTATACTCTCATTGGTAGTTGGTGGCCTATGAAATATGGGGAGGTGTGCCTGAGGTCATTTGGTGAACCTTCTCTAGCACCAGTTAAGTGACACTCAGGATGAGACATTACAAAGTGGAATTAGAGGTGCTTTCTTTTCTATTTCTTTACTATTTGGGAATGGTAGATAGGATAATAGGATATGTTGGGCCTTGTTAATTATCCCATTCATGGGAGTAACTACCCCATGTTTGATGGAAAAAACAAGTTCCTAGGGTGGAATTGTTTTGATTGATACTCACTTGTTATGGTTTGATGTTATTTCACCTTGGGTGATACACTTGTTATGTGATGTTATTATTTTTTAAGATTTTACTCATGGGATGGTTGTTTATGAAAAATAACAGAAGTTAATAGAGATATCAGGGAATCCATTACCAATTCTAAGTTAATATACACCAACATAGATAAAAACTCTACGCAAGGGTCTTTGTTCATGAAGGTAAAAAACTTCACGAACTTGTGGAGCCTCGTGACGGTTTCCAGGCTATTGTGGAAGTTGAGGTGGTAACTTCTTCACAATGTATATTCATTCATAAAACTCTATTTCCTATTTAATTTTTTTAAACATATTTTCAAGGAATTATATTTTTCAAAATGTGCTTCTCCACCCTCCCAACACCTATAAATAACCCCCTCCATCCGACTTTTGGAAGAGGTGACCTTCAAAATTTTGAAAAAGGCTTTGAATTCATGAAACTTTAAAATTCATGAACAAATTAATAGATGGATTCATATAGGTATATATATTTCATGAAATATACTTATATGGGTTATTTTTAATCTAAAACCATGGTATAGATGCCTTTTTTGAAGGTTCATGCCCTTAATGTTTGAAGAAATCCATTTGTAGATCTTGGGGTTTTGTGAGATAATCATCCTTTATGAAACTGACCCTATGGGAAATAAGAATTAACTATGATGTAGGGCCACCCTATTTCATGAAATATACAACTTCATGATACTACTAACATTTTCTAAGCCTTCAAAATTCATGAATACCCAACCTTCTCAAAACCCATCCACCGGGCCAATCCACGGAGCCTCCTTTCACCAAACACCATTTCACAAATGTTGAGTGCCCAGGGACCCTGTACCCATACAAAACTGACTCATCCACACCTCGATCTTCTATGAGTCTAGTATTAACAACCCTTGTGTCTCACCCCTTTACTTAAATCATGCCATGTACCATTACCTTGCCTCTTGTTCCTAAATATTGGCACCCTAATTCCTCTTTCTATTAAGCATAGGCACCCTAACATCAATATCCCCATTTCCCACTTCACCATGGAATTATTTATCCTACACTCCATAAATAGGAACCTAATAAGTATACCTTTAAGCCCCAAATATGAAATAATCAAGGGAAATAGCTTTATTTTCTATTTTATGAGGTTAAATGTCGTATCCTTCTCTCCTACTTGGATATGGTCTCCCCGGGTATAAGACCCCAAAACATATGAGTTTCATGATGTAAAACTACCTAGCCTAACTTCTTAGTCATATGACATTAAAATGTATGAAAATTTTCTCATCACATGAAATAAAACCATATCCTTCCCTATTCTGTGAACATAGGATGCCCCATGTATGAATGAAATGGGATATAACCTCACCTTCAACCCTGTGCGATGAACATAGGATGCCCCATGTATGATCATCATGGGATGACACCTCATTCCCCACCATGGAATGAGACACTTGAAATAGGTAGCTCATATGTGCAAGCTTCACACCATCATGGCATGAAACTCTACACCTAGGATAAAACCCAAAAACACGAGGTCAACCTCCATGCATAAGCCCTTTATTATCCCTTTCTTTTTCTCCTTCTATGATGCAAGGATCCTTATCGCATGATGTTAAACTGTATGGACCAGTCTCATCACACGACCTTAAACTATAGAATTTAACTACATTGGGTTTTCTCTCTATCTCTTAATAGAGTACATAGGAAACCTTCATGAGGTTTAATCCCAACATCTTAATAAACTTGGGATACCTCCCCCAAGTTCAATCCTGACACCCCAATATTCCCATTAAATATACATGTCTTCCCCTTTGAAGATGACAAATCCAAAGTGTGATCATTTACCCCATAATAACACACTAAAATTCATATATCTTTCCTCACAAGATGTTAAAACTATGAACTACCTATCCCCACAAGATATTAAACCTACGACCAACCTATACCCACAAGATGTTAAACCGATGACCGACCTATCCCCAAAATAATTTAAACCTATGACCTACCTATCCCCACAAGATTTTAACCCTATGACCTACCTTTCCCTGCAATACGTTTAACCTATGATCCACATGTCCCCCCAAGATGTTAAACCTGTAATTAACCTATCCTCACAAGATGTTCAAACTGCAACCTAATTATCCTCAAAAGACATTAAAAATATGAACCACCTTCCCCCACAAGATGTTAAACCTATTAAGTAATCTAGAATATCTACCCCATACAATAAACATGGGTTTATTTGGGTAAAAGGATTATAAGTTTTACTCCCTTGGAATCAACTGTGTTGTGGCTAACATAGGATGCCTTAGTTTCCACACTTAATATGCCTCAAACATGAGATTCACTTGATTTTAAAAGAGGAAGACTTTATAGGTTCCCAACATCTAGAATATCCAAAAATACTCATATCCGCACAACGTTACCATCTACTTCGATAGTAGGTTACCACCCTATCGGGAAACAAGCAGTGTAGTTATCTAACATCCACCTCAAGATGTCACTGAGAAGGAGTTTCATGAACATGAATCAAATATTTTAGGGATAACCATAATAGGAAATGATATCCAAGGAGGAATCCATGGAAGTAGGAAATGACATAACATCATCCCACTTCAATCAAGGAGACAACATCAATAATCATGATGGAAGATTCCACCCACCTTTGGAAAGAGGGAATGTGGTGCATCACCATAATGAAATGTCATCATAATGATGTTCCCCCAATAGAAAGAATTGTAAGAAAATGGTGAAAATGATGTGAAATTATTCTCCTTGAAAAGTGAGTTGATAAAAAATGCTAGGAACTATTATATTTGAGCATGAATAGATCCAGATATCCAGCATCAGTCCCTTACCAAACAAATGGTGGGATCAATGCACAACTCTTCTCCTGAAACTAGGGGAAAGTGAAGGGTGTTGAACATACTTGATCTAAGGAATCGTTGACGTGGATCCTCCCTCCACCTTAGATAAGGAAAAATGAAGTTGGGGAAATTGGGAATCACCTTCATGGTGAATTTACTAACGAATGTATCCATATATCTATAGGACTTAATCAAGAATGAATTCCTGATGAACTAATACCAATAGGCATGGGAGTTGGGGAATTATTAGTGTGATAACTTCACACCACTATGCACTTTCCATGATGGCCACCTCTTCCATGACTACTAAGAACCCTGGACCTATCTCCCTCTATGAGATTATAAAGTATAGGGTTATCAATGATATTATTCACTAGTATGAGCAAGAAGGGGTTATCCCATCTAGGGATGTGTCTTGAAAAAATCTGGAGGCCGTGGAACTGTTCCAGCACCACCACCCATGAGGGCCATGCTGAGGAAAAAACCCCCCATCACAACAATGAACCATTTCCGTAGCCTCACTCTGGAATTCTCAAATAGATTATTCCCTTATACCAAGGAATTATAAGACATACAAGATGAACCCATGATTACCATCATTTAAGAGCTACCCAGGAGGGCTCCGAGATAATCATGCTAATGGAATAAACTAGATTCATAGGTTAAAGATCAGTTTTATCAAATCCCCACTCCATTGGCCCCACTCCATAACACCCGAAATTGACATTGAGGGTAGGATATAAACCCTTCATGTTAGGAGGAATATTTTATATCTCTAGTGGTTGCATCCAATACCATCACATGTTATATTTCCCCTGAAGCCACTATATAGGGCCTTGTCTTCGCCTGATTGGGATAAAGACTTCAGTATCCCAACAAGTAGGTTGGGTTGACTGTCATTTTCATTGGAACCACTATAAATCATCATGATCCATGCTGTGATGAATAATTTCACTATATTGGTCCTCCTCACATCAAATATGTCCCCTTCTATGAAGATCCATCCCGATGTAGGAGGATTAATAACTAACAAAGATTTTATTCCTATAAAACTGACCACAACACATGAAGAAGGAATCCGAGATATTCCTATCCACATTCACTCAATGAGCCTCCTCACCATCATATATAAGATCATGAGAAAAAACATGTAACCATTGATCTCTCATAATTTGAGATGAAGGATGACTCTATGAAGGAGCCTTCACCTACGCTATTGGATATAGGGGAATGATCTTGTAAACCAAGGCTAAAAATCCTTGAAGACGAGGTATATAAAATACCCAAATCCCTATGTAGGTACTTATAGGTGTAGGATGTTCTAGACTCCTTGCAAGGACTATCAATGCAACTATCTTTTCCAATATCAGCTTCCCTCCTCTTAACCTACACAATAGAAGTGGGAGAGATTTCAGGACCTGGATTGACATCCTCAAATGATGGTGAGCCCTCCGCTAAGCACTATAGATATGTTTCTAATATCACACATGAGGAAGTTATGAACACCCCATCCTACATGGACATGATCTTGAAGTTGGAACCACCTCCAAAATACATTCCAATATTCAGTGGATGGTTGGACCACGTGAGACCCCACTTTCTATAAATTCAATATAAAATCAGGTTTATATAAATTCTATTTCTATTTTCCCGATTATCTATATTTTTGGTTTTTAAAGATCAGGGGTGGGACGATCCTTTGGGTAATGAAAAAGAGGAATTTTGGGGGATCTTGGCCATTGACCAGCTACCTATCATGTTATGGACACCTAAAACCCCAAATTTTTCCATCTCAGAATCCCTTATTGAGGAATAGGTTGCATGATTCCACCATAATATTTGGGATACACTCAACCTCATTTAGGACTACTAGATAATTTAACTAGGAATATATGAACATCTTGATTCCATCAACCAACCGTGTTGGAGGGTTGAAATCGGAGCACTCCCAGTAGCTTAGTTCAATAAATCATATAGATACCAAAATAATTTTTAGTGGAACTTCGTCAAGAGCCTCACCGTGCTCCAGTGAGTCATGGAAGTGTTATATCAACATGTTCAGATTAGAGTTTAGTGATAGTATACTTCCCTCCATTTCATACATATCCCATTAGAACAATATGATCATTAGTACGACCCTTCCATTGGTGGTGAAAGTAATTCTATGACTACTTTCACAGTAAAATTTGTCACTGTTGACCCCCACTGAAACATGGAATTATAGGGAGGAACCACCCTATGGAGTGACATAGTACTAGGAAGATCTCCTGTCACACACTCACAATGATAAAAAAAGACTAGAAACAGGCCTTGGGAGTCCCCCCTAATGAGATATTACCACCAGCCCATTGATACCTTGAGAAATTAATAGGGTCTTCTAAGCCTGCCAGTCTCTCTGATATTTCACTAGAAACTAATTCAGATGCTAGGTTGATCAATTTTATCTAAGATATTTAAGGTTATAATGTTGAGCTTATCTCTGAGTGGTTATCGGGTCATGATAATATCAAAAGGGATCCCATCTCTCCTCCAGTTGGGAATATGATCCTCCTTTTCCAAGTACCCAAGTTTGAGATTGGTGGACCCACACACCTAATTAGGGTGGAATACAAGGGATATAGAAAATTACCAAGACATGAGTCACCCACTCCACTTGAGTAGTGAAACTATCCACATTGATATCAAGGTTGCTCCACCTCTTTAGTCGATGAGCTTGTCAGATCATTGGTGACTAAAAATCCTCACCATGATGACGTGATAACTTCTCTTATCACCCCTTGAGGCTCTATAAATGAGATATGTGTCAATTATATGTAAAGGAAAGCTGTATCTGGCATGGGTAGACCGGATTCACCCATTTCCAAGATTCATAAATTCAAGATTTACCTCATTTAATGGTATAGGTCATCCACAACAACATCTGTCACACTTTACCTCATAGTGTGGCCAAATGTTGGGGACATCAGAATAGAAAGAAGCTTCCAAAATCTAGTGTTTAATCTAGAAATTAGAAGGAACCACATATGTTTGGTATATAAATACCCCCCACGATCTATTTCTGGTTTGGAGGAACACTATAGGAAGTTCCTTTGTTAGTTCAACACCACCGTGCACAAGAACAATATCATAAATCTCTCTAAGGGAAAATAGAGGGATAATGAGAAAGTATCTAAATTCATCACTCAATGGAAGGTCCTCAAATACTCTCTTGATATACATATTTCCTAGGAGAAGCTGCTAACAATGTGTGTCGATAATTTTAAAGGTGAGATAGTCCCTACCATCATCTCCTTGAATTATTCAGGAGGATTTTGATAATTTTATAAAATATCTCAGAATATAGAAGATGCTTTATAGTGGACCAAGAAATGGTCATACCCATTATTCCTTCCATATCTCATGTGAAGGCCTATGAAATAAGAAATAGACACTTCCATGCACACCAAGGCTCTTGAGCTAGTTCACCTATATGATCCTTTACCAGATGAACCATGCCAAGTGCAGCCTTGTTAAGCATATCCTCTCTAACAACAAAATCATCTGGAAAAAAATGATCAGGATAATGCTTCCTTGGTCCCTATTAAAGTACAAGAACCAAAGGTTCCTTTCATAGAAAAGAATAATAATACCTATTTTTTCTAGGATTAAAACGTTTTTGAGTAAAACATACATTCCCTAGAAAAAGGGATTTTGAAGTTTCTAGAATATAAGATGCCCTAGGGGGATGAACTTACTAACCTCTCCAATCACTACCTGTACCATAAGATCCTCATAAATACCATAAAATATTGTTTTGTCTTCAAATATTGGTTCCAAGACCAACTGGACCGTGACCTAGTTGAATTGGGATATGTCTTAGAATAGGTTTCACATGTCTTCATTGACCCTGATAGTGATAGTGAAGACTATGGTGAGTGAAAGAAGGCCCATATCTATGGAATGAAAAAGTAAAATGGATGGTTAGATCAAAATAAAATCTCTCAATCTATTTGTATCACCTATTCCCACTTGATTAAACTAGATCCTATTGTGATTACCATGTCTCCTCTAACTATTGCCTCTACATCCATGTCATGGTCTTCCAAGTCTCAGATAAATAGGAATCAATAGTGTAACTGGAATCAGAGTCCTCTGCCAGTGAAAAAACCAATCTACACCCTTGGTGAGTTTATTCCTCTTGAATTGGGATATTCACCTAAAGTTCATCTAGCCATGGAATATTACACTGATGAGGAGAAATAATACACATCTACGAACACTTTCACACTTATGGATCACTATACGATGCTCAATAATGAGAAACTCTAGGTGGAACCCATAGACATCTCTGACCAACACCATCAAAGGAGAGGTATGGGATTCAATGAAAGGGAATATGTTCAGGCCAGTGCTTTAAACTAGACTGTTCATTCCATTGAGACTAGACAATAAGCCTCATGTAGGTATAAACAAGAATAACCCTCCCAAGACATTCCATCAGGAATGCCTTGGTGTAGTTGACTATATTGTTTGATCACATTACTCAACTGTGACTATTCAATGACCAACATCATATTGACAAGTCTCAACCTCAACCATTTGGTGTTTATCCATCACATGTTTATCCTATACCATCTAACCAACAATAAAGTGTGGCCACCACTAGCCAGGCCCCAACACCTCAAACAGTAGTGCTTACTACACTCTCTAACAAAGAGTTTCCCTTGGTAGGTAGAAATATGCCACTCACATGAAAATATAATCTATTAAATCACCTTTTCAACATATTAATGAGGCTCTCGATCCTTGATGTGCTCTGCCTATTGAAGGAGATGCATGAGGCTCTTATCAAGGCCATGTAGAGCCCCATTCAGTTTGAGACCGAGGTAGCTTCATCTAAGGACTACCGCATAGAGGAGGTTGAGTGGGAGGAATTTCAGGATATCATTTAATTTTCTAAATAATATGATATTGATACCATTTAGGGGTGTATACACCCATTGAATATCATCAAACAATTAAATGGTGTGGAAATCAACCATTCCCTAGTAGAAACTAGCTCCAGGATCAATCACATTCAAACTCGAATGCTCCATAATATGGGGCTCATAGAATATGATCTGATCCCATATAAGCTGAAAATCTAGGGGGTATGATAAGATCTAGAAAAATCCACATGACAAGATTTGGATAAAGACCCAATTTAGTAGCCTAGTGGAAGGTACTGAATTTATGGTAGTCTCATAGGATACTGCCTATAACACCATACTTGGAAGGATTTGGATCTATCTACATGTAATGGTCTCCTCTTCACACCACCCATCCCTTAAATACTCCCTCGATGGTTGAGTAGGGGAACTATGGGGGAAAGATTCTCCCTTAAACTCTTGTGAGTCCCATTAACTAGATTTTACGTACTATAAAGTGATGGAAAATATCTCCATACTAATGTATTTGTGTATATAAATACCCCCAAGGATTTGAAATCCACTAAAACAAATCCTTGGGAAGACTTGAAAGACTACTTTTTCTTCCAAATCCATTGATTAGAACCCATGACACCAAACCTGGGAAGTTATTTATAGTCCTATAGTAGAAGGATTTCTCTCAGATTACCACATAATCTAGAACTGTACAGACCCAAACAATATAAAAAAAAAACCTACCCATGTAATGTACCGATAAGTTCTCTCCATGGAAACAGATCTACAATATTCCTTCATGTTCCCCAAAGCAGGGATAACTCGAAAAAAATCAAATCTTCATCATTGATTCGATGCTATAGGTGGACCTCCTAGACAAAAATTGTGTGAGATTAGCTTAGAAGTCTTTATCACTCCAGTTTATGTAGAGAAAGATTTCCTTTTTGAAGACTGTTCCCCAATCATATCAGATCTTGATGCTATCTTTAGATCTATAGTTTCAGGATACTTTCTTCCTCATTATAATCCTTGTATCTCATATGATAAAGAGGATCTGGAGGATTCCCCACTGCCTTTTAAGAGGGTGTATCCACCATTTTCTATGAGTTGACATATGTAAATATCAGTACTGGGAAATATATGAAATTGACCCTGATCAATGTAGCTATACCGCTATAAGAACAATTTTAGTTTGTGGCCTTCATGAAATATCATTGTGACATGTTCTCCTTGAGATATGATAAAATTATAGACTTTGATCACTAGGTTTACATTAATTTTTTCGACCTCCCAATGGGTCACCTCAGGTTTAAACAACCTCCCAAAAAGATACAACCCTCCCATGGTTCCATGTTTGAGGCCGAAGTTGACAAGATTATTTAGGGAAACATCATCAAAGAGGTCCAATATCCCAGATTTCTAGCCAAAATTGTTCATTCAGGAAGAAAAATGGGTAGATCAGAGTCCATATCAACTTTCAAAACCATGGAAAATATTTTCCAATGGATGAATTTACCCTTCCAATGACAGGAGTTTTGATCAATGTTATAGCTGGTTTTCTGGCCCTATCCTTTATGAATGAATATTTCAATTGCAATCAGACCTGAATGGCCCCTGATTATGATGAATACACTACCTTTAGGGAACCCCTGAGTAATTTCTTCCTTTGGGTGATAAATTTTGGTTTGAGTAATGTTGGAACCACCCACTGGTGGTCTATACACCATATCTTCAAGCCACTCCTAGGGATTTTGGTGGATTATTCCATGGATGATTTGGTTATGAAGTCTCGCCAATGATGTGGCCATCTCAAAGGCTTTGATAAAGTATTTAATTTCCTCCACTACTATCACTTTAAGATGAACCATTTGAAGTGTGAATTTGGGGTTACCAATTGAAATTTTCACATCTTCATCATAAGATATAGAGGCATCAATATTGATCCTGATAAAATCAATGAAATCAACCAAATGACTCCTCCATGAAATATTTGGGAGTTTCAAGGCCTCCAAAGACACTTATGCTAGATTTGAAATTTTTTTGAGAATCTAGATGAAATGTGTAATCCATTTTAAGGATTATGAATAATGGTTCCACTTACTAGTGGAATGAGGATTTCTATATGATGTTCTTGGACATAAAGAAATACCTACTAAGACCTCCGTTACTGATTCCACCTACCCCATAAAACCCTATGGTAATTTATGTGACTTACATAGAATAATAATTTGGAACCCTTATATCCTAGAAGAACAATAAGGGCAGAGAGAACAACCTATATTATCTTGGATGTATGTTCCTTGACATGGAGACTAGATATCCCCCCCAATTGAGAAGAGTTTTCTCACACTGGTCTTTGTAGTACATAAGATGTGACATTACTTGTAGTACCATGAGATGTAGTTGATTGGATAAAATACATTATCAACCACCACTTTTTTATATATAAATTGGCACACTGGGTGGTAATCCTCCAACAGTTTTACATCAGTTTTGTCCCCAAAAAAACTATTATGGTCCAAGTGCTGCAAGACTTATTGATCGCACATCTGATCCCTAAAGAACTACCCATGGATTTTTATTTCCTAGACGATTAAATTCTATTAGTGGATTAGATTTTCACATGTTTATTTATTTATTTTGATGGTTCCTCTTGGATTATGACTGTAATAAGTCTCAACAACTCCAAAATCAACATAGTTGGCTTAGGGATTTCCTTCATCACTCCTAAACAGACCATTTTTCTATACTAATTCCTTTTTATAGAAGTTTTTACCAATAATGAGGTAGAATATCAGGCCCTTATCACTTTTCTTGAGTTATCCCTTGATATTTATGTCCCCTAATTTCATGTGAAGGGAGACTCTGAGCTGGTCATCAAGTAGATCATTGGAAACTAAGTCATTTGAAAGCAAGAACATGTACCCCTATCAGAAAGTAATAGTTAGATAATGGCCCAATTCCCTTCCCATCCAAAGGTGGCTCATATTCCAAAAATCACAAAATAGATAAGATGATTCTCTGGATAGATTGGACATATCCCTAGAAGAGTTTGATAAAGATTATTTGGTCATTCATGTAGCACATCTGAGGGTCATCATACCTACCACTCCAAATGATGAAAACCAACTAGTATATCAGATAGCTACCAGTAATTCTATGATAGGGCCATCAAATCCCCCATGGTCGAAGAAATTCCTAATTATATGAATCCATTGGTTGAGTATCTCTAGCCTAACATTCTACTTTCAAGCCAAGTTGAGCATGAGCGAATCCACCAATATAAAGTACAATTCACCCTTCAGAGCGGTCCTAACCTTGAGAAGACTCTATATTGGCATGGGTTTGATGAAATTATTCTCTGTTGCTTCTAAGGGAATGAGATACCTCAGGTAATTCAAGAGTTACATGCCAGATCCTATGGATCCTATATTCTGTGATTGAATATCTCCCACCAAATTAGATAGTTGTGTTATTTTTATCCTGCAATGGTTAGTGAATTCATTAAATAATCCAAGAGGTATCATGCATTCCAAATCCATGCCAATTTTGTGCACCAACTACCAGAGTTACTACACACTGACAAATATTCTTAGACCTTTATCATTTAGGGACTCGATGTTGTGGGTCCCTACCAACCATCAACAACTCGATAGTACAAATTCATCATGACCGGAATGTAATTCTTCTCAAAATAGGTAGAAGTGGTTCCCATCAAAGAAGTAAAAACACATCCCATGGTTTAGTTTGTAAACTACCACATTATTCATCGATTTTTGGTCCCTATATCTATTATCATAGACAATGGAACTAACTTCTAGGATAATGAGTAAATGAAGTTGTATGCCAAATACAAAAGCTTATCCATCCACACTTCTCGCCACTATGCATAGGTAAATAGGAAGATTGAGGAATTCAACAAAACCCTCTATATCATTGTATAGAATCTGGTATGCCAAAATAAGAAGAGTTGGCCTAATAAACTCCCCAATTACCTTTGTGTAAATTGGATGACTGATCAAAACTCTACCTAGGAGACCCCATACTCCCTGGTCTATGGAATGGAGGCACTTTTACCTATATGAGTTCAACCACCATCACTCTGAATAGATATTTTTTACCATAAAATTATAGAAAAATTAGTGGAAGTTTATCTAACTGAATTGGAGTTCTCTAGGAAAATAGGATTTAGGCATTGCATAACTTAGAGAGGCACTAGAATATGTTAGTGCAAGAAATCAACAAGAAGGACCATCTCTTCTCCTTCCTTCAAGGTGACATGCTACTGGATCTTCAGATGCTAATGATACCCAACAAGAAACCTCCAAATCTGGAAACTAAATGGTAAGGGCATTATATTATCCATAAGGTCTGATCCCATGGTGTATACTCATTAATCACCATGGATGGGGAGCACATCACACCTCCAACCAATTCCATGTTTCTCAAGTGATACTTCATATGAACATCCATGGTCGGAGCTATATGACTATAAACTATCTACAAACAAAGTCCAATATCTAGGACTTTAACTTGTAGCTACTCCCATAGTTCAAGCTATATAAATTTAAACTAAAAATCCTAACATCCTCTGTACATGACCTTAAACTATAGAATTACCTCATGTGAAAAAATAGGACGCCTCATATGAAAAGTGTGAGATGACCAAAACTAACATCCTCAGTACATGATGTTAAACTATAGTGTAACCCTATATGAAAAATATAGATGCCTCATATGAAATATGTGAGTTAACTAAAACTAACATCCTCATCACTTGATGTTAAACTATAGCTTCACACTGTGAAATACCTAGGATGCCTCATATAATGAATGTGAGATGACCAAAACCAACATCCCCATCACATGAAATTAAACTATATCCTTAACTTGTGTAAAAAATGTCGGATTCTTGATATGAAAAATGTGAGATGACCAAAATAAATATCCTCATCACATGATATTAAACTATATCCTTACCCTATGTGATAAACATAGGATTCCTCATATGAAAAATGTGAGATGACCAAAACTAAAATCTTAAAAACATGACATTAAATTTTTTCCCTAACCTCTATGAAAAACATAGCACACCTTATATGATGAATGTGAGATGACCAATACCAACATACTCAACACATGATGTTAAACTGTAGCCTTACCAAGTGTGAAAAACATAGGATGCCTCATATAAAAAATGTGAGATGACCAAAACCAACATCCTCTATAGACGACTTTAAAATGTGTCCTTAACTTGTGTGAAAAAACTAGGATGCCTCATATGATGAATGCGAGATGACCAAAAGAAATGTTCTTGGAACATGACGTTAAATTTTAGCCTTACCATATGTGGAAAACTTGGGATGTACCATGCGATAAGTATGAGATTACTCTACATACTTATCACATGATGTGAAACATCATAATGACATAGGACCTCATCAAAGAGGGTACCACTCACCTAAAATTGGTGTCCTACTATTCCATGTTCTAAAATTATGTGTGGCTTGATTATTTGTTTGTGGGATGCATAGTGATTCCAAGGCTCTTGTATTTGTTCCTAACTACAAATTTCTTCTCCCAAAGTGAGGTTATATTTGACATTAATACCTCTATAACCTCTTACCAATGGTTATAAAAATTCCTTGGGCCCCCTCATTAGGTGTAATCCCCAATTACATTCCCTGAACCATTAGAGGATTGAGATTCCTTTATAAACTGACATGAGGAAAAATTAGTAGCTCAATGCATGAGCCCCGCACAAAACATCCTCACACATAATGTTAAACGATAACCATACCCAATGAAATGAAAATTGGATTAACTACCTAATAAATGTGGGATAAATCATGTACTAAGTCATAATACCACATGAAAAAGTGTGGGATGGTTCCCCTATCAATTAGGTGGAAAATATTTTTCCTAATCGTATGAAAATAAACTATGTGTCCAACATCCTTCCCAAAAGATGATAAACTATAAGGTCTACGTCCCCATAAAATAATATGAAACTACGTGATATCCCTAGACCTCACTAGAGAGGATGATAACCCTACTAAACCAAATTCATAATTTAACAGTGGTTTCATAAAAAACCATAAAAAACTTTACCAATGGTTTTGGAAAAATCACTGCTAAACCTTTATCATTTTTTTAAAACCCACTTATTCCCCTACTTTCCTCGAACCCCAATGCCCACCCCCACCCTAGAGACCCCTCAAACCCCCTCCCCCAATCCCTCACTTACCTCATCTATAGTTACACCTTGTCCCTAATCCCCTCAAGCAGAGCCATCTCTGCCGACCCCTCTCTCCCCTGAACACTCGATGCACCCCTTTCCCCTCACCGCACCTCCGTTGCTCTCCCTTTCCTTAAAACCTCACCCGATGGTCCCCTATCTACCTCAAACCCTCACCACACCACTGAATCCTTGCATACTAATCCCTCTTTCACTGAACCCTCACCTACTACTCCTCTTTCCTCAAAACCTTGCCACACTGCCACTACTCCCCTCTCTCACCAGAACCCTCGCCCGCTGCTCCACCCCTTTCCCCTCACCAAACCGTTGTTGATTCCAGGTTGTTTTTTGGTTAGTTATTATATTTTGGATCAATTTTAATTATGATTTTATTAATTTTAGGTCCCAATTTGTTCTCTAGGGTGTCTTGGACCCTGTTGAGGTGGGATATCAAAACCATTTTCAAAGGTGGAAACTTTTAGATACCTTTTCTGAATCTAGTATTTCCTGGTATTTATTGAAGGATATCATATTTACTCTTCCTTAGGAATTGATTGACACATCATATAATTTTATTTTCTTATTTGAAAGGATGTATTGATAAAAAATATCGAATCATAAATTTCTAGTTCACATCATCCATTAATTTGAGAACCATCATGATAATTTCCATAGAGTATATCACTACTACAAAAACAGGTTTTAACAGTGCTAGTAAAGGGCCTTTAACAGTGATTATAAAGAACTTTCTACAAAATTGATGTTAAATGGAAGTCTTTAACAACACTCATAAAGAATCACTGTTAAAGGGTTCCTTTAACAATGCATTTTTTAACATTATTAAAGGACCCTTTTAACATTGATTTTTTAGCACAGTTAAAGGAACCTTTTAACAACACTGATAAAGGCAGTGCTGTTAAAGGGGGTAAAATTATATTTTTTCAGACCTATATGAGCCTAACCCCTTTATCAGATCTTCTATGACACCATTAATAGCACCCCCCTTTATCAATGCTTTTCACCCCACCACCCCTTTTATTATCACTTTTTCAAATTTCCAGCCTCATTCACTCCCACCTAGATTTGAACCTTGAACCTCTACTTCGAAGATGGAATTCCTTTACCACTACACCATGTTTTTTTGTTGTCCTTTTAATGATATTTCTATTTGTTTATATATATATATTTATATATTTATTTTTATTCATATATTTATATAATTATTTCTAAAATCATTTATAAAATATACATGTGTGTGTGATTTATATATACTAATATTTATTTAAATATATTATATATTATATTAATTTACATATAATATAATATAATATAAATATATATCTATTTATTAATACACTCATATATGTATATATAAGCATTATAAATATATTTTTATAATGAAAAAATGGTTAGATACTATTTTAAATACATTTTTAGAATATGAATTTTTTTTACATATATTAGAATATACATATATATATATATATATATATTTAACTATTGAAACACACATGCTTATATATAAACATTAATTGTATAGGTATATATATACATATTATTTCAATTTTATAAGGTAAATAAAATGGATAATTTTTTACTTTAAATAAAACGAATAATGAATATTTAATTTATATATTTAAAAATACATTTTTATGTAAATATGTTGATATATGTATTTACACAAGTGATTTATTATAAGTAAATATAGAAAATATGAATATATTTAATTATAAATAAATTTACATTGTAAAAAATGATAAAATTTCAAAACCATAATATCAATATGAATGTAGGCCCTGGGAATAAATTTATTCTCCACCCAAAAAAGGTAATAAGACCCCCTTAAACGAGGATGAAAATCCATTGACTGTTAAAAAATTGGGGTACCCAAACTAAAAACTCAATTTTAGAGTCCTCTTGGGACGTTTTGGCCTCAAAAAACATGACCAGGGTCTCTTAGGGTGTGTATGGAGTAGATTTCATCACAAACATAAATTTGATATGTGGTAGAGCCTAAACAAACACCCTGTTCAAAAGTTATGGCTTCTTTAAGTTTGAGTAACATTTTTAACTTATTTTTGATCTTTTATTAATTTTTTGATTTTAACCTTCAAATTGATATTAAATTAATATTAATTAATACTAATTAGAAAATTATTAATTAAAAATATTTTTATATTTATTTTATATTCCATTTTCACTAAATATATTATATATTAAGTGTAAATTCCTATTTACCTTATCTAAAACATATTTAAAAAATATATAACTTATTTATATCAATATAAAGATATTTATATATTAATATATTAATTTTAATGAAATATTTTTTTTTGAAATATACCGTTTATCATCGCTTATTTATAAGGGCTGATAAATCCCCCCCACTTTATCAACACTTTTTTACTAGTGTTGATGGGGGAGGGGTATTTATCAACACTTGTAAAAAAGCGCTGTAAAGGTCACCCTTTAACAACACTAAAAAAAGCACTGTTAAAGAACCCCTTTAATATATACTTTATAGTGATGAAAAAAGGGGTCTTTAACAATATTTTTAGCTAGCGCTGTTAAAGCCCTAACACTGGATAAACCGAGTTTTTTAGTAGTGTATGAAGTCTTTATCTTCTAGTATTGAATATAATTTTTTTGTTGACTATTTTTTGATCACCTAAATCTATAACTATCAATTGTACATATTGTTTAACATAAAATACATTGTTTTTTGGGCATATTCCTATAAATTAAAGATTAAGGAATTTCTAGATATCATGAGTGGTATAAAGTGATTAATGTTTTTGGACACCACGTCTTATGTCGGTAAGTAGAATTTTATAAACATAAATATTTAAGTTAATACTAGAAATATCATTAGTACTAAAGGTGTTTATCTTCATTATAAGAATTAAATAAGTTATAATAATAGTCAGGAAACTAAGAAATCTTTGAGGTATAAATAATGAGTTCATTATATATTTCTAATATATTTAATCAGCACCATTAGAAATAGTGAGAGGATAAAAATTCATTTGAGAAAGATTTTAAAAAGTACAAGGAAAAAGGTTTCTTTAATATCAATTATTGGGAATAAAAGATGGATAATTAAGGTTACCAATTGAATCATTACTCTTTAAATAGTTAGATCTTAAAATGTAATGTACTTTAAGAGATATCTATTATACCAATTGTTTTATCAAGGAGTGGAAATGGGATTTTTAATTTAATGATAAATGAATTATTTTCTGTTATTGGTTGTTCTTAGTTGTTAAATCTTATGAGAAACCTAGGGTTATTGGGTAGGATAACCTAGACAGGAAGAGATCCTCCACCACTAGAAATTCTAGTGAAGTATTTTGTGATACCCCTCTAGCTAGGGATATGTTAGAACTATAAATTCGCTGCTAGGGTGATATAGAATTACTAGGTGCACCTAAACTAGTGACCCTAGGGTGTCTATTCCATGATTCCTATTTTAAATTAATGATTTTATGGTTTTTATTTTTCTTATAATTTATGTTATACTATCCATGATTTATTTCATTTTCTTTACTTTGACCTTTTTATTAGTTATATGAATATTATTATAACTACTTGGGTTGTGTTTTTTTCACTTTCATTTATCTATTTTCCTACTTAGTAATAATTACATGTTTTAATTTTATTTAACAAAGTGTAGGAACATTATGATATATATGGATAAAAGTTGGATCACATTACTGAGGAACTCTCCTCAGTATAATAAGGATTTAGAGTACTTTTTAGATTTTTTAATTTTCAATCGATCCATTGATGGGGAATAAGATTTCCATGCCCTAAATGTAAATTTAGAAGATTGTTAAAGAGACATGAAGTTTATAAACACTTGATATTGAAGTAATTCCCTGCCCAATATTTTTTTTGGATTTGGAATTAAGAATCGAATGTCATATAAATTTTGATCACTAATTTCAATCAATAGAATGAGATCACAAATTCATAAACAATGTAAAATGAAATAAAAAAACTTATAAATGAAGATTTCGGCATTGCAAGAAAACAACATCAAGATAAAAACATATCAGAACAACCAATTGAGGGTGATACAAATAGTAACTTGACAAGTGATGTTTTTGGGACTATAGAATAACCGGTAAAACATCATAACATAACATTGGATCCTTCTCTTGATTATGTGGAGAAAAATATAAGATATAACTTCATTGAACATACAAATTCAATGCATGATTTAGTTGATGATGAGAATCAAGAGTTGTATGGTAGATGTCTGAAATAATAAAAACTTTCTTTTCTGATGAAGTTATACCATATCAAATGCCTATGAATAATTTCAAATAAGGAAATGTCCTTGATATTGGAATTGTTGCATGATTCCCTTCCTAAAGATAAGATCCATAAGTCTTTTCATGATATGGAAAAAGTTGTTAACAATCTTGTTCTGAATTATACAAAAATATATTCTTTTCCCAATGATTGTATGATTTATTAGGGAGAAAATACAATTAGATAAGATTGAAAAAAATATTCATCTTCTAAAATATTAGAACAAATTGAAAATGCTAAAACAGAATTTGGGAAGGTGTATCATTTGAATGATAGTGGGAAACATGCTCTAAGTGCATCATCAATTGAAATTGGAATGCAAAAATGGAAGAAAAAAGGATATTCTTTAATTTTTTGTATTGATAATTTAATTTCCTGTATAATAATATTCATTTTATCCATATTGAGAAGAATGTTTGGGACAATTTGATCTCCACATTACTTAATGAGTGTAGAAATTCAAAGGACCATCTCAATTATCATAAAGAATTAAAAATAATGAATATAAAGCATGCTCTATTTCCAGATGAGAATAGAAAGTATGCTCTAGAAATTTTTGAAATGAAAAATAGGGATAAAGATACATTCATTCAAATTTTGAAATATGTGAAGGTATTATATAGTAATTCAATTAATATCACAATGTGTGTTGACTTAAACCATCATAGGTTACATGCATTGAAAAATCACGATTCACATGTTTTGTTATAGTAGTTACTACCATTGGTATTGAGTACATTGTTACCTAAAAAGGTTAATATAGTTAAAATCCAATTTTTCACATTCTTCAGAAAACAATGTGAGAAAATTATACAACCATATAAACTTGAAATCTTTTTGGATAGATTTGTACTGACACTTTGTGTAATGAAGATGATCTTTCGTTCAGTGTTTTTACTATCATGATGAATTTAACCATGTATCTGGTCAAGGAAACTAAATCAGGAGTTTAGAGACGTGGTTTTCTCCTTGTAAGACTTTCTAATATTTCTACATATATTTCCAAAGTTAAGTGCTAAAACGGTGTGCGATTATGAGACCCGGAGTACCAATAAATAAATTATACAAAAACATTAAGTGTTTTTGGATTATTCATGTGTCAGAAACGGGATATCTCTTGAATGGTAGCTCAGATCATAAATCTGAGGCCATGATTGAGTCCAGAACCTACTATTTACCCTAGGCAGGGCTTAACCTTTGTCGACACGGGACTTCTGTGTGAAAATTCACCTAGGGGAAAAATTGAAAATAATATAATTATATATAATTATTTTATCTCGAACGCCAAACCCAAAAAATTTTTAATGGGGAATCCGATTCAAAATCTGACACTGAATGAGGTGTTTTTCCTATGTGCGATATAAAATGAGGGGGTGTAGGAATTTTGGATTCTACACTGAGTGAGTCTCCTATAAATAGAAGTTTAGGGAAATAAAATTAGGGCTAGACCTAACTATATATATATATCTATAAAGCCTATATCCCTCTATATCTCTAATGTTATTAATTCTTTATTCATTAGATCAAGGAGTGAACTCCACTGAAACCTTAGCCGATCAAAGCGAGATCAAAGCAAATGCATCAGTAGAGATAAACAAATAAATCAAGGTAAGGATTTTTCTACTTTTGAGTTCTAATTCAAGTTTTAATTAAATATTATTTGTTACCCATTTGTTTCTTTATTTTGATTATCTTTGTGTAAATAAACACAAATAGAACCATAAATACTTGCTGAAAATTTCCTTTTCTCATCATGTTATTCAACATTTCTTAGGGTTTATTGATGTTTAATTTTAAACCCGTCAATTGTTTGAATTTTTGTGGAAGAAAGGCCATGGAGCTAAAGAGATAATCCTAAGATTTCTGGAATGGTTTCCGAAATATTTTTTGGATGTCCGGTGTAGTAGCAGTGGCCCTTGGAAGGGGCCACTAGAGAATAAATGCCAGTGGTGGCCGACAGTGGCCCAAGGTGGCGTCGGGCCGCAGGAGCCGGCCGGAGAGGCGGTTGGGAATGTGGCTCAGTGAGGCGGCATGGTTGGTAGGATGAAAGAGCACCAAGGGGGGTTGGAGGATGAGATATCAAGGTCGGGATGGTGTTTTGGACCAGCGAGCTCAGGAATCATTGGATGGAAGGCTAGCATTGGGAGGTGCCAATGGTGAGGGGTCAAGTGGGGGCTCTGAGGTCAGCGGCTAGGAGATCGAGACCCACACGATGCTAGTTGTGCATTGACGTGGGATTGGCGAGGAGGACCGAACATGAGGGACAATAGGTTTTGGAAGGATGTGGGATGGGATGTGGAAAGTAGGCCAGGTCGGAGAAATAGAATCGGGCTGGCCAGAGCAGGCTGGCCCAGGCAGACAGGTCCGACTAGAATGTGCTGGACCGGCCCAAAACTAGCCAAAACAACTTTAAATGACCATATATCTCAATCTGGTCATCTATTTCACATTTTTTCTATGGCCATGGGTCCCTCTCATTAATAAAAAACTTTTTATACTAGTTTAGGACTTTGAATTCCTGGTCTCAAGGTTCGGGTTCACGAGACACTTAAATTTAACAATAATAATTTAATTATTATTATTCGGGGATATTACATCAGAATTATCTTGTAAATGGGGTGTCCATTTGATGCACAATCAATGACGAAGAAAACTTGGTCTTTGTGCAGAATTTTCAAGTCTACTTTTGGGGTTTTAAACCAAAGTTGAGGTGCGGGTCCCGTGAGGCCCGCTTCACACGTGTTGTGGTAAAATGCATCTTTTTCACTGGGCATCTATTTTGGACAAATGAGTAGTCCATTTTGTGTGTGTTTCCATGAGGATCGCAATGGAATGATCCATATAATTGGTTTTGGGATCAATTCATGGGACCCACTGGACATCTTTCGAGCGCAATACAGCGACTTATGACTTTTCCTTCGGAGGGCCGTTTGGGATGATTAAATAGTTGATCTTACATGTTTTTTCACAAGGATCATAACAGTGTTATCTATTTGGTCATGTTGAGCCTTATTAATGATCTCGTTAAATGTGGAAACATGAAAGGAACATCAGTGGAAGATCCTTTTGACGTGTTTGAAGAGAACCCATAACTTGGGTCAACCTCAACTCTTGTGAGAGTGTAAAAGATGTATGAATAGATACGGTCAAATGTTCTGGAGTCATTTGAGGAGGTTTACCAATGTAGTTTCACTTTTGGACCTCCAGATCAATGAAGATCATGGTGTTACTGTCAACCTTTTGAATAGGTGTGTCAAGTACTCTTGGAGTAAGCCGGTATGCCTAGGGGTACTAGTTTGTTCTTTAGTACCTAAGAATGGTTAGGTACATGGCTGGGCGATGAGGCATGGTCACACATCACGTGGTCCCCACACATGTCATGTAAATCTTTAAAAATATTATATATATTGCATCAATTTCTTTTGGACTCTAATTTTGGCATGCATGTAGCCTATCCTGAGTGTTTTACCACGTAGAATGTGATAGTGCCCTCCTTAGTGGCTTACGACTTGCGATGAAAGATGTTCTGGGTGTGACACCTATCTCAGGAGACACCCGATGACTGAAGTAGTGATCTTATGATAGGTACCATCCAACATGATGGACAATGTTCCTCAATGCTTTCCAAGAGGTACCATCGAGCAGGGATGACCAGTGTTCCTTGGTGCATTCTGAGAAGTACCATCCAGCCGGGATGACCAGTGTTCATCAGTTCTTTTCAAGAGGTACCATCCAGTAGGGATGACCAGTGTACCTCGGGGATTTCTGAGAGGTACCATCTAGTAGGGATGACCAGTGTTCCTTGGTGTTTTACAAGAGGTACCATCTAGTAGGGATGGCTAGAGCAGTTTTGGGCATACCTCCAGCTGGGCTGGGTAGTGGGTCCCTGATGACAGAGTTGGGAATACCTCCAACTAGGATGGGCAGTGGGTCTATGATGATGGATCTAGGCATACCTCTATCTGGTCTGAGCAGTGGGTCCTTTTCTACTTGTGACACAATCTCTCGACTATGTGACAATGAATAGGCATTCTTTGACGTACCTTTAGGATCTCAAGAAATATGGTAACTTTTCCCACCAAGATGAGTCCTTGTGACGCGACCTAAAACTATGAAGGCAAGACATCCCTACCCAAAGTGGATAGTATCAAGGTGAGATGATTGAGCCTCTTTGACTTGCAGTTCATAGTAGATGTGTGGGATGCTAGGCATCAATGGTTACTTTTGGAACTTTTGGATACTCACTTTTCCTGGGATAATCTTATGATATGGAGATCCCCTTAATCTCTCATCTGGGTTTATTTGATTGAGAATACATACATAAATACATATACATACGTAGATACACACACACACACACAGATATATATATATCCTATTTCCAATACCCACTCCTTGGGTTTTGGTTACTCTCCTTCCAAGAGAGGCGAAGACATGCATGGTATGATGCGTTCTTTCTATGTCTAGATTCTCATGGTTGGACGAGTATACTATCTTACTATAGGTAGAAAAGAATCGAAAATAAGTTCATATTCTCACCATTTCTAGATCCTTGTGTTTGGATGAGCTTAATTCACAAATTTGTTGGGTTGAGCTATACTTTTTTACTGTACCTTATTCTATATACTTCTCTCCTATTCAGTAGCACTCTTGATGCATCCTTGATCCTTCAAGGATTACTATTGAGTATTTTTATACTCACCCCTTCTTGGGCTTTGTCTGCATTTGGTGTTCCCTTGTAGATGACAGACAGGTTGACCGTGACTTCATATGAGCTAGGGATACAAGGTGATTTGACCGCGTGCGGTGGTCATGACTTGGGATTTAGAAGTAGGAATCTACCAACTACTTTACTTTTTTAGCTATTTTCGGGTTGTGGCACTTTTCTAGTTGTGTGTGTATTTTACCCCTTTCCCTTTCAACTTCACTTTTTTGTACTTATACTATTTAGAGGTTGATGCATGTTTTTGGTTTATATATAGTAGTGTTGTATCTTGTTTTCTTTTACCTTTTCACTATTTTCATTGAGTTGGATATGTGTGTGTGCAGGTTCTTAGGAAAATGCCTTCCTTAGTTTTTTGTGCTTTGGTGCTAGTCGGCAGCCTCTGACCTATAGAGGCAGGATTGGGGTAGTTTCGGTTCGAGACCCGATATGGGTCAGGCCGCGACAAAGTGGTATTAGAGGTAGTTCATTCCTTGGGAAGTTGTTTAGATGCTCCCTATAAAAGAATTGGTTGGGTTTTAGGGAAATATTGACAATATATCTTGAGAGCGTCTCTCATGCCAGGCAGTCCAATGATGGTGCAGTGGTCGATGTAGCCATTCACCTGGACCCTGATTACCCGCTTTTCGACTCAACATGATGGGACATTTTTTGCAGGGGAGTTGGGTACATGCATCAATGTGATTGATTATTTGACTTTCCTTCTTTAGTCAGCTCCCCATTGTTGTTTTTATATGTAAATTTATATATGCTCTTGACTGCAGTACTCCTTGATCAGATTCAGGATGCCTCAACGACGACATCCAGCCAGGATATTAGCTTCAGTTCATGATGACGATTCCATGAGTGATGAGGCCTCAATTTAGGATTAATCATAAAATCTTATTCTTCTAAGTGGATAGGTAGTAGCACCTCCACCTATTGAGAAGCAGTTAGTTCCAGCAGAGAAGGCTGAGGATGTGTGTGGGTTTAGAAGACTTCTTGAGTTCCAGTGCAATAGACCGCTGAGGTTCTACGGTGATCCAGAACCTTAGGCATCATAGGTTTGGTTAGAGTTGGTGGTATGCCTCTGTAGGCTTTCATGAACACTGAAAGATCAGATGGTGTCTTTGAAAGCTATCCTTTTTTCCATAGAGAAACTATATATTGGTGGATCTTGGTTACTCAGATGCATGACGAGTCAGAACTCTCATGGGATGACTTCCAGCTACTGTTTCATGAGGAGTACTACCCCTCATGCTTATGCTCTATTCGACTTCAGGATCTCCTAAAGTTTCAGTATAGTGGGATAACGATGACTGAGTATGCAACTAGGTTCAAAAACCTTGCACTCTACTCTCTGAACATGATCCATGATGACTACTTTAAAAAATGGAAGTTTGAGTAGGGACTCTATAGAGAGATCCGTGTTGATGAAGTGCCCTTGTGAATCCCCACCTACCTCGAGCTGATGGATCAAGCACTGGTGATAGATAACTTTATGTCATAGGGGCGCCAGTTAGCTAGTTTTGGAAGTGGGAACACCAGATTTGGGACCTCTACCACATCTAGTAGACATCTGTTGGTAGGCCCTCTATGTTGGAGGCCAACCCTTGATAAGACTCAAGAACATGGTCACTAACAATATAGAGAAATGGTACAACTTAGGGAGGGCTAGTACTGGGCTTGTGACGGTTGAGGTCACATGTCATGGGAATGCCCGACTAGATGTGTTGAGCTTTCTAGGTAGTTGGTAGATGCACCACCACAGTAGAGGCAATGCCGTGATCAAGGATCTCCTAGGCGGGGATAGGGTTGTTCCTGGGAGGTAGTACTAGTAGAAGATCCGGAAGAACTATGGTTTGTGGACAACATTTCAAGGTCCAACACCACTTGGGGGCCCATGTCAGGGTCAGGGAGCAGGAAGCCTAGGCTGTGGGCAACTATAAGATATGGGTGTCTATAATCCTACAACACGTGAGATGATAAGAGGTACGCTCTATGTCTTTCCTTCCTTTTACAGAAGAACATATTAGACACTGTGTGAGTTACTCTTTCCTCCCTGCTTATTTCGTGAGGTTTTACCAAGGTGACGTGGGGCATCAGCATAACATTGCATTGATGTTGTTTGACATAACTTTTAATGCATGAGGAAGAGGGGATTTCCCCCACCAAGATGCATTTTTGTGACGTTAACAAAACTGTGAGAATGAGTCAGTGCTGCCCAAAGTGGATAATATATAGGTGTGATGGATGAATCCCTTTGACTTGTAGGTTTAGAGAGGAGTTGTACAGTGTTGTGTTGGAACAGTTCTTGGATTTTCCAATAGAGTTTATCCCCCTTGACATTTTTTTGATTGATATTACACTAGTGGGATCAGCATAGTTCTGGTTTTTGAGATTACTCTCCTTCCAAGAGGGGAAAAGATGCGCGAGGTATGACACATGATTTCTGCATCTAGACTATTGAAGTTGGATGAGTTTACTAACCTACCCTATTCATTGGTACCTTGGGTTCTCAAAATAAACCTTGATATAGTATTTATCGAGTACATTTCGAGGTGATGGAGACCCCATGAATAGAACTACATGACTCACTGTCTAGTGCTTAAAGCGGTAGTATTCAACCTAAGAATGTGGAGATGATTCCTTATGGGAGAGAACTTTGTAGTTTGTTCAGACCACCATAGTCTCAGGTGTTTCTTCCCCTAGAGTGACCCGAACCTAAGGCAGTGATACTGGTTGAACATCCTGCAGGACTACGACTTCGAGATAGTCTATGCTTTGAGAGCAGGAAACATTATTATAGATGCCCTTGGTAGGAAATCACAGGCTTGCCTAGTGCTGTGAGTTTCAGATTAGTTGGATTCCCTATAGCTAACCCCGGTGCAGTAGGAGGGTTAAGTCTATTTTCACTCGATGGTGTTGAATCCTTCGCTTCCTGAGTGTGTAAGAGAGTCTCAGTTTTGAAATGTTGACTATGAAATCTTATGTGACCAAATATTCTTGAGTGTTTCACTATATGGATATTCTGAAGGAGAGAATCACAAGACCCTATTCCAGGGAAAAATAGGCAATTCCATTTGTGATGTGGGATGTAAAAGTTTGAATGGGGAGGAAAACTATCCCATTAGTTTCATCAGGCCATTTGGGATGGTGAAAAGAGATGGTGAGGTTACCTACCGACTTTCCCTATCCCCTCATTTGAAGTGAGTACATGACCTATCCCATGTTTCATAGCTAAAAGATATGTGCGTGTTCCTACACAGGTCATCTGAAGAAGCAAACCTTATGAGGATGGACTATCCATTTGGTTCACCTTTTTTGCCAGTATGATAACGTACAAGTTTTCCTGGAAGTGGGTGATCTAGGTGTGAGCTCAGTATCCCAAATTGTTTCCCCTAGTTTTACTTTTCAGGGATGAAAATCTTGAAGGAGGGAATGATTTAGAGACCTAATTTTATTCTTTTAATATTTTGGAATATTTCTACATATATTTCTAGAGTTCGGAATTGAGATGACGTGCGATTCTGAGGCCCGGTGTGCCCAAAAATAAATTATACCAAAATATTAATTGTTTTTGTACTATAAATGTTTCAGAAATGGGATATCTCTTGAATGGTAGATCAGGTTAGAAATATGAGGCCCCAATTGAGTCCTAAACATGCTGTTTACCCTAGGTGGCGCTTAATATTTGTCGGTGCGAGACTTATGTGAGAAAAGTAACCCAAGGGAAAGATTGTAAATAAAACAATTAAACTTAATTATTTTATCTCGAACACCAAAACCAATAAATTTTGAATGGGGAATCAGATTAGAAATCTGAGATTGTGGTTGAGTTCAAAATGATGTGTTTTCCTAGGCACAACATAAAATGAGGGGGCATGAGAATTTCATATTCTGCAACGAGCGAGGCTCTTATAAATAAAAGTTCAGGGAAATAGAATTAGAGTTATCCCTAATTCTATATATCTATCTAAAAGTCCTCTCTCCCTATATCTCTCCTCTATTATTCATCCATTCATCATTGGATCAAGGATCAAACTCTGCCAAAACCATGTCGGATCAAAGAGGGATCGCATCAGACACATTGGTAGTGATAAACGGATCAATCTAGGTATGATTTTTTATACTTTTGAGTTCCAATTCAAGTTTTAATTTAATATCCTTTGTTTCCCATTTTTTTCTTGATTTTTATTATCATCGTGGATGAAAAAAAACATGGCCTTCAATCCTCACTGAAAATCACTTTTGCTCATTGTGTTCTTTGCCTATTTTTGGGTTTATCGACATTTAATTTTGGGCCCATAAATTCTTCAGTAGTTTGAGGAATAAAGGCCATGGAGCTAAAGAGATCGTCATGAGATTTCTAGAACCAGGCCCAAAATATTTTTTAGACGTCCGGTGTGGTCATAGTGGCCCTTGGAAGGGGCCACCGGAGAAGAACTACCGATGGCGGCCCAAGGCGGCGATGGGCCATGGGGGTCGGCTGGAGATGGAGTTGGGCATGTGACTCGGCAGGGTGGTGAGGTCGGTAGGCCGACAGAGTGCTGAGGTGGTTAGAGGCCAAGATAGTGAGGCTGGGATAGTGCATTGCACCGGAGAGCTGGGGAGTTGGTGGATAGAGGGTCGGTGTTGGGAGGTGCGGCAGCGACCAGGGGACCGAGACCCACACGATGCCGATCGTGTGTTGATGTAGGAGAGGCAAGGAGGACTAGACATGAGAGCCAGTCAATGTTGGAAAGAGCCGATCCAGGTCATGGGAGGTGGGTCATGTCGGTGAAACAGAATCAGGCTGGCTAGAGCGGGCTGGCCCAGGCGGACATGTCCGCCCAGAATGGCCCAAACCGGCTCGAAACGAGTCCAAACGGCTTTGAATGCCTGTATGTCCCAATTCGGGCGTTGTTTTGGCATGGAATATATGTCCATGGATGCCTCTCATTAAGAAGAACCTTTTTATACTAGTTTGGGATTTTGAAGTCCTGGTCTTAGGGTTCAGGTGCACGACACACTTAAATTTAATAATAATAATTTAATTATTATTATTTAGGGATCTTGCATCAGACCTATGTTGTAAGAGGGATGTCCATTTTATGTGCTATCAGCAGTGGCGTGGCCTTGGTCGTAATATATAATTTCAATACTACTTTCAAGGTTTTAAACCAAAGTCAAGGTGCAGGCCCTGTAAGGCCCGGTTTGCACGTGTTGCGGTGAAATGCATGTTTTTCAACGGTTATCCATTTTGGAAAAATGAGTAGTCCATTACATGTGTTTTTACATGAGGATCACAATAGAATGATCTATATATTTTTTTGGGATTGAGAAGTGGTCCCCACTTGACGTCTTTGGAGCGCAATGCAGTGACTTCCAACTTTTCCATCAGAGGTCCATTTAGGGAAATTAAATAGTTGATCTTGCATGTTTTTCTACAAGGATCACAATAGTGTGATCCATTTGGGTGGGTAGAGCCTTATTACTGATCTCATTAAATTTGGAAACTTGAAAGGAACATCGGTGAAAGATAGTTTTGATGTTTTTGAAGAGAACCCACGGCTTGGGTCAACCTCGATTCTTGTAAGAGTGGATAAGATGGATGAAGAGATGCAGTCAAATGTTCTGGAGCCGTTTGAGGAGGTGTGCCAACTTGATTATGATTTTGGACTTTAATATCAACAATGAGCATCATGTGCTCATCGGCCTTTTGACTAGGTGTGTCAATTACTATGGGAGTAAGTCATCATGACTAGGGGTACTAGTTCACAGTTTAGTACCTGGGAATGGTTAGGTACACATCTGAGTGATGAGGTGGGGTTACACGTCGTGTGATCTGCACATCCATAATGTACCACTTTAAAAATATTCTATCTCTCACATATATTTCTTTCGAATTCAGATTTTTGAATGTGTGTAGCTTATCCTGAGTGTTTTCCCATGTAAAATGTTATTGTTCTCTCCATAGTGGCTCACAAGTTGTGATGCGAGATGTTCCAGGTGTGACGCCTATCCGGGGAAACACTAGATGACTATAGTAGTGTTATTCTAAGAGGTATCATCTAGTAGGGATGGCCAGTGTTCCTCAGTGCTTTCCGAGAGGTACCATCTAGAAGGGATGGAAAATTTTCCTCAGTGCTTTCCGAGAGGTACCATCCAGCAGGGATGTACAATGTTCCTCAGTGCTTTCCAAGAGGTACCATCCAATAGAGATGACCAGTGTTCCTCGATGTTTTTCTAGAGGTAACATCCAACAGGGATGGCTAGAGTAGTTCCAGTCATACCTCCATCTCAGCTGGAAAGTGGGTCCCAGATGACAGAGCCAAGCATACCTCTAGCTGGGCTGGGCAGTGGGCCCTCGATGACAGATGCGAGCATACCTACAACTGGGCTGGGAAGTGGGTCTCCTTCGACTTGTGACATGATCTATCTACTGTGTGATAGTGACAAAGTGTTCTTTGACATACCTTTAAGATATTAATAAAGAGGGGAACTTTTCCCACTAAGACGCATCCTTGTGATGTGACCTAAAACCATGCAGGCAAGACAAACCCACCCAAAGCATATAGTATCAAGGTACAATGATTGATCCCCTTTGACTTGCAGTTCAGAGAAGACGTGGGGGATGCTAGGAATCTATGGTTACTTCTAGAAATTTTGGATACTCAGTTTTATTGGGATGATCTTGTGAGATGGAGATCCAATTACTCTCTTGTTTTGGGTTCTTTGACTGAGCAGACATATATATTTTCTATTTCCAGAACCCACTCCTTGGGTTTTGGTTACTCTCATTCCAGGAGAGGAAAAGATTCGTGGGGTATGCCACCTGCTTTCTGTGTCTCGATTCTCATGGTTGTAAGATTATACTCTCTTACTATAGGTAGCGAAGACTCGATGAGAAGTTCATCTTCTCACAGTTTCTAGCTCCTTGTGTTTGTATAAGATTACTTCACTCATTTGTTGGGTTGAGTGGTACTTTTTTACTGTACCTTGTTCTATCTACTACTCCCCTATTTAGTACCTCTTTTTTTGCTCCCTTAACACTTCGGGGCTTCCTACTGAGTATTTTTATACTCACCCTCCTTGGGAATTTCCCACACTTGGTGTTCCCTTGAAGATGATAGATAGGTTTATTGTGACTTCAGAGGAGATAGGGATAAGGGGTTCTTAGACTGTGTGTGGTGGTCGTGAATTGGGATTCAGGAGTGGGACTCTCCCAAATTCTTAACTTTTTCCCTGGCTGCTGGGTTGTGGAACTTTTCTGGTTGGGTTTTTATTTTACCCCTTTCCCTTTCAGCTTTAATTTTCTGTACTTGTACTATTTATTGGTGGATGTGTGTTTGTGGTTTATATATAGCCGTGTTGTATCTTTTTTTTTATTTTCCCTATGCACCGTTTACATTGATTTGGCTGTGTGTGTGTACAAGTTCTTAAGAAAAGGCCACCCCTAGTTTGTTGTGCTTCAGCGCTAGTTTCCAGCCCCTGGACTATGGAGGTAGTCTTAGGGTAGTTGTAGCTCGAGCCCCAACATGGGTCAGGTTGTGACAAGGATTTCCCGTTCATTGTCAATATATTTATCCAATTTATAGGTACTTTATTTATATGTTTTTAATCTCAAGTAAACAATTCATGCAACTTCACTAAATATGTAATTATTTTTAATTTATTTTATTTCATAGATACCTTGGTCATTTGAAATCCTATATGAAAAATAATGTTAGCCTGGAGGCTCTATTTCTGAAGGATATTTATCATAGGAGTATCTTTTTTTTATTCTAGATACTTGGATTATATTGAGACAAGATTCAATCAATTTGAATGGGTTGATGACACATCAACTCAATCTCAACTACACAGGAAGTAAAAAATATTTCATAATATTGACCGATTAGTTGGGAGGATCTCAAATATTACCATGATAGAAATAGAATTATTATAGGAACATAGATATGTTCTACTAAATAGTGAAATTGAAGATCTATTTATTTAAGAGATAAATATACAAAAAAAATTTTGAATGATAATTTTAACATGTAATGAGAAATATATAACAAACCATGTAAATAAAGATATTGTAGAATAGTTTGAACATCATGTAAGTTAATAAATATTGAAATCAATATGTATATTAGGTTGAAACATATATTTTTTAAATGTTATCATGTATATTAGAATGTGGGGAAAGAGAGGAATATATCTATGATGATGCACCCCCAACAAATGAGGTTTGTGTTTGTATGAATCATTTTAGACACCTAAAAAGTTATGTGACAAGAAACTTGTTAGAAACACAAGTGAAAACATGTGGTGGTGTGCTTCTTTGAGTATAGAAATTGGGTTTTATGAAACAAAAATTATTCTTTGTTTCTTTATGATTTTAAATAAAAGTTTCAAATAAAGACATTTCAATTCTCTCAAGAATTTTTTGGTGTAAATTGAAATGATTAAAATGGTTTCTAACCTAATTTTTCAATTTTGAGAGTTTTTTTTACCCTAACATGTCTAGTAACCTTTTATAGGGATGGTTGGGGGTAATGAAATCGTTCAGTTGTAACTTTTGGGATAGTGTATGTGGAGTTTCTTGTTTATGCCTAGTTGTGACCCCTATTTTGTGTAATTGTGGAAATGATATGTTATGTGTCCTGAATGGTTGTATGAAATTATAGAGAAATGCCTCAATGATGACTCTTATCGATAGGGTGACATATGGTAATTATTAAGAATGTGTATTCAGTAATGGGACTAGATGCCCTGTTAGTTCCAGATGATAGGGAGGACGACTAGTCATGCAAGAATATTTCTAACTTTATGCAGTTTATGGATATAGACCTAGGGCGGGCTATGCCAAGTATGTTTGAAATAACCAAGGAGTTCTAGTTGCATCATCCTATGATATTTTCCAAAGATGGTGGGCCAAATATATTTGATTTATGGATTGAGTCTATCTAGACGATTCTAGAGACTCATTTGGAGAAGAGGGTTGAGTTGGAAGTTTATATGTTATAAGGACCAATGAAGTGCTCATGGGATATTCAGGATCAGGAGTAGCAGTTGGAGGGCATGTTATGGAATGATTTTAAGAATAATTTCATAGAACACTTTTACCCTTAGACTTTGTGGTAAGAGAGATATGTAGAGTTTATGAGTTTGACCTAAGGGGATATGTTAGCAATGGATTATTATGAACCCTTTAGCAATTTGATTTTTTTGTTTTGATGTTGTTGATGGAGGAGGCAACTATGACCAAATGTTTTCTGCATGAGATTATATGTGAGATCAAGTACCATGTGAAAATATTTCATTTGAATTTTTTTATTGAGGTAGTGAATAATCATCTCATATATGAGGGTAACCTAAAGGAGACCACTATCAGTGGACATATGATTTCATTTAGACCATATAGAGGTACATATTTTGATAGTAGGAAGCACTGTTATGAGAATTTTTACTAGGGTGGTGGTGGAAAAAGTAACCCATGGAGAGAACTAGTCTCTCAGGGTAGTGATCGAGTATTATTCTATATGTTCTATAGAATGAGTCACATGCATGGTCAGTTCCCTAGACCACCAGTGGGGGGATGATCTTACGGTAGGATATGAAATGTACATAGGTTCTATATGAAACCTCGATAGTTAGGTAGTGATGGGGGGACTAGGCTGATATAGAGAACCAATAGGGGATCTTTCACTTCATATCAGTCTAGCAGTTAGTGTTCCATCGACCATACCAGTCAGGGAAGCAGATGTGATTCTTTCAGATAATAACATCTATAAAAATAGGGTTGTGAATCCCAAAATACTCAAACAAGAACTCATAAAAGAGGGACAGGTTAGCTACTTGAAGTTCAGCCCATACTTAGCGGTGGTGAGGTTGGAACATAGAATATCGAAGGAATGATTATAGTAGTTTCTATTCTTGATATAACATCATTTTGATATAATGTCTTCAAATTCATTTATATCAGATCAACTTTCTAACATTTTGGGTCTAGTGGTGGAGTTCTTGTGTGGGTTTATATTGATTGACACACCATTTGGGGTGAAATTATAGGAAATCTATATTTTTATGGGGTGTTCCCTTGTAGTTGGAAAGCAACATTCCATTTGGGATTTGTACTTACTTAAGATGCTAGGTTTTTACCTGAAACCGCATAGGGTCTAGTTGGTAGCATATCAAGCCCACATTGACTATTACCATTGAAGGGTAACATTCATATCTCCTGAGGGTGACATTTATGTTCACCATGGGGAATTTGATATCAAGTAATACCAAGCATGGCTAGTCCATTATTAGTTGGGAGAGTTTATAGATCTCATTGTGAGTATTATTCTTGATGAAGAGGGGGTGGATCGTGATGTATTATCTATAGTAGTGGATCAGTTGTAGGACATGTTTTTAAGGAGTTATCAAGGATTCCACCTAATATGGGGGATGAGTTTATGATTGAGTTGATTATATGGGTTGAGATAACTTCTATTTCACTTTACAAAATATCCCTAAAAGAAATTCAGAATCATAATAATCAATTAGAGGATTTATAGTATAAATTATTTATACATCCGAGTACATTTCCTTTGAGATATTTAATATTATTTTACAATAATGATGATACAATATTGTGTTTGTGTGTAGATTACCAGAAGTTGAACCAGGTGACTATTAAAAATTGGTATCCTCTTTTGCATATTGATGATCTTTTTGGATTTCTGAGTGGATCTTGTGTATTTTAAAAGATTGATGTGAGATCAGGGTATCATAAATTGAGGGTGAGACCCTATGATATATCAAAAATTACTTTTAGAATCAAATATGTATTGTATGAGTTCATTGTGATTCCATTCAGGTTGGAAAATTCTCTAGCTGTGTTTATAGCCCTAATGAACCTAATGTTTCACCAATACTGGGACCAATTTTTGGTTGTATTTGTTGATAAAATCTTGGTGTACTCATATACTAAATATGATCATGCCAAACATATTGATATCACCCTGAATATACTAAGATATCATAGAATATACACCAATCTATCTAAGTATCATTTCTGGATTATCAAGGTACATTTATTTGGATACATCATCTCTAAATAAGGTGTGGTAGTTTTCCTTAAGAAGGTTTGAGAGGTTGTGCATTGGGATCTTCCTAAGAATGTCTTTATTATCTGAAGATTTTTGAATTTAGAGGGTATAATGTTTGAATGGTTTGAAGCATGTGAAAATGTTTTCTATAAACTAAAGAGGCTTTTGACCACTACACTAATTTTGATTTTACCCAAGTTGGGTAAAGAGTATACCTTGTATTATGATGCATTTGAGATTGGACTTGGGGTTGCGTTGATGTAGGAGGATCAAGTCATGAAGTATGGATCATGAAAGTTGAGGAAACTTGGATAGAATTATCCTATGCATGATCTCAATTGAGCTAAAGTAGTATATTTCTTAAAATGTTGGTGGCATTATCATATTGGTGAGAAGTTTACTATGTATAATGACCATAAGATCCTAAAATATATATTTTATCAGGGAAATTTAAATCTCTAGTAGTGAAGGTGGGTTAAATTTATGAAAATTTTCAACTTTGATCTGGATAATATTCTAGGGAATGGGAATAATGTTGTAGATTCTTTGAGTCAGAAGGAACAGAATCATGTAGTTCATAAGTCCTGTTCTAAATGGAAGACAATGGCCTTGTTTAGTGAGATGCATATAGGTATTTTGGAGGAGTATGAATATATTGTTGGTCAGAGTAGATTAATCAAGAGGGGGGGGGGGAATTGATCATCTATAAAAATTTATGTTAAAAAGTTCACTTAAAAATATTCCCCAATAAAAATGAATATAGACCATTTAATCAAGGTAATACTATTATAAAAGTTTGACTGTTTGAATAACTTCTCATTATATTGATTAATTTTTAGTAATATCAATGTGAGTTATTGATACAACTTTTGAAGCTATTCTAATGAGGCAAAACAGTTATAAATTCAATCCAAGACTAACTATCAATGTAAAATCTAGTGTTTTCTGAAATATATAGTAAATTAGAGACACTAAATTAAAATACACAGTAGATAAAATAAGTGGTTCAGTCTCAAGCCGAGACATAATCCACTCCACTCAGTGATCACCTTCCACCAAGAAGTTTATATTAACAAACTTGATCCACTCTATATATTTGGGTAAACAACAGTACACATGACTGTCCGTGTCACATGACCTCTTCCACTATTCTTCATGGGTATAAACTACTAGGTCATAGAAGGGTCTCTTCCACACTTATTCATGGGAGTAAATAGGTGTAAGAAGTGATGAGAGGAAGGGTATCTTGCATCCTTCAGTTTAATATAGAATACAATGTGTGTTTTAATACAGAAACATGTACATAGATTGAAAGATAAAAAGTACAAAATAGAGAAAGGATGATGAGAAAGGGTTAGAAGTGCTCTGAGTGTTATTCTATGCAGCTCTGGACTTGTAGGATGTAGAAGATGCAAGTATAAAGTCCTCTTGTAAAAAATAGAGTATCGTAAGTCTGGTGCTATGGTTTCCAGCTTGATCGTATAAGCTGTCTAGCTCATGTTATTCTTAGATTTGGTACTATGAAGATGTTTTGGGATCTAATATACGGTAGTCTATCCTTTAGGAATCAAGAGTGCTCCATGTGTTCTTAGGTTGTTTCTTGTTTCATGTATCAGTTCACTTTTAAAACACTCACTCTACTATGCATATATTTTTCCATCCTGACTTATCTTCCTTTTTAATTGTGGGAACACACATTGAAACCGATAGGATGCATGTATTCGGAACCTTGTACTATCAGGTGACATGTCTACAAAGAAACATTAATTATGTCAGTGCCTTTAAATGACTCAAATATGACCGTTAGAAATTAAATTGAAAATGACAAAATTTATTAAATAACGGTGTCACAGTCTGTCTTGAAACAATATCACTTGGAAATGGTGTCCCCAAGAAACAATGTATTCTTCTCTGACTTTGAGTGGTGATACAATCATGATGCTACAGTTTCCTTGAGCTTAGTAACCGATATCATAGATGTAGTGTTAGGATCACAATGTATGGTCCTTTTCCAAACTTTTAATGATGTCTTGGTCATGGTGTATGGGTCACGGTGTATGGGTCACGGTGTCTGGGTTACGGTGTCTCAGTCACGGTGTCTGGGTCAAGGTGTCTGGTTCACAGTGTCTGGGTCACGGTGTCTGGGTCACGGTGTCTGGGTCACGATGTCTGGGTCACAATGTCTGGGTCCTTTTCCAGAAAACCAGAACCGGTGGTAGACTAACGGTTTCTCAGACTTAGCCAAATATTTGTAAATAGTATTAAGTAGTAATATTCATAGAATGAATTAGACTTAATAATTTATAGAAGAAATAATTATAGAACAAAATTAAATATAGTTTACAATAATCAAACATGATTTATAGGAATTAGGATGTTGTGGAAGTTTATTTAAATCATAAAAAAACCAACTATCTCTACACATGATTTGAGATAGATTAAATAGGATTAACATGATTTTTGATCATTAAAACATAAGGAGTCCAAAAATCTCCCCCGTTTTGATGATCACAAATCATAGGAGTTGGAATTCTGTTCTTAGTGCGATTTTCCCCCTTTTGGGATTATAAAAAATATTAGAGAAAAAAAGAAAGAAAAAAGAAGGACAGTAAAAAAGATAATAGACAATAATAGTGCTCATGGAATTAGATGGAAAGATATGTGGAATTACATGCAGTAAAAAAATTAGAAAACATCCCTACCAAGATACATGTTTCACTTTTCTTTAGGACTAGCTGTCTTTTATTTTCCCTTGGTAGTAGCATCATAAGGAGACACAGGAGTAGAAGTAGTGTTTGAAGAAGGGAGTGAGCCAACTATTAGAGATGGAATAGGTATCCCTTCATAAAAATAAGGTTTAAAAGTTGGTTTAGTGGAGGATTGAGGAAAATTTTGGTCAAGGATAATAGGTCTGATCTGGCTCAAAGCCTATGATACAGACATCGAGGTAGATGCAAAACCAATGGATGAGGAGGGAGTGAAACTAGGTCGCAAAGGTGTAGCTACATGAGCCACAATGGCAATGCTTTTCACATGAAGATAAGGTTTCAAAAACTGAATAAAATCAGTAATGATCTCACCACCATACTACATTTCTTTCTCAAAATCATCTTTGTTCTCTATAGACTTGTCCAATAGAGGAGTGAAATATTTAAGCTTTTGGACTTGAGTCTTGAAGGATTGAGTGACAAGAGAAATTTTCAAGTTCTCTACCAGATATTTGAAATTATTGTTCATATCATGATTAGAGAAAATCCTATTAAAGTAGAAATCCATTTTCTTAGTAATTTCTTCCCGAGAATCATTTGCAAGCTTTGAATGAATCCTCACTAATTCAAGGACTCTGTCACTATTCTTGACAACCATAGATAAAATTTCCTTGTCAAAACCACTAAACACTGACTAAAGTTCCTCCTTAACAATAGTTCTGAGTAGATCTCTATAAATGGGTTGAGATGACTGTCCCGAGGCATTAGAGGCTGTAATAGCTAAAGTGAGGGAATTGAGCTGATTTATAACATTCTATAGACATCCCTTGTACTCATCAGTCAGTTTGTTGAGACTAACAACAAGCTCAAAAATCTCATTGACTATCTGGATATTTCCCTCAACCACTTTTTCAAATATTGAAGTCAAGTTCGGTTGAATCAAAGATTAAACTTTCTGTGGAATTTGATTAACATACTCAACAGGATGAGTAATAGGAGCTTGTCCTGATTGCAACACTTTTTGCATATCTTCAACCATAGCTTAGAGAGATTTCACCTCATCACTCAAATGCTTGTTGTCAATTCTAAACCCTTGTATTTCTTAAATCATTTTTGGTTGAATCTGCCATATGATTTTCTCTAACAACAAGGCATCATCACTTTCACTAAGGTTTGTCATAGAAGCATGCTGTGTGTTCATGATATTTTCAAATCAATCTAATAAAGAATATCCAAAGGCTTTCAAATCACTATGACTCATAGAAGAAAAAGGTGTTTGAGAGGGTTTGGGAATAGTAGCTGAGACAGGCTTAGGTTCCTTTGTAGAGATTACTTCTAGTGCAAAAACTGGTTTCAATTGAAACACAATAGATAGGTCCATGCCTTTAACCGAGGCCTCCAGGGAATTATCCATATCAAAGTAGGTAGGAAACTTATATTAGGTATCTACAGTTCTTTGATCAACATGATTATAAACTTCAATACTTTCTATACTGGGGTGCAACTCACCCTCAACAAGTGCATATTTTTCAGGACTAAGAGATTTAGTCCTTTGATATGTTTCTAAAATTTCATCTCTAATAATATTATCCATTTCTTTTTTAGCCAATTGGAAGGCTTTTTCCATTATATCCTCATTAGATAGGATAGTTTCAAGATCATCTTGTTCCTTTAAATGTTCCTCAACCACAACCTCTTTCTCAGTAGAAAGTTCTTCTTCTAGATGCTCCTTGGGTACAACATTTTCTTTTACACTAACAACATATTCTTTTCCAGAAGAAGGTTCTTCTTATAAATTATCATTTTCTTCAGTAACAAGTGACTACTTCTCAAATATGTTTCGTGGAAAAGGTAGACCACTGTCTTATTTTCCCAAGACAGTTTCTTCCATAGGTGCAACAACTGCCTTTTCTTCTTCAACAAGACAGTCAACAATTTCATATGGTTCAAAAATAGGATCAGATATATTATTAGGTCTTGAAGGATGCTTAAATAGATTAAACCTTTCATATATCATTTCATTGTCCTCCACCCAAGCCTTTTTCCAATGATTTTAACTCATTTTCAGCCTTTTAACTGTATCCTTTGAGATACAGAACTCATGGTCTTTGATGAATTATTCTTTCGGTCCAACCATTCCTTTAGAATACAACATTGTAGAGATTTACCTTGAATAGAAAAAATAGGTAGACTTTGAAGTTGTCTTAATAAATTCACACATGTGAAGTATAATATTCTTACAAAGGTTAATATTGTGCCCATTTTTCATAAGATGTATTAAAAATACATCTTGATACTTGAGGGTAGAAAAATCTCATTTCCTTGGACTAATCTGATTCAAGATAAACTTAAATAGAAACCACATTTCACCATCTAACTCAACAGAAATTGTACTTCTTTTCTTCTTATTTCCAGTCAAATCTCCTAGAGCCTTTTATAAGACAAAAATATCACTTGGAAGAGGGGGACCTCTCTGGTAGTCCTAAAAAATTCCGTCATGAGGTATCTATAGGCAGTCATCCCATAACCTCAAGGAAAAAGTATATCTTTTTCCATTATTCCATCTTCTTACAACAAAACCATCTTCTGTATTGAATGAAAACTGAAAAAATTGACAAAATTGAGAAACAAGTTTTGGATAAATTGTCCTAGTCTCTTTTGTAAACAAGTTATTCCATCCCTGCTCTTACAATAATTTCAAAACTAAATACATACTTGAAAAGAAACACTTATTAAAGATTTCCTTTTCTGGTACTAATATTCTATCAACAAGATTTGGGTTCAATAGTCCTTTGGGCGCTACCTTCGATCCCCTTTTCACTTTCTTATTAGATATGTACTTATCAGGAGTTGATGAAGATGAGCACTTCATTCTGGGCATTCAGCGAGGTTTAGAGAGAGAGATGAAGGGTTAAAGGAGGACTTACAGTTTGAAAAAGAGATGGGTTTTTTGTTTTGAGAGAAAAGAGTTTGAGTGAAGAAAAGAGAGAAAGATATTTCATTTTTATCATTTAGGGATTTCAAGCGTCGCAAATTCAAAATTGTGGGATAAAAAAAATAAATAATCAACACAACGATATGAGTAATAAAATACAAATAAAATGAAAAAGTGTCATTACGGTGAGACAAGAACAAATTGTCATGGTGAGACCAGAACAGATTGTCATGGTGTCATCTTTACGGTGTGTCTCCAAATAGTGAAATCGTATCATTTGAAACAGTAAGTGTAAGACAGTAACTGAGATACAGTAACCGTGAGACTGTAAACATGAAACAGTAAGTTTTGAAATAGTAAATTTTTGAAAATAGTACATTTTATACTTGAGATTTATCACTCCTAATTCATGTATAATGTAATCTATCCTTTCAGAATTTAATGGTTTGGTGAATATATCAGCAAGATGATATTAAATTCTAATAAATTCAAAAGTGATATCACCTTTTTGATAATGGTCTCTCAAAAATTAATTTCTTACATCAATATGTTTGTCCTAGAGTGTGAAAGAAGATTTTTTGAAATGTTAATTGCACTTGTATTGTCACAATTTATGGGTACATGCCTGAATTAATATCTATAATATAGTAATGTGTGTTTCATCCACAAAATTTGTGCACAACAACTACCAGTAGCTATGTATTTAGCTTAGTCAGTAGAAAATGCAACAGAGTTTTGTTTCTTACTACACCATGATACTAGAGACTTACCTAAAAAGTGACATGTTCCAGAGGCTCTTTTTATATATAACTTACAACCACCCAAATCAGCATTAGAATAGATAACTAACTCAAATTATTTTCCTCTAGGATAGAATATTCCTAGATTGGGTGTATGTTTGAGGTATTTGAAAATCCTTTTAACTGTATTTAAGTGATATTCCTTAGGGTTTTCTTGATAACAAACACACATACATACACTAAACATAATGTCAGGTCGACTAGTAGTTAAGTAGAGTAAGGTTCCAAACATTCCTCTATAAGTGGTCTGATCAACATATTTTCCATCTTCATCAAGATCCAACTTACAAGTAGTACTCATTAGAGTATCACTACTTTTAGTGCTATCCAAGACAAAATGTTTTAATAGATCTTTAGTGTATTTTCTTTGATTTAAAATAATACCATCTTTATTTTGAAAGATTTGAAATCCAAGAAAGAATTGTAGTTCACCCATTAAACTCATTTCAAATTCATTTTGCATTATTTCAGAAAACTCAATACATAAATAATTTTTTGAATATCCAAAAAAATATCATATATATAAATTTGAACTACTAAAACATCACTGTAAATTGGTTTTATAAAAAGGTTAGGATCATCTATACCTTTTTTAAAACCTTTGGAAATAAGAAAATTACTTAATCTATCATAACAAGCTCTTGGAGCTTGTTTTAAACCATACAAAGATTTTGATAATTTGGAAACATGGTTTGGAAAGTGAGGATTTGTGAAACCAAGGGGCTGTTCAACAAAAAAAATCCTTATCTATATAACCATATAGGAATTCACTCTTGACATCCATTTGATATAGTTTGAAATTTAGATGTGCAACATAAGAAATCAGGATTCTAATGGATTCAAGTATAGCAACATGTGCAAAGGTCTCCTCATAGTCAATTCCTTCTTCTTGACTATAGACTTGTGCAACCAATATAGCCTTGTTTCTAACTATGTTACCAGCTTCATATATCTTATTTATAAACACCCACTTAGTTCCTATGGTGAATATGTCTTTGGGTCTCTCAAAAAGTTTCCAAAATTTCTTCCTTTCAAAATGATTAAGTTCTTCTTGCATAGCCATCACCCAAAATTCATCATTGATAGCATCATTAATGTTTTTAGGTTCAAGTTGTGACAAGAAAACTTGATGTTAAACCTAATTTCTAAGAGAATCTATAGTTTGAGTTCCTTTATCTAAATATCCTACAACTACATCTAAAGGATGGTTCTTAAGGGTTCCAACATCTCTAGAAAAAGAGGGGTTAGTGATTTTAGGTTCTTCAACAGGTTCTAGTTCATTATGAATTGAATATGGAGAATTTCCAGAACTTTGTTTTTTTACAGATCCTTTACAGGATAGTTGTAGGGGTTAACATTGATGTCCTAATTTGACATATCATTCTCAAGATTCTCTAGAGAGGTATTAGGATCTTGTGGATTTTTCTCATCAAACATGAAGTGGAAAAATTCTTCCATACATTTAGTTCTTTTGTTAAAAACTCTACAGGATTTAATAGAGATTTAGTATCCTAAAAACTTTCCTTCATCACTCTTAGATACAAACTTTTCAAGATTGTCTTTAGTATTAAGGATATAAAATTTTCAACCAAAGACTTTAAAGTATCTTACTTTGGGTTTTATATTATTCCATAGCTCATATGAAGTTATTTTAATAATTGGCTTAATAAACACTCTATTAATAATATAACATGCTGTATTTACATCTTCAACCCAAAAATAAATAGGTAAGTCATATTCACTGAGCATAGTTCTAGAAATTTCTTGCAAGGTTATATTTCTTCTTTCTACAGCTCCATTTTTTTGAGCCGTTCTAGGGGCAGATAAATTATGACTAAATCCATTTTTTGAGTAGAAGGATTCAAACTCTTGATTTTCAAACTCACAGCCATGATCACTCCTTAAAGATTTAATTCTAAGACAACTAATATTTTCTATAGTTTTAGCATATCTGGTGAAATAATAGCAGGCTTCACTTTTGTGAGCCAAAAAGAAGGTCCAAGTATATCTAGAAAAGTAATTTACAAGAACATAAACATAGTGCTTCCCATTTAAACTAGAAACTTTAGATGGTCCAAACAAATCCTTGTGAACCAATTCGAGAGTTTGATAAGTTGAAAATTCTTTATTTGGTTTGAAGGAATTTTTTTGTTTCTTTACCTTCTAACAAGGATTACAAACTTTATCGTTTGGAAACTCAAGTTTGGGTAGATCTTTGACTAAACTTTTTCAAGTTAACTTTCTAAGAGAGTGAATATTACAGTGTCCTAGTATTTTATTCCAAGGCCAAGAATCATTGTGAAATACACTTAAAAATAAAGAATTTTGATAAATTAAGAATCTAGTTTAACAGAATATACATTATTATTTCATAATGTAGAAAATACTAATTCATGTTTAGAATTAAAAACATTACAAGAATAATTTTGAAATTTTATATGAAATCCATCATCACATAATTGTGAAATACTAAGAAGATTATATTTTATTCCATCAATAAAAAGTACTTTGGAAATTAAAACTGAGTTAGAGTTACTAATTTGGAAAAGGCCAATGATTTTTACTTTATCATTGTCACCAAAGGTAAAATTTTCACCATAATTTTTTATTAAGTTCTTGAATCATGAATAGTCTCCTATAATGTGTCTTTAACACCCACTTTCCAAGTACCATAATCTTTTATAGGAGCTCTTTAAAAAAATTTCCTACAAAATAGTCATATAAAAATAGACTTTGGTACCCATATTTGTTTGGGTCCAGTAAAATTAGTAACTAGTACTTTAGGAACCCAAATCTTCCTCATAGGTTTCCTATAAGAATTATGTATTGTATTTGAGAAATTAAATCTATTTAGTCCAGAAAAAATTGAAATAGTAGAGAGTGTATCATAATTGGAACTAGTAGAATGTTTTCCTGAACTAGGAGTAAAGTTGTGTGTTCTAGATTTAGAAACAAAATTGGTTTTTCCAAAATTTCTTTTACCAAGTTGAAAGCCAATACCTGTATTATATATAGGGTAAATATTTTTACCTAGAATTTGTACCAAGGTATCTTTACCATTAGTAAACCTTTCAAGTTCATTTTTCAATTACTCATTAGATAGATTTAATTCATTGCTTTCTTTGGGTAATTGAACATTTTTCTCTCTTTCTTCAAAAAGTTCAGATTCAACAGTTGAGGTAATAGCATACTGTTACATTAAAGAATTGTATTTAACTTTTAGTTCATTATATGTCTTTTCAATCATATTGAAATTCTCAAATATTTATTCTTTATACATATTTTCAGAATCACTTTCATCTCTAGAATAATAGGAATTTTGTATAGGAGATTCCAGGGTTACCTCATATGTGTTTGTTATAAAACACATATTGGATTTGTTAGCCTCTTCATGGTGTGAAGAATCTGAGTCACTTGAGATGTCCTTATAATCACTCCAAGTTCCTTTCCTTTATTTTTTATACTTTCTATCTTTGTCCTTATATTTTTTTTATTTGAGCTTGGGGCAGTCTAACTTTTCATGTCTCTTTTTCTTACATTCATAACATAATATCTCATCAGACTTTTAATTTCTTTTCCTATATTTCTTCCAGCTTCCCTTTTGATCATATCTTCCTTTGAATTTAGGATTTATAATTTTTTTTTCCATTTGTAAAATTTATTAAACCTTATGTCTAATTGGGCCATCCCCTCATCACTGTCAGGTGAAGATTGTTAAATACTGGAACTTTCTACAGAAACTTACAGTTTCTCCTTTTCTTTGTGTTTAGAGTTGGTGGTATTGAATGCCACATATTTTCTTCTGGGTTCATCCTCTTATTCCTTATTGACTTTCAGCTCCTCTTCATACATCATTAGTTTCCCAATGAGTTATTCTACAGGTAATTTATTGATGTCACATGACTCTCTAATTGAGACAGAGGTTCTTCTCCATATATCAGGTAGGCATATGAGAATCCTCATAATTTGTTCTTTGGATGTAATTTCTCTTCCAAGAGAGATCATTGTGTTGGAAATTTCTTTGAACCTAAGATACATGTAAGAAATTGGCTCATCAGGCTTCAATTTAAAGTTATCATATTTAATAGTATAAGTATTGAGTCTCATTTCTTTCACACTAGAAGTTCCTTCATGTGAAATAAACAAAGTATCCCAAATTTCATGGGCAGTTTTACATGCATATTTTTTGTTTAATTCCAAATCTCCTAAAGACAAATATAAGGCATTCATGGATTTTCAATTATTTTTATAAGCAGTCTTGGTTGGGTCATCCCATGTAATTCTATAAGTAGCAAGAATCTTATACTCACCTACAATTGAAAACCAAATTTCAAAAACTATACTTTCTAAATGCATTTTCATTTTCATTTTCCATTGGGCATAATTAGTTCCATTAAAGAATAGTGGTCTGTTTGTTACAACAACTTCAAGTATATTATCCATAATAAATAAATACTTTTAAAGATCTATAAATTTAGAATTAACAGAAATTTATAGATCTTTATAGTAAAAATAAAATAACTGTTGAATATATTTAAAAACAAAATCTTAATAAGAATAAAATCTTTTGATACCAAATGTTGGTCAGAGTAGATTACTCAAGAGGGGGGGGGGGGTGAATTGAGTATCTATAAAAATTTCAGTTAAAAAGTTCACTTAAAAATGCTTCCCCAATAAAAATGAATACAACCCAGTTAATCAAGGTAATACTATTATAATAGTTTGACTATTCAAATAACTTCTATGAATATTGATTAATTCTCAGTAATATCAATGTGAGTTATTGATACAACTTTTGAATCTATTCTAATGAGGAAAGACAGTTATAACTTTTATCCAAGACTAACTATCCAAGTAAAATCTAGTGTTTTCTGAAACATATAGTAAATCATAGACAAACTAAATTAAAAGACACATCAGATAAAACAAGTGGTTCAGTCTCAATCCGAGACCTAATCCACTCCACTTGGTGATCAGATACCACCAAGAAGTTTATATTAATAAACTTGATCTACACCCTGAATCGGGGTAAATAAAAGTACATAGGACTTTCTAGGTCACACGACCTCTTCCACTATTCTTAGTGGTTATAAATTACTAGGTCACACATGGAAATATTCCACAATAACACATGGGAGTAAATAGATGTAAGAAGAGATGAGAGGAAGGATATCTTGTATCCTTCAGTTTAATAAAAGAGACAATGTGTGTTTTAATACAGACACACACACACACTGCTCGAAAGATAAAAACAGTACACAACAGATCAAGGATGATGAGAAAGGGTTAGAAGTGCTCTGAGTGTTATTATATGAAGCTATGAACTTTTAGGATGAATCAAATGAAAGTATCGAGTCCTCTTATGAAAAACAGAGTATCTCAAGTATGGTGTTCTGGTTTCCAACTCGATGGTATAAGCTGTCTAGCTCGTCTTCTTCATAGAGTGGGTACTGTGAAGATGTTTTTGGCTCTGATCTACACTAGTCCAACCTTCAGGAATTGAGAGTGCTTCATATGTTCTTCATCTATTTCTTGTTTCTTGTATCAGTATGCTTTCAAAACACTCACTTTACTACACATATATTTTTTCAGCCTGACTTATCTTCCATTTTAATTGCGAGTGCACACATTGGAATCGACATAATTCATGTATTCTGCACCTTGCACCTTGTACCACTACTAGAAAATGGACCTATCCCCACAGTTTTCCTCAAAACCGTGGGGATAGGTACCCCCTATACCCACGTTTTTGGAAAACCTTGGGTATAGGTCAATTTTTAAGACCTATACCCACGGTTTTCCAAAACCGTGGGTATAGGGGGGTCTATCCCCACGGTTTTCCAAAACCCTGGGGATAGGTCTTGAAAATCGACCTATACCCACAGTTTTCAAGAACCATGGGTATAGGGGTACCTATCCCCATGTTTTTCCCCAAAACCGTGGGGATAGGTCTAGGATAAAAAACCTATACCCACAGTTTTGAAAAACCGTGGGTATAGGTTTCACATGTGTGCGTGGGAATTTTTTTTTTCCGCGGGAAGGATTTTTTTTGGCGGGAGTCCTATACCCATGATTCTTCCCTCTATAACCACAGTTTATATAACTATATTTAAATAAATATAAATATATATACAAATAATTGATGGTAGGGTAGTGGTTAGACGCGGTACTTTGCAGCGAAGTGGTCGCGAGATCGAAACCCACCTGTGGAATTATTTTAGGATCTATACCCACGGTTTTGAAACCGTGGGTAAAAGATATTGACACCATGGAAATTGGGAATGTTTTGTTGACACGGTGGCAGAACACCTATACCCACGGTTTTGGAAAACCGTGGGTATAGGATGGGGACATATCCCGACGCCGTTCCAGCCCACGGTTCCCAAAACTGTGGGTATAGCCTATACCCACGGTTTTGAACCGTGGGTATATGCCATTTTTCCAGTAGTGTACCTTCAGGTGACATGTCTATAAAGAAACATTAATTATGTGAATTCCTTTAAATGACTCCAATATGACCGTTATAAATTAAATTGAAAATGAAAAAACAGATTAAATAACGGTGTCACAGTCTGTCTTGAAACGATATCACTTGGAAACAGTGTCACCACCAAATAATGTCTACTTCTTTTCCTATAACACCCCTACCCCAATTACCCAGAGTTGGTGCATTATTACATAACATGGACATGATCACAAGGGATCAAATCCCAAAATACTGATCAGTTTAGTATCCTTGGAAGTACTAGATACATTCATAAGTTTTACATTACATCATGAAATAAAAACATCAACAACATTTTGTCCCCTTTTTAACACACTTATATCCTTAGACTATCCCTACAGGTCAACCATAAAATACATATTCACATCCTATGAAAAATAAAACATAGAATGGGGTGAGATCAGATGCTCAATAAGGATAACAATATAGAGGAAACTTTCATAAATAAACATAAACATTTAAGGAAATGTATAAGACTAAAACAAAATCCTTTTAAAATTAAACTTCAGCATAATATGGAAAAGATAAAATCAAATAATTCCATTTACTTATTCTAATAGATATTCTACTAGTCGAATAATCACATTCAATATCAATAGCCACTTTCATAATGACAGAATCCATAATTCCAGAATTCATAACCACATAGTCAAGGCATTGTTCCAAGTCTACAAATAATATTTTGTTAAGGCCTTGTTCCAAGAAACTAGTTTGTCTCATGAGACCTACTGATGCATCTAGGAACTATATAATTCTCCACCCATCACTTACTTAGTCTAATGTGTTCCTCATATGAAAAGGTTTAAACATAACATAAAAATTCGTATTAAAACTAGCATATGAAATGTCAATACTTTATCCATAAACCATGAATGGTATAAAAATAACACATCTACAGCAAAAAATATCCTAAAACCTTCAATACAATATGGAATATTTTTATAATAAATCAACCTTTATCAAGAATAATATCCTGTAAAGGATGTTGACATAGTTGAAAATGACCAGTAAAAATCTTTGAAAGAAATATCCATTTTTCATGAAATCATTTAAAATTCACATAATTTATAAATAAAGTCATTTAAAATATAGTTTTTAATCAAAGTTTCCCATACCAATTTGAAACTTTTGAAAGGAATTAACATTTTAAAACACTCATGTCCATATAAATAAATCCTTAAAACCATTTTAAAAACATGGACATTAATGAGAAAGGTTTAGAAGAATAAATCTTTAAAACATTTAAAATGATGTTTTATTAAAATATTACCTTAAAAAAATCCATTTTAAAACTCTTATGAAACATGTACATGGATAATAAATATGTCCCAGTAGATACTTATGTAAAAACAACCTCGGATAATAAAGAGATTTTGAAATTAACCCTTACCTTGTAATTTTCCTTGGCTGAGGGTACGTTAACCTCCTATATAATAGTTAAATAATTGTTATTAAATTATACAAGAACCATATATGTAAATATTATATCATATATGATCTTATAATATTGCTTTGTTAATAATATTTTAGTAGTATCATTGTTTTGGGTATTAACTGATTCATTTTCCTTTATATGATTGGTTGCATAAGCCATGTCTGTTATGAATAAGATGTATTTTATTCATATAAATAATGATATTATGTTAATAAATATTATTTTTAATCATAAAATGAAAATTATTCTTGAATTATTACGATGGGGAATGAATCTCATCGCGTTCGTGGAGTCGGTAATCCGTACATACGCACGAGTGATAATATCATTTTATTGATGGTGAAATCGTAGGTAATTGGATGGTATATCATATATACAGAATTATTAACATGTTATATTTATTATTTATATCAGTTATACTCATTATTATACCCATCCAAATAATTAAGTGTTTGAATAACAAACTACACCACGACATGGAGACGGTAAGCCGTACATACACACGTATGGTGACTTTGTGATTTATAGGATGGATAGAATAAAGAATATGGTTGTACCATATTTATAATAACATCTCATTATGTATAATGTACTAGATTTATTATTTTGGTATGGAAAAAACAAATAAAGAGGAAGTGGAAGAAGAAAATAACTTAAAAGAGGGTGGTGAAATTATTACCTATACTTCAGGTGTTTGCTTTTGAGTTGATCAAAAGGGATCCTTAGGTTGGATTTATGATCAAAGTAAGGACTCTAGTTTGAAGTTAGGTAAGTGTTGAGGATATTTGGGCAGGGTTAGGCTGAGAAAAATTTCTTTGGAGGCGTGAAATTAAGATAAGGGAATGTTCCTTTTTATAAGAGAGGTGAGTGTCACTTTAGGAAAATCTTGAAGTATTATTTTATAATAAACCCATTTTTAGTTTATAATGTCACCAAAATTAATTATTTATAGGATATGGTGAGAATGAATAAAAAATATCTCAACCAATAGGTTTTAGACAGGTTTAGGTCATCATATTAACCTTATCTTTTATATTTAACTCTTAGTTAAATAGTTTGTCATTTACCATGTCTCTTTGTATTTTTAATATTATATGGTTAATAAACTTACTATAAAAAGTGAAGAGAGCCCCAAGTGGTTCATTATTAATATATATAACCTTATCTAAGTCCTTTGGTCGAACCTTAGATATTTAGGAATATTATATCAATTAATAATATAGTATTTTTTTTAAAAAACTCAATTATGTCAATTTTGACACTATTTAGTATTTGGTTTTTGTGAAAATCATAACAACATGATTAATTCAAAAAAAATTATTTAATCAACCCTAACATGTCTTATTAACCTATAAAATTAGCTTAATTTATCAAAAGTCTCAAATTAAATTTATTTAGATATTTATAATATCAATTATTTTAATCTTTCATTAATAAGGTAATTACTGCACCATCATTGTTTCATAAATAAATTTAATTATTTAATGTCTAAAAATTATAAATAAAATACCATTATGTAGGAAATCTATTTATATTTATAATGAATATTTATAGTCGAATTTATCTTATGTATAACCCTATATTAAAAATGGTCTAGTTATTAAACTTTGAATTTAACTCTTTTAACTCTTCTTTAAATAAAATAATAATAAATGTCCTAATCTAATACAAGTGGAACAAAGAGGATCATATTTTATTTCTAAGATTGTTTTGGTTCGAATTACACATATCCAATAGAATTAGGACATGTATTAGGGTAATTATGATTTTCATTTTTACCCTTAATTACCCTATTTTATTTTAAACCTAAGATAATTTCGATATTTTGAATTCAAAAATAAAGTCCATTTTGAAAAATAAAATTTATAAAATTTCATAAAGTGGGTATTAATATTTATAATGGTTAGTTTGATTGGTCGCGGTGTATTTGAATCTCAAATTGCGTACAATGCAAGATATTTCATTATTCAAAGGGAAACGTACCATGGATGCTTGGGGTGTTATATTCTCCCCTCTTTAAAATAATTTATTCCTCAAAATTCCTAGAATATTACTGCATAAAAAGATTTGGGTGGTTCTTCATCATAATTTCCTCGGTTTCCCAAGTTTCCTCTTCCATTTTTTGATTTCTACATCGTAATTTTACCAGATGAGTCGTCCGGTTTCTCAACACTTGTTCTCTGGTATCAAGAATTTTGATAGGCTCTTCACAATAAGACAGGTTAGGTTCCAGTTCAATTTCCTCATAGGTGAGTACATTCGTTAGGTCAGACAAGTATTTTCTTAACAGTGATACATGGAACACATAATGAACTTTGGAGATACTTGAATTCATTTCCAAATTATAAGCTATAACTCCAATTCGTTCTAGAATTTCGAAAGGTTCGATGTACCTAGGACTCAATTTACCCTTTTTACCAAAACATATTACACCCTTCGATAGAGATACCTTCATGAAAACATGGTCTTCTACTTGAAATTTAAAATACTTCCTTCGGTTATTGGCATAGCCCTTTTTCCTACTTTGCGCTGCTTTGATGTGGGTTTGGATAACCTTCACCTTTTCCATTGTTTCCTCAAAATGTTCTGGGCCTACAAGTTTTCTTTCACCAAAATCATCCCAACAAGTTGGTGTGCGACATCTATTTTCGTATAACGCTTCATATGGTGACATCTGAATAATTGAATGGAATCTACTGTTATTGGAAAATTATACTAGAGGTAAATATTGATTCTACATACCTTTAAAGTCAAGTGAGCAAGATCTCAACATGTCTTCTAGGGTTTGAATAGTCTTTTCTGATTGTCCATCTATTTGAGGGTGGTAGGAAGTGCTCAAACGAAGTTCAGTATCCATGGCGTTTTGAATAATTTTCCAGAATCTTGATGTAAAACATGGATCATGATCAGAAACAATTGATCGAGTTACTCCATGAAGTCTTACAACTTCATTAATATATAGTCTTTCCATGCGTTCAAGTGGTAAATCATCTCTTATAGTAAAAAAATGTCCTGACTTGGTAAGATGATCTACAAATCCTATATTGAATCATTACTTCTAGGAGTCTTTGGTAGCCCCATGACAAAGTCCATCATAATATTATCTCATTTCCACTCAGGTATGGGAAGAGGTTTCAAGACTCCTCCAGGCTGTTGCCTTCCAGATTTCACTTGTTGAAAAACCATACATCCTGACACAAAATCAGAAATCTCCCTTTTCATGTTGTCCCACAAAAAATGTTCCGTCAAATCTCTATATATCTTGGTGATCCTAGGGTGTATAGAGAAATTGGATCTATGAACATCATCCAACAATTCCCCTTTTAGATCAGGTATACCAGGAACACAAAGTCTCTTCACAAATTTCAAAATTCCATCTTCATATATGAAGTCACTCAATCTCCCCTCATCAATAGATTTAATCTTCTTTTGAAACTCCTTATCATCAGTATGAGAAATCTTTATCCTTTCTAGTAAATATGGTTTGACAACCATTTTAAAAATTATTGATGTTTCACCTTCCATGTTTATTCCCATATCTATCTTTACTAGATCCATAAAAATAAGATCCCTTTCAACTCTCATGTTGTTCAAAACTCCATGATCCTTTCTACTCAAAGCATCTTCCACCTTATTTTCCTTTCTCGGGTGGTATTTTATAGTGAAATCATAATCCTTGAGTAGTTCCAACCATCACCTTTGCCTCATGTTGAGTTCTTTTTGTGATAAAATATATTTCAAACTCTTGTGATCAGTATAAATCTCACATTTTTCACCATAGAGATAGTGTCTCTGTTGGATTTGGTGGAATAAAACCAAATACTTTGTACTTTATTCATTAATTAATAGTTTATAACATCTTGATTGTTCTTCTATGTGACAATGCATGTGATAATGTCCTAAGGATAGCTATTGCAGTAAAGGGTCATATCAGATCCCAACAATGATGAGAACCCGGAAGTGGCATAACACTGTTATTGAATATATAATCTGTGTCCAGATGATGTTATTTGGGGTCAAAAATAATATAGGCCATTAGGGGAGAGTACTCATAAAACATTGTGTCACCTTCTCATGGTGTGTGCCCTTGGTAATATCCAGGAGGATATTATGAGAACGAGACCCACCAGTAGGAAATCCACATTTCATAGTGTCATTGGATATTCCTATTTGCGGACGTGTGTATTGGTACATAAAATTTAAGATTATTATTAATGTGTATTACAACTTGCACACTTAGATGTATTGATGAAAACTGTGATGACACACTGTTCGAAGCAAGGTATGATACGTTGGGTGCGTCATGAGTGATACTACATTAATAGATAATACGAGAAAGGATTTTTCACTTATCTTCCATAACAAAAGTAGATATCTCATGCCCTTTGATGGAATTGATATATCCTAAATAAATCCATGGCCATGGTGAGGAATGGGCAAGTTGAATTCCAGAAAGTCAAAGAAAGAATAATAGAGCACATGGGTTGATGGCACTAGCATGCAACCCGCTTGATTCGAGATATTGAGACAAAGGGATTAAATTACACGGTAAGCATTCGTATGAGGTGACACGTCAATGTGGTGTCAACTTCTTTCTCTTGGTGCCTTGACCCATTTTTAGACAATAATCTTGGACTTTAGGCAAGCCCGTCTATTGCCAATGAGAAAGAGGCCAAGAGGGTCACACACTAAGTGTATCTAAGTATCTCAAGTAGAATAAATATTATTCCCATATGTGGTTTAATAATTATTCAAGGAAGCTTACATCATTTAAATTTTGGAGGAATAATAAAATGAAAACAAGATATACACGTCGTGCACATTGAATGTACACATAGTGTCGTTTTCATTTTGGAAAGGAAATGAAAAATGAGTACACAGTGTGTATTAATGATTACACACTGTGTAGTTTTTCCAGTCGGGATTTTGAGGAAATAAAAACATTTTATTAAATAATATTTATTATAATTAGCATGGGATCATTTCAAGGAATTAATGATTTGACATGGGGGTTTTCAATAAGATTTAATTTAATAAATAAAATGCATAACACATTTATTTATTATCATAACTCTATAACCTCAAACCCGATTATAAATATCATCACAACCCCAACAATTTTCCCTAATCGTTGTGCACAACAATTCTGGAGAATTCTCTCAAGACCAAAAGAACTCCTTCCTCTAAAAATGATCTCAAGACCGAGAGAGATCCTCCGCCATCGGATCAAGGCGATCTAAGGCAGAAAACGCAAGCAAAGGATTCTCCACACTAGCACCCAGAGATTCCTTTGGCGACGTCTAGAGATACATGGAGCACATGTGGATCACCGCTAGAGGAATCCTACACTTGGATTCTACGACGTAACAACAGATCAAATTTGATCGTGACCAGAGACATCAACGGAGAAAGAATTACATTAATTAAATTCTTGTCAATTAATTAAATTAATTATAACCAACATATGATGATCCTTATTTGTGGTTCTAGGACTATTCTTCTTCTTTTTCTGGGATTCGATCCATGGAGTCTAGAGTTTATCATCGTATTGATCCCAGATTGATCATTTCTAATGACAAAAACTCAAGTGGGTACATCCACCCATGAGCTTCCATTGCGCCTGGAACCTACAAGTGGTATTAGAGGGAGTCATATCGTTGATTATAATTATTTAGTTTTTTGTTGGTGACTTACGCATTTAAGAATTTAGTTTTTTCAATTCAAGTTAATCATTCTTTAAATTTGGATCTCAAGATCTGTTCCTCCTCTCTCGTTTCTCTTTCACTTTACAGAAAAAAAATTTTCTTTTAATTTTTATTAAAATAAAATAGGGGATCTCATCCGGAGGTTCCAAAAATTCCTTGATGTACAACACTAGAATACATGGCGTGTATTCAGAAGTATACGCCATGTAGTCTAGGTTAAATGCTTTGGAATGATCTGCCAAATCAGGTCGTGTAAAAGGATCCTACCTAAGTCATAAATGACACTGTGTATTGATGAAGAACAGGTGGCACGTGGTTTCTGTATTACATGCTGTGTGGTCCAATAAACACGGCGTGTAGTCCCTTCGGGTTAGGGTTGGACCGTGTACCCCGTACACGGCTTGCCTGGCCGGAAACCGTGTAATGCAGACACTACACAACGTGTGTCCCACTGAACATGCCATGTACTTTAGAAATTTCCTAATTAAAAAACACTCCATGTCCTCAGGGATGTACTTAGTATGGATGGTGAAAAAAATTACACTCCGTGTAGTCGGAACTATATGTCGTGTACTCATCAAAATTAAATAGATTTATTAAAATTTATTATTATATTATACAAACCCTTGAGACATGTACCATAGTGAAAGCATAAAGTTGAGGCACAATATGTGATAGGTGTTTTATATATATGTGTTTAATTTAATTTCTGTGTAAATGAGAATTCAATGGGTTTCCTCCAAGGTATAAGATACATACAAAGATAATTTTAAATGAATTTATATGTTTAAAATTATGATGGATGAGAATCTCAAGGAAATTCATAAAAAGTATTTAAGATAAAATTACTGATTAATTAAATATAATTAATTGATTCGATCGTGATTTATCTTAAAAAAGAATGATTAAATAATTGAATGCTATTTTTATTTATGCGTAAATATCGTTGCATGTATGGATGATCATGAGCTAGACCAAGACCTTTGTATCTGAATGGTTTATTTTAATTAATTTATTTAAATTAAATTTGTTGGCCTGCGAGCCTTCTCCTCATTAATATGTAAGGCCTACAAGCCCAAGGTTTATTTTATATAAAAACCCCATTTTATCCCTCACCTATGTTTGAGATAAATGCATATGTAATGGATGGAGCTCCCAAGCTAGTGGAGGTGGCTCAATCCAGGCACAAAGGTGAAACCAATCGAAGGAGATACAAAGGTGGATAGGTGGAAAACTATAAACATGAACCTGAAAGGTTCAAGGTGTTTCTCCCCTAGGTCCTGGTTTAGTTTATCAACTGCTAGATAGACTAACCAATAGAAAAAGCTCATGATCATACCATTTATTTTATTTCTATCAGTTGCATGGTTTATTTATTGTAGGTGTGTTGTCATGATCACACAATTAATGAATTAAACAAGCATGCAAGATGGAACTAAAATAAGACCGTCTTATGCGTAAAATATTATCTTAGACATGGTTAATCACTTAAGTATATCCCAATTAATATTAACAAGAATGTAATAAAATATAATAAATTGGAAATTTATGTATAAGGATAAAATCCTTCAAATAAATATTAAGTCGGTATAGCCTTCTATAATCTTAGTTAGAATCGAATCATAGTTTAAAGTGCTTGACCAACCCTAGTTGGGGTGCTTTCAATTATCGGTGAATTCTAATTCAAGGTGTTGGGTTGACTTGACTTGGTTCACATCAAGGGTTGACTGCCATAGCAGGACTTGGAGTGACCAAGAGGAAAAGGTTGAGGAAATCCAAAATAAAAGGATTTCAGGATTGGGGAGTCCACTCAACGGATCAAGGCGTTTCATGTTAATGCAGTTGGAATTTGGAATGCCTACATAAAACCCTTAAAGTTTCTTGACCAACCCTATTTGGGGTAATGAAAAGTGAAATATGGATCCTTTCCACTAGAATATTTAGGCAATAGAATATTCCGAAGTCAATGGTGAGGGATATTGGATTTAGATAAAATAGTGGTAGACTAATAAGTATTAATTTATTTATTTGTCTCAGTTTTATCATAATAAAGTACTAAACCTTTAATCATCTTAATTTGTATAAATTGAAATAAAATGACTTCAAACAAATCATTGCGAACCATACTTGAGAAGGAAAACCTTCTCACTAGTACCAATTTCCAAGAGTGTCAGAGGTGTTTACGCATCATCCTTCACCACAAGAGGAAATTACATGTGCTAGAAGAGATAGTTCCAGTTGTACCTGAGAAAGAGGCCAATTATGAGGAATCATCTTTCTATATGAAACACATGAATGATACCACAAATGTCCAGTGTTTCATGCTATCAGCCATGTCTAATGAGCTCTTGAAGCAACATGAAAACATGGACGCGTATAGAATGATGTCTCACCTTAAGGATCTCTACCAAGAGAAGGCGAGACAGGAGAGATATGAGATCTACAATGCTTTGTTTACAACTATGTTTGGAGAGTCTACGCCAGCTAGGACTCATGTAGTCAAGATTATTGGCTACATTGAATGCTTGGACATCTTAGGGATTAAGTTCTCAGATGAGTTGCGTACAGATCTCATCCTATCATCACTGCCCAAGACCTTCTCTAGCTTTATTATCAACTACAACATGAGAAACAATGAGAATAGTCTATTAGAACTTTTGACCTTAATTTTTCAGGTAGATAAGGACATGGGGTTTGAAAAACCCATAGTTCTTATGGTGAATAAGAAAAGGAAGGAAAAGGAAAAGGGTCCAAAGACTTATAAATGGTCTAAAGCCCCCGAGCGTCGTATCTCCAAGAAGGGGAAGATCCAGAGATAGGGCAAGGAACAGAAGGTGGTATGTTTTGCATGTGGCAAGAAAGGCCAATAGAAGAGGAACTCCACCCAGAAGCATGGCGATGCTAAAAGATGCATTCCTTATAGAGGGTAATCTTTCCATTTCTATACAATGGGTATTAGATACAGATTGTGGGGCTCACATCTGTATTCAAATGTAGGAACCAAGTAGATTTAGAAATATTTCCAGAGGAGAGGTGGATCTTCGAGCTACCAATGGCACAAGGCTGGATGCATTATCCATTGGCGATTACCACCTATCATTGCAGACTGGGATGATTTTGGTTTTACATAACAGTTATTATGTGCCTAGTGTTACCAAGAACATAATTTATGTATCTTGTTTAGATATGGATGGATTTATTTTCAAGTTTGGAGATAAGGGTTTTATCTTTTATAAGAACAACATATTTTATGGTATGGAACATTTAAATAATTGTTGGTATGTTTTAAATTAAAAAAACCAAGTGTTGGCAATCGATAACGAAATAGACTCACATGACTCATACATTGACCAGTTGTGGAATCACCGTTTAGGTCATGTAAACGAGAAGCGCTTGACAATGCTCTTCCAAGATGGCTATTTAAACTCTACTAATCTAAAACCACTTGATAGATTTCACACTTGTTTGTAAGGAAAAATGACCAATCCTCCTTTTGGTGGACAAGGTGAAAGGGCCACATATCTTCTAGGATTGGAACACACAGATGCGTGTGGACCATTTCCAGTAGAAGCTAGAGGTGGATATTCTTACTTCATAACTTTTACTGATGATTTGATTAGATATGGATATGTCTAATTAATGAGATATAAGTAAGAATCCTTAGAGAAATTTAAGGAATTAAATAATGAAGTAGAGAACCAAATTGGTAAGAAGATAAAGAAGCTTCGATCGGATCGAGTTAGAGAATATATGAACCTAGAGTTCATCGATCTTCTACGGGAGTCTGGGATTCTATCTCATCTCACTCCTCCTTATACACCACAGTGGAATGGTGTTAGTGAAAGGAGGAACCACACCTTATTGTCCATGGTGAGGTCTATGATGATTCATGTGGATCTTCCATTATCCTTTTGGGGATATGCATTACAAACTACATCATACACATTAAACCAAGTGCCAAATAAGGCAGAAGATGGAATTCCCTCCGAGTTATGGAATGGAAAGAAACCCATTATGTCACACACACGTGTATGTGGATGTGAGACATTTGTTAAGGCCTTCTAAGGAAACAAAGTATTACCCCGGGGAACGAGGTGTATCTTTATAGGATATCCCAAGGAAACAAAAGGATATTACCTATATAACTCTTTAGACAAGAAAGTGACTGTCGCCAGACAAGCCGTCTTTCTTGATAGGGAGCACATCCTCAAAAGGGATAGTGGGAGTAAGATTGCCTTTGATGAAGTTAATGCTCAAGATACACAGGAGTTGGTATAGGAACAAGTTCCACATGTCCCTGTGGAAGAGGTTCCAGAAACATAAGTAGTGCGTAGGAGCTCAAGAGAGGTAAGGCAACCAGAGAGATTTGGCTTCCTAGTCACTGAGGATGGTGAATCATTATTGTTGGACAATAATGAACCTATCTCCTACAAGGAAGTAGTAGAAATATCATAAGATACAAGATGTCTAGAAGCTATGAATTCTGAGATGGATCCATGTATCAGAACCAAGTCTGGGTTCTGGTCAATGAGCCAGTTTACGTATAGCCTGTTGGATGCAAATGGCTATTCAAGAGAAAACTGGACATAGAAGGTCAAGTTATCACCTATAAAGCAAGGCTAGTGTCTAAAGGATTCAGACATCGTCAAGGAATTGACTATGATGAAACATTATCACTAGTTTCCATGTTTAAATCCATAATAATTATACTTTCCATAGCAGATTACCATGAATATGGTATTTTGAAAAATGGATGTCAAAACAACATTCCTTAATGGGAACATTCAGGAAGATGTCTATATGACACAACTAGAAGGATTTGTGACACCAGGTAAAGTCAAACGTGTTTTATATTTATATAAATCCATTTAGGGATTAAAGAAAGCATCTAGGTCATGGAACATATGATTTGATGAAGCCAAAAAGGAATTTAGTTTCATTAATAATGAATTCAAGCCATGTGTTTATAAATGGTTTAATGTGAATGCGGTCATTATCCTAGTAGTATATGTTGATGACATATTGCTTATTGGAAACGATGTACCAGTCTAACAGTCAGTTAAGAACTAGTTTAACAAGTGTTTATCTATGAAGGAATTGGGTGAAACAACCTATATTATAGGGATCAAAATCATTCGTGATAGATCTAAGAGGCTGCTTGGACTAAGTCAGGGTATATACATTGACCAAATACTAAAGATATTTAGTATGGAGCAATCCAAGAGAGAATTGGTTCCAGTGTCACATGGCCTACATATTTATAAGAAAATGTATCCTCAGACATAACAAGAGAAAGATAGAATGAGTAAGATCCCATACGCTTCGGCTATAGTATCCATCATGTATGCCATGTTATGTACCAGGCTTGATGTTGCCTATGCACTGATCATGGTAGGAAGATATCAAGTTGATCCAAGAGAACAACATTGGACTGCTATTAAGACTATCCTTAAGTATATGATAATAACTAAGTATATGTTCTTGGTGTATGGAGGAGATAAGGAACTTGTCATCAGAGGGTATGTTGATGCTGGCTTTCAGAAATATTAGAACGATCTGAAGTCGCAATCTAGATATGTTTTCTGTCTCAATGGAGGTGCTATGAGTTGGAAGAGTTCAAAGTAGCCAGTTGTCGCTGATTCTATAGTGGAGTCTGAATATATATTAGCTTCTGTTGTATCCAAGGAAGCCATCTAGATTCAGAACTTTTTCTAGGATATTGATGTGGTGCCTAGCATTAAAGAACCTATCACGTTGTATTGTGATAATACTGCAGCGGTGGATCTTGAAAAAGAACCAAGTTCACATCAACAGGAAAAGCATATACTTCGGAAGTATCACCTCTTGAGGGATTTATATCAAAGGGGTAAAGTTTCAGTGAGCAGAGTGTCCACGAAAGAGAACTTGGCAGACCCCATGACTAAAGGACAATCTCAGCAGAAGTATGAATATCATGTGAGAGCTAGCGGGTTAAAGGTTGTTTCTAGGTGTCTATAGTCCAAGTGGAAGTCTGTTGGATTTGGTGGCCTAGAACAAACTACTTTGTACATTATTCATTAATGAATAATTTATCACATCTTGATTGTTCTTCTACGTGAAAATGCATGTGATAATATCTTAAGGATAACTGTTGCATTAATCGGTCATAGCAGATCCCTACTATGATGAGAACCCGGAAGTTTCATAACACTGTTCTTGAATATATGTTATATGGAAAAATGATGTTATTTGAGGAACACAAATAATACAGGACATTAGGGGTGAGGACTCATAAAACTTTGAGGCACCTTCTCATGGTGTGCGTCCTTGGTAATATCAAAGAGGATATTATGAGAACGAGACCTTCCACTAGAAAATCCACATTTCATATTGTCATTGAATGTTCCTATATGCGGATGTGTTTATTGGTCCTTAGACTTTAAGATTATTATTAATGGGTATTACAACTCGTGCACTTAGATGTATTGAGAAAAACTGTGACGACACACTTTTCACAGTGAGGTAGGATACGTTGGGTGCGTCACGAGTGATACTACATTAATAGATAATGCGAGAAAGGATTTGTCCATTCTGTTCCATAAAAGAAGTGGATATCTTAGGCCCTTTGATGGAATTGATATATCCTAAATAAATCCATGGCCATGGTGAGGAATGGGAAAGTTCAATTCCGGAAAGTCAAAGAAAGAATAATCGAGCACATGGGTTGATGGCACTAGCATGCAACCTGTTTGATTCGAGATATTGAGACAAAGAGATTAATTTACACGGTAAGAATTCGTATGAGGTGAAACGTCAATGTGGCATCAACTTCTTTCTCTTGGGTGACTTGATCCGTTGCTAGATAGTAATCTTGGACTTTAGGAAAGCTCGCCTAATTCCATCGAGAAAGAGTCCTAGAGGGTCACACACTAAGTGTATCCAAGTATCTCAAGTAGAATATAGATTATTCTCATATGTGGTTTAAAAATTATTCAAGGAAGCTTAAATTGTTTTAATGTTGGAGGAATAATAAAATGAATGAAAGATATACACGCTGTGTACATTTAATGTACATGCTATGTAGTTTTCATTTTGGAAAGGAAATAAAAAATGAGTACATGTCCTGTAGTAATAATTACACACCGTATAGTTTTTCTAGTCAGGATTTTGAGGAAATAATATCATTTTATTAAATGATATTTATTATAATCAGCGTGGGCGCATGTGAAGGAATTAATTATTTGACATGGGGGTTTTCAATAAGAGTTAATGAAATAAATAAAATGCATAACACATTTATTTATTGTCATAACTCTATAACCTCAAACCTGATTACAAATATCCTCACAACCCCAAAACTTTTCCCTAATCATTGTGCACAACAACTCTGGAGAATTCTCTCAAGGCCAAAAAAAATCCTTCCTCCAAGAATGATCTCAAGGATGAGAGGGATCCACCTCAATCAGATCAAGGTGATCTAAGGCAGACAACACAAGCAAAAGATTCTCCATGCTAGTACCTGGAGATTCCTTTAGCGACGTCCAGAGATATGTGGAGCACGTGTGGATCACCGCTGGTGGAATCCTACACTTGGATTCTAGGACACAATGATGGATCACATCGGATCATGACTAGATACATCAACGAAGAAAGAATTCAATTAAGGTAATTGTTGTTAATTAATTAAACTAATTATAACCAACATATGATGATCCTACTTTGTGGTTTCAGGACTATTCTTCTTCTTTGTATTTTTTTTTGTGATTCGATCCATGGAGTCTGGTGTTTATCATCATATTGATCCTAGATTGATCATTTCTAATGAAAAAAAGTCAAGTGGGAACATCCAAACACGAGCTTCCACTGCGCCCAGAACCTACAGTCTCCATATTTTCAGAGAAAATATTATATCTGCTAACTCAAGATCATGAGTGGGATATTTTTGTTCATGAATTTTTATCTATCGTGGTGCATAGGAAATAACTCTATCATTATTCATAAGGACACAACCAAGTCCTTTCTTTGAAGCATCACTATAAATAACAATCCTCTCATTCTCTGATGATAGAGTCATGATATGAGAATTAACTAATCTTCTCTTCAGTTCTTCAAAACATTCTTCACACTCTTTTGTAAAAACAAATTTAAACCATTTATGAGTGAGCTTGGTTAATGGGTTAGCCAATCAGGAAATATTCTGGACAAAATTCCAATAATAACCTGCTAAACCAATAAAACTGCGTATATCAGTTATACTCGTCGGTGCTGGAAATTCTTGGATTGCCTTGGTCTTTGAAGGATCAACAGAGATTCCATCCTTAGAGACAATATGGACAAGAAAAGAAATCTCCTAAAGCCATAATTCCCACTTGATAAATTTCCCATTTAATTCATTTCTTCTAAGAGTCCTTAGGATAATGCGCAAGTGATTTTCATGATCTTCATAGCTTTCGGAGTGCACCAAGATATCATCAATAAATACCACTACAAAGTCATCAAGATATTTCTTGAAAACTATATTCATTAGATCCATGGAGACAAAGGGTGCATTAGTCAATCCCAAAGGAATTACTGTAAACTCGTTATGCCTGTACCTAGTTCGAAATGCTGTTTTCAGAATGTCTTCCTTCTTCACACACAACTGATGATATCCAGATCAAAGGTCAATCTTTGAAAAATATTAAGCTCCATGAAGTTGGTTGAATAAATCATCAATGTGAGGTAGGGGATACTTGTTCTTTATTGTTATAGCATTGATCACCCTATAGTCAATGCACAACCTCATAGATTCGTCTTTCTTCTTTACAAAAAGGATTGGGGATCCCCATGGAGAAACAGTACGGAGAATAAATTCCTTGTTACTCACCTACTCTAGTTGTTTCTTTAGTTCCACTAATTCCACAATGTCCATTCTATAAGTGGTCTTCGATATGGTCCTTGAACCATGAATTAAATCAATGTAAAACTCAATTTCTCATTATGGAGGATGTCCAAGTAAATCCTTTGGAAACACAACAACATATTCTTGTACAATAGGTACATCCTCTATTCGGACATTATTTTACTCACCCATAGTTATTTCATTCTCTTCCTCCCCAATAATTGAATTTAGTAGAGGTACTAGGTGTGAATCTAGATAAGAATAAGGTGGTGAAATTTCTTCTCTAAATATAAGGTACTATTTATCATCATCGAAAATTGTAACCTCTTTCTTATTACAATAAATTTTCACATCATAGTCTAAAAGAAAATCCATTCTGAGGATTATATAAAATTCAATCATGGGTATGATGATGAGATCAGCAGATAAAGAAAATTTATATTCCCTAATGGGAATTGATTCACAAAACTTTATTATGGTGATACTTCCCTTAGGTGTTTTGACTGACAACTACATTGTTAAGTCAAATTAAAAATATCTAATTTTCTTAGAAAACTGGGAATATATGAAATAATGCAATGATCCAGAATCAAATAAAGCATTGGCTAAACTTTAGGAAACCATTAAATTACTTTCCACAACATCTTTTCGAGCTTCAACCTCATCAGTAGTGATCAGATAAGCTTGGCCTTTATCCCTTGTACTTTTTTGAGGTAAGTTCCCCTGGTTCTTAGGAAATTCATTTGCATAATGCCCATTTTCTCTACAATTGCAACATTCAACGTTGACAACCTCTTTCTTACCCTTACAATCACAATCTTGGTGGCCTTTTTCACGAAACTTGTAACAGAATCCCATTCCCTTTATGAAAGTACCAGGGTGTTTCTTCCCACATTTACCACAGGATAGATATTAAACTTTTTTACCTTCTTCCCCTTATTTCCATTTCTAGAGTGTTCAACTGATCTCTTTTTCTCTTAATTTTCTTTAAATTCACAAGACTTAGAGAATTCATTTTCTGTCTTGATAGCGCATGAGACTATATCTTCGTATGATGAGAAGGATTGTGAGACTAATTCTCGATGGATAAATGGTTTTAACCCATCAAAGAATCGATCAATCTTACACTTGGGTTATGTATATAATCCGATGCATGCCTTTCTCACCTTGTAAAGTTAGCCTCATACTTTGCGACATTCTCATCCTCACTTTGCCTCAGACTCAGTAATTGTCTTTCCATATATGCTTGATGGTCACAAGGAAAGTATTTTTCTAGGAAAATGTCATTAAAATACATCCATTCCATGTACAATACTTCTTCATCTTCCTTTTTTTTGGATTAATGACTACCGTTGATCTGCATCTCCTGTGAGGCGATAAACTGTCATGACAACTTTTTTCCCTTTCGGTACTTCCAAAAGCATGAAATATTTTTTCTAAAGAATTTATCCATTAATCAGCTACTAATGGATCTGTACTCCAATTGAATGTTATTGTTTGTTTCCTCATGAAGCGGTCTAACATTGATCCTCCATGTTGTGGATCAAGGTTCTCCATACAGGTAAGATTTTTATTCATAACCTGAGTGAGTTGTCCCAGTATGGTGATAAATTGATCAGCACCAGTTGAATCACCAACTCCACTATAATTATATTGAGTAGGAGGGAAATCCCTACATTGATTACATGCATTGATATGGTTTCCATTCCTTCCACTAGGTGCCATTTCTAAAAAATGGCATACACTGGATTAGTTTATGAATTGCAATACATAATTCCAAAATTATAAAATAGCTAACATAAATTGAACATTTTAGGGATATTATACCTAATAATAAAAATGTTTTCCTTGAGGAAGTATATACTCATAAACCCTTCATAATGGTTTATATAGAAAATGAGAATTATCCTAAGCATATCTACTGGAGTGTCATAACCAAGAGTGCAGTAGGGCCCATTGTCGTGCACCAGTTCCCATTCGAGTCAAGCTCAATGCGGTGTTTTTGGGTTTTACCCCTAGGTAAATCTGTGCCAGAGCTTCCTCTACCTGCTCGTATCCAGAAAGAGATGTATTTCTTGGAAAACTCACAAAATCTCTACAGTACCAAAATCCTAGGACGTTCTTCTATACTAATCCTCAAAGTCTATCTTAGGGTAACGTTCTCTAATAAGAGTTTTTCTAAATCTAGTTTCCAAGGTTTGTATAAAATTCCTCTGATACCAGCTGTAATGCCCCGACCCCAGTTACCCAGATTCAGTGCATTATTACATAACATTGGCATGATCACAAGGGATCAAATCCCAAAATACCTATCAGTTTAGTAGCCTTGGAAGTACTAGATACATTCATAAGTTTTACATTACATCATGAAATAAAAACATCAACTCCATTTTTCACCTTTTGAACACACTTATATCCTTAGCCTGTCCCTACAGGTCAACCATAAAATACTTCTCCACATCCTATGAAAAATAAAACATAGAAATGGGTGAGATCAGATGCTCAGTAAGGATAACAATATAGCAGAAACTTTCATAAATAAGCACAAGCATTTAAGACAACATATAAGACTAAAAAAATCATTTTAAACTTAAACATCGACATAATATAGGAAAGATAAAATCAAATAATTCCATTTAATTATTCACATGGATATTCTACTAGTAGAATAATCACATGAAATATCAATATCCACTTTCATAATTATGGAATGCATAATGATAGACTTCATAACCACATAGTCAGGGCCTTGTGAGAAGACTACAAATAAGATTTTGTCAATTCCTTGTGCCAAGACAATAGTTTGTATCATGAGACCTACCGATGCATCGAGGATCTATAGCGGGCTCCACCCATCACGTACTAAGTCCAATTCATTCCTTATATGAAAAGGTTTAAACATAACATAAAAATTCGTATTAAAACTAGCATAAAAAATGTAAATACATTATCCATAAACCATGAATGGTATAAAAATAACATATCCACAGTCAAACATATCACAAAACCTTCAATACAATTTGGAATATTTTTGTAATAAATCAACCTTGATCAGGAATAATATCCCGTAAATAATGTTGACATAGTTGAAAATGATCAGTAAAAATATTTGAAAGAAATAACCCTTTTTCAGGAAATCATTTAAAAGTCATATAATTTATAAAGGAATTCATTTAAAAGATAATTTTGAATCAAAGTGTCCCATACCAATTTCAAACTTTTGAAATGAATTTACATTTTAAAACATTCATGTCCATATAAATAAATCCTTAAAAACATTTTAAAAACAAGGAAATTAATGAGAAAGGTTTAGAAGAATAAATATTTAAAACCTTTAAAATTATGTTTTATTAAAATATTCCCTTAAAAAAATGCATTTTAAAACTCTTTTATAAAACATCTACATGGATAATAAATATGTCCCAGTAGATACTTACGTAAAAACAACCTCGGATAATAAAGAGGTTGTAAAATTAACCCTTACCTTGTACTTTTCTTTGGTTGAGGGTATGTTAACCTCCTTTATAATAGTTAAATCATTGTTATTAAATTATACAAGAACCATATACGTAAATATTATATCATATATGATCATCTAATATTGATTTGTTAATAATATTTTAGTAGTATCATTGTTTTGAGTGTTAACTGATTCGTTTTCCTTTATATGATTGGTTACGTAATCCATGTTTGTTATGAATAGTATGTATTTAATTCATATAAAGAATTATATTATGTTCATAAACATTATTTTTAATCATAAAATTAAAATTATTGTTGAATGATTATGATGGGGAATGAATCCCATCGCGTTCTTGGAGACGGTAATCCGTACGTACGCACGAGCGACAATATCATTATATTGCTGGAAAAATCATATGTAATTGGATGGTATGTCATATATAAATAATAATTAACATGTTATATTTATTATTTACATTAGTTATACTCATTATTATACCCATCCAAATAATGAAGTGTTTTAATAACAAACTACACCATGACATGGAGACGGTAAGCCGTACGTACGCACGTATGGTGACTTTGTCATTTGTAGGATGGGTAGAATAACAAATATGGATGTACTATATTTATAATAACATAAAAGTACGTATAAGGTACTGATTTATTATTTTGTTATGGAAACAACAAATAAAGAGGACGTGGAAGAAGAGAAGAACTTGAAAGAGGGTGGTGAAATTATTACCTCTATTTCGGGTGTTTCCTTTTGAGTTGATCAGAAAGGATCCTTAGGTTGGATTTATGATCAAAGTAAGGCCTCTAGGTTGAAGTGAGGGAAGTTGGGAAGATATTTGGGTAGGGTTTGGCCGAGACAAATGGCTTTGGAGGTGTGAAATTCAGATAAGGGAAAGTGTCCTTTTATAAGAGAGGTGAGGGTCACTTTAGGTAAATCTTGAAATATCATTTTATAATAAAATCATTTTCAGTTTATAATGGCTCCAAAATGAATTATTTCGAGGCTCAGGTGGGTATGGGTAGAAAAAATCTCAAAAAATAGGTTTTAGACATATTTAGGTCATCATATTAACCTTATCTTTTAGATTTAACTCTTAGTTAAATAGTTTTTCATTTACCATGTCTCTTTGTATTTTTTATTATATGGTTAATAAACTTACTATAACAAGACAAGAGAACCCCAAGTGGTTCATTATTAATATATATAACCTAATTTAAGTCCTTTTTCTGAACCTTATATATTTAGGAATATTATATCAATTAATAATATAGTATTTGTTTTAAAAACTCAATTATGTCAATTTTGACACTATTTAGTATTTGGTTTTCGTTAAAATCATAACAACATGATTACTTCAAAAAAAAATTTAATCTACCCTTAAATTTCATATTAGCCGATAAATTTAGTGTAATTCATCAAAAGTCTCAAATCACATTTTTTGGATATTTGTAATATCAATTATTTTAACCTTTCATTTATAATGTAATTACCGCATCATCATTGTGTCATAAATAAATTTAATTATTTAATGTATAAAAATTATAAATAAAATACCATTATTTAGGAAATATTTTTATCTTTCTAATGAATATTTATAGTCTAATTTATATTATGTATAACCCTATACTAAAAATGGTTTAGTTATTAAACTTTGAATTTAATTCTTTTAACTCTTCTTTAAAATAATAATAATAAATGTCCTAATCTATTAAAAGTGGACCAAAGGGGATCATATTTTATTCATAAGGTTGTTTTTGGTCGAATTACACTTCTCCAATAGAATTATGACATGTGTTAGGGTAATTATGATATCATTTTTACACTTAATTACCCTATTAACTTTTAACCGTAGTAAATAAAAGTCAAAAGTTACTATTCACAAAAAAATATTTTCATCTTGTTGAACCACATTTTACTTACTTATATCAATCGTGTCTCTCGGATTTTTTAAATTCAACTCACAAAAGTGGTAAAATTATGTTTTATGCAAATTTGGAAATGCTCTTAGGAGGTGGGTAAAAGACGGTAAAAAGTTCAATAAAATTTTTATGTATCTAAAATTATTATAAAATGACTCCAATGAATTACATGTAACTTATATAAGTATTATATATATGTTTTGAAATAAAATAAATTTAAATAAAATAAATAATTATTTAAATAAAAAAAATAGGTTTTAACCAACAACACAATGTTTTTCACTATTTATCAAAAATTGAAAGATTTTAGAAAAATACCAAAACTTCACCCTAATCTAATTTCGATATTCTGAATTCAAAAATGAAGACCATTTTGAAAAATAAAATTTATAAAATTTCAAAAAGTGGGTATTACTATTCATAACAGCTAGTTTGATTGGTCACAGTGTGTTTGAATCTCGAAGTTGCATACAATGCAAGCTATTGCATTATTCAAAGGAAAACGTACCATGGAATCTTGGGGTGTTACATCTCCTTTGAGCAGTGAGACAATCATGATTCTATAGTTTCATTGAGCTTAGTAATCGGAAGCACCGATGTGGTGTTTGGATCACGAAGTCTGGTCCTTTGCCAAACTTTGGACGGTGTCTTGGTCACAGTGTTTGGGTCATGATGTCTGGGTCATGGTGTCTAGGTCACGATGTCTGGGTCATAGTGTCTGGGTCACACTGTATGGGTGAGGGTGTCCGGGTCACGATGTATGTGTCACGGTGTCTGGGTTACGGTGTATGGGTCACAATGTCTCTGTCACAGTGTCTGGGTCCTTTGCTAGAAAACCAGAATCGGTGGCAGACTCATGGTTTCTAAGACTCAGCCAAATATCTATAAACAGTATTAAGAAGTAATATTCATAGAATGAATTAAACTTAATCATTTATAAAATAACTTATTATTGAACAAAATTAAATATACTTTATAATAACCAAACCTGATTTATATGAATCATGATCTAGTGGATGTTTATTTAAAGCATAAAGAAACCAACCATCTCTATACATTATTTTAGATATATTAAACATGATTAATAGGATTTGTGATCATTAAAACATGATTAAAACATGAGTATTCCAACACATATGATTATATTGTATTTATCTATTATACCTCTTTTCTAAGTTAGATCAAGAGGAGGGTGTATGGGGATCCTGATTTCCTGGCATTGAGGGATAGTTTTGAAGGTGGGGAGCCACATCCTCACTGGACCATCGATAATGATGAGATTATATATGATCATGACCACATGGTTGTGCCTACTTGTATGCGAGAGGAACCGATGCATGAGTTTCATGCATCAAAGTGGGAGTTGAAACTTGGTTTGAGAAAAATGTACCATGATGTTTGTAGATAGTATTAGTGTCCAGAAAGGAAGAAAGATATCACATAGTTTGTGATGTGATGTGACACCTTTCTATAGGTGAAGGAAGAGCATCAAAAACCTACTGGTCTGTTATAACATTTTCCCATTCTTGAATGGAAGTGGTATAATGTTACAATAGACTCTATGGTGGGGTTTCCAAAGACCCTTTAGAAGAGTGATATGATATGGGTAATTGTGGACCATCTGAAAAAAGTATCTCATTTCATACTGATTCAAGAGTCTTTCACCATCAATAAGTTGGGAGACTTTTATGTACAATAGATAATATGTTTTCATGGGGTTACCTAGACCATTATTTCAGATAGGGACCCTTGTTTTACATTACGTTTCTGGAAGTTCCTATAGAAGTCACTCAGTACTCTGGTGCTTTTGAGTACAAATTTTCACCCCAAAATAGATGGTCAGTTGTAAAGTACTATCTAGGTGTTATCCTAAGAGCATGCTTCCTAGATTTTGGTGGGACATGGGAAAATAATTTTACACTTATTGAGTCACCTATAACAATAGTTATCCAGTGAATATTTATATGGAACCATATTAGGCACTATATGGTAGACCATTACGATCACCTTTGGGTAAGATGGAAGCAGGAGAATCTGGGTTTTTGGGGATGAATATTATATTGGATACACCAGATAAAGTTTAGTCGATCTGAAAGTGTATGGATATAGTCAAAAGTTGATAGAAGTCATATGATAACTGATTTCTTATGCCCCTTGATTTTATAGTGGGTAACCATGTGTGCCTTTGGGTGTCACCAAGATTGGGTCACCATCAGATTCAAAATCAGGGTAAGTTGATGCCCATGTATACCGAGTAGTTTTAGGTTGTCGAGAGTATCAAACCAGTAGCATATCTATTGGATCTTCCATAATATTATAGTTCTATGCATGATGTTTTTCATGTGTCTAAGATTTGAAAGTATCAACCCAAACCTTCTCATGTTATTATCATTGATGATGTTGAGTTTTAGGCTAATACATCATTTAAGGAGGATTTGATTCATGTTGTGGGTCACAGTGATAAAATTATTTGTGGTAAGACTATGGATTTGGTCTGAGTATTGTGAAATCATGGCTGTGTTTCGGAAGAAACTTGAGAGAGGGAAGATGATATGTATGCCCACTGGCCTAATCTATTTACCTTGGAGGCTTAGTGATGCTTAGAATAGTAGCTTGAAGAAGAGTTGTTATATGGTGGTGAAATTGTAAGATGCCACTCCTTCAACAAGGTAAATTATGTTTTAAATTTTTGTTAAAATATTTTTAATGGATTGTGGAATGATCTATAAGAGTGGGGTAGGTCATAGGAATTTCATGGGGGTTCAAGAAATGAAAGAGGGGAAAATTTATATACTGTACATGCTGCAGGGTTGAAACATGGTTAGTACTAACCATGTTCCAAGACTATGCAACCTAGTAAGGGGAGGAAGCATGGTTTTGAAACTACTTGAGGTAGCCCCCAGAGATGGTGTGTCCTGATCCCCCGAGGTAGAATAAACTGCATGGTTACTATATACTTCTCTAAACTACGTACATATCCTAGAAAAACTATGCAGCTCAGTTTCTACTTGGTCAAAGGGCACCACACGATTGGAAAACGGTTCAGAAAACTATGTAGCCAAAACATACACCTCTTTAAAAATGGAAAATTTACAAATTTTCCCTCTCGAAATTAAATAATTCTTCCTTGTTTTCACCCCATTTATTCTCCAGAATAAAGGGGTGAAAACCCGAACCTCTCTCCCTCTCAAAGGATAAATATCTTTTATTTTAAGGAGTTTAATGTTCCATTTAGCACAAATTGACTCCCTGGGTAAGTATTTGACTCATTTAATTTATATTTTCTCAAAGAATATTCAGTTGGTGGATCAGTATCTTCAAAATATTATGAACCCAATTTCCATGAGGTCTTCACTTTGGTATTTGAGGCTGTTTCAGCTTGAATCAAGGGCCAAGGCTGGATGAGTGGTTTTATATGAGCATAAGGTAGGTGGTATATAATATTTCTCCCAAAGTTTTGATGTTTTTATGTGTATGTGTTTATTCCATTTAGTTTTTGTGCTGTGAATTTATTTCTATGACTAATAAAAGTAAATTAGTACTTAAATTGATATGCAAGACCCTTCACAGGCCCCTTTGGTTCCATTAATGATTTCGAGACTAGGCCTATGGATACCCATGGGGTGTTCCACTCCCTTGGAAATAGTGAAAAGGGTTTTCAAGTGAAAAATCAGCAGGTTTATAGGATTTAATCATTTTTTCTTATGTTTGGAATGTTATCATGGTGTAAGGGGTGGTTTGGCATAATATGAAAAAGTTAAATGGGTTATGAGATGATTAAGGGTAAAAGTGATAAATGGTTAAAGGGGAATGTGAATATTGTTATTTTTTTGAAATAATTTATAAAGGTTATTATTATGAATAAATGGTAAAATGGACTAGGTATGGAATTGAGTTAAGGGTGTCAAATGGAATGAACCATGGTAATTCCGATAAATTAAAAGGTGAACCTTTGTTGTTATTGTTGATTAAAATTTTACTAAGGATGAATATTTAAAAGATATGAATAAAGGTATAGTTTGATTTTGGACCAAGGATAATCATCATTGGGTTGGTCCGAACTGATGCTCTGGGCCCCACTAATGTATTGTATAGTTTAGATGCAGGACTGATGCTCCATGATCCTATGGTTTGTACATGATATGGGTACCTAGAATGATGATCCAAGGTATATTGGGTTAAATTTAATTAATAAATTAATTCAATTAACTTAAATAGATAAAACCTTATATTTTATGGTTCAGACATTTAGTATGGGCAGAAGAATGGAAGATTAGATTAGGTGTCACTTGGAACCCAGTGGCTAATGTGGTTAATTGATAACTGTTTAAATTATGAAACCTGTTTCATTTACTAACTTGAATATTATTAGTTTTTACTTCTATATACACTATTTTTGGATTGGATATTTCTTTAGACGTTATTGGTAGTGGCCTAATGAGTTTTACTCACACACTTCTTGGGCCGGAATGGGTACCTGAGAAAATTTCATGGTTTAAGGATAGGATAATGGAAAGGGCACTATGATAGATGAGTGAGTCAGGATTATGGGATAAAGAATGGATGAGAGAACCAGACCAGATGTCGGGACTCATTTTGGGTAATTTTAAGTGTGTATTTAATTTTATTTTTCCTCAACACATGACACCACTATAATGAGTATGTTTATAGTATTGGTTTGTGGGTAATTACCTAGCTTTGGGATTTGTTTATGAGGCGATTAATTATTGTTGTTTATAGATTATTTTTAGTTTGATTGTTTTTCATTTTGATTTATACTATTATCTTACTCTGGTGAAGAGGGTATAGTCTCCTCACATACCTTATTAGACCCTCATTGCTAGTCAGTTGCCTATGTCATATGAGGAGGTGTGCCTGAGGTCATGTGGAAAACTGTATCGAGGCACTAGTTTAGTGGTACCCATATCGTGATTTTATAATTCCTATCATTTATATAGGATCCTTAATGTAATTAAGGATGATGAGGGTTGAATTCCATTTCATGGAAGATGAAATATGTCATGGTAACATATGTCTATTGAGGGTTGGTTATCATATGTTTTTATTAGTATAAATGAATCAACCCTTTGATTCTTAATCAATAATACACTATTCAGAAGGTGTAATAGTGTCCATGAACTTGATACCACAATACTATATCTGCAATATGCATCATATTAATACCATTTAACATGGCTCAGGGGATAACGTATAATATATTATCCACATTTTAGTGCATATCCAACAATATAGGCAACACCCATGCTTCCAAATAGTGGGATGAAACTGATAACAACCACACATAGATTTTTGGAGTTATGATTTGAGAAATAATTACATAAAAAAATACATACATACTTTACTATTCCTTTTTAATATTCCTTTATTAGTGAGGCTGATAGAGAACCCTTAACAAATACCAAAAAACACTTTCCTTCATAGGTGTCCACTGAGTAATGGAGTCATAAAACAATTCAGAATAATATATTCTTCTTTCCAATGGTGTTATAGATCCACCTCCGAGGTTAAAAATTAGAAATTAATAGCAAAAGTTTAAAATTATATTATTATGATATACTATATACAAATAAGGTATGGAATGTTTCCTTTTATAACGTTTCTTTAATAAATAAAAATACATAAAAGGTTTCCAATGTTCAATCGATGGCCATATTACATATGTTAGGATTATTATAACATATAACAAATTTACATAAGTTACCATTGAACTCTTTAACAATAACTTTATCCTTAATATATTATCACATGATGCATATCAAGCTACAATCACATGATAATCAATACAGAATAAAGGGATAAGTCAGTGGTATGAAATATGACATATCGATAATATATAACAATAGAAAACTATATCATCATATTTCTAGTCATGTTATGTATTTAGTGCATATATCTAATGTATGTGAACCTCAATATTAAATGGTGTGATTTCATTTGAATTATTTCTAAGTAAGTTTGATTCCCTCCCCTCATAGCATGATAGGTGGAGGTAAGAGAAAAAACATGGAATTATGAGACTAACTTATAAATAAGATATCTATAGTGTTTACCAATTTCAAGTAAATATTATGTTTCTACATATGGGTTAACATGTTAAGTTGGTGGGACGGTCCTAGATGTCCTCTATCCACACAAGTATTGACATTTTTTTAGCTGGGGTTGGGCAATATTGTGGGGTATGTTTTATTATCCAAAAAATTTATAATTTAGGGAGGGGAATAAATATGGAGGGAATAAGGATAGGGGGTTGTTGGGGGGGGGGGGGTTTGGGATGGAGGTGAAGTTTTTAGGGAATCATGGGAATAGGGATTTAGGTGGTCCATGAATGGGATTTGGAGAGAATACAATACTAGTGTTTTAAGATTTTTAAATGGTTTTATTATCATAGTTTTTAAAACTATGGAAGTGGGAAGTTAGAGCCTTTTTTTAAAAATTGTGATTTTAGCTTTCCTTTAGGTTGGTCACCCACCACCTCTATATCCATAGTTCTAAAAACTATGGCTATAATGATCTTAATCCATGGTTTTCTTAAACTGTTTCTATAACATTGTTTATTTTTAATTCTTTAAATATATACGAATAATAATATTTATTAACTATTAGTTAATTTTAATGAATTATTATTTAGTATTAAATCTTAAATATTAAATATTTATTTATTAATAATTATTCTTAATTAATTAAGAAATTTTAATATATAATAAGTAAGTTTTAAATAAATAATAGAAAGCTATAACATATATCAAATAAATGAAGACAATATACTGGTTAGGTTACTAAAAATGGAGGAAAACATTATAGGATAAAAAATCATGGTTTTACTTTTTCAGGTAATAAGTTATCATCATGGTTTTTAATACCGTGGGTATAACTTCTTGTTTCCTAAGTTTATATAAACCATGATTGAGGCTTACTGCATTGAAAAATGATTTGTTGTCCAAAATTTTGTCTTTATTGAAATTTTATCACACTAAATCATGAATTCTCATGAGTTCTAACATCATGATTTAATTAAACTATAAAATACATAATAACATTCATAATCAATATAGGGTGAGAGAAGAAACAAAGTGGTTAAAATAATCCCTCATTCTCATTTATGCATGAAATCTTGAGTATTTGGGTTTCTTTGATTCTTATTTTAGCATACAAAAAAAACGAAAGAAAAAAATTAAGAACAAAATAATACAAACTTTGAACTTATATTAACATCCATAAGAGTACATGTATAGATATCAAGATTACATAAAGAGAAACTTCCTGGATTGATCACAAAATAGTTTAAAACCACACAAGGGAGGAGAAAAAAATATCTGAATGAAGAACTCAAGATCAATAAAACTCTTCCCCTAGATGTTACAATAATTCCAAAAGTGTATTTTTGTGCATTTGAAAAAAAAACTATGAATGTTAGATCCAAAAGAAAATCATATTACAAGGTGGGAAAGTGATCTATCTTTTACTTCTCAATTCCCACCAATTTTGTACATTCAATTATCATATTAATGAGAGAAAATTGACATGATATTTTATAAAGAGATGGAAATTCAAGTTAGATTTAATTACATTCTATAATGATCCTATTTGGAGTTTCATATACCATTTTATAGCCTATATGCTGAAGGTGGGTGATTTATATTTTCTTACACATTTTGAAATTTTCATGATTCATTTGGGAACCATATATTTGAATTAATCACTTTTTATAGTTGAATTAAATGAATACCAACAACCTTGTAATCCTAAAAAAATATATTTTTTCAATTTGTATCAATGTTGTAAACATTATGAAAATATTACTGAACATGTTTCCTTCCATGGAAATATAAAAAATAGTGATATTTCCATTTTAAATTATTTTTACATAATGAATTAAATATGATTAAATAATGCATATAAAAACTCAAAACAATTATAAATGATAAGTTTCTGGGTAAAAATATTTTATAATTCACCTCACGATCACACCCCAACACATAATCATTTTCACTCCGGAAAAAAATCATATATCAGAATCAAAATACATACCCTAATCAAAAGTAAATGAAATTTTCAAGATTCATTTAAAAATTAAATTCATCATGTCTCAATTATGAAATAATTTTTCCCTTTATTTTTATTCTTTCACATTCAAATTATTTCAATTTCTTTTATTTACCCATGAAACTTGTCACAACCCATCACCCAAGTAATTTATATCACTTATCTCTCAAGTGTAAAATATGTAAAAAAGTTATCCTTATATAAAAATCATGAAATTAATACCTTAGGCTTGATTAAATAATAATATCTCAAAAAATATAAATAATCATGTGACGATCATGACGATTTTCAAGGTGTTCACTGCGGTTGATGGTTGGAGGGTTCATTGTGAAAAAAAGGTCTCAAATAGGAGGGTTTTCTTTTAAAATATATCGTATGATCAATTATTCATTTTTTTTTGAATTTTAATCACTCAAAGATGCCATAAAATTATTTTACTAACTTAAATAACTTTTAGAAAAAAGTCCCCGAAATCATATAAAATAAAGTTCAATGAAACAATGTTCCTCTTATATTGTTTTCTTCATTTTTTTCCTTTTTCATTTCATAGAAAATGGGTAGACAAATGAATACATTGAATGAACTAAAACTCATAGATTTTTCTTTTTGATAAAGGTCGGGATTCATAAAAATTATTATGATGAAGTATTCAATTCCCATTATCCATTTTTTTCAAGAGTAAAAAAATAAATTACAATGAAATGTAACACCCAAGCTTTAATTATGGTAACCTTTTTCTTTCTTGATAAACGATAACACAATGCACACAAACTTATTAAAGAATACGATTTAAACATAAATTAAATTTTTTTATAAATTTAATTCTATGAAATGAACATCATTTTTGAAATTATCATATTAAAATTAGTTTAGGGTGAAATTTTTAGATTTTTTTCTGAAATAATTGATCTTTTGGGTGATTAGTGAAAAAATACCAATTTTTGTAAAGCTATCATTTCTTTTTATTAAATAAAGTAATTTAGAAAACCTTTTTTTGAATTTTATATTAATGTTACATAATTCTTAATTAATTATAAATTATCTAATTAATTACATAGGAATTGGTATTATACTTGATTTTGGTGTAAGTTCATTTTTGGGCTTAAAAAACGCATTTTTGTTTTAATTTTTTTACATGTAGAACAAGTTTTTATCTTAATAAATTAAATAAATAACTATTGATTGAAAATTTTAGTTAAATTTATTTAATATATACTTAATTAATCTAAATTTTTTTATAAGGTAAGGAATGAAAGTAAATTCAGATTATGCTTAAAATGCATCTTTCTAAATAAGGGTTTCCTTGATTTTTGGGCACATATTTTAATGTAAATTTATACCACTTATATAAATTTAATATTGTAAAATTAATTCCATATTTGGAAAAAAAATAATTAATATAATGTAATCATTTTAACTTTATTTTTTTACAAAATGAACAGTTAAAATGCTAAAATTTTGTTACCACGACTAAGGGTAAAATGGGTTGACCATGGTGTTTAAACTAGTATATAGAGGTAATAATTCCACATAAACTAGTCTAATTATTAATGTTTTAAGATATTAAGATATTATATTATCCTAAATTCTAATTATTTTTCTTTTGGAGCCACTTTTACATGAAAGTGACCTTATATTATTGGAATCTTTTAAGTAATTTTATGTATGTCCCTCACTTATACAAGTGTGCCTATTTTACTACCTTATTCACAAAATTTTAGCACTATATATACTAAAATTACTACCCAAAAAACTTCCTATATTATTTTCATTCATTATTTTCCTCCTTGTCTGATCTTAAGACCATATTATGAAGGAATATGGTGTAATCCAAATGAGGTCTCTAAAAGAAGTGGTAATCATCTTAACCGACTCTTTCAAAGTTTATTTCATATTATAATTTATCAAAATATGTGGTATATACATTAAAATAATTAATTTATTATCATAAATATATTTATATGTTATTGTTATTATAGTAAAACCGTTTTCTACCTATTTTCCATCCTATGAAAAACTAAAACATCATCTGTCCATACGTACGATATACCGCCTCCACATAGCGGTGTAATTAATTTTTCATAACCAATTTAATTGGATGGTTATAAATATATAAATAATGAATATATATATATATATATTATTTATAAAAAATTTATGATTCTGTACATATAATATATCATTTAACAATTTACCCTTTCACCTATTAAAAAATGTTAACGTCGCTCATGCATACGTGTGGACTACCACATCCATGAAATAGTTAACACTCAAAAACAAATATTTCAACTAAAAATTATTATTAAATTGGTGCTAAAATTTTATAATTGGTCAGATATGATTTTATAATTATATATATGGTTATGTTATTGAATTTTAGTGTTTCATTTGATATTATTTCTTTCATGGGGGTTATGATTTAAAAGTTACCAATGTGGTAAGATTTTATTTCACAATCTCATCCTTATTAGAGATAATTTATATTTAAATTTAAATTTGGGGAATTATTTTATATTTATATCATAAACTCCATATATTTTACTTTCCTATGGTTATTTATATAAATTAAAATTTTTTCTTTCCTTTTCCCTTTTCTAAGTACTCAAAATTCTAAAAGAATATTTTTAAGAAAAATAAACTTTGTTTTTTTATTTGGTTGAGAGTTTTTTTATTCCATATCTATATTTCCTTTAAAATTATTTTAATAATTTTTTTAATATTCTCAAATAATTGATAAAATTTATTTTTACACATGTTTTAATTTATATAAAAACATTTAAAAGGAATATTATTATCATTTTCTAAATGTGGCACTTTTTGTTCAAGGTGTAAATAAAATATTTGTTTTAACACTTAATGTACAAATGAATTTTGACATTGTTCTGATTATTATTTAACTTTATGATTCCTATAACAGTTTCTATTGTTATTTTCAAATAAAATTGTTTTCCTAAAATCATTTGACATTTTATATTTTAATATAAGTGATTTCAAAATTAATCGATTATTTTACTTAAGAAATATTCTATAGATATTTTTAACGTATTTACATCAATGCCAATATATTATGATAAACCTTATGATTTACTAGGGATATACTCTATTTATACCATCCACCTTGTTACTCTAGATATATTATTATCAAGTTGTTCTATTTATTGATTGTGAACAATATTCACATATCGTATGATAGTTTTTGAATATAAATGTTTATATTGATTATGTATATAATTGTTATTAATTTATTTCATACGATTAATGAATTGAACTTAGTATACGATGGGAGAGGACCATTATAGCCCCTAGAATCATTGGTGGGTATCATACATTGATTTAATACCCTTTTTATGATATTAGTTATATGGGATATTTGATTATTTTTTATCTTTTACATATTATTCATGATTTATTTATTTTATGATAGAATTTTTTCATGCTTTAATTAGTAAGAATATGATCTCACATATTATTTTGTTTTCCTTTCCCCATGATACTAATAAGGAATATATGAATGAATTCAAGGATATAATAGAAGAAATAATATATTTTTTATAATAATTTTAAGTTATATCTCATGTTTTCAAGTGTAATTTGAGAATTATGTATGTATCCAGTCTCCTAAGACTACTAAACTATTTGATCCCTCTGGTTGTGATCCCATGTATCTTATTCCAATATATTAAAATAACCACCAAATCTAGGTTACTGGAGTCAAGGTGTCGAAATTGTTATTACAGGAATTTCAGTATAATCCTTTAGAACTAGATTTAGGAAATAATATATTATAAAACATAACCTCATGATGTAATTTTATGAGAAGTATAGCTATAAGATAATATCATAATGTTTTGGTAATGTTGAGAATGTGTGGGTTTCATAGGAAATACATTCCTGTCGTGATACTGGAAAGTAGATGCGACTATGACACAAATGCACCAATGGGTAAAAACTCTAAATGTGGAGGATTGTGTATTAACTCTATCATCATTGGTGCATGATGAGTGGTCCTAAGATTTTAAAACTTCCTAGAAATCCATAAGGGATATGATTTGGTTGATTTATGTGCTCTTTATAAACAATTATGGAAGATTTAAAATATATTTATGATTTTAGGATATTCCCAAAGATATTAAGTTTATGATTTTGAGGTTTTATATGCATAAATATTCCATTTATATTAAGTTTTACATTAAATTTATAATTATAATTCATAATGTTTGAGCTAATTGGGTATATTTCATTGTTTAGAAATTACACCTAGCTAAAGGAATGAAAACTATATCAATGCATGTAATCTATATATGGATTTCCCTCCTGGTAAAGATAATGAAGCTTAAGTTGGAGATAAATATATTATAACTATATTGGGGAAATTGATTCAGGTTATGACCAATAACATTTCCCATATAGAGAAGACTTTTAAACCCCAAAATGGAGAAACAATGTTGGGTTACTTTACAAGTCATAAACCTCTATCATTAAACATGAATTCTAATCCATTAGTAGTTTAGCAATGGATCAAGTCCCTGAAGAAGATATTTCATTCTTTGGGTAGTAGTGAAAGGAAAAGAGTTATTATAAAAATTTATCATCTTAAAGGATAAATTGATCAATAGTGGTCATTTATCTAGAATACTAAGGAGTTATAGAAAATAAATAGTATGGTGTTAAATACTTTAAAGGAGATATTATTAAAATAAAATAATTTCCTCATGAGAAATGAGCAGATTTGGAGAGGAAATTCTTCAATCCAAGGAAAAAGGAAGGAGAAATTTTTTATAAATATGAATCTAACTTTACATGGTTAGAAAATCATACTGAGGAGTACGTACATAATCCATGGAGTAATATTTTTCATTTCTTTGATGGGATAAATCATAGCCTTTGAATGGAATTTATCACTTAAAAATTTCCAATATATGATAATATAATATCTAGTTCCATCAAGATAAATAAACAATTCTCCAAATCTTATATTTTCCATAGTATACTATTAGATATTATATCTTCCATGTATACATAAAATATTAGATATTATTATGGAATTATTGGAACAAATGATGAAATTGTAGGAGTTGTGTGGTAGTGGATTTATGAACCCTACTATTTCACTATGGGGATCCACTATTATTTATGTTAATAAGAAATATGGGTTTATGAGGCTATGAATCAATTACATGGAAATTAATTCCATTACTATAAAGAACAATTATCCTTTACCATCCATTGATGAATTATTTTGTCAACTTCAATGAGCTCAATATTTTTCAATGATTGATCTTCCTTCTGGGCATCATAAACAGTGAGTAAAAAAGGAGTATTCCAAAGATGACATTTTGTAAAAATTATAGACATTATGAGTTTACAATAATGCCATTTGGATTGAATAATCCAACCTATATTTTATGTATACGATGAATATAGTATTCAAGTATTACCTCAATAATTTTCTTATGTCATTTATTTATTATATCTTGATATAATCTAAAAGCTATTATGAGAATACAATTCATTTATGAATCATTCTTAAAATAATCTGAGAAAATGAGTTATATGGAAAATTTAGAAAATGCGAATTATTGCTTCATGAATTTTATTTTCTTATAAATATTGTATCTAAGGATGAAATATCATTATATCCTTAAAAGACAAAGGTATTGATTGAATTTCTAATACCAATGAATATAACCAAGGTATGTACTTTCCTTGGATTATCAGGTTAGTATTAGTGATTTGTTCCAAAAATTTCTCAATTCTCTTACCTATTATCCAAGTTAACTTGTAAAGGGGTTAAGTTCATATGGCCAGAAGAGTATAAATGAATTTTTAAAGAATTAAAGAGGAGGTTGGTCAATATACCTATATTTACTTTACCATTGGGAAATGATATATCTTTTATATATAGTGATGCATCAAATAAAGTAATTGGATGTGTCCTTAAACAAAATGATAAAGTTATTTCCTATATATAAAGGCTGTTAAATATTTAGGAATATAATTATCCAACCCATGATCTTGAGTTGATAGACACAATCATTTCTCAAAAGATATAGAGGCATTACCTTCATAGTGAAAGATGTGAAATATATACTAATCGAAAAATATTAAAATACATTTTCTCACAAAAAGAGAGATACACGATTGAAAGGAAATGGTTAGAAGTACTTAAATATTATGATTGGTCAATAAACTGCCACCCTTGGAAGGAAAATAAGGTGGCTGATACATTGAGTAGGAAAGATCATGGAGTCCAGACTAAAATTAGGGTCATAAAATATTCTATATTCATAGATTCAGTAAATTTGTATATGGGAATCATTACAAAAGTGAAAACATCACATCTATTACAATTTATTTCCAAACCACCCATATTGGAGAAAATAAAAATTTCCTAGTTTTATTATAAGAATATTGAAAAATTGAAGTAGTGAATGATGGAAAGTTTATATACTTCATTTATGAAGATGGTATTTTGAAAAGTTTAAATAGGATATTTATTCCAGCCATGCATGAGATAAAAATAGAATTATTAAATGAATATTATAACACTCACATTTTTTATACACCCTAGTTTCACAAAAAAGAATCAGGATATGAAGGAACATTTTTATAGGATAATATAAAATGAGAAATTGTAGATTATGTATCAAGATTCTTGGTTTTTCAATGCGTAAATTTTTAGAGACAAAATCCTAAAGGATTCATAAAATCTCTACCTATTCGTGTGTGGAAATGAGATGATATTACTATTGAATTTTTCACTTGATTTCAAAAGACTCTTAGAAAGAATGATTCTATCTGATTTATTATTGATCACCTTACCAAGTCTACAAATTTACTTACTATAAGGGATGATCTACCTCTTGATAAAATCAAATAGTTAAATATTAATAAAGTTTTAAGATTTCATGGTTCACCTTTTTCGATTATATTTGACCATGAACTGCATTTTATGTTGAAATTATGGAAGATTTTTTCAGAAAGCTAATGACACCAAGCTAAATTTGAGCACCGCATATAATCTTAAAACTGATGGGTAGTTTAAATAACTATTCATACTTTAGAATAAATGTTTAGTTCATGCTCGATTGACTTTTAAGGTATGCGGTATCAATATTTACCTTTTTGGTATTAATATATAATAATAACTTCCATTAAAGAATTCAAATATGACAATACGAGGCACTGTGTAGAAAGTGGTTTTCTACTCCAATTTGTTGGGATAAATTTGGTGAAAGGAATATTATAAGATCATATATTATTAAGGATACAATAGTGAATGTGAAGACTATTTAGAATCATATTAAGGTAGCTTAGTGTAGAAAAACATATGCAAATAATTGAAGGAAGACTTTATACTTTTAAGTGGTAGATCATGTTTTCTTGAAGGTGTCTCCCTAGAAAGATACTGTAAAGTAAAAAAATAAATAGAGATTAATTCCTAGGTACATTGAGACTTTTAAAATTATAGAAATAGTAGAAGTTATGTCTTACCATTTTGAAATTCCACTTAACCTCTCTGAAGTTAATGGTGTGTTACATATCTCTTTATTGAAGAAGTACATAAGAGACTCAGTGCATGTGATCAAATTTGAGGAAATAAAATTATAAACTAATTTATCTTAATTTTAAAGAATATCTAGATTATGGAATCTAGAGAACAAGTGTTGCCGAATTGAACGACTCATCTAGAAAAGGTTATTTGAAAAAATCAGTTGATAGAAGAGGAAATGTGGGAATGTGAAGAAGTTATGAAAAAGAACTACCCGTATCTATTCATGGGGAAACATTATATAAAATTATAGGAAGAAATATTTGAATTAGGGGAGAATGTAGCACCATAGATTCAGTTAGAGTAATCTTTTCTTTATAGGGAAAAAAAGAAAAATGAACATATCCTTATTCAAGAACATTATTTAAAAATAAATTTGAAAATTTTATAAATTGAATGTAATGAAATTAAACTTATTTTTATGTCATAAACCCCTCTGACCAAACATACCACATTGGAGGGAGAGTGATAATGACCCCCTAAGTCCCACCTCCAGGAAACCTGAAAATCATTTTATATACATATGGTAAGAATACAAGTATACTCAGTAGGGTAACTAAAGTATCCCATGCACATGTGAAAGAGGAATACAAATGTACCAGTGAGAAAATAGCAGAACCAAACATCACCTAAAAAGGTTAACTAAACAATCTCCATCAACACTATGACATGCTCATAAAATAATGCATCCAAGTATAATAACATAATAATAAGCATATCGATAAAGGATACCACACACCACTTTTCAATTGATTTTACACCCTCACAGTCGAATGTCATATGTCATAGTGCTCCCATATCTTTTGAACATCACCTCATGCCATGCAACCCATGTGCAATTGATTATCTCACTACATCTCTCCCGAATAAACCTAGGTCATCGTCAAACCTCATCAAAAAACATAAAAAGAGTTGTAAGGGATCATGAAAATGAAGTACATCAACCTCATGCCCCCCCTAACTTGAACGACCCCCACCATAATCCATATCATCACATCAAACCTAACTATAGTGCATTTTTGACTTATGGCCATCACAACCCATGCATGTTATCATAGTCTAGAAGAGAGAGAGAGGGAAGAGTGGGTAGCCAACCATCTATTCTCACCACCAAGAAGTTGGAAAAAATCTGCCAAATATATGGGTGTTGGCACATGGTTGGGGAAGTTGGTGGGGTGTATATAGAAAATCAGAAAAAACATACATGGTATATATATACATAACCACATAAAAGCCCAACCTATGGGTTCACAACAAAGTTCTAACCAACTCACAACATCAACAGATCACCTCACAATGCCACCACTTTTTCTTCCACAACTAAAATCACAACACTACATAATAATCCACAATCCATATTCCACTTTTCATTTTAAAACAATCCATTTTCTAGATATATATTTTACCAACCAAGACCATTTAAATAACATGTTTATTTAATATTTCTATCCCATTAATTCTTATATAAATAATAACAAGTTAAACTACACAACCCATTTCAATTCAAGTGTTCATTAATCATTTTAACTCAATTTTAAACCAGGATATGAAATTTCAATTTAAATGTTATCATTTATTTAATTACATAAACACCCATGCTACTAGAATAACACAACAAATTACCAAAACCAACACTCTCATACCAACAATAATATACCACCTCCATAGCCACAACCACCCCCTCGTCACAACCACCACATCACCACCACTTTCGATCACAACCACACACTACCACCCCACAACAAGGTCACTCATTAAAACCCCATAACCCAATCACACCTTAACCCAACATCATCTCACTAACCTATAATATGGTCACAAAACAACACATCATCCCCTTACCACCACACTAAACGGTCACACCATAACATAAAAAGCACATAAAATTCATAAACCACTTTTAGATTTAGTAAGTTTTTTTTTCAAATTTAATTATTTATTTTAAGGACACTATAAGACAATACATATATCCAAGTGCAACCAAATAATTATATGTGTATAAATAATTTAACTTTTTATTCAGTGTGTTGTTACAATAATCACACAACATAGATTCCATAATCACAAATGCAACACAATCAAAGGCCCCCGATAACCACAATTTTTAGTGGGGAATTTATCACATACAATTCACAATATCAATAATAATATCAAAGCTATAAAAACATGTAATTTTATTCCCCTTCCCCTTAAATTCAATTAAATTTATTAATTTATCATTTTTAAAATGTATAAAACCATCTTACCAAAAGATAAAAAAATCATGAATCCTTACTGCATGGTAAAACTGATGAAAAAAGGACCCCGTACCTAGAATAAGTAAGTTTCAAAAAATTTTGTTTACTAAAAAGAAAGGTTTGTTGCCCATGATGGAATAACTTACATGAAGAACTCAAACCAACATTGGTAATTGGTTTCCATGACTCCAAGGTAAAGGATTTAGAACCTCCAGTATCAAGAGAAATAAAGTAGGAAAGAATGAAGGAATGATATCTATTTTAGAATCAAAATATAGGAAACCATCTAGATTTTAGATCACAAAAATGATTTTAATTGACCATTAATGTGGACATCATTAAATTCTACATGGAAGACCCATTTAAAAGGTCCATATTTTTATGAAAAGGAGTATATAAATATCCTATTTTAAAATAGATTTTTATTACCTTAATTAAGGATATAAACCATTTTATGTAAAAATCAATAAAAGGGAAAAAATTTAAATTTTAGAAAAACTAGAACATGTTACTGCTAGGCGCTACTGTTAGTAGCTACCATCGAGACCAACTTCTAGGTCTTCCAATAGGAGCTAACATCAGGAGTTATCATCAGGATCTACCAGTAGGAGCTACCATCATGATCTACCACTAGAAGCTACATTCATAAGCTACCACCAGACTAAGTCCACTACCATTGGAAGCTGCCTTCAGAATCTATAGTCATAAGCTACTTCCAAAAGTTATCTCTAGAACAAACCACCAGAGTAAGTCTATTACCGCCAAAATCCATTGTCAGAATCTATCACTAAAAGTTACCACTAGAAGCTTCCACTATACTAAGTCTGCTACCATCCATATCTACCACTATAATATATCATTGAGTTATGTCTTCTACCACTAGGATCAACCATCATATTTTAAAACACCCCCTTTTTTCCTTCTTAACACCTCCAAAATCATTGGAACCTTTTCTGAGCACATCTACCACCATATTTTACGAAAATTAATAGATCAAATTTTCTAGGACCTTACATATAATACCTCTCAAACAATTTTTCCCTCGATAATCAAAACCAACCCGAAAGTAATGAGGGAAAAGGTCTAAACAACTATCCAGTGAGATAACTCTCAAGAATCTCATTATATCCAAAACACTGTCACTGATTAAACACACTAATAAAAGTAAAATGTATACACATCCCTCACAAACAAAAGCCTCCTATGTTTCACATAACCACTTTTTCAACCCTTTAAACCCCCAAAAAACCCTATGAAAAAAACTACCAAAACTAACACAAAATAGATTCCCAAGTATGTAAATCAAGGAATTCCATCTCCAATATCAAGATACTATCCAATTTGGGTGGAACTGACTCACTCTCATGGTTTCAATAATGTTAAGGTATAACACATATAGATTAGATGCCAGGTTTTCCCTTCTCTCTATGATTTAAATCATTAATTACATATCATATCAATAAGGAATAATCCCATCTCATATAAAACAGTATTGTTCCAACATTATATCATCAAAAAAATAAGGAAAAATAAGAAAAGATCAAAAAAAATCAGGGCATTGGGAATGAATCTATGCATCATGATCCCAAGTAATCACCTATATGACATTATTATTCCAAAACGCACAAACCAAGGGGATGGTTCATCGTCACATCACCTTCTATCAATGATCATGGATCTCCACTGGCCACTCTACAAATGTCACATTATCCTCGATATACAAGTCTCTATAGTCAATTAAATGGGAGTCATAGTGAAGATACTGATAGAGATGAGAGATGTGGAAGATTTCATGAATTTATTATAGGCTTGGTGGAAGTTAAAACAGATAAGATACCTCACTTATGCACCCCAACACCATGAAAGGCCCAAAAAATCGGGGCGAGATCTTACTTCACTTACTGAACCTACACTAACCATGCTGAGGGGAAACCTTAATGAACACATGGTCTCTAAACATGAACTCTAAGGGCCTCCTCCTAGGATCATAATAAGATTATAACAGGGGTACACTACTTTCATCCTATTACAAACATCCTGAACCGTCTTTATCATTCTATGCACTACATTGGGTATAAAAACAATTGAATCCCCAACCTCTTTCTAGAAAAATAGAGAACAACATGGAAACCCATAAAAAGACTCAAATATTTCCATTCCAATGGATAAATGTAATTTTTTTTATAAGAAAACTCAACCAAAGGATAGTTATTTTCATAAGATCTTCTAAATCCCAATATTCATGCTCAAAACATGTACTCCAGCTTCAAGATAGCCTGCTCTATCTATCCATCCATCTTATGGAGGAAAGCAGTTCCGAGGTGAAAATGAGTTCCAAAATAATGATACTATTCCATCAAAAATCATGAGGTAAAATAATAATCCTACTCTAATATTATGGATCTCTGAACTCTGTGCAATCACACTACCTCATTCACATACCTCCTCTCCAAAACATCAACGGTACTTGACTCCTTGATTGCTAAAAAGTGATCCAATTTTGTCAGTCGGTCAATGATTAACAAAATAGAATCACAACCACCTAGAGATCATGTAACCATGTGATGAATATCATTGATATGTTGTTCCATTTCTTCTCAGGAACACTCAAGGGATGGAGAAAACCATTGTTAACATGGTGATCAACCTTTAACTTCTAGAAAACCAAACACTAAGTCACAACTCCACCATTATCTGTTTCATACTAAGTAACCAAAAATAAATTTTAAAGGCATAATACATTTTGGAAATTTAAAGGTGTACCTCCCAAGGAGATATATGAAGCTCATCAAGTACTCCGTCATGAATTTCTATCCAAAAAAACATCATTACCTAAAATAAAATTCTATTCTGACAATCCTTTATCCATCTCCTCAGAGAATTTCCATAGACGACATGATCATGAATTAACTCTACCTATTGAGTCTCCCCACTGAGACTCCTCCACCTTCTCCATCAATGAATACTTCACTTTCATCTTAAATAACAATTCTCTACTGTCACTACGGGAAAATTGGGTATTTGCGACGGGTTATTTGCGACGGGATTTATTCCCGTCGCAAATAATCCCGTTAAAAACTTATTTGCGACGGGGGTCTTTACCCGTCGCAAATAAGTAGTCTTTTGCGACGGGATAGGCTTCCCCGTCGCAAATAGTTTTCCCGGGCTTTGGCGCCAAATCCGGGGAAAACTATTTGCGACGGGGAAGCCGTTCCCCGTCGAAAATAACCGGCGGCGGTAAAAGGTATTTGCGACGGGACCCGTCGCAAATAACTATTTACCGGTTGACCGTAATAAATGCGGGCGAAGGTATTTGCGACGGTGCCCGTCGCAAATAATACTATTTGCGACGGGATTCCCGTCGCAAATGGACCCGTCGCTAATAATCTAACCTATAAATACCCCCATCCGTTTTTTTTCAAATCATTCTCATTCTCCACCTTCTTCTGCTCTAAAATTTCTATTTCTAAATTTGAGTTTTTGTTCAGTTTAATTTTTTTCTTCGGAGCTGTTATTAAAGTTTTGAAGAACGATCAGAGCTCATCAATTTTCAAGGTATTTATGTTCATTTTAATTTAATATTTATTTTTAATTTTGTATTAATTTCAATTATTTTTGATTAGTTGTAATTTAATTATGTTTATATTGTTTTCTTACTTAATAAATTTAAATTATTAGTATTGTTCATAGTTAATGGTAATTAGGAATAATTTGTAATAATTTTTAATAATTAAGAATAAATATTAATAATTAGTAATAATTACCAATAATTAGTAATAATTACCAATAATTAGTAATAATTAGTAATAATTAGTAATAATTACCAATAATTAGTAATAATTAGCAATAATTAGTAATAATTAGCAATAATTACTTATAATTAGTAATAATTAGGAATAATTAGTAATAATTAGGAATAATTAGTAATAATTAGTAATAATTAACAATAAATAGTAATAATTACCTATAATTTGGAATAATTACCAATAATTAACAATAATTAGTAATAATTAGTAATAATTACCAATAATTACCAATAATTTGTAATAATTAGTAATAATTACCAATAATTGCCAATAATTACCAATAATTGCAAATAATTAGGAATAATTAGTAATAATTAGTAATAATTAGGAATAATTAGTAATAATTAGGAATAATTAGTAATAATTAGGAATAATTAGTAATAATTAGGAATAATTAGTAATAATTACCAATAATTAGTAATAATTACCAATAATTAGTAATAATTACCAATAATTAGTAATAATTAGCAATAATTAGTAATAATTAGCAATAATTAGGAATAATTAGCAATAATTAGGAATAATTAGTAATAATTACCAATAATTACCAATAATTAGGAATAATTACCAATAATTTGGAATAATTACCAATAATTTGGAATAATTACCAATAATTTGGAATAATTACCAATAATTAACAATAATTAGTAATAATTTGTAATAATTACCAATAATTTGTAATAATTAGGAATAATTAGTAATAATTAGTAATAATTAGTAATAATTAGTAATAATTAGGAATAATTAGTAATAATTAGGAATAATTAGTAATAATTAGGAATAATTAGTAATAATTAGGAATAATTACCAATAATTACCAATAATTTGTAATAATTAGTAATAATTACCAATAATTACCAATAATTGCCAATAATTAGAATAATTGCCAATAATTAGTAATAATTACCAATAATTGCAAATAATTAGGAATAATTAGGAATAATTAGGAATAATTAGGAATAATTAAGAATAATTAGTAATAATTAGTAATAATTAGGAATAATTAGGAATAATTACCAATAATTACCAATAATTGGTAATAATTGGTAATAATTGCCAATAATTACCAATAATTTCAAATAATTAGGAATAATTAGTAATAATTAGTAATAATTAGGAATAATTAGGAATAATTAGGAATAATTAGTAATAATTAGGAATAATTAGTAATAATTAGGAATAATTAGTAATAATTAGGAATAATTAGTAATAATTAGGAATAATTAGTAATAATTAGGAATAATTAGTAATAATTGGGAATAATTAGTAATAATTAGGAATAATTAGCAATAATTAGGAATAATTACCAATAATTTGTAATAATTACCAATAATTGCCAATAATTGCCAATAATTGCCAATAATTGCCAATAATTAGGAATAATTAGGAATAATTAGGAATAATTAGGAATAATTAGGAATAATTAGGAATAATTAGGAATAATTAGGAATAATTAGGAATAATTAGTAATAATTAGGAATAATTAGGAATAATTAGGAATAATTAGGAATAATTAGGAATAATTAGGAATAATTAGGAATAATTAGGAATAATTAGGAATAATTAGGAATAATTAGGAATAATTAGGAATAATTAGGAATAATTAGGAATAATTAGTAATAATTAGGAATAATTAGGAATAATTAGTAATAATTAGTAATAATGACCAATAATTTCCAATAATTACCAATAATTGCAAATAATTAGGAATAATTAGGAATAATTAGGAATAATTAGTAATAATTAGGAATACTCAGGAATACTCAGGAATACTCACGAATACTCACGAGTAATCACGAATACTCAGGAATACTCAGGAATACTCAAGAATACTTAGCAAAAAAAATTATATTATCAATATTTATGAAAAAAATATTAATATTATTAAAATAATAAAAATTTATAAAATATTAAAATTATCAATATTCACAACAGATTTTGCTCTATTCTTAACATGTTCAAATCTCAAAGGGTCGCTAATTGTCAGGTCATGCGTAATAAAAAGTTTGTGTCAGCCATGTCCAATGTAAACTCTATAATTGTCCTTGCATGGTCAATCACCTCAAAAGTAATGTTGCAATCAGACAAACCAAGTCATTCCCTTCTTATCTATAAGAATCATCTCACATGAACCTTTACATAGACCATTCTTCCTTGAAAATTTAAGGGAAAAATAATGATATCCCCTCAAATATTTAAGGAAGAATGATCTATGTAAAGGTTCATGTGAGATAATTCTTATAGATAAGAAGGGAATGACTTGGTTTGTCTGATTGCAACATTACTTGCGAAGTGATCAACCATGCAAGGACAATTATAGAGTTTACATTAGACATGGCTGACACAAACTTTTTATTGCGCATGACCTGACAATTGGCGACCCTTTAAGATTTGAACATGTTAATAATAGAACAAAGTCTGTTATGAATATTGATAATTTTAATATTTTTTAATATTTTTTATTATTTTAATAATATTAATATTGTTTTTTCATAAATATTGATAATATTTTTTTTATTACTAATAATTAGTAAACGAAATCTGCTTGGACAATGAAGGGAAAATTTATAATCATCTCCACAACGATGATTACCAAATTTCCTTTCATTATTCAAGCAGTTTTCCTTTTGCTAAGTATTGCTAAGTATTGCTAAATTAGTAATAAATAGTAATAATTAACAATAAATTGTAATAATTAGTAATAAATTGTAATAATTAGTAACAATTAGTAATAAATTGTAATAGATTGTAATAATTAGGAATAATTAGGAATAATTAGGAATAATTAGGAATAATTACCTTATTACATTATTTGTATATTTTATTATTAATATTAAAATAATATAATTTTCTATATTATATACAATTCTCTTTTCTTCTGTGTTTTTTTGTCTCCACATGTAATATTGGCATTCTTTTTCAAAATTATCAACCTACTCGCCAATGGGGAGGTGAAAGTGAATGTCAATATTACATGTGGAGACAGAATGTGAAACACACAGATGAAAGGAGAATTGTATATAATATAAAAAATTATATTATTTTAATATTAATAATAAAATATACTAATAATGTAATGATGTTATTATTATATAATTAATATTTATAAAAAAAATTATATTAGTATTATTAAAAAAAATAAAAAATCAATATAATATTAAAATTATCAATATTTGTAACAGGTTTTGCTTTATTCTCAATATATTCAATCCTTGCTTGAGTGTTTTTTCTAACAAATTATTCAAAACCAGTAATGCTTTTATATTTTATAGAAAAATATGGAACAACGAGGTCGTCAACAGTCATTATTAGATGACCGCATATGGATAAATCAACGTAGAAATCCAAATGGTTCTGGTTTAAATCCAGTATATATAGAGGGTGTGGAGATTTTTTTATCATTTGCGGCATCAAATTCAGAATTTGTTTCAGAAGGAAAGATAAAATGCCCTTGTAGAAAATGTGCATTGAGAATGTTTGACACGTTTGACAAAGTGGGGGAACATCTCTTGCGTTTTGGTTTTCAAGCAGATTATGTTTTTTGGTATCAACATGGTGAACGCAGTTCTAGAGCAGGTGATACCAACTTGATTCCAGATCCATCCCGGTTTCAAGATTTAGTACATGATGTTGCAGGTTCATCTGTTCAACATACAGAAACTCCGGCTGATATAGCTTTAAATCCTGAGTTGGGACCGTCTGAATTTTATGAGTTGTTGAAGTCTGCTGAGGATGCATTATATCCTGGCTGCAAGATGAGCAAATTAGAAGCAGTTGCAAAATTTATGGCTATCAAATCAGATAACGGAATGTCAAACACCTGTTTTGACCAGATATTTTCTTTGCTGAAAACACTGTTACCCGAAGGAAATGTTTTACCTGCAAATTACTATGAGAGTAAGAGGCTGGTTCGAAATTTGGGACTTACTTGTCAGAAGATTCATGCATGTTAAAATGACTGCATTTTATATTCTGGGGAAAATGAGTCGTTGGATAGTTGTCCCACATGTGGGAAACTGAGATATAAAGAAGGACAACACGGGAAGTCTGGTTTGATTCCTGTAAAACAGTTGAGATATTTTCTGCTTACATCTAGACTTCAACGTTTATTCATGTCTAAGAATACAGCGACAATGATGTCATGGCATAAAGAGAATATTTCAACCGATAAAAGCTTGAATCATCCAGCCGATGGTGATTCATGGAAACATTTTGATAGAGTGCATCCATCCTTTGCTTTAGAAGCTAGAAATGTTCGACTGGGCCTTTCCACTGATGGTTTCTGTCCGTTTAGATCTTATGGTAGTCAATATTCATGTTGGCCTGTTTTTTTAACTCCGTACAATTTACCTCCATGGATGTTGATGAAGGAGCCATATATCTTTTTGACTTTACTAATTCCAGGACATCCTAAGAAAAATATTGATGTTTATTTGAAGCCATTGATTGATGAATTAAATTTATTATGGAGTACTGGTGTCAGTACATATGATGTTGCAACGAAACAGAATTTCATACTGAGAGCAGCATTGATGTGGACAATAAGTGACTTCCCGGCTTATGGGATGTTATCTGGCTGGAGTACACATGGTCAGAAATCATGTCCTTACTGTATGGGAGAGAACAAAGAATTTATGCTCATTCATGGAAAGAAACCTTGTTATTTTGACTGTCATCGCAGATTTCTTCCAGCTGATCATCCTTTTCGCAGAAACAGATCTCATTTCAGAAAAGGAACAGCTGAAAGGGATGGACCTCCAAAAATGCTATCAGGTTCGGAGTTAAAATCGGTTGTATTTTCATTACCTCCCATCACTTTTGGTTCCACAATAAACCAACAGAAAATTTCTGGTTTTGGGAAAGAACACAATTGGATTAAACGTAGCATATTTTGGGATTTGCCATATTGGTCTGATTTGTTGGTCCGACACATGTTAGATGTCATGCATATTGAGAAAAACTGTTTTGATAATTTGTTTCATACAGTTTTGGATACGCCAGGAAAGAGCAAAGACAATGTAAATGCACGTTTAGATCTTGCCCAAATTTGCAGGCGTCCAGAATTGGAACTATTTGAGAATGTCAGAACAGAAAGGTTACTGAAACCAAAAGCAGCTTATACACTGTCTAAAGAAAACCGTTTATTATTTTGTCAGTGGATTGCAGATTTGAGACTTCCAGATGGTTGTGCTTCCAATTTGGGTAGATGTGTAAAGAATGGTCATATTACTGGATTAAAAAGTCATGATTGTCATGTTATAATGGAGAGACTTCTACCCATTGGATTAAGAGGTCTGTTGAATTCTGTGATTTGGGATTCCATAACAGACATGTCTCATTTTTTTCGGGAAATTTGTGCGGCTACGGCAGATTATGATGCTCTAGGCAAACTTGAAAAAGATGTTGTTGTAATTATATGTAAACTGGAAAAAATATTTCCGCCGTCTTTCTTTGACTCAATGGAACATTTGATGTTACATTTGCCATATGAAGCCAAATGTGGAGGTCCGGTACAGTTTCGATGGATGTACCCATTTGAAAGATGCATGCAAAAATTGAAAAGAAAAGTACGCAACAAAGCATCTGTTGAAGGATCTATTGCAGAAGCTTATTTGCAAGAGGAAATATCTTTTTTCTGCTCCCATTATTTTGAATCTGAGTATCCTTCCAAACACAACCGAATGGGACGGAATGAGAGAAATATTGATGAAATCGGAAATCAATTATCTGTTTTCAACCAGTCAGATCTTGGTTTTGGTGGAGTTTCTGAACGCTGGCTTTCAGATGATGAACATCATACAGCTCATACGTATGTTCTGCTCAACTGTGAAGAGATGACATCAGTTGTACTGTAAGTGTTTATATCACTTATTCTATCATTTATGTTACAGTAAATAACTTTGGTTTTTATAGGTTGTATGATAATCATATCAAGAAACAAATTCCACAAATTACAGCAGCTGCTCTCGAAGAACGTCGACTGAAAAATTTCTCTCAGTGGTTTCAAAAACTGGTAACATAAATTCTTTATCTTTTAGCAACTCATTCAATGTATAGTTTACTATATTGATAATTATTTCACAAATTTTCAGGTGTCTCGACATGCTGATAAAATTGACAAACGGCTGTGTGTATTGAGTAACCCACCTTCCAAACTTGTTAAAACTTATAATGCATATGTGGTGAATGGATTTTGATTCCACACACATGCATATGGGGAATCAAAAAAAAACAATGAACAGTGGAGTTAGCTTGAGAGGATCTCATCATCGAGAAAATGAAGTTGACTTTTATGGCATACTTGATGAAATCATTGAACTCTGTTATCTTGGACAACATTACATAACCATGTTCAAATGTCGGTGGTTGGATACAGAGAGAGCCGTGCGTGTTCATCCGACTCATGGAATCATCGATATTAAATGTAAAAGTGTTCTCGCAGTAAATGAACCATTCTTATTGGCTCAACAGGCATATCAAGTTTATTATGCAAAGTACTGTGCAACATCAAGAGACTTGACTGATTGGTGGAGTGTAATAAAAATCAAAATTCGAGACAATCAGTTTAGTCAAAGTGAATGTGCTTTCACTGATGTGCAAAGAATTGAAGTTTTTCAAGAGAGTACTCAAAATCAATCTTTTTTACAAAGAGACATGAGTATCGATGACGAAACCCCACATTTAAGAGTCGGTGATGACGATGATGTTAATGATGTCACACATGAATTTGAAATGGTAAGAGATGAAGCAACTGCAACTCGAATGGATATCGATGATGTTGAGGAGGAATATGAAGATGACATTGACATATATGAAGATGATGATGAAGATGAACACTGATAGAATTCCATGGTATTTATATACAATCATAATATGTATATATGTATATATAATAGTAATTATCAATTATTTGCTAACATTAACATTTTCTGTTTCAGATGGACGAGGCCACATTTCGTGAGTTGGCGGATGCTGACCTGCCTTTCGATGCAGATGAGTTGCTGGCAGATGACCCTCAGCCTGCAGGCGCTTCAGGGAGTACGCGAAGGGGGCGCGGTCTTGCACGATTGATGATTCCTGACCCCGTCCTCGAGCGACGTCCACGTCTTGGGTTTGATCCGCGCACCCGGAGGTGTGATAACCTGTGGATTTGACTAACATTTCATTAATCTATTCACATAACAAATGTTTATTATTTTTTTCAGTTTTCCGCATATAGCTGTCGGACAGGGCAGTGCTATTTTGCGCAACTATTTCTCTCAGTCGTGGACCACATGGGAGCAGATTCCCATTGATGTGCAGCAGGCCATGTTCGGCCATTGGTTGGTACGTACGTAAATAAATAATTTTTATTTTGAAAATTATTTCATTTCTAACTTGATATTTTGATTTTTTTGTAGGGTTTATGGTATCCGATCGAGGATACCATGCGTGACGCCATCCACGAGGCATGGGAGGTGGCCATGCGTGATCGCCTTCATCAGTTTTTGCACAATTTAAGAAAAGCTGCGATGAAGAAAGCAGGAGTGTCAGATTTTGAGGAGTCATGTAGAGCACACCGACCAGAGTATATTTCATCCCATGTATGGGATGGATTATGTGCGCACTGGTTGAGTGGTGCTTTTCAGAGGAGATCATCACTGGGGAGGCAGAATCGGGGGAGACAGGAGGTGACTCATCGAGCTGGGAGTCGTTCTTTCAGTACTCATAGACAGCATCTGGTACGTACATTATTTATAAATATTTTATATAACTATAAATATTAACAGTTTATTTTTTATTCTTATAGGCTGTCGAGCACCCCGATATTACAGAGTACGACGTATATCGGAGGATGTATAGTGATCCTGCTACTGGGGAGCTCAGAGGTGATCGTCAGCATCACATCGTGGTCAGTATTATTTGTTTTCAAGTTTAAAAATTAACTGCATATAATATATTCACAATTTTAATTTTAAATTACAACTATAGGAGTCATATGAGGCCGCAACGTCACAGGCCCGGCCTGAGAGTCAGGCCGAGTCATCAGATCAGACCACTGCCCGTCAGTTTGATGAGGCGGCATGGATGCAGGCCACCCAGTATGCCTTCGAGAAGGGCCGGGTAGTTGGTATCGGCTCTCGACTGACTCCCGGAGATTATTATGGCAGTGCTGCGATGTCGGCGTCCAGCTCGAGAGGAGCTCGTGCATCTTTTTCTACACAGTATGAGGATCAGTTGCGATCTCAGACTGCACAAATAGAGAGTCTCCGACAGGAGCAGGAGCAGATGCGTCAGCGGCATGAGGAGGAGCGTCGACGCCAGCAGCAGCTGTACGAGGAGCAGACGAGTCGGTGGCAGAAGCAGCATCAGGAGCAGATGGAGTACATGTGCCGACTCACTCATGCTTTAGGGGTGGAGTTTCCTCCACCACCATCTGTAGATCCCCCACCTCCCCCCCTCCTTCAGATTAGAGTTTGTATTTCAGTTATAAAATTTGTGAAATCAAAATATTTTTTTTTCTATTCGTAGTTTCTGTCTCATTATAAAATATTAATAATATTATATTTTTAAATAACAATATTAATATGAATAATAATATTATTTATATTTTATAATATTAAATTATATATATATATTAAAATTTTATATATATATTAAAATTTTATAATATTATAATTTAATTATTTTTTTTGTAATACTTGAATTATTTTAATATTTGAATGTAAAATAATTCTACTATTTTTATATTAATTAAAATAACTTATTAATATTTTTTTTTATTTATGAATTATAATTGTAATATATTGTATTAATTAAATTATTTATTATTATTCTATTATTTTTTATTTTTGAATTATAATTCTACTATTATTATAGTAATTAAAATAATTTATTATTTTTATTTGTGAATTATAATTCTATTATTATATTAATTAAAATAATTTATTAATAATTTATTTTTTTTTATTTTTTTTATAGTATTTGCGACGGGATACTATACCCGTCGCAAATACTATTATTATTAATAGTATTTTATTTTTTTTTAAAAACGTATTTGCGACGGGATACTACTCCCGTCGCAAATAATAGTATTATTAATTTTTTTTATTTTTTAAAAAAACCGTTTTTGCGACGGGACCGTCGCAAAAGGTATTTGCGACGGGTCCCGTCGCAAAAGGTATTTGCGACGGGACCCGTCGCAAAAACTGTTTTAAAAGTTTTTTACAAAAATACGGAATACTATTTGCGACGGGGAGAATTTCCGTCGCAAAAAAGGGCTTCAGCGACGGGCCCGTCGCAAATAAGTGTAGTTGCGACGGGATCCCGTCGCAAATAGCCCGTCGCAAATACCTGTTTTTCTAGTAGTGTGTCAAACTTCCTCGTATCCAATTGTATGGTTGATAACTCCTCCATCACTCTCTAATAATTTGTTGAATCCTGAAACAAATCCTTCTGTGAATTCCTACATAAATAATAAAATAGAAAATTCCCAATTAGTGAGGTGTAAGATATCAAAAAATCATAATATTGAAGAAAATACATCCAATTATATTTATATATATTTATACAATGTTGAGAAAAGATATACCTAAAAATATTGGGATCTGTGAAGACCACAAAAAACTCCTCTATAAGGTAATGTCACTACAAATTCAATGTAAACACAACAACGACTAAATCCAAATAATTTCTGGAATAGTTACACTCATGTGGGTGTAGCTTCCTAGACCCATAATAGTTCACCACCTTCTATTTCATTAAGACACATCCCGATCCCAGATTGTAATCATTATAAAACACCTCAAACATCACCCCTTACACTGAAAATTAAATCACTAAATCACTAACCAACTTCACCTTCAGGTAGTCAAATTCTACATATCACTGATCAGTCTAGATAAAATCCTAGCTCTTCTTAGTCAAAACTATCAATGAGGATTTAATATGTGAGAAATAATACATGAACATCTATTAATAGATTAAAAGTACAAGGAATATTTGAACCTCTACCACACTCTTAGTGGATTCCCAAGAAACAACTACATCAACCTTCAATGGGTCCATGGCTACTCCCTACTAAGATACCACATACCTAAGAAAATTCATGTCTCATTTCAAAAATATACACTTAAACAACTTTTCGTAGAGGTGGTGGAATCCAAGAACCTGAAAGATCGATCTAATATGATAATCATGCTCCTCCTATGAATTTGAGTAGGTAAATATTTCTTTAATGAACACGACTAATAACTATTCCAATAATTCATGGAAAACAGATTTCATTAGTCCCATGAGAATAGTTGGTGTTTTCCTGACACTGAATGGAGTGAACACAAAATCTAAGTACCTATACCCGCATGAATAGATTTTCCCACCATCATGACTATTCTTTTCCTTGAATCTTAATTTAATATTTTCCAAATTTATTTTCAAATAATTTTTTTTCTTAATATTTTATAATTTTTTATATTTTAGTATAATTTATTTCACAATGAATAGGGTATTTTCCTCAATAAATATTCCATTGATCTTTTTAAAGTATTTTTTATCCATGTCAATATCCTTTGATGGATCTTATTATTTACTGGGTATATAATCTAATGATACCGCCCAAAATGTTACTCTATATGAAATATGATTATTTTGTTATATTTATTAACTTGGGAAAATATTAAAATTTCATATGATAGTTTATCAATATGAATTTTTATGTTTATTTTTATTGATTTTTATTCATTTATTTCATAAGATGAATTCATTAGACTTATCATATGATGGGTTGGGCTTATTGAAGACCCTCGATCCATCGATAGATATCATGAGACAAACTAGTTTGATTATTTTTCATATTCCTTCCCTATTTATGCATAATGTCTTGGAACCAGGGAATGATGGTAATATTATGATGCATAACATTTTTCATTATATAATTATGAAAATAGTTATTGTTGTCCATGTGATTGTTTATGTAGCTATGTCATCAATGGATTTAGTCCCATTTTTATGATATTATTTATATGGTATATTTTATTATTATATATGTATTCAATATTACTCATGCTTTATTTATTCTATGATATATTATATTTTATGCTTTACCTTACTGATCATTTGAAATCACTATTTATTATGTTTTATTTTCCCCAGGATAGTAAGAAGGGATATATGAATGAATTTAGGCATATAATATAATAACTAATATATTTGTCAAAGAATTTTAAGTTTTATCTCATGTTTTTAAGTGTAATTTGAGAATCATGTATGTATCAAGCCTCTTAAGACTACTAAACTATTTAATCCTTTGAGATATGATCCCATGTATCAGGTTCCAATATAGTAAAATTGCCACCAGATCTAGGTTACTGGAGTTAGGGTGTTACATGAAACAAATAACTTGTGATTCTTCCATAAAATTATAAATCCCCACATTCTTATATAATGTAATTTATCACCATTATAACACATGAAGTAGCCTAATTCCACTATTATCATTTTGAATAATAATCATAAAATGCAGAAAAGAGTGAGGGTTGGTGGGGAAATGGGACTTTATTGTGGATAACCTATATAGGATTTGATGGGTACTTGGAGATTAATAATAGATAATTTAAATTAAGGCCTCAAAGTGGATAAATAAAGGGACATTCTAAAGAAGTACCTAAATAATGTTGTCACATTTCCTTGCTTTAAAAATATTTAATGATGGATAAAACCAAGTTATAGATGAAAAACATAATACTAGCTTACTAAATAATATAGGGTAATGAAAAAAATGGAATAATTAGTTTAGATTACTTCTTGGTATTTTAAAATAAAATTGGAAACATTCTAACGAGACAATGGTTTCAAAAATACATCACACACTAAATAATTTTTTGAAAATAGAAAATCCAAAAAAATGACTTCATATCAACATTCACTAAAAAATAGTTTTCAAAAATCAAGTAAATCCTTAAAAAGTGACTCAAGTATATAAAATAACTTTAGGAATTCCATTTAAGATCAAAAATTTTTAGAATCTACGAAAAATGAAACAAAAAAATTACATAGAAACTCCTAAAAATACTTTGGTTTATCCCATACTTAAATGTAACTGCACCTCTACTAAGTGAAGAAACATAAAATTTAGAATAGTGAACCCAAAAATGATGAAGAAATACAACTTGATTATTATTTCTTGTGCGGTTTAGTTAAGCTTCTTACCCACTAGCTATTTACAACCTTCAAGAAAACAAAAGAACATGAGAATTTATTCAAAGTAAAAAAATGAAAATTATAAAGGGAGGGATAAAAAATATTATTGTGATATCCCCCAATTAAGTTTTTCATATTTCCTATGTTGTATCATTATTGATTGAAAATATGACTATAGGGGGTACATGGTGAATTATCTTTTTAAAATTTAATGACAAAAACAATTAGAGTTAATAAAATATTAAATAGAAGTGAGTGAAGTGTTCTTGAGTTGGGTTATAGTAGAAATAAAAAGTATAGAACACAAGGAATTATAGTGGTTAGGTTCATTAAGATACTATTAAACTTCTAAATATTATATACTTCTCAAAGAGATTGGTACCCACTAAGAACATCACTTTTAAAGGTGTGAGAACCTAATTATAAACAATTCCTTTTAAACGAACTAGAGGCAAATCCTGGTCTTTTTATAAGAGACTCAACCAAGTTTGTATCCTAAATTTTGATTAGGATTAAAAAACCTAAAATCCTTTTGGGTGGTAAAATAACCATAGAAAATCAAGACCTAATTTTGATGGGGAAAAGCATAAAAAATAACATAAAGAAGTCACAAACATAAAGAAACAAAACTAAAAAATAAAATAAATAAAGAAAATATAGGAAATGATCAGAATGTTATATAAGTTTAAGCTCGATGATTTTTGATCAATTAGAAGGAAAAAATGTTGAATATGGAGTCCTTCAGCGATCACAAGAAGAATGTAGAAGCCGAATAATATTTTTAACAGTTAAGAGAAACATAATATCGAATGTGTATCATATAACAACCCTAGTCTTTATTATACACTTAAACCTGATTTATTATTTAAAATTGAAATTAATAAGTCTCTGAGGATCAAGTTGTCTTGTGTCTTGGGAAATTAGGGACATTACATGAAAATTTAAGACCTAAAAATACAACATATTTATTGAAAACTTCCTTTACATGACCACAACATTCCCTTATACTTAGCATTGAATGAGATAACCTGACTACATACATGTGAAAAGGGTGAGCTATAAAGAATAGTAAGGGAGTAAAAAAGGAATAAAATGAAGAACAAAATAAATTATAGGGAATAGTAATATCAATGGAGAATAAGAGAAACATGAACATAAATTCATGATATAGCATGATTATCATAACATGGAAATGTGGCAACAACACTTAACATGATATTAGCATGATCCAAGGCTCATTGCACAAGGATCATGAGTAAACCCTCATTGTACTTAAATTAGAATTATTAAACCCTCATTTAAATTTCATTATCATGAGTAAACCCTAATTTCACTTGATGTATCATGATAATATTATTTACCCAATTCATTGGAGTGCTCTCAGGGTTCACCCTTCTTAATCATTTAATTTCACGCATAAGTGTTCCACATGGATCATAAACATTGATTCATTAAACATCATCATTTATTACACAATAAAGTAATGTGAAATTAATACATGTAACTATATAATCAATAAGTAAACATGTATAAATGTGGATACACTTGATAGAGAAATGGGCATGGTATTCACTACACAATGACTTTGGCTTGGAATATGATGGTGTAATTTTGGCAACATAATGACATGACATAAGAATTCATAAAAATGGTTGATCAGAGATAATGGGGTGTCTCATAATATGTACATGAAATGGATAGTAAGGGGGTAATATATTTACATTTCCCAACATATGTAATGGAATTTAGATTCATAATCCAAAATAATTGCTTGAATGTAAATGAGGAGAGAAAAATCCCTTACTGAATTTGGACATGTTAAAAGGTGTACATGAGAGGAATTAATGAGAGAGAAATGTGTCTATCATCATTAAAACATAATGAGGGAAGTATATATAATGTTTTAAATCATACCCCATAATTTTTAATTGAAAAGACAAGGGTATAACTACATAAAGAAACATGGAAAAAAATGAGAGAGGAAGAAATCTCTTTCTTGGAAATGTGATCCCAAAGGCTTGGAAGAGACTTGAGAGAGGATTATTGGGAGATTGGGGCACCTTGGGAAAATTATAGAGATAGGAGGGTAGAGGTTGGTCGAGATACAAATGGTATTAGTGAAGAGGAATGAGAGGTTGAGTGGGTTTATATAAGAAAGGAGATGGAATTCTTTATTATTTAGGTTTTGGACACTACACATTAAACTAATAAAAACCATAAACCATACCATGGGTTTTTCTAAAGGGGAGTGAAAAAAATTATTTTATAAGTCCAATGGCTGAACTTATTAAAATATTAGGCTTGCTTATGTGGAGTTGAGTCACACTCTTAAGGAAATCATTTTAAAATGTTAAAATGATTTATAAGTCTTGGAGGGTCCACTAAGGCTTTGTAAAATAATTAAAACAAACCTAAAATCACATTATTTTAAAGGTAAAAAATATATTATCCGAACAACCCATTTATAGTATTTTATTACATCACTATTGGGTGATTATGATATCATAAAACACATTATATCTTTAAATGATATTTAATTTTTACCCAAAAATTTGAGTCTCTCAGAAAATTTTGAAAAATTCACCATTGGATAATTTCAACACCCTGATTCCTAAAATATTATTCATTTTATCTAAATAATTTTCTAAATATGTTAATTTTTACTTTTAAAATAAAAACACACATTTATCGAAAGTTCATGGGTTTTTGATAAAAACAACTTTCAAACCTTAAAAATAATTACAATTATATCCATAAAAATTATACAATAATTTATATTTAATAAAAAATAATTTAGTATTAATATTTTATTAAAAACTAATTTAATTAAAAAATCCTTTAAATCATCAAAATAAATTTCTTAATTGAATATTAACTAAAAATACTACTTGTGCTTTAGAAACTATTTACAGAGTAACAATAATAAAATGAATGTATATTATTTATTCTATACAAAAATAATGACCATAATCATTGTGCTAGGGTATTGTTAAATAACCCCTTATAACAACCACATAATACCTAAGGGTAAGGTATGTGATAGTGACAGAATCTTGGGGTGGCTCCGAGAACATTTCTCGGGTGGTAATCTCTATTAACTTCCACTTCTCCCATAGGAGATTACATTCAAGCTTAATGTGTTGAAACTCGGCTTGGGCTTGGTCAAGAGTAAATCCCAATGATGCTAACTTCTTTCTGATCTCAAAAAAATGGTCTTCATTTGGAGCAATTCTACTGGATGAGACCATCGCTTCCTTTTTCCAAGTAAATTAGATTTTTTAAAGCCCTATATTTATACTAATCATGTGATCACAGTTCAATGTCTATATTAGCAATGATAGCATTTCTTAATGGTATTTTAAAATCCAAAAACATAAAACCAAGGAATTTCATAAGTTTTATATAACCATTTTACATAATAAGAAATTTAATTAGATCAAGAGGAATTTTCAGAAATAAAAGTTTGTGTCTTTACAATCTCCCCCCATTAAGACATTTCACAATCAAAATTTCCTTTCCCCACACTAAAACATATGTGGGTAACTCCGCCTCATCACTTCCTCTGGTTCCCAAGTTTTCTCTTCAAACTTGTGGTTTTGACACAACACCTTGATGAGGGGCATTGTCTTATTTTGTAGAACATTTTCCCTATGATCCCAGATCTTCACCGACTTCTCTTAATAGGAGAGATCATTCTCTAATGGTACCACCTCTATATTGAGTACGTGTGATGGGTTAGGTATGTACTTCCTCAAGACTGATTCATGGAATACATCATGTACTTGAAATAGGTTTGGTGGGAGTTCTAGTTGATATGGAAATGCTCCAATGTGATCAAGGATCTCAAATGAGTTAATGTACCTTGGGATAAAATCTCCCTTCTTCCCAAATATCATAACTCTCTTCCACGATGATATGTAGAGGAATTCCATGTCACAAATTTCAAACTCTAGGTCTCATTGATGATTATCATCAAAGATCTTTTGTCGACTCTGAGCAGCTTTAATGTGCTTTTGAATGGTCTTAACATTCTCCACCATTTCTTTGACCATTTCTGGACCTATGAGTTTTTTCTCCCCAACATCATCCCAACAAGTTGGTGTTCTGCACCTCTTGTCATACAAGGATTCATAAGGATCCATTTGGATGCTTGAGTGGAAACTGTTATTGTAAGAGAACTAAACTAATGGAAGATGATGATCCCATCCTACTTTGAAGTCCATTGATCATGATATCAATATATCCTCAAATGTTTAGATATTCCACTCATATTGGATATCAGTTTGAGGATGATAAGCCGTAATGAAGTTCAGATCAGTATTTAGATTATATTGAAGACTCTTCCAAAATATAGAGATGAATCTTGGATCTCGATGAGATATAATAGATAGTGGTACTCCATGAAGCCTTACCACATCTATAATATATATCCGTACCATTTGATCTAATAATAAATACTCTTGAAATGTAATGAAGTGTACTGTATTTATAATACGATCCACAACAACCTAGATAGAATTGTTTCCTTTGGATTTATTCAGAATTATCATGAAAAAGTCTAGGGCGATGTTCTCCCATTTCCATGTTGGTATGGGTAATGGTTGCATAATCCCCTTGGACTTCTTCCTCTCAGCCTTCACTTTCCCACATACCAGACACTTTTATGTATACTCAACAATATACTTCTTCATCTTATCCCACCAATAAATATCTCAGATATCTCAATACATCTGTGTGTATCCTATGTGAATGGAGAAATTCAAACTATGTGCATCACCCAAAAAGTTAATTATTTAACTCTTGATTTGATAGAACATAGAGTCTTGACCCAAATCTCACAATTCCTTCATTAACATTGAAATCCGAGAATTTCCCTTTTCTGATATTTTCCACTTTCTTATGAATTCCCACATCATCCTTTTGAGCATCCTTTAACCTTTCCAAAAGAGACAGTTGAGAAATAATTTGTGAAAGTATTTATGATGTTCCCTTCTTTATGATTCCCATCTCTATCTTCATAAAATCTATGAAAATTGGATGCTTTTCAATTATCATCAATGATAGAATCCCTGGGTCCTTTCTGCTTAGAGCATCCACCACCTAGTTCTCTTTCCCTTGATGGTAGTGAATTGAGTAGTCATAGTCTTTTATTAGCTCTAACTATATTAGTTGGCACATTTCAAACTATTTCTATGTGAATATATACTTGAGGATTTTGTGATCCGTGTATATTTCACACTTATTCCCAAAGAGGTAATGTCACCAAATTTTTAAAGTGAAGATTACTTCAGCCAACTCTAGATCATGTGTTGGATAGTTTTGATCATGAAATCTCAATTTCCTTGAAGCATTAATAATGAATTTTTCATTTTGCATCAACACACACCCATACCCTTCTTCAAAGCATCAATGAATACCCAAAAAATCTTTCCACTTGTGGGTAGTGTGATCAAGAGCGCAATGATAAGCCTCCTTTTCAACTCCTTAAAGCTCTCTTCGCATTCATCACTCTAAGAAAGCTTGACTCCCTTCCAATTTATCTTGGCAAGAGGGTTTTTTCAATTGTGAGAAATTTCTTACAAATCAGCGATAATATCCAGCTAACCCAAGGAAGCTATGGATATCTATCACAGATGTTGGCCTAAACCATCACTCAATTGCATCAATTTTAGAGGGATCCATATATATCCCACTTCTTGTGATGATATGACCCAAGAATGAGAATTCCCTTAGCTATAAATCACACTTTCTGTACTTTTCATAGATATTATCCTTTTTCAAGGTCACTAGTATAGTGATTAGATTCTCCTCATGACCCACCTTGGTTTCGGAGTATATTAAAATATCATCTATAAGGACAACCAAAATTTTGCTGAGGTAATATCTAAAGACTCTATTCATCATGTACATGGAGATTTATAGAGAATTAGTGAGTCCAAAATGCATTATTATGAATTCATAGTGCCCATACATTGTACAAAAAGCAGTCTTGGGGATATCCTCCTTCTTCACCCTTACTTGGTAACATCCCAACCAAAAATACACCTTAGAGAAGTATTGTTCTCTACATAGCTGATTGAATAAGTCATAAATTTGGGGAAGAGGATACTTGTTCTTTATTGTGATTTTTTAGCTCACGATAATCAATACAAAGACAAATTGACCCATCCTTCTTCTTGAAAAAGAGGAATGGTGCACCCCATGGTGAAGAACTTGGGAATATAAAACCTTTATCTAGATTCTCCTGTAGTTGTTTCTTTATATCCCCAAGCTCTAAAAAATCCATCCTATAATGAGACCTGGATATTGGAAATGCCATAGGTATAAGATCAATTTAGAATTCAACATCTGTTCCAGGAGGAAGACCAAGAAATTCATTTTGAAATACTTCAATAAATTCCCTCACAAAAGGCATGTCTTCAAGGTTGGTTTCTTCCTTATACTCAATCATCTGAGCAAGATATGTGTTCTCATAGCACAACAATATCCATGCTTGAGATGATTAGGTTAAGTAAGATTCATCCTTCTCCTTGCACTTGTACATAATCAGGGGTTGATTCTCCATATAGATAGTGATTTACCTCTCATGAAAATTTATGTGGGATATATATAGGGAAAGACAATCCATGACAAGAATTGCATCAAATTACACTAAAGGAAGTATGATGAGGTCCACTGGGAAGTTCAATCCACAAATTGCGACAGGGGAGGAGTTATATTCATGGGATACAATGATTGCCCCATTTTATGATCTCACTGGCATATCTACTTCCATGATTTGTGTTGGTGTTGGGATTATTCCACTAAAATTTCAGGATATAAAATAATTTATATAACCAGAATCAAAAAGTAAATTCAATATTATTGAATGAATAACTAGCATACCTTTCAACACTTCATTGATGAGTTCGCTTCGATTATAGTGATGGAAAAAGCTTTCCCTTGCTACCTTGGAGGTTATTGGTTACCTTTGAAAACCCTTGTCTAAGGGAACTAATTTGAAAAGTGCCCCAGTTCTTTGTAGTTGAAGAAATGAATAATTCACTGAGGGTCAAACAATGCATTCCTCTGCTCAGTCATAACAGAAGGTTTTTATTTTTGGCAGTTAATTTCTAGGTTCCCTTCTCTTCCACACCTAAAGCATTTCCTCATCCCCTTTAGGAATTTTTTAGGATGCTTCTTTCTGCACCTTTGGAAAGTGGGGTGATGAAATTTCTTAGAACAATTGGATTTATCCATTAGACTACCAGAATTAAAGTCCACCTTCCACTTCTTATCCTCATGATACCCCTGAGATTCACCGATCTCCATTTTGACTTTGAAGGCACATCAGACAATTTCCTCATATTTATCGAAGTCATGGATCGCTAGGGCTTTCCATAGGCTAGGTTTTAGACCACCAAAGAATCAATAAACCTTGAATTTGGGGGTAATGACAAATGCAGAGGTGTATCATGAAAGCCTTATAATGTTTTCCTCATACGATCCGATGGTTTCATCTTCTTTTTTCTTAAGGTCAAGGAAGTCCCTTTTCATCTTAAGTAGGAGTGTGCGTGAAAAATATTTATTGAAAAACATTTTATAGAAATCCATACATTACAATGCCTCAATCTCTTCCCCAGGCTTCATATTTTTTATCAATGTCCACCATTTACTAGCTTCACCCTCCATACGATAAGCAGCTAGAAGAACCTTATCTTGTTCAGAACATTAAAGGATATAGAAGATCTTTTCAATAGAGTTGATCCATTGTTCGATGATTGAGGGATCATATGATCCATTAAAAGTAAGAGCCCTTTGTCTTATAAAGCTATCAATTGTAGATTTTTATTTATTAGGGGGGTTGGAAATTCCTATTGGCTAATGTTTCTATTCAAAACATGAGTTAACTGAGAGAGTATCGTGAAAAGGTTTGTGATTCCCACTCCCATTGGATTGGTCTTCTCATTAGAAAAACTGTAACATTGATATTCACATTAGTTGTTAGCCCGATTCATCCTATTACCGGCCATTGACTGGAATAATTTGAATTTTAGGGGTAACACATAAAGGGGAATCCAATGAAAAAAAGGGATAAATTATAAATTACATTTATTTCATTAAATTATGAATTTATAGGATTCAATCTATGTTATCCATGATCTACTTCCCAAAATTTATTCTTAGGGGAATTTTTTTATTCCCTTAACAATGGTTTATAGTAAGATTATGAATTTACAAAAGTATATTCCCTGGGATTGTTGTAACTAAGAGTGAAGAAAATCCTATTGTCATGTACTAGTTCCTGTTCAAGTCTAGCTCAAAGTGGTGTTTTCAGTTTTTTACCGTAGATACATCTATTCCAGAGAAACCTCTACTTGTTCGTATCCAGATAGAGATGAATTTTCTTAATAAACAACTAACTTTATACTTAAAAAAATTTTGGGATGTTTTTATTACACTTAGTCTTATCCCAAAGTCTTTCACTAGGGTTTTCTAATCATAATCCCAAAATAACTAAACCTATCCTATGATACCAACTTTAACAAATCCTCTCTTTATTAAAAACTTAAACATGATTTATTACATAAAAATGAACTTAAGACAACTCTGAGGATCGAGAGGTCTAGAGTCTTGGTAAATTAGGGACATTAAATGACAACATAAGACATAAAAATAAAACATCTTTATTGAAAACTTCCTTTATATGGCCACAACATTTCCTATTACTTAGCTTTGAATGGGATAACCTGAGGACAAACATGTGAAAAGGGTGAGATATAAAGACCAATAAGGGAGTAAACAAGACATAAAATGAATAATACAATACATGTTAGGAAATAGGAACATCAATGAAGAATAAGACAAACATGAACATAAATGCATGATATAGCATGATTATCATAACATGGAAATATGGTAATGACACTTAACATTATATTAGAATGATCCATGAATCATTACACATGGAGCATGAGTAAAACCTCATTGCACTTGAATTAACATGAGTAAACCCACATTTCACTTTAATTATCATGAGTAAACCCTCATTTCAATTGACGTATCATGATACAAATCTTTACCCAATGCATTGGAGCACTATTAGGGCACACCCTTCTTAATCATTTCATTTCATTCACAAGTGTTCCATATAAATAATATAACATGGATTCATTAAGCATCATCATTTATTCCATAATAAATGAACGTGTAATGCATAAATAAAACTCTAAAATAAATAAGTAAACGTTCATAAAGGTGAATACCATTGATAGATAAATGTAAATGGTATTCACTACACAATGACATTGGCTTGGAAAATCATGGTGTAATTTCGACTACATAACAGCATAACATAAGAATTAATAAAAATGGTTTATGAGAGAGAAAGGGGTGTCTCAAAATATTTACATGTAATGGACTGTAAGGGTGTTATATAGATACATGTCCCAATATATGTACTGGAATTTAGATTCATAATACAAAATAATTTCTTGAATGTAAAAGAGGAGAGAGAAATCCCTTACAGAATTTTGGCATGGTAAAAAGTGTACATGAGAGGAATTAATGAGAGAGAAAGGGGTATACCATTATTGAAACATAAGTGGGGAAGTATAGAATAGGTGTGAAATCATACCCCAACATTTGTAATTGAAAATACAAGGGTATAACAACATAAAAAAACTTGGACAAAAATGAGAGAGGAAGAAATCACTTACTTAGAAGTGTGATCCCAAAGGCATGGGAGATGCTTATTGGGAGATTGGGGTTCATTGGAAGGATTCTAGAGAGATTATGGAAGGGGTTGGTTGTGCTCCAAATGGTTTTATTTAAGAGGAATGGGAGGCTGATTGGGTTTATATAGGAATGGATTGAGAATTCTTCATTATTTAGGTTTTGGACACTACACATTAAACTATTCAAAACCACTAACTATAACATGGTTTTTGTCCATGTTTTTTTCCAGAGGGGAGTGAAAAAAAAATTTTATGAGGAAAATGGACTAACTTATTAATATATTAGGCTTTCTTAGGTGGAGGTGAGTCACACTCTCAAAGAAATCATTTTAAAATGTTAAAATGTTTTATAAGTCTTGGAGGGTATTCTAAGGCTTTGTAAAATATATCAAACAAACCTAAAATCATATTATTTTAAAGGTAAAAAATATATTGGACAAACACCCCATTTATATTTTTTTATTACATCCTTATTGGGTTATTATGATGTCATAAAACACATTATATCTTCAAATGATATTTAATTTTTACCAAAAATTTCGACTTTCTCATAAAATTATGAAAAATTCACCATTGGATAATTTCGACATCCTGATTCAAAAAATAATATTCATTTTACCTAAATAATTTTCTAAATATTTGAATTTTTACTTTTAAAATAAAAACCAACATTTATTGAAAACTCATGGGTTTTGACAAAAACAGCTTTCAAACTTTAATAAAAATTACAATTATATTCCTAAAAATTATATGAATATTTATATTTAATAAAAATTAATTTAGTAATAATATTTTTTTAAAATACTATTTAATTAAAAAATCCATTAATTCATCAAAATAAATTTCTTAATTGAATATTAACTTAAAATACTATTTGTGCTTTAAAAACTATTTACAAAGTAACAATAATAAAATGAATATATATTCTTTATTCTATACAAAAATAATGAACATAATCATAGTTCTAGGGTATTTTTACATAACCCCTTATAACACCCGCATAAGACCTAAGGATAAGGTGTGCGATGGTGAAAAAATCTTGGGGTGGCTTAGATAACATTGTTCAGGTGGTAATCTCAATTAACTTCCACTTCTCCCATAGGTGATTCTGTTCAATCTTAACATGTTGAATCCTGAATTGGGATTGGTTAAGAGCAAAACTTAGTGATTTCACCTCCTTTATGAGTGCTGAAAAATGAGCTTCGTGTGGAGTAATTATACTAGATGAGGCCATCAATTCCTTTTTCTGAGTAAATTGGATTTGTTAAAGCCATATATTTATATTAATCAGGCGATCACTGTTCAAAGACTATATTATCAATGATAACATTTGTTAACAGTATTATAAAATCCAAAAACATAAAATCAAAGAAGTTCATAAGTTTTATATAACCATTTTAAATAATAAGACATTTAATTAGATTAGGAGGAATTTTCATTAATAAAAGTTTGGGTCGTTACATATCACAATAGATTTTAATAAATTATCTACACAAGTATGTGTTTTTATTCCTTGAAGAAATATTCAAGATCAATAAATGAGATATTTAGGAGCATTTCCATGTAAAATGTATGCACAAAAATTGTTAGTTCATAAAAATTAAATAAAATTACCATCACCTTTGTATCTTAAAGCCTCACTCGATTAAGAAAAATTAAATTGAAATCATGGTCTACATTTCTTCATGAAATATTAATATAAAAAATTAGTATGATAAGTAAATAAATTTTTTAAAAATTAAAATAATAAAACAATTTAAATAAGAATATAATCCTCTAGATTAAACTTACAAAAAAATGAAATAAAAACAGATCATCATATAAACTTTAATTTGAAAGAATAAGTGTACATAAAATAATGTTACAATTTATTTTTTAAAACTCTAAAAATTTGTTTTGATATAAAATAATAAAACTATGATCAAAATAATTTATTTTAATAAAAACAAAAGAAAAAATGAAATAAAATTTTATAAAGATAAAATTTTAACTAACATTGACTCATGACCCATTGTTGGGTTCCAACAGTGGCTAAACAAAGCCTGGACAATTGATGAAATTTTAAGCAAAAAAAAAGAGTAAACAAAACTATATTCATTACAAGAAATTAAGGAATCAAAGTCTTTAAGATTGGAAATAATAATTTTCTACCATTGGAATCCCAATGGTGACTCATGACCCACTATTTCCTCAAGCCAACAGTAGTTCATGACCTACCATTGGAAATGTACAACAATGGATCATTGAAATTCTTTTCCAAATAAAATAAAATAAAAAATCTAATGAAAATGAAATAAGAAATAAAATTAAAACTAAAATATTTCAACTAAAAAATTAAATAATATAATAGAGTAAAATAAAAATAAATACTACTAAAATTGAATGAGAAAAATAAAGAGCTCCAGATAGAGCTTAAAGACATTCTTCCAAGATCTATACAACAAAGATAAAATATCAGAATAAACATAATTAATATAATTGATATTCTTTTGATAAAAAATAAGAAAAAAAAATAAAACAACATAAAACTGAAATAAAAAGTACAAAAACTGATTAAATGATTAAGAGTATATTTTTTTGAAGCTTTAAAGAACTTCTTCCAAGACTCTATAAAATAAAAATAAGTAATAACTAGAGGGTCAAGAAATAAAAAAAATGCTTAAGAAGAGAATGAAACATCATATATAAATGTCTTTGAAAAAAAGAAAAAAACCTAAGACAGAAGAAATCTACAACATCAAATGAGAAGATAGAATATGGAAAAATAGGTTATGGAATCTTAAAGAACTTATTTGAGGACTCTATACAAGAAAGGAGGAAACAATTGGTGGGTTAAAAATAACCCACCATTGATTTACACTGTGGGGGGGGGGTAAAATCATCCATCATTGATATTTGGAGGTGGATCAATGACCCATCGTTGGGTTCCATTGGTGGGTAAAATCACCCACTGCTGGTAAATTTTCAACGGTGAATCAATACCTACCATTGGTATTTTCTAATGGTGACTCATCAACAATCCATAAAAATGACTTCAAACTAGTCGAAGAAATCTGATAAGAAGATGAATACAAAAATATTATAGTTAAAAAAAATAAAAAAAGAAAAATTGAAAGAAGAAACCAGACCATGATAAAACTGTAGGCTCTAAAGAAAAGTAAAACCAATAATATGAGTTCAAGATAAACAAAAAATAGAAGATATTAACATTAAATAAGAAACTAAGATATGAACTAGAGTAGTGACTCAGGTGAATTGGAAAATGAGTGGGTGAAGAGAAAGAATATGAGTTTAGAAAAACTGTATAGAGGCGAGGGATTTAAAATTATAACACAAGAGATTGAATAGTCGATTAGATCAGATCCAATGGTGGAGAGAACTCACCTCTACTATCCAAGATTTAAACTAATGAACAATACACATAATACTTAGTCCCACATAGAATCTGAGAAGTGTTGAGCACATGGTATATCAACTAGGATGTGTTATATCTTGGTGAAAATTAAAAAAGAACCCACACACACATACGGTGGGAGTCCTAACCTAATTATGCGCACCATGGGCATGACCTAAGGGACTTATACATGGGCCTATATGCCTTTGGTGTGAACTATGCACACCCAAGTCTAGAGCCTCCTTATGAGACATGCTTAGGAGACCTTCCCATGGGGTTGACCAAAAAGGTCCCCTATGTGGTTGGGGGATTAATAAGGCTCCTCATAAGGATGTCTCGAATTTTTACGAAACAAAAAATAAACTTTAAGAAACAAATTAGTATAATAAAAATAATAATATAATAAATAACCCTTCTAAAAACAATAAAAGTACGACTGTTTGAACTATAATCAAAAGATTAATTTATTAAAAACACTTCAATTTTAATATACTCCAGAACTAAAAAATCTATAATAAACTTGAGAATTTAATAAGAGGTCATAATAAAATGTTTAATGACTAATTTAATAAAATGTTTAAAGAGATTAATTAATAAAAACCAATAAAACTATTAAATTATTTAAAAAATATTCAAATACTAAAAAATCACCATTTTTTGAAATTAAAAAAAAAATTAATAAATTTTCAATAAAAATCTCCATCTTTTTTAAATTTATCAAAATGTACATTAATAAAATTTAAACTATAAAATAGTCACCTTTTTTAAAAAATATAAACTTCTTTAAAAAATAACATAATAGTATATTGACATAAAAGTAAACAAATAATTATAGTATTCACAATAAATAATTAAGATAGAGTAAAAGTTTTAACAGTGTATTTTAAATAGAATGAACTAATTACCATTTAATCAGAGTGAATAGATTTATCAAAAATAGAACATTTATAAAAAAACGTAAATTTTATTTCATGTTAAGTTCAAAAATTAAACAATTACATAATATCTTTATATTCAATGAACAAATAAAATCGATTTCCGTTAATAGAGAGAAGAAAATGTTTCCAAAATAAATTAATAACTAATTTTCTTTAGGGGTTTTAAAAGAAAACTCCCCTTGAGTTTAAGAATTAAATTATTAGTTTTAAAACTGATCAACAAATCAAATTTTATGATCAAGATTTAATTTTTTAGAATAAATTGATTTTTTTAAGAAATTCATATTCCCAAATGTATTTCAAATTATAATTATGAAAAACAATATTTTAAAACATATAATACATTTTGAAGAGAGTAAAAATACGTCCTTTGATGAATTATTTAAGAATTATTTCAAAGATACTAAGTAAATTTATATTTTTATATGCTAATTGTTTAAACATTTATTTAAAACATAGAAAGTAGTAACCAAGGGGTAACTCCTTCTAAATTCATGTATCTTTAAAGATAAATAAGTTAAATTTTTAAAAAAGTTTATAAAAGAGTAAGAAATAAACATCATATTTAGAATTGAAATTTTACTATGTGAAATAAAACAATTTGACTTGCTAAATGAAAATAGATATAAAATAATGCACCTAAATTGAATCATAAATAAAAATATTATTGGGAAAACAATATTAGGTATATTGTATGCTGACATATCAAATTATATTTAAGTAGATAATATGCATGATGGTTAACAAAAATAATACTTATATGGGCATTGTGACCAGCTTAGGTCCAATAGGGTTTGTGTAATATCCTTTTGGTACCCATGATATTATAAGTTCAGAAGTTTTTCACAAAAGGTCCTTTGACCCCCCCAAAAAGATTTCAAACATTTGTCTCTTGGTGAATGTGAATACAAATTTTCATATAAAATAGTTATAGTATGACCAAAATATTGAGAGAATTTCAGTGAGCATTTAATGGCATAACGCCCTTTCATTCTACATTTAAAGAAAGTTAGAGTGGAAATGTTTCCTTTTGAACTTATGAAAAAATTATCCTTATTTAACATTGAATTAATATTATTATAACCAAAACCATTTTTTATTTGTGTTTAGTTTCATTAAATAAATCATCTTATTATATTGTTCTTTACCTCTTACAAAAGTAGATAGTTCCTCTTTAAGATTTACAACTTCATTCTTTAGATCTATATTCTCTTTTTTAATAGTTTCTAAATATATATAAACCTTTTCATTAGATCCAGGAGATGTGTTTATTAACTTTTTATTTTCTTGTTTTAATTTCTTACATTCATTTTCTACTTTATTTAAACTACCTATAATTAAATTAAATATTATATCCTAGTCATTATCATTTATATCCAGTAAGTGTTTATGTTATTCATTTTCATCTTTCAGTTTCAAAATCTCAGAATCGAAATTACTTTTATATTCTTTATTTTGGGAAATAATGATATTCACATTTTCACATTCCCTTTTTATTTTGTCATTTTCTTTTACTAACTTAATATTTTACATTTAAATTATCTTTATTCTTTAATCATTTTGAAACCTCCATTTCATTATTCTTAATTCTCTTTAAGAAATTGTTTAAATCTAAAATTATTAGAACCTAAATCATAATAAAATTTAGAATCATTATTCTTTTAATTTTCAGATATTTCATTGTTATAAATATTTTTAGGAGTTATGAACCAAGTAAAAAAGAGAATCATTTACCTCACATATAATACCCATCAGTTCAAGGTTACTTGTTTTCGTTTCACTTCCAGAATCATTCCTTGAATCAGATCTATCTAAACAACCCCATCCTCTAAACATAGATTGTTTTTATTTACTTATTTTATATTTATACTTCTTTGAGTGCTTGATCTTGGGGAAATTAGGTATTATTTGACCTTTATTCCTACACTCATAACATGTTAAATCTAAAATATCAGTATTCTTCCTTATATTTCCATTCTTGTAATATTTTTCATTCTTCCTTTAAAATAGTTTCTTACCACATTTTTTTAAATTTGTAAATTTGTTTTTTATTTAATCCATCTCATTTTACCTTTCCTGAAAATTAGAATCCTATGAATTAGTGGTATCAGTTACATTAAATTTTAATGAAATACCTGATTATTTTGTGGACTCCTCATCAATGATATTCTCCATATATTTATCATACTATAGTAAAGATACTATTAGTTCATCTAAAGTATAATCCTTAAAATTATTACTCCCATCGATTGCCACTTTCTTTGCATGCTATCTCTTTGTAAGAGATCTTAGAACTCTTTTCACTTGATCAGTGTTGTCCAAAACTTCTCTAAGATCATTCATACCATTATCTATACTAGTGATCTGGCAGAACATCTGATTTATAGATTCTTTATCTCCCATATTGAAGTCCTATTATTCTTCTTTGAGCATTCTTATCTTGGTTCTATTCAACTTTTCATATCTAATGAGTCACTTGAAGTATCATTTATATTTCATGGTATTTAATATAAGATGATACTTGGATTTATACACTTCTACTTATATCACATTACAAAATATTATTAAATTTATAATTAAAAACATATTTTATCATGTCATAACCAACTAGTGTCTCCAGATCAGTTTTAGGTAGCTCATATGGATTTTCCGTGATAGTCCAATGATCCACACTATTTTTTTTTCAATTATGATTCCATTCTATTTTTCCAATATCCATAGTCACTCCCATCACTGAATGGGTGTTTCCTTGGAATCCAACCATCATTTTCATTGATACCTACCATATTAAAACAAATATTTTCCTTTATTCCTTAGACTGTTGGGTCTAGGTTGCAGTTTAACATATTGGTTTAATAAAATAATCAGTATAAATATTAACTTATCAGAGATAATGTTTTGATATCAATAATTTTATATTAGATTAAAATAAACAAAGACTAACCTTAATGAGACTCGGATCTGATACCAATGGTTGGATCCTAATTGATGGAAAATCTATTTAGAGGGGGGGGGGTGAATAGTACAACAACCCTGCTATTTATTTCATGTTAATTCATGATTTATTAAATAAAATTACACTTAATACAACCAAAAGGATCTAGAAATTCTATTTATTTTCGAATTAGGTATATAGCATAACATCTTGAACATGGGATACAACAACATTATTGAAAACCTCCTTAACATGCTTCTAAAATTCCATGGATTTTTAAAACTGCAGGGGATAACCTGGGGACAAACATAAAAAGGGGGTTTCTATAAAACCTAGTAAGGGAATAAACATGGAATAAGGTGATACATGTTTTACAATAGGAATATCAATGGGGCATAAAAATAATAGGAATCATAATCATGAACAATGTGACATGATATAGAATGATAATCATAACATAGGAAATGTGGCAACAACTTAAAACACTGTATCATAAAAATAGGTCAAGGATAAACCACCAAGAAATAATGGTGTAAAAATTACCATAAATGAATTAGGTTCAATCTTTTTCCCATCATGATGTATCATGATACTAAACATTACCCAATTCGATGGATCTCTATATGATTCCAGGCATGACTATCACATTCATTTCATTCTCATGCTTATGTGTGTCACATAGATCATACAACATGGATTCATTCATCATCATAATTTATTACACAATATATGAGTGTGAAATACATACATGTAAGTCCCCATTAAAAAGTATATGTGCATAAATCTTAACACCCTTGATAGAAAATGGGTATGGTATTCACTACATAATTGTTTTGGCAAGGAAAAACAAGCTGATATTTCGACAACATAACTACGTCACTAAAAGATTCATAAAAATTGTTTTATGGGAGATAAAGAAGTATCTCATTACATATACATCCAATGGTAATTAATAGGTATATGAAAAAATATCACATCATTAGAAATTGGAAAAAAATATAAGGTAATTAAGAAACTTAAACAAAGAAAATAATCCTAACTATATTTCGACATGGAAACATGTGTACATAAAGAATCCTAGGCAGATTAATTAGAGCGAAAGGGGGATATAATAATTTTTAAATAAAATGGAAAGTAAGAGGAATATGTAAGAACATATCCCAACATAAGTAAATGGAATTTAAGATACATAACATAAATGAAGTGCTTGAATGGAAATGAGAAGAGAGAGATCCCTTATGGAATTTCAGCCTAATAACGACTTAGGTAAAGGTCAAAATGAGGGAGATATTAAATTTTATATCTTTCAAATGACATCAATTTTATATTAAGAGTATTTTTTTAAATAAATGACATTATAAACATTTGAAATTAGGTAGACAAATTCCAAATAAGGTTCTCAAATTGAAAAGAGGATAGGAAAGTCCCTTACTTGAGTGTATGATTCCAAATGATTGGTAGTGAATTTTTGAGAGATTTGGGTTCCTTGGGATGGATATATAGAGTTAAGTGAAGGGTATTTACATGATACAAGGATTTTGGGTGAAGAGAAATGGGAGATTTTGTGGGTTTATATATGAAAAGAAAGAGATTTATTTATTATTTAGGTTTTGGACTCTACATAATAAAATAACCAAAACCACCAACCATCCCATGGGGTTTCCAATGGTTTATGAAAAATGGGTGTTCTTATAATTATTTTATAAGTCCATGGTCTGAACTTAATAAAATATTTCCCTTTCTTATGCGGAGATGATTCATACACTTAAAAAAATGATTTTAAAGCCTTAAAATATATTAATGGTTTTGGAGGATTTATAGAGGCTTTATAAAATTAACCACACAAATATAAAATCGCATTATTTTAAATGGTAAATATATATTTGGTCATGGATTCTATTTTTTGTATTTATTAAATCACTTTTTTGTCATTATAAAATCATAATACATAAATTATATTTATACGGTAGTTAATTTTAACATGAAAATTTGACTTTCTCAGAAAATTATTAAACATTCACTGTCTGATAATTTCAAAACTATGAGTCCTAAAAAATATTATTTTTATATAAATAATTTTCTAAATAATTTAATTTTCACTTTTATAATTAAATTTACATTTACTAATAAATTATGGGGTTTTTGAATGTAATAGTTTTCAAACCCTTATAAAAAATTACATATGACTTCCTAAAAATCATATGATCATTTATATTTGATAAAATTTATATAATAATAATATTTAATTTAAATATAATTTATTTCAAAAATACATAAATTCATCAAACTAAATTCATTAATTGAATTTTAATATTAACCAAAAATAATATTTGTGTTTTATTATATCAAAATAAAAATCATTTACAAAGTAACAATAATAGGATACAAATATATTATTTATTCTATATAAAATAATGTATGTAATAATATTTATAGGGTCTTGATATATATCCCTTTAATACTCTATAATTTTTTAAGGGTATGGTACGCGATGGAGGGACTTTCATATGGTGGTTTGACGAATATAGTTTGGGCCGTGATCTCAATGAGATTGAACTTCTCCCCTAAACGGTTTCAATCAAGCTTAAGTTGTTGAATATTAGCTTGGGATTGGTCATGGGAAAACCCATAGATTCTATCACCCTTTGAATCTTCAATAAATGGGCTTCATAGGGTATAATCCTACTGGTTGAGGCCATCACTTCCTTTTTCTGTTTCAATGGATTTTTTCAAAACTTTATATTTATACTAATCATGTGATCACTGTTCAATGATTATATAACTAGCTATAATTATTCTTAATGGTATTTTAAAACTGATAGGATATAATAAAACCCAAATAAGTGCATGTGTTTTCTATAAAAATAATACATAATAATAAAATTAATTAAGTTATAAGGGTAATTTTAAATATATCCATTCGGGTCATTAGAATATTCCCCCCTAAATGAATTTCACCATCGTAATTTTCTTTCACCACACTAAAATAGGCTAGGGAAACTCAGTTTCATAAAATCCTATGGTTTCCATGTTTCATCACTAAACTTTTGGTTTCTACACAACACTTTGACTAGGTGAATTTTATTATTTCATAGAACTGTTTCTTTATGATCTAAGATCTTCACTAGCTTCTATTCACAGGAAAGATTATTATCCAATGGTACCACCTATGAATTGAGTACATGTGAGGGGTTTGGTATTTACTTCATCAATAGGGATATATGTAATACATCATATACTTGAGATAGGTTTGATGGGAGTACTAGATGAAAGGACACTTCTCCTATGTGATCAAGGATCTGAAAGGGGATGATGTAACTTGGACCAAGCTTTAACTTCTCCCAAAATCATATCACCTTTTTGAATGGCGATATGCATTGGATTACCATGTCTCCAACAACAGATTCTAGGTCTCTTTGATGATTGTCAGCATAGATCTTCTATCAACTCTAAGAAGACTTGATGTGCTTATAAATTATCTTAATCCTTTACACCATTTCCTTGACCATTTCAGGACCTAGCAGTTTTCATTCCCCAACTTCATCCGAGTATGAAGGTGTTCTGCACCTCCTCCCATAAAAATCTTCATAGAGAGCTATTTGGATGCTCGAGTAGAATTTTTTTTTGTAAGAGAAATAAAATAGATGAAGATTTTAATATCCTCCTCCCTTGAATTCAATTGAGAAATCTCTCAACATGTCCTCAAGTGTTTGGATAGTTAACTCATATTGGCCATTTTTTTAAGGATGATAGGTCATAATAAAGTTCAACTTAATTTTTAGAGCATGTTGGATACTTTTCTAGAATTTTGAAGTTAACATTGAACCTTGATTAGATAAAATCGACAATGGAACTCCATAAAGCCTCACCACTTCTATGATGTATATCAGTGAAAGTTGATCCATTGAGAAATCCTATCGAATCCTAACAAAGTGTGTAGTCATTGTAAGATGATTCAAAAAACCCAAATAACATTGTTTCATTTGGATGTCTTTGGAAGTCCAGTGACAAAGTACATGGTGATGTTTTCCTATTTCCATGTTGGTATGTTTAATGGTTTCATCACCCCCTTAGAGCCTCCACTTTTTTAAATACTAGGAACTTTGATGCATGCTCAATGATCTCCTTCTTTATGTTGTCCCACCAATAGTTCTCTTGAAGATCTCAACACATCTTTGTGTTTCTTAGGTGAATGAAGAAAGTTGAATCATGTGCATTATCCAATAGTTTTTTCTTTAACTCAGGATTTAATGGAACACATAATCCTTACCCAATTCTCATAATTCCTTCTTCATTAACATTGAACTCTAAGTATTTTCTTTTTTATTTCAGTTTCTACTTTCTTCTAAATTCCAAAATCATCTCTTTTCACATCCTTTATCTTTTCCAAAATATACGGTTGATCAATCATTTGTGAAATGATTGATGATGTTTCTTTATTTATGATTCCCATTTCCATCAACTTAAAGTATAAGAATATTAGATCCTTATCAATTATCATATGTGATAAAGTTGTTGTATCAATTATACTTAGAGTGTCTACCACTTTATTCTCTTTCTCATGATGGAAATGAAGTGGGAATTCATAGTCCTTAATCATATCTAACCATCTTCATTGGTGCATATTAAACTCTTTATGTGAGAATATATACCTGAGTATTTTTTGGATCCATATATATTTCACACTTCTCCCAAAAGAGATAATGACACCATATTTCAAAGTGAATATCACTACATACAACTCCAAATCATTCATTGGGTAGTTCTATTTGTGAAATTTCCACTACCTTGATGAAAAGGCTATAAATATTTCATTCTACATTAAGACACAACCTAATTCCTTCTTCAAAGCATCTCTAAATAACCTAAAAGGTTCTCCACTTGTAGGCAGTGTGAGTACAAGAATAGTGATAATCCTTCTTTTAAACTCAATTAAGCACTCTTCACATTCATATTTATAATAAAACTTTACTCACTTACAAGTTATTTTGGATATAGGGTTTGTAAATATTTATAAGTTTCTCATAAATTGATGATAATACCCAACTAACCTAAGGAAAATACGGATGTCTGTCATAGATGTTGGCCTCAACCATCCTTCAATTTCTTACATATTTGAAGAGTCCACCAATATCCTATTGTTTGTGGTGATATTCCCAAATAATTACACTTCCTTCAACCATAACTCACATTTGTTATACTAGGCATAAAACTTATCCTTTCATAGAGTTTTTAGAAAAGTGTTCAGAAGCTCCTCATAATACTCCTTTCTTTTGGAGTATATTAGAATATTATCTATAAATACTACCACAAATTTGTTGAGGTATTTTATCAAGACTCTATTCATCACATTCAAAAAGATTTTTTAAGAATTAGTGAGTCTGAATGGCATCGTTATGAAATCATAGTGCCTATACCTTGTATGAAATTTTTTGTTGGGGATATATTCCTTCTTTAACCATACATGATAATATCTCAACTGAAGATCCACCTTGGAGAAGTATTGTGATCCACATAGATAATTGAACAAGTAATAAATCCATGAAAGAGTATATTTTTTATTTATTATGATCTTGTTGAGTTCACAATAATCATTGCAAAGGCACATTGACCCATACTTCTTCTTAACAAAGAGAACTGGTGCACCCTATAGACAAGCACTTAGGTATATGAACCCTTTATCCAAATTATCCTGTAGTTGTTTCTTCAACTCCTCAAGTTCCAAAATAGACATTATATACATATAATTGGATAATGGAAATGACTAAGGTATAAGGTAAATTGAAAATTAACCTTCTTGGTTAGGAGGAAGACTAGATGATTCCTCAGAAAACACATTAGTATATTACCTCATAATAGAAATGTCTTCGAGGATGGTAATTTCCATATACTAAATCATCTTATCTAGATATTCTTGTTCGTAGGGAAATAATATTCATTCTTATGATTATGTTTCTAAAGAAGATTCATCCTACTCCTTGTACTTGTTCACAATTGGGTGTTGATTCACAATACATAGAGTGATTTCCTTATCATGGAAATTTATGTTGGATCTATATAGGGAAATCTAATACATTCCTAGAATTATATAAAACTGCAAAAAAGGGAGTATGACATGGTTCACTGGGAAGTTCATTACACAAACTTTGATAGGGGAAGAGTTATATGCCTGGGATGAAATAATCTCCCCATTTTCTGTTTTCACCTATAAATTTACTTTAATGAAATTTTCTGGTGTTTTGGATATTTCTAATAAACATTCATTATATGAAAGAATGTGTATTACTAGAATAAAAAACCATTAAAAGTTTTTTGTTGTCTCTGAAAAAGATCACCCTTATTGCCTTGGAGGTTGTTGGTTGTCTCTGAAAACCCTTGCCTTAGTGCATTTGTTTGAGAAGTGTCATGGTTCTTTATAATTGAAGCAATGGAAAATTCACTAAGGGTTAACAGGGAATTAATTTTCCTATGTCTCATTAGTATATTTCTCCAGTAAAAATTTTCTTTCTAGATATCCTTTCTTCTGATACCTAAATAATTTCTTCGTTCCCTCTAAGCAATTTCCATAGTGCTCTTCCTACACATTTGATAAGCAGATGTTGAAATTTCTTGGCACTATTCTATTTCTCCATTGGATAGCCATAATTTAACTCCACTTTATGATTCTTATCCCCATGATACTATTGAGGTTCACCGATCTCCATTTTGACTTTGAGGGCACAACAAAAAATTTTCTCATAACTATCAAATTCATAGATCTCTAGGTATTTTCATAAAATAGGTTTTATCCCACCAAAGACATGGTCAACCTTGCATTCAGGGGGAAAAAATAGCTAAAGGCATATCATGAAAGTCTTGTAAATTTTTTCTTATAATCCTTAATAGATTAATCATCTTTTTTCGTGAGGGAAAATAAATCCCTTTCAATTTTAATTTAGTGAGCATGAGAAAAATATTTATCAAAAAAAATTTACTGGAATTCCTTCCACTCCATCACTTCAATATCTTCCTCAGGCTTAGTATTTTTTTATCAATATCTACCACTGATCAGCTTCTCCCTGCATAAAATAAATATCCAGTAGAACTTTCTCTTTCTTAGATCACTGAAGGATGAAGGAGATCTTATTAACAGAGTTGATCCATTGTTCGATGATTAAGGGATCTGATGATCCATTGAAAGTCAGAGGCCTTTGTCGCACAAAGATCTCAATCAAAGCTTGTTTTCTCTTAAGGGGATTTGGACACTCCTCTTAATCCAGGTTTATATTCAGAACCTACATCAGTGGAGAGAGTATTGTGACTGATTTTTTGATTCCTGCTCCCATCAGGTTGGGAATCTCATTAGGACACTCATCACATTGCCTGTCATATTTATTGTTTACCCAATTCCTTATATTTTTGGACATTGTATGGAATAAAAGGAAAATTAGGGATGAGTATTTTAATCTATTAAACAAAAAATGGGGAATCTAATGACATAAAAGGGGAAAATTATAAATTACATTGATTTTCTTAAATTATGAATTTATAGGCTTCAATCTATGTTATCTATGATCTATTTCCGAACATATATTCTTATGGTAATTTTTTATTCACTTAATAATGGTTACCAACGATTTTATAAATTTACCAAATAATATCCACTAGAATTTTCAAACTAGGTTCATTGTAAGGCCCATTGTTGTGTACCAGGTTATACTGAGTCAGTCCCAACACACCTTTTTAGAGTTGTTACCCCTATGTACATCTGTGCCAGAACTACAACCACTTAAAGTATCTAGATAGGGACGTATTTTCTTGATAAACCAATTACTCTATACTTACCAAAATTTAGGGATGTTTTCTTATACTTAGTTTTATCCATAATAGTTTCTCTAGAATTTTCTTAATCCTAATACCAAAAATAACAAAAAAATTTCTCTAATAACAACTATAAATACCCTACTCTTTATTTCATGTTAATACATGATTTATTACATAAAATTACACTTAATACAACCCAAAAGATAGATAAGTCTTGTGTATTTGTGAATTAGTTAAATAACATTACATCTTGAACATGGGATACACCAACATTATTTAAAACTTTCTTAACATGCTTCTAAAATTCTATGGCTTTTTAAAACCACACCGAATAACCTAGGAAAAAACATAAGAAATGGGTGAGTTATAAATAAAATTAAGGGAATAAATATGGAATAAGGTGATACATGTTAGAAAATAGGCATATAAATAGGGTATAAAATGAATAGTAATCATAACAATGAACAATGAGACATGATATAACTTGATAATCATAACATGGAAAATGTTGCAACAACTAAAAAACTGCATCATTTACATAGGTCAAGGATAAATTTACAAGACATCATGGTGGAAAAAGTCTCATAAAGGGTAAGGTTCAGTCCCTATAAAAATATGGAGTGTCATGATACCAGACATTACCTAATGCATTGGAGCACTATATAATTTCGAGCACACCCATTACATTCATTTTATTCTCATGCTTAAGTGTGCCACATAGATCATAAAACATGGATTCAATCCTCCTCAAAATTTATTCCATGATCAAGGATGGTGGAATAAATAAATCTAATTCCCTAATTAAATGTATAAGTGCATAAATGTGAAGACCCTTGATAGAAAATGGATATGGTATTAACTATACAATTGTTTTGGCATGTAAAATCTTGGTGATATTTCGACAACATAATGACACCACTTAAAGATTTATAAAAATTGGTTGATGAGAGAGAAAAGGGTATCTCATCACATTGACATCCAATGAGAAGTAAAAGGGATATATAAGAACATATCCCATAATTATAAATTTGAAATATATTTATAAGGTAATGAAGAAACTTTAACAAAGAAAAGAATCCTAAGTATATTTCGGTAAGTTAAGGGGTGTACATAAAGGATCATAGGAGTCTTAATGAGAGTAAAATAGAGATATCATCATTTTTAAATAAAATATAAATTTATAGAAACATGGAAGAACATATTCCAATATAAAAAAATAGAATTTATGAGATATAATATAAAATAAGTTCTTGAATGGAAATGAGAAGAGAGAAATCCCTTATGAAATTTCAAAAAAGTAACAACTTAGGTAAATATCAAAATGAGAGAGGTTAAATGATCTATAATTAAAATGACATCAATTATAAATTAATATTATTTTTATAAATAAATTAAATTTTAAACAATTGGAGTTAAGAAGAAAAATTTCAAAGAAGGTTCTTGAATTGAAAGGAGGAGAGGAAGGTTCCTTACTTGAGTGTGTGACTCCATGTGATCGATATGGGATTCTTGAGAGATTGGGGGTGAATTTATAGGGCCCTAGAGAGTGGTGGGAAGAGTATTAACATGAAAAAGAAGTTTTAGGGAAGATAAATGAGATATTTTGTGATTTTATATGGGAAAAGCCGAGGATTTATTTATTATCTAGGTTTTAGACTCTACATAATAAAATAACCAAAAAAAAAAAAACCACCCCTTGGTTTTTCCCATGTTTTTTTAAAAATGGGAGTGGTTATCATTATTTTATAAGGCCAAGGTCCAATATTAATAAAATAATTATCTTTCTTATGTGGAGGCAAGTCATACTCTTAAAAAATAGATTTTAAAACCTTAAAATATATTAATGGTTTTGGAGGATTCATAAAGGGTTTATAAATTTAACCAAATAAACATAAAAATCACATTATTTTAAATTGAATATATATATATTTGGTTTTGGATACCATTTATCATATTTATAACATCACTTTTGGGTCATTATGATGTCATAATACAAAAAGTTTATTTATATAGTATTTAATGTTTACTTGAAAATTTGATTGTCTTAGAAAATTATGAAAAATTCACCGTTGGATAATTTTTACATTATGATTTCAAAAATAATATTCATTTTATCTAAATAAATTTTAAAATATATAAATTTTTACTTTTAAAAAAAAATTTACATTTATTAAGAAATACTGAGTTTTTTTGACAATAACAGTTTTCGAAACCTTATAAAAAATTACATTTTACTTCATAAAAATTATATGATAATTTATATTTGATAAAAATTATTTAATAATAAAATTTTATTAAAATTTTATTTATTTAAAAAATCTATAAATTTATCAAAATATATCCATTAATTTAATTTTAATGTTATCCAAAAAACACTATTTGTCTTTTATTATATCAAAATAAAAACCGTTTACTAAGTAACAATAATAGGATGTAAATATATTCATTATTCTATAAAAAAATAATGTACATACACATATTTCTATGATCTTGATACATATCACTTTAATACACCAAAATATTGCTACGGGTAAGGTCTACTATGGTGGGACTTTCATGGGGTGGTTTGGGGAACATGGTTTCAGCTGTGATCTCGATGATCTTAAACTTATTTCATTAAAGGTATTGATCATGATTAATTTTTCAGATCTGATTTTAGGTTTTGTTAAGGTCAAAGAAGAGAGTTTATATCTCCATTGGAAGCTCTGATAAATGGGTTTCATAGGGTATGATCCTACTAGTTGAGGCCATCACTTACTTTTGTCTATTTCAATTTTATTTTTCAAAACCCTATATTTATAATAATATAGAGATTACTGTTCAACAACTATATCAACAATGATAATGATGCATAAAGGTCTTTTAAAACTGATAGGATATAATAAAACCAAATAAGTTCATGTGTTTTCTATAACCATAATAAATAATAAGACATTTGATTAAATTAGAAGGGGAATTTTATGTATAATATTTTGGGTCATTACAAATAGTAGTTTTAAAATGTAATGAAAAAATAGAGTTTATAACATATTAAACATAAGTGAGTATAGTTTTATTGATTTGAGTTGTAGAGGAAATAAAAAGTAATGAAAACAAGGATTTATAGTGATTTGGGTCCCCAAGATCCTAGTACACTCCTCAATCTCCTCTAGTACTATAGGATACAGGTAACCACTAAGAAACTCACTTTTAAAGGCATGAGAAACTTATAACAGACATTTCGTTTTAGGTAGACCAGAGGTACAAAACAATATTTTTATAGGAGTCTCCACTAAGTCTTTATCCTAATTTTTGATCAGGATTCAAAACCCTAACTTCCTTTTGGGTGGCAGAATAACTAGAGAAATGAAAGAACTGATTTTGATGGGGAAAAGCTTAAAATAGAACACAAAGAAGTTAAAAATAGAAAGAAACAAGATTACATGAATTAAACAAATAAAATAAATATTGAAGATGATTAGAATATTGAATATGTTTAATTTCATTGATCATTGATCACTTGGGAGGAAAAAATTTCGAATATGTAGTCATTTGGTGATCATAGTAAGAATGCAGAAGTCACATAAGATCATGAAAAATTAAGAGAAGTAGAATGTTGAAGGTATATCAAAAGATATCTAAATAAATGATATGAATAGGTATGTTTTTTTTATTTCTTGAAGCAATCTACCAGATCACTAAAATAATATCTTTAGGAGCGTGTTCATGTCCAATGTTTTTATGACACTTGTTTGTATGTAACAATTAAATAAAATGATTGCTAACTTTTTTTTGTTAAAGCCTCGTTGTATTAAAAAAATAGAATTACAACCGGGATTTACATTTCTTCATGAAATATCAATATAAGAGAATTAATTTGATAAATAAATCAATTTTAAACAATTTATGATTATACAAAAAAGGTAATAAAAATATAATCCTATAGGTTAAACATAAAAAAAATGTAGCAGAAACAGAGAATCGTATATACTTTAAACAGTAAGCCAGAGTTTACATAAAATAATGTTATAATTTATTTTTTAACACTCTAAAAATTTATTTCAATATAAAATGATAAAAATACGATCAAAATAATTTATTTTAATAAAAAACTAAAAATAGAAGAAATCTACAATATCAAATGAGAAAAATGAATATGGAAAAAGTAGTTTTGGAAGCTTGAAGAACTTCTTTCCGGACTCTATACATAAAAATAAGACACAACTGGTGGGTAAGAAATAACCCACCATTTATGTCAAATGGTGGGTAAAATCACCCAAAATTGATGTTTGATGGTGGTTCACTAACCCACTATTGGCTTCTAATGGTGGGTAAAATCACCTACCGTTTGTTATTTTAATCACCCACCATTGGTAATTTTCCAATGGTGACTCAACACCTACCATTTGAATTTTTCAATGGTGACTCGTCAAACTCCCATAAAAAATACCTTGAACTAATCAAAGAAATTTGAGAAGAAGATGAAGATAAAAATCTTAAAATTAAAAACTCGAATGAAAAATAAAAATGATAAGAAGAAACGAGACCATGATAAAATTGTTAGATTTAAAGAAAAGTTGGACCAGTAATAAGAGTTCCATAAAAAAAAATATAAGAATTTTTTTTGAAGAATAAGTGAAGAGATGCACCAGATAATCAATGCTGATGAACTTGAAAAAGAGTGGGTCCTAAGTAAGAATATCAGTTTAGAAAAATTAGACAGTGGCCTGAGATTTAAAATTATAACATGAGAGATTGATTGGTGGATCAGATTAGATCCAATGGCAAGAGAATTGGATGCTACTATCCATGATTTAAACAGATGGACATTATATAGAATACCGAGACCCACATAGAATTAGAGAAGTATCGAGAGTGAGGCGTATCAAACAGAATGTGTGATATCTTGATTATAATTAAAACATAACCCACCCACACATATGATGGGAGACCTAGCCCAATTATGCACACTACGGGCATGAACTAAGGGCCTTATACATGGGTCTTCACACCTTTGGCGTGCACTATGAACACTCAAGTCCTCAACCTCATTGTAAGGGGTTCTTAGGCATGCCTTCCGAAAAGTTTGAACCAAAGGCCCCTTATGTGGTTGAGGGCTAACCAAGGATCCTTATAAGGATAACCAAAAAAATTACTGAAAAAATTAAACTTAAGTAAAAAATTTAGTGTAATTTAAATAATAAGAATAAAAAATAACATTTTTAAAAATAATTACACAACTAATTTTTCAACTATAATAAAAGGTTTAATTAATTAAAAACACTTAAATTTTAATAAAATTGAGAACATTAAAAGTTATAATAAACTTGATAATTTAATAAGAGGACTTAATAAAATGTTTGATGAATAATTTAATAATTTTTCTAAAGAGAGTAATTTATTAAAACAAATGGAATTGTTAATGTATTTAAAAAAATTTAAATACTAACATCCTATAACCATATAGATTTTTTATAAACCTCAGTTAAAAGGTGGGTGGTATTTTGGTGGTAGATACCACCACATATTATTTTTACCAAAGACCATAAGTCAAAAATGGGAGTGAAGTACCCCGAAAAAAAGAAAAATGTATCATACCCAAGATGAATAAAGATAGGTAAGTGTAGTGAGGGAGGGAAAAGAAATAAGGGTTGCTTACTTTTATTGGTGGTATCCCCATCCAAGTGTTCATCATGATGGTTCTAAGGGGGTAGTTTTCCACCACACGGACCGAAATCTCTTTAAAAGTCACAACCTCCTCCATGTTGGTCTATTCCTCATGATCATAACTATCTAGGGATAAAATTGGTTCAATATAATTTAAATTAAATCATTTATATTGGAAATGAAATTCAAAAAGTGAATAAGGAATTTGAATGGATTCTAATGAATGTTATACACCCATAAGTTTTTTGATTGGGATCTATTGATGTACTCCTAGTTCCTCTACAAGTATTTCTAAAAGATATGGAAGATAAGGGTTTAAAAGTGGATTTTCCACCTCTTTAATCTCTTTATAAAATCTGGGATGGCATATAATAGGAACATTTTTTCTCACTCACTTGTTGATAAAACTATGGAAAATATTGTGAGAACTTAGTGTGATCCTTAAATAATGGAGTGGTGTTTGAGAATGGATCCATTGAAATATTATTTTCAAAAAATTTTGAATAAAAAATTACTTCTTGTGTGGGAATAGGTGGATAGATTAACTCTTCTTCTTGGTTCATCATTGAATAATTATGGTCATTAATTCATTCCCCCCAACATCTGTATATTTCTTTTAAGATATTTATTTTATCCCATTAAAACTTTATTTCATCATTTTATTATGAGATTCATTTGAATGTTGTAATTTAATATTATTTAATTTCATTTGATCTAGAAATTCCTGAGTATAATGATTTAAATAATCCATGGTAAAAAAAATAACCAATAAGAAAAACAAAATGAATAAAACAAAAAAAACAAGTAAAAAAAATGAAAATAAGAAACATTGAAATTAAAAAATGTAAAAATTGAAAAATGTAAAATGAAGAAGAAGGAGAATATAAAAGTAAATGATTATAACATAAAATGATCTAGATTTCCGTGATAAAAATGATGAAATATGATCATGATGTCATGAAACATCAAATTATATTATGAATTTGTTAATCAAAGTTATACAATGAAGTGGTACCCCTGGTCATATCCAAATGAATTCTTCAATCATTAAATTATTAAGAAGATTTGTATACTAGAAATGAAAATAGATTTGTAAAAATGGGGATATTTTTTTTGTATACATAGATTAAATTTACATTATTAAAAGAGAGGTTCTATGTAGTTAAATCGTGATCAACCTAGGTAAGTCACCATTAAATTTCAACCATTATCACTATCAAGATACATGTGATAGACTAAAGATTCCTTGAATTTTACCTAATTAAACTTGTAATATATGTGAGTTTCTTCTTAGATACTATTATTAATAGAGATGTTTTGCTTCAAGTTTTGATTATTTGTTCAGAAGGAGAAAATATAGAAGATATTAATTGGCATCATCATACAAGGAAAATTTAAAAATTCTAGTGGAGCCAGGTGTTTCAAAGTTCAAGTTCTAGATGTTGTGTATAAGAAGTTAGTTATTCAGATTATGTTGAATAAATGTTTTTAAAAGGGAATAATTTTGCGGTTATTATATTGATATATAAAATTCATTCCTCATAGTTTTATAGTAAATATTGAAATAAAATAGGTATCAGATATAATGTAAGATCAACTTTCTTCAATATAGTAGTTATTTATATGTTTGCAAAAATTTAGTAGTTGGGTGTAGATTTTTATATGATATAAGGGTTTCCAAGACAAAAGGCCGGTCCTTCAAAAGTTTTAGAATGTGAAAAAACCAATTGATTTACTGGGCCCTACTATAAAGTTTGGATAGTACAACTTATATGTGTGTTCTTAATAACTATGATTAGTGATCAATATTTTCTATAATAGTCGATAAGTGATTTTAAGCATTATAAATTTTAAATAAATAAAAATTAAGTTTTGTTCCTCCAAGGATTTAAGACTTAATGAATAGAAAATTTAAATCCATTTTATTCTTTACATTTATTTTTTTTTATTTTTTTTTAGTGTGTGGGAGTGATTTAACTCGATGTTCTGATTTAGATAGAGGTCCTTATTCCTAATTTATAGGATATCAATGTAACACGATTCATTCCCATCAAGAAAGTTGTAGATTTTTTCTTCTAACATCATATGTTCCAATGGTAACTTCTAGTGGATCGAGTTCGAGGGTTCTCCAAACAAGTGGCATTGAAGTTTCGTTTAGGGATAAAAAAAACCCCCAAAAAAGAAATAAGGTATCTCACTCTTATTGTGATTTTATTTTGATTTAGAGGAAGTTTATTATTATAAGAAGGTATGGTGTCAGAGGAAGGGAAAGATTAAATAGAAATGATTGATAGGCTAGACGTTAGATTATCTAGGATGAATATAGAATACTATCAGATTCAGAAGGATATTGATGTTCCATTGAAGGGATTCAAACTAGAAACCATTGGGAAAGTGGAATGGGAAATCCTAGATAGAAATTCACTTGGTTTAATTCATATTTTATTAGAAAAAAACTTTGATTTTAATATCCAGATAAGAATACCATAATTGAGCTAATGGAAGTTATTGTGGACATGTATGAGAATCCATCAATTGTGAACAAGGTGTTTATAATGACAAGGTTATCCAACATGATATTGTCAAAAGTAATACCAATGGTTGGTCATATGAATGAATTTAACATTATTTATAGTATACTCTAATTATTAATCTTAATTTCATAAATGATGTATAGGAATTTTTGTGGTTATTGTTGCTTCCAAAATCATGAGATCCAATTATAAAAATTATAAGTAATCTTGTGGTAAAAAAATTCTTATTTTAAACTTTATTAAAAATTATTATAAATTAATATCTTATACTGAGGGGAGACTAATCACCTACAAGAATAACACTAAATTCATAATGTATAGTTAGTTTTACTCTTTGAATAAATTTACATAAATCATGTGATATGTCGAGAGGGGAGTTGAGGTAAATTGATCAGACTTGGACCTTGACCCATTTTCAAGCACCGTGGGAAGAGATAACCTCTCAAGAAAGAATAAATAGATCATATGGTGAATTATATAAGGAAAAATTATATAAGTTCATGTTCTATTAATTAATATCTGAATATAGTAATAGTTTATTACTGAGAATTAATCTTCCATTGGAATCATGGATTATTAAATATGGGTCTTTGTTTTAATCAATTATTTATTTGGGGAGCATAATTTTTTATGAATCTGATTTTTTTCAAGGTTTATTTGACCAATTATGAATCTATTGAAGTCTTGGGAAAGGGTTATGTTAAAGTATGAGTGTCAGCTCAAAGTTACCCTTACTTTAAGGGAGTTTGGCACATACTGGGTTTATGAAAGAATCTAATTTTGATTGATCAGTTGGATGAGATAATCTTCAAAACTAGATTCTTGAATGAATTATGGAAAATTAATCTTGGTTATCTATCCCTTTAAAGAGGTGTAAAGGAAGAAATATTGTATTAGACTGGAAGATCAGATGGAGAGAAAATTTCTGAAGCATTAACATCTGGAATTTCAGAACTGTGGTATTATCATCTCTAAAATATCACTGACAAGAACATATGATTTCTAAAGGAAAAGTGCATACTGAAGCTTTATCACATTTAGTTTTAAAGTTGTGAAATTTTTTTAATCATATAGTAGAGAAAGGTGTTTTTCAACTTTAATGTAAGAAATCCTAGATATAAGAACTTAGAGATCATATAAATAAATGTTTGGGGTCTAGCACCAATTTGTACTCATGGTGGGTTAGTGTACTTTGTGACATTCATCAATGAATTAACAAGGAAAGTATAGGTTTAATTATTAAAAAAAATATTATTTTTTCAAAGTTTTTATTCAATGAAAATATATGGTTGTAAGAGAGACTAGGAGATAGATGAAATACTTAAGGTCTAATAATGGTGTTTCATATAATTTCATATATTTCTGAAATATTTTCAAGTGAAAATGAATTAGGACTAAGAGGACTATACCCATAACACTAGATCACAATGGTATGGTTGAGTGGATGAAACAAACATTAATAGAGAAATTTTAAAGCATGTTAATATATACTAGATTGTATAAGGAGATTTAGGTGGAAATATCCAACCGCACAATGTATATAGTTAACATGAATTTTTTCCACATTGTTTTTAGAATATTAGAATATATTCATGTAGATTACAAGGATTAGGTAAAACTATATTCTAAGTCAAAAACATGTTTATTTATGGGAAATAGAACTAGAAAATTCTCATTTCAAATTTTGGATGATTAAAATCAACAATTTATTATAAGTAGAAATGTTTTATTCAATGAGGACCTTTGGAAATATCAAAATCTGGTTGAAATGGAAGTTGAGGGAAAAATAAACTATATAATCCAAGTTGATATGAATGGAAGTTATATAAGGTTACAAGTTCAAGAAATTTTAAGGGGCACCGAATGTTCAAATGTTAAGCTAGCAGAAGTTCTGCTAGAATGTTTCAGGACTGCAGATGCTTGGGTCAAAGTACCAAAATGAAAAATTTCAAAATTTTCAGTTCTAGAAATTGTAGATATATATGTTGAATTTTGGTGTTATACTAGGGTTAGAAAACCAATATAAAGTTCTGTATATGATTTGAACTATTTTATTTTAATAGATTAAGGAGATCCCAAGAGTCGAAAGGAAGTGTCCTATATCAATGATTCTGGAAAGTGGAAATTATCAATAAAAGAAGAGTTTAATTATTCACATGAAAATGAAACTTGGGATTTAATCGAATTACCACAAGGGAATAAATATCTGTCTAAAAAATGGGTCTTCTATTTCAAATAACATATTTATTCTAGGAATAAGTACAAGGAAAGGCTATTAGTGAAAGGATTTTGGTAAAAAACGAGTGGAATTATCTAAAATATTATAACTGGTAGTTAAACATAATACTATACAAATAATTCTTAGTTCCATTTCTTATGATATATTTCATCTGAAGTAGATAGATGTAAAAAGATAATTTTTTCATGAAAACTTGAATGAGGAAATCTATATGAAGAAACTATATGGTTTTTAGGATAATCAGAACAAGGACCCGATGAGTAAGTTGAAGAGGAACCATTATAACTTGAATTGGGACCCAAGGAAATGGAGCCAAAATTTCAATGACTTTATGGTAAATAAAGGCTTCAATTAGAGCAACATGGATAAATTTTTCTACCAAAAGGTGTTTTAGGATGGAAGTTTCATCATCTTACTCTGGTATGTTGATGCAATTCTCTTGGATGGTATGAAAATTAGGAGGATTCTGATGGTGAAGGATGATTTTTCTATAATATTCAACATTTAAGATCTTGGGGAGGACAAGAAAATATTAGTGACGTGGATTTCTAGAGACAGGAAAACTAGAATCTTGGTTTTTATTTATATGTTTTACAAATAGAAGACAATCAAAAGAATTGGGATGTCTAGATGAAATCTGGTATCAAATCCATTGTCTAAAAACTTAAAATTATCCAAAGGAAAAAAACTAAAATGAAATATGAGGTCAAGTACATGGTGAAAATTTTGTTTACATCAATGGTAGGTTTTTTAATGTACTCCATGTTATGTACATGACCAGACATTTCATTTTCAGTGGGAATCATTAACTAGTTCATAGAGAATCATGGGAATGAACACTGAGAAGATTTGAAATGGATTATTTGTAATATAAAAGGATAAAAAGATATAGATTTGTGCTCCTTAATGTATGATCCATTTTAGGGTTATGTGGATGTATAATTTTTGGAGATTCATATACTTAGAAGAGTACTACAGTATTTTTGTTCACATTCAAAGGAATAATGATTATCTAGATGTCATGTTTGTAACTGGTGATGACACTATCCACAATAGAAATTAAGTATATATCCGTCAGAAAATTAGAGAAAAAAATGGTTGAGGAATCACTTGGAGGAAATTTTAAGGATTTGGGAAGGTGTATTATTATTCTACAATAGTCAGTGTTCAATTTATTTGGCAAAGAATCATGTGTTTTAATAATGAATAAAACATAGCTGTAACATACTAGGTATTTATAGAATAATAAATTTTAATATATATTAATATTTATGAATAGTATATTAATTTTACGTTAAAGGGGATTATTTATAAAACAAAATACCTAACATGCAACAACAAGTTTCTCCAAAATCTTACTTTGCGCACAACATTGAGTTATACTGAAAAGTAATACAACAATATTATTTTTATTTTAAATGGTAGTTAATGACTAACCATTGCATTGGTGGTAATGAACAGAATTAACTATATTATTATTTTACATATTTTTTAAATGTTTTTACATTTATCAAATGAATTTTAGAGTCATAAAATGCGAATGAATCAAATTTTTAGCATAAAATACTCTAAATTTTTAAAAAGTTCGTTTTACCACCTTTTGATGGCAGAACCATTTTAAATATAGTTTTTTTCAATTTTAAATTTCATATTTGAAAAAATAAACTTATTATATAGAATAGGGATATCCAAATTTACATTTTTTAAATTTTTGGTAATTTTATGATAAAGTTCATTTTTTTAATGAATAGTGAAAAATACTGCATTTTAAGTCAAAAATGAATTTTCATCAAATGTATTTGTATAGTTAGATTATCTTTTTATTGGTTTTAAAGTTTAATATTATTATGATTTTATCATTTAATCCAATTTTGGTCATTGGAATTAATTTTATATTTAAATTAGACATAAACACATGTCAATCTTTTGATAGTTTTTATTTCTTTAAAACCCTCTTTCTTGTTTTGACAAAGAGAATTAATTTTAAATTAATTAATGCAACTTATTTGTTTTAATTTGAAAAAATGGATTCCATGTTTGGAATAATAAGGCCCAAATTATGTAAACAGTTACCTTTTATTTTTGGATATTATGAACAGTAACTTCAATAAATTTTTTTATTTACCACAGTTAAAGGGTAAATTAGGTAAATAAGGGTAACAAGAATATAATAATAATATAAAAATAGCATAACACATGTCATAATATTATTGTATGAGTCATGGGTGTCTGAAACCATACTTAGGTCTAAATTTTGGCATTTTTAAGCCACTTGGGTGTGAAAATCCCATGTTATAATAATTAATTTAAAGTAAAGAGAAATATGACATAGACATGTATCTTATTACTAAAAAATTTTTATGGCGGGGTTATATAAGTTAACTATTTGACTAAATATATTAAATATAAATCTAAAAATATTTCATACATCACGGTATTTTATTTAAATTTTTTAGAGATTAAATAAATAAATTTAATAATGACACAATGATGATGTTGTGATTACTTCATTAATAAAGGACTCAAATAAATGATATTATAAATATTAAAATAAATATTATTTGACCTAATTTATGTTATAAAATAATTTTATAGATGAATATGACATGTTATTAGACTATTAAATGGTTTTTTGGAAGTTATATCTCTCTTTTAATTTTATTTAAATTCAATAAAGTGAGTAGTGTAAAAACTTTTATAATTAATGTTTTGTAAAAATAATAATTTATTTAATTATTTGAAAATAATAAAAATATATTAAAATCACAAATTGATTATTATATGGTCTAAAATATTTCCAATTATGGTAAATTGACACCATATAAGTAAAATTAATAGCTTCTTAATAATTAAAATGTTGTTACCAGTTTTAAAATTAAAAGAGAATAATTAAGGGTAAACCGAAAAGATAAGGTTTAAAAAAAACTCAATACATGTATAAAAACGATTGTATGAGAGGATATAGATATATAATCATCTTATATTCTCAATATATTAAATTATACCCACTTTTAATAAAACAATAATTTATATTAATTTAATATTTTAATACTTTCCAAGGGTGCCCCTCTCCTCTCCTATAAAAAGGCACCCATCCCTCTCTATTATTCACAGTTCCAAAGACTTTTATTTTATCCAAGATCTATCCAAGAATCTCACTATTATCCCTACCTACATTATTTCTGACTTATTTTAGGCATAAAACCCTTATTATATGTGTTTAGGTGTTCTTCAAAGGTGATCAACTGAAGAGGAGGTATCGTTTTCTGTAAGCATTTCTATTTTATTTATTCTTACACTTCCTCATATCTCATAAAAAAATTATTAGATAATAAATATAGTATCCTAAATATACTTATATGTTATTATGTTAATATCAACCCCTAAATCTATCTCTACTTCCATCAAATTGGAAAGGAATTAATCATTCGTGCGTATGTGTGGATTATCACCTCCACAAACCGATTTAGTTCATTTTCCATTACCGTCTATTAAGATTTGTTATAATGATAGAATTAATATTAATATGTGATATTAATGACATATTAATAATTATAAGATAATAATATATCAATTATATTCTTACTTCCATGTGCATAAAAATGATAACACCGTTCGCGTGTACGTGTGAACTATCACCTCCACGAAGCGGTGTGACTCATTTTTATTCATTATATCACTTTTATGATATATATAAGTATATGTAAATGATTATTGTTATTTTAATAATATAATTATCATTTTATAAATATAAAATGATAATTACCTTATTTCCATAAGGATCAATGAAAAATGAAAACATTACTCTTGCGTACATACAACCTACTGTCTCCATGATTATAACTTTGTTCATTTTTCATAACCATATTTAATGGTTTAAATTAAAAAATATGATTTATTTATATAGGAGGTTAATATGTCATGAATAATATTTTGGATATGATGGAATTACGACCACATGGACTTGTGACATCATACCATGCTTATCTTTAACTCAAGAACCGATTATCGAAAAAATGTCCAACGTAAACTCAAATAATTAACTAATTATTATAACATGGTCATAAGTTATGTAATGGGAATAAAAAACATGAAAAATTATCTTAATCAATTATAATTTAACCTAAGTTTATTATTCAGGAAGATAGAGAATGAACAAGATAAGTCAGACTCAAGGTAAGGGAACTTCTTTACTGAATTTACATTCTTTGGGTTAATCTTTTACTTCTTGATTATGCTATGATATGATTATGTGAGATATAAATTTTTCTATCCAATAATTTATTTATAATTTATTAATGTTTATTTATAGTTAATACACATAATGGGCCTATTTTATTAACAAAATGATCTTTGTAAGGAAAATATTAACTCAATCTCCATTCATTGAGTTAAATATCAATGTCATTGGTTTTATTTTTCCAAGAATATGTGTGAATGACCTATGATTGTTTTACACTAAATATCCAATTATAATGGGTGTGTTCATATTTTTCATACATATTTATTTCATTTATTTATCCTTAATCTAATGACATGATATTTGTAAGGGGATTCATCTCAATCTCATTTCATTGAGGAATATTTTGATTTATTTACAGTGTATAATCAAACTCTTTGAATTTTAACTTCATTAAAAGGGTTTCAAAAGCAATGTTTTTTATGAAATGTTTTACTAAATGAAAAAATAAATGTTTCTTTTTAACATATGATACGACAACGACCTTTCCACCGTTGTGAGCATTATTTGGTATTTGGCTTCCTTTACAAGCTGTAGTGTTTTTAAAAAGAAAAGAAACTACCATATTCCCTTTTTAGGTATTTTGGTATTGAAAATGGTTTTGAGAATGGATTAATTGTATCAATGTTTTGAAATAATGTCTTATGATTTTAATAGGGAAATGTTATTTTTCCTTTATACTTTTTCATGTATTACAATTATGTTATTATTCTTGGGTATTGATTATATATACGAGTGGTTCTGTGATAAACCGAGGGTGGTTGAGCCCGTGATAGCTCTCTAATGAATTGGGAAATGTGACTGAGGTAAAAAATAACATCTATCATAAGAGATTTTGGGAATATACTATGATGGTTATTCCAAACGTAACCATGAAGGTTACTCCTTATGTAGTTTTGAAAGCTACAATGTAAGTATGATATGGATTAAAAAAGTTACCTTTATGTTTTATGATTTATATAAATTTCTGTAGGAATATTATGATTACATGATGTAAACTAAGTAGTTTATGTTTTATGGGTGAAAAAATATGATTTTTTGAAAACATTTTCATAGGTTTTAAATATTCATGGAATAATGGTTTTATTCCTTATTTTATATTCCTTACTAATATTTTTATGCTCATCCTGAGTTTTTGAAATGTTTTCCACATGGTATAAGGATGGGTAAAATAAAGGAGGCAGTTAAGAAAATTTTTATCAAGAAAAAGAAATCATGTTTTGTTTAAAGGGTTTCCTTTGGTGAAAAAATTGGATACTGAGTGTAACTATAAATATGTAATGTATGGGTCTATTATATAATAGTTATGGCCTAATTATATAAAATTTTAAACCAGAAAATATCCTCAATGTGAATTGTTTACTAACTAATTATTATGTGATGTTAAAGATGGGGCCTTATAGTTGGTTTCAGACATTAGTTTAGATACCTTTAGAGGTTAGGGTGTTATTTAAGTATAAGTGGCATGTTTTATATAACCACAATGGTTAGAATATTAGAAAGATTCATAATTATTTTAGATAAATTGAATGAGTTTAAGATTACATGAATAATTATATCTTAGTTTTTACCCTCCTCATAAGATAGTATATGATAATTTTACTGATATACTCACACCAACCTTTTTAGTTTTAGTAAATGGATGGATCTTCCAAACACCAAAGTAATAATGGATGTGAAGGAAACTATGGTGGTCTTATGAATATGTAACTAAATGAAATGGGAGATCTAAGGAGAACTCTTGTGGTTATTCTTAACCAACTATCTGGAGTCATGATTGATCACTTGAACCTTGGCGATTTTTCTAAGGCATCATATTTGTGAGAAACAAATCCCTATAGAATTTCAGGTAATAATCATAAAGTTTAGTATATTCAACAACTGATGTGTAAAGGATGTGGAATGAAACAGCTAGGAAAATGTTTCAAAGGGACGGGAAGGTGTTATAGATGTGTTAAATAAGGTCATAAAGAAATAACCTGCGATGAAAAATGAAAGAATTCAGTTGACTCTAGGAAAGGGAATGATGTTCTTTCTAAAGGATCAATTGAATGTTTTAAATGTGGTGTTTATGGTCATTCAAAAATAGATATCCTAGGAAGAAGCTTTAGGATGGGATTAGAAGGATTGTACAAATATATATTTATCAATACCTAATACCATTCCAATTGAGGATGAGGAAACTGAAAATGATCTATGAAAGGTGTGGATTATTTATTTTCTCATGTTTTGAAATTATTGAATCTTAGGAAATAAATCAGGATTTTTTAGGAAAGAATTATTACAGAATAAGTTGAAAAAACATGGTTAATGGATCATGAAGAATGATGAATGATTAAGATGTCTAAATTTTATAAAATCAAGAGTTATTTTAGATCTATGTGTGATGAAATGTTTAAAATTATTAATGATCTATTGTTGATGGGATTACTTTGGAAGACTTTTCTCTAGTATGTGTAACCCTGATGTTTTTTTTTCAAAATTATATTTGAGGAAGAATTACCTTTTATTTTTTGGATATAATTATAAATAATATTTAGGGTTTATATGATCCTTGATTTTGAGGTAATTATGGTTTATTACATTTTGAGATGTAAAATTAAATGCATTAGATAAAATCGAGGATAAATTATGATATGGTTATTTTTTAAAATTTTATATCATTTTTGGATTTTATTAAGAATTATATAGTTTTAAAAAAGGACAACCTGTAGGAAGTGTGACAACCCATCACGTCAGAGAAGGTTTTGTAAATCGAACCCAAAATTGAAGTGTAACAAGGCTTTATCACCTAACATTGGCCTACATGAAGTCCTTGGTTATTATGACTTTTAATTTTTAGTTTAACAAGTTTATGGAATCAGAATAAGTTGATTTTTTGAACTTATGTTTTATCAAATGGATATACTTGGTATTGGAAAATTGATTTGGGTATTAAGTGATAAATGTTATTTTGGAATAAGTTCTATATTTTTAGAACTTTATATGATTAAGTTAAATATAATAATATTGTATTTAATTGATGAATAATGGTTGAATTATATTTTGGGAATAATCTATGATTTTAATTGTGGACTTATGGGGAATTAGATAATTTAAGGATATGATTAACCTATCTTGTAGAATTTGTGATTAGGCTAATTACTTTTTGGTATGATACATTAAGAGTGATTTATATTATTTGGAGATAACAATTAAAATTTATCTTGGAATATTATGTGATTAAATACTTCTAATTTTTGATTTCAATCCTTGTTTGGATTATTTTGAGGAATTTTATGGACAATTATTTTTTGAATGGTATATGTTGGATTTGGGTATTACTATTTAATTTCAGAGATTAAAAGAAATATTTTTTATTATAAATGATTATTCTTTTTAGGGAATTATATTATCTTATCCTAACTATTTTAGTTCTGGTTAATGTTTCCAGATTGGATTAATAGATATATAATCATTTCTATATTATGTGATTCTCTAGAAATTGATTCTAATGCTTCAGGTGTGACTAAGTCATATTGAATACTATTTATTTAGAGAAAAGATAAGTATGTGGTATAAATTTATTAAAGGATGAAATTCTACTTGACAAGTAAATATGTTTCCTTATGTTCTTAGTCAAGCTCGTAAAACAATTCCTCAAAATTATGAAAAGAACCTTAAAAAACAGTTTTTTCATTTACTTTTCCTTCTGGTAAATCAGAGAATGTTTAAACCATCACAAGTTTATGGTTTTCTGGTTGTTAACTTTCTCCTAATCATGTTTTCTATCACTCTTTATCATAGAATAATGGATAGTTTCTCTTACATATCCATGTTTTCCTACTTGGAATCCTAGTATGTGTTATCTTTGGTGACCTTTGTACTTATTTTTATTTCTTTTAAAGTGATAGTTTTATTTACTCTTTTTCAGGTGTGGGATTTTCAATGAAGTTTCGGAGTCCAATTTGAAAACTATGAGGACACAATTTCAAAAAGGGGGGCATGATTTAACATCCCAGGTAATCATAGAATAATACATTTTCATATCTATTAATATTTATGAATAAGATATTAATTTTATGCTAAAGGGGATGATTTGTATGATAACACTCCTGATATGCAATGACGGGTTTCTCCGAAATATTATGTTGCACACAACACTTAGTTATACTGAAAAATAATACAGTAATAATATTATTATTTTAAATGGTAGTTAGTGCCTAGAAATTGTATTGGAAAGAATGAATAAAATTAACTAAATTATAATTTTAAATATTTTTTAAATGTTTTTACATTTATCCAATGAATTTTAGAGTCTTAATATTAGAATGAATCCAATTTTATGCATACAATACTCTAATATTTTTAAAAGCTCATCTTACCTCCTTTTAATGGCCAACCATTTTTGAATCTAGTTTTTTTACTTTTATATATTCTATTTGAAAAAATAAACTTCTTCTATAGAATAAGGATATCAAAATTTACTTTGGATAAATTTTGGGTAATTTTATAATAAAGTTCATTTTTTAATGAATAGTGAAAAATACTGCATTTTAAGGCAAAACCACCTTTTAGTCTAATTTATTTATATAGATAGATTATATTTTTATTGGTTTTAAAGTGTAATTTTATTATGTTTTTATCATTTAATCCAATTTTGGTAATTGGCAGTAATTTTACATTTAAATTGGACATAAACACATGTGTATCTTTTGATAGTTTTTATTTCTTAAAAACCCGTTTTCTGGTTTTGACAACGAGAATTAATTTTAAATTAATTAATGAAACTTCTGTGTATTGAATTTGAAAAAATGGATTCCATGTTTGGAATCAAAACTTTTAAATTATGTAAATAAGTACCTTTTATTTTTAGATATTATGAATAATAAATTTAGTAATTATTTTTATTTACCACGGTTAAAGGGTAAATTAGTTAAATATATATAAAAAGAATATTAAAATAACATAAAACTACCCTAATACGTGTCCTAATATTATTGGATGAGTCATGGGTGACCAAAAAATCCTTAGGCTAAACTTTTGGCATTTGGGAGCCACTTGGGTGTGAAAATGACCTGTTACAATAATTAATTTAAAGTAAAGAGAAATATAACATAAACAAGTATCTTTTTACTAAAAAAATTTTAAGGTGTGGTTATGTAAGTTATATATTCGACTAAAAATATTAATTAGAAATATAAAAAGATTTCCAACATCATGTTAGTTTATTTCTAACTTTTATAGATTAATTAAATAAATTTAATAATGACACAATGATGATGTTGTGATTGATTCATTAATAAAGGATTGCAATAAATGTTATTATAAATTTTAAAATAAATATTATCTGACATAATTTATTTCATATACGAATATTATATCTGAATATGATAGGTTATTATACTATTCAATGGTTTGGTTTGAAGTTATCTCTCTGTTTGGATTTTATTTAAATTCAATAAAGTGAATATTATAAAAATTGACATAATTGATGTCTTATAAAAATAATAATTCCTTAAATTATTTAAAAATACTAAAAATATTTTAAAATCATAAAGTGATTATGATATGATCTAAAAGTTAATTAAGTGTCCAATTATGTTAAATTTACCCCATATAAGTAAAATTAATAGCTTCTTAACAATTAAAATGTTGTTACCACTATTAAAATTAAAAGAGAATAATTAAGGGTAAATTGAAAAGATAAGGTTGAAAATAAACTCAATACATTTATAAAAACTATTAGATGAGAGGATTTAGATCTATCCTCATCTTATGTTCTCCATATCTCAAATTAGAGCCACTTGGATTAAAATAATAATTTGTATTAATTTAATATTTTAATGCTTTCCAAGGGTCCTCTCCCCTCTTCTATAAAAGGGAACCCATACCTCTCTATTAATCACACTTACAAAGCCTTTTAGTTCATCCATGATCTGTCAAATACTCTTCCCAGAACCTCTCCCAACATTCTTGAAGCATTAGATTAGGTATAACAACCTTCTTAGAGATGTTTAGGTGTTCTTCAGAGGCGATCAACCGAAGAAGAGGTATCGTTTTCTTTAAGTGTTTCTATTTTGTTTCTTATTCCACTTCCTCATATCCCATACAACCATAATGATATAATAAACACAATATCCTAAATATAATGAGATGTTATTTTGTTAATATCATCCCCTAAATCCATTTGTACTTCCATAAAATGGGAACATAATTAATCATTTGTGCATACATGTAAATTATCACCTCCATAAATAGATTTAGTTCATTTTCCAATGCCGTATATTAAGATTGGTTATAATGATTTAATTAATCTTCATATATGATATCATTGACATAATAATCATTATAAGATAATTATATATCAATTATGTTCTTACTTCCATGTGCATAAAAATGATAACGCTATTCGTTCGTACATGTGAACTATCACCTCCATAAAGCGGTGTGAATCATTTTTATTCATTATATCACTTTTATGATATATATAAGTATATAGAAATTATTATTATGATTTTAATAATATCATTATAATTTTGGAATGATAAAATGATACTTACCTTATTTCCATAATAATCAATAAAAAATGGAAGCGTTACTCATGTGTACGTTAGGCCTACCTTCTCTTTGATTATAACATTGGTCATTTTTCATAACCATATTTAATGGATTAAACTAAAAAATAGGAGTTATGTGTAAAGGTGATGAATATTTCATGAATAATATTCTAGAGATGATGAAATTATGACCACATGGACTACTGACATCATACCATGTTCATTTTCGACCTAAGAACCGGTTATCGACAAAACGTCTGACATGAACTCAAATAATTAACTAATTATTATAAAATGGCCATCAGTGATGTAATGGGAATAATAAACATGAAAAAGGTTTTAATTCAATAATATATCTTATAATTTTTTCATTGCTTTATGTTTTAAAAATCACCAACACTTTTTCCTTAAATATTATTTTCTTTCTCAAAGAAAATTTATTTTCTTTAACCTTAAATTACTTTTCAATTTTATGATTAATGTTCCATATGAAAGATTAAAATTATTTTTTTCTTAATATCAATTTACCATAAGAATAAACAGTTTCCTATCTAAACCTTATAACTATACCTTTTATTTGTTATTGAGTCTGACTGTTTTCAGACTCCAATTTCATCGGTTTTGAAACTCTGTTTCATCTTATTTTTAGACTCAAAATTCTCTCAAATTTAGACACTGAATTATATGAAATAAAGACTCCAAATTCTTTGAAATTTGGACTTCAAATTCTCTAAAATTAAGAATCCTAATTCTCTAAAATTAAGACTCTGACATCATCAAAATTTAGACTCCGAATTCCTCATAATTCAGACTCTAAATTCCTCTGAATTAAGACTTCAAATTCTTCTAAAATCAGACACTATTTGTATATATATTTAGACTTTGTTTACCGATATACATAGAGTATGATTATTCATACTTTTCAAAGTTTCTTAACATATTGTTTCAAGTTTATTGGATCCTTATTACTTAATAATTATAATGTTACGCAAGTTTTTCTTCATGAAACGATGTCATACAATCTGTTTTTAACTAACCATTGGTTGAGTGACACGTGTACATGTCCCTATTAAATTCAAGGAAAAATATGACCATTGAAGAAGGGAGTCGACCATTTAAATCCTTGAATATAAATAGGATCTCATTTGAGTGAGATCAAAATCAATGAACTTCTTTATGATCCTAGAGATTACATGCTGCGAAGTGATTTCTAGAGAGGGAAAGGCTCTCATGCTTTGTGTGAGTTGTGAATAGCTTGTTCAATCATGAACAACTTGTTCATATTGCTTAGTGCTACTCCAATTATTGCTGAGTACAATTGAGGGCTTCCGAGGATAGGAATACAGAGGTACCAACTTCCTCAAAGTTTTAGGACTTCTAAGGATATAGAGATAGAGGCACTGACTAACTTAAAGATTGTAGACTTCCAAGGATTGGAAGATAGAGGTTCTGACTACCTTAAAGTTTGATGGCTTGTGGGGATAGAAATACAAACACTGATATTGTTATCAAGGGCTTACCCTGGTTTGAGTAATACATACTTTCTTAAAAGTATAAATAATGGGACCATTATCTAATGTTGTTAGATACCCATCTATTGGGATTAAAATATTTACTTCTTGTTTACTTACTTTGTTACAAGTTTTATTTCTGCTTTATTTTGTAAAAGAAAGAAATTATAACTTTCTTATACTTCCTTATAGTTATACTTACTCTGATAAATAAAGATTCTATATGATTTAAGGTAGAATATTTCCATAAGTTAAACTTGATTAAGTTTCCTTATGTTTAACTTTTTTAATTTTAGGTTTCTTACAATTGGACATGGGACCTTCCAATTATCCCTTTTAGTTAGAACCAAATAGGGTTTTCTTATGTAAAGTCTGATGTTTTTGAAACGGGTTTAAATTATGAAGGTTTTTGATTTTGTTTTTCCATTTATCAATATGCCAGTTTTTAAACCGAGATCCAGAAAATTATTTCGAGTGTTGAAACACTTAAAAGTGTTTTTTTGGACTTTGTTGAAAACCCAATAATTTTCACAGGTGTCCCAATAATTCTTGGGAGCACCAGATCCAAAAAATATCACTTTAATGGATCTGCATGAGCTGCACATAGTTGCAGTCTAATCCGTGCACCTTACCCAGTTTAATATTTTATTTATTTAAATTAAATAATATTAAATGTTAGTTTTGTGTTTAAATAGAAGAATGAGTTAATAATAAAAAATTTATTATTATTATTATGGTTTTATAAATTATTTAGATGTTAAAATATTTTAATTACATGGTTATTGAGGTGTAACATTTATGTTAAAAGATTTTAATTGCATGATTAATGGGGTGTAACATTTATGTGAAATTAATGTGGTCTTTGGGTATATAAAAGAAACATTTTTTTTAAATTAGTAGTTTCATATTTAATGAATATGCGTTTAGTTAAATAAGGAGTTTCAGAATTAATAAAGAAGTGTTTTATTTAATTGAGGTGTTGGGTTTTATCTAAGGTTAAATAATGATAATAATGAGATTATTATTGTTATAGTTTTATGTGTATATTAATTATTATTAATTATGGTTATTATTATTATTAGGAACAATAGTAGTAGAAAAGGGGTATTTAATTAATTTTCGTGAAACTGTGGTTTCATTTAATTAAATTGAGTTAAATGGAATTTAATTAAATGATGTATAGTCTGGATTTTTGGGTTTTATCGAAGAAGTGTTTTATTAATAATAATGATGGTTATTGTTATGATAGTTTCATTTATTTCATTTGAGGTTGAAATGAATTTAATTAAATGAGTTGTTGGGGTTTTTTTATTAAATTAATGTTGTGATAATTTAATTAAATGGAATGTAAACGAGGAGTTGGGTGTTATCAAAGAAGGGTACTATTAAATGGTAATATTAAATGATGGGTAAATGAGGATTTGGAGGTTTTCAAAGAATGATAATATTATATGAGGAATAAATGTGGAGTTGGGTTTAATTTAATTAAATTCAAGGTAATAAGGAATTTAATTAATAAAGGCGAAATAAAGGTTTTTTTAATTAATGGCTAAAAATAATTTAATTAATCATTGTGAAGTTGGGGTTTTATTTAATTAATTCATGTTGAGATAATTAATTAAATAAGTTAGTTAGAGTTTTTATTTAATTAAATTTCTTTGGAGAGAATTTAATTATTTTGATGTGTTAATGAAGTATTGGGTTTCACTTAATAGGTGTGTAAAATAATTAATGAAAAAAATTATATTAAATGAAATTTGTAATAATAATTAATGTGATTATTATTATTAAATTAATTAATTTTTTTTATTAGGTTTTTATTTTTTTTAAGAGGGAAAATGAGAGGAGAGGTGCACAAGGCCAGCGTGCGACCCCCTGGTTTTTCCCCCATGCACGACGTGCACCAGCGGCCTCCTGTACAAGGCCTTCCACTTCCATGGTGTGCCTCCCTCTTCCTATAGAAACTACATGGTCGTAACCTCCCTTGGCCAAATCCCCTACTGTAGCACATGACACCCCCGAACAGAACCCTTGTAACTACACAACCCCCAACATTGGCGCCACCCCTTCTCCCAGACTTCTCTTTGCACATGACGATTCCTCTCAAACTATTCATGAATCTTGTTTGCCTATTAAAGGTGAGTCTATATACATATGTTTCATGATTGATGTCTTGCATTTGACTCCTCTCACGCCTTGTTTACTCATCCAAACCCTAAGGTTCATGTTTAATCTGATTGTTGTGTTCCTCTATTTTTAGGGTATGAGAATTTTGACTCCGGACCCATTGGTCCATAATCCAGCATCTGCCGCCAAGGGAGAGGTGGATGGAATCAATTTACCTTGTTTTTTTCGCATCGGTTAAGGTTTATTTTGTATGTTTTTTTATACTGTGTAAATTAGAGTCTGACAATGTATCTGAGTCCCTAGTATAGAGGTATAGGTGCGTAGACCTTGATGTACTAGTTCTGGTCTCTTATTACTATTTTGATGAGTTTTTAATCACTATTGTAGAAAACAAGCACATAGAAACACACACACACACACACACAAAAACACACACACACACACACATATGAAGGTGTGTGCACGTGCGACTATAGACTAGTTGCAGATTGGTTGCCACCATATATCAAGCCGCCTAGTATTAATCCAGTTCCACCCCGATGTAGGGTCCCTTTAAAAGTCCCCAACTTCAATAAATGCTTTAATAAAATTCTTGATGCACCTTTTTTGGTGTTTAAATTTTACAGTGAATTATTTTTGTTGAATTCCATTCAAATATAAATTTAGTAATTAAATTGCTAAATGTGATATGTGATATGTTGATGCACGAATTTTGATATTATTAAATGATGCTGCCCATGTGAGATAAATGAGGACATGAACATGTGTTGGTTTTAATCATGTATTGCCAAATTAGTTAATTTGATACAATTAAATAATTAAATGATGTTTTGTTTTGGCTAAGATAAGATAATAAATTTTGTGTATTAATTATGTGCCTTGAGAATTGTAAATGAGATGATTATTTGGGGGAATAATTATGAATTATTGAGTGAGAGAAATTGAGATAATTAACAATGATTAAATTATATGCATTGAGAGTAAATATAAATAATTAATCAAAATATTAATTATAATATATTGATCTATCTGAATGAGATAATTTATTCAGGGTTTAATTATGATGGGTTTTGTTTTGGCTAAATAGAGATATTTATTGATGGATTAAATAATGTGATTTTGCAGTGATATTTTTGGATAATTAATTCTAAAAAATTAATTATGGTATGTGATTTTTTTTGTAGATTAATTAATTGATGTATTAATTAATGGTAATGTGTACTTAGTTAATTGTTGTGTTAACTAATAATTTTGGAATATTTAGCTAATCGATTGGATTAGTAAGGGAATAAGGATAAATGATTGGTGAATTAATTATCATGTTTTCAGTTAAGGAATTGGGATAATTAAATGTTGATTTCATTATCTAGTTGACTTTCATGTGGTTAAGAATAATTAACTGTTAAGTAATTACTAACTATTGAGATGTTGAATGGTTAATTAATTGTAGAATTATTTAACAGGAGATTTTTTATCGTAATTAGTTATTGAATTAATTAACGGATTTGATTAATTAATTAATTAATTAATGGATGGTTTTGGGGTTTTGTACATGGAGTTATACACCAACGATAAATATATATGTATGATTGATAAATGGGTTGTGAGATAGGAACTGATGCTCCAAATACTCATGGGGTGCTAGACATGGTGTTATACACCGAAATTGCATTCAAATTTTTCTTTTATGGGACAGGGACTGATGCTCTAAATACCCATGGGTTGTGAGACAAGGTATGATACTCTAAATACTCACGAGGGTGCTTGCAATGATTTTCTACACCCATTAATTGACACTAGACTGTGGGTCCAATTGGTCGTACACGATTTGAATTAAATACTTAATGAAAGACTGTGTGATGTAATGATTTGTGAATTGAATGTGAGAAAGGGTTCATACTTGATAATGACTTGGGTGAATCATTGATTAGTGGATAGACCTAGGAGTGAATCACTATTTTTAGTGGATGGGCTTGGACCTGATACTTGAAAGATTAAATTAAATATATTAGGACGCGTTATCCAAGACAAAGAACACACTCAGATTTGGTATTTACTTTTTTTGGTTAGATGGTCTTTGGAGACATCTGTTGTGAGTGACTTATAGGGGGATGTCGGGCTTAGGCCATATCTCGAGACTTTTATAATTTCACACAGTTTGAATAATTGATAAATGAAAATGAATGTGCAATGACTATTGGGTATGCATGATAAATGTATAATGTAGGTTCAGAAACCAAGTGAGGGATGAAGAAGGTACTTGGGTATATAGTTACATTGTACTACTTACTATATTTATGCACATTTTAACACTGTTTAAATTATTTATTGAATGTATGGATTTGGGGTAGATACCGATGGTCCTGGCCTATTGAGATTTAAATATCACACCCTACATGGGCCATCATTGAAATGGGGTATCTGAGTAGATTCTATTTGGTTGTAGGATTATGTTGTTTCCATATACTTGGGAGTTAGGAGCAGAGGACCGAGAGGAAGCTCGAGATGCTCGAGGATATCACCGTCGAGGCTTTGAGTCATTGTTTGTTTATTTATTTATAGATATGTAAATCATGATTTATTGTTTATCTATTTCATAGTTGTACCATTATAACACGTATTCATCATATAACATTGACATTGGCCTTCGATTTCATTCATGTTTTATAAAATTACATCTTTTGATTCATTATTGTTATTCACACCGCTTCTTTGATTTGTTGATATTTTCCACTGGTTTTACTCTGATAAGAGGGTATATTCTCCCCACTGACTATCCTTAGACCCTCTCTACTAGTGGACAACCTCTGGAATATGGGGAGACGCGATTGGGGTCATGTGGTGACAAGTCCGACCACCAGTTTAGGGGTGAGATGGGTTGGGATGTAACAAAGTGGTATTAGAGGGGGTTATTTTTCGTTTTCTTATTGATTTGGGGTTGGTAGACAGAAGACTAGTAACATGTCGGTGCTTGGATTAATAGTCGTGCTTGGGACTGATCACCCCATGTATGGGAAATTACCAAGTGGTCAGGGATGGGAATTGATGTTTTTAGTATTTGAGGTTAAAGTTGATATGTTTTCACCTTGATTGATTGGGGTATTTTCCAATGCTTATTGATTATGAAAATTTTGAAAAATTTACCTTGGTCTGATATAATAAGAAAGTTTCATTACATGCATCATATTAGGCACTTAGATATTAACATGTGATTCATATATTCCATGTCATGTAGTTGAATTAGTAGGATGCCTGCAAATATGGATTGTGTGCCTTGAATCTATGCCATATCTTATACTTATTTAGCATGACTTTTTAGATAACACATTTTAGTGATATAATTAACAAGCTTGAGGGATAATACGCAATGCTTATGTGCCATGATTCTATGTTATATCCTTTTTTAGTGATTTCAACATGTTGATCTATGTTAGATACTTGTAGTGAAATGCTAGATTTCTGAAAAATGATTTGTTTATTTGGATAAATTTATTTAGCTGCAATTACGACGGAACTAGTTTTTAGTTGTTAGGTGTATGGGTGAATTATAATTCCAAAAAAGGGTAACCTCTGTATTCCAACAATTAAAAAGGTATCCTAACATTAAAAATGTTAAATGAAAAATGGATATCTTAAATGGGATCCAAATTCCAGCGGTAAGGTGTATGGGTTCTTTATCGACTGGTAGATGGACAACCATGTGATTGAACCTTATAACCAAATTATATTTGAAAATATTTATGAATGTAAAACTGCTGAGTTTTGATTGTAATGAACTATTGTGGGGTTGCTTTTTTAAAGAACCCACATTGAATAAATGGGACCTTTGGAGGTCTCCTTTTCAGTAAAAGGAATTTAGATGCTAAATTTCTTGTTTATATTTGAATAATATTGAATTTTAAATGATTAAAGATGATTTTTGTGATAGAATACCTATTTTTTTCATAGGGAGTTTTTTTTGAAAACCAAGTGTCTTGTTGTGAAAAAGTACTTGTGCGTTTGCTGAAATTCATTCAAATGTTTAAAGGTTTAAACAAATTAATTAAATGGATAAAATGAAAAAATGGGCTTTTTAGAATAGTTATATCGGTTTTTCATGATCGAGAGATAGGGTTTACATTTGTGTTTCGTAAGAGACTAGCCTATGGGACTCGAGTGTTTTGACATGTTGATTGGTTTAAGTTACGGATTATATGATCAATGTTTGACATGGTGATCATAGTTCAAGGAACGTCATCCACATGCGTTAAGGTGTTCTGTAATAGAACTCTGGTGAGTGGATGATATATTTCTTGTGACGACATGGACAATCCTAAGGTGGGTAGTGTCACATCGATTTTGGTAAATGTGTTGGTAGGTGACATTGAGCTTTTTGAACAGAGTCGTCCGATAGTAGTTTGACTGATCTTTTTAGTGACCTTGGTTTTCTCTTATTGTTCTCTTAAGAATGCGATGAGCATGACCCCTATCATGACCTTGTAATGGAGACACTAAGATCACATCGACCTTATGTCGTGCTAAAGTTTTAAATGTTGTTGGTATTAATGAGTGGTTGTTATCTATGTTGTATGTGAGATGCATGGTTTATTTGGGATATACCTTCATTCATGTTGGGGGACGTTTGTTTTTCTAATAGCCTTACGATGTCTAGACTTGGTAATGTCACCTAAGGTCAGGTAAGGACTTTGGTGTACATGCTGTTGGTGATGTAATAATTTTTTAAAGGCACGCCCCCAGTTTAAGGGTGAGTGTGGGTTTTTGGGACCATAATGTATTTCTAAGAAATCATGTGTAACCAATTTCTGTTGGTCAATAAATATTTGACCTTTTTCTTCAATGAGGTCACTATAATGGCCTCAGATGTAAGATCAGTTTTACTGACCATTGACTTGGGTTTTAAAGAATTAAGCGGTTGGACTTATGTTTTGGTCAATAGAGCATTAGGCATTAGGAAATGTAACATCTTTGTAAAAATGAAACTTCTCAAACTTGGTGGGTCAGAAGCTATTTTAGTTGTTCTTGATGACTTCTTGGGGGCGAGAAGTTTTTATGGTGGGTAGATTTTAAAGTCCTGTGTTTTTTAACTGGGGTTAAATTATGAAGCTTTTCAATTCTTTCCCATTTATCTATGGACCTGTTTTTAAACTGAGCTCCAAAACATTATTCCAAGTGTTGGAACACTTAAAAGTGTTATTTTTGAACTTGGGTGAATACCCAATAATTTTTACGGGTGTCTTGATAAGTCTTGGGAGCACCAGATCCAAAACAGTCCACTTTAATGGATCTTCATGGGTTACACATGGTTGCAGTCCATCCTATGCGGCTTATGTAGTTTAATATTTTATTTTTTTAATTAAATAATATTAAATTGTAGATTTATTTTAAATATAATAATGTGTTAATAATAATAAATTTATTATTATTATTATTATGGTGTCATAAATTATTTGGATGTTAAAATATTTTAATTTCACGATTAATGGGGTGTAACATTTATGTTAAAAGATTTTAATTGCATGATTAATGGGGTGAAACATTTATGTGAAATTAATTTGGTCTTTAGGTATCTCAAAGATTTTTTTTAAGTGAGGAGTTTCATATTTAATGAAGATGAATTTAATTAAATAAGGAGTTTCATAATTAATAAAGAAGAATTTTTATTTAATAGAGGTGTTGGGTTTTATCTAAAGTTGAATAATGATAATAATGCGATTATTATTGTTATGGTTTTATGAGTATAATAATAATTATTAATTATGGTTGTTATTATTATTATGAATAATAATAATAATGGAGTAGCGGTATTTAATTAATTATTGTGAAATGGTGGTTTCAATTAATTAAATTTAGTTAAACGGAATTTAATTAAATGATGGGTAGTGGGGATTTTAAGGTTTTATCAAAGAAGTATTTTATTAATAATAATGATGGTTATTATTATGGAGGTTTCATTCATTTAATTTGTGGTTGAAATGAATTTAATTAAATGAGTTTTTGGGGGTTTCTTTTAATTAAATTAATGTTATGATAATTTAATTAAATGACATTTAAATGAAAAGTTAGGTGTTATCAAAGAATGATACTATTAAATGGTAATATTAAATGATTTGTCAATGAGGAGATGGAGGTTATCAAATAATGGTAATATTAAATGATAATATTAAATGAGGAATAAATTTTGAGTTGAGTTTAATTTAATTAAATTCATGGTAATAAAGAATTTAATTAATAAAGGTGAAATGGATGTTTTTTAATTAATTGATAAAAATAATTCAATTAATTTCTATGAAGTGGGGATTTTATTTAATTAATTAATGTTGAGATAATTAATTAAATAAATGAGTTATAGTTTTTATTTAATTAAATTCTATTGGATAGAATTTAATTATTTTGATGTGTAAATGAAGTATTGAGTTTTACCTAATAGGGTTGTAAAATAATTAATGAAGAAACGTTATATTAAATGGGTGTTGTAAAAATAATAAATGTTATTTTTATTATTAATAAAGTAATTAATTTTAGTTATTAGGGTTTTATTTTCTTAATAGGTAAAATGATAGGAGATGCACACAAGGCTAGAATGCGACCCCCTAGTTTTATTCCCCCATGCACGATGTGTACCAGCAGCCTCCTCCACAAGCTCTTCCTCTCCCATGACGTGGCTACCTCTTCCTACCGCAACTCCATGGCCACAACCTCCCCCATATGAACCCCCTGCTGTAGCACACGACACCCCCAGGAAGAACACTTGTAGCAGCGCAACCCCCCTCATTGGTGTGCCAACCCCTCTCCCAGACTTCTCTTTGCGCGTGATGATTCCCCTTAGACTCTTCACAAATCTTGTCTGCCTATTCAAGGTGAGTATATCTGTAGATATTTTTGATTCACATCAGCCTTTTTACTCCTATCTCAACTTGTTTTCAAGGACAAACCCTAAGGTTCGGGTTTGTAAAGCCCCGACCCCAGTTATCCTGAGTCGGTGAATTATTACATAACATTGACATGATATAAGAATTCATGTCCCGAAATACCAATCACTTTAGTAGCCATGGAAGTATTAGATACATTCATAAGTTTTACATTACATCATGAAATAAAAACATCAACAACATTTTGTCCTCTTTTGAACACACTTATATCCTTAGCCTATCCCTTAAGCTCAACCATAAAATAATTCTTCACATCCTTGGAAAAATAAAACATAGAAAGGGGTGAGCTCAGATGCGTAGTAAGGATAACAATATAGCGGAAACTTTCATAAATAAGCATAAAAATTTAAGGCAATATATTATACTAAAATAAAAGACTTTTAAACTTAAAATTCATCATAATATGGAAAATATAAAATCAAATAATTCCATTTACTTATTTGTATGGATATTCTACTAGTGGAATAATCACATGCAATATCAATATCCACTTTCATAATGATAGAATGCATAATGCCAGAATTCATAACCACATAGTAAAGGCCTTGTGCCAAGACTAAAAATAAGATTTTTTCAAGGCCCTGTGCCAAGACACTAGTTTGTATCATGAGACATACCGATGCATCGAGGAGCTATAGCGGGCTCCACCTGTCACTTACTAAGTCAAATGCATTCCTCATATGAAAAGGTTTAAACATAACATAAACATTCGTATTAAAACAAGCATATGAAATGTCAATAATTTATCCATAAAACATGAATGGTGTAAAAATAACACATCCACAGTAAAAAATATCACAAAACCTTCAATACAATATGGAAGTTTTGTATCATAATAAATAAACTTCAAACGATCTTAAAATACTTCAAAGGATGTTGACATAGATGAAATTAAAACTTTTTTGTTATAGAAATATCTCTTTCTATTTTGAAATAACTTAAAAGTTATATAATTATAAAAGAAAACATTTATTTTTAAAATATTCTTATAAGCTTGTATGGGAAGCTTCGACGATGTTATAATGGTGGAAAATAGCCGCACATTCCGTATAAGTTAAAAAAAAGACATTCTTACCTTAATTTTGTCAAAAAGGTTATAAAGTACATTATTTGGAAAATGAAGGAAAGATTATTTTCAAAAAATATAAGGTAAAATAAGGGTATAAATGAATTTAAACCATTTTATAGTAAAAATGTTTTGAAATACATTTTTGAGAAAACACAGATGTGGATGATAAATAATTCCTAGTAGATACTTAAGTAAAAACAACCTCATATAATAAAGAGATTGTGATATTAACCCTTTACTTATACTTTTCCTTAGTCGATGGTATGTTAAACTCCTGTATAATAGTTAAAATATTGTTATTAAATTATACAGGATCTATATACATAAATATGATATCATATATGATCTTATAATATTTCTATGTTAACAATATTTTAGTAGTATCATCATTTCGGGTGTTAACTGATTCATTTTCTTTTATAAGCTTGGTTACGTAATACAAGTTTTCTAGGATGTATTTTATTCATATAAATAATGATATTATGTTCATAAACATTATTTATGATCATAAAATGAAAATTATTCTTTAATGATTACAATGGGGAATGAATTTCATCGCGTTCGTGGATACGGTAATCCGTACGTACGTACGAGTGAAAATATCATTATATTGATGTTGAAATCATATGTAGTTGGATGGTATATAATATATATAGAATATTTAATATTTATTATTTATTATTTACATCAGTTATACTCATTATTATCCCCATCCAAATAATGACGTGTTTGAATAACAAACTACACCACGATGTGGAGACGGTAATCCGTACGTACGCACGTATGATGACTTTGTCATTTATAGGATGGATAAAATAATGAATATGGTTGTAAAATTTTTATAATAACATCAAAATATATAGAATATACTGAAGTAATTATTTTATAATGTAAACAATAAAGAAAGAGTAAGTGGAAGAAGAAAAGAATTTGAAAGAGGTGATGAAATATTTACCTCTTTTTCGGGTTCTTCCTTTTGATTTGATCAAAAGGGATCCTTAGGTTGACTTTATGACCAAAGGAAGGCCTATAGGATTAAGGGAGGAAAGTTGGTAGGATATTTGGGTAGATTTTTTCTGAACCAAAAGGCTTTTGATGTGTGAAATTAAGAGAAGGAGAAGTTACATTTTATAAGAGAGGTGAGGGTCACTTTAGGAAAATCTTGAAATATTATTTTATAATAAAATAATTTTTGGTTTCTAATGGCTCCAAAATGAATAATTTAAAGGATAAGGTGGGTATGGGTCGAAAAACTCTCATCCAATAGGTTTTAGACTGGTTTATTTCATCATATTAACCTTATCTTTTAGATTTAACTCTTAACTAAATCATTTGACATTTACCATGTCTCTTTGTATTTTTATATTTTATGGTTAATAAACTTACTATAACAAGACAAAAGAACCCCATACAGTTCATTATTAATATATAACCTTATCTAAGTCCTTTGGAAGAACATTATATTTTTATAAATATTATATCAATTAATAATATAATATTTGTTTTAAAAACTCAATTATGTCAATTTTGACAGTATTTAGTATTTGATTTTTTTGAAAGCCATAAAAACATTATCACTTCAAATAAAATTTATTTACCCAACCCTAAAATTTCATATTAACCAAGAAAATTATTATAATTAATCAAAAGTCTCAATTTACATTTATTTGGAAATTTATAATATCAATTATATTAATATTTCACTAATAAGACAATTAATGCATCACACTACTAGAAAAGGGGGCATTGAAGCCCCCCAGAATCGGGCGACCACCATTGGCGGTCGCTATAGATATCTAATAGCGACCGCCAATGGTAGTCACTGGCCTTGATAAAAAAACCCGAGCCTTTTTGCACCCCCCCCGTGCCCCCCTCTCGATCGAACCCTGCTCCCCCCCCCCCCCGACGCCGCCCCCTCGACTCCGCCCTCCCCCCCGCCTCCAGGCCTCCCCCGCCGCCCGGCCTCCCCCGCCGCCCGACCGCCCCCCCTGTTGCCGCCCCCCAACGCCGCCCTCCCCCCCGCCTCCCCCCCCGCCTGGCCTCCCCCGCCGCCCGACCTCCCCCGCTCCCCCCCCCCCCCCGTCGCCGCCCCCCCGACGCCGCCCTCCCCCCGCCTCCCGGCCTCCCCTCCGCCCGCCCTCCCCCGCCGCCCGGCCTCCCCCGCCGCACGCCCTCCGCCCTCCGGCCTCCGCCATCCGCCCTCCGCCCTCTGCCCTCCAGCCTCCGGCCTCCGCCCCCTCATCCCTCCCCCCCACCCCGGACGGCTCCGGCACCCCAGACAGCCCCCCCCCCCCCCCCCCCGCACCCCGGACCGCTCCCCGCACCCCGGACGCCCCCGCACCTCAAACAGCCCCCCCGACCCTGGACAGCCCCCCCCCCCCCCTCACTGCCCGTCCCCCGTCCCCTCACCGCCTCCTCTCCTCTAGCTCCCCACCGCTGCCTCCGCCCGTCCCCTCCCTTGCTGCACCGCCTTTGGCTCCGGCTCCCCTTCGCTGCCTCCTCTCTCTCGCTGCACCACCTTTTGCTCCCCTCCCTTTCAGGTTTGTAGCTCAATCAGGTAACATGGGATTTTAGTTACATTATTATTTTATCAATGGTTCATAAGAAAATGATTAATATTTATTTTAAATATAGTTGATTTGAAAAATGTAATAAGTATTGTGTAAATGTTTGTTATACAGATATAATTATGGATAAGAGTTGGATTGATCTTCCAAATCGAACGTCTAGAGAATATTTCAATGGCATTATGCAGTTTATTGACTTCACGAGAGGATTTGAAAGTGACTATATTAGTTGTACATGTAGAAAATGTGCTAACAGATATCAATTCACACGAGATACTGTGTGGGAGCACCTTTTCTTTAATGGATTTCTAAAAAATTATAAGAGTTGGACTCGTCATGGAGAAGAATATGTTCGTTGTCAAAATACAGATGCAGCTCAGATGGATGTTGATGCAAGGATGACTGATCCAATGCATGAAATGCTTACTGAAATGGTACGTGGGTTTGATCCTGAAGGCATTGACATCCAGAATCTTGAGACCGGTGAGGTAAATCTTCTCTCTGGTGCAGATCGTGATTCGAGGAGGTTTTATGAAGCACTTGATGATGCGAAAACAGAATTATACCCTGGATGTACTTCTTATAATAAACTGTCGTTTATCGTGGAGTTGTTGCGTTTGAAGACTTTGAATAATTGGTCAGACACATCATTCGACATGCTTTTGGTTTTATTGAAAAATGTTTTTCCTGTCAATGCTAAGATTCCTGAATCGTATTACTATGCTCGTAAGTTGACAGAGAACTTAGGTTTTACATATGAGACCATAGATGCATGTGCAAACAACTGTATGTTGTTTAGAAAAGAAACTGCCCATTTGGATATTTGTACGGTTTGTGGTGCTTCCAGGTGGAAAGAGAACAGGGGAAATAATACTCATCAAAGTCAGATTGCGATACAGGGGAAACCGATTTCTGTAAAGCAAATGCGTTACTTTCCCCTTAAACCGAGGTTGAAAAGATTTTTTATGTCATCTAAAGTTTCTAATTTAATGAGATGGCATGCAGAAAGAGTTCATGAAAGTGATATGTTAACCCACCCGACAGACTCTCATGCATGGAAGGATTTTGATAAGAGACATCTAGACTTTGCTATAGATGTTCGTAATGTCCGATTGGGATTGGCAGCAGATGGTTTCAATCCATTCAAGTCTATCGTTGGTGCAGCTCATAGCACATGGCCCGTGGTGTTGGTTCCATATAATCTTCCTCCGTGGCTTTGTATGAAGCAACAATTTATATTACTTTACACTCTTATTGATGGACCTAAAAGTCCGGGGGATAAGATTGATGTTTACCTTCCTCCATTGACTGATGAGTTGAATGAATTTTGGGGTGATGGTATGATGACTTATGACTGCGAAACGAATGAAATGTTCGAACTGCATGATGCTTTATTGTGGACAATCAATGACTTCCCAGCTTATGCAAATTTATCAAGCTGGAGTACGAAAGGGGAATTTGCTTGCCCTTGTTGCAATAAAAGTAAAAAATCTGTATGGCTTAAACATTCCAAAAAATGGGCATACATGGGTCACAGGCGTTTTCTCCCTCCTCAGCACAGATTCAGAAAGGACAGAGTGGCATTTGATGGTTCTAGAGAATTCATCCTAGCACCAAAGATCATGACAGGAGTCGAAATGTTATCGCAGATTGAGGAAGAAAACATCCGCACGGTATATGAAATTCAGGATTTGGTGGCTCCTCCAGTACATAATATTCGTGCTGCGGGTAGGCAGCACAGTCACAATTGGAAAAAGAAAAGTATTTTTTATAGTCTTCCGTATTGGAAAACTAACATGTTGAGGCATAATTTGGATGTCATGCACATTGAACAAAATGTTTGTGATACCATATTGTGGACCATTTTAGGTGTCAGTGGAAAATCAAAGGACCATGTTAATGCATGCCGTGATTTGGAATAAATGGGTTTAAGGAAACAGTTGCATTTACAGTTAACTGAGGGAAACAAGGCATATACGCCTGCTGCACAGTATACGATGACTACAGAGGAGAAAGAGACATTTCTTTCCATTTTGAAGATGGTCAAGGTGCTTGATGGTTATTCTTCTAATATTTTAAAGTGTGTGAATCTGACGAGCAAGACATTGCAATGGTTGAAAAGTCATGACAATCACATATTACTTCAGCAGTTGATTCCAATCGCAATTTGTGATTGCTTATCCCCCAATGTTGTTCAGCCCTTGATTGAGATGAGTATTTTTTTTGGAAATCTTTGTTTAAGAAATCAACGAATGAGTGATTTAAAAAGTTTGTAGGACCGAATTGTACTTATGCTTTGTCACTTTGAGAAACTTCCCCCCCCCTCATTTTTCAATGTTATGGTCCACTTGACAGTGCACCTAACTGATGAAGTAATGGCTGCTGTTCCAGTGCAATTCAGGTGGATGTATCCTATTGAACAATATTTGAGTACATTGAAAAGATTTGTATGCTACATAGCTCGTCCAGAGGCATCAATAGCCAATGGTTATTTGATGGATGAGTGTACAACCTTTTGTGCAGAATATCTTCCGGATGTTGAAACAAAATTAGATAAGCCCTCTCGGATTCATGATGGTCCAGTTGGAGAAGGAACCACATTTGATATGGACAACATCGAGTGGATACAAGCATATCGATATATCTTGTTCAATACTCCATCAGTTGCACCATTAATGCAGTAAGTATCTTATCAATGTGCTTGTATAACTTTTACATGTTTTGTTTTCATAAGATGATCTTTTAAACATCGCGTTATCATTTGCAGGAAACACATTAATGAGATAAAAGAAGAGATGCATCGTGCGACTGAGTTGCAAATTCAATAATCTCATTGTGCGTCATTTCATGATTGGTTCAAGGATTATGTATGTATAAATTGATTTTCATTATGAGTGAAGTATTATACTAATTCTTTCTGCATATATCAGTATTGATTTTTATAAATTATGTAGGTTCGTAATCTGAGGGAGTTAGGGGACCCCACGCTACCTGAAGTATTTATCCAACTAGCTGAGGGTCCATCTATAACGGCTCGTCGTTATAAAGCTATTGATGCTAATGGTTTTTGATTTCTCATTAAAGATGTTAATGACAAACGAGCAAGAAAAAATAGTGGCATCGGTTGTCCCTTTGTCGATTCAGGTTATTACTATGGTCAATTGATAGACATTTGAAGTTGTATACACACACGGTTTGAAGTACATATTGTTAAAGTGTAATTGGGTTGATCCAGTGCGTGGATGTAAAGTCGATCAATATCATTTTTCATTGGTGAATTTTAACTATATGTTATACAGAAATAATGAATGAGTTGAGAATGAACCTTTCATTTTGACATCACAAGCGGAACAAGTATTCTTCGTTACTTTGCCTTCGGATCCAAGTTGGCAAGTTGTTGTCAAAATGTCTTGGCGAGGAGTGTTTTTATTTGAAGAAGATGAACCCGAGACTGTTCCGTTTGTTTACCAAAAACTTGATCAACATACCGTAGTTCAACGTGAAGAAGATATTTATTGGGTCAGAGTGGCTGTTGAAGGAGAAACGGTCGATTTGCATGCTTAATGAAAGGTATAATTGTTTTCCCGCTATTCAGTAGAATGTCCTAGGATATCATAAATTATCTAATCATTTTATAAATCTTTATAAGTTTTAATCCTCACTTTTGTAAGTTAATTCAATCATAAATATTTAGGTTGTTTTTACTCTTGATTTATTGATGTTATGGTCGGTGTATCATCCCTTTGAGGTATTCTTCATCTGATTCATGTGCTGCTTGAATTTTTATTAGTTCTATCTGAAATTTGTCTATGCATTGACTGGTTTTGTACATAATTTGTATATCTGTTTTGTTAACTTTCTGATTTTTTAAAATTCATTCACAACTAATTATTCAATCCATTTTTTTTTTGATTAACAGTTTTACAAGTTTGATTTTTTAAGAACAATACAATTTATCTTTTAAACACTTTGGACTCATTACTGATGTTTTCTATGACTGCAGACATGTCAGGGGAAGAGGCAGAAGATCCACATCATCCATCTGAGGCATCTACGTCTCAGGGTCGAGGTATGTTTGAATGTCATTGTCTATATTTTTTATGTAATTGACATACATATATATATATATATAACATTTTTCAATTTATATATAAAATTGTTTTCAACAGGATCAGACTCGGCTGCTTCTTCCTCTCGCAGGAGAGGCCCTGGTCGTGGCATATTATCATGGAATTCCGACACGACGATAGATGTTTCATTTGATGAGGTTTTTCATCCTGTGGGACCGAATGCCCCGACATTTATTCGTCAGCTGGGTCATATCATACATGACCCACATCAATTTCCATTGACCACGCGTGACTGGGTTTCTATCCCTCAGGACACATTAGATCGTCTATGGAGGGAGGATCCGGTAAGAAAATCATTTTACTTTATTTTCTATGTATAAAAAAATACTAATATGTTTGATTATTTTCTTTATAGAAAAATTTGAAAGTATGACCTGAAGAGTTTCGCCCGTGTGTATGAGCAAATGCCGTAAGATGTAGAAATATTATAAAGGCAAAGTGAAGAGGGACCACTGGGTACCAAATGTGGGTGCCCTAGAAATTTTGGAAAAAGTCCCGAGAGGTGTCCTCCTGGCTCAGTGGCGTGACTTGGTTGTATATTGGTCTACTGAGGGTGTTGCGGATTGTATATTAATTATTTTGGTGTATATATATTTTCAAGAATATGTGATTTGTTTGAAATTTGAATGAATTGAATGTAGGAGGTGTCAACACGCCATTCTGAGAATCGAGCGTTGCAGGGACCACCTCACAGGCTCGGGACTCGTCACGTGTCTCAGATCCGACATGAGGTATATATTATTCATTTTTTAATTTATTAATTAATATGGTTTTGTGTTTATATTCTTTTAATATACAGTTGCGAGAGCAAGGTGCAACAACTGATAAAATGTCGGTGTGGATGAGGACTCGTGATCGCAATGATCCAGAGGTTGCAGCATTGATAGTAAGTGTCTGTACTTAAAAATAATTACATAAATCTATATATTAACATATATATATTTATATATATTTAAATATTTCACAGGCTCAATTTGAAGCTGAGTTAGAACATCTGCCAGAGGACCAGCGACAACTTCCCATGCGACGTGATGAGATCTTTCATCGCATTATCGGTCGGGACGGGCATGAATATAGTTTAACCTATGGAGTAGGGATTCCTCGTTCTGTAGTGTCACGCTTTGCGGTTGTCGGTCCTGCTGTTGCTCATATGACACAGCAGATGTCAGATTTTGAGGCACGGCTGCGCGCTTTCGAGGAGGAAAATGCGCAATTGACAGCTGAGGTTAGAGCACTACGGGAATATGTGCGTCGAGCTGATGGTGCAGGGGATCATACGACGCAGGTATATACTGTATTTATTTATTTAATTTAAATTATTTTTATTATTAAAATATTTATAATGTTTATTTGTTATAGGCCCTTGGCCCACCAGAAGGAGGTAGCAGTGATGACAACGCGTGACACATCATATATTCACAAGATATGTTTTTTGTTTTTACTGGTGGGGTTGACATTGATGTACTGTATTTATTCATTTAATTTAAATTAGAAGGTTGTGTACTTATAATTTCTTTCTTTTCTTGTTTATTATATGATAGATAATATTATCTAAGGCGTGCATTTAAAAACTCTAACCCCCCGCACCCCCGTACAGCCCCCCCCCCCCCCCCCCGCACCCCTGGACAGCCCCCCCGCACCCCCGTACAACCCCCCGCACCCCCGGACAGCCCCCCCGCACCCCCGTACAGCCCCCCGCACCCCCGTACAGCCCCCCACACCCCCGTACACCCCCCGCCCCCCCCGTACAGCCCCTCAGCACCCCCGTACATTCCCCCGCACCCCCGGACAGCCCCCCCGCACCCCCGATGCGTGAATTGTGAAATGGTCGGCCAGACGACACGTCATTCGGAGGTGCGGTGTGCATGGCACGACCGAATGCGTCGTTTTCAGCAGCTCGACGTGCGCTGAAATGGCGCGTTGGGGGGTCAAAACCACCCGAACGACCTCCGAATGCCATGAAACCGCACGACAACATCCGTTGCATGAATTGTAAAATGGACGGGCAGATGACACGTCAATCGGAGGTGCCGTTTGACCGCGGTGGCCGGAAAACGCGTTTCCGGAGCCATAAAACACCAAAACGGCGTGCGGCGGTCCAATTCAGAGCAAAAGTGCTCCAAAAAACATGAAACCGCATGAGAACGATATGAATATTATTCCTGAGATGCATGAGGAGGCGGCACGTCCATCGGACGTGCGGTGCGTGCGGCACGACCGAATGCGTCGTTTGCAGCAGCTCAGCGCGCGCTGAAATGGCGCGTTGGGGGGTCAAACCCACTCGAACGACCTCCGAATGCCACGAAACCCCACGAAAACATCCGTTGCATGAATTGTAAAATGGAAGGGCAGACAGCACGTCAATCGGAGGTGCCGTTTGACCGCGGCGGCTGGAAACGCGTTTCCGGAGCCATAAAACACCAAGACGGCGTGCAGTGGTCCAATTCAGAGCAAACGTGCTCTGAAAAACCTGAAGCTGCATGAGAACGATAGGAATATAATTCCTGAGATGCAGGAGGAGCCGACAGTTCCATCGGATGTGCGGTGCGCGCGGCACGACCGAATGCGTCGTTTTCAGCAGCTCAGCGTGTGCTGAAATGGCGCGTTGGGGGGTCAAAACCAACTGAACGACCTCTGAATGCCACGAAACCGCACGACAACATCCGTTGCGTGAATTGTGAAATGGTCGGACAGATAGCACGTCAATCAGAGGTGTTGTTTGACCGCGGCGGCCGGAAACACGTTTCCAGAGTCATAAAACACCAAAACGGCGTGCGACGGTCGAATTTGGAGAAAATGTGCTCCGAACGACCTGAAACCGCAGGAGAACGATAGAAATATTATTCCTGAGATGCAAGGGGAGGCGGCACGTCCATAAGACGTGCAGTGCGTGCGGCACGTCCGAATGCGTCGTTTTTAGCAGCTCGGCGCGCGCTGAAATGGCGCGTTGGGGGGTCAAACCCACCCGAATGACCTCTAAATACCACGAAACCGCACGACAACATCCGTTGCGTGAATTGTGAAATGGTCGGGCAGACAACACATCAATCGGAGGTTCCGCTTGACCGTGGCGGCCGGAAACGGGTTTTCGGAGTCATAAAACACCAAAACGGCGTGCGGCGGTCGAATTCGGAGCAAACGTGCTCCGAACGACTTGAAACTGCACGAGAACGATAGGAATATTATTCCTGAGATGAAGGAGGAGGCGGTATGTCCATCGGACGTGCGGTGTGCACGGCACGACCGAATGCGTCGTTTTCAGCAGCTCGGCGCGCGCTGAAATGGTGCGTTGGAGGGTCAAAACCACCCGAACGACCTCTGAATGCCACGAAACTGCACAAAAACATCCGTTGTGTGAATTGTGAAATGGTCGGGTAGACGAAACGTCAATCAGAGGTGCCGTTTGACCGCGGCGGCCGGAAACGCGTTTCCGGAGTCATAAAACACCAAAACGGCGTGTGGCGGTCGAATTCGGAGAAAACGTGCTCCGAACGACTTGAAACCACACGAGAACGATAGAAATATTATTCCTGAGATGCAGGAGGAGGCAGCACATCCATCGGATGTGTGGTGCATGCGGCACGACCGAATGCGTCGTTTTCAGTAGCTCGGCGCGCGCTGAAATGGCACGTTGGGCGGTCAAAACCACCCGAACGACCTTCGAATTCTACGAAACTGCACGACAACATCCGTTGCATGAATTGTAAAATGGACGGGTAGACGGAACGTCAATCGGAGGTGCCGTTTGACCGCGGCGGCCGGAAACGCGTTTTCGGAGCCATAAAACACCAAAACGGCGTGCGACGGTCCAATTCAGAGAAAACGTGCTCCAAAAAACCTGAAACCGCAGGAGAACGATAGAAATATTATTCCTGAGATGCAGGAGGAGGATGCACGTCCATCGGACGTGCGATGAACGCGACACGACCAAATGCGTCGTTTTCAGCAGCTCAGCGCGCGCTTAAATGGCACGTTGGGGGGTCAAAACCACCCGAACGACCTCCGAATGCCACGAAACCACACGAAAACATCCGTTGCGTCAATTGTGAAATGGTCGGATAGACGGAACATCAATTGGAGGTGTCGTTTGACCGCGGCGGCCGGAAACACGTTTCCGGAGTCATAAAACACCAAAACGGCGTGCGGCGGTCGAATTCGGAGCAAATGTGCTCCGAATGACCTAAAACCGCATGATAACGATAGAAATATTATTCTTGAGATTCTGGGGGAGGCAGCACGTCCATCGGACGTGCGGTGCGTGCGGCACGTCCGAATACGTCGTTTTCAACAGCTCGGCGCGCGCTGAAATGGCGCGTTGGGGGGTCAAAACCACCCGAACGACCTCTGAATGCCACGAAACCACACGACAACATCTGTTGCATGAATTGTGAAATGGTCGGGTAGACGGCACATCAATCAGAGGTGCCGTTTGACCGCGGGGGCTGGAAACGCATTTCCGGAGTCATAAAACACCAAAACGGCGTGCAATGGTCGAATTCAGAGAAAACGTGCTCCGAATGACCTGAAACCGCACGAGAACGATAGAAATATTATTCCTGAGATGCAAGAGGAGGCGGCACGTCCATCGGACGTGCGGTGCGCGCGGCACGACCGAATGCGTCGTTTTCAGTAGTTCGGCGCGCGCTGAAATGGCGCGTTGGGGGGTCAAAACCACCCGAACGACCTCTGAATTCCACGAAACTGCATGACAACATCCGTTTCGTGAATTGCGAAATGGTCGGGTAGATGGAACGTCAATTAGAGGTTCTGTTTGACCGCGACGGCCGGAAATGTGTTTCCGGAGTCATAAAACACCAAAACGGCGTGCGACGGTCGAATTTGGAGAAAACGTGCTCCGAATGACCTGAAACCGCATGAGAACGATAGGAATATTATTCCTGAGATGTAGGAGGATGTGGCACGTCCATCGGGCGTGCGGTGCACGCGGCACGACTGAATGCGTCATTTTCAGCAGCTCGGCACCTGCTGAAATGGCGCGTTGGGGGGTCAAAACCACCCGAACAACCTCCGAATGCCACAAAACCGCACGACAACATCCATTGCATGAATTGTGAAATGGATGGGTAGACGACACGTCAATCAGAGGTGCTGTTTGACCGCGGCGGTCGGAAACGCGTTTCTGGAGCCATAAATCACCAAAATGGCGTGCGACGGTCCAATTCCGAGCAAACGTGCTCCGAAAAACCTGAAACCGCACGAGAAATATTGGAATATTATTCCTGAGATGCAGGAGGAGGCGACACATCCATCAGACGTGCGATGCGCGCGGCACGACCGAATGCGTCGTTTTCAGCAGCTCAGCGCGCGCTGAAATGGCGCGTTGTGGGGTCAAAACCACCCGAACGACCTCAGAATGCTACGAAACTGCACGATAACATCCTTTGCGTGAATTTTGAAATGGTCGAACAGACGATACGTCAATCGGAGTTGTCGTTTGACCGCGGCGGCCGGAAACGCGTTTCCGGAGTCATTAAACACCAAAACGGCGTGTGACGGTCGAATTCGGAGCAAATGTGCTCCGAACGACCTGAAAACGCACGAGAACGATAGGAATATTATTCCTGAGATGCAAGGGGAGGCGGCGCATCCATCGTACGTGCGGTGCGCGCGGCATGTCTGAATGCGTCGTTTTCAGCAGCTCGACGCGTGCTGAAATGGTGCGTTGGGGGGTCAAAACCACCCGAATGACCTCTGAATGCCACGAAACCGCACGAAAACATCCGTTGTGTGAATTGTGAAATGGTCGGGTAGACGGCATGTCAATCAGAGGTGCCGTTTGACCGCGGCGGCCGGAAACGCGTTTTCGGAGTCATAAAACACCAAAACGGCGTGCGACGGTCGAATTCTGAGCAAACGTGCTCTGAACAACCTGAAACTGCACGAGAAAGATAGGAATATTATTCCTGAGATGCAGGAGGAGGCGGCACATCCATCGGACATGCGGTATACACGGTACGACCGAATGCGTCGTTTTCAGCAGCTCGACACGCGCTGAAATGGCGCATTGGGGGGTCAAAACCACCCGAACGACCTCCGAATGCCACGAAACCGCACGACAACATCCGTTGCATGAATTGTGAAATGGTCGGAGAGATGGCACATCAATCGGAGGTGCTGTTTGACCGCGGCGGCCAGAAACGCGTTTCCGGAGTCATAAAACACCAAAACGACGTGCGGCGGTCGAATTCGGAGCAAACGTGCTCCGAAAAACCTGAAATGATAGCATTTCTTAAATCGGGGGTTTTAAATTATTATAGCACCATGATTCGATATTATACATATATTTAATATTATATATATTAAAACATTTAAAATATTATATATATATTTATATTTAAAATATTGTATTTAATAGTATATATGTGACTATTTTTTTAATATATATATATATATATATATATATATATATATATATTTATTTCAGTGGATTTTTTTTTTAAAAAAAATTCACTATAGCGACCGTCAAAAGCGGTCTCTATAGGTTGCCCGACAGGAGGCCTGCAGCGACCGCCAACCGGTCGCTGGAGGCCGAAATCCGGGCCTCCTATAGCGACCGCCATTGGCGGTCGCTATAGGCCTCTAGCGACGAGGCTAAAGCGACCGCCAATGGCGATCGCTGGGCGGCCGCTAGAGCCCTATAGCGACCGCCATTGGCGGTCGCTAATGGTCATTTTTTTAGTAGTGTCATCATTGTGTCATAAATAAATTAAATTATATAATGTCTAAAAATTATAAATAAAATACCATTATTTAGGATTTTTTTATATTTCTAATAAATATTTATAGTCGAATTTATATTGTGTGTAACCCTATATTTAAAATGGTTTTGTTATTAAACTTTGAATTTAACTCTTTTAACTCTTCTTTAAATAAAATAATAATAAATGCCTTAATCTAATCCATGTGGACCAAAGAGGATCATATTTTATTCCTACGGTTGTTTTTGGTCGAACTATATTTATCCAATAGAATTAGGACAAGTGTTAGGGTAATTATGATATCATTTTTACCCTTAATTACCCTATTTACTTTTAACTGTGGTAAATAAAAGTTAAAAGTTACTATTCACCAAAAATATTTTAATCTTGTTGAACCACATTTTACTTACTAATATATACATTTTCTCTCAGATTTTTGAAATTCAACTCACATAAGCGGTAAAATTAAGTTTTATACAAATTTGAAAATGCTCCTAGGAGGTGGGTAAAAGACAGTAAAAAGTTCGATAAAATTTTATATATCTAAAGTTATTATAAAATGACTCCAATGAATTATGTTGAACATATATAGGTATTATGTATCTATTTTTACATAAAAAAGATTAAAATAAAATAACCAATTATTTAAATAAAAAGTCGGTTTTAACCAATAAAGCAGTGTTTTTTCACTATTAAAAAAAATTGAATGTTTTCAGTAAAATACCAAAAATTCACCCTAAGATAATTTCGATATTCCAAATCCAAAAAATGAAGTCCATTTTGAAAGAAAAAATTTATAAAATTTCAAAAAGTGGGTATTACTATTCATAACGACTAGTTTGATTGGTCGCAGTGTGTTAGAATCTCGAAGTTGCGTACAATGCAATCTATTGCATTATTCAAAGGGAAACGTACCGTGGAATATTGGGGTGTTACATTATTCCCTCCTTTAAATAATTTTATCCACTAAATTTCTATAATACTACCACATAAAAAGATTCAGGCGGTTCTTCACCATAAGTTCCCCTGGTTTCCACGTTGCCTCTTCCATCTTATGGTTTCTCCATAGAACTTTTACCAGATGAGTCATTTAGTTTCTTAGCACTTGTTCTCTTGTATCAATAATTTTGACAGGATCTTCACAATAAGACATATCAGGTTCCAATAATATTTCCTCATAGGTGAGTACATGTGTTGGGTCATGCATTTATTTCCTCAATAGTGATGTGTGGAACACATTATGAAATTTGGAGAAACTTGAAGGAATTGGCAAACGATAAGATATAACTCCAATTAGTTCTAGAATTTCAAAATGTTCGATGTACCTGGGACTCAATATACCCTTCATACCAAAACGTATAATACCATTCCATGGAGATACCTTCAAGAAAACATGATCCCATATCAGAAATTCCAAATCCTTCCTTCGGTTATCGGCAAAGCTCTTTTTCCAACTTTGAGCTACTTTGATGGGGGTTTGGATAACCTTCCCTTTTCCATTGTTTCCTCAAAAAGTTCTGAGATTATGAGTTTTCTTTCACCAACATCATCCCAACAAGTTGGTGTGCAACATCTCTTTCCATATAACGATTCATATGGTGTCATATGAATACTTGAATGAAATATTTTGTTATAAGAAAATTCTACCAGTGGTAAATATTGATCCCACATACCTTGAAAGTCAAGTGACCAAGATCTCAACATGTATTATAAGGTTTGAATAGTCTGTTCTGATTGTCCATCTGTTTGAGGGTGGAATGCGATGTTCAAATGAAGTTCAGTATCCGGGGCCTTCTGAAGACTTTTCTAGAATCATGATGTAAAATGGGGATCATGATCAGAAACAATTAATAGGGGTACTCCATGATGTCTTAAAACTTCATTAATATATAGTCTTTCCATAAATTGAAGTGGTAAATCTTCTCTTATAATAAGAAAATATGATGACTTGGTAAGATGATTAACAATGACCTATATTGCATCGTTACTTCTAAGAGTCTTTAGGATAATGCGCAAGTGATTTTCATGATCTTCATAGATTTTTGAGTATACCAAGTTATCATAAATAAATACCACTACAAAGTCATCAAGATATTCCTTGAAAACTCTGTTCATTCAATCCATTAAAATAGAGGGTGCATTAGTCAGCCTAAAAGGCATTACTGTAAACTCATAATGCTCGAACCAGGTTCGAAATGATTTTTTTCGGAATGTCTTCCTTCTTCACACACAACTGATGATATCTAGATTGAAGGTCAATCTTTGATAAATATTGATCTCCATGAAGTTGGTCGAATAAATCATCAATGAGAGGTAAGGGATACTTGTTCTTTATTGTTATAGAATTGATCTCCCTGTAGTCAATGCACAACCTCATAGACCCGTCTTTCTTCTTAACAAAAAAGATAGGGGCTCCCCATAGAGAAACTCTAGGGAAAATAAATCCCTTATTAATCAATTCCTCTAGTTTTTTCTTTTGTATCACTAATTCCACAGTGTAAATTATAAAAGGGGTCTTTGATATGGGCCTTGAACCTGGAATTAAATCAATGGAAAACTCAATTTCTCATTCTAGAGGATGTCCAGGTAAATCCTCTGGAAACACATCATCATATTCTTGCACAATAGGTATATATTCTATTTGAACATTCTTTTCCTCACCCATTTTTATTTAATTCTCATCCTCCCCAATAATTTAATTTATTAGAGATATTGGGGTGGATCTAGATAAGAATTAGGTGGTGACGTTTCTTATCTAAATATAATGTACTCTTTATAATCATCGAAAATTGTAACATCCTTCTTATAATAAATTTTCGCATCATGTTATGAAAGACAATACATTAAGAGGATTATATAAAATTCAATCATGGGTATAATGATGAGATCAGTAGAGAAAGAACATTTATATTCCCTAATGGGAACTGATTCACAAAGCTTTGGTGCGATGATACTTCCCTTAGGTGATTTGACTAACAAATCCCTTTTTAAGTCAAATTGAAAATATCTAATTTTCTTACCAAACTGGGAAGATATGAAACAATGAGATGATCCAGAGTCAAATAAAGCATTGGATGAACTTGAGGAAACCATTAAATTACCTACCACCACGTCTTTTGGAGCTTCAACCTCAGTAGTAGTGATCGCATAAGCTTGGCATTGCTCCCTTGGCCTTTTCTAAGGTAAGTTTCCTTGGTGCTTAGGACATTCTTTTGCATAATGACCCTTTTCTCTAAAATTGTAGAATTCAAAAACCTCTTTCTTCCCCTTGCAATCATGAGCTTGGTGGATTTTTTCTCCACACTTGCAACAGACTCCCATTCCCTTCAGGCAAGTACCGAGGTGTTTCTTCCCACATTTACCACAAGACGGATATTCAAATTTTCCCTTCTTTCCCTTATTTCCATTTCCAGAGTGTTCAGTAGATCTCTTCTTCTCCTGAATTTCTTTAAAGTCGTAAGACTTAGAGAATTATTTTTATATCTTGATAGAACATGAGACAATATCTTTGTATGATAAGAAGGATTGTGAGACTAATTCTCACCGGAGAAATGGTTTTAACCCATCAAAGAATCGATCAATCTTACTTCTTGGTTTACATATATAATTTGTAGTATGCCTTGCTAACCTTGTATAGTTTGCCTCACATTTTACAACATTCTCATCCTCTTTTTACCTCAAACTCAAAAATTCCATTTCCATATATGCTCGATGGTCATGAGGAAAGTATTTTTCTAAGAAAAGTTCTTTAAACTCCCTCCATTCCATATTTGATACTTCATCATCTTCCTTTATTTTTTTGAATCAATGACCACAACTGATCTGCATCTCCCATGAGGTAATAAACTACCATGAAAACTTTTTCCATTTCGCTACTCCCCAAAGCATGAAATATTTTCTATAAGGAATTTATCCATTTCTCAAATACTAATGGATTTGTAATTTCATTGAATGTTAGTGGTTGTTACCTCATGAAGCAGTCTAACATCGATCCTCCATATTGTGGATCAGGGTGCTCTATATGGGTAAGGTTATTATTCATAACCTGAGTGAGTTGTCCAAGTATGGTGATAAGATGATCAACACCAGTTGCATCACCTGCTCCACTATAATTATATTGAGTAGAAGGGAAATCCCTACATGGATTATGTGTATTGATACGGTTTCCATTACTTCCACTAGGCTCCATTTCTAAACAATGTCATACACTAGATTAGTTCAAACTTATAAAACACTTACCATAAATTGAATAGTTTATGGATATAATCCATAATCATAATTTTTTTTCTTTGAGGACGTATATACTCACAAACCCTTCATAATGGTTTGTAAAGAAAATGAGAATTATCCTAAGCATATCCCCTGGGAGTGTCGTAACCAAGAGTGCAGCAAGGCCCATTGTCATGCACTAGTTCCCGATCGAGTCTAGCTCAAAGCGGTGTTTTTAGGTTTTACCCCTAGGCACATCTGTTCCAGAGCAGCCTCCACCTACTTGTATCCAAAAAGATTTGTATGGCTTGGAAAACTCAACAAATCTCTACAGTACCAAAATTCTAGGAAGTTATTCTATACTAATCCTCAAATTCAATCTTAGGGTAGTGTTCCCTAATTAGAGTTTTTCTAAATCTAGTTTCCAAGGTTTGTACTAAACTTCCTCTGATACCAACTATCACCCCCTGACCCCAGTTACCTAGAGTCAGTTCATTATTACATAACATTGGCATGATATAAAGAATCATGTCTCAAAATACCGATCAGTTTAGTAGCCTTGGAAATATTAGATACATTCATCAGTTTTACATTACATCATGAAATAAAAGCATCAACAAAATTTCGTCCCCTTTTGAACACACTTATATCCTTAGCCTATCCCTAAAGGTCAACCGTAAAATAATTCTTCACATCCTGGGAAAAATAAAACATAGAAAGGGGTGAGATCAGATGCTCAGTAAGGATAAAAATATAGCGGAAACTTTCATAAATAATCATAAACATTGAAGGCAATGTATTAGACTAAAACAAAAGGATTTTAAACTTAAACTTCAACATAATATGGAAAAGATAAAATCAAATAATTCCATTTACTTATTCTCATGGATACTATACTAGTCGAATAATCACATGAAATATCAATAGCCACTTTCATAATGATGTAATGCATAATGCCAGACTTCATAACCAACTAGTCAGGGCCTTGTGTCAAGACTACAAATAAGATTCCGTAAAGGCCTTATTCCAAGACACCAGTTTGTCTAATGAGACCTACCGATGCATCAAGGAGCTATAGTGGGCTCCACCCGTCCCTTACTAAGTCCAGTGCATTCCTCACATGAAAAGGTTTAAACATAACATAAACATTATTCTTAAAAATAGCATACGAAATGTTAGTACTTTATCCATAAACCATGAATGGTGTAAAAATATCACATCCATAGTAAAAAAATATAACAAAACCTACAATACAATATGGAAGTTCTATAACACAATAAATAAACTTCAAACAATCTTAAAATCCATCAAAAGATGTTGACATAGTTGAAATCAATTTTTTTTATAGAAATACCACTTTCTATTTTGAAATCATTTAAAAGTTATATAATTATAAATGAAAACATTTATTTTGAAAATATTCTTGTAAGCTTGTATGGGAATATTCGACGATGTTATAAAGGCATAAAACATCCACACACGCTGTATAAGTTTAAAAAAAATACATTCTTACCTTAATTTTGACGAAAAGGTTATAAAGTACCTTGTTTGAAAAACGACAAAAAGATTCCTTTCAAAAGGGTTCCTTTCAAAAAAATACATTCTTACCTTCTTCGGGTTCTTCGTTTTGATTTGATCAAAAGGGTTCCTTAGGTTGGATTCCTGACCAAAGTAAGTCCTCTAAGATTAAGGGAGGAAAGTTGGGAGGATATTTGGGTGGGGTTTGGATGATCCAAAAGGCTTTTGATGGGTGAAATTAAGAGAAGGGGTAGTGCCCTTTTATAAGAGAGGTGAGGGTCACTTTAGGAAAAGCTTGAAATATTATTTTATAATAAAATAATTTTCGGTTTCTAATGGCTCAGAAATTAATTATTTAAAATATAATGTGGTTATGGGTCAAACAAATATCAACCAATAGGTTTTAGACAAGTTAAGGTCATTGTATTAACCTTATCTTTTAGATTTAACTCTTAATTAAATAGTTTGACATTTACCATGTCTCTTTGTATTTTTATATTATATGGTTAATAAACTTACTATAACAATCCAAGCAAACCCTATGTGGTTAATTATTAATATATATAACCTTATCTAAGTCATTTGGACAAACCTTAGATTTTTATGAATATTATATCAATTAATTATATAATATTTATTTTAAAAACTCAATTATGTCAATTTTGACACTATTTAGAATTTGATTTGTTTGAACGCCATAAAAACTTTATCACTTCGAATAAAATTTATTTAAACAACCATAAAATGTCATATTAACCTATAAAATTAGTGTAATTAATCATAAGTCTCATTTTACATTTATTTGGATATTTATAATATCAATTATTTTAATATTTCATTAATAAAATAATTACTACATCATCATTGTGTCATAAATAAATTAAATTATACAATGTCTAAAAATTATAAATAAAACACAATTATGTAGGAATTTTGTTTAGATTTATAATGAATATTTATAGTCGAATTTATATTGCGTGTAGCCTTATATTAAAAATGGTTTAGTTATTAAACATTGAAATTAACTCTTCTTTAAATAAAATAATAATAAATGTTCTAATCTAATCCAAGAGGACCAAAGAAGACCATATTTTATTCCTAAGGTTTTTTTGGTCGAATTACACTTATCCAAAATAATTAAGACAAGTGTTAGGGTAATTATGATATCATTTTTACCCTTAATTACCCTATTTACTTTTAACTGTGGTAAGTAAAAGTCAAAAGGTACTATTCACCAAAAATTATTTTCATCTTATTGAAATAAATTTTACTTTCTTATATTTACTATGTCTATTGGATTTTTAAAATTCAACTCACAGAAATAGTAAAATCACGTTTCATACAAATTTGCAAATGCTCCTAGGAGGTGGGTAAAATACGGTAAAAAGTTCGATAAAATTTTATATATCTAAACTTATTATAAAATGACTCAAATGAATTACGTTGAACATATATAGGTATTATGTATCTATTTTAACATTAAATAAATTAAAATAAAATAACTAATTATTTAAATAAAAATTCGGTTTTAACCAATAAAGTAGTGTTTTTTCACTATTCATCGAAAATTGAAAGTTTTCTGAAAAATACCAAAAATTCACCCTAATATAATTTCGATATTCTGAATCCAAAAATAAAGTCCATTTTGAAAGATAAAATTTATAAAATTTCAAAAAGTGGGTATTGCTATTTATAACGCCTAGTTTGATTGGTCGATGTGTGTTATAATCTCGAAGTTGCGTACAATGCAAGATATTGCATTATAAAAATGGAAACGTACCATTGAAGATTGAGGTGTTACAGGGTTTAATCTGATTGTTGCGTTCCTCTATATTTAGGGTATATAAATGTTGACTCGGGACCCATTGGTCAATAATCCAGCATCCCCCACTTAGGACGAGGCAAGTGGAATTGATTTACCTTGTCTTCATTGCAATGGGTAAGGTTTGTTTTCTTTTTGTTTTTAACCATGTAAATTAGAGTCTAAAAATTTTATATGAGTCCCTAGTATAAAGGTATAGGTGCGTAGACCTTGCTGCACTGGTTCTGGTTTCTTATTACTGTTTTGATGAATTTTTAATCATTGTTGTCGACAACGACCACACACACACACAACCAAATATATATATATATATATAAAGGTGTGTGTGCGTGCGACCGCAGACCCGTTGCAGATTAGTTGTCACTGTATGTCAAGCTCCCGAGTATTAATCTAATTACACCCCGAGGTAGGGTCCCTTTGTAAGTCCTTAACTTTAATAAATGCATTAATAAAATGCTTGGTGCACTTTTGTTTGTATTTAAATTATGCATTGAAGTATTTATATTTAATTCCATTAAAATATGAATTTAGTAAGTTTGATTAAATTGATAAATGTGATATGTGATATGTTTATATGGATTTTGTTGTTATTAAATGATGCTACCCATGTGAGATAAATGAGAACATGACCATGTGATTTTTAAGCATGTATTTCCAAATTGGTTAAAGTGATAGGATTAAATAATTAAAAAATGTTTTATTTTGGCTAATATAAGATAATAAATTTTGTGTATTAATTATATGCCTTGAGAATTGTAAATGAGATGATTATTTGGGAGAATAATTATGAGTTATTGAGTGAGATAAATTGAGATAATTAATGTTGATTTAATTATGTGCATTGAGACTGAATATAAAAAATTAATCAAATGATTAATTATAATATATTGATCTAGCTAAATGAGATAATTTATTTGGGGTTTAATTGCAATTTTTTTTTTTGATAAATAGAGATATTTATTGATGGATTGAATAACGTGCTTTTGTAGTGATATTTTTGGATAATTAATTTTGGAAAATTAATTATGGGATGCTATTTGTTTTGTAGATCAATTAATTGATGGATTAATTAATGGTAACATGTACTTAGTTAATTGTTGCTTTAATTAATAGTTTTGGTATATTTAACTAATCAATTGTATTATTAAGGGAATAAGGATAATTGATTTGTGAATTAATTATCATGTTTTCGGCTAAGGAATTGGGATAATTAAATGTTGATTTAAGTGTGTAGTTGACTTTATTGTGGTTAATAATAATTAATTGCTAATTAGTTATTAACTATTGAGATGTTTAATTGTTAATTAATTGTAGAATTATTTTATGAGATATTTTTGTTGTTAATTAGTTGTTGAATTAATTAAAAGATTTGATTAATTAATTTATGAATTAATTAATAGATGGTTTTGGAGTGTTATACATGACATTCTACACCAATGATAAATATATTTTTATGATTGATTAATGGATTTTGAGATAGAGACTAATGCTCCAAATACTCACGGGGTGCTAGACATGGAGTTCTACACCCAGCTTACATGCAAATTTCTCTTTTATGGGACATGGACTAATACTACAAATACCCATGGGTTGTGAGACAAGGGATGATGCTCCAAATACTCATGAGGGTGTTAGACATGATGTTCTACACCCATTAATTGACATTGGAATTTTGGTCCAATTAGTCATACATGATTTTAATGAAATGGTTATTGAAAGGTGATGCGATGTAATGATTTATGAATTGAATATGAGAAAGGGTTCATACTTTTTAATGAATTGGGTGAATCACTCTTTAGTGGATGAACCCAGTAGCGAATCACTATTTTTAGTGGATGGGATTGGAAATAGTACTTGAAAGATTAAATTGAATATCGTAGGATGTGTTATCTAAAACCAAAGAACAAGTTTGGATTTAGTCTTTACTTTGTTTGCTTAGATGGTATTTAGAGACATCTATTATTTGTGACTTATATGGGGGATGTCAGGCTTCGGATAGATCTTGAGACTTTTATAATTTAATGAGGTTTGAATAATTGATAAATGAAAATGAATGTGTGATTAATGTTGTGTATGCATGAAAAATGTATAATGCAGGTTCAGACACCAGTTGAGGGCTGAAGTAGGTACTTCGGTATATAGTTACATTGTACTACTTACTATATTTATGCTTGTTTTCACACTGTTTATATTATTTATTGAATATCTGGATAAGGGGTAGACACCGGTGGTCCCAACCTACTGATATTTATATCTCACACCCTAATCAGGCCGCCATTGCACTGGGGTGCCCGAGTAGATTCTATTTGGTTGTAGGATTGTGCTGTTTGTATATACATGGGAGTTAGTAGCGGAGGACCAAGAAGAATCTCAGGATGCTTGAGGAGATCGCCCTGAGGGCTTTGAGTCATTGTTTATTTATTTTTTATAGATATGTAAATCACGATGTATTGTTTATTGGTTTCATAGTTGTACCATCATAACATGAATGCATTGTATAACATTGACGTTGGACTTTTGTTTCATTAAAGTTTTATAAAATTATGTCTTTTACTGCTTTATCATTATTCACACTACTTTCGCCATTTTATAATATTGTCCACTGTTTTTACTCTGATAAGAGGGTGTAGTCTCCCCAATTACTATCCTTAGACCCTCGCTGCTAGTCGGTAGCCTTTGGCATACAAGGAGACGTTCTTGAGGTCATGTGGTGACTGATCCAGCCACCAGTTTAGGCGTGAGTTGGGTCAGGACATTACAGTTTAACTTTGTTGAACATATATATCCTTGAGTTTAAAAATGAATGTTTTAAACTTACAATTATACCCCTCTTGTAATTGAGCATCTCTTATCCTTTTTTGACCCTACAATTAGTATCAGATGAGGTCTCTGAAATACTTATACTTATATATAAGTTTTCTTGCTCAAGCTTTTCTTACTGAAGTTTTTCTTGCTCAACTTTTTCTTGCTCAAGTTTTTACTTAATGATTTTTTATAAATACTTTTTCTACTAATCCCTTTTTTTGGAAAATTTTTTTTCTTATAGAACTAGAAGTTATGATTGTCAGTTATATAGATGACCATAATCCTACTAGAAAACCAATTTTTGATGGTAATGATTATGAGTACTAGAGGGATAGTATGAAGACTTTTGTTATTAATAATAGAGTGGAAAATTTTTTTATGCTTATTAGAGATTACAAAAATCCAGACAAGGAAGTGAGAAATTTCACCAACCCATAAAAAGAATAATATCAACTAAACTACATGTTACACAATACATTGTTGTGTTATATGACCATAAATATATATAGTCAGATATCTTCTTTTTAAGATGCCAACTGTATTTGGAAGAAACTTGAAGTTACACATTTTGGAACTTCAAAAGTGATAGAAACTATAATAGCAATGTTGAGAGTTGAATATCATTGATTTTTATTTCCTTATATAGAACCTATTTGAAAAGTCCAACAAAGATTTATGATTATCATCAACAATATTAAATCTAAGGGAGAGAAAGGTCTTGATGATGAAGTTCTTGTGGAAAAGATAATTGATATTACGACAAATGAGTGGAAATCTAAAAGGACATCTATTGATGAAAATAAGAAAGTATCTAACATTAATCTTGATGATTTATTTGGAACTATTCTTCTACATGAAACAATAACAAAGTGAGAAGTTGATTTCAATAAAAATAATAATGGTAATGGATGTGTAGATTTCACTACTGCATCTAAAGCTAAGACTCTGGAATGGGTAACTAGATCTGAAGCTAAGAAAGTTGTTTTTATATTTGATTCAAGTGATTATGATCTGTCTGAAAATGAACTTTCCAATCTTGCTCAAAGGATGAAAAAGTTTGTGGGAAATAAAGATTTTCAGTACACATATAAGAAGAAAGATATAAAGTATAAGAATGATTTTGAAATGACTTGTTATGAATTAAAAAGGGTTGGACATATCAGACCTGATTATGCTATGCTCAATAGAAAAGATAGAAAAGAAAAACATTCTGAAAGGAATAGAAACAAGTTCTACAAATCTAATGCTAAGAAAGAATTGAAATAAAATGACACCTAGAGTGCTTGTGGTGGTGACTCTTCAGATGAATCTTCATAATATGGATCTTTTGGTAAAAAGAATATTGGTTTTATATCCAGACTACCTATTGAAAATCATTGTCTTATGGCTAAGGTACACACTGTTTAATCCTTAACCAATATGTATTTAAATGAAATTTTTTCATAATGAAGAATATTATGGATCTTCATATGATAAATCTTCCTCATCATAAGATAATACCTTACCTTCATTAAATTATGTCACTAGATTTGATAAATTACATGGTAATGAGAACTGTAACATAAAAAAGAAGTTATAGAAAGAAAATTCTATAATTTATGTTTTAATAAAAGAAGTATTAGATATTTCTAAAGATATTGATCATAAATTTTTTTATTTTTTATATATTTCTAAAAAACTCAAGGAAGTTAATTATGAGAAGGATAAACATTCTAAGGATCTTGAAAATTTTATTTTTAAGGAAAAGTTTTTAGTGGCTAACCCAAAATCTAAGACTAATGACTTTGAGGATAAGAATTTGGTCATCAGAATAAAATATAAAATTTTTTCCTTAAATTTTTTTATCAAATTTTACCTTGGGAAGGAAAGAATTTAATAAAATGTATTCACTAATTTGTCCTCTTATAAATAGTTCTAGATTTGGTTATACTCATTCAAAACCTGGTTTTATTCATAATTATTTTGTTCACCAAAGTGATTCCTTTTTCGCTAAGTGTAAATGTGGTGGAAATTGGGATAAAAATTGTTCTTTAAATAAAACCCAATCCTTTGGTTTTCATAAAGCTTATTTTTATATGAAAATATAGATACCTAAGATTTTAATTTCTAACATTTCTGGATCCAAAAAAGTTTATATTCTAAAAGTATAACCATTTCATTTTCCAGAAAATAAAGGAAGTAACAACAACAATACATGGTACATGGATAATAGATGTTCCCGATACATGGCTGGTAATAAAAAATTATTTGATAAGATTATCAAGATGAAAGGAGGAAAAGTAACTTTCAGATATAATTCTCATAGAGAAATTGTTGCTATAGGTAACATTATTCTTCTCGGAAAAAATTTCATTTCCAATGTTTTGTATGTTAAAGGTCTTAAGAACAACCTTATATGCATAATACAATTATGTGATGAAGGTTACCTTGTGATTTTTAGGAATGATAAATTATTAGTATACAATTACAAGGAAGTGTTTATTCTCTCATCCCATGGGACTGAAAATGTTTATACAATGAACTTAGAAGATATTTGGATCCAAGATATTCCTTGCCTTATTGCAATGGAATATCACCCTTTGTTATGGAATAAAAGACTAGGGCACTGTAACCTTAGGAAGATATGAAAACTCTCAATGAAAAGTCTTGTTAATGATCTACCAATGATTATATTTAACAATTCAAAAGCTTGTGATCCTTGTCAATATGGAATGAAACATAAGTCAAAATTTAAATCTATAAGTGAAGTTTCAACTTCTGATGATTTAGAACTAGTGCATATGGATCTTTTTGGTCAAAAAAAAAACTGAAAGTATTAGAGGAAAATTATATGTATTTTTTTTAGTTGAAGACTACACCTGATTTACAAGGGTCTATTTTCTAACAAATAAATCTGAATCATTTTCTTATTTTAAAACATTTAGAGCCCAAGTTAAAAATGAGAAAAACCATCCATTGAGAAATATTCATAGTGATTATGGGGGAGAATTTCAAAATTCAAATTTTGAAAAATTTTGTAGTAAGAAATGCATTACTCATAACTTCTCATCTCTAGGAACACCTCAACACAATGATGTTGCTAAAAGAAGAAATCTAATTCTTCAATAGATAACTAGAACCACATTGAGTGAATACTCTATTTCTATTTTTTTGGTTTGAAGCTATTATTACTACTTTTTATACTACAAATTGAGTTTTAAGCAAACCATTTATTAATAAAACACCTTATAAATTATGGATTGTTAGAAAACCTAGACTTTCTTACTTCAAAATATTTAGATGAAGAGTATTCATCTTGAATACTAAAGATAACTTATATAAATTCTCACCCAAATTTGATGAAGGAATTTTCTTAGGCTACTCCAAAAAATATAAGGCTTATAAAGTTTTTAACAAAAATTATTGTACTGTCGAAGAGACATTATATACTAAATTTGATGAAACTGATCCTTTTGTTTTTAAACAACTCCAACTTACATCCTCAGATGTGTTTTCAAAAACTCATTATCAACCTTTGATAGAAGATTCTTCTAATAAGGAAAATACTCAAGAAAATGTTTCCGAAGTATTTACCCTATAATATTTTCAACATTATGTTCACGAACATGCGTTACAAAACCAAAATAAGTTAATTCTTAAGAATCATCCTAGTTAAAGTATCATTGGTGATATAAATCAACCTGTAAGGACTAGATGTTTTTAAGAAATGAAGTAGAATATACTGTATTACTTTATATTTAGAACCTAAAAGAACTAATGAAAATTTAAGTGATGATGATTGGATTAAAATTATGAAAGTTGAACTAAATGAATTTTAAAGAAACCAAGTCTGGACCTTGGATAGAATACCTAAGGAAACTTCTGTAATTAGATTAAAATGTGTATTAAAAAATAAATGTGATGAAAATGGAATCATTGTAATAAATAAAGAAAGATTAGTTTCTAAAGTCTATAATAAACAAGAAATAATATATTATTAAGAAACCTACTCTCCAGTATCCAGACATGAATATATTCGAATTATACTTGCCTTTGCAGCATTCTTTAATTTCAAACTTTTTCAAATGGATGCAAAGTGTGATTTTCTTAACAGATAAGTTTAAGTGGAAGTTTATGTTGAACAAACTCCTAGTTATAAAGACACAAAATATCCTAAACATGTTTTTAAACTTACCAAAGATTTATATTGATTTAAAAAATCCCCTAGAGTCTGGTTTGATAGACTTATAGGATTTTTGTTACAAAATGACTATGTTAAGGGAACTGCTAATCAAACAGATTTTATAAATAATGATAAGAAAAATGTTTTTATTATTCAGATTTATGATGATGACATTATATTAGGATCAACTCAGAAATCTTTAACTGATTCTTTTGCGAATCTCAGGAAATATGATTTTGAAATGAGTATGATTGGTGAGTTAACATTTTTCAATGGTTTTCAAATTTCTCAAAAATGAAAAGGAATATATATATCTGAACATAAGTATAATATAGGTATTCTTAAGAAGTTTGAATTTGATGACACTAAAAGTATAAGCACTCTAATTGGTACCTCAAATACTCTTTATCTTGATGAAGCTGAGAAACCAGTAGATGGAACATCTATTATAGGTATGAGAGGAATTTTATTATACTTGACGGATATTCATCCAAACTTAATATTTTCAATATTATTATATCCATGATATCAATATAATCCAATGTAATATCATTTAAAATTGATGAAAATAATTTTTCTCTATTTAATGGGAACCATAGATTTAGGAATTTTTTATTTTTCTAAAAATGAATTTGTTTTAATTTTTTTATATGCTAATTTTGGTGGATATAGAATGGATAGAAAAAATTCATCTGAAACTTTTCATTTTTTGGGAGAATTATTGGTTTCTTCTTTATGAAAGAAGCAACACTCAGTGGAACTTTCCACTGCTGAAGCTGAGTATGTAGTAGCTGGAAGTTGTTGTACTCAAGTGTTGTGGATCAAACACACACTCACAGACTATGACATGAGTTTTACCAAGGTACAAACATTTTGTGATAATAAAAGTTCTATTTCTCTAAGAAAGAAATCTTCACATCACTCTTGTTCAAAGAACATAGATACTAGGAATTGCTTTCTTAGAAACAACACACTTAAAGAAGATATCATTTCTTCAATTTATTGGAACACAAGATCAACTTACTTACAATTTTAAAAAATACTTACCCTACGATAGATTTGAATAAATTAAACAAAATTTAGGAATGACAACAGTAAGGTAGTCTTCTATAATAACTTTTTGTTAAAACCTATCACCTGACATTAAGTTACTCATTTTCATAGAGGGAGAAAATTTGTTTATTCTTTTAAAATTTTCTTTAATTTTTTTTCAAAACCTAATATTTTCTTTTCTTAATAAAAGTTTTTAGAATCTAATCTCTTTAAGATGATCCTTATAAATTCTGATTTTTTTCTAAAGTAATATGGAAAGTATGTTTTCATACTTAAACCTTCATAATTTTATTTTTTTTACTTGTTGGTATTTCTATCTTGTCTAAAGTAAAACTTATTCGATTCACTTTACTTAAATCCAATATTTCCTTAAAACCTCAAAATAATAGAGTCTAAGAATCCTCCCTCAGGATTAATATCAACCTTTAGATCAAATCAAGATATTCTCATCCATTAGATCTATCCAGGAATTCAAATCATTGGTGAAAATCCTATTTAAAGGGACCTCAATCTCTAGTCCCACGTTGGTTTTTCTCAAGATTGTGTGCTGAGGATATACTGCTCTTTAAGTCTGCCATTCCAATTCTTCAATTTTCTTACATTTTGAATGTCTCTTGAAGCCTCTCCTGAGATTCCGATGCATTCTAAATCTACGAAGGAACCAAAGGATTGGTTATTATTTCATGTGAGGTTAGTAAGTCATAATTTTTTGTAAAGTACAATTATTTGATTGAAACGTTTATCAAGATGAAGGGATGGGAAATTGTTTTCATTGATAATGAAAAGAATCAAGATCTGGTCTACCCAGACCTTATAGTGGAATCTTATGACTCCATTAGTTTCTATGAGAAAGGTGTAAGAGATATGTTTATGTTGAAGAGTTATGGAAAATTGTACTCTCTATCCTTTAACAAGGTGGCCAGTATCCTAGATATTCCTTATGAAGGTGAATCTATTCTCTGCTCATAGTGGTTTCCCGACAAAGAAGGATAATTTTTGAAGAGTAAAGCTTATTAATACCTTAGAATCAAGAATGTTAAGAAACACAAAATTTCTTCTCTCTCAACAAACAATAGGTTGGTATCCTTATGGATGTAAGGTTTCCTTATCCCATGTAAGGGTGATAAATATTTTATTAATATATGTGATATATTTCTCTTAGATTTCATGGTAAATTTATGAAAGATAAACTTGATGAAGTATATCCTTATGAAAATATCCAATATCAAGAGTGGTAACATTAAGTCTCAGATTTTGATGTATCTGACAATCATTTCAAAGATCATTGTATTATGTTTTGAATCCTCAAATATCCCTTGCTCCTCAAAGGCTAAGAATTTCAAGATCATGTTGCTCAGTGATGACACATTTAGAAGAATAAAGATAACGTTCAATGTTGAATCCAGAGAGTTTTATGATCTTCCTGATAAGCATGATCAAGTTGAATCTAATAAAGATGATGTTTTTGAACCTTCAAAGAATAAAAAGGCTAGGGATATGGAACCTGAAATAACCGAACCCATTCCAAAACCGCAATCATCACCCCCTAAACCAAAAAATTATATGAAGTTTTCTGACGATGTTGTTGATAAGTTGATGGAGAAAAAGAATAACATAAAGGATGGTGATCCAATTTTCTGACTGGACCTTGTGGAGGCCTTAAGGATAATTAGAGTGGAAAATCTAGAAAAACAAGAAATGGAGAATAAATAAAAAGAGAAATAATATCAAGCATATATTATTCAGATGATGATGAAAGATGTAGAAAAAGCTTCAGAACAGGTTTAGATTCTAGAAACTCTCTAAAAAGATGCTTCAGTTCCGAATCATGTTGTTTAAGAGGAACAAATTCAAGGAGAAGAAAAAGAAGAAGAGGAGGAATATAGTGAAGACCTGATTAAAATGGTGGAACAATATCATAAATAGAAGGGTCCTTCTGATAAACTCTATATAAGAACATCACAAGCCTCATCCACTAAAATAACTTCAGATAAGAATAAGGAATATTATAAGGAAGATGAAGTTGACAAAAAACATTCTATTCGAAAGAGTGAATAAAATGATGACATCATTCAGGAATAATAAGAGGAAGTTATTGTTCAAGAAAAAGATCGAGAGGTATCTAGATTAATTGAAAAGGCTATTTCTAAAAGGAAACTTATTCTCCTTGATACAACTCGGAATTTTAATATAGCTGAATCATCTAATTCTAAGTTTTTTGAATAAGTTAAAGATACTTCTATATGAAAAAATGCTTCATATTACACATCATCATCTGTGGGAGATGATTTTTTAGTCCAATATTTGAAGAAGATTGTTGATTCAATTTCATTATTTCCAAATATAGAATCCCAATGTCAAATTATTCAGCAATTAGTGAACATAAATACATATTCTACAAATTTGTTGATTAAGAAGTTAATCAAGAAAGAAACATATTTCAAAACCTGTATTATCAACTATGAATCTCATAGGATGTCTTTCAAGCAGATTGCATCGTGGTTGAAATCAGTAGTTGATGATCTTGAGATTGTTGGTGATTATATGGATTATGCCAAAGAGACTTTAAACAAGTACGATGAGAACTTCAAGATATTTTCTGAATTTATTAATCAAGATAAAGTTGCCCAGATTCAATAAGATAATGATCTCTATGGAAAACATAACTCTATTTCCATTTTCCAAAAGATATAATCCAATACCTTAGATCAGTTAGTAGAAAAATTCAAGCCACAAGAAGTTATTAAGTTTCAAGAAGAAAGTATTTAGTCTCTTGAGAAGAAGAACCATGAACAAGAATAGTTACTCAAGAATCTATAAGAATATTACAAATACATAAAGAATATGAAGGTCATCCTTAAGAATATTATGCTAGAGAAGAAGAAGGATGACTGATTCGAACTCTAATCTTTTGTTGTACAATTTTTTTTCCTCAAATCTAATGAAATATCTTTTGTTATACCTTATTTCGTATGAATTCTTTTTCTTAAACTTTTAGGTACCAAAATACTTTTTCTCCTCTATTCCTTTTTGAAAATCACAAAGGGGGAGATTTTTTTAGAAAATATATCATATTAAGGGGGAGTTTACCCAAAAGAAGAAATTTATTAAGGGGGAGCTTAATCTTAAAGAGGACTTTCTTAAGAAAAGGAAGATCCACATCAAGACAATTTCTTATGCCAGAGAATACAATCCTTAAGGTGAAAAACCTAAGGGGGAGTTATTCTTATTCACTAAAGACACAAATATAAGGTAGATATGTTTTTTTTCAAGTTTTATAAACTTAATATTATTTTTCAAAAAGTGGTTTGTGATTTCCAAAAAGGGGGATATTTTTAAGTCAATAAGCTATCTTATGATTTTTTCCATTGCTTTATGTTTTGAAAATCACAAACACTTTTTCATTAAATATTATTTTCTATATCTAAGGAAATTTATTTTCTTTAACCTTAAATTACTTTTCTATGTTATACTTAATGTTCCTTATCTAATCTTAAACTTATTTTTTTTTCTTAAAACTAATTATCTTAATAATAATTAGTTTTATATCTAAACCTCAGAACCTTATAGTTTTTTTGTGATCTAGTATCACTGTTTTCAGACTCTAATTTCATATGTTTTCAGACCCCATTTCATCCAATTTTTAGACTCTGAATTCTCTGGATTTCAAACTCCGAATTCTCTGAAATTCAGACTCTGAATTCTCTAGAATTAAGAATTTGAATTAATTATAATTTAGATTCTGAATTCCTCAAAATTCAGACTCTTAATTCTTAAAAACTCGGACTCTGAATATTTCTAAAATCAGACTTTTTTGTACACATATTTGGACTTCATTTACTGATATACTTAGAGTCTGATTAGTCATACTTGTCAAAGTTTCCTAAAATATTGTATCAAGTTTATTGGATCCTTATTAATTAATCATGATAATGTTTACCATGTTTTTATTACATGAAATAATTTCATACAATCTATTTTTAACTAACCGTTGGTTGAGTGACACATGTACAGGGCCCACCAAAATTCGAGAAAAAATATAACCGTTGAAGGAGGGATCCAACCATTGGAATCCTTTCCTATAAATAGGATATCATTTTAATGAGCTCACAATCAATGAACTTGTTGATAATACTAGATATTACACGATTTGAAGTGATTTCTAGATAGATAAATACACTCATACTTTGTGCAATTTGTGAACAACTTGTTCAATTATGAAAAAAAAATTCAGCTTGCTTAGTGTGACTCCAATTGTTGATGATTACAATCAAGGGATTATGAGGATAGGAAGACAGAGGTATTGACTACCTTAAAATTCAAGGACTTCCAAGGATAAGAGGACATATTCACCCACTACCTTAATGTTTGTGGACTTATGAGGACAGGAAGACAGAGGTGATGACTAGCTTAAAGTTCAAGGGATTGTGAGGATTACAAGACAAACTCTGATATTATTATTGAGGGCTTACAATGGTGTGGGTAAGAAATACATTCTTGAAAGTATAAATCAAGGAACCTTTATCCAAGGTTGTTGGATACCCTTATCTTTGGGTTAAAATATTTACTACTTGTTTACTTGCTTTGTTACAAGTTCTATTTCCACTGTATTTTGTTAAAGAAAGAAAGTATAAATTTCATATACTTTCTTGTACTTATACATACTCTGATAAATAAAGATTCTATATGCTTTGAGGTATAATATTTTCCTAAGTTAAACTTGATTAAGTTTCCTTAAGTTCAACTTGATTATGTTTAGGTTTCTTATAATTATACCTCAACCCATCCAATTATCCGTTTGAGTTTGAACCAAAGAAGGTTTGTTTAACTTCGTTAAACATAGATTTACTTAAGGTTAAAAACAAATGTTTTTAAACTTAAAATTCACCCCCTCTTGTAAATGAGCATCTCATATCCTTTTTTGATCGTAAAAAAGGTTCTGAAGTAAGTATAAATAATCCTAGGTTTATTATTCAAGAAGATAAATAAAAGAAAAGACAAGTCGAACTCAAGGTGAGAGAACTTCTTAACCCAATTTCCATTTATTGGGTTAATATTATACTTCTTAATTATTTCATGCTATGATTATGTGAGAAATAAATTTTGATATCCTATCATTTATTTATACTTTCTTTATGTGTATATATAGTGAATACACATAATCGGGCTATTTTATTAAGAAAATAATCTTTGTAAGGGAAATCATAACTCAATCTTCATTTAGTGAGTTAAATATCCATGTCATTGGTTTTGTTTTTACAAGAATATGTGTGAATGAACTCATGTTGTTTTACACTGAATATACACTTATATTATATGTATTTATATTTTTCACACATATTTATGACATTTATTTACCCTTAATCTAATTACATGATATTTTAAAGGGACTTCGTCTGAATCTCTTTTCATTGAGGATTATTTTGATTTATATAATACCTTCTTTTATAAATCGTATAATCAATCCCTTTGACTTTTAATTTCATTCAATGGTTTTCAAAAGGAATCTTTTATTAAGAAACATTCTACTAAATGATAAAGGGAATGTTTCTTTTTAACATATGCTGTGACAATGATCTTTGCACCGCCAGAAGCATTATTTGATACTTTCCTTCCTCTATAAGATGTAATGTTTATAAAAATAAAATTAAATACCATTTTCCCTTTTTAGGTATATTGGTATTGAAAATGGTTTTGATAATGAATCAATTGTATCAATATTTTGAAATGATGTCTTATGATTGTAATGTGGAAATGTTATTTTTTTCTTTATGCTTGTTCATGTGTTATGATTATGTTAGGGTTCTTGAAAATTACTTATATATATCGGTGGTTCTATGATAAACTGAGGGATGGTGAGCCCATGATAGCTCTCTAATGCATTGGGTAATGTGACTGAGGTAAATGATAATGTTTCTCCAAAGAGATTTAGAAAATATATTGTGATGGGTATTCCAAATGTAACCACGGAGGTTACTGCCGATGTAGTTGTGAAATCTATAATATATGTATGATATGGATTCTATAGTTACCTTTATGTTTTATTATTTCTATGAAGTTTTGTAGTAATCTTATGAGTACATGTTATGAGCTTATTATTTTATGTTTTATGGGTGAAAAATATGATTTTGTGATAATGTGTTCAAGGGTTTTAAATATTCATGTACTAATGGTTTTATTTATTATTTTGTATTCCTTATTGAGATTTTTAGGCTCATCCCATTTTTTTGAAACGTTTTCCATAGGGTATAATGATGGGTAAAATAAAGGAATAAGTCAAGATAATTTTTATCAAGAAAAATAAATCATGTTTTGTTTAAAGGGTTTACTTTTGTTGAAAAAATGGATACTGAGTGTAACTATCAATATGTAATTTATGGGACGAATATGTTATAGTTATGGCCTAATTCTCTAAAACTATAAAATTGAAAAGATCATTAATATTAATTCTTGACTTAAATCGATATAATGTAATGTTTAAGGCTGATTCCTTGTAATATCTACCAAAATATTCTTTAATATGAAAGGTGTTAGAGGAAAAAGAGTTAGATATGTGGGTAATAACATGAATAAAAATACAAAAAACAGGTTCACAAATGTTCTAGTCTAAGAAATTATGAGGAAACATTGTTCCTTAGTGGTACTAGTGTAATAATAAAGGGGTGGAGACATTTTTTTTTCTATGAAATTTGGAAGGATTAGTTTTTTTCTAAGAATTAGAGGTTTCTATAGTTTACTTGGAAGAAATATTTTTGCAGGAGATTTTTTTGGACAATGAACTCTTTTTTCAAGATTTGATTAGCTGAATAGAAAGGTAAAGTAAAGAATATATGATTTATCCTGACTAGAAAAGTAAAAATAGAAAATTAGAGTGGAGGAAAGTGTTCTATAAGTTATGTTCAGATGTTTTGTATAAGCTTTTAATTTTCAACTGATATTGAGTAAAAGTTATGAAAAATGCATACTTTGGGGATTCTGATGATGGTACTGAAAAGTCATATCTCATAGTGTTTTATGGAGAATGATTTAATGTATGTGTCATCAAATAAAATGTAATAGTAAATTAATTTAATATAAGGGTTGCATACAAGTTCACCAAAAGTCATCATGTAACGACTCCAATTTTTTATGACTAAAACCATATAATATTTTAATATATATTTATGAGTTAATTTTCAGAGACGATACGGTATTGTGGGAATCATACAACCCCAAAATTAATATATTAAAAATAATATATATTTATAGCTTGGGAATACATATTAAATAATAATTCATTTTCTCTATATTGGAGTTTTGAATGAAAAAATACATTGTAGTTTAGTCCAGAATATGGGTTTTACACCAGAGAGGGTATGATTTTTATCGGCTTCGGGGACCCAGGGGGTTCACTATCATTGGTGGATTATTTTATTAAAAGGGAATTTTCTTATTCTAATTAAAATAATAAATGAGGGAAATTAATTTTTTAAACCCTAATAATCTACTTTATATGAAATTCATATTGTAATCTATAGGGTTTTCCACATCATAACCTAGGATTGAAGGATGATTGTTGTGAAAATATATAGATATTAAGAAGGATATGTGAGAGACGATCAAATTCAATGAGAATAATCATTGAATTTGATGCGTATTTTTTTTGTTCTGTAGTGATCAAAACATTGAAAAATTAAAGATTTGTTATTATTTTATTTCTCTTTATTTGTGATTTACAAACATAGATTGATAATATTTTCTTGATTATCTATATTTTATCAGACCTATCAATTTAAAATTTAAAATGGATATAGATTAATTTATTTTTTGATCTTTTCTTTGACTTTTTTGTTCCTATTAATGAGTCTTAGGTTCAAAATTTCAATAAAATATGTTCAGGTTGTTTTTTATTTTGCCTTTTGTTACCCTTATTTGTGTATTAATCATTTTCCGATGATTAGGTGGATGAATCTACTTTGTTGGCCTGATTTTATCCAAGATAAAATCTTTGAATTATGTGTTTTTGTTGGATTAACAAATAGTATATAAGTCCTTAATAATGAACATTTGGAAACATTTGATCACAAAGGTGTGGAGTTACAACATTATTCCCAAGCAGTGACATGCAGGGGAAATGTAAATCTTCACAAGTGTTGACGAGTCTCATTATTGATGATCGATGGATAGAGGCAAATGTAAAATAATTTTAAAACCATGATTTGGTAATGAAAAAAATTTATTTAGGAATGATTATAAGAGAAATCAAATAATTCACTAAAATTTATTGAAATAGATTGATTTTTGTTTGAAATACCTTACTATACGATGTGAAGTTTGAAGTAACACACATAATCTATCTCAGTTGCTGTAGTGGTTAGGGTTTTAGTCTATATTAAATATCATATGCTGTGTGACATAATTCACAAAGTATATACCCTTATATCTGGCCAACATGGCGTGTACTGGGATTATATGCCTAAAGGATTGTTTTACCTTTTATTTCATGTAGTCTATCCTACATACTATGTAGATGGTATTTGTATTCCATGTATTTCACTAGTACATGACCATAATACTTCTTAAGGTTACTAAACATATTCCATATAGAACATTTGAAATATTTCTTCTTGACCCATCCACTATCCATATCTATCTGTTTCTACTCAAATTTGGCCATGAAGGTAGTCCATATTGAGTTCTTTTCATAGAACATGATGGTGCCCTTAATTTTGATATCTGATATATGGATCAAGGTAGTTCAAGTGGGTTGTTCTCTTCATAATTTATTATCTATTGGATTTTTTCAATATTTATTTCCAGAGTTTTTCTAGGGTTGATACTTTCCCAATAGGTGAATTTATGTCAGGGCATGACCCCCATTTCTAATGTATATATAAGGTTGATGATCCTTTGCACACACCTAGTATTATATCCTATATCTATGGAGTCATTACTCCCCCATCTGGGAGCTTAGGTAGGGAATGGTTCTATACCTAGGGTAAGTACTCCATCAACTAGTTATGGACCCATGAGTGAAGCACGAGTCCCCCACTTATGATTTAGAGAGGTTACACTACTCTAATAGCTTTGGATGAATCAGATTTATGGATTTTCATGTGTATTTAATCTAAAACTGGTCAAGAAGAATGATACCTTTATCATTGTCTTAGATTTTCCCCCTTGAGCGTATCCTAATTTTTCTTTACTTTTCCCTCATGTTTGGAATTTATGAGTTGAATAATATTTTTTACGTTTCTTCATGGTTTTTGTGGCTTCCTAACTAGGATGAAAATACTCACCCCTAAATGGGTGTATTTATCATACATGTAATTTATTATATAGATGATGGGTAATTTGGTGTGGATCTTGGTGAAATAAGAATTTGTGAGGTTTAAATGTATTTGGTGGTGGTGTTAGTTAGAGGTGTTTGGGATTGGGGCTGTGAGCAGGTAAATTACACTTATAAGTTAGGCTGGGTTTATCTTTATATTGGTAATGTATTTTCCCCTTTATATTATGATTTATCTATTGATGTTCACCTGAGGATCCTAAAGGTTGTTGCATGAGTTTATCACATTTATCTGAGGGGTTATGTATTTATTTTTATTATTATGGTGTGTATGGGGGCATTCATTGTGAATAGGTATTCTACGAAAACCACCCATTTGAGTGTTATACCTTCCTAGTGTTAATGACTATCTCCTAGCCTATTAGAGGTGGGGTTGGGGTGGAATAATCATCTTACCATTTTCTAAGAGGGATCCTAGTGGGTCGGGTTGTGTCTGAGTAGTATTTGAGTAAGTTGCCTTAGGGATAGAGTTTGGGGAAAGATTAATTGAGAGGTTTTGTTTGGGTATTTATAGAAATAGTGTAATGGAATCTCATGTTTTGATTTCAGGATAAGGAACCGAGTGATGGTGAGACAAATGATTTATCTATTATCCTAGATTCTGATAACAAACATGTCAACTTGGTTCACTAGGTCACCAATTACAGGGAAACAATAGTACATGAATCATATATGAATGAGTTATTGAGTTTTCATTATCCTTATTGAATAGATCACAAGATATTCTCTTTTGACTGTGGTTCATCTTGTTTAATTCCATGATTCCACCATGTATAAAACCATCCTAGATGTCGAGATATGGTTTTGATGATGACTAGTTGAGAGAGGAGGCTTTTTTTCAAGGCTCGACTAATGAGGTGTTTTCTTTAAGAAACCACAATGTGGTTCCATCACCAATTGAGATATGGGAAGATCCACCTACTGTGTTCCAGGTAGATTTTTCTCTCTATATTTATTAGAAAATAATTACAATGGATCTAGAAGATGATGCACATAGGTTTATCACACTATACAAGTTTCATAGGTAGAGGTCTGCCAGGTTATGAGGTGATCATAACCCACAAACAACTAAATATTGGATTGAGTATATAGTTTGAGTGTTTTTTTCATCGGGACCCTCTTGAACAGATGGGGGTTCTTATAGCTAATCTTCTTTAGAGAACTATAGACTGCTAGTGTTCCTTGATCACCCAAACTCATGATGAGGTGATTATATGCTAGGTTAAAATTTGAAGATCCTTTGCATTAGAGGAAATTATATTACCATGGGTCTCCCAAAGATGGTTAGGGATGAGTTCAAGGAGATAGTTTTATCCATGGAGTTGATAGTTATCTAGAGAGAGGAGCTAGAGGAGGAGTGCGTTATGACCCACTTTCACAATCGTCACCCCTGGTTGTCCATGCTAGGATCAAAGTGATAATAATTAGGGTCATATCCCACTATAGGTGAGATAAGGATATTACTAGGTGGGGTATGAAATGATTCAAGGTATTATTCATGTCTTTTATCCCTTGGGTTTAGCACTCATATACACATAAATGAGTCATTATTTTATTTATATATACCTTTCTTGAGAGTTTTTGGTTTCAGTAGATCCTCTTGCCCAATCTAGGCATATGGAGACTCATATTGGGTGTGATCCCATGATCAAACACATTTGTAGATAGTGTAAACTCATTATTAGTTGGGATAAGTTCACATGATATCTCTTTATGTATTCAATGAAGCCATATGAAATCATATTTGGAATATAATGGCTATCTGCCGTGTGTTCCTAGATAGACTATTTATTTCTGAGGGTGGGGTGCCTTCGGCTAGATAAGTTGAGTTTTTCCTTTATGGGAGAGAGGAATTTAAAAATGAAATGATAAGGACTCATGTGGGGGAATCTGTATCCAATGACTTACTATCTATAATGTTTGACCCTCAGTGCAATAGAAGCATCAAAGGCTTAGCTTCTAGTTGTGGTGGATGGATACATGTACGTCTTCTCCAAGGAGGTACTAGGTTTACCCCCCTCATTAAGAGGATGAATTTTCTATCAATTTACACCCTGATGCCACTCTAATATCATTTTTGGCTTGTTAGATGGACCTTTCCAAGACCTGTGAGCTTATAAGATAATTAGAGGATCAATGAGAGAAAGGTTTTATTAAGACTAGTGTGTCCCCTAGGAATATCCAGTATTGTTTTCCAAGAAGTTGGATGTGAGATTGAGTCTTTTTTTGACTATATCTTTATTTACATAGTGATTGTAAAGAACAAATACCCCCTACCGAGGATTGATGACCTATTCAACCATATAAAGGGAGAAAAGTGGTTGTTGAATATTGATCTCAGGTGTAGATATAATAATCTATGAGTTTATGAGGGGGATATACTTATAGTGGAGATGGATTCTATTGTGTTAACACAGAATGTAATGACCCATGTATTTATAGAATAATACTATTTGATTTCTATTAATACTTATGAATAATATATTAATTTTATGTTAAAGGGGATGCTTTTTCTGATAGCGTACTCAACACGCAAAAATAGGATTATACAAAATCTTACATTGCACACAACATTGAGTTATTCTGAAAAATAAAACAATAATAATATTATTATTTTAAATGATATTTAACGCCTAGCCATTAGAATGAAGGGAATGAATAGTATCAACTGAATTTTGAAATATGGTTTACACATGTTTAAATGATGATTCACTGATCACCAGATTTAATAGAAATGGAAATAAAAACCAATTGAATATAATAGATGTATTTTTATGAAATCTGTTTTAAATTAGACATAAACACATGTCAATATTTTGGTAGTTTTTACTTTCAAAAACACACTTTTTTGTTTTTGACAACTAGAATTAATTTTAAATTAATTTATACAACTTCTGTATTTTGAATTTGGAAAAATGGATTCCATATTTGGAATTAGGAGGTCCAAATTGCATAAATAAGTAACTTTTATTTTTATACATTATGACTAGTAACTTCAGTAAATATTTTATTTACCATGGTAAAAGGGTAAATCTGGTAAATAATGGTAAAAAATAATATTATAATAATATTATATTACCCTAATATATTCCCTAAACCTATTTTATGAGACATTTCTAACCATCTCTATCCTTGGGTCTATTTTAGGACCCCATGGAGCCACTTCTGTGTGAAAATGACTTTAATTACTTTTAATTTAATGTTAAGGAAAATATAACCTAAACATATATCTTTTAATAGAAAAATTTTATATGTGGTTATATAAGTGTTATTTTCAACTATAAATAGTCATTGGAAATATAAAAATATTTCATACAATAAGGTATTTTTTTATAATTTTTAGACATTAAATAAATAATTTTAATTATGACACAATGATGATGAAATGATTGCTTCAATAATAAAGGATTCAAATAAATGATATTATAAATGTTAAAATAAATGTAATTTTGTTATTTTGATGTCATACGCAATTTTTTTGGATTATAGTTACATTTAATATTTGTATTGATGAAGTTTTTTCAAAGTAATCAAGTAGTTTTGGTTTTTAAAAAAAATCAAGATATGAATAGTGTCAAAATTGACATAATTCATATTTTAAAATATAAATTATTTTATTAAATATTATAAGATTCAAAAAATATAATATTCCATCAAATGGTAATAATAATTCTATAATTTTATTAATCACTCTTTAATTGTATATTTTTCATGTTTTGGTAACTATTTTAGTTCTCAAAGTGTTAAATGCTTAATAAAACGGTAAGAGTAAAAAAAGGTTAAATAAAAAATATAAGCATTAAAAAAATTTCCAAAACCTGTCCAATTCTTATTGGTTTATTTTATTTTGACTTATATTTATCTTATCTTCAAATTTAATTTATTTTGGACCTTTTAAAACCAAAAATCATTTTATAATAAAATAATACTTTTAAACATTTCTAAAGAGCCTCTCCTCCCTCTTATAAAAGGGAAACACCTCTAACACTTAATCACACCTCTCAAGCCCCTTTGGATATTTTAAACTCTGCCCAAATAATCTTCTGACATACCTCTATTTCACCTATAATCTTTACCTTAGGAAAAAAGAAAATCAATAAGGCATTTTAGCTTAAATCAAAAGGAGTTACCTGATTTGAGGTAATGTCTTCTCTCAAGATTCTTCCATTTATTTTCGTTCTCTAACCCAACTAAACTATCTTTCTTCCATTATTTTATAAAAAAAAAGTATATTCAATATACTAGGATGTTTTTATGATAATTATTCGAATTACACTCACACACACCTCCATCTAATAGATTTAGAACATACTGTTTTCATGGACGACGAACTACTACCTCATGAAACGATGATTGTTCAATTATTTCATTCCCCTTCTCATGGTGGCCATTATGATGGAATTGTAATTATATATGATATATATGATATTTATTTTATATCTATTATTTTTTAATTATCATTTATAACATACCTTTATTCTTTTAATGTTTCATAAATACAATAATTTCATTTGAGGAAGTGCAGAATACCACCCCTCAAAGTGATATGACTTGTTCATGCTATACATGGAACATATATAAGATAGAATTAATGAACTTATGTAACATATATAACATATATATTATTATGTAATTATAATATACTTATTTATCATTTAGTTTTCATTTCTGTAAATACGAAAAAAATGAAAGTAGCGTTCTTGTGTAAGTACGACTTACCATCTCCATGAACGGTGCATTTCATTTATTATATCCAAATGATACGGAAAACTATAAATACATATATACTGGATATATATGATATATATTATATCTAAATAATGGATATTATTCTGGAGATAATGTAATTTTGACCACATAGACTATTTATAATTATAACATGTTCATTTTTTACTCAAGTTTTGAACATCGACAAAATGTCTGATATGAACTCAAATAATTAACTAATTGTTATTTAAAGGTAATAAGTGATATAAGAGGAATAATAAACATTAAAAAGTTTATTAAACGAGTATAAATTAACTTATGTTTATTATTCTGGAATATAAATAACTAACGAGACAAGTCATACTCGAGGTAAGGGAACTTCTTAACCCAATTTCTATTCTTTGGGTTGACCTTATACTTCTTTTTTATATCATTATATGATTATGCGAGAAATTAATTTTTATATATTATCTTGTATTTATACTTTATTTATGTGTAATTATAGTGAATACACATAATTTATCTATTTATTTTACCAAATGATCTTTGTAAGGTCCGTTTTCTTAATCTTCCTTCATTGAGGCATGTTTTGATAATATACACCTCCTTCTTTTATACGCTGTATAATAAAACCCTTTGAATTTAAATTTCATTCCAAGGGAATATTTTTCTATGTAGTGTTTTACTAAACAAAAAATGTAATGTTTCTTTTATTAACATACGCGGTGAAAACAACCTTTCCGCCATCGCGAGCATTATTTGATATTTGGATTCCTTAACAATTCATGATGTTTTTAAAAAGAAAATAAATACCATATACCCTTTTTACATATTTTGGTATTGAAAATGATTTTGAAAGTGGATATTACTATTTCAATATCTTGAAATTACTTCTTGTGATTGAAAATGAAATTTTATGATTGAAATTTTTATATTTTCAATCTTTTATGTGTAATGATTATATAATGCTACTTGGACATTTGATGGGTGGTTACGTGATAATCCAAATGACAGGTGGTTCCATGAAATACCATAGATGTGTTGTTACATTATAACCTCCAATTCATTGGTTATGTAAGTCGGCCATATGGATATTCCATTTAGTGATATGTGTGGAAGTCAACCGTATGGTTATTCTATTTAAGTATGTTTTTGTCCCAAGTTACCTTTATATGCTATATGTTGATTTCTATGATATTTATGGTAATCTTTCAGTAAAAAAAGGGTATTAAATGGTATAATATTCAGTGAAGTGTTATTTATACTTCTTAAAGGTCAAATGAATTACTTTATAATAATGTTTTCACGGTTTACCTGTTGTTTTGAAAAAATAACAGTTTTTCTTCTTTATGAATCCATTACTGAGATTTTTAAGCTAATCCCATGTTTTGAAATGTTTTTTGTAGTAATTAAATATTAATAGGGTCAAGGATGTGATCAAAGAAAATTTATGTTATCTAAAACATGGAACTAGACATGTTTCATTTTTTAAAGGGTTTTTGTTTTAAGAAAAAATGTATAGTGAGTAGAAGTGTCTACTTGTAATATTCAAGTTGTTATGAATAATTTATGACCTAATTCTCCAATGCTCTAAACCGTAAAGTACCCTCAATGTGAATTATTAAATTAATTCCGGATTATGTAATGTTCAAGTCTGGGGCCTTACAGTTGGTATCAAAGGTCGGTTTGGATAAACATAGAGGTTAGGGTGTTATTTAAGCACAAGTTACATAACTATAATGGTTATCATATTAGAAAGAGTTATAGTTATTTTAGATAAATTAAATGAGTTTAATATAACATGAGTAAGTATATCTTAGTATTTACCCTCCTTATAAGATATTATATGATGATTTTATTGATATACTCACACTGAACAATTTGGTTTTAGTAGATGTCTGGATCTAGGAGGCACCAAAGTAATAATGGATGTGAAGAAAACTATGATGGTTTTCTGAATAAAAAACCGAATGAAATGGGAGCTGTAATGATAAATCTTATGGTTATTCTCAACCAAACATCTAGAGTCATGATTTACCATGTGAAACTTGGTGATTTTTATAAGGCATTGTATATGTGGGAAATAAATCCCTATGTCAGTTCAGGTAATAACCATAAGGTTAAGTATATTAAAAAAACTATGTGTCAAGGATGTAAAAATAAATAGCTATAAAAATTCATTAATGGGATGATAAGATGCTATATATGCGGCAATGAAGGTCAAAAAGAAAGAACCTTCCATGGAAAAAGGAAGTGTCCAGTTGACTCTAGGAAAGGGAAGGGGGTTCTTTCTGATGGATGAATTGAATGCTTTAAATGTGGTGTGAATGGTCATTACAAAAATAGATGTCCTACTAAGAGGGTTCATGAATGGGATCAATGGGACCATAAAAATATATGCTTACCAATACCTAATGTCATTCTAATTAAGGATGAGCAAACTGAAAATGACCAAGGAAATGTATGTGTTATTTCTTAGATGATGTTTTGAAATTATTGAATCTTAGGATATGATTCCTGATTTTGTTTTTAGGAAAGAAGTATTACATAATATGTTAGGAAAGAATGGTTAATAGATCATATAGAACGTTGAATGAGTAAGAAGTCTACATTTAAGGGTTTCAAGAGTTATTGTAGATTTTAGGATGATACAATGCTTAACATTATTAAGTCTTTTTTGATGATGAGGTTACTTTGTAAGACTTTTTCTAGTACGTGTAACCCTGAAGTTTGATATGTGAAAAAGTTGTTCAAGAAATAATTATATTTTCCTATATGAACATAATGTATAACCTTAGGGGTTCATGTGATCTTCTATTTTTTAGGCAATTATTGTTTATTAGTTTTTGGGATGCAAAATGGGAGGTATTAAATAACCTTTGAGGTTAAAACATGTTATGGATATTTTTAAGGATTTTATCAATTTTTTTTAATGTTATTAGAATTATACGATTTTTGAAAAAGGGAAACACATAGACTGTGTGAAAACACATCACATCGGACAAAGCTGTGAGAATCAAACCTACAACCAAAGTGAGATTGAGATTTATCACCTACCAGTGGCCTACATGAAGTCCCTGGTTAGTATGACTAATTCTTTTCAGTTAAATGATTTTATAGATCAAGAATATGTTGATTTTGAGAACTTATTATTTATAAAATGTATATATTTGCTATAGGAAAATGATTTGGTTATTAAGTGATCAATGTTATTTTGGAAGACGTTCGCTCTTTTGGGAACACTATATGCCGAAGGAAAATAGAATACTATGGTATTTAATTTGAGGAGTAATGATGGAATTTTATTTCGGAAGAATCTATGTTTTTATTGTAGACTTATATCAATTTGGGTTATTTATAGATATGATTAACCTATCATAGAGAATATGTGATTAGGTTAATTACTTTTCAGTATGAGACTTTAAGAGTAGCTGATGTTATTTGGAGATAAATGTTAAGATTTTGTGGAAGACTATGTGATAAAATCTTTCTAAATTTTGTGTTACAAACATAGTTTGGATTATTTTAAATAAGTTTAAGGAAAATAGTGTATTGAATGGCCTTTGTTGAACTTTGGGAACTGTTTGTTGAATTTTGTATATTAAGATTAATATTTCTTTTTATAAAGGATAATCCTTTTGGGGATTATCTAATCTCGTACTAATTATTCTGGTTTTGGTTAATGTATAAAGATAGGAGAAATATATAGTTCATATTTTTTGGATTATTTGATTCTATATAAGTTGATTCTAGCCCTTTTTATGTGACAAAGTCATCTTGAATACTCATCGTTTGGAGAAAAGATGAGTTTTTGGTAGAAATTTTCCAAAGGATAAAAGTCTACTAGACAAGTAAGTATATTTTCTTATGTTCTTAGTAAAGATCATAAATAAATTACTCCACTTTGGGAAAAGGATATTAAAACAAAAACATTTTTCATTTACTTTTCCTACTATGAAATAAAAAACCGTTGAAACCATCACAAGTTTATGGTTTTCATATTATTAACATTTTCCTGATCATGTTTTCTATCACTCTTCATCAGAACTTGATGGTTAGTTTTTCTTCCATATCCATGTTTTCCTACATGGAATCCTAGTATGTGTTATCTCGTGTGAACATTGTACTTCTATTTATTTATTTTAAATTGATATTTTTATTGACTCTTATTCCGATGTGAGACTTTCAATGAAGTTTCCGAGCCCTAATTTATAATTACAAGAACACAATTTCTAAAAGGGGGGAAGGATGTAACGACCTAGGTATTTATAGAATAATAATTTTTGATTTCTATTAATACTTAGGAATAAGATATTAATTTTATGTTAATGGGGATGTTTTTTATAATAGCATACTTGACACACAACAATGAGCTTCTCTGAAATCTTACATTGCACACAACATTGAGTTATAAAGAAAAATAATACAATAATAATATTATTATTTTAAATAGTAGTTAATGCCTAACCTTGGGAATGGATGAAATGAATAGTATTAACTGAATTTTTAAATATGGTTTACACATGTTTAAATTATGATTCATTGATTGCCAAATTTATTAGAAATGTAAATAAAAATCAATGGAATATAATGGATGTGTTTTTATGAAAACCTATTTAAAAGAGTATACTTGTGTTTTCATATCACTATTTATGGATTTTTATTTAAGGAACAACATATGATATATATTCAATTTAATTTTTTAAATTCATGTTTTATAGATATGATATAAGAATAAATTCATTTTTTCAGATAAAAGAAGTATTTTTCTAAAAATGTAGTTTCACCGCCTTTTGGTGAAAAAACTTTTTAAATATAGTTTTTGACCCAATTTTATGTTTTATTTGAAGGAAAAACTTCTTATTTAGAAGCAGAATATCAAAATTTACTTTGGATGAAATTTTGGTTTTTTTCTGCTCAAGTTCATTTTTTAATGAATATTGAAAAATACAGCATTTTAATTCAAAACTGCCTTTTAATATAATTTATTTATATAGTTAGATTAATATTTAAATTGGGTTTAAAGTGTAATTGGATTATATTTTTATAATTTAATCCAATTATGGTCATTGTAAGTAATTTCACATTTAAATTGGACATAAACACATGTCAATCTTTTGGAAGTTTTTACTTTTAAAAACACGCTTTTTGGTTTTGACAGTGGGAATTAATTTTAAATTAATTTCTACAAATTTTGTGTTTTGAATTTGGAAAAATGTATTCCATATTTAGAATTAGGAGGTCCAAATTTTATAGAGAACTGTCTTTTATTTTTAAACATTATGAATAGTAACTTTAGTAAATATTTTATTACCATGGTTAAGAGGTAAATCTTGTAAATAAGGGTAAAAATAATATTTTAATAAAATTAAATTACCCTAATGCATTTAATAACCCCATTGGATGAGACATGTCTGACCCTGTGAATCCTTGGGTCTATTTTAGGATCCCATGGAGCCACTTGTGTGTGAAAATGACATTTAATTACTTTTAATTTAATGTTAAGGAAAATATATCCTAAACATATATCTTTTTAAAAAAACAATTTTTATATGGGGTTATTTAAGTTATAGTTTCGACTATAAATAGAAATTTAAAATATAAAAATATTTCCAACATCATGGTATTTTATTTATAATTTTTAGACATTAAATAAATAAATTTAATTATGACACAATGATGATGAAATGTCTGCTTCATTAACAAAGGATTAAAATAAATGATATTATAAATTTTAAAATAAATGTATTTTGGTTATTTTTATGTCATACATGAATTTTTTGGACCATATTTACATGTTATAGTTGTATTAATGACGTTTTTTTAAGTAAGAAAGTTGTTTTGGATTTTTAAAAAAGTCATGATATGAATAGTGTCAAAATTGACATAATTCATATTTTAAAATACAAAATATTTTATTAAATATTATAAAATCACAAAAAATCTAATATTCTTCCCAATGGTAATAATTAGACTAAAATATTATTAATGACTCTTTAATTTTATATTTGTCATGTTTTGGTTACTATTTTGATTCTCAAAGTGTTAAATCCCTGATAAAATGGTAAGAGTAAAAAAGGGTTAAATAAAAGAGGTAAGGCTTAAAAAAATCCAAAACCTGTAAAATTATTATTGGATGATTTTATTTCAAATTATATTCATTTTATATTATAATTTAATGAGTTTTGGACCTTTGTAAACCGAAAATAATTTTTTAATAAAATAATACTTTCAAACTTTCTTAAAGAGCCCCTCCTCTCTCTTATAAAGGGCATCACCTCTAACCCATACTCACACCTCTCAAGCCCCATTGAATCATACAAACACTAAACAAATAATCTCCCAACATACCTCACTTTCTCCTAGAATACTTAACTTAAGAATATGGAAAATTAAGAAGTCCTTTTAGCTTAAATCAAATGGAGTTACCCGATTTGAGGTAATGTCTTCTCTCAAGCTTCTTCCATTTATTTTCCTTCTACAACCCCCTAAACTCTCTTTATTCCATAATTTTATAACAAAACAAGTATATTAAATATAATATGATGTTTTTATGATAAATATATGACCAAAATTCAAACACACCTCCATCTAATGTATTTAGAACATACTTTTTATATGGACGACGAACTACTGCCTCAGAAAACGATGATTGTTCAATTATCTCCTATTGCATCTCATGGTCGAAATTATGATGAAACTGTAATTATATATGATATATATGATATTTATTTTATATATTTTATTCTTTAATTCTCATTTACAACATACCTTTATTCTTTTCATGCTGTATAAATATGATAATTTCAGTTGAGGAATTGCGGACTACCGCCCCTCAAAGTGATATGACTCGTTCATGATATACATTAAACATATAAAGGATGGAATTAATGAACTTTTGTAACATATATAACATATATATTTTAATTTAATTATAATATATCTATGTACCATTTATTTTTTATTCCTTTAAATATGAAAAAGAAATGAAAGTAGCGTTCATGCGTACGTACGACTTACCACCATCATGAACAATGCATTTAATTTATTATACCCAAATTCTATGGGATATTCTAAATAAAAATATAATAGAAATTTATTATATATAAATCATGAATATTATTCTGGATATAATGGAATTTTGACAACATAGAAAATTTTTAATTATAACAAGTTCATTTTTTACTCAAGTTCCGAACATCGAAAAATTGTTCGATATGAACTCAATTAATTAACTAATTGTTATTTCAAGGTAATAAGTGATATAAAAAGAATAATAAACTTGAAAAATATTCTGAATCAAGTGGAAATAAACTTATGTTTATTATTCAAGAATATAAAGAATGAATGAGCTAAGTCGGACTCGAGGTAAGGGAACATCTTAACCTAATTTCCATTCTTTGGGTTGATATTATTCTTCTCATTTATATCATGATATGATTATGTGAAAAATGAATTTTGATATCTTATATTATATTTATATTTTATTTATGTGTACTTATAGTTAATACATATAATTGATCTATTTTTTTACAAAATGATCTTTGTAAGGAGCTTCGTCTCAATCTCCTTTCACTAAGGCATGTTTTGATAATATACACCTCCATCTTTTATAAAGTGAATAATAAAACCCTTTTACTTTTAATTTCATTCAAAGTTAATCTTTTTATACGTAGCATTTTACTAAATTAAAAATGGAATATTTCTTTTTTTAACATACATAGTGACAATGACATTTCTGTCGCCACAAGCATTATTTGATATTTGGATTCCTTAACAAGTCGTGATGTTTTTAAATGGGAGATGTGATGAGAACTCTTGTGGTTATTCTCAACCAACTATCTGAAGTCACTGTTGACCATCTGAACCTTTGTGATTTTTATAAGGCATCATATATGCAAGAAATAAATCCCTACGGAAGTTCATGTTATAATCATAAAGGTAAGTATATTAAAAAACCTATGTGTCAAGGATGTGGAAAGAAACACCTAAGAAAATTATTCAAAGGGATGAGAATATGCTATAGATGGGGAAATAAAGGTCATAAAGAAATAAACTACCATGGAAAAAGGAAGCATCCATTTGACTCTAGGAAAGTCAAATAAGTTCTTTCCGATGGATTAGTTGAATGTTTTAAATGTGGTGTGCATGATCATTACACTAATAAATTTACTATAAAGAAGGTTCGGTAATGATATCAGCAAGACCATACAAATATATGTTTACCAATACCTAATGCCATTCCAATTGAGGATGAAGAATCTGATAATAACCAATGAAAGGTATGTATTATTTCTTAGCTGATGTTTTGACATTATTGAATCTTAGGATATGATTCATGATTTTGTTTGTAGGAAAGGAGTATTATGAAATAAGTTGGGAAATAATGGTTAATGGACCATTAATAACTTTTAATGATTAAGAATTATACAAAAAATAGATTCAAGAGTTATGGTATATTTTAGGATGATGAAATGCTTAATAGTATTAAGGCTCTTTTGATGATGAGATTACTATGGAATACGTTTTCTAGTATGTGCAACCCTGAAGTTTGATATGTGAAAATTTTCTTCAAAAAAGAATTATATTTTCTTGTGTGGATATAATTGATAACCTGAGGGGTTCACGTGATATTTTGTTTTTGAGGAAATTTTGGGTTATTAGTTTTTGGTATGAAAAATGTGAGGTATGAAATAACCTTTGAGTTTAAAACATGTTATGGATATTTTTAAGGATTTTATCAAATTTTGTAAATGTTATTATAATTATATGATTTTAAAAAAGACAACATGCAAACGGTGTGAAAAACCGTCCCGTCAGACAAAGCTGTGGGAATCGAACCCACAACCAATGCGTGATTGGGATTTATCACCTACCACTGGCTTATGTGAAGTCCCTAGTTGGTATGACTAATTATTTTTAGTTAAATAATTTTATGGATCAAGAATATGTTGATTTTGGGAACTTATTATTTAAAAAATGGATATCCTTAGTATAGAAAAATGATTATTTATTAAGTGATAAATGTTATTTTAGAAGACGTTCTCTCTTTTGGGACCAATATATTCCTACAGAAAATAGAATACTATGGAATTTCATTTGAGGAGTAAAAGTGGAATTTTATTTTTTAATAATCTATGTTTTTATTGTGGAATTATAGCGATTTGGGTTATTTATGGAAATGATTAATCAATCCTAGAGAATATGTGATTAGGTTAATTACTTTTCAGTATGAGACTTTAAGAGTATCCGATGTTATTTGGAGATAAATGTTATGAGTTTTTGGAAGTCTATGTGATCAAATCCTTCTGAATTTTTAGTTTTAAACATAGTTTGGATTATTTTGAATAATTTTAAGGAAAATTTTGTATTGAATGGTCTTTGTTGAACTTTGGGTACTATTTTCTGAATTTTGAAGATTAAGACTAGTATTTCTTTTTATAAATGATTATAATTTTTGGGGACTATCTGTTCTTATACTAACCATTTTGGTTTTGGTTAATGTCAAAATATGGAGAAAATATATAGTTTATATTTTGTGGATTATCTGATTCGATAGAATTTGATTCTAGTGCTTTTGATGTGACCAAGTCATCTTGAATACTCATCATTTTTAGAAAAGGTGACTTTGTGGTAGAAATTTAGTAAAGGATGAAAGTTTACAAGACAAGTAAAAATGTTTCCTTATGTTCTAATTCAAGCTCATAAATAAATTTCTCAACTTTATGAAAATTATATTAAAACAAAAATATTGTTCGTTTAATTTTCCTATTATGAAATCAAAGACCCTTTAACCCATCACAAGTTTATGGTTTTCAAATTGTTAACTTTCTCCTGATCATGTTTTCAATAACGCTATCAGAACTTAATGGTTAATTTTTCTTCCATATCTATGATTTCCTACATGGAATCCTAGTATGTGTTTTCTTAGGTGACATTTTTTATTTCTCTTTATTTCTTTTAAATTGATAGTTTTATTTACTCTTTTTTCAACAAAGGACTTTCAATAAGTTTCCGAGCCCAATTTTAAAATTGTGAGGACATATTTTCCAAAAGGGGGAAGGATGTAATGGCCCAAGTATTTATAAAATAATAATTTTTGATTTATATTAATACTTTTTAATAAGATATTAATTTTATGTTAAAGGGAATGATTTTTCTGATAACATACTCTACATGCAACAACAGGCTTCTCCGAAATCTTACATTGCACACAACATTGAGTTATACAGAAAAATAAGACAATAATAATAATATTATTTTAAATGGTACTTAACACCTATCCATTGGAATAGTGGGAATGAATAATATCAACTTAATTTTGAAATATATTTTACACATTTTTTAATTATGATTCATTGATTACCAAATTTATTAGAAATGGAAATAAAAACCAATTGAAAAGAATGGATGTGTTTTTATGAAAACCTATTTAAAAGAGAATTATTGTTTTTTCCTATCAATATTTATGGATTTTTATTTATTGAAAAAATATATGATATATATTCAATGTAATGTTTTAAATTCATTTTTTTTCTAAATATGATATATGAATAAATTCATTTTTTAGATAAAAGAAGTATTTTTCTAGAAATGCAGTTTTACAGCCTTTTAGTGGAAAACCATATTTAAATCTATTTTTTGACATCATTATATGTTTTATTTGAAAAAATAAACTTATTATTTAGAATTGTTACATCAAAATTTACTTTGGATGAAATTTTGGTATTTTTATGCTAAAGTTCATTTTTAACGAATAGTGAAAATACAACATTTTAATTCCAAACTACCTTTTAATATAATTTATTTATATAGTTGGATTATTCTTTAATTTTTTTTAAAGTGTAATTTTATTATACTTTAACAATTTAATCTAATTATAGTCATTGTTAGTAATTTCACTTTTAAATTGGACATAAACACAAGTCAATCTTTTGGTAGTTTTTACTTAAAAAACACTTTTTGGTGTTGACAACGAGAGTTAATTTTAAATTAGTTTCCTTAACTTCTATGTTTTGAATTTATAAAAATGGATTCCATATTTGGAATTTGGAGAAACAAATTTTGTAAATAAATAACTTTTATTTTTAGATCATATGAATAGTAACTTTAATAAATATTTTATTTACCATGGTTAAAGGGTAAATATGGTAAATAAGGGTAAAATAATAATATTATAATAATAGTAAATTACCCTAACATGTGTACTAAACCTATTGTATTATACATGTCCGACCATGGGAATCTTTGGGTCAATTTTAGGACCTCATGGAGCCACTTGTGTATGAAAATAACATTTAATTAATTTTAATTTAATGTTAAGGAAAATAAAACCTAAACATATATCTTTTAATTATTTTTTTATATGGGGTTATATAATTGATCTTTTTGACTATAAATTATAATTGTAAAATCAAAAAATATTTCCTAAATCATGGTATTTTTTTTATAAATTTTAGACATTAAATAAAAAATTTTAATTATGAAACAATGATGATGTAACGATTGCTTCATTAATAAAGGATTCAAATTGATGATATTATAAATGTAAAAATAAATTTATTTTGGTTATTTTGATTTCATACATGGATTTTTTGGATGATAGTTACATGTTATCTTTGTATCAGTTTATTTTTTCGAAGTAATCAAGTTGTTTTGGATTTTTAAAAAAGTCATGATATGAATAGTGTCAAAATTGTCATAATTCATATTTTAAAATATAAAATATTTTATTAAATATTATAAAATTCAAAAAAATATAATATTCGACCAAATGGTTATAATAAGTCTAAAATTTTATTAATGACTCTTTAATTGGATATTTTTCACGTTTTGGTAACTATTTTTATTCTCAAAGTGTTGAATGCTTGATAAAATGGTAAGAGTAAAAAAAGGTTAAATAGAATAATATAAGGATTTAAAAAATATCCAAAACAAGTACAATTATTATTAGATGATTTTATTTTTACTTATGTTTATATTATATTTGAATTTAATGAGTTTTGGACCTTTTGAAATCTAAAATCAAATTATATTATAATAATACTCTCAAACTTTCCTAAAGAGCCCCTCCTCCCTCTTATAAAAGGAAATCATCTGTAACCCTTAATCACACCTCTAAAGATCCCTTGGATCATCCAACCTATGCCAAAATAATCTCCCAACATACCCCTATTCTACCTAGAATCATTACCTTATGCATAAGGAAAATCAAGAAGGCCTTTAGCTTAAATAAAAAGGAGTTACCCGATTTGAGGTAATGTCTTCTCTCAAGCTTCTTTCATTTACTTTCCTTCTCCAATCCCACTTAACTCTATTTATTCTATTATTTTATAACAAAACCAGTATCTTCAAAATAGTAGTATGTTTTTATGATAATAATTCAACCAAAACTCACACACACCTCCATCTAATGTATTTAGAACATACTGTTCCTGTGGACGGCGAACTACTACCTCACAAAATGATAATTGTTCAATTATCACCTAATGCCTCTCCTGGTGACCATTAAGATGGAACTGTAATTATATATGATATTTATTTTATCTATATTCTTCTTTAATTCTGATTTAGAACATACATTAATGCTTTTCATGTTGTATAAATATGATAATTTCATTTGAGGAAGTGCGGACTAGAGCCCCTCAAAATGATAAGACTCATTCATGCTATACATATAACATATAAAGGAAGGAATTAATGAACTTATGTAACATATATAACATAGATATTATACTATAATTATAATATACCTATTTATCATTTTGTTTTCATTCTTTTAAATATGAAAAAGAAATGAAAGTATCGTTCATGCGTATGTACGACTTACCGTCTCCATGAACGATGCATTTCATTTATTACATCCAAATGCTGTGGACTATTATAAATACATATATACTGGATATATATGATATCTTAATCATGAATATTATTCTGGAGATAATGTAATTTTGACCACATAGACAATTTATAATTATTAGAAGTTTATTTTTGACTCAAGTTCCGAACATCGACAAATTGTCCAACATGAACTAAAATAATTGACTAATTGTTAATGAAAGGTAATAAGTGATATAAGAGGAATAATAAACTTAAAAATGGTTATTAATCAAGTATAAATTAACTTGTGTTTATTATTCATGAATATAAATAATGAACGATACAATTCAGACTCGAGGTAAGGGAACTTCTTAACCCAATTTCCATTATTTGGGTTTATCTTATACTTCTTGTTTATATCATGATATGATTACCTGAGAAATTAATTTTGATATATTATATTGTATTTATACTTTCTTCATGTGTAATTATAGTGAATACACATAATTGATCTATTTTTTTACAAAATGATCTTTGTAAGGGACTTCGTCTCAATCTCTTTTCATTGAGGCATGTTTTGATAATATACGCCTAGTTCTTTTATATGGTGTTTAATAAAACCCTTTGTCTTTTAAATTCATTAAAAGGGAATTTTTTACTACATATCATTTTATTAAATGACAAAGTTAATGTTTATTTTTTTCATGTATGTGGTGACAATGACCTTTCCTCCGCAGCAAACATTATTTGATATTTTCCTTCCTTAACAAGCCATGATGTTTTTAAATGAAAAATAAATACCATATACCCTTTTTACATATTTCGGTATTGAAAATGGTTTTTATAGTTGATATTACCACCACCAAATATATATTTTTATTAAAGGCACTTTTGTGAAAAAATGTAGAAAACCATATAGTACAACCCAACCATTAGAAACTATAACACATAACAAAATTATTAAAGACTAGCTTGAAACCACTTGACTTAAATTCCTTAAACAATTTCCAGGAAAGATTTGTTACCTTTTTTCCAGGTTCATCCCTGATAATGTTCTCTAAATGAGAAGCCAACTTACTCCATGCTCGCAAGAACTCCTCCTCAACAATTTTCTTGTTGTTGAAACCCCTGACTAGAATTAATTGTTGCTTGTCAATCCACCCGATTTGTTCCTTGTTCATGTCTGCTTGAATAAATCTTTCATTCATCCTTTCCGCAACCTCCCCAGAAGCACGTATGGGTATCTCCTTTTCTGCCATTTCTTCCTCGGATTGTAACAGCAACTCCCAAGGATCTTCCCTAATCACAACATCTTCTTTCGGCTCCACATGCATCCCTCTCACTCCTACCTTAGAAGTTGAGAATAGTTCCCTCTCTTACACCTCTTCTCCCCCTGCACCAACCATAAAAGTTCCTACCTCACACCATGGACCAAGGGTGACCACCAGTGTCATCTCCTCTGTGAGCAGTTGCATCTCCTCTTGTTGATCTACTTCATTAGGGGGTCATTCTCTTGCTTTGGATATTTGAAGACCAAAGCTTTCTGGATTTCCACTCCATCTACTAGCTGAATCTTGAGCTCCTTGCATGTCCCCCCATTTTTGGCTGACTGAGTCTCTATCGGTCTTGGAAGGTAGGAGTAGTCTTTGCGCCCCTTCGGATTCGGATTCCTAGAAACAATGCAGCACCCTGGGTCCCTTTTCTACTTATTCTCTTTCTTCCTTCTTTGGATGTGTAGATCTTTACCCACTCCTCCTAAGTAATTATCTTCAAAAAGATGATCATCACCCTCAGACTCCACCTCATATAGACCCTTATAAGTGCCCTCAGACTCGGACTCATTTATCAAGCATCCAAATCAGTTTCTAAGGTCAATGTAGGATAGAGTTCTCCTCGAGTTGGAGTCCTTCTTGGTATCCAGTGTCCTATGAACCGCATGTGAAGATTGCTCCCACTCACAGCCTGCCTTCAACTTGATCTCACCAGGAGACACCCTGCCAGAATTTCTGCTACTGCCTGTGCGCACCACCATGGAATACGTGCATGGAGCCACTACCCTAGAAAATGGACCTACAACATAAGAAACACCAACAGTCTCCCCTGGAGCCTGAGTAGGAGCATTGCTAGACACCAGAAATACTTCGTCCTTTCTACAGACGAGAGTGCCCCCTGCCATACTGCTAGAACTGCCAGCCAGATCACTCTTCAACCTTCTAAAAACATCCAAAACCTTAGGCCCCAGAGGGGAGGCCATAACAGGTTTATGTATCTTGTCTCCACCCGAGCACCTGATATCCTCTATCTCCATATTCCATTGAGCACAGCCAGAAGATCCTACACCGGTCACAACAGCAAGAGAATGACCCTTGACCTCCTGGACCTCCATAACAGTTCCCTGTTGACTCGCCCTTAACTTTCAGATCTCTAGGTTATGTACCAACCTCTTAAACTAAGAACAAAATTCACTCCATGATTCAAAAATGACAGACTTCTTATATCAGAATTCTTCCCCCACAATAATCCAGAAAGAGTCAATAGGTGCCTTTGATACATCCACTTCTATACAAACCCTCGGGGAGATAGGGTGGCTCACCGCTCGGGTTCGGCTGTCAGAACATATAAAATTCCCAACCAAATTTCCGAGCAACCGAAGGATGGAGGGATCTTGAAAAAGAAGTTGGAGTTCAGGGGAACTAACCCAAATCGCCAGCTTGGAAGGGTCTCTCTTCATGTGAAAGTCATATGACCATTTGAAGAGGAAGAATCGAGATCCATCACAGGAGCGAGGCGCGCTCGACCATGCGTGGATCAGATCCTCCTCAGAGGCGCAGCGAATCATTATATTTATAGAGTTGAGAATACCTACCATGACTTGCTCCTATAAACCCCATGATTCGAAAGTGGATATTACTATTTCAATATCTTGAAATTATTTTATGTGATTGCAAATGAAATTTTATGATTGAAATGTTGATATTTGCAATATTTTATGTGTGATGATTATATAATGGTACTTCAACATTTGACGGGTGGTTAAATGATAAACCAAATGAAGGGTGGCACCATGATAAACCAAGGATGGATGGTTACATTATAACCTCCAAATAATCGGGTATGAAAGTCGACCGTATAGATATTACATTTAGTGATATGTGTGGAAGTAGAGCGTATGGTTATTCCATTTAAGTATTTCTATGTCCCAAGTTACCTTTATATGCTATATATTTCTTTATATGGGCTTTAGGGTAATCTTTCGATTTCAAAAGTCTAAGCAATGAGATTATATTCATTGAAGTGTTTTTTTCTACTTCTTAAAGGTGAAATGCATCACTTTCTGATAAAGTATTCATGGTTTACTTGTTGTTTTGAAAATACAATAGTTTTCCTTATTTATGTATCCCTTACTAAGATTTTTATGCTCATCCCAAGTTTTGAAATGTTTTTCGTAGGACTTAAAGATGAATAGGGTCAAGGATGTGATCATGGAAAAGTCATACTATCTAAAACATGGAATTAGACATGTTTCTTTTTTTAAAGTGTATTTTTTATGAAAAAATGGATAGTGACTATAAGTGTCTAGTTATAATATTCATGTTGTTATGTATAAGTTATGAACTAATTATCTAAATCTCTAAACCTAAAAAGATCCTCCATGTGAATTATTAAGTTAATTTAAGATTATGTAATGTTTAAGGCTGGGGCCTAACAACAAAAACCTACTGGAACTAATTTTTTGGTTTTTTATTTTTAGTTTACTCGAACCACTAGAATCTCAAGTATATCATTATTTAGAGAGATATATACCTAATATAGAGAAATTGGATAGAGTTACTGCACGAATAAAACTTTAAGATAATCTATACTCTAGGTAAGGGTAACATGGTGGAATATTTCCTTAGTAAGAAGTCCCATTTTTATTTACTGGGTAGTTGGCCTTATTGTAGTTGTCCATGGTGTATGTGGGAGGAGAATATTACCTTTGATCAATGGTAGTAACCCCTCCACTCCTTCAGTGCATGAGGGAATACCAACTTGGAGAAATTGACTATGAGGTGTTGTGTGATACAATATTCATAGGATATGAATTAGATGTATTTTATGAAGGTGGGGAGAATTTCATCCTCTTAAGAGGACATATGGTAGCCCCAGTCACACTACGTGAGGAGGTGCTATAGTAGTTTCATACAACCTCCTTGGTGGTGAATCCTAGAGTGGTGAATATGTACAAAGTCCTTAAATATTAGTTTTAGTGTAAAGTAATGTAGTAAAGAGTTTCTAAATTTTTTTTCTCAACACCTCACGTTTTATAAGGTGAAGGGAGATCACCAGTTCCCAATGGGTTTGGCCAAATGACTTGGTGTTTTAAAGAAGAAGTTTGACAGTATATCAATGGTTTTTATGGATATTCCATGATAAATGGGGATTCATGGTTCTATTTCAGTGATTATTTATAGATTAAACAAGTCTTTTCATTTCATTTATATCATAGGGTATATTTCAATAGAGATCTTAGGGACACTTGTATGAGGAGAATATTATCTGGCTTCATGGGGTACCCTTGAAAATCCTCTCCAACAAAGACACACAATTTAAATCCCAACTATAGAGATGATTTTGGGTGGAATTTTGAACCAAGTTATAGATGAGTAAAACATTCCACCTTCAGAAGGATGGAAATAATGAGAACACTATTCATGTTCTTGAGGACATGTTCAGGTATTTCTTGTTGGACATCGCTTGAAGCTGGGAGAACAATTATCTCTTGGTGAAATTTTCCTATAAAAACCTTAACTCCACTATCAAAATGAATCCATTATAGGAATTTTATAATATACCTTCTAGGTCACCCCTATACTGGAAATAGTTGGGAGAGTCATCAATCATGGTGATATATCTGGTGAAAGAAATAGAAGAGAAGGTTTAGGTGATTCAATAGCATATGAGAACCGCTCAGAGCCACCAAAAGTCCTACATGGGATTTCAATGGAATCCCTTGGAGTTTTATTAAGGAGACCTTGTGTTCTTTAATGTATCACCTCAGTGCATATGGTGGATATTTGATCAAGGTGATAAGATATCACTGAGATTTATCAACCCATTCCAATTCTTACATAATGTGGGAGAGGTTTCATATTTTTGGGAATTTCCACCGTAATTGGATCATGTGAATGATGTATTCTATGTTTCATAAACAAGGTGATTCATGCACGAAATATTAAACCTCATTGAATGGGGTAATCTATACATCGAGGATGAAGCCAACTTTTCAAAGTAACTAGAGGTTCTTGAGGATTGGAAAGGGAGAACAATTCTTGAATTTTTTATTCTACTGGTACACATACTTTTTTGCATGAAAAACTCTAGGAGAATGCATAGGAGCATGAGACATCATACAGAATTAGTACCCTCATTATTTTGATGTTATTAAAAATTTTAGGATGGAAAGACATGATGCTATTGAGGGTGAAACAAATAAAATGTTTTTGTTAAACCATTAGAATATTTTAAAATATATTTCTGAGTTTAGTTGTCGACCCGAAGTTGTATTGAGGGTGTTGTACAACCTTGGTATTAATATAATAAAAATGAAATATTATTTATAGCTCTAACACATGAATATTTAATAATAATTCATTCTCTCTTCAGTGGAGTCTCAAATAGTAAAATTGAGGCTGAAGTTGAGTTCGGAACATGGGTTTTACCCTTGGGAGTTTATAATTTTTATCCACTTTGTGGACATAGGGATTTCTCCATCATTTCCAAATAAGTTTATTAAAATTTAATTTTCCTAATCTAATTAATATAATTAATTGTGGAAATTAATTATTAGAACCCTAATAATCCTTATAAGTATATCATACTCCAATCCTTAGGTTTAGATACACCAGTCCTAGGGATTAGAGAACTATAATTGGGGAAAGACACATAATTCAAGGAGGATATGAGAGTGATAATATAATTTTATCAGAATCCTCAAAAGCTCTGATATAGATTAATTTTCTCTAATGATAAAACCCTTGAATAAGTAGGTATTTTTTTATTTCAATATGTTTGTCATTTCCAAACATGGATTAACAAACTGTCTCACATTCTCAATATTTGTATGGCCATGTCGATTTATGATTTAAAATTGGTCTAGATTAATTTTTTGGATTTTTTAAACTGTTATTAATTTTTTCATACCTATGATCAAGGGATGGGGTTGCAATAGACATCGATGATATTCAATTTGTTTTGTGTTTGGTTTTATCCCACCATTCTTCACATATTAATCATCTACCATTGATTAGGTTTGTGATTCAACATTGGTGGTTCGATTTGAGGTGTGATCAAATATCCAAACTATACACATTTTTTGGATTCAATAACATAGGAAAAGGTGAGTGAAATGTATGTAAAGTGGTAATAGATCATGAATATAGGGAGGCAAAAATTTATTCTCAAGTAGTTATGTATGAGGGTGATGGAAATCTCTACAGGTGTTGACGAGCCTCATTTCTGATGATTGATGGGTGGAGGTTGACATCCAGTGGTGTTGCCTCCATTTTAAGGGCCTTATATGAAGATTTAGGCATGGTTGGAGGCAAAATCAAAGGAGATGACACAATTTCAAGGTAATATGATGAATAAAGTTTAAAATACTAGAATACATGACATGTAATTTATAATAAAACATTCTATATATCTCATTCAATGTGGAGATTAAGGTTTTATTCCAAGTTAAACATCACATGTAATGTGACTTAATGCACATGCTATGTGACCTATATTTTGAGAAGTAAGGTGTGTATAGGGAATACATACCAAATGTACATTTTTCCTTAGAATCCATGTAGTCTCTACTATATGTTGTGTAGATGGTCTTTTCATGCCATGTTGTGTACTAATACATGGATATGATACTTATTAGGGTGACACACAATGTACTCAATGGAACACATTATAAACTTCTTCTTGACTCACCGAGTAGCCATATATCCCTATGTAGACATAGATTTATATATGTGGTTAGTCCATTTTGAGTTTTTTTCCACATAGAAAAAAATTATGGCCTTATATTTTATATATAAAATATAGCATGAGGTGGTGCTAGAAGGCTGTTTTCGTTAAAATATGATATCCAATAATGGGGTTTGAGTTTGATTTTAAATGAATTTATAGGGTCCATAATCCCCTGATAGGTTCAATGATGGTAGAGCGTGGTACCTCATTTCTTACATATAGATAAGGTTGGAATTATATCCAACACACCAAAGGAAAAATCTTAAATCTACAGAGTTAGTACGCCCATGTCTCGAAGATCGGGAAGAAAATGGTCCTCTTCCTTAGGTTGGTACTCCCTCAACCTATTATACACCCATTAGTGAGGAAAATTTCCCCCACTTCTGATTGAGATAGGTTATATTTGGATACAAATTTTGTATGAATTGGATTTATGGAGTTTTATAAGGATTTCAACTATGGCTGTCTATTAATAATGAGGCATCTATTGTCATCTCTGGTTCTTATAATTTGAGAATATATGTTTTTTATCTACTCACCTATTTGGTGTTTAGGATACAATCGATCATTTTTATGTTTCTTTGTGGTTTTTAGGGCATCCTAATGGGTACGTATATACTCACCCATATATACGAATATTTTTGGTACAAGTCATGTATTATATATGTGGTAGTAAGTTTGGTGGGGATCTCAGTGGATTAGGACTTAGAGGGGATTAATTATACTTGGTGGTGGTGTTAGTAGGTGGTGTTAAGAATTAAGGGAATGAGAAAGTACCGTCCACTTATTACTTGTTAGGCTGGGTCTCTCTTTATGTTAGGCATGTATTTACCCTTTATATTATGCATTGTGTATTGAAATTCACTTGTGAACCTTAGAGGTTACTACATGAATTTATCACATTTGTTAGATGGTTCTGTTATTTATTTTCATTATTGTGGCATGTATAGAGGTGTGAATTATGTGTAGGTATTGTAGGATAAGGACTCCCATTTGATTATTATTCCTACTCGGTGATAGACCTTGGACCCTAGCATGTTGAAGGTAGTGTTGGGATGGAACACTCAGTTTACCACCACCTAGGAGGGGTCCTGATGGGCTAGTTGTGTCATGGTGGTTGGGTTTATATTTCTACAGGTGATCAGAGGTTTCTATGGGAAATGGTGTGTCCTTTGAACATTTCAGAAAGAATTGGAACTGATTGATTATTTTGACCCACTATAAAGGTTGAGTGAGACCACTTGTACACATTTTTTTACTGATTATGATTAGTGATCTATATTTGATGAAATTTCTGATAAGTGATTATAATATTTGTAACTTTGTAAGGAATTAATGTACATTGGTGTTTTATCATGAATGTAGGTCTTAATGTCTGAACCAAAAATATACATTATGTTCTTTACTTAGATCTTTATTTTTTCACTTGAATATTAATTTGAGTGTGTAGGTGAAATTTGACTCGGTATAGTGATTTAGGATGAGGTTATTCTTACTAAGTTCAGGTACATCATCATCAAGGGGTTCCTTCCAATCAAATAAGTTACAAAGATTTTTTTTCTATTTCTTAATTTTCAATGGTCACTTCTAGTGGATTGAGGTTCAACAATTATACCAAGAGACACCTACTATTATTTTATTGAAAAAATAACGTAATTCACCAAAAACTATCATATTTTGATCAATTTTCATTGAATTTCATAACCTGAATTAATCATTAAAGAACATGATGAAATCAGTGTATTGTAAAAATTTGTGTCCTTACTTCATCTGTTATCACACTAAATCATTCATTTATAGGATTGGTATCCTTTTTATTTAATCAACTGATGAAACCCACTATTGGAATCCCAAGAAAATTAGGGTGAGATAGGAAACCAACATGATCAAATTCACCAAAAAAATTCATTTATTCATGAAATCATGAGGATTTTTGTTCCTTGAATTTTTATTTACGAGTATCTAAAAAAATAAATGAAATTAAAAAATAAATAACAAAAGAAAAAAACTATAACTTCTATCTATCTCCAAAAATGTACAAATAAAAAGATCAAGATAACACCAAGAGACAGTCCCTATATTGATCACAAATGAGTTTAGAAGTACATGAGGTAGGAGAAAAAATGATTGAATAAATCACTCATAATCATCCAAACTCTACTCATAGTTTTTTTTATTGATATTCATTTAAATAAAAGTATTGTAAGTTGGTTCTAAAATAAAATCAATTTTTAAGGTGGAAAAAGGAGCTATTTTGTACTACTTTATTACCTATAATTTTACACATATAAAAACTATATTAATGTGGTAATATTTCTATTATTTTTTATAGAAACATGGTCCTTCAAGTTATACTTCATTAGACACTTTTATTATTCTATTTGGAGTTTTTTATACCAAGTTATGACCCATTTATTGATGGTAAGTCATTTATATCCATCCACAATTTTTCCAATTTGTATGATTCATTTGGGCTACATATTTTTAGATCCATTACTTCATATAATTGAATGAAATGAATCCATATAAATTTGAAATCCTAAAATAAATGATTTTTTTAATTTTAATTAGTTTCATCAATTTAATATCAAGATTACCGAACTGTTTTTTATCTTTGAAAAAATTAAAATAAGTAAAGTTTACCCTTTTAATATATTTTTACATAATGAGTGACAAATGTAATAATAATGAAAAAGGATTAAATGATAGTATATAAATCCAAAAAAAATTATAAACTACAATTTTATGGGTCAAAATATTTGATAATTTGTTGTATAATAATCCACATCCCCATGATTACCCCATATATTCCACTCAATTTTCCCACTCCCCTAAATTTATCCCCAAATTGTTGTCCTTTACGAGCTTCACACCCCCAAAACCCTTCCATGAATCCCAAAAGGTTAGAAATTATCCTCTAATACAATTATTTCCTTTATCATTTTTGGTCTCTAATTCATTTTATTTCACTAAAACCCTACTTTTCCCTGCTTTGAAAACCAGATATGCCCAACCCATATGGAGGCTGAAACTACTAGGTGTTTCAGGAACCCCTAGATTCCATCCAAATTTGAAATGATTCCTTGAAAATGATCAGTGTTTCATCGTATATCTAATGATAAACCTTATACATTCAAAACATAAATTACATCATCACCCTCACAATTTTTTACCCCAAAGATATCTTCCACACAAGGAACACCACCAAGAATAATATCAACTATATATCGGAATTTAATGGTTTTTTGAATGGGAATAACCATCCCATAATTACACGTTTTTAAATTAATATTACAACACTTACACCCCGGTTACCTTTTAGTCTAGTGTTTTATCATATTAGAAAATCCACGGAATAATAAAACTCACTACATTCTAATGAATTTACATTTTACCACTAAAAAAATTTCATTAAATGAGACACTTGATTCATTAAAGACTAATCACTATAAATTGAATATTTGATTTTGATATTATTCCTAATCATCCTAAAATGATGCAAAAATATTTAAAAAATATGGGGTGGGTATATAAATCTTAGTATAAGGTAAATAAAATGGAAGAAACTCATTAGGCTTTAAAACATAAGAAAACATCTGAAGATGAATCAATTACATAAGAGGATACATTGAAATCATATAAATTCATAAAAATATTCAATCATGAAATCAACTATAGTACTCATATAACTGGAATCCAAATATGATCATAAATAAAACTTTTATACAAGCATAAAAATAAGAGAATAATCATGAAGGTATATTGGATCATTACATTCATATAACCCACATTAACTCATAATAACTCATAATGTAATAACTTATCCAAATAATTACAATAACTCATAAAAGAATTAAATAAAGATTTAATTTCAACATCCTCTCTCTAGAGAATAAATCATTACCCCCTACACTAGGGGGATATATCCTTATCCAACCTATCATTATCTATAATGTCCAAGGACCATGATATGAATTAAACACATTAGAGATTTAATTTTAACCCATAAGCATAAACATCAAAGTTAAACCCAATAATTAAAATTAGATGTGTTATCTAGTTAATTATTGATAGGAAAATAGAATATAGATAAATAAAGTTAGTAGTTCAATATGAAGATTATCAATTAAAATTTCAATTGACATAGATGATAAAATTAATGAAAAATATAAATTCATATATAAATTTAGGATGAAATATAACTTGTATTTTAATTTTTTTTTGAAAAATAACTTATGATTAAATGAAATATAAAATATGGAGAAATATAGTAATAAGTATTTTTAAAACATGGAATAAGAAAACCTCTATAATAATCTATTAAATGAAAATAAAAGAAAACAGATTAAGAAAAATACCAAGTGAGATATATAAAGGATGATAGAGATAAGATTATATTCCAAACCCCATATATTGGACATAATAAATGGGTAGGGACATTAAAAAAACATGATATAACATGAATAATATGGATATAGAAGGTAAATATCCAGTAAAAAATAGAGGCAAACTCAAATAATAATACAGATTAAGAGAAAAACCCCTTACCTTAACATATGACTTGTTCAAATGTTCTCTGAATACATGTACAATAAAATTTATCTCGTTAAAATTTATTTTAATATTCTTACTCATTTAATTTATTATGACTCACTTATATTTATTTTTAACTTATTTCTTAGTTAGAGATGGTGGATATTATTCATAAAATTTTAGGATTTCAAATTGTTCCATGCTAGTTTTGACATGATTATTTTGATCAAAATTCTGGTTTTATGAGTTAATAATATACATAATGGTCAAGGTAGTTATATTATCATGTTATAATTATTTAAAATTCACTTGTTCATTCAATTGGATTTATGAGTATTATTTACAAGGAAGAAATCAACATCTAGATCATTTTGGGTAACTTTACTAATAATAAAGAGTTACTTTGTAATGATATTTCTATTGAATGTTACAATTATACGAAATTAATAATACTTAAATTATAAATATATTTCATAAATATTTATTAATCATTTTTTTAATCCCCTATAACTATAAATAAGAAACAAAAGTTGAACCATTCATTTCTGTGGTTGATCCCACCTAAAAATGGATATACTATGAAGAAGGAATGATTATAAAATGATCCATATTTTATTTTAAATATAATAAAGATGTATATATATGTCAATTAAATGATATTAAAGTTTTAAATCATATTCTAGAGTAGGTATATGAAGAATATTAAGAAAATACATAATGAAGATGACGATGCTCACATGAAAGAGTCGAATCTTCCCTCAAGGATCTCCTTTGTAATAGAACCTTTGGGAATTATTTTAATCAAAGGCTATGAAACATGTTTAATAATTATTTAATAATGAATTTGGGCAGAATATGAAGATAAAATTGAACTCTAGTTGTGTTTTTTGAAAAAGTAGGATGAACCGCCTTTTATATATACAATTTTGTGACATTTTCATGAATGCTCATTTCTTCAGGCCAAGAATTTAATTTTAAAGTGGATGTAGATCATAAATGGAAAATAAAATATATCATTTATCTTTATTATTATAAATATAACTCATTTTTTATGATTTAATATTAATTTAGAAATCATTTTTAATAAAAAAACCCCATCTATATGGTGTTTTCAGATTATTCTTTTAATTTGAGTTTAAAAATATCTAGAAAATTATGGAATTCAAGTTATAATATTTATAAATTTTTTTAATTTTACTTTTTAACTAGTAAAGTCTTTTATATCCTTATTCCATATTAATCTTATCTTTAGGTCACCATTTTTGACTTTTCATATGCTTTGTAAATACAGGGTCAACAAATAGATAATTTTATTGAAAAAGAATTAATTTAAATTGAATAGATAAATTTTATATGATATATTAAGTAAATTATCATGTAATAAACATTTCATAGTTTTATAAAATGTTATATATCATTTTAAATAAAAATATAATAATTGGTAGAAAAATTCTATTTGAACTCAAACTATTATTTTTAAAATATTTCAAAAGTTTTACTTAATATATAACCAATTAAAATTAACCATTTCAATTTAAAAATTATTTTTTAAGTATAATAAGTATTATGAAACATTACATACCATTATAAGGAGATCTATAACTTTCTAGACACATATTTAATAATGGATTTTAATGTTCCATTAATAATTGAACTCTAATTTTTATAAAGAATTCAAATCTATTACCCATACTATAAAAAATGGAATTGGGATATTGAAATATTAAAAAATATTGTTTTATATATCTAATTATATAAAAAGTCCATACATTTCTCATTTTTTCTAAAACATTCTATATACATAAAATAATAAATAATAAAATTCAATTTAAATACAAACTTATCCTTTCAAAAAGATTTTGAATTCAAATGCTTCACTCAACTTATAACCATATTGAATTTCAAAATCAATACTTTAAAGATTTTAAAAAATTAATTTGAATAAAAATATAATTTATAAGATTTACCAAACTTTTTTTAAAAATAAATAATGATTATACACCACATTTATCACTTATTGTCATAAATTTTTATTTATAATTTTATAAAAAATGTTTTCCAATTAATTTTGACTTGATTATTAAAAATATAAAAATACGTTTTTAAAAATAAAAATACTATTATTTAAACTTAAAATTTTAATGATAAACACCTTATATATTAATATTAATATATTTTTTTAAAGAACAAATTTTTTTTAATAAAAAACCTCATTCTTATTTCATAGCATCGTATAATTATTTATAATACTATCATAATTATAACTAGAAATCTAAATCCCTGAAATGAATATAAATATTATTTTTTAAATTATCCAACAATTACATAAATAGATAAAAATAAGAAATCATGTTTATAAAACAAATTTTTTAACACGATAAAAACAGAATCATTTTTAATATAAAATGAGAATAATAATTGATCACGTTACATTTACCCAATTGATCATGGGTATGTTAACTTTTATTTAAGGGATCACACAATAGTAACCCCAATGGTCATGTATCCGCTACTCGTAATGGCTATGCGAACGAATATGTAATGAATACCCTCAATATAATGGCTACGCCAGTTGTTATATTACACATCATTTTAATACATGTAATATTTCAAACTTATTTAGAAATAATTATTTTATGTAACATCCTAACCCGAGATCCCCTAAAACAAGGCCCTGAGATGGACATTCACATTGCCTCAGGTGCACCTCCCCGTAGGGAAGATTATGCCAACTAGATGTGAGGGTCTAAAGATAGTATGGTAGGGATATAATATCCCCATAATCAGAGTGAAATCAGTGTACATAATAATAAATCAATAGCAAAAGAATATTAAAAATATAACCAAAGAGAACAATAAATTTCAATTAATAAAAAATGAATAAAATGGCCAACATCAAATAGTTCAATCATCCATGTCCAAGTATTGCTATAATGTACAAGTAGTAGACATAAAAAAGGTAATACATAAAAAATACAGAACGAAGAGAAAATAAATACTAAAATGCTATCTATATGAGCTTTCTGAGCTCTAGTCTGATCTTGCGCTCCTTTGCTCCCATATCTAAGAACTACTTCATGAAATGAAAAGTATCAATCAATTTTGATCCAGAACTTGATCCTATAACCATGAGGTCTGTTTTGGGTACCCTAGTGAAATGGTTCCCTGGACAGGGTGTGAGATAAACATAATAGGAAACCACCAATGGTATCTATGAAATCATTTCTATGAGTATAAAATATAGAATCATACAGGTATATCAATGAATTATTAAATAAAGAACTCAAAAATAGTCAGACCCAGGTTACTCAAAGGACACAAGACCTACCATACCTACTTCGGCCTAAGTTAGAATACCCTTGAACATGAGTCAACATATATATATATATATATAGAAGTATATATATATATATAAATACGTATAGGTATGTATGTATATATCTTTACTATATATGTAGTTACACACACACATATATATATTTATATATATATCTGTGTGTGTGTGTGTGTGTGTATTACTAGCTAGGACCTGAGGCATAACTCCGGTTTCCTATATAATTATAGGATTTTTTATTTTAAAATAAGGGTCACCATTCCCATATATCATGTGGAATAATAATGGTATATATTAATGAGGATCATAATCATTATATAATTCCATCCTAAATATCATAATTAATATATAACTCCATGTTGGGTATCATGATTATTGATGAGATGGGTCATACCCAACCTCCTAATCAAGGGAGTATGTAACATCATGCCCAATAACCTTTGTTATATGAAACTCCAAGTCCAAAATCCTCGACTAAGGGAGTTTGAATCATAATTTCCACACCCCTAATAGAGGCCCCTGTATAATAACTCAGTATAAGGTATTCCCACTTTCCCTATGTGCCCATATCCTAGGAATTCCATAAAGAGGACCCGTCATCACTCAAGGAATAATGTACCTTCATTAATACATTACATTTATTATTTTCAAATACACTATGAGATAATCCATTCCATGTTTATACTTCTCATGATTTTTCAACTTAATTAAAATATAATTAAAAAGAGGACCATGTCCATAAGCATGCCATATCACAATTCAGTTATTTCATTTGGATTATTTCATTTATTAGTAAATTTAGAAGTCCATGGTAAGGTCAATGACATTTATCATCTCAAACATTTCCATTTATTTTCCCCTTTTTATTATAGAAGACAGGGAAGCTATTAAATGGTTTTAATATAAAACAATGGCATGACATACATACCAAGTTCTTCATACTCAAAATAATTATCCCTTTCAAGAGGGTTTATTTGTCACAACTCACAATGTAATCAAGAGTAAGAAATGCATTATAATTATAAGAATTTAAAATAACACACAATGAGGGTGATTTAATTACCTAGATATGCATAAGTCATCTAATAAAGAAGCACACCTGAAAGTGTGGTTCAACCGAAATTAGTTTTTCATGATCCAAATAAAAGAGAATGGGAAATATATTTTCAATGGTATTGATCCATTTCATGTAAACTAATGGATCAATTGAACTCCTAAAATAAGGTATACATTAAATCATGAATAAATTAATATAATGTTGTTCCCTCCTATTTTAATTTTGATGTTTATCATAATTCATAGCTTGAGAATGTTGTGCTAAAATTAAAATGAGATTTTTCATTCCATCTCCCAAAACGTTTGGTTGTTCAAGAGAAAAATCATTGCATTTTATATCACATTTAACATTAAAACAATTACTTTAGGTTCGATCCATTGACTAAATCCCAAAAGCATAGTGTAGGAAATAATAATCATAGTCGGGAACTATATAACCATGAAAAATCATTTTTTAGATGTCAAAATCCTGGAACCTTTTTAATCAATGAAACCTTAGGCTTAACCTGATTCATTCATGGTTATTATTATAATACTTTAAGATGGTTTGTAAAAAGTTTTTTAATTTCAAAAACATATCCCTTAGGAGTGTCAAATTATTTGTCCAGCAAAACCTAATTTCATGCGCCAGGTGATGATTGAGTGAAATCCCAATGTGTTTTTTCATAGTTATTTCACCTAGGTACAACTATTCAAGAGCCACATATACTTATAGTATTCAGATAGGGATATAGTTTCTTAGAAACCACTCACTCAATCCTTCCCTAAAATTCCAATACATTTTCCTATATTTTTAATTATCCTTAGGTTTCTCAGTAATGTTTTCTCATGATTGTTTCCAATGGTTAATTAAAACTTACTCGGATAAAAACAATAGTGACATAAGATTTTTATACATAGAAATCACATATTAATAGGTGAATATTCATTAATAACAATAGAATTTAATCTAGAATCACATGGTTCTTGTGCCTTTGGAAACATGGATACATAAATAACTAGCTCATAAGTGACCTAAATCATCTCCCAATAAGTTCTTCATTACTAGCACACTTCTTAGACAAATCATACATAATACCTTTCTTCATAACCTGGGTAAAGGAAACATAATAAAGGGTGATCTTAGATTCTCAATAAGGGTAAATAATGGAGATATCAACATAACAAGAGCATAAGGGTATGAGAAAATGATAATAACATTTTTAAACCATACATAGTATATCATGGATCATAAAATTGATTCATGGAATAAAACTTGGTAGTTCATAAAACATGAATCATAAATGAATCAAATAGCATATTCCATCAAATAATTAGATTATTATAAGGCATATATATGTGGAATACACAAAAGAATATAAAATATTATGTCAAGGTTACCCACCAAGAAATTCACAACATGTTAGGAATTGGATAACCACATGTGTACCTACTTAGGGATTGGAATAATCTCCAAAATACCCTCTTTTGGGCGTGAGATAACTTCTTATGTACCCACTTTTAGGCTTGGTATAACCTCATATGTACCCTTTAAGCTTATAGAACATTAATAATTATCCATTAATTTATTAGGGATATATAATTACTTTCCCACCTTTCATATAATAGATATAATAATTATGTGGTCCAAAAGATCATAAAAAATTAACCATATCATAACCCATGAAAACAAAACAAGTTTCTTTAAAATTTCATTATAGAATAACAAGTGGGAAAGAAATGGGTTTCATAATAATTTTATCAATTCATCATAGAATAACCTATGGAAAATGAAGAAGTTTTATAAACATATCTTCATCATAATTATAAACCATATGGAGAATAATAAGGATGGTATAATTTTATAATATCCCCAATTAAAATTATGAAACATCAAATTATTTAATCTTACATGGAAAATTATTTTAAAAGATAACATGGAATTTTTATGGGGGAAAATATCCTTTCCATTTTAAAATAACTTATTTAAAATATAAAAATTTCTTAGATATTAAAGAAAAACTTTCTTTAAAAATATCCTTTGTAACATATGATTAAATATTTAATTTATTGAGTTGTCATGATTGTGAGAAATTATGTTTGGTTCGTACATGTTAAAATTAAGATTCCTTTCACATTTTCAGTAAAAAGTCAAAAGTAACACATCCAAAAAATGAAAAAAAAGAATACATTCAAACCATTTGTTAAAATTTTAATCATGTGTACAGATTTATTTATAAAATCATTGGATAATAGTAAAAAATTCCTTTTAAACCTTTTAAGAAAACATGGACATGGAAGAAAAATGATTTCTGACTGAAAAGAGAAATAATGCTTATTTTTTATTGAAAACATTCATTTGGTATCATTAGTTCTGAAAGAGATGAAAATTAAAGAAAATATTTATTCTATATAAATAACCATAATAGATTAAAATTCATGATTTTCTTGAGAGATATGTTATAATATTTCCTCATCGGAAACTTAATCATGAACAATTCTAATAAACAATGAAATGGTAATGTAAAACCCTGTCCATTTTGGTAAATTTTGAATTACAATCACCAAGAAAGAAAGAAAATTACATAAATATATATATCACATAATTTCCATAATAATAATCAAAAAATACTTTAATGGGTAGTATATACACTATGCAAAATAAATGAATGGTGAATACCACATATGTCCCAAGGAAATAAAAGGGAGATGAAAATCCCTTAACTCAAGTGTCGAATTTTTTTATAAACATTCCAAATTACTGGATAATAAATATATTATTATAATAAATATATTATATAACCATAATAATATATATATACACCATATATTATTTTCTTATAAACTTTTATCACCCATTTATTAACAATTATTTCTTAAAATCACTATTTTAGGTGATAACTACTTTGTTTCTTCTGTATATTTTGGTTCATTAATTTTTCTCCTTGTAATTTGATTATGGTTCCAAAATATCCATAATGTTAATAATTATATAAATATCATATATTATCATTATATATATGTTTAGATTCATCCATAAAAGTTATATATGGGTAAATGATTACACTGTTCATGAAGATGGTTGGTCGTACGTACGCCAGAATGCTATTTTGATTTTATCGATGGATGAAAAAAAGATAAATATTAATTATAATTTATAGAATAATTTTTATATCACATATTTTATATATTTTATTTAATTATACCCTTATTAACATCAATGTAAAGAAAATTAAAAACATATCACATGGCTTCGTGGAGGTGGTAGTCCATACATACACACGAGCGACGTTATTATTTTTCAACAGATTAGAAGGTAGAAAGTTATATATGATATTACTGTTATATAAGTATAATTTTTATATAAGTATCATTTATATAATAAAAATAAATAATTATATCCACATTTGATAGTTGGTGACGGAAAATGAATTACACCAGTTTGCGAGGTAGTAGTCTATTATACACACGATCAACAACTTTGTTTCCCATTTGATTGAGGAGGAGATGGATATAAGTTATGATATTAACATAATAAAATATTAGTATATGTAATATGCTTGTGTTATTATTTAATAATATTTTAATAGTACTTGAAGGAGGTGGATGAAGAAATAAAATAAAATACATTGTAAAGAGTGATACATTTTCTTCAGACAACTACTTTAGGTTAGAACCAAAATCCTTCTTAAGGGGGTTTCCTAATCAATGAAAAGACTATAGGAAATGTGTGGGAAGTTAAGGAATGGATTTTATTATGGGTTTTATGAAGTAAAACTCTTTTTATTTGTGAATAAGAGAGGCTAGGGGTATCCCTTTATAAGTGATGGGGGGGGGACACAACTTGGGAGTTTTGAAAAGAAATAGTTATAACCATATTTTACACACCCAAAAAGGATAAAAATGGATCATTATCCAACCCTAGATTTTATAATGTCTAAATATATCCATAAAATAAAAATTGAACAAGTTTTTAGGTCATTTGAAACCTTATGTTTTTATTTTAACATCCGATAAAACTAATTTAAAGTTAACCACAACAATTAATTTTTACTAATCATTATGAGAAAAAATAAAGCTAGAATTATTATATAGTATTAATTATTCTGATTAAAAATATGGAATATATTTTCCAAGACTCAATTAACATAAATGGTATAATTTATTTTTAAATTAAACTCACAAATGCGATGAAAAATCGGTTTTCCAAAGAAAAAGATTCCATAATTAAAGAAATTATTAATATAAAAATTGAATATGAAATTGATTAAATTACCTAAATTGGATTAAATATAATATAAATCAACTATTTTTACTCTTAAAACTATCTTAAATGACATGTAATGTCACGAACCATCCCTCGGGGCCCCTGCCGTGACTACACCAAGCCCGCCTTCCATAGGCCAGGGGCTGGCGACCAGCACCGAAGGCGTAATTCCCTAAAACCGGGAAGGTATTGCCTTTATAACATGTAAAAACACAAAACCAAGCAAACCTCTAGATATGAACACAAGGTAAGATGAATAGTAAAAAGAGTGAGTACAGTAAGTAAAGGGGCAAGAATAAAAGCCCAACTGGAAAGTACAAGAAACTGAAAAGTACAAGTAAACTAGAACAGCTCCTATGAACACCCACCAAGGATCCTACCTATAGTGTATGTAAAGCTATTGAATGAATGTCTATGTGGTATGCCTCTTCTAATGTCCACCTTCGAGCTTCCTCCAGTCCTGGTACTCTCATTCTCAGTCAGCGTTTTCCGGCATCTGCACCAAATACAACAAGGTGCAGGCATATCCCGTGCAGGGGTCAGTATAACAATACTCAGTAAGGACCCCGAGACCCTCAAGGCCTCACAAAATCCACCAAGGATAAACCACACAACATGTAATCAACTAACAACCCTACTTAGGTATATGCCCATACATATACCTAAGTTATCAAATATACCCATCTCAATCATGAGGAAACACAGAGTCCAACTGAAAAGCCCAAAGCTCAACTGTTCCACAAAGGAAGGAATACCATGAAGGTAAGTACCACATAGGTAGGCCACACATAAGAATACCACCAAGGTATTTCCACGATGTAAAGTACCACACATGTACACCACATATAAGAATACCACAAAGGTATCACCACGACGGTAAAGACTCAGCTCATACCAGGTATAACTTAAGGTACGGTAGTAAAGATGACTAGATGTAACTACTGAATCATCTTACCCATTAAGAGGCAGACCCACGTAGGATCCTAAATCATCATTATACCCAAATAGGATGCCAAATCATCATCAGAACCACATAAGATCGTAGTACATCATCAGACCCACACATGATCCTAGTACGACATCACACCCACACAAGATCGTAGTACATCATCAGACCCACACAGGATCCTAGTACATCATCAGACCCACACACGATCCTAGTACATCATCCGACCCACAAAGAATCCTAGTACATCATCAGACCCACACATGATCCCATAGTAGTCCCACATGGATTCCTAGAGTGGATCCACGTGGGATCTTTAAATACATAACCACAAAGGATCCCTTTATCATGTTTCAGCCAGCTACAGGGTTCCGGCACTAAGCTTGCTTGTCTCCGGGAGGGTCCTATAATCAAGCTATTGGTTGATACTTCAACTTCCACGAAGTCCTACAAAGATGTATCCCAAAGGACCACCATGTAATAGGGGTCTCAATGCAAGAAACAATGCGTCAATCGGACGCAGGGTCTGTCAGTTATTAGCCTTTTAGTCATGAGGGCCCGATTGGATTCGTGATTGATCCAAACCTATTGTACCTTAACTTTATCCAAATATCTAGTGGGGTATACCAAAAGGATTTTCTCACTCCAAGGATTCCGGTGCCGTAGACGGTTCGTCAAACGGACACTCGAAGCCAAAGTTATGGCCAAAAGGGTGATTACGGTAGAAGTTTGTCCGAGTCTGGCCAAACCCAGTCGGACTAACCTGACCCGGCCTGGGTTGACCCGACTCAGTTTGGGTCGACCCGACCCACTGGGTTTGGCCTGTCCCGTGTTGGGCAGCCCGGCCGCATGTGAGGGGGGGGGGAGTCGCGCGCCCCCCGCTCCTATCACTACGTGACCGAAGCCTATCGGTCACCAGGAAGCACGTGGGACCTACCCTAGGTCCCGCTTGGTCCATCTCGACTAGCTGAAATGGCCTCCCCTTCTCCTCCTGGAGGCGCGTCATGTGCTTCCCCTCCGCGGGCGGCCGAACGCCGGCCACCTTCCGCCATCCATCTCGGCCAGGCGGGCTGCGACCCCTTGTTCCGACAACGGCGCGTCGTGCGCCGCCCCTCCACAGTTGGCTGAACGCCGGTTGAATGACGAATGAATGCCGGACAAATGCCGGCTGAATGCCGGCCGAACGCCGGCCGCCCTCTATCCACCATCTCGGACGACAAGCCGCAGCTCTTCTCCGGCAGCGCGGTCGCACCACCGCCTTCATCGCGGCCAGCCGTGGTGCCGACTACCATTACCAAGACCCAACAGTGTCGGTCGTCATCCTCCTTGATTGTGAAGAATAAAAAATAACCAAAATATTTATGGAGGGGTCGGTCCATGTTCGTTTGGCCCGTACCCTCCGCGTTAGAGCGGTAGTATGAAGGACAAGGGAGGTGATGCAACGTGAGACAAAAATTAACGTTGATCAATCAAAATCACACCCCTAACTCAGAGGTTTATTGACGTCAGTGAGGAGGGAATGTTAGACGTTGGTTCGTCGATGTGTCGCGAGATGAAATCGGTGAAGGTGAATAGGGTTCCAACGATCACCACTACCGCAACACGCTTCTGAAGTCAGGCTTGTGCATCATCCTCTTTCTTGATTCTGAAGAATGTTCTTCGATGGAGATAGAGTTCTTCGTTTGGAAGAGAAGTTCTTTATTGGTGGATGAGTTCCTCGAAAGTTCTCCCAATTCCTCTCTTTCCCCAACAGTTTCTCCCCAAGCCAAAAAGAGGAGCCAACCCAAACAAAATATGTTTTTAAATTTTAAATTGTTGGCATAATTAAAGTTTGATTTAATTAATTAATGTAAGGTGGCATAATTAAAGTAGAAGAAGATCAAGAGACTTCCCCACATTAAAGAGAAAGATTAAAGGGGTCAGGTGGTCCCCACCATTGAATTGAAATTGGGGGTATTAGTTTGCATGGTCCCCACATCCAGAACCCATGTAGAGAGGTTTCAAAAATAAAAATGTTAATATTTCTACTTTTCTATTCCTCCACGAAAAAGTGAAAAACTATCTTTCACCCTCGACCTACTGTGGTCGAGGTGAAGGTCTCCTTAAGAGAATACTGGTGGTGTGAGTTCAACGGTGTCCTTATATTTTGATTCTGAGCACCGGTTCAAAAGTTACAAAAACCCGCTTGTTGACGCTCCTTTCATCACATAGTCTAAAGATTTGAAAAGGGGAATATCTGAGCTAAAAGTGATTCAATATTTGGAAAAAACATCAAAAATTTAAAAAGGAAGGAATAAGAAGAATGTTTCACAATGATTGCGCAAGTTCTACAATGGTTTCACAAGTACACTTGCGCGCCGCAATGTTCGCGCAAGTACACTTGAGCGCCCTAAGTGACAACTGCCCGGGGTCTTCTCCAGCCTATAAATAGACCCTGTGGGCCCCCCATTTCAGGGAGGATTTTTTTCCAGAAACTCAGATTTGATCTCCCGGTGCCCTAGTCCCTTCTCAAAGCTTCTGAAACATTTCTACGGCAATTTCTTACCTAGAACGGAAGATATAAAGAGGGGGAGGAAGGCCTAAGTGTTGAAACTCATCAACACTTGCGTGCCTGAGTGGCCAGCCCTTAAGGGAAATGGTCACACTTGCACGCCACCTAACTACATCAATAGAACTTGCGTGCCACTCTTTTGGAAGAACCTCAAGATGATTCTAAAGGCTTTAACCAAGAGTCGCTCAAGTATTACCCTGCTGGTTCACCATCGCGCAAGTATACCTGCACGACTAGGACTTGCGCGCCCACGCAGTACCTGCGCGCCTGCCAGGACTTGCGCGCCCCTATCTTTTTGGGTGCCTTTCTTTCCCATTTAACCCCTCTTAGACCATTCCACCTCTCCTATTCAAGATTCAGTCTTCAAGACACTCTTCAATACGATTTATGGCATGATTTCTTGATTTGACTTCCTTATTTGAAAGAAATTCTGTGGAATATCTCCGAAAACCTAGTGATTTACACATCTTTATGTCACTAAAGATTGAGATTTCATTCATTCAACATAATCCTCTAAGATGAGAGAACTCATTAATTTGGGCATCCCCCTCAAGACTAAGCCCCAACCATAATTTCATTAACCTAGGCCTCCTTTTCAGGAGTAATCCCCAGTCTCAAATTTGGGCATCCTCCTCAGGAGTAAGCCCCAAGTCCCTTAATTTTTCAAGTCTCTTAACCTGGGCCTCCTTTTCAGGTGTAAGCCCCAGTCATAATCATTAACCTCGGCCTCCTTTTCTGGAGTAATACCCAGTCTCAAATTTGGGCATCCTCCTCAGGAGTAAGCCCCAAGTCCCTTAATTTTTCAAGTCTCCTAACCTGAGCCTCCTTTTCAGGAATGAGCCCCAGTCTTAATTTCTCTTAACCAGTCCTAATTTACCTTTGATCTGGGATTCCTTCTGAGGAGTAAAAATCCAATAATAATTCCTCTCCTAATTTGGGCCTCCTTTTTCAGGAGTAAGCCCTAGGTTAGAGTATTCAAATCTCCATAGAGCACATATACCTTTATGGACCATGTTCCTGGATTTCTTCCCTGAATTAAATCCTAATCTTCATTTATCTGGGCAGTCATACATACATAAGTCCCACATTATTTCTTATGATTGCATCTTTCGTGGAACAATTGTCTGATTTTTTACCAATACCTCTTGTTTCTCACACCGAGCATGACTCACGTGAGTTTAGAGTGTAAAATTAATTATGACATCCTTCTTTGAGCCATCAATCATAAACATCATACTCCCTTACTCGAACTACGTGGGTTTTGATTCCTTTTCTAAACAAAGTATATATAGGTAGCCCATCTGCGGGTTCAATCCCAACTCTGAAATAATTCATGTCCTTATGAATGACAATAAACTTTAAGTGCCCCATTGAGTGGCTTTAAAACCAGTATGGTCATTATAATGACTAAGATACTTTGTACATATCAAAGGATACCATTGACTAAGAATCTCTAACAAATACAGATGATTCTCTATCAATGAAGAACCTCAAATACATATAAAAGATTCTCTAAATTTCCTACATATCGATCATTGATTGTCAGATCTAAAGGAAATATCATTTTATACTTGGTAATGTAATAAGGATTCACAAACATAACTTAATTCTATAAAGGGAGTCCCAGAGTAGACAATAATTCCCCTCAAAAAATGTGTGATGAGTCTGAACTCCCATCCTCTTGACCAATGCAAATTCCTAAGCCTCATCAGTCCACAACTAATGAGCGTCTACCTTTGGAAAGTAGGTCCAAATGGATGTGGAATCATTGGCTGTTTCCAGTTCTACGAAAAAACCCATTAGAAACCGATTGGAATGTTTGAACCTTCAATCAAGGAGGTCATCCCCGAATTCCGAGGGAAACAAAAATGGTGAACCCGACATGAATCCTTAACCAAGTGAAAATGATGTTTTACCTATTTCTTAGGCCCCTATTTAAAACTCAATGAGAGGTCCAACAAAAACAATCATTGACATATGTTCTCATCCAATAGATGTATTGGCTGAATTTATCTTGATTACATCTCTTATATCAAACAGGAACTCTTTTCCAAGATCTTCTGCATTTCTAAAATGACTGCTCTCAAGTTCACACCTGTGAATACTACTGTTGAAAATGCCACTGCTGCTACTCCTGCTGGATCATCGTCCACTCTGAGGATGATATCACCTACTCAGCATCTTTAACGCTGGGTATCAAACGCGCTGGTTAAGGAGTACTGTCAACATGGTACCATTCCAACTCTGGAGGCTTCTCGACTAGCCCTCCAAGTGAACAACTCACACCGGTCGTCCAGACAATGACGACCAGTGATCAAGAAGCAGGCGGTGCTAACCACCGTCTCTAACCATTTCGGGTCGTTATCCCTAGAACACAATCACCATTCACTCCCATATTCTGGGGAGGTGAATGAGAAAGTCCCTCAGGGCCTTAATTCAAAGAACCAAGATTCTTTCCTGAGGGCTCCTACCAATAATCGCCGCCAGACTCGTGTGGCAGTGCACCCTCAACATGATGAAGGTACCGACTCCAGGCATTTGGCTCAGGTTACTCGAACCTGAGCAGGCAAGACGAACCACTAGAGGTGAAATCCATTCAACATTGGGCATGTTCTCATATCTTCCATCTCCGTAGAAGTCCACCAACCTAACTTGGTGGCAAGCAATGAGCAGACACACACACCTGCCTGTTTTAATTCTGCTGTCGAGCAGACTCGTCTGGCAGCATCACACCAATCCCACCAGGCAATTCCGGTGGAGTACTATAGGCAGGAACATACACCTGTTTATACGCCATCAGTTAGTCAGTAGGCTCGTCTGACTACATATGATGGATCTTGTCAACCACGTTCGGTGAAGTGCAATCAGCAGGCACATACCCCTGCTAGTATTAATCAAGCCTACCAACAGTCTCGCTTGGTAGCATTCGGAGAAGCCAGTCGGAAAGCTCTGGCGAAAAATAGGAGACAGAATCAACTCTCTGCCCCTACACTTGAGTACTGTCAGGATTCACTGACAAGAAAAGGAAGATAGGAGCAGGAACATACACCTACTCCAAGCACAGAATGGACGTATATCCCCGTTTCGGCAGATGAAGTCACCAAGCATATTCTATTAATGGTGAAAGAGCAGAAGAAAATCCCTACTCATATTCTGGATGCTTGAGAGGATATTATAACAGCTTCAGCGGAATCTCAGGGAAAGAAACATAAATCTATCACTACCAGTAGAGTGACACATCAACAATTCACTCCGGAACAGACACACACATCTGTTCCAGTCCAAGAGGGTTGTGGGGGTATACTACCCCATATCATACGGACAACCAAGTCAGGCACATACACCTGATTTGAGTGGAGATCATCAGCCTAACTTGGCCATCTTTCCTGATCAGGCACATACACATGCTCAGAGCATCCACTTTCGTCAACAAGTGGTTTCCAAAGCGAGTAAGAAGGCTTCTAAGAAAAAGACCCGCCCAACACAGTCATGAGATCAAGAGCCAATCTGTAACAAGGCCCTGCTCGATGCTGGTGTTCTTGAAGCCCTCAGACAGTTATCTGTTGGAATTCAAGATTCTACTCCCTCATTTCCCAATAGTGGGAACATTAATTCTGAAGGTCTTCAATAGACACATCCTCATGAAGGCTTGCTTCATGACAATTCAGTCGATCTTGAAGTTTCATCTTCAAATGAGAGCCACAAGAACCCTCGGTGTGGTCAGAAGACCAAGGAGCCAGAGATATCATCTTTTTTTGTAACCCATTATAGTGGTCCTCCCTATGATGATGAATTTCGCTACGAAATTCCTCTCCGCAGTAGTGATGCACATTTCCCGGAAAATGCTCTAGTGGACAATGTAGTGCCGAGAAATCCCTGTTATCTTGAGGCACTTGAAAATGAGAAACCAGTCATGTCTGATGCTTCATCACTAACAGGTGAAATACTTTCTCAATCAGAAGATAGCCCAGGGTGTAGGTCATTCTCCGAACCACCCCTAAATCATGCATCTTCTAGTTTGATCAATGATTTCTCTACCAATATTGTTGAATCCGATGAAGAAACAAGGAAACACCAACTCTGGTCAAATCAGGTAGAATAATCTTCATTGAATGATAAAGAGGAAATGCTGAACATTAGAAAAAAACTGGAGAAAGGTGAAGTGCCAGTCATGTTTTGGCCTCTGGCTGACTCTCAGTATGACATTCCAGAAATGTTGACGGAATATGGAATTCATGATATTCGTCTCAATATATGGAAAAATCTTTGTCAATTGAAAAATAAAGTATTATCTTATGATGAATATGAAAATAATCTTAAGATAATAGAAGGGTTACAACGTTAGATTGATTTGGCATCTCTATCAGTCTCTCAATATCCGAAGGATGAAAAGTAGCAGAGAGACCTTCAACGTTCATGCCTTGGCGCACTAAGAAGATTGGATCAGTTAATTGCCAATTCCCCATCTAGAATTCATGTCAGAGGATGGGGTGTTCATGGAGCACTACATTTCATGGTGCTCTCCAGTCAGCAAAGCCCGCCGAAAATGGTCTCATGCAATGTTATTGCCCATGGCCGGCCACAATCAATGGGCTTTGTTTGTAATCAAAAGCTTTCCTAAGAACAGGCCACAACTAGTTCCTCTCAAAATCAAGAATATAGAGAACAAGTTGTTGAATTACTCCTGCATCAAGAAAATGAGAGTATTGAACATGCCTCTCTTATAGAGAAACCACATCATCAAGTGACAGAAGTGTCGGAAATCATCCAACGGTCTTTTGAACTAGGTGATAAAAGTGGATACAGGTTAATGCATCTAGCTAATTTTCGGACTAAGGTTTGCAAGATCATGAGAGCTTTTAAGAAAGTCTCAGACATGGCATATCAAGAGCCACCCCAGCTTGCCAGACTCGAGACTCTTTTAAACCAAGCCTCAAAATCAACAAATAGGATTCGAGGAGTTGAGCGGGAACAACAGGAATAGCCCCAGTCCACCAGACTGGGGACTTTTTCAAATCATCAATCCCCTCCTCAGAGAAAGTCGGTCTTTTCTCGATTGGGGAAGAATCCTCAAGAGGAATGAAGAGCCAAATTATCAGGAGATTCCATACAAATTACAGTTCGTCAAGAAGTTCCTGAGGGATCAGATCAACAAAAGGCAATGTCTCATCAAAGACATGGAAGAAGACAATATCACAGAAATGCTGATAGAAGGGATGTGATGCGTTATGCCTCAATCAATGTCATCAATGTCATTGTTGCAGACCCACCAGATGAGGCTCACTCAGGGGACTCAGATGAAGAGGTTCCTGCTCAAGAAGATGTACACACCGACACAAATGAAGAAGGTGTGCGTACACAAAATCAAAGGGTTACTCAGAACCTAGGTAATCCTTCGAGTAACCCACTTCCCCCTCTCCTAAAAGGATCCAACAAAGGGAGGGGAAAAAAATTAGGTTACATATCCTTCCTCTGGAGAAGGCCAATCGCTCTCACTAGAGCAAAGGTTTGCACAAAAGGAGGAAGAAATGAAGGAATTAAGAAGGTTGAATTCAGAACTACTTCAGAGTAGTCTTCTTATTAATCATGTTAGAGTCAGTCAGCCAAATTAATTTTTTGAAGCTACTAAGATGGATCAAGAATATCCTCCTCTATGAGTACACCTTCATAGTTCTAATCCTACGGGTCAAGTGCAACAACAGTTGGAAGTGCTACCATTAGTTGTAGCACCAACCACCACATCTTTCCAAGATCCAGTCATAGCACATACCCAAGTCCAAGTTCAACCGGATGTTTCTCAAAAGTTAATAACTACCATTGAGTCATTAACAGCTCGGTTAGAAACTATGGAAGGGAAGTGTGCATAGGTTCAACTGGGAAAGAAATCTTACCCTAAATGGGTAGATTGAATCTCTCCCCCATCAAATTTTGGGAACCCTATATTCCCTATTTTCAATGGATCAGGAGATCCTGAACAGCATTTGACGCATTACGTGTCTTGTTGCGATCCTATGATGGGAAGTCCGGAGTATCAAGAAGCAGTGAAACTCAGATGCTTCGTGCGAACCTTGCAAAGACCAGCTTTTGTCTGGTATACAAGCTTGAAATCCCGGTCAATTACCAGATGGGAAGATCTCCGTCAACGATTTCTTCTTCAATTCAGCTCAACTTTTCCAAAGACAACAGTTTTTTATCTTAAAAACTATAAGCAAAGGGAGAATGAAAGGGTATCAGATTTCATTGCTCGTTGGAAGGGATTAACATATTCCCTAAGCTTAGAACTCCCTCAAGAGGAATTGTTTCCAATCTGTGTGGCCAATTTTCATGACGAATTACGCACGCCGTTGATCCCTGTGAAATACACAAGAGGGTTTCTAGACCTTACTTAAATCACTCAGTAGATTGAAGATTCCCTTATACAGGCTAAGGATAAATCTCGTGTAATTCCATCTGCTCCAGGAAGGAGAATTGGTAAAGCAGAAACTGCTACAGTTATGCTTAAACAAGCACCTATACATGTTTTTACTTCAAAAACTTCATCTTCTCGAAGGGCTCTACCTCTTGACTGCCAACAACAAAGGTCGTTTCTTCCAGATGAGAAAATAGATCAAAGACGAAAACAATTTGAGGATCGGAAGAGAAAAACATACTCTTTTCGAAATGAACAAGTTCTTGGTTACTTCATTTCAACTCTGGAAAATAATCTGGTTCAATTGTCAATGCCCAAGAGGCCAAACAAGAAAGGAGATAAAGTCCGTCCCAATTATTTCCCTTTTCATAAAATGTTAGCGCATCCCATCCAGGAGTGTTTTGTCTTCAAAGATCTCCTGAAAAAGATGGTCGACTTGGGACAAGTCAAACTGAAAGGTTCTTTAGCTCAGGAAGTATGTGTTACTACTACAGTTCTAGAGGAGGAAGGCGAATGGCAAGAATTCAAAAGAAAAAATTCACAAAAGTATGTTGATTGGATGGTCAGAAAGACAATCAATCGAACTCATGCTATTTTGCGAACACAATTAAATAAACCGATTGTGTCTTATGCCATAAATGTAGCGGAAAAACCCTCTTCGTCAGAGGGAAAGTCCTCAAAGAAACGACATGATTCAAAGAAAGAAAAATAATCAGAAGAAGATGAGTATGTGTCAAAGCCTAAATTGTATTTGACTCTGGAAGAATTCTTGCCATCTACTTCAAAGTCATAGGCACCGCCCCACCAAACGGAATAGCCTAAATAGGCTAATCAGGCAGAGTCTTCATCAGACGAAGAGTTAATCTTCAGTTCTGTTAATATGATTCAATTAACAGATCTATATGCTAGTCGCAGTTTCAATTTCGATGAGCCTGAATTCCCCGTATCAAACAAGGGAATCAAAGGAAGTTCCAAAGGCTCAGGATACAGGGGAAAACATGGATCTTTCAGAAGCCCCTATTCCAATTCTACCCCTACTAAAACTGTGTACGCAGTAAAAACTCGTGGTAGAGCCCTTCAGCGAGCTCAACAAGAACAAGCAAGTTCTTCCACCAATAGAAAATTCAGTCCTGACACAGTTATTTCGGAAGACCAGTTGAAGGTTCCATCTTCTTCCTCTCAGCAAGTAAATGGATCTAATCGGTCTAATCTTCCAAAACCAGGAATATTGCCAACTCCTATCCCAATACAAGATGCATCAACTTCCAAAGTATCTTCTTCCAAGGTACCTACTAAACCATATATTTCTGTTGGGAAACACAGACCTCTGGATCAAAAGTATGATGTATTGAAACAATTTGCCCAAGTACCAGCCAAGTTATCAATTCAGGATTCTCTAAATCTATCCAAAGATCTTCGGGAAGCACTCATTGATGCTTTGTTGAGTCCTCAAGAGTTTTAAACTAAAATTGCTGCAGCTGAAGTCTATCACATAGAGAATAATCCAGCAGAATGCCATGCAATAATATCTTTTATTGATGAAGATGAATATGATGTTGTGAATGGTCATATTAGACCTTTGTACTTATCTGGAAAGGTCATGGCATAGATGTCCGAAGAGCTTTCATTGACAATGGTTCAAGAGTCAACCTCATGCCCATTCATACACTTCATCGATTGGGTCTCACAGAATCTGATTTATCTCCTTCTAATATGATGTTACAAGGATATGATAAAAATGAACAAGAACCACTGAATGAAGTTACACTCTGAATTCAGTTTTGAGATCTTGTATCCAATTTGGATTTCATGGTTGTTGATCAAGATTCAGCTTTCAACATCTTTCTTGGAAGACCCTGGCTACATCAACATGCGGCTATCCCTTCATCATACCATCAATGTCTCAAATATTGTTTCGATGGTCAATTTGGGACATTGTATGGTGATAAGGCCCCATTCAAGACATGTGAGTCTCAATACATTGAGGCGGAATTCTATCACATGAAGGGAAGGGATAAATCCACAACAAAGGAGATTACCAAAGTTAATGCTTCATATGGTTTGGAGAAGATTCCAATAAATCCATTTACACATGTGAGTACATATTATGTGTTTCCTATCAGTCAAATTGACAAGATAGACCCAAATAAAAATACTCGTATGGAAAGATCCATAATGTCAGTTACGACAATCGAGCCAGACAACATGGGAGAAATTGGTAACCCACCAAGCAGTAATGAAAGAAAAAATGGTGACATCTTCATTTCATCTGCTGAAATCCAACAAGTCTATACATCGCCAATTAGGCCAGAAGAAGTTATAGCAACATCAGAGGTGAAAAATGATGTTGATGCTCAATCCATCATCTCCTCTTTATTACCCAAAAAAGACCCTTCATCATCAATCGGGTCGGAAATGGAAGCTTCTTCTTCAAGATGTGAAACTTTTGACATCTCTTCTGATCATGAAAATTCTGCTTTATCATTTACTATGCAAGTAGAAACGGAAGAAATAATACATGAAGAAGAGGAAGAGGAAGATCTCAGAGATGCTCCTCCAGCATTTGAAGAGGGTATCTCTTCCACTGTGGATGAACTCAGAGAAATAAATATGGGTACAAAAGAAGATCCACGCCCCACTTTAATCAGTGCGTCCATGACTCTTGAAGAGAAAGAGATGTATATTTCTTTTCTAAAGAAAAATAGAGATATATTTTCTTGGAACTATATATAAATTCCTGGGATTGATCCTGATGTTTCTAATCATCATTTGGGTTTACCAGAAGAACATCGAGGATTTAAGCAAGCCGCGAGAAGAACACACCCAACCTATGCTTCCAAAATTGAAGCTGATGTGGATAAGCGTATGAAAGCTAACTTCATCAGAGAAGTTCAATATCCCAAGTGGTTGGATAATATTTTCCCTATAAAGAAGAATAATGGACAAATTAGAGTTTGCATCGATTTCAGAGATCTTAATCGGCATTGTCCTAAGGATGATTTCCCAGTTCCGATTACAGAACTTTTAATTTATACAACAGCTGGCTATGAAGAACTTTCCTTCATGGATGGATATTATGGATATAATCAAATTTGAATGGCCCCAGAAGACGAGGAATCCACATCCTTCAGAGCCCCTCAGGGTGTGTTTTTATACCGGGTAATGCCCTTTGGCTTAAAGAATACAGGTGCAACATATCAGCGTGCCATGCATCGTATCTTCAAACCCTTCTTAGGGAAGTTTGTTGAATGCTATGTAGACTATTTGGTGGTTAAATCCAAACAACGTTCTAATAACTTGTCTGATTTGGAAGTCATATTCCGCAAGCTTCAACAAAATAATTTGAATATGAACCCCTTAAAATGTGATTTTGGGGTAACCTTAGAAAAATTTATCAGCTTTGTTGTACGCCATCATGGTATTGAAGTCGATCCTAAGAAGAACAAGTCAATCCTTGGTATGTAACCTCCTCAAAATTTGAAAGAATTAAGAGGACTTCAAGGACACTTAACCTATATTCAGAGTTTCATCGCCAATTTGGCAGGCAAAAGTTTACCCTTCACCAAATTGATGAAGAAGGGAGTCACTTTCCAGTGGACTGAAGAATGTAAAGAATCATTCGATATTCTCAAGAAATACCTCTTGAGTCCACCGATACTAATGCCACCTATTGAAGGAAGACCACTTATCCTCTACGTGACAGCTCTAGAGCGATCATTGGGTGCCCTTCTTGCTCAAAATAATGATGCTGGGAATGAAAACAGCCTTTACTATCATAGTCGAACTATGACTGAAGCAGAAACCCGACATTCAAGTTTTGCAAAGTGCTGCCTGGCATTAATCTTTTCAGTTCAGAAGTTGAGACACTACATGCAGCATCACGAGGTCCAATTGGTATCTCGCAATAACCCGCTCAAATTCATCCTTAGTCATCCAATGCTTACAGGATGTCTGGAAAGGTGAGCAGTTATTTTGTAGCAATTAGACATTCATTATGTGTCTCAAAAGGAGATAAAGGGCCAAGGACTGGCTGATTTTCTGTCTGAACACCCTTCAGTTGAAGACACTTCTTCAGATATTGAACTCCCTGTTGAGGATGTCTTCTCTATTCAAGAAAGTCCTCAAGCATGGGAAATTTATTTTGATAGTGCTTCCAGAAGTCCAACAGGGAGGAAAATGGAAAATCCTAAATTCAAAAAAGTTGTCTTAGGAATTGTGCTCATTTCTCTAGAAAAGGCAGTGTTACCTTATTCCTTCTTATTGTGGGAAGGTGGTACCAATAATGAAGCAGAATACCAAGCTCTCATCACAGGCTTGGAATTAGCGCTTCAAGAACAAGTGAATCACTTAAAGGTGAAAGGTGATTCAGAAATGGTAATGAAACAAGTAAATAGGGATTATGCCATTAGAAAAGAAGAACTCATCCCTTTGTATGATTACTTCAGAGAGTTAATGGTGGAATTCCCTTCGGAACCAACATTATTCTATTTCCCAAGATCACAAAATGCTCAAGCTGATGCACTGGCTAATATACCCATAGCTCTGGCAGATCCAAATAGGGACGGGACAACCATCAATATTTCCCACTGTCGTGCAATTTCACCTTATGTTCGAATCAGAATAGAGGAAATTAATGAAATTAGTCCCATTACTGAACCGTATGGTCATACTACAGGATGGATGTCACCTATCAGGGAATCCCTTCAAAATGGAACAATTCCACCTGATAGAGCCGAGAAAGAACAAATCCGGCGACGTGGGGTCAATTTTACTCTTTATGATAACCCAGATCACCTAGAGAAAATTCTCTACATATGTGGTTTTGATGGAGTTCTCTTCAGATGCATTAATGGTGAAGAGATAATGGCTATCATGAAAGAAGTGCTTGCAGGAGTCTATGGTGCCCACCAGTCTAGACATAGACTGTTTGATCAGATTCGAAGGCTTGGATACTTTTGGCCTTCAATGATACAAGATTATGTTGATTTCACAAAGAAGTGTCATTCATTCCAAGTACATTCGAACTTCATTCATCAACCTCCAGAGTTTCTTCATACAGATAAATACTCATGGCCATTTGCCACATGGGGAATGGATGTGGTGGGACCTTACCCTTTGGCTACGACCAAGCAGTTTAAGTATATTCTTACTGCTACTGACTTCTTTTCCAAATGGGAAGAGGCAATACCTCTCAAGGAAGTTATTTCTAAATGCGTTGTTAGCTTCATCAAGTCTAACATCATTACCAGATTTGGTGTCCCTCATACCATGTTGACGGACAACGACACCAACTTCTATTCATCCGAGGTGAAGAAGTTGTACCAAGAATACAACATCAAATCCAACCATTCATATCGGTATCATGCAGCGGCCAATGGCCAGATAGAAGCCTTCAACAAGACTCTTTTAAATATACTTCAAAAGATGGTGGGTAAAGATAAGAAGTCATGGCTTAATAAACTCTTTCATGATTTATGGGCTTATCAGACTACCACCCGCACTACAACTCGGTCAACTCCATATTCATTGGTATATGGAATGGAAGCAGTCTTTCCAATTGAGGTTCAACTACCCTCGCTCAGATTTTCCATTTGTGATCAATCATCTACAGATGAACAATCTCAAAAGCGATTGAATGAATTGGAACGGTTTTATGAGAAAATATTGTGCATTTTTCACCACTTGTAAGTCTATCAGAATCGAATAACACGAGCTTTTAACAAAAAAGTTCATCTTCATTCATTCACTCAGGGAGAATTGGTATTAGTTCTCAGAACTCCAATGATACCAGGAAAGAAAACTCCCAAGCTTGATCCAAAATGGGAAGGACCTTACTCAATACATAGGGTCTACTCTAATGGAGCTTATTCATTAATCTAGATGGATGGAGAACTCATCACTACTCCAAACAATGCCAGATTTTTGAAGAAGTATTTTGTATAAACACAAAATATATCCTAAATGGTCTATACATATGACCTTAAACAATTTGTACTTTCGTCCCACACGACGTTAAACTGTGAAAAAGTTCCCTAAATGGTCCATACATATGACCTTAAACTATTTTTACTTTCGTCCCACATGACGTTAAACTGTGAAAAAGTTCCCTAAATGGTCCATACATATGACCTTAAACTATTTGTACTTTCATCCCACACAATGTTAAAATGTGAAAGAGTTCCCTAAATGGTCCATACATATGACCTTAAACTATTTGTACTTTCGTCCCACACGACGTTAAACTGTGAAAAAGTTCCCTAAATGGTCCAGTATGACCTTAAACTGCAACTAGGTCCATTATGACCTTAAACTACAACTAGGTCCTATATGACCTTAAACTACATCAATGGTCCATGCATATGACCCTAAACTATTTGCAAGTCCCTTACGTCCAGTAAGACATTAAACTGTGACGTCCTAACTACATGACGCTAAACTGTATAAAAGTCCCTTACATCCAGAAAGATGTTAAACTACATAATCATCAAAGGTCTTGTATGACCTTAAACTACACCACTGTCCATCATGACATTAAACTGCACCATCCATGGTCCATGCATATGACCTTAAACTATTCACACTTTCGTCCAACATGACGCTAAACTGTATCGTACCTTTTTCATCCAACATGACGTTAAACTATGAAAAAGTCCCTAATACGTCCAACATGACGTTAAATGGTATACTCTTTTGTACTCACGACATGACATTAAACTGCACAGTCCCCCTTTCTTCCAACATGACGTTAAACTATATTGTCCCCATTGTCCTAAATACATGACGCTAAACTGTACAGAAAGTCCTTGATACGTCATACATAACATTAAATTGTACTTTGTACCTGATACATGACACTAAACGGTGCAGCACCAATAGACTTAACTACAAGACTTTAAACTGCATAGTCCTTTTATATGTTCTACATGACATTAAACTATGCATTGTTAAGGTTGTTGTTACCTCTTGTTTCTCACACCGAGTATGACTCACGCGATCTTAGAGAAAACCTGAACCACAACACTCTCTCTGGGCTACTAACCATGTGTAAGTCCCAACAACATCATTTTTTAGGTCATTTTCCCCAAGAACAACTTGATCATTAATTCATCCTTTAATTGAACTACGCAGACTTTGATCCTTGCCTTCCAGGCTGGGTACGTAGGAAACCTCCCAATGTTCAAGCCCCAAACCAATCTATTCACATCGGTTCACCTCCATATCATACGATGTTGATTCATGAAACCGTCCCTAGAATCAATATCTTTACATTGGTTCACTTTCATCTTTGTTATACGACGTTAAACTATACAACACCTTTGTCCAGTATGACAATAAACTACAATATTCTTTGATACCCTCACCCGAGAGGGAACCATTATTTATATTTATTTTTCAATCATGTTTAATTTCAAAGACTACGTTCATACATGACAATGCCCAAACCTTTTATCTTGGGTTAAACCATCATTTCACTAAAGTCCTCGTTCACCCTTCACATGTATGAACAAAATCTATACAGAGGGTATTTCTAGAACTACGTGGGCTTGATTCCCATCCTTATGGGATATGTAGGAACGTTCGAGTGTCCCTCGAATCTAGCCCCAAGTCTTTGGGCCTAACCCTAAATTCCACTTTCAGTCCCTCGGCTGAAAAGTCCCCATGAAAACAAACACTGTGTATTTCTTACAATGGTCCAAGCTCTATGACCCTAAACTAAGATCTTTAATCCTTTTGTCCCACACGACGTTAAACGGTAGTTTAAGAACTATGTATGTCTTGATTCCCATCCTTATGGGATACGTAGTGAAGTCCAACATTTCCATTCAGGACCCAGCCACAACATGATTATGGTTAGAATTGATCTGTGTATCTCTGCATAAATTGGACAATACCCATCTTTATGTATCATAATCCTAACCTTAAATATTTTCAGATCTTCATAAACCTTTTCTTGACTTCTAGTCACAAAAATGTCAAACTTCTGAGAGTTATTTTTCCTGACTATGCAGCACGTGCCCATAGGTGGCCTTGCATAAACAGTCTACAAAACAGACTTGTCAGCCATGAGATATTATTATTTGACTATGCAGCTAATGCCCTTAGGTGGCCCTGCATAATTCAACCCCCAAATGAGTTTGTTAAATAATGGTAACTTCATTCATGGGAAGAAAGCCTCTTTTTTCCTTATTGGTCTTAAATGACAGTATGTAGGGATTCAGAAAAATAGCCATCCTTAACATATTTGTCCCATATCCTTTTTCATGATCTAAAAGTATTCAAGTCTATGGTTTATATTCTCCTTCCCTATGTTTGGGTCAGACCTTCGTAGGAGTGATATCTATCCAGTTCTTCGATAATCTTGTTTGGAAATATCTTCTCCATATTCAAGTACCTCTTTCCATACAGCAAACTCCATACTTTGGAAAATTTGAATCTCCATAAACGTTCACTGACTTTTAGCACTAGGAAAGTAAATTTCTGAGAGTTCTTTTGCCTGACTATGCAGAACGTGCCCATAGGGGTCCTTGCATAAACAGTCTACAGAACAGACTTGTTAGCCAAAAGATACTATTTATTTGACTATGCATCCAATGGCCTTAGGTGGCCCTGCATAATTCAACCCCCTAACGGGTTTGTTAAATAATGGTAACTTCATTTTTGGGAACTACTTATTCTAATGCCTTTTAGATCTTTTTCATATCAATCCTCAGGATCAAATATTCTTAAGATATAGTTTACATATTTTCCCTCATACTTGAGTATGGTACTGTGTTTTCAGATGAGTTGTCAAGGAATTGAGTCAATTCTAATCCATTTCGATCAAAGCTATTTTGACCTTAAACATTATCCTTTTTTTGTCCGACGTGCATGACTTTATACTGCCCACAAAAGAAAAAGGAACTCTGAATAAAAGTCAATTTCCATCTCACTAAACATACATTTTGTATGATTTAGGTAATACTGAGCAATTAAAAGGCTCAAAGTTTGTAGGGTTATTTACATTAATCCTAGTAAAAATAAAACTATTCTTACTAGGCCCATTGGCTTAGGTAAAATCTAAAGAAGGTAGTGGGAAAATGCATGAACAAATGATTGAAGATGAAAGTGTTTTTAATTGATGCACAAGAGTTAGAAGTACATCCATAGACTGGAGTCTCTTCTCTCTTTTTTTTTTTCAGGAATTACAAAAGACTTTCAACGTAACTCTTCATTTTATTTACAACATCCCGAGCTTCATCAGTAGCCACCTGGAATTCATTCATTCAACTGGATACCATAAGAGAAACAGTGATACCAGCTCTTCTTGGAACAATTGTAAAAGAATGTTCTTCAGTGCGGTTTGAGAAAATTCTCTGCTAATCAAATAGTGACTCTGTTTCTGTCCAAGAGACTTGGAAGATGGAAACATGGATTTGAGAATGAAGCATTGGAAGTAAAGAGCCATTTGGATAGAGTACTCTTTTCAGATATTTCTCTAATGCCATGTTTTTCTTCTCTCCACCAACCGGCAATGGAAAAAATCTCAGCCCATGGGTTTTCCATTTTCATATCTGCAAGGAAATGACATGGAGGAAAAATTTGAAAGTTCACACCATTGTAGTTTCTCTTAATGCACAGCATAACCGAAATAGAGGAGTAGCAGTGCAGCTGCATCTCAGGCATATAATTCATTGCATCTGGAACATTGACTCCTTGCAGATGACCATGACCATATAGAGGCAGGTAGATGCTCTGTGGGAAATTAGGATGATATTTTTTCAAGTACTTAGCAAAATCTGGGAGAGTGATGTCGCATATATCATAGTAATCATGGCCAATGATGTTAATCATATCACCAATCCACTTGCTATCCAGTCCATTACCTATTCAGGTTCTAAGAGCCATTGATTCTGCACAAAAGTTGAGTAAATTAACTTTTAAGTAAGTTGATTTTTCATAAAATTTGTGAAGGAATTTCAAAAAAAATGACAAAGGCATTAAGGCGTGAAAGTCTAAACTTGGTGTGCAAGTATGGAGGTGCTGCGCAAGTATTTGGCGCGCAAGTATCACCGTGCAGGTCCAGATACCTCTACAGCAGCGTGACATCAAATAAACAGCGGGAAACAGAGTAACTTGCGCGGAAAATCCAACTTGCGCGACGAGAGCTCAAAAGTTTCAAATCCATATGCCTTGTACGGAAGTGAGGCCCTCTATTTATAGACGCGGACAGAACCCTGCGCGTTGTACCCTGTGCGATCAAGGGCCGTATCCCTGCACGCCAGGCCTTGCGCGCCCTACCTTGCGCGCCCCAAATTTCCTCAGAGTCAAATCCTCTTTTCTCTCCGGATCCAACTCTGAGGGGGGACTTTTGTTGACGATCCTTTAATCATAGAGTCTAAAGATTGGAAAAGGGGAATATCTGAGCTCAAAGTGATTCAACCTTTGGACAAAATATCAAAAATTGACAAAGGAAGGAATAAGAAGAATGTTGCACAAGGATCACACAAGTTCTACAATGGTCGCACAAGTACACTTGCGCACCGCAATGGTCGCGCAAGTACACTTGCGTGCCCTAAGTGATAACCGCCCGGGGTCTTCTCTAGCCTTTAAATAGACCATGTGGGCCCCCCATTTCGGGGAGTATTTTTTCGAGAAACTCAGATTTGAGCTCCCGGCACCCTAGTCGCTTCTCAAAGCTTCCAAAACATTTCTAAGGTAATTTCTTACCTAGAATGGAAGATCTAAAGAGGGGGAGGAAGGAATAAGTGTTGAAACTCATCAACACTTGCGCGCCTGAGTGGCCGGCCCTTAAGGGAAATGGTCTCATTTGTGCACTGCCAAATCCTTCAACAGAACTTGAGTGCCACTCTTCTGGAAGAACCTCAAGATGATTCTAAAGGTTTTAACCAAGAGTCGCTAAAGTATTACCCTGCTGGTTAACCGTCGCGCAAGTATACCTGCGCGACCAGGACTTGCGCGCCCATGCAGTACCTGCGCACCTGCCAGGACTTGCGCGGCCCTGTCTTTTTGGGTGCCTTTCTTGCCCATTTAACCCCTCTTATGCCATTCCACCTCTCCTATTCAAGATTCTGTCTTCAAGACACTCTTCAATTCCATTTATGGAATGATTTCTTGAATTGACTTCATTACTTGAATGAAATTCTGTGGAATATCTCTCAAAACCTAGTGATTTACACATCTTTATGTCACTAAAGATTGAGATTTCATTCATTCAACCTCATCCTTTAAGATGAGAGAACTCATTAATTTGGGCATCCTCCCCAGGAGTAAGGCCCAACCATAATTTCATTAACCTTGGCCTCCTTTTCAGGAGTAAACCCTAGTAATAATCATTTTCCTGGGCCTACTTTTCAGGAGTAATCCCCAGTCTCAAATTTGGGCATCCTCCTCAGGAGTAAGCCCCAAGCCCCTTAATTTTTCAAGTCTCTTAACCTGGTCCTCCTTTTCAGGAGTAAGCCCCAATCATAATCATTAACTTGGGCCTCTTTTTCAGGAGTAATCCCCAGTCTCAAATTTGGGCATCCTCCTCAGGAGTAAGCCCCAAGTCCCTTAATATTTCAAGTCTCTTGACCTGGGCCTACTTTTCAGGAATAAGCCGCAGTCTTAATTTCTCTTAACCATCCCTAATTTACCTTTGATCTAGGATTCCTTCTCAGGAGTAAAAACCCAATCATAAGTCCTCTCCTAATTTGGGCCTCCTTTTCAGGAGTAATCCCTAGGTTAGAGTATTCAAATCTCCATAGAGCACATATACCTTTATGGACCATGTTCCTGGAATTATTCCCTAAAGTAAATCCTAATATTCATTTATCTGGGCAGTCATACATACATTAGTCCCACATTATTTCTTATGATTTCATCTTCCATGGCACAATTTTCTGATTTTTTACCAATACCTCTTGTTTCTCATACCGAGCATGACTCAAGTGAGCTTCGAGTGTAAAAGTAATTATGACGTCCTTCTTTGAGCCATCAATCATAAAAATCATACTCGCTTACTCGAACTACGTGGGTTTTGATTCCTTTTCTAAACAAAGGATACATAGGTAGCCCATCTGTGGGTTCGATCCCAACTCTAAAATAATTCATGTCCTTCTGAATGACAATAAACTTCAAGTGCTCCACTGAGTGGCTTTAAAACCAGTATGGTCATTATAATTACTAATAGACTTTTACGTATCAAAGGATACCATTGACTAAAAATCTCTAACAAATACAGATGATTCTCTATCAATGAAGAACCTCAAATACATATAAAAGATTTTCTAAATTTCCTACATATCGATCATTGATTGTCAGATCTAAAGGAAAGCTCATTTAATACTTGGTAATGTAATAAGGATTCAAGAACATAACTTAAATCTATAAAGAGAGTCCCGGAGTAGAAAATAATTCCCCTCAAAAAAAGGTGTGATGAGTCCGACCTCCCATCTTCTCGAACAATGAAAATTCCTCAGCCTCATCAGTCCACAACTAATGAGTGCCTACCTTTGGAAAGTAGGTCCAAATGGATGTGGAATCATTGGCTGTTTCTGGTTCTACGAACAAACCTATAAGAAACCAATTGGAATGTTTGAACCCTCAATCAAGGAGTTCATCCCCGAATTCCAAGGGAAGCACCGCTCATACGTTTACTGAACGTACCTAAAAAAAGTTCAGAAATTATTTTTGGGCACATCGGGACTCAAAATCACGCGCCACCAATTTTCGCGGACTCATAAAATTCATATATAATTGAAAAAATATTACTTGGAATTATTGGGTCTTTACATTCTCCCAACCTCAGGACTTTGTGTCCCCAAAATCCACATCACAAAAATTAGGAAAACAAGTGGGGGTACTCAGCACGAATCTGAGTTTTCCGATCCCATGTGCTCTCCTAGAGTTTCCTGTACTATCAGTGAACGTGCACTAGAGGAATCAACTGCCCATTAAGAACCCACTCCTATCAATACTCAATCTCTAATGGAACCTTCATAAACGTTGCCCCATCATCGATGTCCAGATCACCATGGTCGATGATGTGGGAAGGGTCATGCACGTATCTCCTCGGCTGGGATACGTGGAAGACGTCGTGAACCCGGTGCAAATAAGGTAGAAGAGATAAGCGGTAAGACACCTCACCAACTCTACTATGGACCTGAAAAGGTCTGATGAATCTCAGAGATAACTTTCCGCCCTGGCCAAATCTCTGCAAACCTCATCGGGGTGAGACCCGTAGAAAGACATGGTCACCACCCTCGAACTCCAGAGGTCTCCGTCTCCTGTCGGCATAAGACTTCTTCCTACTCTGTGCAGTCTTCATCCGCTCCTGGATGATCTATACCTTCTCCGTGGTAGCCCATACCATATCTGGTCCCATGAGAGCTGACTCCCCTAGGTCAGACAAGCACAAAGGCAATTTTCAAGGTCGACCATAAAAAGCCGTGAAATGTGCCATCCCAATGGTGCAGTGATAACTATTGTTGTATGAAAACTCCAATAAAGGCAAGTGCTCATCCCAACTGCGACTGAAGTCACGGACGCAAGCACGCAGCATGTCCTCGAGGGTCTGAATGGTCCGCTCAGTCTGGCCATCCGTCTGAGGGTGGAAGGCGGTGCTCAAATGAAGATGCGTCCCGAAAGCCTCCTGCAACCCCTTCCATAGATGGGAATTGAATCATGTATCATGATCAGAGACAATCATCGAGGGTACTCCATGTAGCTGCACAATCTCTTACAAATAGAGGCGTCCCAAGCTCTCTACTGAACCCTGCTCTCTGATCGGTGGGAAGTGGGACGACTTGGTGAGTCGGTTGACGATCGCCCAAATAGAATCATGACCTATGGATGTACGTGGACGCACTGTCATGAAGTCCATGGATATCCCATCCCACTTCCACTCTGGGACTTCTAAAGGCTGAACTAAGCCTGCTGGTACCTGATGCTCTGCCTTCACTTGCTGACAAGTGAGGCATCGAGAGACAAACTCTACTACTGCTTTCTTTATTCCTAGCCAACAGTGTTGTCGTCGGAGATCCTGGTACTTATTTTCCACTACTGGATGTACCTCTAGAGGGGATGTGTGGAACTCCCTCAACACTTCCTTCTGAAGTGACACTGGTACCATGGTATGTCCTCTCAAGAAGATGACATGATCCCCACCTTTAGAAAATTTATCAGGTGCCTGTCCTGTGGATATCTGAGCACGTCGAGACTCGCAGTAAGCATCCCCATGTTTTGACTCCCTGAATCACTGATGAAATGGGGGAGTGACTGTAAGAGACTGAAGAAAAACTACTCCATCTCGATCAACAAAGGATATCAGCAAAGTGGCCAGCTGCTCCGTCACCTCACCTAATAACTGTATACCAGATCTCCTGCTGAGTGATTCTGCTACTACGTTCCACTTCCTAGGAGTATAGACTATCTTTAAGTCATATTCCTGGAGGAACTCCAGCCAAAGACGCCATCTCAGGTTTAGGTCTTTCTGAGAGAAGATATACTTGAGACTCTTATGCTCCGAGTAGACTGTAAAACACTCTACCATCAAGTAATGCCACCACATCTTCAAGGAAAATACCACTGCTACTAATTCCAGGTCATGGGTAGCATAGTTCTACTCATTCTTTCTCAGCTTCCAAGAACCATATGCGATAACTGCTCACTCCTACATCATGACACATCCGAGCTCGGTCCCTGATGCGTCGCAGTAGACTACGTACCCTATACTCTCCTCTGGAAGCCTCAAGTTGGGGGCACTAGTCAACCTCTACCTCATCTCCTGAAAACTCCATTGACATCACTCCGACCACACGAAGTTTTGCCCCTTCTTTGCCAACACTAATATAGGTGATGCAACTCTGGAGAAATCTGACACAAACATCCAATAGTATCCAGCCAAACCCATGAAACTCCATACCTCCATCACACTTCTGGGTGCCTCCCATGCAAGTACCACCTCAGTTGTCGCTGTATCCACCGAAAATCCAGCCTCTAAGATGACATTTCCCAGAAAGTGAACCTCTCATATCTAGAAATGGCACTTTGAGAGCTTACCATAAAGATGGTGCTCTAGTAGTGTGTCCAGAACTATCTACAAATGATATGCATGCTCCTCCTTGGTAGATGAGTAGATAAGAATGTCCTCGATGAAGACTACTACAAAGCCATCAAGTTATGGATGGAAGATCCTGTTCATGAGTCCCATGAACACTGCTAGAGCATTGGTCACGCTGAACGACATGACCAAAAACTCATAATGGTCGTACTGACATCTGAAAGTCGTCTTCTGCACATAATCATGTTGTACTCTAAGCTGGTGATAGCCTGATTTGAGGTCGATCCTCAAGAACCACCATGCTCCCTTCAGTTGATCAAAGAGGTCATCAATCCTCAGAAGTGGGTACTTATTCTTCACGGTCACCCGGTTCAGGCACCGATAGTCAACACAAAGTCTCAAGCTCTCATCCGCCTTCTTGGAAAACAAAATTGGGGCTGCCCAAGGAGAAACACTAGGCCAAATTAATTCCTTCACCTGTAAGTCCTCCAGATGTACCCACAGCTCACGAAGCTCTATGGGAGCCATCCGATATGTTGGTGTAGATATCAGTGCATTCACGGGGTAAAAGTCAATGTAAAAGTCCACCTCTCTACGAGGAGGTCGACCCATAACGTCATCAGGGAAGACATCCGCATACTGGTCCACCACTATAGGATAGGTCAGACTCTCCACATCAACTGCTCTGAGGGTAAGGCTAGCCAACTCATGAGTGATTAGATGCACTCTCCTCAAAGTAAGTCCATCATGTGTTGCAAAGGCTCCCTTCTCGCCGGTGAAGGTAAACCCGGTCCCATCTGTATAGACACACCACACTTTGCACCTAATACAGTTAATCTGAGCATGGACAATAGATAACCAATCAATACACAAGATGACATTGTAAGGCCTCGATGTTTCTACTAGGAGATCCCAGCCGAAGCTCTTACCTCCTAGAGTAAGCTCGCATTGACGTAACCAGTGCATAATCGTCAAATCCACTCCCGTAAGAGTCTATAGCCGTAAGTATCGAGCCAACGACTCCGTCAGAATCTCAGAGCTCTGAACAAGGGCGGTGGAAATAAAAGAATGACTAGAACCTGTGTCTATAAGTACTACAACTAAGGTGGAGTAGACATAGATTGTACCTCGTATCATCTCCGAAGCGCCAGAGTCGTGGTCCTCAGCTTCCTAGAGCTGAGCTCACCCATTTCCACCTACTACATGTGGTTGGGGTGGACCACCTGGTGGTGGTGGTAACATCTCGAATCATCTCCCACCGCCTGTTGCAAGGCCAGCTCCTCTACCACGTCCGCCTGATCCCTACGGATCTCCTTGATCGAACCTCTATCTCTGACTGGGTAGTCCTTTGACCATCTGCTTATCATCCATACGACAGGTTGGGAAATCTCGAGCCATGTGACCCTACCCACCGCATGTGTAACTCAGCCTATTACTCGCATGACTTGATCTATCTCCAGTGCCCTGCACAACTGAACCTAAATCCTACGGTTGCCCACCTGTAGGTCTGGTCCTCTTGGACCTCTGTGACATCTGTCTACTACCAGCTGTAGAAGACTTTGCTACATGATGTCTGGTGGTGGGTCTCGCTACTGGTGAATGCTCAGCAGGAAAACATTCAACTAAGAGGGATCGCTCTAACACCCCCACCTACGTCGGGATGCTGAGAGAAATCATCGCAGCCCTAATCACCCACATGAGTCCCTGATCAAAATTCAGGGCCCTGCAGAATGGGCCCCACACCATATCAGTGGAGTAGCATGAGAGGTCAACGAACCTTGCTGAGTACTAAGCCACCGTCATGCTGCCCTGCTGCAGATGAAGAAGCTCATGTATGTGCACTGCGTGAAGAGTTTCTAGGACAAACTCTACCTGAAACAGGCTCTCAAAGTCTGCCCTGAGAATTTTCACCTCATCGTGAACCTGGAGCATCAAGCTCCACCATCTGCATGTTACTGCCTATAGAAGACTAGTGGCAAGGATCACCATGAGATCAGCTGGTGTCCCTACCAGTCAGAAGACTCTCACTACGACCTCCAACCAATCCTCAACCGCCTATGGGTCCGTATCTCCCCTGAACCTAGGTGGCCTATGACACTGGACCTCATTCAACTCTCTCAAGAAGTGTGCACTCTCTACTACTGGGGCTGGTGGCATCGGTGGACCAACGGGTAATGGTACCACTGGTGCCTTCACTGGTGTCTCTACTGGAATAGGGCCCTGCACCGAGGCCTCGTTGCTCGGTGGGCTATTAGTGCATACTATACCTAGAACCCTAGCTGGCTATCTGCGTGGAGGCATTCTAAAAAGAAACAGGTGTTCCACAGTTAATAAGTAATACCTAGTGCGATGACTCAAAGAGTTTGCAAAAATTACTTCCCAAAAAACACACACAATCAGTGTTTTCATGTACTGAGTCAGAAATCAGAAGTCAGGGTCCTGGTGTATGGATACGTCGGTCGCCACACCAAACTAGATTACCTAAACTGATAACTACAATCACTATACTTAATACTATTTTCGTTAAAAGTTCAGAGTCCAATGTTCAACTGTAGAACTGACTCCTCTGATACCAATTTTTCATGACCCGTCCCCTGGGGCTCGTGTCATGACTACCCCATGCCTGCCTTCCATAGGCTAAGGGCTGGCGACCAGCACTGAAGGCGTAATTCCCTAAAACCGAGAAGGCATTGCCTTTATAACCTGTAAGCACACACAAACAAGCACACCGCTAGATACGAACATAAGGTAATATTAATAGTAAAAAGAGTGAGTACAGTACGTAAATGGGCCAGAATAAAAGCCCAACTATAAAGTACAAGAAACTGAAAAGTACAAGTAAATTGGAATAACTCTTGTGAACACCCGCCAAGGATAATACCTATAGGTTAGGTACAACTCTTGAATAGATGTCTTTGTGGTACTCCTTATCTAATGTCCACCTTCGAGTTCCCTCCAGTCATGGTACTCTCGTCCTCAGTCAGCATTGTCTGTCGTCTGCACCAAACACAACAATGTTCGGGCATAACCCATGATGGGGTGAGTATAACGATACTCTGTAGGGACCCCGAGACCCTCAAGGTCTCACAAAATCCACCAAGGATAAACTACATAGCATGTAATCAACTAACAACCCTACTTAGGTATATTTCCATACATATACCTAAGTTATCAAGTATACCCATCTCAATCACGAGGAATCACATAGTCCAATTCAAAAACCCAAAGCTCAACTGTTCCACAAAGGAAGGAATACCAAAAAGGTAAGTACCACACAAGTACGCCACACCGAAGAATACCACCAAGGTGTTACCATGAAGGAAAGTACCACGCAGGTACACCACACTGAAGAATACCACAATGGTATCACCATGAAGGAAAAGACTCAGCTCATACCAGGTATAACTTAGGTACGGTAGTAAACATGACTAGATGTAACTGCGGAATCATCTTACTTTGTTAGGAGGTAGACCCACTTAGGATCCTAAATCATCATCATACCCACATAGAATCGTAGTACATCTTCATACCCACACATAATCCTAGTACGACATCAGACCCACACCGGATCCTAGTACATCATCAGACCCACACATGATCCCAGTACATCATCAGACCCACACATGATCCTAGTACATCATCATACCCACACATGATCCTAGAGTAGTCCCACATGGATTCCTAGAGCGGATCCTTGTGGTATCCTCAAATATAGACCCACGAAGGATCCCTTTCTCATGTTACAACCAGCTATATGATTCCCACACTAAACTTGCTTGTCTATGGGAGGATCCACTCCTCATGCTTTTGGTCGATACTTCAACTGCCATGAATTCCCACGAAGATGTATCCCAAAGGACCGCCATATAATAGGGGTCTCAACGCAATAGACAGTGCGTCAATCGAATCCTCAGTTTGTATGTTATTAGACTTTTAGTCTTGAGGGCCCGATTGGATTTGTGATCGATCCAACCCGATCGTACACCAAATTTATCCAAATATATGGTGGGGTATACCAAAAGGAACTTCTGGCTCCATGTTTTCTGATGTCGTAGGTAGTTCGTCAAACGGACGCCCGGTGCCAAAGTTATGGACAAAAGGGAGATTATGGTGAAAGTTGGTCTGAGTCCAGTCCGACCTGTCTAGGGTCGGCCCGACCCGGCCAGGGTTGACCCGACCCGGTTCGGGTCGATCCGGCCTGTTGGAAGGCTTGGCTCGTGCTGGGTGGCCTGGTCTAGATGGCCTGGGCTCGGCAGCATGACCTGGCCGCATGCAGGGGGAGTCACTCGCCCCCCACTCCCAATCACCGAACGAACGAAGCCGTTCGGTCGCTAGGCAGCATGCAGGACCCGTTGAGGGTCCCGCTCGGTCCAGCTCGGTCGGCTGAAACGACCAGCCCCTTCTTCACCTGTCGGTGCATCGTGCGCCACCCCTCTGTGGCTAACCAAATGCCGGCAACCTTCTGCCATCCGCCGCAGCCAGGCGGGCCGCGACACCTTGCTCCGACGGTGGCGCATTGTGCACCGCCACTCCGCAGCTGGCCAAATGTCGACCGCCCTTTGTCCACTATCACGGCTGATGGGTCGCGAGTCTTCTCCAGCAGTGTGGTCACGCCGCCACCTTCGTTGCGGCCGACCATAGTTCCAGCTGCCATTCCTGAGACCTAACGATGTCCTTCTCCATCCTCCTCCATCATCAAGAATATAAAATAACCACAAGATTTGCAGAGGGGTCAGACCATGTTCTTTTGGCCCGTACCCTCTGCGTTAGAGCGGTAGCAAGCAGATCAAGGGAGGTGATTCAACGTGAGATAAAAATTAACATTGATCAATCGAAGACACACCCCTACCTCGGAGGTTTGTTGACGTTGATGAGGAGGGAAGGACGGACATCAGTTCATCGATGTGTTGTGAGATGAAATCAGTGAAGGGGAATAGGGTTCCAACGATAATCGCTACTGTAACACGCTTTCGATGTCAGGCTCGTGCATCATCCTCTTTCTTGATTCTGAAGAATGTTCTTTGACGGATACGACATTCTTCGTTTGGAAGAGAAGTTCTTCATTGGCGGATGAGTTCCTCCAAATTTCTCCCAATTCCTCCCTTACTCCAATGATTTCTCCCCAATCCAAAATGAGGAGCCAACCCAAATAAAATATGTTTGTCAATTTTAAATTGTTGGCACAATTAAAGTTGGATTTAATTAATTAATGGAAGGAGGACCAATTAATGTGTAGGAAGTTCAAGAGACTTTCCCACATTAAAGAAGGAGTTTATGGGGGCCATGTGGTCCCCACCATTGAATTCAAATTGGGAGTTTTAGTTCGGGTGGTCCCCACCTCCATAACCCATGTAGAGAGGTTTCAAAAATAAAAAGGTTCATGTTTTTATTTTTCTATTGCTGCATGAAAAAGTGAAAAACTATCTTTCACCCTCAACCTACTGCAGTGGAGGTGAAGGTATCCTTAAGCGAATACCGACACTGTGAGTTCAACTGTGTCCTCAGATTTCAATTCCTTGCACTGGTTCAAAAGTTACAAAAACTTGCTCGTACGTTTACTGAATGTACCTAAAAAAAGTTCAGAAATTCTTTCAGGGCACACCAGGCCTCAGAATAATGCGCCATCAATTTTCACAGACTCTAAAAATTCCCATATAATTAAAAAAAATTACATGGAATTTCTGAGTCTTTACATCTAATTAATTAAAAAAAAACAGTTTTTAATAAAAATCACCACTTTTCACTATGTCTCAAAAAATTAATCTTTTCATAAAATTATAAAAAATTCAATCTAAGATAATTTTGATATATTGATTTTAAAAATTATGTTCATTTTTTCTAAAATATTTTTATCTGAAAAAATCAAGTTTATTATTTTTCCACAAAAAGTAATACAAATAATTTTGCGGAAAACTGTATTTTTGAAGAATAAAAATAATTTTCTAGAAAATATAACTAATTTTAATAAAATTTTTATAAATATTATTAAAATTACATTATTTCTATTCATACATCCATGTTTAATAATCAGTTTATAATGATTATTTTTAAGTAATAATATTAATAGCATATTTTGGTTCCTTAAAACCTAGTGTTGTGTGTAATTCAATAAATTAAATAAATTAAATTTATTTGAAAAAAATATTTACTAAAATATAAGGGTGTTACATCACTAGTAGATTTTAAAGATTCATTGTCTCATCACCAATAAATATTTAAGGGTTTTTGGTTCATCACCAGCAAGGCTTATGGATTATCTAGATTATCACCAATTAGTATTTATGGGTTTGTTAGCTTGTCACCAGTATATTTTAAGGTTTCAATAACTTCTCACCAATGACTATTTAAGTATTTTTGTTCTCATCACCAATATATTTTTAATTATTTTATGAATCATTACTAATTATAATTTAAGGATTTACTAGTTTCCCCCATAAGGCATAAGGATTTTCGGGTTCTCCACTAATGAATATTGTTTGTAGGGGTATCTATTACGAAGGATACGAGATAGTATATTATATTTTTATACCATCTATGAAATCCTAAAATGAATCGAGAATGACTTATTGGGTCACCAACACTATCAGGTGTGATGTTGTTGGGATTAGGCTCATAATAGGGGATTTCTATGTATCCCTTAAAGGGGAATCAAAACTCAAATAGTATGGGTCCATATAACAAGACACATATTACCTTTTAAATTTATGTTACAAAGAAAATATTTGTGCCCTTTAAGGATGTACATCCACAACCATTGTTTTTCCTTTTATGTTCATGATTCTAGGACCAATAGTCTACCTTTTAAGGTCATGCATCTAGATTAGTTAATGTAACTTTTAAGGTCCTACATCTTGGACCATTGTTTTTTGTAGTTAAAATTTTCATGGATAAGGTCCTCAAGTGAAGAATTACTAGAAATGGATGGGTGTGGGAATGACAAATTATTTCATCATTTATGGTTTATTCTAATAGATGTTTAAAATGATGGCACATGTATTATACTAGATTAAAATATATCTAATCTTAGGTTCTTCAAAGAACTTGGAGAAGGTATGAAAGTTTTACCCTAAAATGGTGGCCTATTTGTAATCACCACAAATAACTTGGTAATTAGTTAGTAGGAAGGGTGACCTTCCTAATAAGAGGTGGGAACCAGTGGGAGAAAAGTTGTATATACACTAGATTGGTAGTTGGGTTGAGGGGGTTCTCAGTATTCTTTGTGGTAAATAACATAAAGAGTTACACCAACAAAGATTTCCAACCACTAGAAGATTTAGGATACAAAGAGAGGCATGAGGTTTACGCCGAATTAGTAGCCCTCTCATCATACTTATCCCTAGTGTTTGGAGTTGAAAAAATGGTCTAAGTATGAAAATCCCACATAATGTGATCAGATATGATGTAAGGATGGATTGTATGCATTGGAGTTCAAGTATAAATACATGGTTGTTAAATGACCTCAATAGGGGAGCACGCAACATAAGTGGGGCTTATGAAAAATAAACATGGATTTTGGGGTCTATTGATGAGATTGGGAAAAGTTTCTCAATGTACTTTGAATTGAATCTGAGTAATCAGTATTCCATAGTTTATTATCATGGGAAATAAAAATATCATGGAGGAGGTTTTATCTCCTTGTAAAAGATTCATACATGAATTTGTGAAGTTTTCACATCATTGTGTTATAATTAGAACTTACATTGACAATAATTCATTATATTAAACATTTATACACACATTCCTCAAGGATTATGGGAACATTGTATTTAAATTAAAGTTCAATAAGTATAATAACTTGGAAATAGTGTGTGAAAATAATTCTCAGGAATAATAATTGTTAGGTACTCACACATGTGTATGTAGAGTGGATGTCCCTTTAGGTTCCCAAGAATCAATGTGTCAACTGGTTTCAAAAGTAGATTGGTATGTTGGTCTCATGTTGAGACTAGTGCTATTTTTTATTTTTAAGAGTACCAGGTGTTTAGGTGTGTTCAGGGATATGGGTGCTAGAAAAGTAGTTTTAGGCACAAAAAGGCATGTTAAAATAATTATAATTCTAAGGTGGTGATTCTAGCTCTGATATATTATTTTTCACTTGAAAAATTTGTCCCAAAATTCTAGAGCCAACTAACCCTATGGCTGTTGGTCTTCAGAGTCATTTACATGTATTTTTGGTCCTTTGTGCTTGAGTATTAACATGAAAGATAAGGTGTCCAATGTGTGATGTGAAATATTTATAGGAATGAGATTCTCAAACTTGCATAAATGATTGTGTGTAGATCCTTCCCTTACCATGGAAAAGATATATTGGAAACTTTATTATTAAATGGGGACACAATCAACATTTACATGTTTAATCAATGAATACTATATTAATTCAGTGATTCATCAGTATTTGGGCGCCCAATATATCCCATATCATAAGACATTGACATCATCAAACCATGGCTCTACTATTTGGGAATGCACTCCAGTATTATTACCTTAGCACGTATAATTTATTTTATTAATTTTGTGATGTATTATTACTTCGATATCTAATTTTAGTCTTTGGGAAGTTTCTTGGTGTTTAAAAATTACCCCCCAAAATTGGATTTATTCATAATGAAAAGAATCTGATTATGAAGAAAAGTGAGAAATTTGGGACATCTTTTCTACTTCCCCATGTGGATGGGGAATTAGAAATGTATTTTCTTCCCTTATATATAAAGTGGTGAACTCCTTCAATTTACCAAAAAATTCTAGCAGATCTTATAAAAATATATCTCTTTCTCTTAATCTATTCAAGTGTATGTTCTAACCACATTGTTCTATTAAGCTCATGTATAAGTGGGTCTAATTTATGTTTCTTAGACCTTGTTAAATCAATGTGGTTATTCAAGTGTGTATACATTACATCGACATGACTGATCAACTCAATGCGAGTCAATAAATTTAATATGGTTTCATACTTTGTTGATTTTTTTCAAAATTTTATACCTTATCAGAATTTATCAATTATTATATTCTTTTCATAAAAAAATTTAAATAATAGCATATCAACCTACTTCTCTAATCCCTTTTGAAAGGATAGCTACAATGGTTAGGAATTTATATTCTATTTCATGATGTGAACTACTAAATTAGAGGACTTTAACAATGCTAGAACATGACTTTATCAGCGCTAGAAAAGTGCTAACTACCGTAGCATGGTTAAAAGGACAAGGCTTTTATCAGTGTGAAAAAAGCGCTGATAAATGGGTTCTTCATCAGAAAAAAAGAACTAATAAATCATAATTTTATTAGTTCTTTTATAAGAACATATAAAATACAACATTTATTAGTGATTCCAAAAGAGCTGATAAAGAGACCATTTATTAGAACATCTAAAAGTGATGATAAATGGGAATACTGCAATGTGATGCTACGAGACACTGCAACCCCAAATACAATGCCTGCAACGTGCTGTAACAATACACTACATCACCAAAAATAGCACTAGAAACAACAACAAAAAATAGAAAAATCAGATACAAATACATAATTTAAATGAAACAATATTTCCAAGACAAATTTAAGAAAAAACTCTATTATAGATTATCTCAGTTGTTTTTTTCACTAAAATTAATGTCAATTTTGAAGAAAAAAGTGATCTTGGAGTCATAACAATCACACCATGAGTCAGATTGAGGAGTGTCTAATTCCAACACATCACAGTTGACTTAGGTATTATTTTCCTAAAGAAACGAAACAATCCAAATGTTTTTATTAGTTTTGAGCATTCCTATTGTTTTTTATTTAAATTAAGGTCAATTTTGAATAAAAAGACACACTTAGTCATACTGATCACACTATGTGTCATATTGAGGTGTGGCTATTTCCTATAGGTCCCAAATGACTTATGGATCACTTTCTTAAAGTATCAAAACAATCTAAATTCATTTCATCAGTTTTGAGTATGCAACATGTGTTTTTTACTAAAATATTATTTTAAACCTGAAACATGAACTTTGAGTCATACAAGTGGCATCATTTGTGGGTTTTATGTGAGACTAATTCATATATATCAAAAATTAATTATGAATCTTTTTCCTAAATTTTCACGACAATCTGAACGTGTTTTGTTAGTTTTCAATGAGTGAAAATTTTTTGTATTAAAATGCCAATTTTAAATTGATAACAGACACTTTGAGTCATACCAGAAACATAATGTATCAATTGAGGTGTAGGTGATTCCTATTCATCATAAATGACTTATGGATTTTTATCTTAAAGTAATAAAAAATAGGAATGTTTTTTCTTAGTTTTGAATACGTTAGTTGTTTTTTTTTTCACTAAAATTAATGTCAATTTTGAATAAAATGATGTACTTTGTGTCATATTGGTCACACCATGTGTTAGATTTACATATGAATAATTCCAATGCTTCCCAAATTATTTATGGATAATTTTCTTCAATTAGAAAAAAATATGAATATTTTTTCTGAGTTTTGAGTACATCAATTGTGTTTTTTATTAAAATGCCATCTTAGTGTGGAAACATTCACATTGAGTCATACCGGTCACATCGTGTGTGGGTTTGATATGAGGCTGATTCATAAATTTCAAAAATTAATTATGAATCATTTTCATAAATTATCAGGACAATATAGGATAATTTTTTTCATTTTCAGCAAGTGACACTTTTTTTATTAAAATATATATTTTAAACTGATGAAAGACACTTAGATTCATACCGATCACATCGTGTTTTACATAGAGGTGAAGATGATTATTACACATCAAATATGAATCATGAATCATTTGAACAAATTACCAAAACAATCCAAATTTTTTTTCTTAGTTTTCATTTTGCCAGTTGTTTTTTTATTAAAATTAATGCCAATTTTGAATAAAAAGATGCACTTGGAGTCATACCAGTCACAACCTTCATCAGATTGAGGATAATCTAATTAGTACATGTCTCAAATTACTTATGGATCATTTGACTAATATATCAAAATAATATGAACATTTTTACTTGGTTTTTAGTATGCCAATATTTGTTTTTACTAAAATGTCATTTTAATCTGGAAACACGCACTTTGTGTCATATAGGTAGCATCATGTGTGGGTTTGACATGAGACCAATTCATATAAATCACAAATTAATTATGAAATATATTCCTAAATTATCAATATAGTATGAGTGCATTTTCTTAGTTTTTAGTGAGTGGTGATTTTTATATTAAAATTTCAATTTTAAACTCATAACGAACACTTTGACACCAACCCTCCTCAATGACCATGATATATCAGTGATGATTTTTCTCCAATAGTTATCTCATACAACTAAAAACTTCCGTGTTTTATTACACACATATTAAAACATTTAAGATGGATTATATACCGGTTTTATGATTGGGAGTTGTACAAATGTTTCTTCTATAACACTAGGGGTGAAACTAAATATTCCAACACATAATGATCTTACAGGTGGATTAATACCTTGTATAAAATCACATAAATAGGTGGGGAAAAAATTATTACAATAATCCACCTAAAACACATTAACTTTGGATCTTATCTTATGTGACAAGTTTTGTGTGCACTTTTCAACAATTCTTCTCAAACACAATGTTGTTATGGTCCTCATTCTACATCATTTACAAAAAAATTATTTTTTCAAGCCATCACTTAATCCCCTCCTCCACATTAATATATAACTAAGTATTTTACTTGGAATCCTCCTCTACATTGGTCTCTAACTCCACCCCCACTATTGTGCAAAAGTTTTATTGTTTATAGGTTCATGATTCTAAAAAAATTGATTTCCTGCATTAGAATTCTCCTTGCTAAAGAGATTAAAAATAATATATAATCATTTTGATAGTAATTATTTTCACCTAAAATATATTTTAAAGGTTATCAATCATACGAAATCACAAACATACTAAGTAATCACCTAAATATTTGGTCATCATTCATTCTGAAAAAAGTTTTGTTCCCACTCATCTCTAAACAAATTTATTTCTTCTTTTGAGGATCTAGGTTTTCATTTATAACACCCCAAACATTTTATGGTATGTTCCTCTTAAATATTTTATATTCAATAGATATCCTATATTTCCTGAAGCACTATGTCTTTTTTGAATCATAACATTATAGAAGAAAGTTATAAGCGATCCATTAAACAAAAATTTTCTACTTCTATTTTTTGAATTTTGAAAAACGGTCATCTAGAGTTGTGACTAGTAAGTCATTTGGAGTCTGAAAGAACCAACTTGATTTTTTGATGAATAGTAACATACCCCTATGAATAGTAATTTTAAAATTAATATGACCCTTATAAATAGTAAATAATGATTATATTTTATTTTTTTAGGAAATAAGATAATGAGATCTTTATTGATTTTTTAATGAGATATAGAACTAATTATATCTTTAAAATTGTTATTTTTTTTATTTAAATTGATTTTATTTAAAAATTAAATTAAAAATACTTAGAAAATTATTTTCGAAAAATGGAGTTCATTTTTTAATTCTACACATCAAAAAATGGTTAGGGTGAGTTTTTGGGTTTTTTCTAGAATACTTGAATTTTTCATGAATAGTAAAAATACCGTTTTGAGTTTTCGGTAGTTTAATGACATCATAATGATGTAATAATTAAATATAAAAGTATTTTAGAATTTTTTACTATAAATAACGACATGAGGTGTCCCAATTGGCTAAAACCATGGGAAAATACCATGGGAAAGCCCATTGTTTTGCAAAAACCACTAATGAGGTGTCCCTTTTAATTAATAAAAAACTCTCTCTTAATTACTATAAATACCCACTCACCAAACTTCGTTTTGTTTCATTCCAAACTCAATATAATCTAAGATCTTGTGGTATTACCTACCTAGGAGTCCTCCCAAGGTGTCCCCAAACCCCCAAGGTCCCAACTTTCATGTTTTGGGAGTTACTCTACAAGGTAAGAGAATCAACCACCCTTCTCTTTTCTTAAAGATATCATTTTATGTTTTCTCTTTTATTTTAAACTAGATTATGTGGGGATATTTCATTCCATATTCCCATTACAGCCCATATTATTTAAGAGTTATGAGATACAACTTTTCTCTCATCAAACTATTTTATTAAATTTTAAGTGACGTCGTTAAGCTGCCGAATTTTCGTAAGAGATTTCTCAATTTGTCTCTTATTTTTAGTTCCTTTATTTTATACTTCTTTCCAAATCTCCCCTCATCCAAATTCTATGATAATTATAGTACCTTACATGAAATAGAATTATATTATTCTAATGGAATATTTCATCATCATCTCTCTTTTCCCCTCCTCTTATACTAAAAATGAAAACACCGTCTGAGATGTGTTAATTTGTCACACTCAAGGACGACGAGTTCTCAATTTTCATTACCATGTCCAATTCTGGTCATAAAACCATTTTTATGGTTTCACCAGATAATAATATATGTATTTAATCTAATTAATGTTCTTTAATCCCTACACACTCATAATATGGAATAATAATACCAAACAAGTTCATTGTTCACAAAACCGCCAAGCTTAATCCAAGCGTTTATCAATAACTTTTAACTAATGATTAATTCTCAAGTATATTACCTAGAATCATTATAAGATAGTTTATATATATTTAATGTAACAAATAATATATATTATCAATTATATATGTTTAATCACATTTCAAATGAACTTCCATTCATGAAAGCAAGTAAACGAATCATGAAAACCAAAGAAGAAAATGCTTCCAAAACAATAAAATTGAACCTCTTAAACCCATTAAAAAGGCCATGAATGAACCTAATAAGGTTATAATAAATCAATTAAATGAATAGGAGGTTCTGGAATTATTAATTAATGAATCTAAATTTGATTATTTTGGTCATTAAAACAAACTAAGAACACACTAGAGAAAAAGGTAAGCGGTTTCTCATATCACTTTCATCTCTGTGAGATTTCACTGTTCGACACTTATTTCTTGTATGTGGTATATGTGTACTTAACTTTGATATATAATAACATTATTATATTTTGAATCATGTTATTAAATGATTCATTTGATGTTTATTAAGTTCTAGTCATATGATTTGACTGATTAAATTATGGTAAGAGACTTTGTCACAACGACTATTTTGCTGTGACTAACTTTGTGTGGTGCACCTAATAATCCTTATGTGGTGTACCTACTGCCCATTTGAGATCACTTTTCAGTTGAAATTATATTTATATTAAATATACATAATCTCATATCATGGATATGTTTGTTGTCTAAACCGTATACCATTTTTCATACGGGGTTTATTTGGAAAGTTATTTTAATTATGGAAATATTGATGAATCTGTATACTCTAATATATACGGATATTGAAAAGGAATATTGACATTGTATTGAATCAATGTATAAATAATTATATGGAAATTAAGCGGTGGGTGGGGCCTGCTATAGATCCTCGATACATCAGTAGGTCTCATGAGACAAATCAGCTGGCGACAAACCCGTCGAGTTTGTTTCCAAAAATCAGACGGGTTTATATCCATAGAACTAAACTGTTTTTACAGTATTATGATATCATGTTCCAGATACATGATGTTCAATTAATAATAATTCCTTTTATTCCTTATCAGTTATTACTATCCATGAGGTTTTCTCTATGAAAAAATCTATGGATGTCGTTTCATTATCAGTTTATTAATGGAATGGGTTTTTCATTTAATCACCATGCCATTTTGATTATGTCAAATTGTTTACAATTTAGTTATTTTTTATTCATGATTCTGTCATTTGTAACCCTTACTGATCATTTTATCTCACCCCTTTCACTGTTTACCTTCAATAGGTGATGAAGTGGAGATCATTTATTGAGTTCCTGTGGATGCAGTTTTTAGTTTTTGTTGTGTATTATATTTTTAACCTTTTCCAATGTAATTTGAATTACATTTATGTATCTAGTTTATTAAATACTACTAAAATTATCATTACTTTATTATTTTCATTCCTTATAACCATGATAATATAACAAGTAATGAACCGGCTCCGGTCTAGAGGGGTCGGGGTGTTACATTTGGTATCAGATGAAGTTTAGTAGAAAACTTTGAAACTAGAGTGGGAAATGTATAGTATGGAACAAATCACTAAGGTATTATTTTTGGATAATTGTACAAGAATATCCTGATATTTTGGTAAGGAATATATTATGTGTATCCTTATAGAAAATAAATCTCTGTTTGGATACAAGCAGGTGGAGGTGGCTCTGGCATAGATGCACCTAGGAGTGAAAGCTCCGACAAGGAGTTTTGGGCTTAACCCAGGATATCCTGGTACAAAACCACAGGCCTTGCTGAACTCTTGGTTATGAAAATACTGGTTGATATTCTTAGGATAATTCATGTTTTCTTTACAAGACATTATGAAGGATTGAAATGTATATTATTTCTCAAAGAAACCATTTTTCTGATTATGAGATTAACCATGTGTAGGATCTCAATTTATTCTAAGTATTTTGTTAGGTTAAGATTATAAATTATGATTCATACCCTAATCTAGTGTGTGATATTAATTAGAAATGGTGTCTAATGGAAGAAGGGAAATCAATACTCGTGGGCAACGTAGGGATCTCTCAACTGAGCAAGTCAACACAGTCAATTTTGGAGCAGATCAGATCATGACCATATTGGGGTAACTTACTCAGGTTGTAAAAAGTAACCATTCCACACTTGTGTTGGATTGTTTCATGTGGCAGAATCCCACATATTTCAGTGGGACTACTAATCCAGTGGTTGCTAAGAAATGGATCAATTCCCTTGAAAAGAAATTCATTGCATTAAGATGAAATGAAAATGAAAAGGTAGTAATGGCAGTATATTGTCTCAAGGGCGACGCTGCTCAATGGTGGTCCTTGATTCAAAATACCACATAGGAATAAGAAATAGAGTATATGGAATGGAGGAATTTTAAGGAAATATTTTTCGAAAAATATTTCCCTCGTGAGAAACAAACCTAAATGAAGAGGAAATTCACTTTCTTAAAGAAAAGGGAATGAAGAAATTACCATTATGTGAAAACTTTGGCAAGAATCATCTTGGGAAATGCTTAAAAGGCATGGGAGTCTGCTATAACTGTGGAGAAAAGGGTCATCTATCTCATGAATGAAAGGGGAAGAAACAATTTTATGATGTTCAATGCTAAATTTATAGAGAGATGGGACATTATGAAAATGAGTGTCCTAAGCTCCATGAAAACATGCCTCAGAAAAATCCAAGAGAACAAGGGAGAGCTTATGAGATTACAACTGCGGAAGTTGAAGATCATAATGGTGTGGTGGTAGGTACTTTAATTGTTTCCTCAAACTTAGTCAATACTTTATTTGATTCTAGATAATCACATTCATTTATATCTTACCAGTTTTCTAAGAAAATTAGACATGTCCAATTTGATTTAATAAAGGAGTTATCGGTAAAAAGTCATAAGAGATTCATCATTGCAACAAAGGAATGTTGACTAGTCCCCCTTGTGACACATAAACGTGCTTTAGTTTCTAACCTTATCATCATACCAATGAATTAATTTGATATAATTATCAGTATGTATTGACTGTCGAATTATGATGCGAAGATTTATTGCAAGAAAAAATAAGTTTCAATTTTTGAAAATGGTGTAGAATCTCTTATCTTTAGAGTGGATACCTCGCCATCTGATTCTTATCTAGACCCACCCCCATTAGCTATATTGAATGCAATTATTGGAGATAAAGAGAACCCAATATCTATGGGCGAGGAAAGAAATATTCAAATTGAAGATGTGCATATAGTGAAAGAATACATTGATGTGTTTCCAGAGGATTTACCTGGACATCCTCTAGAGTGGGAAATTGAGTTTTACATTGACTTAATTCATGGTGCAAGACCAATATCAAAGACCCCTATAGAATGGCCATTGTAGAGTTAGTGGAGCTAAAGAAACAACTAGATGAGTTGAATGAAAAATGATTTATTCAACCTAGTGTTTCTCCATGGTGAGCCCTGTTCTTGTTTGTCAAAAATAAAGATGGATCAGTGAGGCCGTGCATTGATTATTGGGAAATCAATGATATTACAATAAAGAACAAGTATCATCTTCCAAAAATTGATTTTTTATTTGATCAAATTCATGGAGTGAAATACTTTTCAAAGATTTACCTTTGATCTGGATATCATCAACTACGTGTGAGGAAGGAAGATATTCCGAATACATCATTTCAAACCAGGTATGGGCATTACGAGTTTACAGTGATGCCTTTTGGACTGAAGAATGCACCATCTGTCTTCATGGATTTAATGAATAGAGTTTTCAATGAATATCTTAATAACTTTTTTGTGGTATTCATCGATGATATCATGGTATACTCAAAAATCTATGAAGACCATGAGGATCACTTGTAGATTATTCTGAAAAATCTTATGAGAAATTAATTATATGGGAAGTTTAGAAAGTGCGACATCTGGCTTCAATCAGTTTCTTTTCTTGGCCATATTGTTTCCAAGTATGGAATCCTAGTTGATCCTATGATGATAAAGGCAATCCAAGATTGGACCACATGAACAAACAAAACTGAGGTACGTAGTTTTATTGGCCTAGTAGGTTACTGTTGTCGTTTCATTCAGAATTTTTCTAGACTGGATAACCTGCTAACTAAGCTCACACATAAAGGAGTTAAGTTTGTGTGGACAGAAGAATGTACAGAATGCTTCAAAGAATTGAAAAGAAGACAGGTCAATTCTCCAATTTTGACTCTTCCATCTGGAAGTGATGGATTTTTAATATATATTGATGCATCAAAGAATGGTCTGGGTTGCATCCTTATGAAAAATGTTAAAGTTATTTATTATGCATCAAGGAAGTTGAAGACTCATGAGAAAAATTATCCGACACATGATCTTGAGTTAGCAGCTGTAATCTTTGCTATGAAGATATGGATACATTATCTTTATGGTGAAAATGTGAGATATACACATATCACAAGAGTTTAAAATAAATTTTCACACAAAAATAAATGAACAAGATGCAAAGAGGATGGGTCAAGTTACTCAAAGATTACGATTTCTTAATACACTACCACCCAAGAAAGGCAAATAAGGTAGTAGATGCATTAAGTAGAAAAGATCGTGGAATTCTGACTCAAATGTGGATTGAGAGAGATCCTATATTCATGGATCTACTAAAGATGAATATCAGAATTGTTAAATACGGGGAAAAATCTTTACTCTTTCAAATGATTGCTAAACTATATTTACTATAGAAGATAAAAAGATCTCAATCTGATGATGAAAATCTACACAAGAAAATTATTGCTATTATGGATGGGAGATTGGAAGAATTCATGTATGAGGAAGGAGTTCTGAAGTTTGGGAAGAGGTTATGCGTTCCATCAATACTTGAACTGGGAACTATTAGACAATTCTAATAGCTCAAACATCTCTATACACCCGAGTAGCACAAAGATGTATATAGATATGATGGAATATTTTTGGGGGGATAATATGAAGCCAAAAATTGCTGATTACGTGTTAATGTGTCTAGTTTGTCAACAAGTGAAGGCAAAGAGGCAACATCCTAGAGGACTGATGAAACCTCAACTAATTCATATGTGGAAGTGGGATAACATTACAATGGATTTTTTCACCGAGCTACCGATGACATCTAGAAGGAACGATGCAATCTGGGTAATTGTTGATCATCTCACAAAATCAGTACATTTCCATATTATAAGAGAGGATTTACCACTTGAACACCTAGAAAGACATTATATTAATAAATTTTTAAGATTTCATAGTGCACCTCTATCGATTGTGTCCGATCGAGATCTTCGGTTTACATCAAAATTCTGGAAAAGTCTCCAGAAATCTTGGAATACTGAGCTTTGTATGAGTACTTCTTATCACCCCAGAACTAATGGACAGTCTAAAAGAACTATTTAAACTCTAGAAGATATTCTGAGGTCTTGTTCTCTTGACTTCCAAGTTGTGTGGGATCAATACTTTCCTTTGGTGGAGTTTTCATACAATAATAGTTCCCATTATAGTATTAAAATGGCTCCATATGAAGCATTATATAGACAGAGATGTCGAACTACAACTTGTTGGTATGAAGTTGGTGAGAGGAAACTTATAGGGCCAATACTTAATGAAGAGACCACGACAAAGGTGAAGACAATGAAATCCCATATTAAAGCATCCCAAATTAGGAAGAAGAGTTATGCTGACCACCGAAGGAAAGATTCAGAATTCCATGTGGGAGATCATGTATTTCTGAAAGTATTACCATGGAAGGGTGTCTTAAGATTTGATAGGGAAACTAATCCCCCAGTACATCAGACCATTTGAAATTCTGGAAAGAATCGGATCAGTAGTTTACCATTTAGAAGTGCCTCCAAGTCTATCCAAAGTCCATGATGTATTCGATGTGACATTGTTAAATAAATACATGCCAAACCCAATGCATGTACTCACCTATGAAGAAATAGAACTGGAACCTGATTTCTCATACTGTGAAGAGGCTATTGGGATTCCTGACAGAGGGGAACATGTATTGATAAATCTAACAACTCGTCTAGTAAAGGTTATTTGGAAAAACCAGAATATGGAGGAAGCAACATGGGAACCTGAGGATGTTATGAAGAAGAACCATCCATATCTTTTTGGTGGTCTTTATACATAAAATTTTGAGGATGAAATTTATTAAGGAGGGAATAATATAACACCCAAACATTTTATGGTATGTTCCTCTTAAATCATTTCTATTCATTAGATAACCTATATTTCATGAAACACTATGTATTTTTAGAATCAAAACATCATAGGAGAAAGTTTTAATCTATCCATTAAACATAAATTTTCCACTTTTATGTTTTGAATTTTAAAAAACAATCATCTAAAGTTGCGACCAGTAAGTCATTTTGAGTCTGATAGAACAAACTTGATTTTTTGATGAATAGTAACATACCCTTATGAATAGTAATATGACCCTTATAAATAGAAAATAATGATTATATTTTATTTTTTTAAGGTAATATGATAATTAGATCTTAATTAGTTTTTAATGATATATTGAACTAATTATATCTTTAAAATTTCTATTTTTTTTTGAATTAACTTGATTTTATTTAAAAATTAAATTTAAAATAATTAGAAAATTATTTTCAAAAAATAGATTCAATTTTTTAATTCTACACATCAAAAAATGTTTAGGGTGATTTTTTGGGTTTTTTCTAAAATACTTGAATTTTTCATGAATAGTAAAAATAAAGTATTGAGTTTTCGTTAGTTTAATGACATCATAATGATTTAATAATTAAATATAAAAGTATGGTATATTTTTTTACAGTAGCTTATGACATGAGGTGTCACAAGTGGCTAAAACCATGGTCAAATACCATGGGAAATCCCATGGTTTTGTAAAAACCACTAATGAGGTGTCCTTTTTAATTAACAAAAACCCATCTCTTAATTACTATAAATACTTACTCAACCCTCCTTCATTTTCTTTTATTAAAAACTCAATACACAAAAATCTCTGGTTCTATTACCTCCCTAGGAGTCCTCTCAAGGTGTTCTCAAACCCCCATGGTCCCAACCTTCATGTTTTGGGAGTTACTCTAGAAGGTAAGAGAATCAACCACCCTTCTATTTTCTTGAAAATTTCATTTTACATTTTCTATTTTATTTTCAATTGGATTATGCGGGTATATTTCATTCCATATTCCCCTTACATTCCATATTATTTATGAGTTATTATATAGCCCTTTTCTCTCATCAAACTATTTTATTAAATTTTAAGTGATGCTGTTAGGCTGCCAAATTTTCGTAAGAGGTTTCTCAATTTTTCTCTTATTTTGAGTTCCTTTCGTTTATACATATTTAATCATCTCCCATCATAAAAATGATATTATAATTATAGTATCTTTCATGAACTGTGATTATATTATTCTAATATAATATTTCATCTTCATCTCTCTCCCCCTCCTCTTATACTAAAACTGAAAACACCGTCTGAGATGTGTTAATTTATCACACTCAAGGACGGCAGGTTATCAATTTTCATTACCATGTCATATTCTGGCCATGAAACCATTTTTATGGTTGAAACAGATAAAAATAAATTTATTTCATCTCATTAATGTTCTGTAATCTCTACACACTCATAATATGGAATAATAATACCAAACAAGTTCATTGTTCACAAAACCACCAAGCTTAATCCAAGCATTTATCAATAACTTTTAACTAATGATTCATCCTCAAGTATATAACCCATAATCATTATAGGATAATTTATTTCTCTTTAATGTCACAAATAATATATATTAACAATTATGGATTTTTACCCACATTTCAAATGAACTTCTATTCTTGAAAGTAAGAAAACAAATCATAAAAACCAAGGAAGAAAATGCTTCCAAAACAACAAAATTAAACCTCTTAAACCCATTAAAAGGGCCATAAATAAACCTAATAAGGTTATAATAAATCACTTAAATGTATAAGAGGTTCTGTAATTATCAATTAAAGAATATAAATTTGATTATTCAGGTCATTAATACGAATGAATAACACACTTGAGCAAAAGGTAAGGGGTTTCCCATCTCACTTTCATCTTAGTGAGATTTTCATTGTTCGCCACTTATTTCTAGTATGTGGTATATGTGTACTGAAATTTGATATTTAATAAAATTATTATCTTTATATTAATGTTATTAAATGATTAATTCTAGGGTTATTAAGTTCTGGTCATATGATTTGACCGATTACATTATGGTAAGAGACATTGTCTCAACCACTATTTTATTGTGACTATCTTTGTGCGGTGCACCTAATAATCCTTATGGGGTGTACCTACTTCCCATTTTAGATCACTTTTAATTTGAAATTATATTTATATTAAATATCCACAATCTCATATCACCGATATTTTTTTTGTCTAAACTGTATACCATTTTTTACACATTATTTATTTGTAAAATTATTTTAATTATGTAAATATTGATGAATCCGTATAATCTACTCTATAAGGATATTGAAAAGTCATATTTATCTTGAATTGAATAAATGTATAAAGAATTATTTTGACATGAAGTGGCGGGTGGGGCCCGCTATAGCCCCTCGATGCATCGGTAGGTCTCATGAGACAAATCAGTTGGCGACAAACCCTTCGAGTTTGTTTCAAAAAATCAGACGGGTTTCTACCCACAGAACTAACCAATTTTTACTGTATTATGGTATCATGTGTTAGATACATGATGTCCAATTAATAAGAATTATCTTTATTCATTATTAGTTATTACTATCCATGAGGTTTTCACTATGAAAAAATCTATGGATGTAGTTTCATTCTCAGTTAGTTAATGACATGTGTTTTTCATTTATTAACCATGCCTTGTTGATTATGTCAAATTGTTTACAATTCAGTTCTTATTGATTCTTTCTACCACCATTTTTAACCCTTACCGAGCATTTGAGATCACCCCTTTCAATGTTTACCTTAAATAGGTGATGAATTAGAGATCATTTATTGAGTTCCTGTGGATGCAGTTTTTAGTTTTTGTTATGTATTGCATTTTCTAACCTTTTCCAATATAATTTGAGTTATATTTATGTATCTAGTTTCTTCAAGACTAATAAACTAATCCTTCCTTCGGGATTTTCATTCCTTCTAACCATGCCAATATAACAAGTAATGCACTGGCTCTGGTCTATAGGGGTCGGGGTGTTACATCATTAATCTTGACATTATTGAGAAAATATATACAATCAAATGATTATTAAATATATTTAATGAAATTGGCATTACCTTCTAAAATTACCTATTGGGGGATGCTGTTCTTTTCTTGCTTTATGATCTCTCTTATAAATTTTCCAACATAATATCCACAATCAATTTCATTATCTTATTTTAGAAACTAAATAAACACTAAACAAAAAAAGTTATTTTTTTTGAAATGTTCGCTAGTTAAATATTTCTATATATAGCTTATTTTTTTTCCATTTTTTGTAATACACATGATTTATCTCCTTAGAAACCAACTTCATGCCATGATTTAGCTGATAATTAATGAATGCCCTGTCAAAAATAAATTCTTTTTAAAAAACATACTAAAAAATATAATTCAATTTTTATTTATAAAATGTTGATTTTAGTGTATTACATATTCACAATACAGATCATGCGTGTTTGGTTGGTTGGATATCCCACCATTGGATCAAAAAAATAAATATTCGGGTGTCTTTATTGACTATGATCACCATCCAGTACGCCCTAAAAACAATTAAGTAATGAAAAAAATTAAAAATATATTTTAGGTGATTAGATTGTAGAGTTTAACCTTTCCATTGTAGGAATCAAAAAGAGCATGTCTTCTGATTCTTTTTTATTAAACGCTTTGAGTAACTCATATTTTTTCTTATTAAATTTTCCATCATCCATAGTAAGTTCTTTTATAGAAATGATATAAGGATTAATCAATCAAAATCATTATTCTTACGATATTCTCTTTATATAGATGTAATATAAATGAATTTAGAAAATATGAATACTTATTATCTTTAATAAACATATTATATCACTATTTAGACCGATGCATTATGAAAATGAACCTTATGTGTGTATTGACAACTGAGATACCCAGACATTAATGCTTTAGAATCTCATTTAGAGTATTGAGACCAATTCTAAATTTCCAGGAATCTCCACATATGTCTTCTTCATATTAAATTTAATTCATAGTTTCATCTTTATTTGTGGTCTCTTCAAGAAGTTTTAATGATAATAAATGTTGATATGAAACTAGAGGGGAGATAGTACTCTCGAATGGTCATTTCATTTTCAGGGTCAATTCACTAGATTTTACTGATTCATCCTTCCGTTTCCTCAACACTTTATCCATTATTAATACCATTCCTTACATCATACCTTTTATCATCAAACATTTTAAGTTTTTTGTATGATTTGTTTTGTTAAAGACTTACCTCATGTATCTTTATATGATTAGACATTGATTATATGAATTATACAATAGCATCATTGACTATTGTAATATCTGGATCATCAAGTGGAATATGAAACTTAGCAGTCGGTTCATGAACTACCTCAATCCCCACTCTGATGCAATCTTTTGGGAGGTATTGATTGTGTACGTTTTCTCCTGAGATATTATATTTTATACCCATCACAACATGGTGATGCGTGAGTGTTGATAGATATAAATCAAATAAAACTGTACCTTGCATAATTTTAGTAATATAAAGTTATCAAAAGTTATTTGATTCACATTTAGTAGAAAGAGTAATGAAAAAATTGATTACCCTAGGTACGTTGTGTGGTTGGGGCGAATGAAAAACCTCAAATCTAGTGGGATAATTTGGTTCATGTATGAATATTTTCTCAAACATTAGTTCAATTTGATCCTTTCTTATACATTGGTCTACTAATCCAATTTGAACAATGATATCTTGTGGTGAGTCTGTTTGTGTTTTCAATCGTGTCACCGTATTATATAAATATTAATGTGGTTTTACCTTCAAAAAATATATTTGGGGTGAGACTCCAAAACCTAATCCTATAACATGATCATATAGTTCAGTCCACATAAAAGCAACTAAAAGTATCTTTTGTTTCATTATAGTCATTTTTTATTCTTATTCCTAAAACATATAAAAAAATTAACATAAATAGATATATTTATGTAAAATTGTTATAAATCATAACAAATTACAATTATTTCATACTTACACATGTTTCCCATATTGTTTTTTTCATCAACTATTTTTACCTTTTTATTTACAAGAGCCTCCTTCCATAGCACATGACATGGGATGAAAGTGGATTCAAATTTTGATTCATAAATATGCATATAAAAAAAGGAACATATGTTTCTTCATATCACAAAATTAAAATTTTATTGTTGATTACCAATTTATTCTCTAATGAAGTGTACCCCATCCTTTCTTTTTGATAAGGGTACATTAGTTTTGATGCATGTTCTTTATTTTCAACACTCTATTTCTATTTAATAAATTAACAATTTTGAATCAATTTGGATAAAATAAATAATGTCAAATAATATATTATCAAATTTAATTCAAATGAAATGATTTCTCATTATGACGATCGATGAAATAAGTCTATGTTTCTTGATTTATAATTTGTGGATAACTAATTGGTTGGTGGGCCTTTACTTTCCCCTCTACATCCTTAAGATGTAACATCATAAAAAGCGTCTCGAAGCCTCTACAGGATTTTCCAGTGACCATTAAAACAATTTTTTTACCTAAATATTATATAATAAATGAACTATGTAATCAATAATGAAAATTAAATCAATGTTTCATTATATAATGTTCCAAAAAAATAGAGAATTTATATTACAACATTTTTGTTATATCTTTCTAAAATATTTCATTCATTACATGTTGGATGTGGCACCATGAATCAATATCAATAAGCACATTCTTCTTCTTTGTGGCCCAAATGCAACTGATGAACATCTACTTGTTGGGGTCAATAGGCTGACCGCATTGATTCCAACCAACCTAAAATTCTATACCCTAAATTCATTCCTTGATAATTTTATTCACCATTGTGATGCTGCATCATTGTTGTTTTTTTTCATTAACATACCATTTATCCCCTATAATTTTCTAATTTTATCATCAATATTATGTTCTTCCTTAGGATTGGTAACATAATAATGTCAAGAAGACATTGCTTCATGATTAGTCAAACATTTATTTGGTCTTGAATAACAATAAGAAAATACATTCCATGCATAAAAGTCCACAATTTCATGCATCTAGCTTGAAAATTTTTACTATCTTGAATAGAGACATATTACTTAAATACTCTAGTAAAACTAACATTCACTACATTTATTTAATCTATCATTAGATGCTTAATTTCCTTCCATATCATGATGATGAATTAGATACACTCTTCCAAACTACCCATCCTCTGATCATTGTGGTTCCAAAGTTCCTTGATGACATACCACCCAAATAGTAATTATTTCATCGTGTTTCTTGATATCCATCCCCTTTATTTTGTGGACATCCACCTATATTTATTAAACTAATCTAACCAGAAGTCATCCCATATTAGGTAATTGTGGTCATTTTGGATTAATATTGCTTAGATTAGTTCAAACAACATAGAAGAGATGAAGGATGAGTATCAAGAAAAAAAATGGAATAATAATTTTTCAGGAGATGAAAGGCCCCTAAAACTATAATGAGAACATAATCTCATCCCCACTAAGTTACAGTGACTCTAACCTGTGTTACTATTCCTTTTCCCTCACCTTTATCTCAAATTTAAGAGATCTATATCCCCTAAGGTTAAAAAATAACCTAAATTCAATTTTAATTATGAAATCAAACATATTACCATTCAAAAAAAATGAAGGAATGTCCATTCAAATCCACATGACTTCCACTAAAAGTCATTTACTTCTACTCAAAAAGTTTATCATTTTACACTTCCTCAGAATTTTTTCTTTTCCTGGTAGGGACTTGAGGAGATAACAACTTGTTGTGGTATTTTTGTGAGGCAGATGTGAGAGCTTGAAAACTAGCAATTTCTCCAAGCTTCCAAGTGAAAGTATCTTGAAGATCAATCCAAAAGAGGGGCCAGAGAGCCCTTCTTGTTATGGGAAGAATAAATTTGAGTGTCATATTAGAACCCATTTAAATTTATCATAGTTAATAGCTACTAGAATCAAAAGGTGTATTTGACATGTTTTTTTCACAAAAAATGTGCAACAAGAGTATTTTCTAGAGGTCACCCATTATTGTTGTATTCTTGTCCAAGTATGCATACATACAAAGTTCTAATAAGATTTAATGTGACTACCCTCAAATTAAAATTAATTTTTTGATGAATTTTTTCTAAAAGTAACTAAGTGTGTGATATAAAAAAATGTATATCAATAAACACAAAAAACCATTCATTATGTTTTGATTAATATTTAGGTTTCATTTTTTGGGTTCTTATGAAGTAGTAAATGAGGAGGGTGAAAGGTTGAAAGAGTTGAAGAATGATTTGGGAGATGAGGTATAAAAATCCATGGTAGTAGCTTTTATGAATATTAATGAATAAAATCAGTACATGAGGTATTTCATCAAGAAACTTTGCAACCCCAATGATGGGAGGAAGGGTAGTTTGAAAGAGGGAATTCAATCCATCATCAAGATATGGAAGTAAATCAAGCATTTGAGGATGTATTAAATAAAGGTAGTGAAGTTAAGTTATACTGGATAATTGAAGTATTATATCTATATTCAATACAATAACAACTTTTATGCAAGATGCTTGCAATTGTGGGCTTTTATGCATGGAGTGTATAGTATTTTATATCTATCTTACGAAAATGAATCAACATTTACACAACCTTATTTGTGTAACCCCTCGTACTTTTTTATGAAAAGTTATTTATGTTTCTTGTGACTATTATGTGTTTTATTTCTCTTTCAATTATCATATATTAAGAATATTATCATAAAAAAATGAGATATAAGGTTTTCATGTTGATCATGGGCACAAAAAATCATCAGAGAAAACCTACCTTGTTATTTTACTTAACCAATTTATGTTCATTTTGGTGCATATGTAGCCGATGTTTCCTTGGGTTAAAGGTTACAAGGAATAATTATTTATTGGAAGGGATATAGCGTCAAATGATAGCTAGTGGAGACTTGTGGAGTATGTATCATCAATGGTAGACTTTTTTTTCGTATATGGTTTTATTTTTACCTAGGATTTATCAAATTTTTATTGTTTCTATGACTGTAGGAATTTATATTCATGGGATTTTATTATGTACTATTATTCAAAGATTCACTTGTCATGTGAGTTGGTTTTTAAAACCATTTCTCATGGATCATGTTGAACAATACATATTTTTTATCAATTCTTTGGAAGTTGGTTGATGGTTCTAAGGGTTGAGTAACATTTGGATTCAACTCCGGTGAGGTTATGAATAGTTAGACTATATTGTGATGTCACAGTTTTCTAAAAGATAATTTTGTTGATTAGATAACACATACACACAAAAATAATGAAAATAAATTTTCCTAAATCAGGCCACTTCTTCAAAAATCACTTCATTCTTGGAGAAGAATTTATTCATAAAATAATTTGATAGAAAAGTAAACTCATATATAACATCTTCTATAGATGTTGTCTCATATGAAAACTCTTCTACTGGAATATAATATGGTGTGTTGTGATATGACATGTTTTCATTTATAAATGTAAAATAAAATAAATTAATAAATTCTGTTTACTATTAGTTTATAAAAATTCAAACATTATTTTAACTATTAATAAATTTTAAAGATATAAGGAATTATTGGAAACCATTCATTGATAATAAAAATAAGACGTATCTCCTTTAATGATCTCCCTAACTCATTGAATATCATGTTCTCTCATAACTGTAATGTTTTAGTGAATATATTTTCAGTAAAAGTACTAATATTATGAACTTATCAATCAATTGTATACACACATCCTATTTACAATACATCACAAAATTTTGAGTGTGGGTCAAATAAAAAATTGAAAATAATTATTATCTTGATATCATTGAAAACATAAATAGTTTGTTACATATTAAATTATATCTATATAACATATTGATAATGTTAACCTATATAATATGGTAAATTTAAAATTTAGATCCCTAAATTGGATTAACCCATTCACATTTAAACAATATGTATATTAACCCACTTTATATTATTCATATCAAATAACATTCCCTATAAAATTAGTCCAATAAAATGTTATTTTTTTCATCTACTTGTGCATTCCATACTATGGAAAAAAGATTCAAACAATGACAAAACAAAATATATTTAAAGTAACAAGAAATAATATAACAGAAACATCAAAAAAATCACCATCAGTTGCAACAGCGGATGGGGATGCAGTTCGCAATGGCCCTGTATGAATCTACAATGAGTTTAAAGAGAATGGGTGGCATTGTGTAGGTATTGGTAAGTGAAATATAAAGAGATAATGTGTGAGATGAGATGTAGGGTTCGTGATGGTTAAAAATAGTGAAAAAACAAAAACCGTGAAACCCAAAAAATCAAACAATGATTGAGGAAAAACTGAAAATAACATACATTGAATTCTAGCCTTGATACATACGAGAGAACACAATGGAGTAGCACTGACAACAGGTGAGTTCTGTGAGAGTTTGGGAATCGTGACTGACAGAGTCATGGTTAGGGTTCTTTAAAATAGATCATATACACTTTTATCAGTGCTTTTTTAGCATTGATAAAGATTGAGATTTATTAGTGATAAAAAAATGTTGATAAAGACTTCTTTTAAAATCACTTTTTGGTGCTGATAATGCTCGATCTTTATCAGCATTAAAAATGTAGTGTTAATAGATGATTTATTATTTTAATTATAAAAAATATTTTAAAAAATATTTATATAATTTTATATTTGTTTATTATAATTTTACCATTATTTAAATATATAATTATTTGTTTATAATTGCATTAATACTTTTTTAAAAAAATTATATTTTTTATATATAATTATAAATATATAATTTTATAAATATAGTAAATATACAATTATAAATATATTTATAATTATTTATTTATAATTATATTAATATTTATATCATTATATATATATATTTAATAAATTTATATAAATATAAATATAGTAAATATATTTGTTATTTGAATATATTTATTATAGTTTTATAATTATAAATATATTTATATCATTATATATATTTATATAATTATACATATATATAATATAATTATAAAAATATAGTAAATATATGTAATTATAAAAATATTCATTATTTAAATATATTTATTATAATCTTATAATTATTTAAATATATAATTAATTATTTATTAATATATGAATAATAATTTAAAAAGATAATATTTATATATTTATATATTTATATATTTATATGACTATAATTATGTAGCCCCTAGGGTGTAGTTTAGTGGTATATGTCTTTTTGGGTCTCGGTGGGGTCTCACATTCAAGTTTTGATGAGTGCATTATTTATATAAATTTATTTTAATTTTATAATTATTTAATACATATAATTAATTATTTATAATTATATAAATTATTTTTTAAAAAATAAAATTTATTTGTTCATGATAATTATAAATATGTAAATCTATAAATATAGTAAATATACATTTTTAAATATATATATATTTATAAATATGTATTTACAAATATATTTTTAACATTATTAATGGATATATAATCTCAAATACATGCATTTTAAAAATGAGTTTAATTGAATAATTCAAAATGTATACACTTAAATATTGAAAAAATGGATAAGTTTTATTAATTAAATATAAATTATTATAAAATGGATATATATATATATATATATATATATATATATTGAAGTAAAGATGAATACCTATTGAAAATACTAAAACATAATAAATAAATATATAAAAATAAATAATATAAAATGATCAAGTTCAAAAATAAAATAAAAACATTTTTTTTTATTAAAAATCAATAAATAATAACATAAATATAATAATATTTAAAATAAATAAATAATATTGACTGATTAAAAACAAAATTTATTAAATGTCTCATGGTATAATGAAATTCTTAAATATACTAATATTTGAATAAAGTACATAAATATTAGATGTTTGTGTTTATATATAATATTTTATTAATTGCGTAAATATTTTTATGCGTGCATTATATATAAAAATGAATTAATTACACACACACATGTTTGTGAAATCAATGTAACACACGACCTTTGATATATGTTAAATTGAAAAATTCAAGAACATTAAAAATGAATAAGACATTTTTTTTTTAAATTTTTTCATTTTATTCATTTTATATATATCTATGTTTAATATATATTATTTATTACTATTTATTATTATTTATAATTAATATATATATATATATATATATTATAATTATTCATTTTTATTAATAATTGTTTCAATAATAAATTTTTAAATAATATTGTAATTTATTTATTTTTAATTTTTTATTTAATAGTTATAATTTATTTATTTTATATATCTATATTTAATATACACTATTCATTAATATTTATAATCAATATATATGTATATTAAAATTATCCCTTTTTATTAATAATTATTTATTTAATAAAATGTTTAATATTTTTCTTAATCTACTATTTTTTAATATTTATTTCTTCAATTATTTCATTTTATTCATTTTACATATCTTTATATTTAATATCTACTATTTATTAATTTATATAATCTATATATATGTACATTCAATTAATTCATTTTTTACAATAATTATTTAATTAATAAAATTGTTAATTTTTTTATGTGTTTTATTATTTCATTATATTCTAGACGTTTATTAGCGCTAAAAAAAGCAATGATAAAGCGTACCCTTTATCAGTGCCAAAAGAATGCACTAATAATGTAACACCCAAAGAATTTAAAAATAGATTTATTATAGTATGCATGGATCATTTAGTCTCTAAAAACTCCACTTTGTTATAACCATGCGAAGTAAACATAAGTTTGTCACTTTTGTGATGTGAATTTCAAAAATTTGACATACACGGTTGTGATGAGTAAGTTATTTGGAGTCCGATAAGAAAAAATTAATTTTGGGTGAATAGTAACCTACCCTTATGAATAGTAACACACCCTAAGGAATAGTGATATACCCTAATGAATAGTAACGTTACTTATGATAATATATAAATAATATTAATGTTGGAGTACGATATACCTATGTTTTGGTATAAGTAAATAAATGTTTTAAAACTATTTTTACAATAAATTATGATTTTACTTAAATATTAAATTAATCATATTGAGAAAATTATTTTGGAAAAATGGACTTCATTTTTGGATTCTACACATCGAGAAATGGTTGGGGTGTATTTTTGGGATTTTTTTGAAATACTTGAATTTTTTTATGAATAGTGAAATATGGTAAAATACCGTATATACAAATTATCAGATAAATACACTATTTATGACATCAAAAGTAATGTAACCCACTTGGTTAGAACTCAAATGCATTTATCACTATTCTTGGTCCTGAAATCATTACTATTGCTGGTCTTGAGGAAAATTAATAAACTAATGATTACAAAATTATGAAAACTCTCCTCTCCTCCACTATATACACCCCCTATGACTCTCTCTTCTCATCACTCCTCTCAAGCCTTTTTCCTTCTCCAAATTCTTTTCAAATATCCCCCCAACCTACTCTCCCATGTCCAACAAGCATTGGTCTCATAAAAAGACCAAAACCTCTCCCTTAAAGAGGCTCTCAAGGAAGTTTGGGTCAAGAGGTAAATTACTCTTTTCAATTCTTTGTCTTTCCTTTCAAGTTCATTTTTTTCTTTTTCTATTATTACATCTCATTATCTGAATGTTGTGATGAATCTAGTACCTTACATGTACTGGAATGTTGTCATGATAGTGGAATAAGTTATCATCATCTCTTCCTTTTACTTTCTTTTATACTAGAAGCGAGAAAACAATTTGAGATGTGTCAATTTACCACATTCAAGGACGATGGGATTTCGATTTCTGTTATCATTCTTAATTCTGGTCGCGAAACCATTCTTGTTATGGTTGTACTAGATTATTATATATGTAATATACCCTTTTTATGGTTATGTAACCCCTTTGTACAAATGGTATTAATTTATAAAGAAAAATGATTCCGTTGTAATCAAAACCCACAATTTAACAGAAACAGTTACCATTAAAGATATATATATTAATTCATCCTCATTAAATGTAACCAAATTATATTAATGACCACTAGCACCTATGTATGATCTTAAATAATATTCTAATTCAATCCTGAAGATTTAAATGAACTTCATTACTTAAGAACAAGTGAACCGATTATGAAAATAATGAAAACGAACATTGCAGAACAACAGAATTCAATATAATAACTTTCAATAAGGGTGTAAATGAAATTAATAGAATTATGATAAACTAAATAAATGTAAAATATTTTCTGAAATAAGTTATTCATATGTATAATTTCATATTATAGGAGCTTAAGTTCAAGAGTGGAACATGTTTGGAGTTAAGGTAAGGGTTTTCCCACCCGAACTTCCATTTTCATTCGGGTTACTTTTATTGTCTATTACCTCAATGAAAATCATTTTTATTGTTATTTTATTGTCAAAAATTATGTGTTTGGGTTATATATATTTTTACCCACCAGAATATTTCCATATTTTATTTATGGTTACACATTTTAAAATGAACTTTCGAAATTGTTTCCGATATACAAGCTCGATCCAATGGAATTTCTCTAATTCTTACCTATTTTCAAGGGCAATATATAATCTATTTTTAGAAACCATTATCTATAAAAAATCAATAATTTAATTATGAAAATACTATCTTACTTCACTTCTGGTTTTATTTAAATATTTTTCCAAAAGAACTCTTCTTTTCCAAGTAAAAGAGTATTTATCTCAAGATTTACTCAAAGATTTTACAAGAGTATCTTCATCTATTTCAACACTCTTGTTGATTCTTACGTATTATTGGCATTAGCATGACATGTTTTCATCTACCATATTTGATTTAATGGTTTATTATTACTTTGGATGTGGATTTTCTATCTTAAATACATTCCCCAATTTACTCTGAATGGTTGGTGTTTATGTTTAATGTTCAGGGAAAGTTATTTTCATTTCATATATTAATTTCAATATGAATGTATATTTTGTTTATGTTTATACCCATTAATATGAGGAATTCATTTGAAATTTTATGTGTCGGGTGGGGTTTGCTATATCCCCTCAGTGCATCTGTAGGTCTCATGAGACAAACTATGGTCTTGGCACAAGGCCTTGACAAAATGATTATTTATTGTCTTGGCATGAGGACTTAACAGTTTGGTTATGTGGTCCCACATTATGAATTCCCTCATTATGAAAATATAATTTATGTTTTATGTGGTTATTTGACTCGTAAAATTCCAATTATTATGTTTATTTATTTCATTACTTACTCTGCTCTTATTCCTTCCATAATGTGTTCAAGTTTTTGTTAAAGGAACAAGTTTTTATGTATTCGACATGCCTAATGTTTGTGTTATGATATATTCCACTATATTGATTTCCCTTTCTGATCATTTGAGCTCACCCCTTTCATTTGTTTTTCCTTCCCCAGGTTAAGAAGAAGAGATCATTTATTGAGTTTTCAAGGATGTAGTTTATTAGCTTTTGTTATGTATCATATCTTGTTTCATTTAAAAATGTGAAATGGATTCCATGCATGTATCTAGTTTCTTAAAGTCTACTAAACTGATCGGCCCTTAGAGATGCTTATTCCTTATTTATATACCAATTTAATCAAATAAGGCACCAACTTCAGGAAACTAGGGCCAAGTCCTTATAGTTGGTATCAGAAGAAGTTTAGTAGAAACCTTGGAAACTAGATTTAGAAAAAGTAGATTAGGTAAGAGTCTCTAAGATAGTCTTTGAGGATAAAAATATAATAATATACTGGTATTTTGTTAAGGAATATATTATGTGGATCATTCCTGAAATAAATCCATATTTGGATACGAGCAGGTAGAGACGACTCTGGCACGTATCTATCTAGGGGAAAAACCCTAAAACATAGCTTTGAGATAGACTCGAATGGGAACTGGTGCACGACAATGGGCCTTGTTGCACTCTTGGTTATAATACTCCTGGGGGATTTTCTTAGGACAATTCACATTTTTTTTACCCACCATTATGAATGATTTATTCCCCCAAAGTAACCAAAGTATATGGTTTTAGAATTTACGATGCATAAATTTATGTTATGTGTTATACCATGTTTAAAGATAGAGAGAATTCATAATTTTTTGAGCTAATATATAATATAGAATTGATTAGAAATGTAACCTAGAAGAAGGAATGATAACTTCATCAATGAACATGATGTGAAGAGTAAGAAAGATCATATCTATAATGTTCTTAAGCCATCTTTTCAAAAGAAGATTGTCTCCCAAGTATCCTCATCATATAAGGAAATAATATCATGTGTTAACTAGGTATGTAAAGACTTCTCTGAGTCCTATATATTTTAAGGGAAGAAAAATAATAAGAGGATGGTAGAATAATATAGGGATAAAGGGAATAAGGGAAAGAAGAGTTTTCTCACATGTGATAACTGTGGAAACAATCACCATGGTAAATGTTTGAAGGGAATGGGTGTTTTCTATAAGTGTGGAGAAAAAGGGAACCATGTTTATTACCGTAAGGGTAAGAAAATGGTTTCCAATGTACAATGCTTCAACTACAAGGATATGGGACACTATGAAAATCAATGTCTCAAGCATCAAATGAATATACATGAAATGTTGATTCTGGATAATGATCAAGTTCTGATACTACAATAGATGAAGTAGAATGATTAATTTGCATAATAAATAATCTTATCATTTCAATATTTTTTCAGTAATGTACTAGTTGTATGAATCATGACATATATTAGGATTTTATTGTAGTACTCTTTCGTTAAGTATTTGAGGTCATATGATGAATGGTACAAAGAAAAAGTGATTCAGTGGAAAGTTAATATTTTAAGCAAAAAAACATGATTGAAGGAAATAAAACTATTAATATATATATGATGATTGATACAATAATGAAGAAATTATTGATTCAAATAATTATTGACTACCTTGGAACTGATTATTGACTAGTCTAGAAGTGGTCTATACTATCAACAATGTAGTTTACAACACTTTGGGATTTAAGGAATATATCCAATAACATATATCTTACTTAAGGAATATGGAAGAATGAATGTTTCCAATATGGTTTTTTCAGTAATTCAAGTTATTACAATATTTTATGAGGATACATGATGAAGTTATTCACATGTTTGGAATGTGAATTTTAGATCTAATTTATGTTGATTAAGGGTTGATGATAAGTTCATATTGAAAATTTATAGGACTTCATTATAATGTGTTTGGTCATTATATTTTGTTATTTTTTTAACCATTTATGAAATGGTTTAAGTTGATCATTGAATGAGATTTTAGAGGTCAATGTATTGATTCACCAAATGGAGTAATCCATGATATGTGATGAGGTATAGATAGTTAAACTATAATAAAAGGATGAGTTTATAAGTTGAAATATATATTTGTACTCTTATAGAGTGGAATAATTCCTCGACTCAAGGAAAATATTCTTAAATAAAATGTTTTCTTATTATCATTATCATTGATAATTTGATGATTTTTTTAGTTCATAGTTTTGTAGTAATCAACATTCATCTGAACATGTCATCTATCACGTTCCATCAAAACTCCATAGTTAGATTTTTCTTTTATGTCCAATTTTTTTCTTCCAAATATTGTCACCTCATTTGAAAGAATACTTTTTGGGGTGACCAACTCATATCTCTTAACCTTTTTAGGAGGATATTTTATTAACCCTATTTCCTATGTGGGTTTCCATAAGGGAATTTTCAACTATAAACCATTAACATTTGAAGTTCAAATTCAAATTTCGAGGACGGAATTTTTGTAAGGAGGGGATAATATAACACCCCAAGAATTTAAAAATAGATTTATTATAGAATTCATGTATCACTGAGTCTCTAAAAACAAAACTTTATTATAACCAAGACAAGTAAACATAGTTTTGTCACTTCTTTGATGTGAATTTCAAAAATCTGACATACACGGTTGCAATGAGTATGTTATTTGGAGTCCGATAAGAAAAACCTAAGTTTTGGTTAATAGTAACCTACCCTTATGAAGAGTAACATACCCTAATAAATAGTTATATACCCTAATGAATAGAAACCTTACCTATGATAGTATATAAATAATATTCAAGTTGAAGTATGATAAACCTATGTTTTGGAATACATAAATAAATGTTTTAAAACTGTTTTTTAGTATAAATTATGATTTTAATTAAATATTAAATTAATAATATTTATAAAATTAGTTTTTAAAGATGGAATTAATTTTTGGATTATACTCATCGAAAAATGGTTGGGGTAAATTTTTAGGATTTTTTTGAAATACTTGAATTTTTGATGAATAGTGAAATAGGGCAAAATACTGTATAGACAAATTATCAGTTAAATACACTATTTATGACATCACAAGTGATGTAATACCACTTTGTTCAAACTCACATGAATATTTCACTATTCTTTATTATGGAATCATCACTATTTCTAGTCTTTAGGGAAATTAAAAAACTAATGATTAAAATATTAAGAAAACTCTCCTCTCCTCCACTATAAAACCCCCTCTCACTCCCTCTTCTCTTCGCTCCCCTAAAGCCTTGTGACTTCTCCAAATTCTGTCCAAATATCCTCCCAACCTCCTCTCCCACTTCCAGTAAGCCTTGGTATCATAAAAAGACCAAAAACTCTCCCTTAAAGAGGCTCTCAAGGAAGTTTGGTTCAAGAGGTAAATTCCTCTTTTCAATTATGTCTTTCCTTTCAAGTTCATTTGTTTTATTTTTCTATTATTACATATACTTATTCAAATGTTATGATGACTATATTATCTTACATTTACTGTAATGTTTTCATGATAGTTTAATAATTTATCATCATCTCCTACTTCTACCTTCTTTTATACTATTAGCGAGAACACCATCCGAGATGTGTCAATTTACCACATTCAAGGACGATGGGATTTCAATTTCTATTATCATTCTCAGTTATGGTCATGAAAACATTATTGTTATGGTTGAAACAGATTATTATATATGTAATATACCATATTTAAGGTTCTGTAATCCCTTTGTACAAATTTTATTAAGTTATAAAGAAAAATGAGTCTTTGTAAACAAAACCCACAATTTAACCAAAATAGTTATCATTAAAGATCTATATAATAATTAAACCTAATTCCATGTAAAAAAATTGTATAAATGACCAATAAAACCTATGTAATATCATAAATAATATGATAATTCAATTCTTTAGATTTACATGAACTCCATTACATAAGAACAAGTGAACCGATTATGAAAATAAAAAAAATAAAGAAAATGAACATTACAGAATGACAAAATTCAATATAATAACTTATTAATAAAATAATAAATGAACTAAACAGAATTATGATAAAATAAATACATTTCTAATATGTTCTTAAATAAGTTATTAATAAGTATAATTTCATATTCCAAGAGCTTAAGTTCAAGAGTGGAACACGTTTGGAGTTAAGGTAAGGGTTTTTCCACCCGAACTTCCATTTTCATCCGGGTTACTTTTATTGTCTGTTACCTCAATGAAAATATTGTGTATTATTATGCACTACTCAAAAATTATGTTTGTGGGTTATATATATGTCTACCAACCAGAATATTTCCTTATTCTATGGATGGTTATACTTTTTAAAATTAACTTTCGAAATTGTTTCTAAAATACAAGCCCGGTCCAAGAGAATTTCCCTAATTCTTACCTATTTTCAAGGGAACTCTATAATCTGTATTTGAAAAAAATTAACTTTATAAAACCACTAATTTTATTATGAAAATAATATCTTACATAACTTCTGGTTTTATGCAAATAATTTTCCAAAAGAACTCTTCTTTTTCCATGTAAAAGAGTATTTATCTCAAGATTTACTCAAAGATTTTATTAGGGTATCTTCATCTATTTCAACACTCTTGTTGATTATTTTGTATTATTGTGATTATTCTTCCATTTTATCATCTACCATATTTAATTTAATAGTTTATTGTTACTTTGGATGTGGATGTGCTATCTTAAATCCATTCCCCAATTTACTTCGAATGGTCAGTGTTTATGCTCAATGTTCAGGGAATGTTATTTTCATTTCATATATTAATTTCAATATGAATATATATGTTGTTTATGTTTATCCCCATTAATATGAGGAATGAGTTGGAAATAGTATGTGTCAGGTGGGGCCCACTATATCCTCTTGGTGCATCGGTAGGTCTCATGAGACAAACTATGGTTTTGCACAAGGCCTTGACAAAACGATTATTTATGGTCTTGGAACAAGGCCTTGACAGTATGGTTATGTTGTCCCACATTATGCCTTCCATCATTATAAAAATATAATTTATGGTTCATGTGGTTATTCAACAAGTATAATATCCATGATTATGTTTATTTGTGGCATTACTTACTCTGCTCTTATTCCTTCCATAATGTGTTCATGTTTTTGGTAAATGCACATGTTTTTATGTATTCAACATGCCTAATGTTTATGTTATGATATATTCAACTGTATTTATTACCCTTATTGAGTGTTTTATCTCACCCCTTTTATTTTTCTTCCTTCCCCCGGTTAACAAGAATATATCATCTATTGAGTTTTCAAGGATGCAGTTTATTAGCTTTTGTTAAGTATCATATTTTGTTTCATTTCAAAATGTAAAATGGGTTCCATGTATTTATCTAGTTTATTAAAGACTACTAAACTGATGGGTCCTTCAATATGATTATTCCTTGTTTATATAACAATGTAATCAAATAAGGAACCAGCTCTGGGAAACTGGGGTCGGTTCCTTACAGATAATAATGACCTATGCCATCACATTTTTTTAGTGCTGATAAATTCCAGTGCTATTAAATGCCTCTTCTGTAGTAGTGGATGTATTTAATATCATTTTAAATTTATTATATATTTATTAGAATCAAATAATTTATATTATGAATTGTTAGATAGGGTACCGCTCTATAATTTTTTCCTTCAAAACAACCCTTCGATCCCAGCTCTTAATCAATACCTTCCATTAGCAAGGTGTGTATCTTCATTGGGAATTCAGAGGTGAATATTTCCTTCGATATACAACTTACTGAAGTTTATAATGATTAAGATGTAAATATTATAATTCATTCCCTATGAACTATATTCAATCAAGACTAGATTCACCAACCCACCTCCTTATATTAATTTATGACACTTTCTTCTTCATTAAAAAAAATCGAATGTGTGATAGAGCTCATGATGAGATCATTTTTCTAGAGGTAGTTTTTCTAATGAATGGTCATGGGATTACTAGTTACATCATATCTATGAATAATTTTCTATACAACCATTAATAATTTACTTAGATAGAGAATTTTAGGTTTTATAGTTCACAGTCTGTAAACAGAATTATTTTTTCAAAGAATTAGTAAGATATTGGTTCCTTGAGATGAACACCTTTAACCTAAAAAATTGGGAGATAATGATCAGAATTTAATGTATATATATATATAAGACTATTAGTATCTTATTTTTAGGTGAGATATATGATGAATTATTTCTAGTTTAAAATGTTTTGAGTCACAGACTCCTTACTCGGTGCAGGCGACATTAATTATAACTGGGAGATAGTTGAGGGCAGCACATTATCCACAATTAATTTCCCATTTGGTTACTAGATAAACAAATTATTCCAAAGTTATGGGTTAAAATCTTTGTTTATGTGATCAAGGTAATGTTCATCTCAATCTGCCTATAACGTGGAGGGTTTTTACCGGAGTTTACTAGAAGACGATTCTTATGCCTCTCAGGGATACAAGGTTAGGACTAGGATGTAAATATTCCTTAATATTGTGATATTTTTAGAAATATATCTTAGAATATATATCCTTCCACCACCTGATATAGATTTTGAATTAAAAATCAATACATTTTATGATGGATTCTTAATTACCACAAGGGAGACCAATAAACCCAACAGTACTAATTCTGGCTCAAATTTATCAAATTCTAGGTCATTCCTAGTAAGGAAATACCCCTATAAAATTTATGATCTAATTTAATTTTTATATGTCTTGGTGGTATTTTATTTTAGTGGTTATAATCCTTGAAGAATAACGTTTCTCTGCCCCTTTACCTTCTACCCTGAGTTCTCTGACATTTCTAACACTCATCTAGTTTTTTTAGATGTTGAAGAGATTAAAGTCATGATAAGGAATATTTATCTCCTCACTTTATTCTCTTATTATTCACCATACAACATGTTTTTTATAATTCTCGGGGTACGTTTATGTAGAATGTCTATGTTATCTCCCTTCGAGATGGGGTTCTAGTGGCCTGAATTTATTGTCTCATTATTTATGAACCCTAAGAAATGTATAATTTCATTTGTTAGTTTGGATGTATTTAGGTAATTTAATCATTACCCTATAGTGGGTTACATGGTGAAAAATATATAATAGTGGAGTTTAAGCTTTGGCTTATGTTGACACATGAAGACATAAACACTGACATTATCCCATCACATGAAGACGTCCCAACCAATTTATCTTGAGAATAATCTGAGTTGTAGATATAATGTTATCTATTTTTTTGTTGGGAGATACGTTTTGACAAATACATAGGATACCCATTTAATTAGGCTCCCAAAAAGGGATTATTATTGATTAAACGCCCTATATAGGCACTCATCAGAGCACTTGATGAAACTCAATGAACCATCCCTTATATTAGCTCCCTGAGGAATGTCTATATTTGGTGGTCTCGGAAATATTATTCCGTTAAAATATACTATATGTATATCCAATCCTTAGGTAGTTATGGATCATTTAATTTAATTTTGATATATAATAGATGATCTTTTGTGGAGAACCTCATTCAGGACTACATACCTATGAATCAAATGAGTTTGGATCCTAAAGCTACCACTGAGAGATGGGTTGTAAAAAGATGGATTTGGCATGGTGTCAATGCTATAATTTCTGAGATCCCATTGGATTAAATAAATTATAAAGTGAATATCCTTCACTATTGGTTCAATGTATTGGGTGAAGGTGGCTTCAATTACCAAGAACTTCATAATATTATTAGTGAGACAATTTTATTCAATGAGGGTCTCACAGTTCAATCAATTGATCTATAGATAGTAATAGGTATATGTATATGTTACAAGATATCTTAATAGATCAAACAAGTACAAAGGATAATAGAAGATTATGAGACTCAAATCCATTCTTAGTATAACCATTAAAAGTCCGAAATGGATAGACTTGAACTATAACTTACCTTCCTCAGAATAGATTTTTCAAAAGTGATGAGTGAAATTGAAGAATCCCAACTGGATCAATATGTGTTTACTTTAGAGATAAAAAAACTTTTGTAAAAAATATACTCAGATACTATGTAATTAGTCTCCCTTAAAAACTAGTCGATTCTTCTCAATAATTACTAGATAACTTGGAACAATTGAATGAAAAAAATATTATAGAAATGAATTTTTTTCATTTAAGGAGGCCCCAGATTATGGGTGTACCCTTAAATTTACTTAATAGTGTTACCTTTTTATTCTTTAATACGAGTTCTTACATTTATATTCCTATTTGAACATAAATAACCATGTTACATTGGCTGGTATAATACGTCAACTATTTAATTCCCTTTGCTGAAGTAGTTATCCATGATAAAAAATATGAATCCTCCTTAATGGCTTGAAAATATCCATAGGGAATAATCCTTATAGAAATCTAATTCTATTGAGATTGAGGATGATGTACTGTGTTTTAAATTTTGATTTAATTTACTTAATACACGTTATAATAAGAGTTACGAGATTTGTTTTCCTTTAGACGTGTACACTTAAATGGGTATTAACAGGTCTTGTGCACTTACACCATCATCATGAATTTAGTTTATTTTGTTAAATAACAATTTAAAATTCAAAATCCCCCCATATGTGTTCTCTTCAACAAGTATTGGTTGTTCATGTGAACTTACACTATCACTATAAACCGAGAATGATTTTTTTAGAGAATTAATGAGGATGATTCTCTCTGGGATATATACACTTGGAAAAGTGTATATGAGATATGTATAGGGAATATTGGACATAATCATAAAAAAAGGTGTGTTTGTTTAATTATGGAATGTTTTGGAGGATCAAGGGGGTTAATCTCATAAGTTTTTCTTGAGTGGAAAGTGAGGTTTTCTCAAGAGAGGTTTACGAACCACAAGAAGATATCATTATGTCCTTTTCTGGATAGTGAAATTAATTCCCATGTGACATCATAAGGATGATCTAATTTTTTCCTAGAATCATGTGCCTAACTAGAATAACCAAACTCTTATGAAGCCTAAATGTCAATCCCATTGTAATTATTCCTATTTATTTCATGCACTTTGTCTTTTTTACTAATCCATGTTTTTATTTTAACTTAGCATGTGAAGACTCGACTATTTCCCATGTATCACTTTATAGGTTTTTAACCTAGCATGTTTTTCACATATTGTATAGTTTAAGGTTTTTCATTTTGGACCAAGTTGTGGTTGGTGTTTATTGTAAAACTTATTTTACCAAAATTTAATTGAAAGAGAAATTTTTATATCACTGATCTGAATGGTTTCAAGTTTACTCACATGACGCAAACACAACCAAGTTAACATTAATAGAAAAGTCAAATGTCTATGGGAGTAACCTGTGGAGGGTGAATTCACACATAAAATTTAGATTCATTCTATATAGAAGAAAAGGTGATGAAATTTTAAGGTTACACAACTTTGACCAATAAAAGGTCTTGAGAGTATAGGGATATACATATCAAAAAAAAAATATTTTCTTACACACATAATCATAATTGAACTTATGTGAATAGAGAATTAAGAATCAGTGTAAAAGACATTTGTTTTTTCACAGGATGAAATTATTGAATTCTAATGTCCTATAAATTTGACCAAGTTATGTATCTTAGTTGTAGGTTTTAGATTTTGGACACTAAATGTTGAGAGATTTACTCATACAATAAGATGGGTGCTAACATTATGTGAGTTGGGACAACAGTGTGAGTGACAATGGTTTTTGATGTTTAAATGATAGATTCTAACTCTATGATATTTTTTAAGAAACTTTTGGAAGACCAAAAAAAATTGAATTTTGAATTCCATCCCAACCCATCTCTACAATGTGCATGTTGAATGATGGAAATAGCTATAAAAATTATGAATCCTTGAAAATTGGGACATTGGATAATGTAAATAATAGAAATAAATATTTTAATTGGGTGTGATGTTATAATAATGAATATTCTAGGTAAATCAATGATCATGTTTGAATGAAAGGCCCATTAGTATATTGGTAGAAATACATAATAAGGATGACTAGAGACCATGTTCAAATTATAGGTTCCACTAAAATACAATCTAATGAATATAGGGTTTGAGATTATTTTTATTAATAGTAGATATAAGCCCCTAGATGGGTATTGGTGATATATATATGGAACATGATCCATCACCATACCAGGGGGTTCCTATTAGATCAGACATTCCAATTCCCAATATCCATGGGAGGTTTATTATAATTCAAATATTTAAGGTATAAAGCTTATTAACTGGAAAGAATGATTTCAAATATATCTATAATTCTTCAATATTAATATAATTAGCAGTTATTAACATATTTTTTGGAGATAAAGAGTAAGTTAGTAAAAAAGTGTGGTTGGTATGAGAGATAAGAAATATGGGATCACTATATACTTTATGATAAGATGAATCAAGGAACACATATCTCTAGGATATGTGATAGTTTAATCATAGTGCATGATCGATAAAGGAGAAAACTAATGTAAATCAGGAGACGATGTGGTTTGGAGGTTTGAATAATGGAAAAGTTCATAGTGGGTCCTAGTATGGAAGATTTAGGCATAACTATATATCTGGTAGTTTTTTGGAATCAAGCCACACATAATTCTAGAATATAGGGTCATTTTATAGACCTTAATCTTGCATAGGAGGGAAATGAAGGTGTCTTGGAGAGAGGATAATAGGCCCACAAACCATCATTAAATAATATGAGCTTTGAAAACTTGGTCAATTATGGAATGAAATAATAAGGGAATTTATATATGGTTCTTGGATATGTGACAACCCGAACCAAGGTGCCAGTCAAAGGTTCCCCTAGTTCTAGTGGCCACATGACCTCAAGTTCACCTTCTTGTATGCCAGAGGCTACTGAATAGTAGTGATGGCCTAGGGTGTGTCCATGAGGGATTGTATTCCCTTATTGCCAGAGTTTAGTGAAGAGGATGTAATTACAATGTAAATAGTAGAATCATAAGTAAACATATGACACAGTAGAAACATGCAATAAAATTACTATAATAGTTACCCACCACAGAGAAATAAGAAATAAGTAAGATGCAACAGATAATAATAATAAAAACTTGAAATTGAATCATAAAAAATGAATATGATACACATCATGTCTCTAGAAATTAGGAAAACATGTATACATGGAAGCAGGAAATACATGTATAAAAAATAATAACAAATAAACCAAAAACTATCTAGAATCTTGAGCATTGACCTAATAATCTTCTACCAAGATTCATCCTAAAGTAAACAATCAAGATCAGGTGTCCAAAGTAGAATTATTCCCCTCGTCAATATCTTCATACATTTTATCTTCCTGAGTACCAATGGAATCTCAGATAGGGTGTGAGATAAATATCATTAGGCCACCACCAACAATGTTTATAATATCCAACCAGAGAAATGCAAACTGATAGTGTGTAGGTATATATAAAATTAAAGTCGTACAGTAATGTAAATACCATGATACCTTCTTCATCTACACCTGGTGTTTGAACATATAATCATTTAATTAATTTATTTATTTAGGACCAGTTTATAAAAATTACATCTTTTTATGTATATCCATCAATAAAAATATATCAGGTTAATAATAATAAAGGATACAAGATATAATAATGCATATTTTAATGATGATAATAGTAAAAGGGATCTAATTTAATAACCAAGGAATCCTTGACCTCAGTGGTCGAGCCAACTCAGGAAACCTAAATACTAGGGGTCTGAGTGTAATCTAAGGGTATCAGTCAAGGCATTCCATTGTGATATTATTCTAACCCATTACAATAATCTTATCTAAGGTAAAATGGTTTAAGCATGACTGGGCCCAATGGGGTGTATAAATGATGCCACATGTCTGAATACATCATGCTAGATCCAAGGAGTATATCCCAGGAATCCTAATATTCAGAAGAGAGTGAAGGGATCCTATGGTGTCATGCCAGGAATATTCTTGTAGAAAAGGACCATGTTCTAAGGTGGGTATCTCCCTTGTTGACCTACTCCTTGAATCAGAATGGAATACTCTAAGTTATGAATTCATCCCCTTGGGAATACAAAGCATAGATCAATTCTATCCAAACCTATAAATTTAAAGAGGTCCCTATGTAATAGGCACCTTATACTAAATTCATACTTTAATTAAGGCCATGTAATAATCATGCCTTTTTAATAAGATTCTAGGTTCATTCCATTACCTTCCATGCTATGTGGAAAGGCTAAGTAGGACATGCAACCATTTAGCACTTTTATTACATAATAATTATCTAAGTTCACTTTGCTGCATTCCATTAAGAATGGAAAGATGTTTTATGGACATGTAACCATGTCATTAAATTCCATTCAATTAGGTCAAGTGATACATATATTATACTCAAATAATACAGGTTCCTCAAACCTTAAAATTTATTAAAGAAAAATAAACAGACAACGTTTGGAATTGCAAGGAGTTTTACAAATACAAGAGTGCATTAAACCCCTTATATCCTCATCCACCATGGGTTTAGAAAAAACTAGGGTTTTAAAGATCTACAACTTGACCATCTCCATGACAACTCTCTTTGACAGTGCATCTACCACTTTATTTAATTCCTTTTAGACATGTGAGATGGTCAAATTGATGTGCTTTATGTTATTGATACGTTCAATATGTTAGTCATTAACAATGCATTCATTTAATTATGGAAGTACCCTACTTGGGGTGGAAATCATTGATGTCTCAACCTATAACGGAGTGATGATACTATATAGCAAGGGTTCTAGAATACATGCATGATGATAATAAGCAATTCATATGAATTTAAATAGGCAATACCTGATGAAATCGATATATGCATAGCTACAATAGTTTTTAAAATGGTGAGGCTTGAAGGGTGTGTCATAGAAAAACTACCTTATCCCTATAACACTCTCCTCATCTAGTATCATCCTTTAATTTTTCCTTGATCAGAAGAATTATAAAAAACAGATCAATAAAATAAAAATAGGGAATATGATACTATATCAAAATACCATTGTCGAGGGAAAGAATAATTATTAAATAAGATAAAGGATCTAATAGATTTCCTAGAGGAATCCAAAGAGACTAACAAAGATTATTTTAGACACCAGAAAAGGGAGTTATTGTGAATCCTAAGTTTGGCTGCACGATTTGCCAAATTGTGTCCCAAACGTGCTTAGATCACTATCTCAAATGGGGAATTGCTTGGTTAGGCCACACAGTTTGGGAAACCTTCTTCCAACTGGGAAGAATTGATCTATTAAATACTAAAAACCATCCAAATAGGTGTTCAGTCTGATATGAATGTTGTCTTTAAACTGTGTGGCCTCCTGCTACTCACTATCAACCCTTGCACACTTAGGGTTAACCATGTGACCTTCCCCCCATGGTATATCCTAATCGTGCGACTAGCCTTTTGTTCCTAGCGACTAGGGTTACGAGCTCTAAACAAGCTCCAATCACACTTGAGACAATTTTGAACTCATTAGACATTCATATTAGGTCAAAAATGAAGAATTATACTGAATTTAAAAGAATACATACCTGTGGTAAAAACTGGGTGCTTACAGTCTTCTCCCTAAAGAAACTCATCCCTGAGTTCACCTTCCAAGGGCAATGAAAAACTATCAAAGAAAAACTCTGAAAAATAAGCATGTACATCAGCCTATCCCTCCTATGTACCATCCTATACCTTACCGTACTACCATAACACATTTTTGAAAGGGATTGATTGGACTCAAAGAGCATTCATGATTTGATCAATTATACATATAGGATAATCCTCAAATGAAAATAGAAATCCAACTCAATCTCCTTGGGATCAAAAGTATGAGATAGGTTGACATGATAATGGTGAAGATGTGAAACTTGGAAGATATCGTTTATGGAATGGTACCTCTAAGGTTATAGAAAACAATAGTCTACCATACCTATTCCCTCCAATATCTCAAAAGGCCCGATAAATCAAGGTGAAAACTTCCCTTGCCTTTGTATCTGTCTATTCCCAAGTATGGGTGAAACCTATAAGAAAACATGATTTACAACCTAAAAAAATGTATTTCATCAATGATGATTGACATAAGATTTTAGACTATTCTTATTAGTAGACATATTCTTCCTGACCAGCTAAACATTCTCCAAAGTCTTCTTCATGAGATGAGGACCTAGTAGCACAATCTCTCCCACCTCTAACCATCACATGGGTGAATGACATGGTCTACCATTCATGAAATAAAAAAGATCCATCTTAATTTGTTTTTGAAAGCTATTGTTGCAGTCAAAATCTATGAGAGGGATATTCTTCTCTGAAGAACATCTGAAATCAAGGACACATGCTCAGAGCATGTCCTCTCACACCCATTTTATCCATTATAACTTGAATTTAATTTGAGGATGAAAGGTTGTGCTTAGAATAACCAATCCATAGGCCTAGACATCCCATTTACCCTTGTGGAGACAACTACTACCCTTTGGTGATGTAAATGACACCCTACGGTGATAGTATTCTGAAATGGTGTGGTATGGAACCAACCAATACAACCCAATAATGATATTGAATCCCATCATCTTGAGAAAATAGAGTTCCCATAAGAAGGGATAACTGCCTACCATAGATAGGTAGCCTCTTCATTAGCGTATTCCCTCTAACTGTACACCAAATGATGTATCCAGTATCTTTACACCACAATAATATTGAATTTCCAGCCCGATAATTTCCATGGTGGATAAGGATAAAAATTAGAATGAATCATATGTATCGAATAAAGTAGATAGAAAAGTGGAGTATACTTGAATAATTCCTTGTATTATAGATTATCCCACACCTTATTCCTCAGGTATCATATTTTTTTCATGCATATGGCCAGATGCATGACCTTAAGCTACAAATGGACTACAGTGACTATGAATGATCCAACAGAACTTCTAATTAAAGGTTTGGATACCCTGGCCATAACCTCATATACGAACAGTCATTCCAATGCTTCTCCAACTATCTAATAGATGTGGGGTAAAAGATCCCTACCATGAAGGTGGAGCTGGTGAGAAACCTCTTCCGTTGGAAGTATATTTAAAGTTCTGACATAATTTCTAAATATTTCCCATACGTACACCAGAGTGACACTCCATTGAGTCTCGATAACATTGAGGATTCAGATTACCCTTACATCCATATTTATGGAATATAATAGAGATGCTTGTGTGGTTACTCTGACCGCCACTGGTCTAATGATATACCTCGAGGGATCACTTCTTTATACTGGAAGAACCACTACCCTATCTCGACACTGATTCTTCATGCCTTAGACTATCACCTTTCCTCAGGTTCCTTTCAGTGATTAGATCCTGATTGACAATGTATGAAAAATTAGATAGGAGAAAAACATTCTCCCAAGTACGAATGACATACCTAATCACATCATTGAAGCATCTAGCATGTGATAGATCATCACTGCCTAGATGTGGTGAATAGTTATATAACGTAGTAAAACAATATTAATAAAAGATGACTGACATTACACCTTGATCTAGATGCATTAACTCTCTAGCTCTGTCATCCCTCAATGGTATTAGAAAAATGTATACATAGAGGGTACTCTAAAAATTAAACTAGACTATGCCCGGATGATGACCAGCCTGTGTAATCACATCCCACCAGTGCATAGATGAATCATAAAGAATATAGGTGGAAATATTGAACCTCCACTATAGAGGCATATATAGACGGTCAAAGATAGATAGAGTGTCCTCTAGCCAAGAATCAACATACTGTAGACCGCTGTCCCTTGAAAAGGTGGGATGATTCTGCTACTAGAACTCAATAATCAAATTATCCATAGTAGGTACAAGTCTTGGAGAACTCCACATGAAATGAATCATATGAAGAAAAACTTATTGAAACTAGGTGTCAGTTCTCAGATTGAGTATTGTAGGAAATGACTCATGCGACACTATAGGAAGAATCATTGGGGGCTCACGACCCACCACCTATAAAGTACGACTGTTTACTCCCTCATAGCCAATGACATGAGGACGTCATGCTGGAATAACTATAAAAAGTACAAGAAAGAACCTTAGAAAAAAAATAGAATAGATAGAAGAATTAGTAAAAGTTGAACATAAGAGTTAGGGCTCACTACCAAAGGTATAGTACCCCAACTACCTTCTTAGGATGCCAGGTATTGGTAAGTTTTCAAGTATAATTATAGAGGTTCTAGTAGTTTAAAGTTCAATAATACTTTTCCTCCTCATTTATTTTCAGCCAAATATTTTTATACATCAGGATACACATTTTATGTTTAAAATTTCTTATATACATATATCAAGGTTTGATTATAATGGATCACCACTCCCAGTGAAGAAGGGCCTATACACCTTGTCACTGAAATGGACACCCATGCAATTTCTATTTAACCCTATCTACATTCGGTATCAAAATGTAAAAGGTAATATATTATTGATCCATTTGGTAAATCACCCATTCTAACCCCTGAGGGCCCATACACGTCATGAGTTGAAACCAGAAATTAGTCAATCATAGCCAAATAGCAGCTCATGTAACTAGAGGTACATACCTGGCATTGGTAGAAACTAGCGATTTAAGATTCAAACATCAAACTATATAAGAAAAAAAATATTTAGACTAATGATGAAACTTTAAATAAAAAATACCATACCCAATAATATAATGTTAGAAGCAAAAGTATATATATCAAGAATGACTCACTCATCAATCACATGAAATACATGAAAAATGAAAGCAGAAAATTTACCTATAGGTATGGAATATGCATGACATGTGAATTCTAGACACCTATAATGATGCATAATTGATTCTTCCTTTCCCTCATCTCATTAAGAAAAGGATAAAATGAAAACCTCAATCATAATAAAAAAATAAACACCACATAGCATAAACAACACCCAATAGTAAAAGTATATCAATTTTAATAAGAATAATACTTAATAACCATTTCCCAATCCCAAGAAACTTGGTATTTACAATAAACATGGGTTAGATATTCCTAGGAATGACTCATGACCATGTTCTAGAATATTATTAATCTCCTATATATATTCAAAAACAATAATATAGAATAAAATAAAAACATGATCTAATACCACTTTGTGACATCCTAAATTTGGGCGCCACTCAATGGCGCCCTGATCTTAGTTGGCCACATGGCCTCAAGCGTGCCTCCCCATACACTAGATGATGTCGACTAGTAGTGATAGATTAGGGTGTGACTGTGGGGAGACTATTCCCTCATTACCAGAGTGTATCACAATGAATATAGTAATAAGTTAAATAGAGGAAGCATAAGTAAACAGATGACATAATAGAAACAAACAATAAAATAACTAGACCAGTAACCCACTGTAGTGGAAACATACATAAGTAAGATGCAACTGATAATAAAAAAAGAAATTATAAACTGAATCATACTTAGTGATGATGATATATTTCATGTCTATATAAAGCTAGAAAACAACTATACATGGAATAAGAAAATACATGATACACAAAAGAATAAAATTGAAACAAAAAACTATACAACATCCCATGCATTGGCCTAGTCATTAGCTACCAAGCTTCATCCTAAAGCAATCAGTCAAGATAAGGTGTCCAAAGAGGGATGCTTCCCCTTAGAAACACCTACATATATGTAATCTATAGAGGTAAAAATGGATGCCTAGATAGGGTGTGATATTAATCTAAGTAGGCCACCACAAATGATGTCTATACCATCTAGTCGGAGAAATATAAACTAAAATTTTTTAGGTATATATAAAAGTAAATGAGTACAATAATTTAAATTCCTTGATACCGGTTTCTGCTTCATCTGGTGTCTAAACATGTATCAATTTAATTAATTGATTCATTTAGTTTCATTTTATAATAAGTAACTTGAGGTATAACCATTAATGATAATATATATTGATAATAATAATAATAATAAAGTATCCATGATATGAGAAGATATCCTATAATGATGATAATAGTAAAATGGATACAAGGTAATAACCAAGGTATCATTGACCTCATGGGTTTATCCAACTTAGTAATAACATGAAACTTGGCTATAAGGGGTCTGAGTGTAATCCAAGGGGAATCAACCAAGGAATTCCACTACAAAATGATTCTAACTGAGTCCAATAATCTCATCCAAGGTAAAATGGGCTAACCAGGACTGGGTCCAATGGTGTGCATGCACAACACCACATGTTCGAAGACATCATTCTAGATCCAAGGAGTGTATAAAAGGAATACTAATATCTAGAAGATAGTAAAGGGATCATACATTGTCATTCTGATCATCCTCTATTAGATAAGGACCATGTTCCAAGGTGTTTATCTCTCTTGGAAACTGACTCCTTGAATCAGAATAGAATCCTTTGAGTTCTCAAGAAATTACCTAGGGAATCCAAGGCATATCACAAGTCTTACCACTACTATAAATATAAAAATCTATATATGCAATAAAAAACGTATACTTAATTCATAATTTAATTAAGGCCATGTAATACTCATTCTTTTTAATAAGACATTAGGTTAATTCCATTACCTTAAATACTATGGGGTAAGGCAAAGTAGGACATGAAACCATTCATCACATTAATTACTTGATCATTAATTAGGTTCACTCAGCTACCTTCCATTAAGAATGGAAAGTTGTGCTACAGACATGTAACCATGTTATTCAATTAGGCCAAGTTATACATATATTATACCTTCCAATTACAACTAATATTCATTTATTATATTGAGATACTTAACTTATAATGGTTGAGTGGAAACATTAAAAGTTATTTCCATTAAGAAATTAAGGATGCATTGATTATATAAAAACACTTACCATTTAAGGGTCAAGTAATAATACAATGTGATAGTCATTAAAAATGCATTCATTTAATTATGACACTTAACTTTATAAGTCCATGTCCAACAAACCTGAACGGTGGAGTAGAAGGTCCCAAAAAACCACTAAACTAATAATTATGGAAACATCCTACTTGGGGTGGAAAGCATTGATGTATCAAACTCCAAAGGCATAACAATACTATATATAAAAGGATCTATAATACAAGAATAATAATTACAAGAAATACATATGAATTTAAATAGAAAAAACCTGATGAAATTAGTGTACAGACAAATACCACAATTTATAAAATGGAATGATATCAGGGATGAGTCATAGACCACCTACCTTAGGCTAGTAACACCATCCTCGTCCAGTATCATCCTTTAGTTAGGCCTGAATCAGAAGAAATATAAAGAACAAATTGACACCCAGATAATAGGGCATATGGTACTGAATCAAAGTATCATCATCAAAGAAAAGAAGAATGATGAACCGAGCTAAAGGATCAAATTATATACCTGGAGGAATCCAACGAGACTAACATAGATTCTATTAGACATAACATTGAAGAGTTATTGCAAATCCTAGCTTTAAAATTATAAGGGATCCCAAACATAACAAAAGGGGATCCTTATGTCTACTGGAGGAGAAATAAGAGGAGGTGTGAGATTTAAATGAATTTAAGGGAAAAATTGTAAATTCACCCAAAATGTTAGTGGTGCACAGTTTGACGACACAGTTGGCCAAACCATGCCTCAACCATTATGTTCTCAATATCTCAAATGGGAACCTGCATGATTAGGTTGTATAGTTTTGGAAACCATGTGCCAACTGTGAAAAATGGATATGATTGAAATTTTAGACCATTGACATAGGTGTGCAGTCCAATATTCATGGTTTCTTCAAAACATGCATCCTTTTTTGCTCACTATCAATCCCCACATGGTTAGGGGTAACCATATTTCCTACCCCACACAATTCCTCCTAACTATGGGGCCAATAAATTTTTTTCATCAGCTGGGGTTTTGATCTATGAAAAATCCCCAGACACACATTAAGTAACCTTGAACTCATTAGACATCCACATTAGGTCCAAAATAAAGAATTAGTCTAAATTTAAAAGGATCCTCACCTAAGTTAAAAACTATGTTCTTATAGGATATGATATTTGAGGGTTACTGTGAATCTTTTTGTAACTTTAATCAAGTTATATGTAGTTTTTTAAAAGAATGCTATTGCATCTTAGTGTAGGGTTGATAGAGGAAAACCTAATGCCATTAGGGAAAATATATAGTAGGGACTCTTACATAGACCACATTATTATATAAAATAAATTTCATAATCTCAGATCATGAAAAATCGACCACTCCATAATGTTTGAGGTCTTATAGGATCAACCATGTGTTGTGAAATTTATTATTATTATAGAAAGTACCAAACACCCAATAATTTTGAGGTTACTCCATAAGGAACTTAATCTATTTAGTTTAATATATTTTTTGAAATAACTTATGTTATTTAGTTTATATTCTTTTGATGAAGAATTTATGTCTTGTGATTTAGATTCTTACAATGATGACTCTATGCCATGTGGTTTAGAGTCTTATAATGAGGACTTTATGCCATGTAGTTTAGAGTATTATGATAAATATTTTATACAATGTTGTTTAGATTCTTATGATGAGTACATTATTTCATTTAGTTTAACATATTATAATGATTAATTTATGTTATATAATTTAACATCTTATGATGAGGACTATAATCTGATGCAAATTTATGTGAAGAATTATTTCTTCGAGAATCTTGTATTTGTAGAAGGCATGATATGTACCCCAACCATTATGATTAGGGAGTATGATATATTGGATTAGACCATGGGTCTAATGTAATTCCATTACCATTTGGGTTTCAATTTTTCAGGTTTTCTACCAACAACCACTGGTATCTTTACAGATGACTCACACTCTCTCTGAAAAAATGACAAGAGCCGAAGTCTCTTGTTAAATGCTCGATCCATTATATTTTGATATAATTTTAGTTTATAAATATATTTAAATCTATTTTCATCAATAATTTAGACACTTATTTAGTTAATTTTATTATTATTTATCTTCAATCAGTTAATCAAATACAAATTTCTTGAGTGAGTCTAGTTAAACCTCAATTGGTGCATCAGATTCCATCCCGTACACTAGGGAATATGGAGTTTCATGTGTAGGGTGTGTATCATAGTTTTATAAGATTATAATAAATTATAGAGTTATTCTATACATATAATTTTATATTTATCCATCATATGTTTTCGAATCTTTTATAGGGTTTTGTTGAATGCCACTATTTTTCAATTGGATTCTATGTGATAGTGGGAGGAATGATTAGTCTGATTGTAATACTTTACATACCATCATTTTAACTCACACACACAAAATTTCATTCCATTATCCATTATTAGAGTATAAGGGAATCCCAAAATATTTGTAATATTATGTTTTGTTAATCTAATCATATACTTGGTCTTGAACTCATTTATGAAAACTAATTCAACTTACATAGAGAGAAATTTGTGGTGGTTATGATGAATTTTATCTTTCAAGATGTTGCTGGAAGATACAGGCCCCTGAAATATATACCTCATGTAAAAAATTTACAAAAGAATTTTGTGATTTGAAGTTACTCCAAAGGTTGATGTTTGAATTTGGTTTGAATATTCTAAGCATGATATTTCTTTGTGAATCATACTAATCTTTTAGAATTTAAGGATATAAGTATCCTTGTATCCAGAATTGATTAGCGAGTTTAAATATTGTTTGATGAGTGACACATGTACCTACAAGGAATTATTTCATTACCTTGAGGGTATATCGTATTTCTATACACATAAGGAATATCCCATCAAAACATCACTTGTATAGTGTTTTTGTTGAATTAAACTCATTATAGAGGAAAATGTCCTCCACTTGTCTATGAATCCTCTATCTTTCAGATAAATCATAAATAAGACCCTTGGATCAAAGATATTTTACTATTCATAACATCTAATAGGATATATACATATTACGAGGTGGTGTAATATCTTCCATAGGCGGATAAGTATTTATTTTATCCACTTTCTAGATTTCTTCATTAAAGAAAATATTCATTACCCTTTGATGTGCCACATGAATAATAATATCACTTTGAATCAGATTGAAGAGAGTATTTTCCATTTTTTCCAATGTGTCCATAGGGTAATTATGCAAGTGAGGGACATACAAAATCATTCGTTTGGTGGGAAATTATTCCATCAAAAATCGAGTATGATTGGGAAGGGGTTTTGATTCTTCCTTTTTAATAGAATACTCCCCATTGATATGATTAATGAATAATTACAAATCAAATTTGACATTGTGGTGGGAAATTAGGATTTATTGGAGAATCTCTAAACCTATGATTTAATCCTAGTATTCTACCTCATTGTTGGTGAAGCCTTTTGAGAGGAGGAATGAATATGTGTGGAGTGACTTTATTGGGGAATTAAAAACAACCCATGTCAACCCTATTGAATTTGGGGTCCTCTATTATTATACTAGTTGGTATCCTAAAAAATAATCACAATTCATCTCCCATGTTTGGTAAATTTCATCAACAAAGGAAACTTCCTTGTTAGGTTGCTCTATATTAAGATGAAATTTCCATAGAATAGGATGGGTGGCTTGGAAAACCATGAGTGCATGTCCTTTGAATACCTTCTAAGGGAGAATTTGGATTTTAAATTATTTTAATATGATAACACATAATTCTAGATTCCTAATTATAATTAGGAGATGTAGGATATATTTAACTAGATCAATGTAGGAGACTAAATAGACTTCATGATACTACGAATAATGACATAGATTCTGGACCATAAAGATTTGGGTGAGACAATTCTTCCCGATCATGTTTTATGTTCTCTAAGTTTTTAGTATGGTGTGACTGAGGTAATATAGAATATTTTATTTTCCCTCATCATTTTTATGGGATATAAATTCAGTAAGGGACTATTCCAAATCTTCCATATACAGTATGGGTGGGTTTCCTTCCACAAGGGGAATTAAAATAATAGGCTATGATAGATATTGATTTAGTGTATTGAAATACCTATAAATATATTCATACCATTGGTAAGGCACATACTTCTAAATTATTTTAGTGAAAAGAAATCAATTTATGGTGAGGTTCCCAGTGAAATTACTGATAAAGGAAAAACACCCTTGACGACCTCTTTACACTTGGAGGTTCTAGGGGGGGAATGTAAAGGATTTTTATGGTCTTTTGTGGTTCAACTTCAGTGAATAAATAAAAAACCAAATTCCCAAATAATTTCTCAGATGTGAAACCAAATTCATATTTCAATGCATTTATTTTCAGACTATATTGGAATAGTTTGGTGAAGACCATTTGAAGGTTAGAAAATTGGTAAAAAATCTTTATAGACTATAACACCAAGTTATCTATTTAACATTACATTGTTTTCTAAAGGTGTGGCTTAGGTATATGATGTATTTCATGCTAGTTGGTTGATTCAACATTCATTAGGGTGAATTTAATCATTTAATAACTATATATCCCTTGTGGATATCCAAAATATCTTGCCTCTTTATATTCAGGAGCCATCCAGATTTGATTATATATGAAATAATCATTTATGTAGGATGGGGATTAAAAAATTTTCATTATGTCGATCAATAATTTCATGATCAGAACTAGAAAATATTTCTTTGTTCAATGGTGATCGAGGCTTGTAAATTCGATACACACTATAATTTATCCGTTATTCTTCTTGATAGAAATAATGTTGGCCAACCATTGGATGTATTAGAATTCAATAAAAAAATGGTTCTTAATTATTTTATCCACCCCAACTTAAAGTATTTTAATATGAGATGGATGAATTTTTTCAGCTTGTTTATTACCATAATACCCTATTGGGAGACCCATATATTGGGTGGTGTCATGACCCCAGCCCTCCAAAGATAAAAAATGTGGGGATAGATATATTGACCCCAAAGTACCACCTTCTGTAGGCCTTGGTTTAGAGACTAGCACTGAGAGTATAAAAATATCAGGTATGAGAGGCATTACCCTCTATAATATAAATAGCATCAAGAGATAATATGAATCACCCCTAATAAATTCCATGGAATAATATAAAAAGAAACCCAAACCATCCCACAAATCATGTATAAATGAAAGAGATACAATAAAATTCTCCAAATTAAATACCCAAAAGTAAAGTTAAAGATGTGACAGAGAAGCTTTCCAAAGGTATGAGCTAGAAATGTCTAGTGTAGTCCATGTAATCCTCATGGAAACCTGAAAATATTTTTATATACATAGGGTGATCATACAAATATACTCAGTATGAAAAACAATGTTTCTCATGAATATGTGAAAGAAGCATACTAATGAACCTATGAGAAAACAATAGAACTAAACACCTCCTATAAAGGTATAATAACCATCTCAAACTCACAAAGGAATGCTCAAAAAGTAATGAACTCCAAGTAATATAATATAATAGTAATCACATCGATAAGGGCACACCTCACCACTTTCCCACTAGTATGCCGCTCTCACACCCAACGTCGTCCGTACTAGCACTCCCATCCCTTCCGTATAACACACCACCCCCAAGCACGGTCACAACACACCTCACCCAAAAACATATGGGCCACAACACAACCAATACCAAAAATGGAGTAGTAGGTTGTCATGAACATGTAGTTAATCAACCATGTTCCATCCTCCTACCATGAACGACCCTCACTAGAAGGCTCCCCACAAGCATGATCATATCTCACCCAAAAAACCTTGGCCATCACAACCCCCATATAATGCACTAATAGACCATTGGCCATCACAAACTATGAAATAACTACCTCTCATAGAATATAGAGTGGGAATGATCAGGTACCCATACATCCACACTCATCAAATTTCATGAAAAAGACCCCCAAAGTGACTATGCAGGCAACAAAAGGTAGTTCTTGACATGGGTGGGATACGTATAGAAATATCAATGATAAAATAGTGTATATATATAATATCAAACACTCAAGACCAACCTATGGTTTCAAAAACAGACCAACCAACTAACAATAACATTAATTTTTCTCTGACCTCTAAACTCATTACACCACACATTAAGCCAAAAACCCCTTTTCACATTTCCAAAAAATTTAATTTAATAATCTGATTCTTTTCCTTATTTAGAATCAAAAAATTTAACCCCACAACACACTATTTAATTATTCATTAACCATTTTCATCCCATTAATTGAACCAACCCAAACCATTTCAAAAATTATCAAACAATTATTTATTTATTCCATCGTTACTTAGGCATCTAGAAAAATGAATCCACCACCTCACCACCCCAAAAACACATACAAACAAACCACCACACCACCCCAAAAGAACATCCAAACAAACCACATTTCTACCTCAAAATAATGAAACTTGAACAATCATCGCCACATGCCCCCGCCACAAATCGCTATCCCACAAACGCAACCACACATCACAACACATCAAGATCATTTTATAGATTTACAAAGGGGCTATTATCACATAGCACTTTATTTTAGGGATTTATTCACATAATTCATTATCATGGGGAAAACTTTTAATTATCCAAATATAAGTGGTTAGCCAACTTCTATTTTAGGGTGATATCACAAAAATTACAACCAAAGAAGCAATATAAAAATATATATCTGTAATAAAAAAATCCCCCAATGACCCCAATTTTAGTTGGGATACAAGCCCATACAATCCAAAATATCAAAAATAAAATAAATGTTATAAAGGTATGTGAGTGAAATTCCATTTAACCCTTTCAATTTTATATTATGAAATTGTTTATATTTAATTAATCCATCACAACCATAACCCACAATTAAACAAAGAAAACCCATCCTTAATGATACACAATAAGGAGAAACAAGGGATTACATACCTCAAAGAAGGTTTCCAACTCACTACACACCACAGGGAGAAGAAGAACGCCCAGAAACCGCAACTACAACATAAGACCCTTGAATCAACCAACACTATATCCAAAGAGCATAAATTTCAACCAAACACACAACCCAAAACAAAAAAACATCACTAAATTGAATCCCTAATAGAAGAATATAAGAAAAACTTCAAATAAGAAGGAATGGTTTACCAAGGATTTCCAACGAACAACCACCGAGATCGAAATATTGAAGAGGGAGTAAGTGAGCTTGAAGAAATCCTTGAGGTTTCTAGGGTTCACCGACATTGAGAGGAAGAAGAATTCATGGATGGATGAATGAAAATTTATCTAGAATGAACTTTTAAAAGTTCACTACATTGGGTATTTACACAATGTGTAATCCCCTTTCATGTCGTGTAATCCTCAGAGTTTAGTTTTGCTGAAAAAACATCACCTTTTTATTATTTAACACTAAAACCCTAAACATAATAAACCAACCAAAAACATGACTTGAATCACCATTACATTTCATGTAATACACTTACATGGACTTTATTTAATACAGTAGTTCTACTCCACCTGTAGCTTCCATAGAAAACATCCAAAACCTCCCCTAAAAATCTCCAACAACCAGCACTGGAAAAGTAACGGACCAGGAGAGCACAAAACAATACATAAGATAACTCTGAAATGATTCTTTCCTTGGAGAATAAAAAAACCAAGCCTAGAAGAAAACGTGTCCGGTCAAACATCCCACAAGATACCTCTCAAGGGTATGATCATACCTCAAATTCTACCACCAACCAAACACACCAACCCAAACAACCACCAAACACACTTCACAACCACAATAAAAATCCTCTCACACAACCACACTTTCTCACAACCATTGAACTACCATCTCAACCTCCACATAGCCCAATCCAACAATGACTACAACCAACATATAAAACCATCACATACCCACGAATCAGGTAATTCCATCCCCTATGTCAAGATACTATATGCTCTATGGGACACTGGCTTGACCACAAAAGTTTAATCACATAGTAATTAATTAATCTCGATTAGGAATCGATTAACCCCTTTTTATTATGCTAGTAATTTATCAAACATCACAAAAAACACATTAAAAACTAAGGAAAAAAATTAATTTCATAAATCATGGTACAAACATCAAAACATAATGAAAAATAGAGCAAAAAAAAACTCAAAAAAACTCTGAGCACTAGGCAAACATTTATGAATCTGACTCCCAAGTAATATTCTCCAAGCCACCAATCCTCCACAACAGAAAAACCAAGGAAATGGTACGTCTACAAAATTCCTTCTCCTGATGATCCTGGATCTCTACTATTCGCTCCATGAATGTCACATTGTCCTCTATATCCAACTCTCCCCAGTCAATAAAATGAGAGTCATCGTTAAGATAATATTGATAATGAGACTCATGAAAAACATTGTGGATCCTTTACAACCATGGTGGAAATTAAAACTGATTCCCCAGATTCTCAACTCACCCCAACACGTCAAAGGGCCCAAAAAACCTAGGATAAAGATTAATCCCTCTACCAAACCTCTGGTTACCACTTCGAGGGGAAACCTTTAGAAACACATGGACCCTATCCTGGAATGGAAAGGGCCTCCTTCTATGATCAACATGAGACTTATGATGGTCCTCTTATACTTTAATCCTCTCATGAACAAGATGTAATTTGTTTTTCATGATCTACACCACATCGGTACCAAGAAAGGATATATTCCTAACCTCTGTTCACCCCAATGGTGAATGGAATGGTGTCCTATACAAAGCCTCCAATGGGACCATTCCAATGAAAGAGTGATAACAATTATTAAAAGAAAACTCTAAAAAAGGTAGGTGTTGTACCCAAGATCCAAAAAAGTACAAGACACACACCCAAAACATATCCTCCAATGTCTAGATAGTTCTCTCCATCTACCCATCTGTTTGAGGGTGGAAAGTAGTGCTGAGGCATAACTAAGTTCCAAAAGAATGTTGAAATACCCTTGAGAATCATGAGGTAAAACATGCATCCCATTTTGAGAAAATATACCTTGGAAATAAATGCAACCACACCACATCAACCACATACCTCTTATCCAAAGCGTCCACTGTGCCTGACTCCTTGATCATTAAGAAATGTGATGATTTTGTTAACCAATCCACAATGACCTAGATAACATCACAACCTCACTAAGATCTGGGTAACCCTATACAAAAATATATCAATATATCAGCCCATTTCCACTTGAGAGAATTTTAAGGCTACAAAAAACCACCAGGAACCTGATGCTCATAATTTACCTACTAGAAAACCATGAACTTTTGGAAAACTCTGTCACTGCCCTGTCCATATTGGGCCATAAAAAATGAATCCTCATGCCACGATACATCTTGGAAACTCCTAGTTGTACCAAAAAATGCGAGTTATTAAACTCATAGAGAACTGACCCACATATCTCTATTGGAAAAAACAACCTCCAATAAAACCACATTCAGTTATGACCATCATTCGACCATCCCTCTAGAGCATCACTATAGCCAAAATGATATTCCATCACCTCTGCCTCTGAGTCTCCCCAATGATACACCTCCACCTTCTGTATTAGGGAAGACTGTACCATAATTTCAAACCAAAATAATCTTCTATTATCCACCCTTGAATCTAAGTGCAAGGCTGCCAACTCCTCAAATGTTCTTCAAGAATCCCTATATTCCCAAACAACATCCTTACACAACTTCATGATCCAAGAGTTGGCCATGACATTCCATTCTCCCAAGGGGTAGGATATATCAAAATTAAAATCCTGAAGAAATTAAATCCACCTCCTCTACCAAAATTTCAAATCATTTTGGGAAAAGCTATACCCTAAACACCTGTGATCTATAAAGACCACAAAGTACTCCCCAAAGAGGTAATGCCACCAAAACTTTATCAAAAACACAACCACTGCTAGCTCCAGATCAAGTGTAGAGTATTTATGCTCAAGGGGGCATAAATTTCTAGACCCATAAGATATCACCACCCACTATTGAATTATCACACATCCCAAGACTAGATGGAGATCATCCCAAAACACCTAAAACATCACCCCCTTCTTAGGAAACTGAAGCACTATAGCACTAACCAACTTCCCCCTCGGGTAACTTAACACTACCAAGAACTGATCAATACACAAAAAATACTAGTCCTTCTTTATAAAATCTGTCAATGGGGAAAAAATCGATATAAATATGGTACTAACTTCCAATAATGGACTAAAATACCAATAAAACTCCAAACCTCTTTCATATTGTTTGGTGCTTACCTAGATACAACTGCTTCGACCATTAATGGGTCTTTACCTACCCCATCCACATCCGCTGCCACACATTCAAATAATAATCTAGAATAAACATCCTTAGGTCAGCCTTTACCTACTCCATTCCCCTCGGCAGAGCATAAGCATGATTCCCCTACCACTGAAATGGTCTTACTAGAAATTATTCTGAGGTTGGTGTTTAACATTTGCACCTCCACCAAACTGATCTTAGTAAACCACTGGGAACTAGTTTTAGGGATTTAAATAAAACAAAAAACCAAAACACACTATCATAAATCTCATAGGAAAATCATGGAAACCAATGGCCTCATAAGGCTGGAAAGGATGCTCCTAAGGCCATCTTCTTGCTAGTTGAAACCTCGAAGTTCCAGATTCCTGATGCCTTCCATTGATAACTTTAATCTTCAAGAAACCTTGTTGGTTCCCCTCCCTCAAAAAACCACCTCACGAGTGCATCCGCTCGATCACCTTTAACTTATTTTGAACCCCCAAATACGTCAAAAAACGTAAATGGAGTAACTACATACTAGATAAAATGATGGTGTTCCACCTCAAGATGTCTCGCACAAGACTCCTCATCTGGAAAAATATTTGGAAAAAAATGAAGATGGTCATCGAACCTGATTCCCACTATCGAACTAACATGCTCCCCAACTGAAGAGAAAGAAGATCCTACCTCTTTACTACCTTCATGGTTGATGAAAGGAACTCTTCCAAAAACACCTTCTAGAAGTTGATCCAAAAAATGTCTTCCTCCTTTCACTCCCACAGATATAGTGTGCATCAATGATGCACAACTCCCTGCATGTAATTAACTACCAAAGGGAACCAGTACTCCATCAGGGCCCAGATCAAAATGAAAGAAATCTTGAGATCCTCTAGACAGCTCTCTATCTCCACTTCTGAAACACTACCCATGTACTTTCCCAAATTCTACCACTATAAAGCACGTAATGTCCTCATCCACTGATCCTCCTCCTCAATCAAATCAACCCTATGTGGAACAACCAGATCTACCTACTAAACATAAATTTCCCAATCCACATGCAAATGAAAAACGAGAGTCTTAGTTGAAATGAAAAAAAAGATCTTCCTAAGCCTGGTGGTGTGGAATTTATTATGATTCATTTTAAGTCATTTAATTCATATTTCCATACATTTAAAACTTCCTAAAAAACCCAATTCAGAAAAGAACACATGTCATCATGATGAATGTCCCTTTATTAGGTATGTACCCTGAATGTAAGTACATATTACTTGGCCATTCAATAATCTTAGAGTCCTTGCACTAGATCACAAGGGTCCCTAAAATCCTATGTCCTAGCCAGTCTCCCTGTCCTATTTCATGCACCAAGGTCAACTAGATTTTTTCCATACCAACCCATGAAATCCTCACTATACCAAACTTAAAATGCCATCCTATCTCTTAACCATTAACTCTGATACAACTATGTAATGACCCCTCTCTTCAATGAAACTACAAAGAGGAGATATAGATAATGATCCCCCGAGTCCCACGTTCATTAGTCCCCGGGTTGAGGAATATCACTGAGGGTATAAAAAATATCATGAATGGGGGGATTTACCCTCTATAATATAAATAGGATCATAAGATAAGATGGATTTTACAAAATAAACTACATGGAATAATATAAAAAGAAACCCAAACCATTAAACAATTCATGTACAAATGAAAAAATATAATAAAATTCTCCATTGGAAATAATCAAAAGTAAAGCAAAAGTAGCAGCACAAAAACTATCCAAAGGTCTGAGAATGAAATGTAAAACTTGATCCATGTAATCCTCCTAGAATCCTAAAAATAGTTTTATATATGTAGGGTGATCATATAAGTATACTAATTAGGAAAACCAAAGTCTCTTTTTCAAAAGTGAAAGAAGCATACTAATTCACCTATGAGAAAATAATAGAAACAAACATCACATATAAAGGTATACTAACCATCCCAATCTCACCAAGGCATGCTCACCAAATAAAACAAAAAAATAAATATAATATAATATGAATCACATCGATAAGTGTACCCCACACTACTTTCCCACTATTATGTCACTCTCACACCCATCATCGTACGTCTGGGCACTCCCATCCCTTCCATATAACACACCACCCCACAAGTAATGTCACAACACACCACACCCAAACAAACATAATCAACAACACATCCACTACAAAAACTAGAGTATTAGGGTATCGTGAACATGTTTGAAATCAACCTCATTCCCTCATCTAGCCATGCATGACCTCCACCAGAATATTCCCTACCAACACTGTCATTTCTCACCCAAAAATACCAAGAACATAAAAAACACCATATAATTCACTAACAATCCTCTAGTAATTATATCCTATGAAACACTTACCTCATGTAAAAGTGAGAGTGGGAAAGAGTCGGTACCTATCCGTCTTTACTCCGCAACAAGTCCACAATCCCATAAAATCCAGAATATTAAAAATAACATTAATGATGTGAAATCATGAAAATGAAACCCCATTTACCAATTTAAATTTCAAATTAAAAAATTAATTATATTTAATTAATCTAGAAAAACCATAAATCATAGGTAAAAAATAAAACCCATTCCGAATGACACATAATAAAGAGAAACAGGGGATTCTCTACCTTAAAGAAACATTACTACCCACTGACCACTATAGGGTGAAGACTAATGCTTGTGAACCACAACCTCACCAAAATAATAGTATATCAACCTACACCACACCCAAATACCATAGAAAAACCAAAAACACTCCCCAAACCATAAAAAAATTACCACATTGAATCCTTGGAAGAATAATGGAAGAAAACCTACCAAGAAGAAGGAATTCCTTACCATGGATTGACAACAAACAACCATCAGGAACAACTGATAAAAGAGGGAGGAATAGGGACTAAAGAACTCCTCGGGATTCCTAAGGTTCACCCAAAATTAGAGGAAGAAGAAGACACACCCAAATGAATGAAAATTAAACCTGAAATAACTTTTAAAATAACACTGCATTGGGGATTTTCATGATGTGTAATCCCATTTCATGTCATGTAATCCTCATAGTTTGATTTTGCTGAAAAACTCATCGCCTTTTTATTATTTAACCCAAAAAATATATAAGTCATGAAAAAGGTTCACAAAAGCTGTGAATCACCATTACATTTATTTTAATACACTTACACTTTGTGTATTTCCTACAGTAGTTCAGATGCACCTCCATCTTCCATTGAAAACTCCCAGAAACTCCCCAAATCAAAACTAGAAAGGTAATGGTCTGGGAGAGTAAAAACCATTATAGATGACCAATTTAGTGTATAAAGCTATATTATTTGTGTAATTATAGTTTATTATGTCCCAATGTTTCTTTATGATTGAAATTATTTACTCTTATTATTTAAGAGTCCTGGACACACTGATAAACATGGGTTGTGGGTCTTCATCAATATATAGATTCAAATATAGAACCTCATAAAATGTTATCATGAAACCTTATTTATAAATTTTAACACTATCATCAATATCCTCCTCATTAAGATTAGGGAAGTGATGATTGATCTTGATATTGTATCTTAAAGGAAGATGTTTCTCCTATAATTTCTTTAGTAAGGGCCTTAAAATTTGGAGAAATTTTAAAGAGGTTTATGAAAGGTCTTACACTCTTGTATAAATCATATGAAGGTGGAAAGGGTTCCCATTCCTTGATATTTTTTCCTATTATTTTTATTTATTGCATCAAATACATCGAGATTTTTTTATTGGATATTTTTTAGACCATAACTTTTTAGACATTCACTATATGAGGTTCTACTCACATGAGGAGAATGGGTTGATTCTCCCCTATGATAGTAGAGGGAGGAGGTTCAATGATGATATCTAGAAGTCACTTGTAGGAAAATAGATTATTAAGGGATATTTTTCCTTTATTGGGAGTAAAAGGTAATTTTCACAGTCAGTTTTCATTTCCCTAATTTGATTGTTTCCCCCAGAATGTATGTTCGGGTTAGGAATCACTACTTTCGGACGGTTTCCATCGGATTTACTTATGGAACCGAAAAAACCCAATAGTTCTATATCCAAAGGGACCTAGTTTCCAAAGGCAGATGTCCATTGGGTTTGTTGACCTGTGATACATAAAGACTCACATTGGTCAAGAGGATGGGAGGTCGGTCTCATCACCCCCTTATGGGGGAAATTGTTTCATACTCAAAGACACTCTTATAGATTAAAGATATGTTTACGAATCCTTATTAATTTAACAATCATAATGTAGGTTCCCTTTGAAATTTGAAATCAATTATTATCCTATTTTTAATTCAAAATAATCCATATGTATTATAGGTTCACCATTAAAGGTTTAATCTCATTTAATAATTAGATATTCTTTAGCCATTTTTATGATGATACTGGTTTTTAAGCCACTCAGTGGGGTACTCTAGAATTTATCATCATCCAGGGAGATAGAAGTTTGTTTTGATGTTGGGATAATACCCATAAATGGGATACCTATGTATCATTATGAAAGGAAGCAGAACCCTTTTAGGTTGGTTCTTCTTAATTGGACACATCATACTTTTTAAGGTCATGTGATAATGACATAACCGTATAGTTTAATGTCATGTGGTAAGGAAGTCTAGAAATAAGGTTCCTAGTCTATGATCGATGTGGGACTTATGCCTAAGAGAACCAAAGAACATAGAAATGATATAAGTTTCCAAGTAGGATTAGAACCTGTTGGGAATATATCCCCAAAAGAACAAGGTTGATTTGAAGTGTTGGGTTTGAACATAAGGGAGACTTCTTACGTATCCCACTTGGATGTGAATCAAGTCCCACGTAGTTCAGTAAGTCTTGTTGTGGAATATGAGCCTTTTAGATAAATAGTTTGGGGCTTACTCTTAAAGAGGATTACCTTGTATCATGGTCCACGAGAGATGCAATAACTCATAGAGATTTAAGGGGGATTAATTTGGGGTTAATTTCCAAGGATCATGCCCAAATTAAGAGAGTTAGGGTCAAACTTCAGAGGAGGATGTCTGGTAAGCTTTGGCCTTAGGTGAAGGATTCCTACATATCCCAATTATGGTGGGAATCAGAGTTCTCATAGTTGAGGAATGAAGTGGATTGTTTAGATGCTGTGATCATCAAAAATCTCTAAGCCCACACAGGTCATGCTCGGTGCGAGAAATAAGAGGATGTGAATGATTAAAAAATCGCACACTTTCTCCTCCATTGATGGAAGAGGTTGGGGCAATGTCGAAAGAATACTGGGTGATAGTTGATGAGGGTGTAGAGAAATTAAACCTTCAATGTAAAATAAAGGAGAAGGTCATTGGGTCCTGTCTGAAATGGTAGGGGACTACTCTATAAGGGTTGAACTTTTGAAGTTTGTTTGGGGCTTAGTTATATGGAGAATTCCCAATGAGGTTTTGGTGGGGATTACTCCTAAAGAGGATGTCAATTTGAGGTTTTGTTTGGGCTTATTCCTAAGAAGGATACCCATTTGATATTGATTGGGTCTTACTCTTAAAGAGGATGTGTATTGATCTATGGTTGGGGCTTAATCCTAAAGATGATTCCAATTTAAGAATTGGTTGGGGCTTACTCATAAAGAGGATTTCCATTGAGTTTGGTTGGGGATTACCCCTAATTACTGTTCCCATTTGAGATTGGTTGGGAATTACTCTTAAGGAGGATGCACATTAGAGGTTTTGTTGGGGTTTACTCTTACGGAGGATTCCCATTTGAGGTTTGGTTGGGGATTACTTTTAAGTAGGATGACCAATGAGATTTTGTTGGGGATTACTCATAATGAGGATACCCATTTGAGGTTTTGTTGGGGTCTTAATCCTAAAGTAGGATTCCCATTTGAGATTGGTTGGGGCGTACCCATAAAAAGTTTTCCCATTCGGATTCAGTTGGGGCTTACTCCTAACAAGGATTCCCATTTATGATTCAACATGACATAGGAGTCATGTGAAGAGGTTTAGAGAGTTTCTTAAAAATATTATCGACTCAAGTTATTCAATGAATCCAAGAGGAGAATATTTACTCATAACACGAGAAAGAATCCAAGAGGAGAAAGTTGACTCAAGGAATTTTGTTGAGTGTGGAGGAGTATCACAAATCATGGGATTCTAGGGGTGGATGTTGAGGCCATATAAGGGAGAAATGGAAAATGTCATCAACCCAGACTAAAAAGTTCATGGTGTGACTCTCTATTTTTCATGGGGGTTAGTAACGGAAGCGAAGGGACCAAAACTGATCTAGTGTAGGGGTGTGGGGGCACATCCCTCATGGTTATGGACTAGAGGGGTCGCACAGGTGCTCTGTGCAGGTGGGTCACATAGGTGCTCCACCAAGGGGGTCGCAAAAGTTCTCTGCATAGGTATCCGTGTAGGCGGGTCACTTAGGTGCTCTTCCAAGGTGGGTTATGCAGGTGCTCCGCCAAGGTGGGTCACATAGGTGCTCCACTAAGGTGGGTCGCATAGGTGCTCCATGTAGGTTCTCTTCCAAGGAGGGTCATGTAGATCATCAATGAAGGTCCTTGGTACATGTCAATGTGCTCTAGACATTTATGGGAATTTTAACCACATTCCCCCTTTAATTATCTCTTCACTCATGTTTAAGAGAGCTACGTGTGAGTTTTGGAGGACCTAGGTGATGGGGGATGAGTAAAGAGAGCTTCAGGGATTTATTAAAATATTTTAGACCATAAAGTGCGGAGCTAAAGGTTCATATTTATAAGAAAATATAGAACCCTGGGAGGAGGATTTAGACCATATATGTCCTTCTCATAGGCCCTTTGCGTAGGCAAGGCAAATCCCTTTGTAAAATTTATGATTCTTATGAGTTCCTTAACCTTTGATCTGTATGTCCACTTGGGCTACCCAACCATTGAAATAAAAGCTCTAGAAGATATCTACACTTCTTGATATGGTGAACACACCAAGTCTTATTTGAAGTATCTAGTAAATTAAATTTTTATACATTAATTTTTTTTTATCATCAATCTTGGAAATCCAATGCCTAATCCTGGAGAGGGGGGTATTTCTATTTATCCCTCATTGTGGATAAGTATCACAAAAAATGGAAATCAAATAATGAATTATGTGTAAAAGTGCATGGAATAGATTCTGTGGTGTTAACATTGATTAATGGGAAACATTAATCTTTCTTTCATATCACTTTACATATTAATGGGGTGTTTTCATCCCATTTAGAGATACCTCTTGATTATTTTATCTATTTTTGGTTCATTTCCCTCCCTTTTTAATACCCTTCAGCAGTGTATCAAGTGTCACTTTCATTAAAAGTACTTATGTCACCATGTAACAGTCATATTGATCCATTGATGGAGTAATTAAATCATTGAGGGTGTGATGAATGCACTACTGTATGATTAAGTAGCTAGAATTTTCCTATAAGAGAATTGAATGTTGTATTATAATTGAAAATCATGAATTATGTGTTATAAAAAAGATCCATGAATTAGATTCTCAACATGATCTTCCCTATGGTATTTTCCCACTATTTTAATTTCTATATTTATTTACATTGGATGCGGTTAAACCTGCATCCCTTAAACCAAGATGCTGAAGTGTTTGATATGTGATAAAATTTATCCCCAAACTATTTTCCACTAAGATCCAATGGATATCCACTTTATTGATCTAATCATATATATATATATATATGTATATACGTATGGTCTTGATGTGACCTTGTATCATGGTTTCATGGTCTTCCTCAGTAAAGGAAACATGTTTATTGAAATCAATAAATTTATTCTTGGTGAAATAGGCATAAACTATCAACAACATAGTCTTAAACTCTGAGAAATTTGTTATAGATTTTACATAGGTCTCCTTGAGTTCATTATATAAACGAAAATTATATAGGATTTAGAGTTGCACTGGGGAAATAAAATGTTTCTTCAACACATCATACTTTTAGGTTAGTGTCATGGGTTTTCTACCCAAAAAATACTCTTAAAAATGAGATACTATAGGTTTTTGGGATTTTGAGGAAGACACCCTTGAATTCAGGGGAGGTAATTTCTTCAAAATATTGGGGTTGAAATAGATAGGTAAAGTGAAACTTTGAGGAAGTCCAGATGATGATGTTCTATCCTAAAGATCCACCAATCAAATGGGTTATAAAAAATCCCAAGAGGGGATCAGATCACTTATTTATAATGCCAATATAATTACATATCTATTCCTATGGTCTATTATACATTAATGATATGGTCTAGAAAATAATCAAAACATCTAGGTATAACATGGTTGTGCCTCTCTCAACCTTGTTGGCCCATGCATGGTGTGATATAAATCCAACGCATATGAATCTTCATTTCCTTTAAAAAAATACATTAGCAGGGTGAAATTGAGAAATTAATACTTCTATTATTTATCTAAAGAAGGCTCTGTTTTATGAATTGGAGATCATAATCCCAATGATAGAGTAAAGAAGTCAATGAAAATTTGCACTAGATTGAGGACCTGTAGGGTTTCCTATTCATGCTATTTGGAAAGTTTTCACTGATTGCATCAGTTTTGAGAAGACTTTAATTTTGAATATGTTTCTAACGGTATTGCAAAGGGAATTGGGGTCATGAATGTATAGTTTAATAATAATTTAATTATACACCACTCATGATTAATTAATTTCTAGGTAATCTAACCATAAAATTTCCCCACATTTATATAAAAAACATTCAGCTAATTTCCTCCTTCATCATGAGGGGAGAGAACTACATGAGTCTTTTGTGCCTTTGGGCCATTCAACATAACTTCACTATCATCCACCAATTTCAATAGTTTATCTTTAAAGACAATGATATCCAAAATAGTATACCCCAAAATTATATAGAAAGGGCGGCAATTGGTGTGATCATTTAGAGTTACCTCATTAGGATTCATAATTTCATGTAGCATGATCTTATTATTCCCTACGACTGATAGTAAATACCCAGAACATTCCTATGAAAAAGGAATATAGATTATTCATCCAATATTCAAACTCATAACACCTCTTCTTCCCATGTTAATCATGTATGTTAGAGTTTGGGAACATTTATTGTTTTTGTTTATGTTGAGGACCAATTGGCAGTGCATCAAAAAATTTACTAGAGTGGTATCCAGGGATGGTGCCACTATTTTCTTAAAAATGATAGTAAATTTTTTTAACTTCCCAGAATTTTTATTTTTTGACGGTTGTGTCGATCAGGATTTTCCCTTAGATTGATGAATATATATTATAGTATTTCTATTACATTAGTAAACTAAAATAGTACTCTAGGGTATTTCTATGAGACTAGTAATGTTTCTAACTCATTTTTAATGTTATTCGACCAGATTTTTAAAAGCTTATCCTTTGAAAATTACATCTTAAGGGAATATTTAAAACCCTTCCATCAGGTGATAAAATCATTTACACTATCATTTTCTCTATGTTTACAATTACAAGGGTCAAAAATAATCTTTCCCTCAAATTTGAGATAAAATTATATATGAACTATCAATGATGGTCTTCCAAGTAAGAGATTTATCCCACTACTATGTTTTTATATTAGGGGAATGTAGATCCCTCCAATTCTTGGAAAAATTACATAATAAATGTTGCATTTTATTGTTCAAGGATTGCCAACTTCAGTACATATTGAGAAGTGAATTGGGAATATGTTGATTTAGGTCTCCCATAAAATTAATGGTATAGAATTTAGGGTCATCATAATTCTATGGAAGATAAATAAAATAAATCTATTCAGGGTATATATTCTTCTATATATGTATTGGTGAAAACATTGTCTCAATTTATTCCAACTAAGCATGAATAACCTCATGTATTTAAGATTTCAATATCGTTCACTATGTTGGGGTGTGTCTTAGATATATCACTTGATCAAGGAATGGATGGTAGTTTAGTGGAGAAAAATATTGGTTCTCCACAATGAAGGTGGTCAACCAAACATGATGATGTTCATTATGGACTATTTTATGGGAAGATACTTCCATTATTGAACAAGAAATTTCTTCCTGGAGGGGTGGATAAATTTATATAAGTTTTAATTCATTTTTTCATTGATATTTATGTAATTACCTCATCATTACTTGACATAAATTGATTTAATTATTTCAATCTTGTAATTATATTTTTAAATAACTTCCATGACTACGAGTATATCAATAATCTCGGATGGTGGGTGGGTTGATGGGTTGGAAATTACATTTACCCTATCCTTATTGAGTGTGTGTTGGGACAGTGGTAAAGAAAAATCAAAAGGTGATCCTAAATGACTAGTTTTCCTTTGATTTTTGGTTCACACAACTTCTCATGCTACGTATATGTGAGTTTTATTTTTTTTAGATGATCATATTTACTTAACTTATTTATAGTGTTGTGTTTAGAGGAATTTGGATTCTTATATTCAATGATTCCCATTGACGTGTATATCAATGTTATTATCTCATAAATTTTTGTCAATAAAGTATTGGGATCCATTTTAATTAGTATAAATATTGCACATATCATCTCATCTAGTTGTGGTGATTGACAGATCAGAGGGAATTACAATATTATGATCCTTGTGAAACTTTTACCTTCATTGAGGGTAAAAATTTTATAATATTTTAGAAGATTAAATATGACATGTAATTTTATAAATTTCTCTTATAACTTCCACTAAAAATGTTCTAGTAAATACATAGACTGATTAAAAATCCATGGGATTTCCACCAATATTGGAAACATCACCTTCTGCTAGGGAGGTGCTACTACCATTGAATCCATTTTCTCCTTTAATGATGATGTGAGTGCTTATAGTGGTTAGGATAGAAATCCCACCATACCTTAGGACTAGGGAGGTTCATGAGGTGTCATGAGTGTATTTGTAGCCACTACACTTCTTTCTTATTGGGATCATATTCTAAGAAGTGTTGGATGATGTTTTATTTTTATCCATGATCCTAGGATAGTCATCATCAATTTAGGGGAACTACTATAGGAGGTGGTTTGGTCTTAAAAATATTTATCTTCAATTATTTGAAACATTTTCAATATAAGTAGATTTATATATAATTTTTTTGATTTCTAAAATCTATTAAATCTATATCATATGATCCTTTGAGGTAGGGAAGAGGAATGGAGTAGTAAGAATCTTTCATAGAGTTTGTGGTACCACCAAGAATCCTAATATTGCACACTTACTGTATTGGTTTTTTTGATGAATTAGGAATAGATTAATTATCCAGATCATCCCATAATCAAATTATAGGAGTAAAGTGAAGATATGTATACTTCTTCATCTTCTAATGTGTACATGGTGGAAACCACTTTTTTGAATTTACATATTGTTCTAAGGCTATCTATATAATCATGTTGAAGATTCATGTATTGAAATTTAGGCTTAGAGATTCCTAAAATTAAAATGGAAGTGATATCAAACCCCTTACATCTATCATTGATCATTTTAAGATTCTATGAATATCCTTTGTATGGTATACATTGTTTTATGAAGCGATTTCGTGTTACCCATAGGTTGTGATAATGGTAGGTCATATAATATTACTCCATTTTTCTTGGAACTATATATTTTTATGTGATAACTAGATGATCCACTTACATTTTCTATTTCTCTAAAACTTTTTGGGGAAGGGTTGAGTTTCTCTAGGTATTTTTTTATTTTCCAATTGTTAAATGATCCAGCGAAGACAAAAATAATGACCACCCCTTATGTGTGTTTGTTATTGATGTCATAGAATCATTGATTTTTAATGGGATCACTATCATAGGGACCTCTATTCTTAAAGGATATCAAAATATAAAGGTTCCTTTTAAGATATTTGAATATATTCCTCTAGTTTTATAGTTTTCATTACCAAATCAGGCATTGATTATTCGGGTTCAGAGGGAATAGTGTTTATATCAGCATTTTGGTTTTGGGGCATATTTATTTATAGCTGAACACCATGACGTGATTTATTTCCTCCTATGGTATAATAAATATTATGAATGAGCTAATAGTTTCAAAAATTTTGGAGTCACCCTATATTAGGGCTCCTTAGGAGGCCCTCTATTTTAATTGGTATTTCCATGGGGAGGGCCCTCATAGAGTATATTTTAATTAGTGTTGGTATATTATCTGTACCTTATATTGTCTTTCTCATGGGGTATATCACTACAATATTGAACTTACCTTTTAAGAATAATGTTAGGCACTAGGGCCACCAAATCATTCCCATAGGGCTGTAGAGGCCTCCTAACCATCATGAAACTAGAGTCTCTTAGGTCACCCTTTTAATAGAGAGAGTAACCTATAGGGTCTTGGTGGAATAAATAGAAGGAGTGTTGTCCCTTTGAAGCATAAAATTATTATTCCCACAATAGGAACTCCTCCAGGGTACTCAGTCTTGGATGATTTAGGTTGGGGTATCTTCCACGGCTTCCCAGGAAGTTAGCGCCATTCGGTAATGATAATTCCCAAGTTGGGTGGGATTCCCCTTTGGTTAATCTTGAGAAACTGATAAAACCCAGAAAGAATCCTCATTATCCTCATATAAATATGCATAGAGTGTATCATCACATTTGGGTGGGACTCTTCCGATGTGACTAAATATGGTGATAAGGACCCACTACACATTGTTTTAATAGCCTAAAATTAATTGTATCAAAATTACATGAATTAAAGAACATATTTCATTACAATAAATTCCTAATATTTTTTAGGTATAGATTTTTAGATAATTATGAGAAAAAATTATCTAATAAAACCCTTGTTCTTTATATCAAATTGATATTTTTCCCATTATATATAAAACTACTTAATCTTTAGCGAGTGTTCAACATCTCCCATTAATTCCCCAAAAATGAAACTCTTCTATAAATTCTATACTTTTTATATATTCATAACATGGGGAAATGGAAACATTATAATAGGGGTGAGCTTAGATGTTCAGTAAGAATAAACATTAGCGATAACAATCAAAGATCTAAGTGTGCATAAGATGAGAATAAGGGTATAATCATGATACATAAGAAAATTATACCCAATAAATCTTAGTCATAAATCATGGAATAAATCCTTGAATAAAAGAGTAAATGAATTAAAAGAGTGATTCAAAAAACCCAATCCATGAGAGAATAACATATTCATGAGAATAAGCAGAAAATTGTGAAAAATATTTCAAATATGGCACATACATTAGTATAGGGAACATAAACATCATGATCCACACCACTGGTTCCCATGCTTATTAGAAACTAAAATGTTACTCACAAATACCTATATCATGAGATATAGAATATTAACCAATGCATTACAGGGTGATATAGAACCCCACCCATCGTCATCCACAATTATGAGTTCTAAATAAAAATATTCCAATTATCACATCATAAAGAAACAATTGATATTAATGGGTTTCATATCCTTTTCAAATGTATTTACAAAAGGAAATCATTGACAAGATAAACCCCTAGAAAATAAATGGTTATCCAAATATATTTAGTAACTCTATGGGTAAATACAGTCCAATCAAGATTATAAATCATATTGTATTTACACTATATAGACAAAGGGTAATTCATAATCCAATAATTTCCCCAATCAATTGATACATGGAATATAGGTGAAAAATATCCAATAAAAAGAAGGAAATATAGAGTGTTCACAATGAAAATGTGTACCAAACCAGCCTGGGTTGGCCCTGAACCGGTCACCCGAGCCGATTTTCAACAAGACCCAAATGGAATTCTGAATCCCCATGAGCAGGTAACTAGTGTCAGGAATCGAAACAATAGTTGAAGGAATGATATAATCCAAAAATAAAGAACCAGGATAAGAAAAACAAAACAAGAAATGTAGATAACCAACATCTTAATCTTAAATACATAAACAGAATGATTCAGTTACAAGATACAACTGTATATAAAACTGAAAAAAACATGCTGAACAGATCTCCATGTGACCTAATGGGCACCACAAACCATGAAACCAACCCACTATAATAGCGAGCAAAAGAACCTAGAAACCTGAACAAATGCAGAACCTGCAAACCCACTCGGGTCTACCGACACCGAATTGTACAAGTAGGATGTGACCTAATAGCTCTGTAGGAAATCAAACATAGAATCCATGTCCTTATTTCCCAAAAAGAACCCATAAATACTATTTTGAAAATACTGTTATAAAAATAGGTTTTTCTCATGTAGGTAAATAAAGATATCATTCCTTTTTAAATAAATTCGCACACCACGTTTCCATTCTTAAAAGATAATATTACCATTTTAAAAACCAAAACCTCAAACAAGGAAATACCGACTATGAAAGAAATAAATAAATAGGTAAAAATGAAAATAAACTAGAAGTTTTTAAAAATATTGTAGTAGTGTAATCATAAAACCAAAGGTAGAGAGATACAAACACGTAGATATATAAATTAACCATGGGATTTCCTAAACATACCTTGAAGACCCCTAAACTTACTTGGTTTGGAACCACCTTTCAGAATATGGTGAAGCCCCTAAGTCTATAACCAACTAGATGATCTGAACTATCCTCTCCAATGCAATAACCCACCTATCCTAACAACAAATCCATGGGGCAGCAACCCATCTAATCAAGGTTGGTCAGCAACTATAACTCAATCCTATAAGGGGGACCTCATATGTGTGTCTTACCTTACCTAACGTCATCACACTTACCTACCCAAACACGAACACTATATATAATAACCCATGAAGGGATATCCCTTCTATAGAGGTTCTATATATATATATATATATATGTGTGTGTGTGTGTGTATATATATATACATCAAAACATCAATGGTTCCAACCAGGATATCACATTATAAACCCCTAAAACCATTTCACAACCATTTCCAAATTCAACACGAATAATTACTTTCAAAAATGAAATACCAAACGACCCTTTATTCTAAATCCATATTTATCTCAAAACAAGATGAAAACAAACAAATCACTTAAGATTACAAATGATATTACTTGTCATTTAAAAAAAATCATTCTTTTGACAACACCAAGCGAACCATAACTTTTGAAACGACACTTGAAACCACTTTTAGATACCACCCAAAGGAACCAAGACACCATTTGAAAAACCAAGGTTTAAAAAAAACATCACTTTGAGGTTCCATCCTCATTTGAGTGAACATCCATTTGTGTACATTGTTCACCCATGGATGCACCATCATCTAATGACACCTTTTAATTTGTTCATGAAAACACCCCCAAACTATTTGTAAAACCACCAATTTATTTTTAAACCAAACCCAACCCTTCCAAAACATTTTACCATGGGCATAAAACCAAAGAGGCATCCAAATTCTACATTGAAACAAACTAAAGAATTAAAACTATGTCACCAAAATATTTTAAGGGACAATTATCACAACTAGCCTGGATTCCATCATAAAAAAATATTTGGCTTTTAATCAAGAACTTTATGTGCACCCACATATAGGAATAATTTAATAAATCACTCCAAAAATAATTTCAACAATTTCTACCAATGTAAAAACACTTCAATAATCTAAAAAAAGTACCATATGGGTGTAAATAATGTTTATCAATTAATTAAAAATACTAAAGCATCATTTGGTTTGAAAACACGTAGGCATAAATAGAGAATATCCTCAAAACATATTTTTAGAAAATTCACCTACCACGAAAACACCACAATAAGTTAACAATATGTATTACCAAGGTAAAAATCATATAAAAAAATTATTGAAATGTTCGAGAATCAATTTGAATTCATCGGTAAGGAAAAACCTAGAAACACCTAACTTGACATTGTACGAACACAAAAAAAACTCCAAGGGAGAAAAGAATATTCCCTAAAGAATGATTCTCACACCCTAATATCCAAGAAAAAAACCCACACATAAAACCAAGCTTCTAGGGTTTGGCCATGGTGAAACCCCACTAAGAAAAACTATGAAATCAAGAGAGGAAAGAGAGGGGATACTCACTGGAGGGGAAGATGGTACAACTTCTAGAGTGGGGTGGCACGCCAGAGGATGTCAGCACACTATAGGGGGCGCCACTCATTGGAGGTCCCTAGCCAGGGTGGTTGTACACGAGCAAGAGGCCTCCCCGGTAAGGTCACGCACCAGAGAGGATGGTGTCGACGAGGTTGTATTCTAGAGGGGAGGGTGTCAGTGGGGTCACACACTAGAGTGGAGGGAAGTAGCAGGGGGAGAGTGGCCAGAGGAAGGTGGTGTACTAGGGTGGGGGATGTACGCTAAGAGAAATAAGGGGGGAGGGTGCCGCGTGAAGGAGAGAAAGGGGAGAGAGAAGGGGGAGAAAAAATTAGGGTTAGAAAACCCTAATAATAATACAATAAACATAATAAACATAATAATTATAATAACACAATAATAATAATAATAATGTTAATAATAATAATAATAAATTTTAATTTTCAACTCATTTTATTTTATTTTATTTTATTTATTTGAATAATAGACTACAACACGATTACCCCACATGGAGCAAGAGGTTGTGCGCGAACCGTGAGGTGGATTATTTCTATTCCAGAAGTAGACGCATGGGTAATAGGGATGACTGCACAGTTTCTGCTAATTGTAAAGTTCATGTGCACATGCTTAAAAACCAACAAAAACTTACAACTTTCAAAAATTGAAAACGAGGACCCAAACCAAAACTTCGACCAAAAGATATGAGACTAGGAAAAGTATAAAATAAAAGGGATCTCAGGTCGGGGTGTGAAAATTGTCCCCACCACAGACAATTTTTTCCCTCATAAAGTCACCAAGCCCAAAGATAGTCAAAACTCAAATACATACCTATCCAACACTAAGAGAAATCAATAACCTCGGGGTGACCTTTCACACCACAAGTATCACCTAACCAATCCAAAAGAAACAAAAACACAAAATAATGGGAGAACATGAGACGATTCTACCCACTACAAGGACTCAACTAGAATAGAGATTAAAACAAAACACACCAACCTTTATAGGGGGCCAATGAAGGAACTCCCAACACAAAACCAACCCACAGAAGGTTTAAAGACACTGAAAATAGAAAAAATGATTCAAAAATCCACATTCAAATGGGGATGTGTGCTTGGATTGTAATAGAAAATGTCAATAATAACTTCAAAATAAAGTGATACACTTACAACAATAGGGAAACAAGATTAAAAAACTTTAAACACTTTCCATCCCAAAACAAAACACAAAATTAGCCTAGAGTTTTACACCCTTGACAACTCCAGACTACACGCAAGCTTCACCCCAAGAACTATGGTTGGGGATTTGAGGGATGAATCACCTCCTGCCTCAAAGTCAGACACTATAATCCTCTGGTCACAACATCTTCATTAGGAAACACTTCCTACAAAACTTATCTAGATGACCCAAATAGCCACAATGATGGAACACCTTCTAAGGGATGCGAAAATATGGATTCAAAATCCCGAACCGACCACAATGAAATACAGCTGAACGGTCCGAAAAACCGGAATCCAGAACCAATGAAGAGGAATATTTAGAAATGGTTTTCTATGGTATGCGCTGCTCACCAGATGGGGAACCTTCATGAGAGCCAACCACCACAAACCGCACACAAAAAAAAAGATGAGCTAAATATTCCTCACCCAACAACTTTTTGAAAACATGTTTCTACAAATGAGAGCACATTTTACACAATATTAGGACGAAGAACCCCAATTAAAAGATGAGTTTTCATTTAATCTTTTGATTTTTCCTCCAAAGAAAAAGGAACCATCTATTTAAAGTGGTCAACATAAGATTTCACTGACCACTGGCCCTACTGAAAATCCCAAAACTTTGCTACCTTTTTCAAATTTACTTCCTCAGGTAAGAACCCTTGGATGAACGTGGCCTTAAAGTCATCCCACGTCATCCGAAATTCTATCATGGACGGGGAAACCAGCTTCCACTAGTCCAATGTTGGACCCTCAGACAAACCTAGAACAACATTAACTCTAATGACCTTAGGAGTTCCCAATGATGTGAATATGAACTCTACTTCCTCAATCCACTCCACTACCTCTAACATACCTCGATCACCATGAAGTATATGTATCACTTGAGAAGAATCATAAATTGGGAATGAATCATTAAAAATTTTGGGGACCTTTATGGGTGGAATTTTTCGAAAAATATGAAAATACCAACCAAAACCAACATCAAGTCAAAAAAAATAAAAAATAGCACCTCAACCCAAAAAAATCATCTCAAAAACTAAAAAAATATAAACACAGAAAAAAACATCCCTTTCAAAAACCACCTTTGAAAAAACAAGGCCAAGACTTTGGTTTCAAATAAACACCCATGGAGTCCCATGAACCATCAAACATGTGTTCCTCTATTTCCATCCATAGACACCAACTCACACTTTCCACACACATACCCTCACATGTGCAGGTATCCATAAAGAGTACTGAGGGTCACACCCAATCCATTTTCTTAGCAAGTCCAAACATTTATCAAATTCTCAAACCAAAAAAAAATTAAATTTTAAAAACCGTCTTACCAATTTAAATCCATTTAAAAGAAATAATTTTCAATTATAAAACCATGTTCATTTTCCAAAAAACCTATAACACCAACTTAAACCAAATTAAAATACCACTTGCACCAAACTGTCGGAATAAAGAATTGGTAGTTATGCTTAAACCGATGACAAGGTAGCGATCCCTGCTCCAAGTAAGCATCAATGACTAGGATGTTCTTAAACCATGTACTTAGACTCTACATGGGTCACTAATCCATGTGAAATTAAGTTGTAATATCGGACTCCTCCATTGCCGTTCCTCAATCCAAAACAAAGAAAAATACATCAATTCCCAAAATAACCTCAGTAACTCAAGGATCGGTATGAGAAATGGTTCTTGAAACTCTTCCCACACCAACCTCCCAAGTCCTAAAAATCCTAATATCTACCTACCAGACACCCTAAACAACAAGGGCATGCTTAATAACATTTTTTCACTAACCATTCTGGGTCAACCCTGATCCAGTCGCAACAGTCGATCCGCGACAAGGCCCGAAGGGCGTTCCCAATCCCCATGGGTTGGAAACCAGTGACATACATTAAAAAAATACATGAGTGAATGATTTTATTCCAAAAGAAATAACCAAGATCAGAAGAATAAAACAAGAAAAGAAAATTTCCATCAACTAAATCCTAAATAAATAAATAGAATGATTTAGTTATAGGATACAACCAAACAAAACAAAAACTAAATATAAAAATAAAAAAAGAATCACACCCACTAGATCTCCATGGGACCTCAAGTCCACCCCTATCCATGCGACCAACCCACTCCAATGATGAGAACAATAACATGGATACCTAAACAAAAGTAGAACCTACCAAACAGCTCTGGTCTACCGACACTGAATGGTACAAATAGGGTGTGAGATAAAATATCAATAGGAAATCAACAAAGATACATGTGTTTCCATTCCAAAAATAACCCATTAACACTAGTCTGAAAATAAAATTAAAAAATTGGGTTTTCTCTTTTTGGTAAATAAATCGACCATTCTTTTTTAAATGAACACACACACACCACCTTTCCATTCTACAAATATGAGTTTACTATTTTAAAAACCAAAACCGTAAACAAGGAAATATAGGATATTCCAAAAATAAATAAACAATGAAAACTAAAAATAAACTAGTAGATAATGAAAATATACTTGTAGTGTAATTAGAAAACCAAGTGTAGAAATATATAAACAAGAAGATATTGAAAGTAACCCTGGGCTTTCCTAAAAATCCCTAAAAGACCCCTAGACACACTCACTTCGAAACCACCTATTGGTGTATGATGAATCCCCTAAGTCTATAATCAAATTGCTGCTCTAAACTAGCCTCACTAGTGGAATAACCCACCTGAACTAAAATAAATCCAAGGGGTACCAACCCTTCTAATCGAGGTTGACCAAAAACCATAACTCAATCCTCGAATAGATGCCCAGGAACCCATGGTAATAGTAATACTGTGTAAGTATGAGGCCCTCACATGCATGAATCGCCTTACCTTCCATCACCGCACTTGCCTACCAAAAACACAGACACCCTATATAACAACCCATAATGGGATATCCCTCACATAGAGGTTCGCTCTATATATAAAACAAAATATCAAATATTCCAATCAGGCCATCACATCATAAACCCCTTAAACCATTTCACAACCATTTTCAAATTTGACATGAATAATTACTTCAAAAATGCAATGCCAAATGTGACTTTATTATAAATAAAACTTTATCTCAAAACAATATGAAAAAACCAAACACACTTATGATTCCAAACAGGGTTACTTTTCATTTAAATAAAACAATCATTCTTTTGGAAACACCAAACTCCCCATCGCTTATTAAAACACACTTTTAATAGCTTTTAGAAACCATCAAAAGGAACCAACAAACCATTTGAAAAACCAAGGTTCAAAATAATCATCACTTTGAGGTGGAATCATCATTTAAGTGCAAATCCATGTGTACTCCTGTACACCCATGGATTTTCCATCATCCAATGACACCTTCCAAAGTTTTCATGAAAACACCCCCAAACCATCTGTAAAACCACCACTTTATTTTTAAAGCAAACCCATCCATTTGAAAAAATATTTTCCATGGCCATGAAACTAAAGAGGTATCCAAATTTCACATCGACACAAATTCAAAAATTAAAACTATGTTACCAAAATATTTTAATGTCCAATTATCACAACTGGGCTTGATTCTATCATTAGAAAACAATATGACTTTAATCAAGCACTTTATGTGCACCCACACATTGGAATAATTGAATAAATCACTCCAAAAACTATTTCAACAATTTATACCAATGTCAAAACACTACAATAATCTAAATAAAGGCATAATAGGAGTGAAAATCATGTTTATCAATATATTAAAAATACTCAAGCATCATTTGGTGTGCAAACACATAGGCATAAATAAGGAATCACTACAAAAACTATTTTTAAAAAATTCAACTACTATAAAAACCCAACACGAAGCTAACAATATGTACAAACATGAATCGAATAAAATATAAAAATTTATTGAAACCATCAAGCATCAATAAGATTTCATCAGTAATAAAAAACCTCAAAAAACCAACCTTGAAATTGTGTGAATAGAATGAAACTCCAAGGGAGGGAAGAATACACCCCAAAGAATGATTGACACAATGCAACATCTAAGAAAAATGACCCACACATCAACCCAAGATTCTAGGGTTTGTCCAAGGTAAATACCCACAATGAAAAAACCAATAAATCAAGAGAGGTAAGAGAGAGTATACACACTGAAGGGGGAGAGGGTTTGGATGCAGGAGGGGGGTGGCAAACTGAAGGAAGGAGGCATTCCAAAGGGGGAACTCCTCACTGAAGTTCCTCGTTCGGGGATGTTTTGCATCAGAGATGAGGCCATTAGTAGGGTCATGCGTTGGAGGGGAGGGCGGAAATGGGGTCATGCGCGGGAGAGGAGGATGCCGACGAGGGAGAGTGTCTAGAGGAAGGTAGTACATGGGGGGGGGGGGGGGTAGGGAGAAGGAAGGGGGAGGAGGATTTGTGAAGGACATGAAGGGGAGAGATAAGTGGGATATAAAATCGGGGTTTAAAAAACATTAATAATAATATAATAAACTTAATATTAATAATAATAATAATAATAACACAATAATAATAATAATAATGAAAACAATAATTTTAATAATAATAATATTAATAATAAATTTTAATCTTCATCTCATTTTATTTTATTTCTCTGAATAATGGTAAAATGTATGATTACCCAGTATGGCTCAAGAGACCTTGCACAAACCATGCAGTAGCTTTTTTCCTATTCTAAAAGTAGCTGCACGGGTACCTGGGATAACCACATGGTTTCTTCAAACTATGCGGTGCATGTGCACATGCATAAAACCCAACAAAAACATCCAAACATCAAAAATTTAATACCAGGAAACAAACAAAAACTTTGACCAAAATATTTGAGGCTAAGAAATAGGATAAAATAAAAAGGATCAAAGGTCAGGGTGTGAAAAAATGAATTGGGATAAAATTTATGCCTATTCACGGTGGAAGAATAGTAAAGATAGAAGTAGTGATGAATCATATCTTTGATAGAAATGAACATTATAAAATCCATCTAGATAATTATTCAAATAATTATTCAAACATCCTTAATAGGAGGTCAAGAAAAGAATTTTTTTCATACTGTGAGTTTAATCCCCCAAGTTATAAATATATATTTCTAAAGGATAAATTATGTAACATAAATACCATGAGGGTAAATCAATTTGAATATGAAAAGAAAAATAGTGGTGAAAAAATAAAAGTGATTTTAGAATTCATTTTTAACATTGACCTAAAATACAATCATAGACACACACACACACACATATACATATATATTTAAAAAGTAAATTTTGAATATGTGCAGTGAAATATTTTAAAATATTTTACTTTTAAAAAATAATCTCCAATTATAGAGCCTTAAATATTATATTAAATTTTTTATAGTAAATGAAGAGACAAAGATAAAACATTTGATTATAAAATGAACCATTTAATAAATTGAGAATACCTTTTTTAAAATCCCCTATTGTAAAAGGACCAATTAAATCATATTTTTAATAAAAATAAATTTCCCCAATTTTTATTATAAAAAACCATTTAATAAAATATTAGTGTGGGAGAACCCAATAATGGAAGAATAAATCTCAAGATAAAACTTTGTAATTCAAAGAAAAGAGATTTTGTCATCAATATCTTTTATGAAGATTGTACTTCATGAAACATGAAATTTACAAAAAGAGGTTTTTATAGAAAAAATATGAGCAATGAGAGAATACCACATATTTTAATCAAAGTGAATAATGTACAGAACTTGTATGAAATAAGTTCAATATAACAATCTTAACTCAATGAATGAGTAACCAAAAAATCTTACGATTGGGGTAACCCTTGATCTAAAATTAATTTGAATAAATGATCATGATTTAGATAAGAATATTCCATGAATTACAATAAAATTATTTATATACTATTATTTTTATATTAAATCAATAAAACACCATATAAATGAAATATGGTGCATAACATGTAACATGCCTCACTGAATCAATAATTGAGACCAAGAAAATCTTAATGGATTGAGTAACATTTTAATAAAATCCCTTAAAAGAGAGGATTATAAATGAAATTAAAATACCATTATTAAAATAAAATTTATGGTATAATATATCAAATTGTTAGTATATAATCCTTACAAATGAAATTAGGTGCTCAATTCAAATCTCAAATAAAGGAATTTGAGATGAAAAATCCTTACCTTGCTCCCTCTCTTAGTTGATGATAATATAACCTCGTCTAAAAAAATTTCTACCTTAGTCATCTATTTTATAACCTTATTCATATATTTTACCATTTATACCCATAATTTAAAATTATTTATTATAGGTATATTGGTTATTTATAGCTTATTTCAACCACCGGGTGTTGATAACTTCAACCGTTTGCACACATTTTATAATAATGATATCTATACCCATTATTTTATAAAATTTTTATAATTAATACTTATTTTAATATAATTTAATATATATATTAAGTTTATTTATAAACCACTTATATCATTCAATAAGCGTTTTAGTTAGGTTTCCTGAAAATGGAATTAGTTTTGGCTTATTTCGGTGATTTAGGAAAACAAAGATGATATTTAATAATAAGTTAGATAATTAAAATAAAATTTTCATTACTAGATACCAAAAAATATGTACATATTATATTATGATAATATTAGTATTTATGTTCGCATATTCATCCATTATGTAGTTTCATAACACCATTCATGTGGGCGGTTAAACCGACCAAAACATGAATACACTTTATTCAATGGGTGAGTATTGTTGTGAATGCGTTTAATTTTAAATGATATATTTATGAAAAAATAATAATTATATTAGTTTGATTTTTTTAATTTTAAAATTATTTTATTATTTCTGGATAAACAATTAAATTCTAAATGAAAAATGAAAAATTCTTCTTCGTGGAGGTTGTAGTTCACACACACACATGATTGACATTCCTCTATTTCTCTTAGTGGGTGGAAATAAATAAATAAGGGTTTTACAATTAATATATAAAAATATAATTATAATAATGATAATGAATTCATCATATAATTACGTTTCTGATATATTTTTAAGAGTAAGATTATTAAGAAAAACATAAGAAAGCGATAATTCTTACATTGGAGTCCTGATCCTTCATTAGAAAACTCACTATGGAAGTGGTTAGGATGACATAATCTACACAGGGGCCTTATGAAGTTTGAGTGGGTTGTAGTGGGATTACTATAGTTTAGTTTCAAGGATAACTTATTTAGATAATTGTAACATTGAAAGGGTGGAAGTTGTATCCTTTTATAGGATAAGAAGATGACACTTTGGGAAACACTCATCATTTTTCAATAATTAGGTGACACTATTCAAGGGTAAGTGGATAAAAAGTGTAAAAATACGTATTTTAGAACAATATAAGGTCTAAAATACAATAATATATTAATTTATAGATAATTTAAGAGTTATTTAACGGATTTATTTTTAATTTTAACCTTTTACCCAAATTAACTTTTGCTAATGTTATGAGTTTTTAACTAACTTTTTTACATCTTATTAAATATAAAAGGTATCCCCTATTAAATAATTTTAATATGATGAACTAAAATGTAATATGTATTTATTCTAATTAAATTTCTTAATGTAATTAAATTAACTTTTAAATTTAAATAGATTATATATAGATAAACTATTTTTTGTAGAAAAAGTTTGTTTTCAAAATTAAGTGTTCTTAGTCTTATTAATTATCGATTAATGATTAAATTATTATTAATATATATATATATAGATAATAATATTATATTCATTTTATAAAGTATTTTATTATATTTTATTAGATAAAAATTATGCTTCATTATTTAAAAAATTCAAAAGTAACATTTTCAACATTAACGTGGTAATTAACATTAACCTTGGTAATATAATTATTAAATATAAAATGAAATTTTAATTATTAAATAACAAAACATCATGATCTCAAATATTAGATCCAATTTATCAAATTAAATTTATATTTGTAGGAAAATTAATTTTAATGTTAGCGCATGTAACACATAAAAACCCATTTTTAGAAAATGTATATTTTAATCATAAAGTTTATGTATAGGAATAAATTATCATTTTTTTATTATAATGATATTAAGAAGATTATTTTGTTCAATTAATATTCATTTTAAACTTGTTAAAAAAATAAAAACTAATTTCCCTTTTGTAAATTTAATTAATGAAAGAGATGTAAAATAATATTCAAAAAATATTACTTGATTTTAAAAAATGATATTCATGGGTTATATAGTTTAACATATAATTTTTAAATGATTTATTTAAATTTATGAATACAAATTTTCTATATCAATGTTTTTTTAAAAACTTCTAGGAAATATAAAAGTGAGAGTATTATAAAAGTCTATATTTTCACTATACACCTAAAAATCTATTATTTTACAAAAATATCAAAATTCATCCTAAGTATATTTTAATCTGTTGAATTAAAAATTAGGTTTATTTTTCAAAATAAAAATTCTCAATTTCTTAAATATATTTTTTAAAATAAAAATATAAAATATAAAGAAAAACACTTTTAGAGATAACCTTTTTCAATAATAAAACACATTAATGATTTATCTTCTAATGGTAGTAGTTTTTTTTAATTTTTTAACATCTTATAGTTTATTATGGATTTATTAATAATTTTTTTATGGTATGTTTCAGTTGGTTTTCATTGGATGTAGCTTGTAAAATATTTAATAGAATATTTAATATATTTTAAAGGTTCCAAAATCTATGATCATTACATTCTACCCCCTTAAATAAATTATGTCCTCAAAATTTTTATTATTAACCACTCATTAAATTAGTATAGGGTATTCTTAAAACACTCATTATTCTAGATATAACATCCAATGTGAAATCTACATTACTATCTTTTGATAGATCAACATATTTATCTCCCTTCAAATAACATTGATTTTTATACCATAATCATTAATTCCCCAGAGTATACATTTCCCAAAACAACCTTAGTTTTGGAGTTATAAAACCAAAATGAAATAATATATTCTTCTAAAACATCAATTGTATTTTTAATCTTCAAATTGTATTTTCCACTTGTTCATAAAATGACATATTATCCTAAATTTACAATAATACCAAAATTAAAATTACCCTTAAAAAATCAGGAATCAACTATAAATCTCAATGTTATAAATACTATCTTAGTTATTCGAAAATAACTCAACACTTTATCACTTACAAAATTAATAATATATTAAACCAAAGGGTTGTCCATCCTCAACCACATGTTTTCAATAGTTATCTCCAAAAATTTTACCTTTAAATTAAATAAATATTTTCTGTAACAATACTATTTAATTAATGTTAAAACTAATTGTTGACCTCACCTGTTTTGATAATCTCAATTATGTCTTAATATGCTGATATTCCCAAATAATGTTCATTTATATATTATTTACATTCTCATCCTACTATTTAGTTGATAAGAATATAAGAATAATCATTGGAATATATTAATCCATGCTTATCTATTCTTATTCATACGATGAAATAATTCTAACTCAATCTAGATATGTGTTACATAGAACAGAGCTACCAGTATATGTAAGTCCACCGGTAAGAAAATGTCCCTGATAGATTCAGTCTATGGAAAGAGAACTCACTAATACTTAGAGCTAATGATAAGAGATACCGTTACAGAAAGGATCCACCGATATAGAACAAATACTGATAGAAGCAGTGCGACCGATAGAATAAGTCGACCGGTGTGCATAAGTCCACTGGTATGCACTTAATCACTAGTACAGAATGGAGCTACCGGTATACACAGGCTATCGATACAAAAGTCTACCGATACAATCTACTATTATAGCAGAGATACCATTAGATTAAGTCTACCGATATAAGCATGTCTACCACTATGAATTTCACCGATATAAAGACGATCTACCGATAGACCAAAGATACAAATAGGTTTCACAGATACATAGAGCTACTAATACATGGAGTAAATGCTACCAATACAAGGAGCTACCGGTACAAGAACAAAGAGATAACTATAGGAGCTCACCGCTATATAAAGTCCACTGTAAGAAGTCTACCAACAGAGAGCTAGTTATGAAAGACTTAACCAGTCAATGATTCTTCAACTCTATACTTTTTCAATATTATTAAAATAATGCTAATGGCCATATTTGATGATTTTAATACAATTAATGTTTTTTAATGATAGTTTTTAGAATTTCAGGGAATCGTACCTCGTACCTGTAAAAAGGTAATGATTCCCATTGACCGGAACTGAATGCTATAAATGGAAGGAACAATGTCGGGCTTAAATGTGAGAAAAATAAGGGCTGAAGAGTGTTGAAAAGTGGTGCATACACAAAGGCAACATCCATACTGGAAGAACACTGGACATACATGAAGGCATCCATTCAAGAAGAGAACACAAGCTAAATTTTAGTCACGGAGTGAAGAACTACAATGATCTCTTCATGCACTCAAGCTGATCAAACTGAACTTGAAGAAAAAGACCCTCTGTTTTTCAAAAAAAAACCAGAGAAGGACTTAGAAGCATTCCTGATTAATCAAAGGAGTCCAGAGCTGCACTTAAAATCACTAGAGCATTATAAAACTCATATATACTCTCTCAGTGATTCTTTTATTTACATTTTGAATAGTGTACATACTCTGTATATTTTATACACACACTTTCTCCTGTGCTAAAGTGGAGGATTTTCTAAATCCTCACATAATCCTTCTATATCTCTCTTATATCCCACTGTGGATAATGGTGGAGGTCAAGTAGGACCTGGACAGCCAGTGTGCTGTTGTTTGTGTTTTCCCACGAAGAACTGTGGTAGAGGTATTAGTACCTGGACTATCTCTGTACTGTTTTTTACCCTGATCCAGGGTGTGGATCAAATTTATATAAATTGTTTCAGAGGACTAAGTCTCTTCTTGAGACTAAACCTCTTGGTTATATCGACCGTGCAACATAGATTAAGTCTAAAGTATACTATATATTTTATATTCTGCTTCTAATTACTTTGAAATTCAAACTATTTTAAAGTTACATTGATAGTTAATCTAGAAAGTTTTTGTAACTATTGTAAATCATTAGGTTAGTTTCAAAATCTAATTTAATCTTCTGATTAAATTACCTGAGACCTAATCAATCTTTTAGAACCTAACTGAACCCTTATAGTTTTACAAATTCACTACAGTTTAACTTAGTTTTTATTTGGAGGATTTTAATAGAAATATTTTTAACAGAAATTTTAATTGGAACTAAATTCACCCCCCTCTTGAGTATCCACTCCGAACATTATTTGGTATTAGAGGGATGTTGTTTTTTATTATTAAAGGTTTTTGAAACACTCTGTTTTTCAACTGTGATTTTAGATGTATCATAATGATCTTAAATTTCTATTAGTTCTAAATTTTATCTCTTTAAATATATTTTCTAAAATGTTATTATGGACTATAGACTAGAAGGTGCTGCTACCAACATGCCACCGTTCTTTAATGGTACAAATTATGCTCAGTGGAAGCTTAAAATGAAAATTCATTTAGAGAGTATGGTATTTGGCATTTGGACTACTGTAGAGGCTCAGTATAAGATTCCAGAAACTGAAAGAACTACTAGGGATGAACCTACTAAGACAGCATACAATAATAATTGTAAAGCAATGAATGCTCTGTATTGTGCTTTAGGAGATGAATAATTTAATCGCATATCTGCTTGTAAAACTGCTTATGAAATTTGGGATACTTTGAGTGTTTCTCACGAGGTAACAACCAATGTTAATGAAATGAGACTAAATACCAATACTATTAAGTATGATAATTTTAAAATGATTCCTGATGAACCCATTTATGACATGTATCTCAAGTTCAGTGAGATTGTCAACACTATGAGCTCTCTTGGTAAAGTTGTTCCTGCAAAAGAACAGATCATGAGAATATTAAGATGTCTGCCAGAAAGATGGAAAGGCACATCTGTCTCCATAAGAGAATCATATGATATAAGTTCACTACCTATTATGGAATTAATTGGTATGATTATGATGTATGAAGAATATCTGAAGGTAAACAAGGAAGAAGATGATGAACCAAAAAGAAAGTCGGTATCGTTTTAGTCTACTTCCTCAAAGAGCAAGGATAAGGAGAAAGGTCACATACCTACTGAAAGCTCAACAAGTGAAAGTTCAGACTCTAACAGTGATGCTGATATGGATCAAATAGCGATGAGATTTAAGAAGTTCTACAGGAAGAAGAAATTATTCAGAAAATCAAGCTACAAAGTTAAATATGACAACCAAGGTAACTAGATGAAAGATTGGAAGAAGTCTGATAAGTGTGAGGAGATTGTATGTTATGAGTGCAAAAGGAAAGGACATGTAAAAGCAGACTGTCCAAAATTGAAATTCAAGAAGAAATATGACAACAAGGAAAAAAAGTATAAGAAATATATAAAAGAAACTTGAAGTGCTTTAGAAGACAATTCAAGTGATTCTGATTCTACTCCGGATGAAAAATCTCAGAAAGATAATATGTGTTTCATGACAAAAACTTCTGAGGTAACATTGGATACTCTTACTTTAAATTCATATTATTCTGGAGCTAATTCTGATTTGGAATATGAAAATATGTCTAGTGAATAATTATTTGAATATTGTAATATGCTAGAAGAATCCTGTAATGAGCTTAAGGACAACTATAAATCCTTAAAGAAACTTCATGCTTTGACTAGTTCTGTTAAATCTTCTCTTGATATAGAAAAAGAAAAGAATGCTCAATTACTTAAAGAAAACACCGAACTGAAATTGTACAATGATCAATTAAGGAAGGACTTAGAGAAATTCACAAATGGAAAGAATACTATAACTCTAGTGCTAGGAAAACAAGTGGCACCAAAATATACCACTGGAATAGGCTATCAGCCTAGACAGAGATAGATTACTAAAACTAGATTTATTTCTAAATCTAGACATAATGCTGCTAGTTATAGTTCTGTAAATTCGTATGCTTCAACTAGTTACTCATATGGTTATAGAACAAATAAATTTTATCTTTCAAAATATATCCTCTCTTTAAATTATTTGAGACTAATAAGACAAATCTGGATACCTAAAAAATTGATTCCTAACCTGTCTAGTCCCAAGAAAATATGGGTACCAAAATCATTTTCCATTTGAACCTGTTTTGTAAGAAACTTGCTTGAAAAGTTCCTATAAGAAGGTATTGTACATGTATTGTGAATGTTCAAGGAATATGACGTGATATTAATCATGCTTCAAGAGTTTAATCAAATTTGATGGAGGCCATGTCACCTTTGGTGATAACTCTAAAGGAAAAATCATCGACTTAGGCCAGATTGGTAACACTAATTCAATTTTAATTTCCCAAGTTTTATTTGTATATGGACTTAAATATAATCTGTTGAGTATTTATCAGCTGTGTGATGATGGTTTTAATGTGAAATTTGAAAATGATTCTTGTAATGTTTTTAATTCTAAAAATATTTTAGTATTTTGTGCTTTGAGAAATGAAAATGTTTATGCTGTTGATTTGAATTCTTTAGCTAAACAAAACATTACTTGCTTAAATGATTTTCATAAAGAGTCTTGGCTATGGAATATAAGATTAAGACATTTCAACATTCATTCACTTAGAAAACTGACTAGGAAAAACTTAGTTAGAGACCTACCTAAACATGAGTTCCCAATAGACAAAGTTTTTAATCCCTGTCAAAAGGGAAAGCAACATAAAGTTTATTTTAAATCAAAGAAAGAAGTTTCAACTTCTCAACTTCTCGAGTTGGTTCACATGGATTTGTTTGGAACTTCTAGAGTTTCTTTTTTAAATGGGAAGCACTATGTCTATGTCTTAGTAGATGACTACTCTCGGTACACTTGGGTATACTTCTTAGCTCACAAGAGTGAATCATGTTCTCTCTTTATTAAATACTCCACGTTTGTAGAAAAACTTAGTGGACTTAATATTAAGACTTTGAGAAGTGACCATGGTTGTGAGTTTGAAAATCATGAGTTTGAATCTTATTGCTCACATAATGGCTATAGCCACAATTTATCTTCCCCTAGAACACCTCAATAGAATGGTATAGTAGAAAGAAGAAACAGAACCCTTCAAGAAATTGCAAGAACGATGCTAAATGAGTATGACCTGCCAATTTACTTTTGGGATAAAGCTATAAATACATCTTGTTATATTACTAATAGAGTCTTGATTAGACCAGTTCTCAAGAAAACCGCTTATGAGTTGTGGAACCATAAGAATCCTAAGGTTAATTACTTTAGAGTTTTAGGCTGAAAAGTTTTTATTCTCAATACAAATAATAATCTTGATAAGTTTTCTTCTAAGAGTGAGTAAGGAATTTTTCATGGTTATTATTTAAATAGTAAAGCCTATAGAGTCTTTAATAAAAAACCAAATGTGTAGAAGAATCTGTTCACATCAAGTTTGATGAAACCGATCCACATGAACCCAAATCCTCTCTTGAAAATCTTAAAGAAAATTTGTCTGTTCTGGACCTTAATGATAAAATCAATGAACCTGCTGTAAAGAAAACAAGTTCTGAACATATTCCAGAACCTTCTTCATTTGAACCCGAACCTACAGATGAACCTGAAATTTCTAGTCCTACCTTTATTAGTTCAACTAGGATTCTAAAGAATCATCCTTTAGATGCTGTTGTTGGTAATCTTGATAGAGGTACATAGACTAGAGCTTCTCTAAGAAACCAGGTTGAACATCATGAATTTATTTCACATTTAGAAACTAAAAATTTCAATGATGCAATCAATGATGAATTTTGGGTAATGGCTTTGCAAGAAGAATTAAATCAATTTGAAAGAAACAAAGTCTGGGAATTAGTTGACAGACCTAAGGACACATTGACCATAGGCACTAAACGGTTTTTTATAAAAAAATTTTATGAGTCTGGAAATATAGTTAGAAACAAAGATAGGTTAGTTGCACAAGGGTATAGTCAAGAGGAAGGAATAGACTATGAGGAAACCTTTTCCCCTATAGCTAGATTAGAAGCTATAAGGATCCTACTTGCCTATGATGCTCATCTGAATTTCAAGTTATATCAAATGGATGTTAAAAGTGATTTTATAAATGGTTTTATAGTTGAAGATGTTTTTGTTGAACAATAACCTGTATTTACTAATCCTCATTTTCCAAATCGAGTTTTCAAGATCTCTAAAGCTTTATATGGTTTAAAACAAGCCCCAAGAGCATGGTATGACAGACTTAGTAATTTTATTATCTCAACAGGTTTTACTAAAGGGATTGTTTACCCAACTCTTTTTATTAAAAGAATTTCTACAGAAGTTTTTATAGTACAAATATATGGTGATGATATTATTTTTGGATCTTCTAAACATTCTTTATGTACTAATTTTTCAAAGAGTATGCAAAATGAATTTGAAATGAGTTTAATGGGGGAACTCAAATATTTTCTTGGATTTCAAGTTTTTCAAAATGAAAATGGTATTATTCTGAATCAAAGTAAATATAAAAAAGATATTTTTAAATGTTTTGGTTTGGATAGTATTAAGGAAAGTGATACACCTATGAGTACTGTTTGTAAGTCGGACATTGATGAAACTGGGAAACTAGTGAATCAAACCAATTACAGAGGTATGATTGGAAGATTACTTTACCTTATTGCTAGTCGACCAGATATTATGTTTAGTGTGTGTATATGTGAAATATTTTAAGACAATCCAAAAGAATATCATTTACTTGCTGCTAAATAATTTTCAAATATCTTAAACACACTACAAATTTAGGCTTGTTTAATCCAAAAGGACAATCTTTTGGATTAATGAGTTATTCAGATGCTGACTTTGCTGGTTGCAAGTTGGATATAAAAACCACATATGGAACATGTCATTTATTGGGAAAATCCTTAGTATCATGGTGTAGTAAGAAACAGAATTCAGTTGCTTTATCCACTACTAAAGCAGAGTATATAGCTGCTGGTAGTTTCTGTGCACAAATTCTATGGATGAAACTCACTCTTTTGGACTATGGATATGATTTTAAGCATGTTTCAATAAAATGTGATAACACTAGTGAAATTAATATTTCAAATAACCCTGTATCTCACTATAGGACCAAACACATTGATGTAAGGAACAAATTTTTGAGATATCGCTACCAAAAAGGTGATATTACTCTTGAATTTATAGGTATTGAACATCAATTAGCTGACATTTTTACCAAAACATTAAGTTCAGATAGGTTAAGTTATATTTGACATGAGTTAGGAATGATAGACTCTGACTGTTAGTAAACCTCACTGTTATACCTCACTATTAGTAAACCTCACCGTTATACCTCACTATTAGTAAAACTCACAGTTATACCTCACTGTTAGTAAACCTCACCATTATACCTCACTGTTAGTAAACCTCACCATTATACCTCACTGTTAGTAAACCTCACCATTATACCTTAATGTTAGGAATTCTCACCGGTATGAGTTACCGAAAGGTTGTGCTGTTTTAAAACTTTTGTAGCTTTAAACCGCTCAAATCTGTAGTGTTTACATTATACTTATTATATTTTAAGTATTTATTTTATGATTACTAAATGATAAAACTATGTCTTAGTTACTTCTCGATCCACCTCAAACCCTTTACCCACAAGACTTAGCTCCCGAATCTCACAAAAACCATAAGTTCCTAAAACCAGAAATGGAAAAAACCAAAATGCCTAATTTCAGAGATGACATTGATGAGTTGAATGCGAAGAAGAAGAAGACAAGACCTGAAGCAAGTAGCAGTGTTAGTAGAAAAAGGTCTGGGAGGCGTCCAGTGAACCCGCATTTACAACATAGAGATATTGTAATCGAGAAAGGGCTATGAACGGAATGGCTGATATCCAGTAAATTGCTAGTTCTAGAGGTACTGGAAGATCAGAAATCGGTAGAATGATTATCAAATAATAACGGCCCCGACTATCCGAAGCTAGTAAAACAGTTATATGAGTTTGTGAGTTTTGAGAAATCAGAAGATGAGAACCGAATGATTTCATTTTCGAATGGAAAGGAAATATCTTTTTCATCTGTTGAGTGGGATGAGTACCTGAGAGTACCACATGAAGGAGTTTATGGTTATTCATCGAAGATAGTACCACCTACCATTGATATTTTTTACTATGAGACTGCCTTAGAGGAGCTCACCGGTAGTGGCAAGAAAAGAAAGGTGGTGGGTTCTGAAATGGATGGATAGAATAGATTGTTGTTCAAGTTTGTGCAACATGTGATAAGTCTAAGGAGAGGGAACTTTGTAAATCTGAGATATCAAGATATCTATATGGTACATATCTTGAGACATGGAGTGAAGGTGAATCTGTGTAGGTTGTTAATGATTCAAATGAAGGATATGACCAGACCCAAATCAAATACCAATGCTTTATTATTTTCCAAGATAATTTCTATTATGAGTAAAGGGAAAGGGATTGCTGAGTCTCAAGATGAGACACTGGTAGTAAGGAATAATTTTTGTATCACAAGCACAGTTTGCAAATACATGAAGTTAAGATGGAACCCATGGAAAGGATAATGGGTTACTGATGATAAGAATCTATATGATAAGTTTAATCATATGGATCATCCTTCAAGGCCTAAGGATGTGTGGGATCCTGGTCTAAGACCTGATGAAGAGGATCCATAGTATAGTGATGATTCAGAAGAGGAGGATTTCTCTGCAGCAGATGGAGGAGATCCAGACTTGCCTCCTAGCCCAACTCTTGAAATTGTATCACAAGAAAAGGAAAGTAATTATTTGAACCTACCTAGTACAGAAAATGTTTTCAGTGTAAGAAATGAAGAGGCACTTGTGGAAGAGGAAGACCAGCAGAGATCAGATCAGGAAGAGGCCGCTCGAGAGAATGGAGAAGAAGTTCATGGAAGTGAATCATCTGTTTCTGCCAGATTGAGACTTATTCCATTGATTGGACAATCACTAATGCATGCTAAGGAGTTTGATGAAGTTAATAGACCTGTACCTATTCCAGAGGAGCTTCCTGCTTTTGGAGAAATCGAATTATTTGTAGAGGATTCTGATGTGGAAGATAGAGCTGATGAGGGTGCCATTGCTGTATAGGAGAATGCACCAGTTGAGGGGGGAGCATCCTACCAATTTTGGCAATGTTTCAGTGGCCAATGATATTAAATACTTGGAAGAAGACCTAGGTTTTGTGGTTTGTGGAATGGATTACCCAGATTCTGATAACGATACATCCCTCAGTCGACCAAAAGTCAATTATCATATTCAATCTGAGTTGTTACCTGAAGATGTGGTCAAAAAATGTGATATGGATAAGTTAAAGTCTGATCTTAAATCTAGTTTTGTGGAGGAGAAGAAAAATTGAAGTATCCTTACTTTCATCCATTCAATTGGTTATGAGTGACTCAGTGGCCAGTATTACGTCTCGAAGAGCACCTGCAGTTGTACCTGAAAATATGATCACCAGGAATGATCTTGAATCCTTAAAGGATGAGATGAAAGAGTCTTTGAGTGATTCTATTGCTGAGTTAAAGAGTTGCTTTGTTGAAGAGATGAGCAATCTGGAAAAGTCCTTTGAACTCTCTCTTGGTTGTAATGTGTCAACCTTTGTGGCAGAGATAGTGGATGAAGTTACAGCTTTCTAGAAACAAGTATCTAGACTAGCAGAGAATGTTGAAATTATAAAGAAATCAGTTATCTCTCTAGAATCCAATATGAGTTCTAAATCTCAAGCAGATAAGGAATTGCCTTATTTAAAGAGCGTGGTCAGCCAAATGGTCTCAGTTTTTTGAGGAGTTTAAGCATTCCATAACAAAGCTTGTTAGCACCCATGATTATGCAGTGAAAAATTTTATTAGTGGGTGTTGACGCTCCTTTTGTCATAGAGTCTAAATATTGGAAAAGGGGAATATCTTAGCTCAAAGTGATTCAACCTTTGGACAAATATCAAAAATTGAAAAAGGAAGGAGTAAGAATAACACCGTGCAAGGGTCGCGCAAATTCTACAATGGTCGCACAAGTACACTTGCGCGCCGAAGTTGGTCGCGCAAGTCACTTGTGCGCCCTAAGTGATAACCGCCCGCGGTCTTCTCAAGCCTATAAATAGACCCTGTGGGCCCCCCATTTGAGGAGGAATTTTTCTAGAATTCAGATATAGAGATGTGAATTCCCAAGTCTCTTCTTCAGGTCTTCCGAACACTTCTAAGGTAATTATTTACCTAGAATGGAAGGTCTAAACAAGAGGAGTAAGGTCTAAGTGTTAGAATTCACTAACACTTGCACACCTAATGTGTTTTACCCTTAAGGGAAATGAAAATACTTGCACTCCGCCCTACTTCTTCACCAAAACTTGCACGCCTCTCTTCGGGAAGTACCTCAAGATAATTCTAAAGGATTTTGGTCAAGGATCGCCCAAGTGTTACCCGACTGGTTAACAATCGCGCAAGTACCCATGTGTCGTGCAGGTATACCTGCGCGACCTGGACTTGCACGCCCACGCAGTACCTGTACGCCTACCAGGACATGCGCGCCCCTGCCTTTTTGGGTGGCCTTCTTGCCCATTTAACCCCTCTTATACCATTCCACCTCTCCTATTCAAGATTCAGTCTTCAAGACATTCTTCAAAGCCATTTATGGCATGTTTTCTTGATTAAATTCCTTATCTGAAAGGAATTCCGTTAAATATCTCTCAAAACCTAGTGATTTACACATATTTATGTCACTAAATATTGATATTACATTTATTTAACCTTATCCTTTAAGATGAGATAACCCCTTAACCTGGGCCTCCTTTTTAGGAGTATGTCCCAGTCATAATTCACATTAATTTTGGGCATCCTTTTCAGGAGTAATCACCAATATTAAAATTCCCAAATATGGGCATCCTCCTTAGGAGTAATCCCCAACCATATATCTCTTAACCTGGGATTCTTTTTCCGGAGTAAGCCCCAGTCTCAAATATGGGCATCCTCTTCAGGAGTAAGCCCCAAGTCCCTTAATTTTTCAAGTCCCTTAACATGGGCATTCTTCTCAGGAGTAATCCCCAGTCTTAATTTCTCTTAACCAATCCTAATTTACTTTTTGATCTGGGTCTCCTTCTCAGGAGTAAAACCCAATCATAAGTCCCCTTATAATTTGGGCCTCCTTTTCAGGATTAAGCGCCAAATTAGATATCCAAATCTCCATAAAGTACATATACATTTATGGACTCTATTCTTGGATTTCTTCCCTGAAGTAAATCCTAATCTTCATCTATTTGGGCAGTCATACATACATAAGCCCCACATCATTTCTTATGATTGCATCTTTCATGGCACAATTGTCTCGTTTTACCAATACCTCTTGTTTGTCACAATGAGCATGACTCACGTGAGCTTAGAGTGTAAAAGTAATTATGAAATATTTCTTTGAGCCATCATGATAAACATCATACTCTGTTAATCGAACTACGTGGGTTCTGATTCCTTTCCCCAAACAAAGGATACGTAGGTAGCCCATCTGCGGGTATGATCCCAACTCTGAAATAATCCATGTACTTCTGAATGACAATAAACTTCAAGTGCCCCACTGAGTGGATTTAAAACTAGTATGGTCATCATAATGACCAAGAGAATTTTATGTATCAAATGATACCATTGACTAAGAATCTCTAATAAATACAGATGATTATTTATCGATGAAGAACCTCGAATACATATAAAAGATTCTCTAAATTTCCTACATATCAATCATTGATTTTCAGATCTAAAGGAAATATCATTTTTTACTAGGTAATGTAATAAGGATTCATGAACATAACTTAAATATATAAAGAGAGTCCCGGAGTAGAGAATAATTCCCCTCAAAAAGGTGTGATGAGTCCGACCTCCCATCCTTTCCACCAATGAAAATTCCTAAGCCTCATCAGTCCACAACTAATGAGAGCCTACCTTTGGAGAGTAGTTTCAAATGGATATGGAATCATTGGATGTTTCCGGTTCTACAAACAAACCTGTTAGAAACCGCTTGGAATGTTTGAATCTTAAATCAATGCGATCATCCCCCATTCTAGAGGGAAACAAAAAATGGTGAACCCAATGTGAGTCCTTAACCATGTTAAAATGATGCTTTGCATATTTGTTAGGCCCCTATTTAAAACTCAGTGAGAGGGAAAACAAAAAAAATCATTGACATATGTGATCATCCAAAAGATGTAGTGGCTGAATTTATCTTGATTATATCTGTTATATCAAACATGAACTCTTTTCCATGATTTTATGCATTCTATGAAATGACTGCTCTCAAGTTCACACCCGTGAATACGTTTGCTGTGAAAACCTCTACTGCGAATGCCACTACTGCTACTCTTGCTAGATCATCATCCACTCTGAGGATGACATCACCTACTCAGCGTCTTCAACGCTCGGTATCAAACACACTGGTTATGTAATACCATCAAAACGGTACTATTCCAACTCTGGAGGCTTCCCGACAAGCCCTCCAAGTAAACAATTCACCCTGGTCGTTCGGACAATGACGACCAGTGATTAAGAAGAAGGTGGTGCTAACCACCGTCTCCAACCATTTCGGGTTGTTATCCTCGGAATGAAATCACCATTCACTCTCTTATTCTGGGGAGGTGAATGAGAAGGTCCCTCAGGGCATTAATTCAAGCAGACAGGTGTTCTTCTCAAGGGCTCCTATCAACAATTGCCACCAGACTCATGCGGCAGTGCGCCCTCAACATGATGAGGGTACCGACTCCAGGCATTCGGCTCTTGTTCCTCAAACCTAAGTAGGCAAGACAAATCGCCAGAGGCAAAATCCGGTTAACAGTGAGCAGGTTCTCATCTTTTCCATCTCCGGAGAAGTCCACCAACCTAACTTGGTGGAAAGAAACGAGTGGGAACACACACCTGCCCGTTTTAATTCCGCTATCCAGCAGACTCGTCTGGCAGCATAATGCCAATCCCGCCAGGCAATTCCGGCGGAGTACTATAGACAGGAACATACACCTGTTTATACGTCATTAGCTAGTCAGCAGGCTCGTCTGACTACATATTATGGATATCGTCAACCACGTTCGGCGAAGTGAAATCAGCAGGCACATACACCTGCTAGTACTGATCAATCCTACCAATAGTATCACTTGGTAGCATTCGGAGAAGTTAGTTGGAAAGCACTGGTGACAAACAAGAGGCAGATTCAACTCTCTTCCCCAACACTTGAGTACTGTCAGGATTCACTGACAGGAAAAGGAGGATAGGAGTAAGCACATACACCTACTCCAAGCATGGAATGGACATATATCCATGTTCTTTCAACTGAAGTCACCAAGCATATTCTATCAATGGTGAAAGAGCAGAAGCAAATCCCTGCTCATATTCTGGATGCTTTCCAGGATATTATAACAGTTTCAGCAACATCTCAGGGAAAGACACACAAATCTATCCCTAGCAGTGGAGTGACACATCAATAGTTCACTCCGGAGTAGATACAAACATCTGTTCTAGTCCAAGAGGGTTGTGGGGAATACTCCCCCATATCGTACGGACAACCATGTCAGGCACATACACTTGATTTGAGTAGAGATCGTCAGCCTAACCTGGCCATCTATCCTGATTAGGAACATACACTGGCTCAGAGAAGCCACTTTCATCAACAAGTGGTTTCCAAGGTGAGTAAGAATGCGTCTAAGAAGAAGAACCACCTAGCACATTCAAGAAATCAAGAGCCAATTTGTAACAAGTCCTTGCTCGATGCTGGAGTTCTTGAAGCCCTCAGACAGTTATCTGTTGGAATGAAAGATTCTACTCCCTCATTTCCCAATAGTAGGAACATTAATTCCGAAGGTATTCAACAGACACTTCCTCATGAAGGCTTTCTTCATGACAATTCGGTCGATCTCAAAGTTTCATCTTCAGATGAGAGCCACAGGAACCTTTTGTGTGGTCAGAAGACTAAGGAGCAAGAGATCTCATCTTTTGCTGTAACCCACCATGGTGGTCCTCCCCATGATGATGAATTTCACTGCAAAAGTCCTCTACGCAGTAGTGTTGCACATTTCCTGGAAAATGCTTCGGTGGACAATATAGTGTCGAGAAATCCCTCTTATCCTGAGGCACTTGCAAATGCGAAACTAGTCATGTATAATGCTTCATCATTAGCAGGTGAAATAATTTCTCAATCGGAAGATAGCCCAGGGTGTAGGTCATTCTCTGAACCACCCCTAAGTCATGAATCTTCTAGTTTGATCAGTTATTTCTCTACCAATCTTGTTGAATCTGATGAAGCAACAAGGAAGCACCGGATCTGGTCAAAACTGGTAGAAGAATCTTCATTGAATGATAAAGAGGAAATAATGAACATGAGAAAACAACTAGAGAAAGGTGAAGTGCTAGTCATGTTTTTGCCTTTGGCTTACTCTCAGTATGACATTCCAGAGATGTTGAAGGAAGATGGGATTCATGATATTCATCTCAACATATGGAAAACTCTTTTTCAGTTGAAAAAGAAATTATTATCTTATGATTAATATGAAAATCATGTTAAGATAATAGAAGGGTTACAACGTCAGATTGACTTGGCATCTCTATCAGTATCTCGATATCCGAAGGCTGAAAAGCAGCAGAGAGCCCTTCAGCGTTCATTCCTTGGTGCACTAAGAAGATTGCGCCTGTTAATCGCCAATGCCCCATCTAGTATTCATGTCAGAGGATGGGGTGTTCATAGAGAACTACATTTAACTGTGCTCTCTAGACAGAAAATCCCACCGAAAATGGTCTCATGCAATGTTATTGCCCATGGCCGGCCATATTCAATGGGTTTTGATTGTAATCAAAATCTTGCCCAAGAACAGAACTCAACTAGTTCTTCTCAAAATCAAGAATACAGAGAACAAGTTGTTGAATTAATCTTGCATCAAGTGAACAAGAATATTGAACATGCCTCTCGTATGGAGCAAGCACATCATCAAGTGACAGAAGTGTCGAAAATCATCCAACAGTCTTTTGAAATGGGTGATAAAAGTGGATGCAGGCTGATGCATTCAGCTAATTTCAGGACTAAGGTCTGCAAGATTAGGAGAGATTTTAAGAAAGTCTCAGACATAGCATTTCAAGAGCAACCCCAGCTCTCCTGACTGAGTAATCTTTTAAAACAACCCTCAGAGTCAACAAATAGGATTCGAGGAGTTGAGAAAAGGAAGCAGGAACAGCCCCAGTCCAATAGACTGTGGACTTTTTCAAATCATAAATCCCCTCCTCAGCGAAAGTTGGTCTTCTCTCGATTGGGGAAGAAGCCACAGGAGGAACGAAGAGCCAAATTATCAGGAGATTCTCTCCAAATTACGGTTCGTCAAGAAGTTCCTGAGGGATAGAATCAACAAAATTCAATGTATCGTCAAAGACATGGAAGAAGACAATATCACAGAAATGCTAATAGAAGGGATGCGATGCGTTATGCATCAATCAGTGTCATCAATGCCGTTGTTTCTGACCCACCAGATGAGGCTCACTCAAGGGATTCAAATGAAGAAGTTCCTACTCAAGAAGATATACGCACAGACACAAATGAAGAAGGTGTGCATACACGAAATCAAAGGATTACTCAGAACCTAGGTAATCCTTCAAGTAACCCACTTCCCCCTCTCCGAAAAGGATCCAAAAAAGGGAGGGGAAAGAATGAGGTTACATATCCTTCCTCTGGAGAAGGCCAATCCCTCTCACTAGAGAAAAGGTTTGCACAATAGGAGGAAGAAATAAAGAAATTGAGGAGGTTGAATGCAGAAATACTTCAGGGTAGTCTTCCTCCTAATCATGCTAGGGTCAGTCAGCCAAGGGAGTTTGTTGTAGCTACTGAGATGGATCAAGAATATCCTCCTTTATCAGTACACCCTCACAGGTCTAATCCTACAGGTCAAGTGCAACAACAGTTGGTAGTGCTACCATTAGTTGTAGCACCAGTTGCCATAACTTTCCAAACTCCAGTCATTGCACCTGCCCAAGTCCAAGTTCAACCGTATGTTTCTCAAAAGTTAATAACTACCATTGAATCATTTAAAGCTCAGTTAGAGACTATGGAAGGGAAGAGTGCACAGGTTCAACCAGAAAATAAAGCTTACCCTGAATGGGTAGACTCAATCTCTCCCCCATCAAGTTTTGGGAACCCTGTATTCCCTATTTTCAATAGATCAGGCGATCCTGAACAACATTTGACGCATTACGTGTCTTGTTGCGATCCTATGATGGGAACTCCGGAGCAGCAAGAAGTAGTGAAACTCAGATTCTTCGTGCGAACCTTTCAAGGACCAGCCTTTGTCTGGTACACATGCTTTCAATCCCGGTCAATTACTAGATGGGAAGATCTCCGTCAATGATTTCTTCTTCAATTCATCTCAACTTTTCCAAAGAAAACAGTTTTCGATCTTACAAACTGTAAGAAAAGGGAGAATGAAAGGGTCTCAGATTTCATTGCTCGCTAGAAGGGATTAAAAAATTCCCTAAGCTTAGCACTCCCTCAGGAAGAATTGTTACCAATATGTGTAGAAAATATGGGTGACAAATTATGCACGCCATTGATCCCTATGAAATACACAGGAGGGTTTCGAGACCTTACATGAATCACTCAACAGATTGAAGATTCTCTTATATAGACTAAGGATAAATCTTGTGTAATTCCATCAGCTCTAGGAAGGAGAATTGGTAAAGCAGAGACTGCTACAATTATGCTTAAGCAAGCACCCATACCTACTTCTACTTTAAAACCTTCATCTTCCCGAAGGGATCCACCTCATAAGCGCCAACAACAGAGGCCGTTTTGTCAATATAATCAAAGAGAACAAAGACTAAAACAATTTGAGGATTTGAAAAGAAAAGTTTACTCTTTCCGAAATAAACAAGTTCCCGGTTATTTCATTTCGGCTCTGGAAAATAATTTGGTTCAATTGCCAATGCCCAAGAGGCCAAACAAGGAAGGAGATGAAGACCATCCCAATTATTTCCCGTTTCATCAAATGTTGGGGCATCCCATTCAGGAGTGTTTTGTTTTTAAGGACCTCCTGTAAAAAATGGTCAATTTGGGATAAGTTAAACTGAAAGGTTCTTGAGCTCAGGTATCATGTGTTACTGCTACATTTCTAGAGGAGGAAGGCAAGTGGCAAGAAGTTAAAAGAAAAAAGCACAAAAATATGATGATTGGATGGTCAGAAAGATGATCAACCGAACTCATGATATTTTCTGAACACAATTGAAGAAATTAATTGTGCCTTCTACCATGAATGCCGCAGACAAACCTTCTTCATCAGAGGGAAAATCTTCAAAGAGACGGCATAATTCCAAGATATAGGAGAAATCAGAAGAAGATGAGTATGTGTCAAAGCCTAAGCTGTCTTTGACTCTAGCAGATTTCATGCCATCTACTTTGAAGCAACGGGCACCGTCCCACCAAACAGCACAGCCTAAATTGGCTAGTCAAGCAGAGTCCTCATCGGATAATGATTTAATCTTTGGTTCTGTTAATATGATTCAATTAACACATCTATTTTTCAATCGAAGTTTCTATTTCGATGAGCCTGAATTCCTTGTATCAAACAGAGGAATCAGAGGAAGTTCCAGAGGATCAGGATATAGGGGAAGACGTAGATCTTTCAGAGGCCACTATTCCAATTCTGCCCCTACTAGAACTGTGTATGCAGCAGAAACTCGTGGTAGAGCCCTTCAGCGAGCTCAAAAAGAACAATCAAGTTTTTCTACCAATAGAAAATTCAGTCCTGACACTGTTATTCTAGAAGACTGATTGAAGGTTCCATATTCTTCTTCTCAGCAGGTAAATGGATCTAATCAGAATAATCTTCCAAATCCAGGAATATTGCCAAATCCTGTCCCAATAAAAGATGCATCAACTTCCAGAGCATCAACTTCCAAGGCACCTGTTAAACTACATGTTCCTGTTGGGAAACACAGACCTCTAGATAAAAAGTATGATGTATTGAAACACTTGGACGAAGTACCAGCCAAGTTATCAATTATGGATGCCTTGAATTTATCAGAGGATCTTTGGGAAGAACTCATCGAGGCTTTGTCAAGTCCTCGGGAGTTTGAAACTGAAATTACTGCAGCTGAAGTCTATCACATAGAGAATAATCCTGCAGAATTCCATGCAGTAATATCTTTTAATGATGAAGATGAAGATGATGTCGTGCATGAAAATATTATACCTTTGTACTTATCTGGAAAGGTCAATGGCGTAGATGCCCGAAGATCTTTCATTGATAATGGTTCAGGAGTAAACCTCTTTCCCATTCGTACACTTCGTCGATTGGGCCTCATGGAATCTGATTTATCTCCTTCTACCATGATGTTACAAGGATATGATAAAAATGAACAAGAAGCACTGGGAAAGGTTACACTCAGAACTCAGTTTGGAGATCTTGTATCCAATTCACATTTCATGGTTCTTGATCAAGACTCAGCCTTCAACATCTTTCTTAGAAGACCCAGGCTACATCAACATGCAGATATCCCTTCATCATACCATCAATGTCTCAAATATTGTTTCGATGGTCAAGTTGGTACATTGTATGGTGATAAGGCCCCATTCAAGACATTTGAGTCTCAATACATTGAGGCAGAATTCTATCACATGAGGGGAAAGGATAAATCCACAACCAGGGAGATTACCAAAGTTAATGCTTCATATGGTTTGGAGAAGATTCTAGTAAATCAATTTACACATGTAAGTATAGATTATGTGTTTTCTATCAGTCAAATTGACAAGATAGACCCAAATCAAAATACTCTTATGGAAAGATACATATTGTCAATTACGGAAATCGAGCCAGACATCGTGGGAGAAATTGGTAACCCACCAAGCAGTGATGAAAGCCCAAATGGTGATGTCTTCATTTCATCTAATGAAATCCAACAAGTCTATACTTCACCAATCAGGCTAGAAGAAGTTATAGCAACATCAGAGGTTAACAGTGATGTCGATTCTCAATCCATTATCTCCTCTTTATTTCCCAAGGAAGACCCTTCATCATCAATCGGGTCAGAAATGGAAGCTTCTTCTTCAAGATGTTCAAATTTTAACATCTCTTCTGATCATGGAAATTCTACTTTATCATCTACTATGCAAGTAGAAATGGAAGAAGTAACACATGATAAAGAAGAAGAGGAAAATCTCAGAGATGCTCCTCTAGCATTTGAAAAGGTTATCTCTACCACCATGGATGAACTTAGAGAAATAAATCTGGGTACAAAAGAATATCCACGCCCCACTTTAATCATTGTGGCCATGACTCTTGAAGAGAAAGAGATGTATATTTCCTTTCTAAAGAAAAATAGAGATATATTTGTGTGGAATTATAGAGAAATGCTCGGGCTTGATCCTTATGTTTCTACTCATCATTTGGGTTTACTAGAAGAACGTCGAGGATTTAAGAAAGCTGCGAGAAGAACACACCCAACTTATGCTTCCAAAATTGAAGCTGAAGTGGATAATCTTATCAAAGCTAAATTTATCAGAGAAGTTAAATATCCCAAGTGGTTGGCTAATATTGTCCCTGTGAAAAAGAAGAATGGACAAATTAGAGTTTACATCGATTTTAGATATCTTAATCGGCATAGTCCTAAGGATGATTTCCCAATTCTGATTACATAACTTTTAATTGATACAACAGCTAGCTATGAAGCACTTTCCTTCATGGATGGATATTCCGGATATAATCAAATCAGAATGGCCCCAGACTATGAGGAATCCACAGCCTTCAGATCCCCTCAGGGTGTGTTTGGCTACCGGGTAATGCCCTTTGGCTTAAAGAATGTAGGCGCAACATATCATCGTGCCATGCATCGTATCTTCAAACCCTTTTTAGGGAAGTTTGTTGAATGCTATGTGGAAGATTTTGTGTTCAAATGAAAACAACTTTCTAATCACTTGGCTGATTTAGAAGTCATATTCGGTAAACTTCGGCAACATAATTTGAAGATGAACCCCTTAAAATGTGCTTTTGGGGTAACCTCAGGAAAATTTCTAGGCTTTGTTGTACGCCATCGTGGTATTGAAGTCGATCATGAGAAGACAAAGTCAATACTTGGTATGTCACCTCCCCAAAATTTGATATAATTAAGAGGAATCCAATGACACTTAGCCTATATTCGGTGTTTCATCGCCAATTTGGCAGGGAAAAGTTTACCCTTCACCAAATTTATGATAAAGGGAGTCACTTACCAGTGGACTGAAGAATGTTAAGAAGAATTCGCTATTATCAAGAAATACCTCTTGAGTCCACTGGTACTCAGGCCACTTATTGAAGGAAGACCACTTATCCTCTATGTGACAGCTTTAGAGCGATCATTAGGTGCCTTTCTTGCTCAGAAAAATGACGCTGGGAAGGAAACAACCTCTAATACCTTAGTAGGACTATGCTTGAAGCAGAAACCCGATATTAAAGTAAAGATAAGTGCTGCCTGACATTAATCTTTGCAGTTCAGAAGTTGAGACACTACCTGCAACATCACGAGGTCCAATTGGTATCTCGTAATAACCCGATCAAATTCATCCTTAGTCTTCCAGTGCTTATAGGATGTTTGGCAAGGTGGACCATTATTTTGCAGCAATTCTACATTCAGTATGTGTCTCAAAAGGCAATAAAGGGCCAATCACTGGCTAATTTCCTAGATGAACACCCTTTAGTGGAAGACACATCTTCAGATATTGAACTCCCTGATGAGGAAGTCTTCTCTATTCAAGAAAGTCCTCAGGCATGGGAAATGTATTTTGATGGTGCTTCCAGAAGTCCAACAGGGAGGAAAATGGAAAATCCTAAATTCAACAAAGTTGGCTTAGGAATTGTTCTCATTTCTCCAGAAAAGGAAGTGTTACCTTATTCCTTCTTATTGTGGGAAGGTGGTACCAATAATGAAGCAGAATACCAAGCTCTCATCGCAGGCTTGGAATTGGCGCTTCAAGCACAAGTGAATCACTTAAAGCTGAAAGGTGATTCAGAACTGGTAATCAAACAAGTCAATGGGGATTATGCCCTCAGAAAAGAAGAACTAATCCCTGTGTGTGATTACGTCAGAGAGTTAATGGCGGAATTCCCTTCAGAATCGACATTTTCTTATACCCCAAGATCACAAAATGCTGAAGCTGATTCACTGGCCAATATAGCCACAGCTCTGGCAGATCCAAATCGGGATGAGACAACCATCAATATTTCCCACCATCATGAAATTTCACCTTATGTTTGAATTAGAACAGAGGAAATTAATGAAATTAGTCCCATTCCGGAACCATATGGTCATACTACAGGATGGATGTCACCTATCAGGGAATACCTTCAAAATGGAACACTTCCACCTGATAGAGCTGAGAAAGAACAAATCCGACGACATGTGGTCAATTTTACTCTTTATGATAGCCCAGATCACCTAAAGAAAATTCTCTACAAACATGTTTTTGATGGAGTTCTCTTCGTATGCATTGATGGTGAAGAGACAATGGATGTCATGAAAGAAGTGCTTGTAGGAGTCTGTGGTGCCCACCAGTCTGGACGTAGACTGTCTGATCAGATTCGAAGGCTTGGATACTTTTGGCCTTCAATGATACAAGATTGTGTTGATTTCACAAAGAAGTTTCATTCGTGCCATGTACATGCCAACTTCATTCATCAACCTCCAGAGTTGCTTCATACAACTAAATACTCGTGGCCATTTTCCACATGGGGAATGAATGTGGTGGGACCTTACCCTTCCGCCACGGCCAATTAGTTTAAGTATATTCTTACTTCTACTGATTTCTTTTCCAAATGGGCAGAGGCAATACCTCTTAATAAAGTCAGTTCTAAATGCATTGTTAGCTTCATCAAGTCTAACATCATTACCAGATCTGGTGTCCCTCATACCATATTGACGGACAATGGCACCAACTTTTGTTCATCCAAGGTGAAGAAGTTGTATCAAGAATACAACATCAAATCCAATCATTCATCTCAGTATCATGCAGCGGCGAATGGCCAGATAAAAGCCTTCAATAAGAATCTTTCAAATATACTGGAAAAGATGGTGGATAAAGATAAGAAATCATGGCTTGATAAACTCTTTCATGCTTTATTGGCTTATCGGACTACCACCCGCACTACAACGCAGTCAACTCCATATTCACTGGTATATGGAACAGAATCCATCTTGCTCATTGAAGTTCAACTACCCTCGCTCAGAGTATCTATTTGTGATCATTCATCTACAGATGAACAATCTCAAAAGCGATTGAATGAATTGGAACAGTTAGATGAGAAAAGATTGTGCACTCTGCACCACTTGGAAGTCTATCAGAATTGAATAGCATGAGCTTTCAACTAAAAAGTTCATCATCGTTCATTCACTCAGGGAGAATTGGTATTAGTTCTTAGAAATCCAATGATACCAGGAAAGAAACCTCCCAAGCTTGAGCGAAAATGGGAAGGACCTTACTAAATACATAGGGTCTACTCCAATGGAGCTTATTCATTAATCTCGATGGATGGAGAACTCGTCACTACTCCAACCAATGCCAGATTTTTTAATAATTATTTTGTATAAACACAAAATATATCATCATTGGTCCGGTATGACCTTAAACTGCACCACCATCCTGCATGACATTAAAACTGCTCATCATGTCCAGACAACATGACATTAAACTGTATCCCTTTCATTGTCTTTGCTATATGACGTTAAACTATGCAACAACGGTCCATGCATACAACCTTAAACTATTTGAAAGTCACTTACATCCAACATGACGTTAAACTGTACCATCCAGGGTCAATGCATATGATCATAAACTATTCGCACTTTCAACCAACATGACATTAAACCGTGTCCCCCTTCATCGTCCTTTCTATATGACATTAAACTATATAGAAGTCCCTTACGTCCAGCAAGACGTTAAAATGCATAACCAACAGTCCATGCATACGACCTTAAATTATTGGCACTTACGTCCAACATGACACTAAACTGTATCGTCCCTTTTTCATCCAACATGACGTTAAACAGTGAAAAAGACCCTAATATGTCCAGTATGACGTTAAATGGTGTACTCTTTTGTCCTCACTGCATGAAATTAAACTGCACAATCCTCTTTTTGTCCAACATGACATTAAACTGTATTGTCCCCATCGTTCTAACTACATGACGCTAAACTGTACAGAATGTCCTTCAATACATCCAACATGACGTTAAAATATATTTTGTCCTTGCTACATGACAGTAAACTGTGCAGCACCCATAGTCCTAACTGCAAGACTTTAAACTGCATAGTCCCTTCATATGTCATACATGACATTAAACTGTGCATCGTTAAGGTTGTTGCTACCTCTTGTTTCTCACACTGAGTATGACTCATATGAGGTTAGAGAAAACCTCAAACATAACACTCTCTCTGGGCTACTAACCATGTGTAAGTCCCAACACTATTTTTTAGATCGTTTTCCCCAAGAACAACTTGATCACTAATTCATTATTTAATTGAACTACGCGGACTTTGATCCTTGCCTTCTAGGATGGGTACGTAGGCAACCTCCTACGGTTCATGCCCAAAACCAATCACTTCACATTGGTTCACCTCCATCTCATACGATGTTGATTCATGAAACCACCCCCAGAATCAATATCTTTACATTGGTTCAATTTCTTCCTTGCTGTACGACGTTAAACTGTACAATACTTCTCTCCTGTACGACATTAAACTATAACATTCTTTGATACCCTCACCTGAGAGGGAATCATTATTTACATTGATTTTCAATCATGTTATATTCCAAAGACTATGTGCGTACATGGCAAGGACCAAATATTTTATCTTGGGTCAAACCATCATTGCACTAAGGTCCCCTTTCACCCTTCACATGTACGAACTAAATTTGTACAAAGGGTATTTCTAGAACTATGTGGGCTTGATTCCCATCCTTATGGGACACATAGGAATGTTCGAGTGTCCCTCGAATACATCCCCATGTCTTTTGGGCCTAACCCCAAATTGTTCTATCAGTCCCCTCAATGAAAAGTCCCCATGAAAACACACACTATATATTTCTTATAATGGTCCAAGCTCTATGACCCTAAACTAAGATCTCCAATCCTTTTGTCCCACACGACATTAAAATGTAGTTCAAGAACTACGTATGGATTGATTCCCACCCTTATGGGATACGTAGTGAAGTCCAACATTTCCATTCAGGACCCAGCCACAACATGATTATGGTTAGCATTGATCTATGTATTTCTGCATAAATTGGAAAATACCCGTCTTTATGTGTCATAATCCTAACCTTAAATATTTTTAGATCTTCATAACCCTTTTCTTAACTTCTAATCACAAAAGGCCTGAAATTCTGAGATTTATTTTTCCTGACCATGTAGCATGTTCCCTTAGGCGGCCTTGCTTAAACAGTCTACATAACAGACCTGTCAGCCAAAAGATGCTATTATTTGACTATGCAGTCAATGACCTTAGGTGGCCCTACATAGTTCCACCCCCTAACGGGTTTTTTAAATAGTGGTAACTTCATTCTTGGGAAGAAAACCTATTTTGCCTTTATTTATCTTGATAATATGTAGGGATCCGCAAAAAATAGCCATCCTTAACATATTTTTCCCGTATCCCTTTTCATGATATGAAAGTATTCAAGTCTATGGTATATATTATCGTTCCCTATGTTTGGGTCAGACCTTCATAGGAGTGATATCCATCCAGTTCTTTGATAATCTTGTTTGGAAATATCTTCTCCATATTCAAGTACCTCTTTCCATACAGAAAACTCTATACTTTGGAAAATTTGAATCTCTATAAAGTTTCACTGGCTTTTTAGCACTAGGAAAGTAAATTTCAGAGAGTTCTTTTGCCTGACTATGCAGCACGTGCCCTTAGGTGGCCTTTCATAAGTAGTCTACATAACAAACCTATCAGCCAAAAAATGCTATTTATTTGACTATGCAGCCAATGACCTTAGGTGTCCCTGCATAATTCAACCCCCTAACAGGTTTGTTAAAAAATGGTAACTTCATTCTTGGGAACCACTTCTTCTAATTCCTTTTAGCCCTTTTTCATATCATTCCTCATATTTAAATATTCATAAGTCATAGTTTACATATATTCCCTCATACTTGAGTATGGTAATAAGTTTTTAGATGAATTGTCAAGGAATTGAGTCAATTCTAATTCATTCAGTCAAATCTAATTAGACCTTAAACAATTAGCCTCTTAATGTCCAACGTACATGGCTTTAAACTGCCCACAAAGGACAAAGGATCTCTAAATAAAAGTCAAGTTCCAGCTCACTAAACATACAATTTGTACTATTTAGGTAATATTGAGAAATTAAAAGATTCAAATTTTGTAGGGTTATTTATAATAATCCTAGTAAAAATCAAACTATTCTTACTAGGCCCATTGGATTAGGTAAAATTTAAAGTAGGTAGCAAGAAAATACGTGCACACGTGATTGAAGATGAAAGCATTCTTTCCATTTGATTCACAGGAATTAGAGGGACATCCACAGATTGGAGCCTCTTCTCTTTTTCAGGAAATTACAAAAGACTGTCCACATAAGTCTTCAATTGATGAACCGCACCTCTAGCTTCATCAGCAGCTACATGAAGCTCATGCACTTGACCAACTTCACTCTTTTCAGCCTAATGGAGTGCCTTCTTGGCATCCTCAATGGTCTTCATACTATTCGTTTGAGCTCACTCCTGTGAATTATTGAGTCGATCAAGTTCCCCGGTAACATAATCTAACTATTGCTGGAGTTGCACCTACTAGACAACTTTTTCTTTGATCTTATGCTTCAGCTCCTTCATCTCAGCAACATAATCAACTTCATCTCGAGATAATGCAGCCTCAAATTCACTGATATTGACTGACAACTTCACCCTGGTCACATCTTCATGACACGTTTTCTCCTTCTCCCTTCTTAAGATGACTTGTTTCACCGCAGTATGGATCTCTTGGTATCCAAAACTTCCAAGTCCTAGCATGATGAATTGCTACGACAATCGAGGGATATTCGATGATAGATCTTCTAAAGGCACCTCAGATATGATTTTCCATATGTTGTTCCATGCCTTGCGACGTGAAAAGCTAAGCGCCTTAAGCACCTTTGGGTCTGATTCAACATCATCATCACATGGGGCATGTGATCTAGGATTAATGCACTTAAGGAAGTGCCATGTTCTGCTTCTTCCCCCCTGACCCTAGTTGCTTCACCTTCTACTACTGTTTGGGTGGATTTTGAGACTTCACCTCCAGTTCTATCCATTTAAGTTGATATCCCTATTTGATCAATTAAAAGTATGGTTAGTTTCATAGAATAATGAAAGTTGGTTGTCTATCTTGAAAGCTCAGTACAATCATTACCTAACAGTAGATCAGCAGCATGAGAAGACTCCTCCCCATATTTCCCAGTTTCAACATGATCTTCAATATGGGTCTCATTAGGGTTTACTAGGTTTAACTCCACTTGAGCTAATGTTTCTGCAATAGTAGGGTTGACATCAATGTCCACACCCTCTTCAGGCATTGGCAGTTCAGCAGCTTCTATGGATGGAACTGCATATTATATTTAGTCATGATTAGAAGTGTAAATTATAAAAAAATTTACTAGACGAAGGATAACACTCACGCCTAAGGTATTCTAAATCACATGATAATTTAGCATGATCATAAAATTCATCAAAAGACATGCCACGATTCATCATTTCATTCAATGATATTTCAGAATCCTGGTTAGTCTCACCAGTGGGAGCATTTGTTGTGTCCTCTTGGAGACCTTCATTCTACGCCCCCTAACCCTGGACAGATTCTTCAGGAAGTATGGTAGATTCAGTTGCCGTGGCCATCAATTATTCTTGTTCAGGTTCTTCCCTACCTATAGCAGCAGCAGGAGCAGTATTGGGAATAGATGTTGGCTCTTTTTCAGAAGTAGCCAAGTCAACATGAATTTTCATTTGTTCCACAGCACCCTCCGTGGTCCTTAAAAGAGGATCAGTCCTTTTCCTCAGAGGGGAAATTGAAGAATCCCCTACAATCCCAAGGAAAGTAAGCAATCTTTTTCATGGTTTAAAATTCATGATTATCCAAAGGACTTACCGCTACTAATGAAGCGTTTAGAAGTGGACTTCCACCTTTTTCGCCTTTGTCCTTTTGGATTTGTGGGAGTGTCGGCAGTATCCTTTATTGGCATTTTAATTGTGAAATGGAAGGACATGTACAACGCCTCATTCATGGCCTGTTGGCTTGGAGATATCTCACCCGGTTTGCGGGGAGAATTAGCAGCATCCCCAATGGAAGTACCACCATGGCTATACTGTGGTGAAGGAACCATAGTTCCTTTATTTTTAAGCTGCAATATGAAGAAAATAACTTCCTTAAGTAACAAAGATTCAACTGGAATCAAGATGAAAATCAAATAAGAAAAGAAAACATACATCTTTAGGAGACACATAATCATGCCACTCCTCATCTCCAGGACCACCAACCCCCTCCGTGGCGCCACGATCAATCATTTCCTTCACCCTCCTGGTGACAGGAACATACTCATCAGTGGCATATATGAGAATTTCCAACTCTCTGATGTAAGACCGCACTTCATTGGGGTTATCCTCATATTGGATATCTGTAGAAGATAGAAGATTTTCTATTCCGGGAAGTTGTAGGACCTCACACAAATCCAGCCAGGCGGTCTCAGTACCACAGTATGAATTCTGCCATGTCTGGACAGCCTTTGGTCTTAGATATGAAGGCTGCGAGGAAGGTCCTATAATCTTTATTTCAGTTTCTTCCCAACTCCTGCAACTACAGATAAAGAATAAGAAAATAAGACTTATTCCTTTATAAAGTAGTAGTGATTAAATTACCACAATAAAGTAACTCACGAGGAGTTGATGGAGTAGGTCTCTTGATTCTAACCAGAGGATTATATCAGTCACAAGGCCGCTTTGCCACTTGTTGTGCCTCATCATCCCCATCATGGGAATCTGGTGAATCCGTCCTAGAGGAGAAATCTGGTGAATCGGCTTCAGGTGGGGAAGCATCACCTTCATGAGGAAGGGCTTCTTTCTCTATAGTCCTCTTTTTTCCCCACTTGATAAACTGGATGATTTAGCACCCCTTTATGGTATGATGTTATCCAGTGCTCGGCATACCATGTAGTCAAGTTATGTGCCACTTTTTCAACTGGTAGATCAAATACCACCCCAGTCTTATCCTTTGACGTCAGCAACCACAGTTGTCGAGAAACCATCAGATATTGCTCTAACCTGACATGTACTGGGGGAGATACATCAATCTGTTGCAGACACTTGAATTGACGTGCAAATCTATATAGAGCATATGCCTTGCATATTATTTCTCCGTCAATCCTGACAACTAGCACACCATCTCTGCAAGCTAACATGTATGCCCTCAAATCCACGTGGGTTGTTCCATCATCAAAAAACCGCCCGGTTGGTGGATTTCTATAGGGAAAGAATTTGAATTCCTTAAACATGCTCATCCTCACTTTCATATAATAGGCATTAAGATCTAATGGAGAAACTCCTGAGAACGCTTGCACTGACGGCCTGAAAGAACTCCCAGGAATTTTTAATCCATTCTGTACATTGTAAGTCCTGAAGTGAGTGGCGATCCATCCCCATAAAACTTGGAATGGTCCCACTATTCTTAAAGGAGTTTTACCCATGAAGACATGAATTAAACTCCTGTGAATCTTTTCTAAAATGGGGGTATCCAACCCAACCATTTTTCCCTCAGCCAACCTTGCCGCAATGACAAAGGTCCTTGGCCTGACGCCTCCCTTCGAATCCCTAATTGGAAAGAGATAAATGCTGATCCACAAAGCCAAGAAGCCCGCCAGAAGAGTCTTCTTTGGGATCCTTTGATTCACCTCATATCCCCACTTCTCAAACTCTCTTTCTTCTAGAGTTGGCAAGAATGTGCCAGGAGCACCCCTCTTCTCAGGTTTTGGGCAGGTGGTAGGACGTTTGGGCCTCTTATCCTTGGATTTATTTTTCTTGGATCCTTTCTCCTTCGGCTCCTTCGCCTTTGTCTCTTTCTCTTTCTTCTCAATAAGAAATATATTCATCCACTCCTCCAGATGAATATCCTTTCTAGAATGAGTTAACAAGGTCTCTAAACTCTTGAGCCTGTGGAAGATTTTAAATAATTCCCGAGCTAAAGCAGGAGTCTTCTATGAATCATTCCATGTAACCTTAGGAGGAATGAATTCATCATACATATCACCCAAAATTGGATCCCCTGAGATCTTGTGGACATCCCACAGACTGATGCCTACTTCTCCATGAGTCAAATGGCAAGAATTAGTTTCTGGGCTCTAGTGGCTGAGTATCTCCGACACAAAGTTGTCTTGTCTGTAAACATATGTTTGCCCAACCCAAACAGCTTCGTATATAGCCACTCCTTCCATATCCTCAACAAACTCTGCACAGGTTTGTCGCACCCAGTATTCCCACATCCAAGTTGTCTTCACACCTCCCCTAGGACGGAAGTCCCAACTTTTCTTCCAGCCTTTGGATTGATCCATCTGAGCATTTCGGAAGATTGAAGGATGACAATGTGGTTGCTGCTCAGACTTATGAGGTTTCAGATCCGACGTACATGGTCTATGATGCATCATGTGGGCCTTCTCCACTGTTCCAGCACTTTTAACTACTCCTCCACATGAGATATTTGCTGAAGAAAAGTTGGTATAATTCTGAAACCACGAAAATGAGAGATAGTTCTTTGCTTCTAGAATAGTAACTTCTCGCAGATGACCAAATACATACAAAGGAAAATAAATGCTTTGGGGGAAATCATGATGATATTTCTTCAGATACTTAGCTAATTCTGGGATAGTACTGTCACCGAAAGTATAGTAATCATGGACAACGATCTCCATCATCTCATCAATTCTTTTTCTCGCAAGTTCACCAGTCGTTCTGATTCTATTTGGAGCCATTTGATCTGCACAAAAGTAGAATAATTAACTCTTAAAGTATGTTAATTTTTTTCATAAAATTTGTGAAGGATTTGAAGAAATTTTCTAAGGCATTAAGGCACGCAAGTCCCATAATTGGCGTACAAGTCTCCATCGGTCACGCAAGTATTGGTCACACAGGTATCACCACGCAAGTCCAAATACCTCAAAAGAAGCACGACGCAAGAAAAAAGAAGCGTGAAACAGCGGAATCACTTGCGCGGATGAGAAAAAGCCGAGAGACAAGCTGCACGCCGAGAGCAAGAAATCCGTGAGAGCTAAGTGCTTTGTGCGGAATGAAGCCCCCTATTTATAGATGCGGTCATAACCCTGCGCGCTGTACCCTGCATGACCAAAGGCCGTACCCCTGTGCGCTAGACCCTGCATGCTCGAAGCTCATTTGTGCGCCTTACCTTGTGCGCCCCAATTTCCTTTTTAATACTTGATTTCCTCAGAGTCAAATCCTCATTTATTTTGGATCCAACTCTGAGGGGGGACTTTTGTTGACGCTCCTTTCTTCACAGAGTCTAAAGATTGGAAAAGTGGAATATCTTAGCTCAAAGTGATTCATCCTTTGGACAATTATCAAAAATTGAAAAAGGAAGGAGTAATAAGAACACCACTCAAGGGTCACACAAGTTCTACAATGGTCACACAAGTATACTTGCGCGCCGAAGTTGGTCGCGCAAGTCACTTGCGCGCCCTAAGTGATAACCACACAGGGTCTTCTCCTGCCTATAAATAGACCCAGTGGGCCCCCCATTTGAGGAGAAATTTTTCTGGAATTCAGATATAGAGCTCTGAACGCCCAAGTCTTTTCTTCAGTTCTTCCGAACACTTCTAAGGTAATTATTTACCTAGAATAGAAGGTCTAAACAAGAGGAGTAAGATCTAAGTGTTAGAATTCACTAACACTTGCGCCTAAGGTGTTTTACCATTAAGGGAAACTAACATACTTGCGAGCCATCCTACTTATTCACAAAAACTTGTGCGCCTCTCTTCTGGAAGTACCTCAGGATAATTCTAAAGGCTTTTGGTCAAGGATCACCCAAGTGTTACCCTACTGGTTAACAATCGTGCATGTACCCATGTGTCGCGCAGGTATACCTGCGTGACCAGGACTTGCGCACCCATGCAGTACCTGCGTGCCTGCCAGGACTTGGGTGCCCATGCCTATTTCGGTACCCTTCTTGCCCATTTAACCCCTATTATACCATTCCACCTCTCATATTCAAGATTCAGTCTTCAAGACATTCTTCAATGCCATTTATGGAATGTTTTCTTGATTAACATCCTTATCTGAAAGGAATTCTGTCAAATATCTCTCAAAACCTGGTGATTTAGACATCTTTATGTCACAAAATATTGAGATTGCATTCATTTAACCTTATCCTTTAAGATGAGAGAACCCCTTAACCAGGGCCTCCTTTTCAGGAGTAAGTCCCAGTCATAATTCCCATTAATTTTGGGCATCCTTTTCAAGAGTAATCTCCAGTATTAAAATTCCCAAATATGGGAATCCTCCTTAGGAGTAAGCCCCAACCATAATTCTCTTAACCTGGGATTCTTTTTCAAGAGTAAGCCCCAGTATCAAATATGGGCATCCTCTTCAGGAGTAAGCCCCAAGTCCCTTAACCTGGGCCTCCTTCTAAGGAGTAATCCACAGTCTTAATTTCTCTTAACCAGTCCTAATTTACTTTTTGATTTGGGTCTCCTTCTCAGCAGTAAAACCCAATCAAAATTCCCCTCCTAATTTGGGACTCCTTTTCATGAGTAAGCCACAAATTAGAGTATTCAAATCTCCATAAAGTACATATACCTTTATGGACCCTGTTCTTGGATTTCTTCCCTGAAGTAAATCCTAATCTTCATCTATTTGGGCAGTCATACTTACATAAGCCCCACATCATTTCTTATGATTGCATATCTCATGATGAAATTGTCTAGTTTTACCAATACCTCTTGTTTCTCACACCGAGCATGACTCACGTGAGCTTAGAGTGTAAAAGTAATTATGACTTCTTTCTTTGACCCATCAATCATAAAAATCATATTCCCTTACTCGAACTACATGGGTTCTGATTCCTTTCCCCAAACATAGGATATGTAGGTAGCCCATCTTCGGGTACTATCCCATCTCTGAAATAATCCATGTCCTTCTGAATGACAATAAACTTCAAGTGTCCCACTGAGTGGCTTTAAAACCAGTATGGTCATCATAATGACCAAGAGACTTCTATGTATCAAAGGATACCATTGAAAAATAATCTCTAATAAATATATATGATTCTCTATCGATGAAGAACCTCAAATACATATAAAAGATTCTCTAAATTTCCTATATTTCAATCATTGATTGTCAGATCTAAAGGAAATCTCATTTTTTACTTGGTAATGTAATAAGGATTCATGAACATAACTTAAATCTATAAAGAGAGTCTCGGAGTAGACAATAATCCCCTCAAAAAGGTGTGATGAGTCCGACCTCCCATCCTCTCGACCAATGAAAATTCGCGAGCCTCATCAGTCCACAACTAATGCGTGCCTACCTTTGGAAAGTAGGTTCAAATGGATATGGAATCATTGGATGTTTCCGGTTCTATGAACAAACCCATTAGGAACCGCTTGGAATGTTTTAATCTTAAATCAATGAGATCATCCTCCATTCCAGAGGGAAACAGTGGGAAAAATAAGAGTTTCAAGGAAACAGTGAACTTCTCTAGTGGTTCTCTTTCTTCCAGACCTTCAGTGGATTTGGATCATATTGGAGCTTTGATGAAGGAGAATCTTGGTTCAACATCAACTAGTGGAGTTGTGGACTCATCTGATCTGACCAAAGTGGTGACTTCTACTAGAGATACCACTAGAGATATCATGTATATTGTTCAGGACTACATGAGAGAAGCTTATGCTTCTCAGTAAGAGGTGAAAAACAAGGTCGATTATTATTTCCAAAGGGTTTATACTAAGCATCAGATCAACAAACATTTCAAGATTATGTTAGAAAACATGAAGCTACCACCAGTCAGTCAAGCCTTTAGAGAACAAGTTAGCAAGATCAGATAATTGACACCTGCACTAAACAAATTGATGGAGAACAAGGTCGATTTCATTTCTGCTATGGAAAGAGGAGGAAGAATCATTATGGATTTTAGAAATCTCTTGTTGCCTTTCTTGCATGTTGATGCTTGGCCAGTGATTGTACCTCTAGCTTTGCCTACATATACCTCTACTACTTCTCCTGCTCAGATGACACCAGCCCAAGCCATCCGAAGCCTTACTCTTATGATCACACAGAGAGCTCCACAGTACATTCCAGGAATAGTTTCAGTAGCTCAGCCTCCTCTGATCATCTCTAGTGTTCCTCAGCCTCCACCTGCGTCCACATAGCCTGAATCCTCTTTTGATCCCAAGAGAAAATATCACATTGAGGACGTGGATGGGATAGGTGGCTAAGACATTTGATAGGAATCACTTGTTTTTTTTATTATTTCTCTGTACCTTTTTGCACCATGAAATAAAAATGGTCTTCTTTTCTTTTCCATTTTTTCCTTCTATCTTTGATGTTTCCCACTTTTCACTAATCACAAAGGGGGAGAACAGAACTGAAGGGAAGAGCTAGTATGATTTTAATCCTAACTTACTTATAACTTTGATACCATTGAATTTAATTTTACCTCTGATACATTTAACAATTCAAATCTTACATTTTTACCTTTGGTGTGTTATTATTATTATTGTTTTTATTATTATCTATGATACAATTGGATTTAATGATATATTCTCTAATACATTTATAATTATTTTGGAATTATCATATCCTAAGTTGTGATTATCAAAAAGGGGGAGATTGTTGACCTCACCTTTTTTGATAATCACAATTATGTATTAATATGCTGATATTCCAAAATAATGTTCATTTATATATTATTTACATTCTCATCCTACTATTGACTTGATAAGAATATAAGAATAACCCTTGGAATATTAATAAATTCTTATCTATTCTTATACATACGATGAAATAATTCTAACTCAATATGGATATGTGTTGCATAGAAAAGAGCTACCGGTATGTGTAAGTCCACCAGTAAGAAAATGTCACTAATAGATTCAGTCTACCAATAGAGAACTCACTAATACTCAGAGCTACTAATAAGAGCTACCGTTATAGGAAGGATCCACTGATACAGAACTACTACCGATAGAAGTAGAGTTACCGCTAGAACAAGCCGACCAGTGTGCATAAGTCCACTAGTATGCACTTAATCACTGAAACAGAATGGAGCTACCGGTATGCACAGGCTACCGATACAAAAGTCTACAGATACGAGCTACTGTTACACCATATCTACCGTTAGAGTAAGTCTACCGGTATAAGCAAGTCTACCACTATGAAGTTCACCGATATAAAGACGAGCTACCGATAGAACAGAGCTACCAATGGGAGTCACCGGTACATAGAGATACTGATATACAAAGTAACAACTACTGATATAAGGAGCTACTAGTACAAGAACAAAGAGGTACCAATAGGTGCTCACCGTTATACAAATTCCACTGTTACAAGTCTACCAACAGAGAGCTACTGATGAAAGACTTAACCAGTCACTAATTATTCAACTATATACTTTGTCAATATTATTAAAATAATTCTAATGGTAATATTTGATGGTTTTAATGAAATTAATGTTATTTAATGATATTTGTTGGCATTTCAGGGAACCGTACCTCATACCTGTAAAAAGGTAATCATTCCCATTGATCGAAGCTGAATTATATAAAAGGAATGACAAAGGTCGGGAATAACTGTGAAAAAAATAAGGGCTAAAGAGTGTTGAAAAGTGGCGCATACAGAAAGGCTACATCCATACTTGAATAACACTGGACATACATGAAGCCATTCATTTGAGAAGATAACACAAGCTGAACTTTAGTCAAGGAGTGAAGAACTACAATGAGCTCTTCATGCCCTCAAGCTGATCAAACTGAACTTGAAGAAAACAACCCTTTGTTTTTAAGAAAAAAACAATAGAAGGACCCAGAAGCATACTTGATTAATCAAAGGAGTCTAGAGCTGTACTTCAAATCTCTATAGAATTATAAAACTCATATCTACTCTCTCAGTAACTCTTTTATTTAAATTTTGAGCAGTGTGCATACTCTGTATATTTTATACACACACTATCTCCTGTGATAAACTGGAGGATTTTATAAATCCTCACAAAACCTTCTATATATCTCTTATATCCCACTGTGGATAGTGTTAGAGGTCATGTAGGATCCGGACAACCAGTGTGCTGTTGTTTTTGTGTTCCCACGAAGAATTGTGGTAGAGGTCTTAGTACCTGGACAGTCTCTGTATTGTTGTTTACCCCGATCCAGGGTGTGGATCAAATTTATATAAATTGTTTGAGAGGACTAAGTCTCGGCTTGAGACTGAACCTCTTGGTTATATCTTTTGTGCAACTTAGATTAAGTCTAAAGTATACTATATATTTTATATTCCTCTGCTAATTACTTTGAAATTAAAACTATTTAAAAGTTACTTTGATAATTAATCTAGCAAGTGTTTGTAACTATTTTAAATAAGTATGTTAGTTTCAAAAGCTAATTTAATCTTCTGATTAAATTACCTGAGACCTAATCAATCTTTGAGAACCTAATTGAACCCTTACAGTTTTACAAATTCACTACAGTTTAACTTAGTTTTTATTTGGGGGATTTTAATAGAAATATTTTTAACAGAAATTTTAATTGGAACTCAATTCACCCCCTCTTGAGTATCCACTCGAACCAACAATAATTAATACCAATCCTTAAATGTTTCATATAATACTCAATTTTTAATACACCGATGTATCACTAACTAATGAAAATATCTAAAATCATCAAGATTAAATTTCTATTAATATATCCATTTCACTGCCTTAGACATGACTAGGAGATTCAATTCTCAATTATATAGTAATATTTAGTCGTTTAAATATTCTCCCCTATTTGGATATTAGATATAGGGGTTTCTAGATACATACTTTCTCTAGATTAATTTTTTTGAACTTGTTTCAACCAGAAACTAAAAAGTAAATGATTATAAAAATATAAACATGTAAATATCAAAACCTAAATCTACATGTGTCTTCTCCAATGAAACATTTTTTTACATATTATACTTTTGGTTCAACCTATGACTCTCTTCATTGAATTATTTTTTTGCACATTTATTTTACTATCCAATTATCGTCCTAAAATTTCATAATAATAATCTTGTATCCTATATAATGATTTATAATGAATATTTCAATTAACCAAATCATATCACATAGGTGTGTCCATATAAGTGTGTAATTAGGCCTTTTTTCATGCACTAGGTCACAGTTCAGTTAATACTTAATATTCCCTCCTTGAGGTTATTAAACCGAAGTACAACTGTGATAGAGCCTACATCCACTTTCCACTATCCTAACAAGGATGTATTTTCTATGAAAACCACACAATACGTAATTCAACAATGTTTTAGGATGTTTTCCTATACCTAAAACTGAACATTAGATTTATGTATTGGGTTTTCAATAAAGATCTCTTATACCAATCCACTAAATATTTAATATTACCTCAAATAACCTAAAGGGTTATCTACACATTTGAAATTAGTATAAAACATAACATATCTAAATTTTATGACATTTGTAACTACTAAATTACCATAAAATGAAAAAAATATAATATACAAAGTCTTATAAACCATTATATGATACCAACTATAATATCATGGGCCTAATATTCCAAGAAATACATGACTTAAATAAAATGTTGCATTGCAATACATTCCTAAGACCTTTTTGGTTTGGAGTTTAAGAGAATTTGGACAAAAAATTAACAAAAAACCCATGTTATTTGTATGAAATGTAAATTGTTTCCATTATATATAAAACTACATAATCCATAAATATTCTTCAGTATCTCCCAATTATTAACCATATAATAAACTCTACTATACATTTCATAATTTTCCTATGTTTATAACCCAGGGAAGTGGAAACATAAGAAAATGGGTGATCTCAGATGCTCATAAATGGTAAATATAAGCAATAACAATAAAATATCACAAGTGATAAAAAGATGAGAAAATAGGTATAATCAAGATACATAAAATAATCATACCAAAAATATAAGGTAATAAATCATTACATAATTCTTGAAATAAAATATGATATGAATCCAAAGAGTGATTCAACTAAGATGAGTTATGAGTGCATAAAATATTCTGGAGAATATGTATAAATATGTGGAAACCTTTTAAAATATTGAATATACATTCGTATGGGTAAAATTATTTTAATGAACAACAACATCAGTGACCATTATTAAGAGAAACTAAAAAGGTACTTGAGAATTCCTATCTCATGATATATAATATCTTAAACAATTTTTGGAGGGAAATATATGACCCCACCCATCATCATACATACTTATGAGTGACACATGAAGATCATCCAATTATTACATCATAAAGAAACCATGGGAAGAAAATGGGTTTTATATATTTTTAAAATGGATTCACATAATGAAATCATGGAAATGATAAACCCAATGAAAATAAATAGGTATCTAAAGATATTCAGTAACATTCTAGGTAAATACAATTCAACATGAAAAATTAATCCGATGGTATTTAAAAAAAATAAATAAATTGTATAAAAATTAGACAATAATTTCCCCAATCAATCGATAAATGGAATCTTTGTGAAAACCCTTAAATCAAAGGAAGGAAATATAGTTTCTTCAAAAACGTTATTAGAAAAAATGTAATTTCTATTCCCAGATGAAGTTTATGTGAGTAAAATATAGTGATTAATCACATATTTGATTAAAAATAACATTATATAATCTATCTATAGAAAGGTGGTATATAGTTTCAAAATAAAATATCCCTAGTTTAAAAAAATAAACTTAGAAGGATGTTGACATTGAAAAATACACTTACAAAATAATTATTTCAATGGTATCACACAATAAGGGAACAAGAATACACTTTTTTGATACCATGTGTTAAATATTCCAAATTATTAATATATATTTATTAAAAGATAAATTACGTAATAAAAATCCCATGAGGGTAAATACTTTTCAATGTAAAAATAAAAATATAGGTGATAACTTGAAAGATATTTTTTATAACGTTTTTATCATTAATATAAAATAAAAACATATATATCACTTTTAAAAGTAAATTTTTAAAGGGTTATGTGAAATATTTTGATAAAATATTACTTTTAAAAAATAATCTCTAATAAAGGTTCCCTTAAAAATGATGTAATATTTTCTATAGAAAATTTAGAGCAAATGATTAACTGTTTTATTATGAAAGGAAAATTTTCAATTATTTGAAAATACCTTTCTTCAAAACAAACATTTAGTGTGCGATAATACATTCATTGAAGAAAAAATTCCAAGATAAAGTTTTATAACTCAACAAAATGAGAGTTCAATAATTAATATACATTAAAAGAGACATATTCCACAAATCTTGAAACATTTGAAAATGGATTTATGTTGTAAAAATATAATATATTAGGGAATAACACATAATAAAATCAATGTAAAAATATCTATTATTTATATGAAATAAGTTCAAGAAAATGATTATAACTCAATGAATGAAAACTGAATTACTAAAAACTTTTAATATTGGGGTAACACTTGAGATAAATTATATTTGATGAAATAAACATGATTTGTTTTAGTATATAACATTAATTACAAGGAAATAATATATAAAACATTCATGGTATAGTAATTCAATATAATTCCATATGAAGAAAACCTGGTTCATAACATGTAACATGTCTCAAAGAATCATGATTTGAGTCTAAGAAAACCTTTACTTATTGAGTAACATTTTAATCAAAACCCTTGAAATAGAGATTTTATAATTGAACATAAAAACCATTATTAAAAAAACCATGATATAGTATATCAAATAGGGGTTATTCACACTTTATAATTGAAATTAGGTGCATAATTCCTAACATGTCTCAAAGAAAGGAATTTGAAAAGAAACACCATTACCTTGTTTTGTTAATTAGTTGACGACACTATAACCTTATGTAAAAAAATATAACTCAATCACATATTTCATAATATTATTCATATATTTTACCTTTTATATCATTAATTTATAATTATTTATTATGGGTATATTGGTGAGTTGTAACCTAATTCAACCATTTGGTGTTAATAACATCAACCATTTACGTATATTTTATAATGATGATATTGTCACCCATTTATTAATAAAAACATTATAATTAAAATATAATTTAATATACTGTAATATATAATATATTTTGATTTATAAATCTGTTTTATCATTCCATAAGTGTTTTAGTCGTGTAGCGGAAAATGGAATCGATGTTGGTTTTCGACGATTTTAGTGAACGAAGATGATAATTTAATAAATATTAAAATAAAAAATACAAAATTTACAGAACCATATACCAAAAAATATTTTCTTATTATATTTTAATAATAATATTATTTATTTACCTATAGTAATGGATGATATATTTTTAAAGAATCATTCATTTTGGAGGTTAAACTGACCGAAACTTGAACACACTTTAACTCGATGGGTTAGTATTGTTAATGAGGTGTTTCAATTAATATAATATCATTTGAATATAATATTTTTTATGAGTTTTAATTAGTTTTAAATACATTGGGAAAAAATATTGAAAATCTAGATGAAATATGAAAAATGATTTCTCATGGAGGAGGTAGTCTCCACACACATATGATTAGCTTTCCTTTTTTAAGTAGATGGAAATGAATAAATAAGGGTTGTAACATTAATATAACAACATATATATATATAATAATGATAAAAATTCACCATATATCTATGTTTATTTTATATTTGTAATATCAAGGTTAAGAAAAAAAACTTAAGAAGAAGATAATACTTACGTTGGAGACTTGAACATTGTTTGGAATAATCCTTAGAATTGAAGGGATTAGGATAATTTAATCTGACCAGGGTTTTTAGGATGTTGGAGTGGGTTATATTGAGAGATAACTAGAATAGGTTAAATTAGTATTTATAAAATTAAGTGTATCTTTTAAAGGGTGTAAGTGGTATCCTTTTTAAGAGTATAAAAGAGCGGTTTTGGAAATACTCATCATTTTTCAATAAATCCATGAAACTATCCAAGGATCAATGAATAAAAAGTGAAAAAATACGTGGTATTGAAAAATATAATATTTAAAATCTTATCATCCATTCATTTTGATACAATTTAAGATTCATTTGAGGCATTTATTTTTTACTTTTAACTTTTTACCTAAATTAAATTTTAATAAAGTAACTAGTTTATTAGTAAATAATCTTTTATCCTATTAAATATAAAAGGTATCCTCTATTAAATAATTTATATGTTATAAAAAAATATTTAATATCCATCTAACCCAATTATATTTATAAATGATATAAATTTAATTTCTAAATTAAAAATTGTTATATATAGAAATATTGTAACATTGAGAAAGGTTATTTTCACTATTAAGGGTTCTTAATATTTTTAGTATTGATAAAAAATTATAATATTTTAAATATATATATATATATATATACATATTTATAAATTTAATTAGAGTCATTATTTAAAATATATTAATAGAATTCATTAGATACATATTAAGTTTTTTTATTAAACCAATTCAAAATATAACATTTCCACCATTAAAGTGCTAATTAACATAAACCTTGGTAATCAAATTTTTATTCCTAAAAATTATATTTTCATTATTAAATAATATTAACATGATGATCTCAAATATTATATACATTTTATCCTTTTTTTTTGGAAAAAGTGTATTTTTAAACATAAACTTCATGTATAGGAAAAGTTGTCAATGTTATTAATTATAATGATATTAATAAGATTATAATTGTTCAACGAATATGTTTGTGTCATTAAAATAAATCCAAAAACATATTTCCACATACATAAATCAAAAATAATTAAATAGATGAAAAATGGTTTCCATAAAATATTCCTTGATTTTTTAAAATGATTTTCGTAGGTTTTATAAATTAAAAGTATTATTTTTAAATGATTTATTTTAAATTATAAATATATATTTTTTGTATAAATTTTTTTCAAAAATAATAATTCTTATGAAAGTGATAGTATTGAAGAAATTGGTATTTTTAATTATTCACCTAAAAATCAATTATTTTTTTAAAAATCTCAAAAAATCATCCTAAGATAATTTTTATATTCTAACATCAGAATGAAGATTATTTTATAAATTATAATTATAAAACTTTAAAATAAAGTTTTTTATTGAAAATATAAAATATAAGGAAAACTATATTTAATGATAACCTTTTTCAATAATAAAATTTATTATTATTTTTATCTTATAATGGTAATAGTTTTTTAATATTTTACCATCGTAGTTCTTATTATAACTTAAGTAATATTGTTTTTTATAATATATTGTAGTTCGTTTACATTGGTTTTAATATGTAACATAAGTTATAGATCATAGAATATATTTTGAGGGATCTAAAATCTTGTTTCGTGACTAATACACCTAAAATAAATTACATCATCACCATTTTTTTATTAATCACATATTAAAGTAAGTGATAGTATTCTTAACATAATAGATATTATAGATATAAATTCAATTGTGACATCTACCTCACTATATTAAACTTGATAAAAATACGTGTATTTCTTTAAAACAGACTTATTGTTTATACCCTAATTATATATTCTCTAAAGTATACCTTCTCCAAAACCACCTAAGGCTCCAAGTCATAAAACCATAATGAAATCTCATATTTTACATAAAAATTATGTTTCTATTTAATCCTAAAATGGTATTAACCACTAGTTCATAAAATCACTTACTAGCATATATATACCATAATCCCACAACACAATTAACCTTAAAAATATCTTTAATCAACTATCAATCCCAAAGTTGCAAATAATTTCTTAACTAAATCTTCCAATAACACTTAAAACTTTATTACTTAAAAATAAAGAATATATTAAACCTAAGAGTTTTCCACCATCAACCATGTATTTTTATATAATCCTAAATAACTTTTCGAATACTCAAAAATATCACTCAGTAAACAAAATAGCTAAAATCATCAAGATGTAATTTCTACTAAGATATTAGTCTCACTAACATAGGTAAGAGTAAGAGACTTAATTTTCAATCATACTGTGATTTAATAATTTTAGTATTCTTCCCTATTTGGATATTAGATTTAGGGGTTTCTATATACATTCCTTATTCAACTTAATTATTGTTATCTAATTTTTACCAGCAACTAAGACTGAAATAGTTAGGAAAAAACCATTAATACGAACATAAAAACCTCAATCAAATGATGTCTTCTCTGATGAAACCATTTTTTTTAACATATGATACTTTTGGTTCAACTTATTAATCTCCACATTTAATCCTTAGTGTTCTATGGTAATCCTGTTGTTCAGTTATCATCATCAAATTTCTTAATAATATGTTTGAATGCTTCATAATAGTTCATAAAGAACATATGAATTACCCAAAGCATATCCTAGAAGATTTTCTACCTAGGTGTATATTTAGGCCTCTTTTTATTACACCAAGTCAAAATTGAGTTAATACACAACACACCCTCTTTGGTTGTTATTAACCCATGGAAGAATTGTTCCAAATCCTACATCCATTAGCCATTATCAAAAAGGGGTCTATTTTCTAGGAAAAACACACAATCGTTAATTTGCAAAAATTTTAGGATGATATCCTATAATTAAAATCATCCATTATATTTTCACTAAAATATTTAATATTACCTCAACTGACTTAAAGAGTAATATACTCCTTTGAAATTAGGATAAACCATAACTTATCCGAATTTAATGAAATTTCTAACCCCTAAAGAGTCCTCAACTGATAACATCATAATCTTTAATGTTATATAAACCCTAATATGATACCAACTATAATATCTGAGACATATTTTTCTGGTAATTACCCGACTTAAAGAAAATTTTTCATTCAATGCATTCCCCAAACCTTTTAGGTTTTGTGTTTTAGAGAATTATGATGCAAAATTAAGTAAAAAAACCCATGTTCATTATATCAATTGAACATTTCCAATTATATAAAAACAACTTAATATATATTTAGTCTTAAATGTCTCCCACATATTTTACACATAATAAAACCCTTTAAACATTCCATACTTTTCCTATCTTCATAACCTGGGGAAATGGAAACATAAGAAAAGGGGTGAGTTTAGATATTTAGTAATGGTAAACATAAGGGATAAAAATAAAATATCATAAGTGATCATAAGATGGGAATATGGATATAATCAAGATATATGAGAAAATCATACCCAAAAATATTAAGTAATATATTATGGGATAAAGATTGATATAAAATATGACATGAGTCAAAATATTGAGTTAATTAAAATGATCCATGAGCGCATAACATAGTCATGATACTAAGCATAAAATAGTAAAACATGTTTCAAATATATAACTTAAATTAGTATAGGGAACATAAATTTTCTGATCCTCACCATTAATTAAAATTATTATAAGAAACTAAAAAGGTACTCATGAATACCTATCTCATGAGTTATAAACTCATAACCAATGGATTGGTCGGTGACATAGGACCCCACTCATTATCAACCATACTTATGAGTTCCACTTGAAAATCCTTCACTCATCATATCATAAAGAAACCATGGAAAGAAAATTGATTTCATAACCTTTTAAAATGTATTCATATAATGAAGTCATCAGTACGATAAACCCATGGAAAATAGATAGGTATCCAAATATATTCAGTAACTTTCTAGGAAAATACAATTCAATCAAGATAATAAATCAGATAATATTTACACTGTATAAATAAATGTAAATGGACAATAAAATAATTTCCCCATTAATTTGATAAATTAAATCTAGTTGAATGCTATTAAATCAAATGAAGGAAATATAGTGTGTTTATAGAGAAAAGGCATTAGAAGAAAATCTATTCCTATTCATAATGGATTGTTAGGAAAGAAAAATGTAGTGATGAATAATAAATTTGATAAAAAATAGAATTATATATTCCATCCAGGGAATGAAGGTGGATAGCTGAAAAATAAAATATCCCCAGGGATAAAAGGAAACATTGAAGGATATTAACAAAAAAAATAATCCTAGAAAAGAATTCTTCGAAAGGTATCACATAAGAAGGGATCAAGAATTGAGTTTGATAGCACAATTTCAATCCGCCAAATTATAAATATATATATTTATAAAAAAAAATTATTTACTGTAAATAAAATGAGGTTAAATGATTTTGAATATGAAAATAAAAATATAGGTGAAAATGTTAAATAACCATTAGAAAATATTATTAGCATTGACATAAAATACATACCTATATATCACTTTCAAAAGTATATTTTAAACAGGTGACATGAAAGTTTTTGAAAACTTTTAATTTTTTTAAAAAAACTGCAATAATGGATCCTGTAAAATTAAATAAAGTTTTCCATTGGGAATTTACATTCAAATATAAAATATTTGATTATGAAAGGAACCCTTTTAATACTTTGAAAATAACTTTGTTGAAAACCCACTTTGTAAAAAGAGTAATAAAAAATTTCTTTTAATGAAACATTAATTTTCCAAAATAGGATAAAAAAATAACATATAACATAACATGAGGGTGGTAGAACCAAGGAATGGAATAACAAAGTTCCATACAAAAATTTATAACTCAATAAAAGGAGATTTGTGTCATTAATATCCCTTAAGGGAGACATAATCTATGATGTATGAAGAATTTGAAAAAGGGATAATCTAGAAAAAATAAAAACAATGAGACAATTAAAGGTGTTACAATAGATGGATATAATGTACCCAAACTATATGAAACAATTTCAAAAATAATGATCAGAACCCAATGAACAAAAACTGAGTTACAAATAACTCTTAAGACCGAGGTAACACTTGAGTAATAATAAATTTGAATAAATGAACATGATTTTGCTTAATAAATCCCATTAATTACAATTAAATAAAGTATAAAATATTCATGGGATTGTAAATAAATATAACACTATAAATATTACACATGGTGAATAACATATAACATGCATCAAAGAATCAATTATTCAGTTCAAGAAAACCCTTATTGCTTGAGTAACATTTTAATCAAACCCTATGAAAGATAAAACATATAATTGAACATAAAATACAATTATTAAAAGTAAATTAATGATATAATATATCAAATAGGTTTTATATACACCTTAAAATACTTCAAAAGAGTCCTTCAACAGTTCCAGAATAAGACTTTATCAGAACTAATGAATCACTGACTATAACAGTGCGGTTAAAAGGCCTAGGATTTTATCAGCACCAAAAAAGCAATGTTAAAGGGGTTATTCATAAGCAATAAAAAAGTATTAATAAATAAACCTCTTATAAAAACTTTTAGAAGTTATGATAAAGGGTCCCTTTATCATCACTTCTATAAGAATTAATAAAGGAAAAATATATGAGCACTTCTTAAAGCGCTGAGAAAAGGTCCCTTTATTCGTGATCTCAAAAGCAATGATAAAGTAATATTTTATAAACATAATTAGTAGTGCTAGTTAAATGGAATAATATTGTGTGATCTTATAGAAAAATATAACACTTGAAATAGGAAATACTATAGTGTGCTGTAACAACACATTGTAGCACCAGAAATTACCAAAATCAGATACAAATATATAATTTCAATGAAATAAAATTCACAACACAAATACAATAAAAAACACTATTATAGAGGAAAAGAACACACCTGTATAAAATAATAAGCCATAACTATTAGAGGAAAATAACACATCTATATAATAAAAAAATTCTTATGGTAGTAAAAATATAAGGAAATAAATTAAATATAAATTAGTAATTTTATTATAAACTTTGAGTTATACCAAGAAAAATGTGTATCAGATTGCGTTGTAGTTGATTTTTTCACATCACACCATTTATTATTCATAATATAGAATCATCTCTATGAAAGTTAACTAAATAAGTATAATATAAAAATGATAAATAAATTAATTAAGTAATATCATATAAAATAATTAGAAAATAATCTAGGATAATATTCTTGGTTTTGGTGATGTGATGCACATTTTAAATTTAAATGACACATATATATTGAAATTACACACTTGGGGTCATACTGGTTACACTATGCATTAGATTTATGTGTATCTAATTCCTACGCATCCCAAATGACTAATGGATTTCTTTCCTAATGTATCAAAACAATCTGAATGTGTTTCCTTGGTTTTGAGTATGCCACTGGTGTTTTATACTGAAATGTCATTTTGAACTGGAAACAAACACTTTGAGTTATACTGATCATATCATGTGTGGGTTTGTTGTGAGAATAATTTTTATAGGTCAACATTAATTATGAATTGTTCTCATAAATTATCAAGAAAACCTGAGCATGTTTTCTTCTTTTTTTATTGAGTGAAACTTTTTTAGATTAAAATGTTAATTTTAAACTTATAACAAACACTTTGAGTTATAATAGCCACATCGTGTATAAACTTTTGGTGGGTATGATTCATACACTTCCAAAATTACTTAAGGATCATTTTATTAAAGTATCAAAATAATCCAAATGCATTTTCTTAATTTTGAGTATGTCAGTTGTATTTTTTACAAAAAAATAAGGTTTATTTTTAACAAAAAGACGCACTTGGAGTCATACTAGTCACACCATGTGTTTTATTTAGGTGAGTGTGTTTATTACACAACCCAAATGAATTATGGATATTTTTACTAAGTTATAAAAACAATATGAATGTGTGTCTATGGTTTTGAGTACACCATTTTTATTTTTTACTAAAATTTCATTCTAAACTGGAAACATGCACTTTCTATCATACCAGTCACATAGTGTGTGGGTTTGATGTGAGACTGATTCCTACATGTAAAAAATAAATTATGAATTATTTTCCTAAATTATCAAGACAATCAATGTGAATTTTATTGTTTTCCATTGAGCGACACGTTTTGAAATAAAATATCAATTTTAAACTGAAAATCGATACTTTGAGTCATAATGGTCATATACTATATTATATTGAGGTTTTTTTGAAACCTAAACATTAAAAATCACTTATAGATCATTTTATTAATGTACCAAAACAATCTAAATGTGTTTTTTATATTTTAAGTATGCCAGCTTTCATTTTCTACTAAAATTAATATAAATTATAAATAAAATGATGCACTTGGAGTCATAATGGTCATACCATGCATCATATTGAGGTTAAGATAATTAATAAACATTACAATATGACTTATGGACCATTATACTAAATTACCAAAACAATCCAAATGTGTTATCTCGATATTGAGTATGTGATTTATCCTTTTTACTAAAATTACTGTCTATTTTAAATAAAAATATGCACTTGGATTTATACTAGTCACACCATGTATTAGATTGAGCTGGAGATGATTACTACATGTCCCAAATAACTTATGGATCTTTTTATAAAAATATCAAAATAATCGGTATGTGTTTCTTTAGTTTTGAGGATGTCACTTGTGTTTTTTACTAAAATATCATTTTAAATTAGAAACACTCAGATTAAGTCATACGAGTCACATAATGTGTGGGTTTGAGGTGAGACTGATTCATTCATTACAAAAATTAATTATGAATTATTGTCTAAAATTATCAAGACAATCCATGTGTGTTTTCTCATTTTTTTAGTGATTGAGTCTTTTTTGTATTAATATGTCAATTTTAAACTGATAACAGACACTCTGAGTCATAGGGGGAACATAGTATATCAGATTGAGGTGGGTATGATTCTTACACATCAAAAATTACTTATGGATTTTTTCCTCAAGTATTAAAATAATCCGAATGTGTTTTCTTAGTTTTGAGTATGTCTGTTGTGATTTTGGATAAAATTAATGTAAACTTCAAAACAATATGAATGCATTTTATAGGTGATGATAAAATCTAACATAACTTCATAGTTATTTGTTTATAAAAATGGTAATATCCCTATTTTCATGTATTTTTTATTGATAATGATAATGATTTTTTTATTAATGATCTTGTGAACTTAGATCATTTTATATAATGAATGTTCACATTCTAATGAATGTTACTTGTGTGGATTTCATAAGCATTAGTGATATTATATCATGCATCTAATTTATGATTGAATAGCCCAAATAATTTCACCACCCAACAAAGTGAAACCATTTTATTTTTATTTTTTGAAACTTCATGATTCAATTGATGAAATTTTGTATTTATTTATTTTTAGAGGTTTTGGATCAAGATTCTAGATCGTTTATCAAAGGGGTGTTCATTTTGATATTTGGTGATTCATGATTTCATTTGAAGTCGTTTATCATTTTAATGGATTTATTTATAAGGCCATTTCTTTTCATTTGGTGTCATGTTTCCTTTGACACTATCATTCCTTGATGACTGTGACCTCTCAATACTGGATATCCTCCAATAATCCTCTCATACACCTACAGACATTTTTGGTTGATTACACACATATTTATTCAAACATTGTAGTTCTATTATATACTTTTTTGATAATTGGATTTGAGTTTTGTGACTATCAAGTGATTATTGGATCCACTAACAAGAACCTTTATTTTTAGTGTAGAGAAGTCTTGGGAAAGCAACTAAACCTTTGTTGTTATTGTTTAGCTTATTATGGGTGAGGGTTTTCTTCACAATTCTGTTTTATTTGATAGTACTTGGAATGTTGTAATAGAAATTATATCCTATGATAATCATTTTGAAAAAAACAATTGTTGTTTTTTTTTCTTAAAAAAATTATCCACCTAAATTACTATATAAAATTACTTAAACAAGTGGTGAAAACATTTTTTCAATAATACACCTGAAACTCTTTCACAATGGATATTATTTTATGTAATGAGTGTTGTTCTAATTTTTAAAAAATAGTTCTCAAAAACAATATTTGTATGATCCTCATTCTACTTCATTGACAGAAAAATTTATAGTTTTTAAGTCAGCGCTTTGTCTCCTCTTCTTCCTTAGTTTCTACCTCCACCTCTGCCTTCACCTATGTCTCCTCTTATGCCTCCACCCTCAACTTTTCCTCCACCTATCCCATTACCCAATAATTTTATTGTTTTCAGGAAAAAAATTATAAAAAAATTGATTTAATTCATTATACTTGTCCTTGTGAAATAGATCAAAAATAATATATATGAATTATGACACTAATACTTCACACCTTAAATATATTTCTATGGTCATAACTCATACTAGATCACCAATATAGCAGGTTATCACCTAAATTTTTTTGTTGGAATATATTATTACTACATGTATATTGACTACTCATCTATAAACAAATCTACGTTTTCTTTTGGGTATGAAGGTTGTCAGAAATATTGATAGTACTGAGAAGATATATTCAAAAAAATGATTATGAAATATATTTATTGAAATTTCAATTACCTTTGGAAATTACCTATTGAGGGATGTTGGTATATTCATTTCTTATTACTACATTCATAAATTTTAAAACATAATATCAACAATCAATTCCATTATATTTCTCAGAAAACTACAGAAATAATGTTCAAAATAAGTAAATCGTTTTTAAATGTTTTGATAGTTAAATATTTCTATATATTCCTTAGTTTTTTTCCATTTTTATTAATCCACATGCTTTATCTCTTCAGACAATAAATTCATACCATGATTTATCCAATATTTACCGATCTCCCTATCATAACAAAATTATTTTTAAAACACATAATAGAACATATAATTTGAATTTTATCTATAAAATGTTGATTATAGTGTATTACAAATTCAACATACACATCATGTGTGTTCCGTTTTTAGATATCCTTAAATTTAATCCAGAAATAAATATTTTGGGTATCCATATTAGATATGATTAACATCCAGTGAATCCTAAAAAGAACAATTAAGTAATGAAACAGTTAAAAATATATTTTATGTTATTAGATTTTTGATTTTTAATTCTACGTTATAGGCATAAAAAAGTGTATGTACTCAAATAATTTTTTCTGAAATTATTCTAGCATATCATCTTTTTTCTTCTTAATTTTATCATTATTCATAAAATGTTTTCCCATAGAAATGATACTGGTATTAATGAATCCAAATCTGTCTTCAGATTATTTTCATTCATATACCATTAATATAAATTCTTGTAGAAAATAGGAATAGTAAATAACATTAACAAACATATTATCTTACTATTTGAAAAAATGTATTATGAAAATGTACCTTATGTATGTATTCAAAACTGAGTTTCCCAACCATTCATGCTTGAGAATCTTATTTATAATCTTGAGACTAATTAGGTATGTCAAGGGAATTTCATATTTTAAATTTTCATACAGAAGATAAGAAATATTTTCATCTTTAAATGTGGTCTCTGTATGATGATGTAATGATAATAAATGTTGCTCTAGAACTGGTGGTGAGAAGGTACTGTCGGAAGGACATTTTGACTTATTGGTTGATTCACTATATTTTATTGATCCAAACTTTTTTCCCTATTGATTTATCCATATGTAATATCATAACTCAATTTAGAAGTTTTTTCATGAACATTTTTAGGTTTTTCATATGATTTTTTTTGTTAAACACATACCTCATGTACCTTTATAATATTAGATGACCATTCTATGAAATCTCTAATATCATCATTGACTGGTGAAATATTTGGATCATCATGTGAAATATGAAAGTTATTTTTCAGCTCCACAAATACCTCAATCCCCAATCTCATATGATATTTTTGGTGGTATTTATGGTGTTTCTTATCTCTTAGAATTTTATAAATTGAACCCATCGCAACAAGGCAGTGTGTGGGTGTCAAAATATACAATTCACATACAACTGTAACCTATAGAATTTTAGTAATATATTGTTATCAAAAGTTAATTTTTTCACATTTAGGAGAAATATTAATGAAAAAATTGATTACCATGGGTAAGTTTGTGTTCATGAGAATGACTAGACTCAAAGCAAGTGGGATCATTTGGTTCATGTGAGGATCTTTTTTCCACCGTTAGTTTTCTTTGATCCTTTTTTATACATTGGTCTTCCAATTCAAACCAAACAATAATATCTTGTAGTGAGTCTATTTGTTTTTACAATCGTACCACCATCTTATATTTATCTTAATGTAGTTTTATCTTCTCGAAACATTTTGGAGAAACACCATAACCTGATCCTGTAACATGACCATATTGTTACAAAAGCTTCAAAGAGACTAAATGTAGTTTTTCCTTGGGTATGGTCATTTTTGATTCTTGTTTCCAACCCATATAAAATAAATATGAACATAAATATATATTTTTATGTAATACTATTATAAATGTTAACGAATTACAATTGTGCCACAACTATAAATATTTCCCATATTATTTTTGTTCTGTCATCAACTAGTTTACCTACCTTATTTACTTGAGCCTCCTTCCATAGAACATGATGTGGGATGGAAGTGGCTTCATATTTTGATCCATCAATCTGTATAAAAAAAAATTAACATTTGTTGTTTTATATCACATAAAAAACTTTTATTATTTATTTAATATACATAATAATTTAATTTCAAACAAGCATACCCCATCTTTGCTTTGAAATAGGGGTACATTGGTTTTATGAACATTATTTATTTTCATCACTATTTTTCTATTTCATAAAATAATAATTTTTTAAAAATTTCGATAACATAAATAATTTTAGAGAAAATATTATCAATTGAAATGAACCGGAAATGATTTATCATTGCGACAATTTATAAAATTGGTCCATGTTTCCTGATATATAATGCGTGCATAACTAACTTATGGGTGGGTATCTACTTTACCCTTATCATCCCTAATATTTCCCTTCTTAAGAATAGTTCAAAAGCCTCTATGGGAGTTTCTAGTGGCCATTAAGAAACTTTCTTATGAAAATATTCTAAAACAAAAGAGCTCTAAAATGAATAAAGAAAATTAAATCAATATTTCATTATAAAAATTTTCTATAAAATAGAGAAAGTATATTGGGTTTTGTAAGGGCCTTATGACTTAGACCTATATGTTTTGTAATGGTTCCCATTAAATCCCTAAAATGGGGGATTATCCAAAAAATAAAAAAAGGCCTTCGACCCATTCAGGTATATTATAATTTTATCGTTATATCTTTCCAAATGAATTTCTTGATTTCTGGTTAGATGTGGTTCCATTAATTGATATCAATCAGAACATTAATCCTTGTTGCGACCCTAATATAACTAATGAACATATAATTTTTGGGGTCAATAGGTTATCCTTATTGATTTCAAGTAACCTAAAATTGTATACCCTGACTTCTTGTCATGATAATTTTATTCAACACTGTGATGTTGCATCATTGTTGTTTTTTTCATCAACATGTTATTGATCCCTTAATATTTAGGAAGATTCATTTTAAAGAGTTTGTTCTTCATCGATATTGGTAACATCATCATGTGCATAATTAATTTCCTATAAGAGTTGTAAAACATTTAATTTTTCTTGAATAACAACAACGTAAACATGGAAGCAATATTTCATAAGGGTTTCATGTATACTCAATTGACAACTTGAAAAAATATTTATCTCCATCATCATACTCTTTTTTTCAATTGATTAGAGTGCATCCATTTTGAAGGAAATGAGTAATTTAATTTAAGAAGCAAACTATCCCACTATGGTAGGTTTTTTCCTCTGAATTCATCCAAAGGTGAAAGTTATAGACAACTAACATCCTCACCAGCTTCATCTGCTGAATAGTTATTATTTAATTTTATTTATTGGTACTCATCCCCCATATCTTGTGGACATCCACCTATGTTTCTTAAACTAATCTAACCAAAATTCATCCCATATTGGGTTCTGGTGATCATTTTAGATGGATACTTCTTAGAGTAGTTCAAACAACATAGAATAGATGGGGGATGAGTCTCAAGAAAAAAATTATAAAAATAAATGTTCGGTAGATGAAGCTCGTGAGGATGATAGTGGTCTCTTTAAAATATTTTAAATTACCAAATATGAATTTAAATTTTCAAATATCATCTCAAAATGCTAAAAGGTCCCTAAAACTACCCTGAGAACATCAACTCATCCCCACTGAGCTATAACAACTCTAATCTATGTTACTAGTCCTTTTCCCTCAAATGTATCTAAAATATAAGAGATCTATATCCACCGAGGTTCATGTGTACAGTGTGAGTATAAAAATGAAAATGTAAATACCAATAGGGTCCCAAAAATATACAACACATATATTTGAGTATATTTTCAAAGTATTAACAAACCAAATATACATGTAAGTTATGTCATTGTGTACTATTTAGGGCACCCGGATAATCAAATGTATCAACCTCATTTCATACCAGTGAATTATACTAATTATACCATACATTTATACAATGGATGTTCTCTGAAATTAAAATAATTTCACTAATTAGAGGTTAACATTTGAATTATAGGAGGAAAAAAATTATTTATCTCCCTCTAGAAATAACTACTTCATAGGTACCATGAGATTTACCCTCAAACCCAAAGCACCCAAGACTATCCCTCTGGGATGACCATCACTTGTACTTATTGCATCCAAATCATGAAATAGGTATAACATAGCCATTTTTATTAGGAAATGAATTTTAAATATGGGTAAGTCTTAACATAATTGGTTCCTTTATCAAAGAACCACACAATGGGTTCCATAATACATTAGTTAAACCTAGATTTTGAAAAACCATAAAAAATAAAAAATATAAATATAAATTTCATATAACCCTCACCCTATCCCTCAATGAATCAATAACTTGTCTATAACAAATCAAATTATAACATACCACACCTATCCATCATATAAAACCAAAAACCTATTATTTTTAAAACAAATGTTTATCCCTTGTATACTCTAAACCTAGTCATATTAAAAAAATAAGAGGAATAATATTTTAAATATGGATTCTAGCATATTAATTTTCAAAAATGAAGGGATGAACCTTCAAATAGAAATTGAAGTAAATTATGGTTACCTTAATTTATTAAATTATCTATTCCCTAATCCATTAATTTTTAAATCATTATTTATTACCTCAAAATATAGCATAAATTTTTGCTTCTATTAGCCTTTACGGTTTCCCTATTCATCTGACTATAGGTCCACATGACTTCCACTCGCTGTCATTTTCTTCTACTAATAAGCATTTACTATTTACCACTTTCTCTAAAATGTTCCTTGTTTTGGAATTTCCATCCCAGTCAAGAGTTTTAACATGTTTTAACTATTTTAGAGGGATTTTGTTTCTCCTAATAGTTGTTTTGAAAGAAAAAATTCATCATGTTTCCTTTTCAAAATGTTTTAATAAATATTTTGCTGCAATTGGTGTATTTGGATAAAAACAAAGTTGATAAAAATGTATTAAAATTAGCTAAATATTAAGACATATGGTATTTCTTTTTCTTTTGAGTGTCAAAATTTTGTATTTCATTGATCAAAATTTACACTTTTTTATTGTTTCCAGAGGTAAAAGGAGAAGCTTATCCATAGAATAATTCAACTTGAAACACCACTTGATAGAAAACAAGAGTTGGAGTTGGAAATTGAGGGGTTAAAAGGGACATTAAAAGATATGAAGTACATGGAAGATGAAGGTAACATGGAAGTTATGAAAAAGATAGATGGTGTCCTAGAGCTATAAAGTGAAAATAAGAAATCCCTTGATAGCATAGAATCATTGAACTAAACTTTAACTATATAGTAATTATTCAGGGTTTGGTAAATACATCATATTAAACTAGATCATTCAATCATCCACTTTATTTACCAATCCTTTAATAATGAATATATATTTAAATTTCGGTTTAATGATTTTAGGCCATCAAGGGATTCCCTCTTTTCTATCAACACCTAGGATTCCCTCTATCTTTTTCATAACTTCCATATCACTTTTATCTTCCATGTTCTTCATGACTTTTAATGTCCCATTTTATCCCTCAATTTTCATCTCCAATACCATATTTCTTTCAAGTAATGGTTCTAGTTGAATTATCATATGGATAATTCTCTCCTTTTCCCTCTAGACACAATATACAAGGGTAAAATTTGATCAAATCATGAAAAAACGGACACTCAAAATAAAAAATGGATCTAACCTTCACATATTAAATTAATTTAAATAATTTTTTATCAACTTTCTCTAAATACAAAGATTCCAATTGTAGTGAAAAATTTCTTGGAACATTTTGAAAAGAAAACAAAATGCATTTTTTATTTCAAAACCACTATTGACAGATATAAAATCCTTCTAAAATAGTTTAAATATGTCATTATTCAATGATTTTTAAGTGTAATTTAATTTACCTTATACCTTTTTCTATTTTATGTTACACTTTTATGTACTAATTTTTTTACTCTATTTTTAGTGTCTTTGGATCTATTGGGAAACATATATTCAAAAAAATTTAATGAAGTTTGGTTATGTTTGGAAGCACTTACAGATACCTACTTATAACACATATGATAAGTTCTTATTTATAAGTTTTTTCAGATTTATTATTGAAAAAGTGATTTAAGGTCACTTGGGATGGATTTATGTTGTGAATGGATTATAGGGCATACAAACTTGTGGTGGTATTGGTGTGAGGAAGATGGTAAAGCTTGACTACCAGACATTTCTCCAAGATTTCAAGAGAAAATATCCAAAAGATGAAGTTTAATGCATGGATGGAAAGATCTACTCATTGTGGGAGGAATACCTTCAAGATATAGATTAGAACCCTTTTAAATTTTTCAATGTTGATGGGGAAGATAATAAAAATGTGTGTTTGGAATATTTTGTTTCACAAGAAATGTGCAACATGAGTATTTTAAGGATTTCACCCATCATTGTATTATTCTCGTCCAAGTATGGTTAACTGAGGAGTTATAATAGGATCTAATGTGACTACACCCAAATTATATGTAATTTTTTATGAAGTGTTTTCAAAAGTAAACTAGTGAGTCACCTATGAAAATGAAAATATATAAACCCAAAAAAACCATTCATAATGTTTTGATTAATTTTTAGGTGTCGTGTTTGGTGTAGTTTGGAAGTAGTAAACAAGGAGGATTAAAAGCTTAAATAATTTAATAATGGGTTGGGATATGAGGTATTAAAATCCATGAAAACAACTTTGATCAAGATTATTGAATAAAATATGAGTGGGAGGTATTCCGTTATGTATATTTGGATCCATAATGATGGGAGGAAGGAAAGTTTTAAAGATGGAGTCCAATCCATCATCAAGATATGGAAGGAAATAAAGCGACTGAGGATGGATTAAATAAATGTAGTGAGGGTTAGTTGTACTAGATAATTAAAGTATTATATTCTATTGAAGATAGTAACAATTTTCATGCAACATGCATGTAGATGTGGAATTTTATACATGAAGTGTATTGTATTATATATCTACCTTACCAAAATGAATCCTTATTTGTACGACCTTATTTTTGAAACCCATGGTCCTTTGTAGCATTAACAATGATTAGGAATTGTTAATCCAAAATCATAATCAAGGAACAATATGAAACAACACATCATTTTTACTCACGTTGCAAAGGTTGTATGACCTCCATCAAAAATTTAATTCACTTTCAATTACATCATACCAGCAACCACAATGTAATTCCAACAAACAGTTTTCCATTTAACTGACTTGAATTTATAAAGAATTTATGGTAAAAATTACCACAATCATAAATATAATATAATAGTTGTAAGAAACACTAAATTTTATAATATTTCAAACAAGTTTAAATTAACACCTCTAAGAATTCTTACGTGCGGTATATCATCATCTCATTATTCAACAATATATTCAACATGTGAAATTAGATTCAGATATATGAAGTGTATTTTCTCAATAGTTACACATATATTCATAGTTATTCTCATTCTATTAAAAAAAATTCATCTTCATGCGCATCCCATACCTTTGAAACAACATTCAAACAATCAAAATCCACACAATCTAAAAGAAAACAAGAAATAATATAATGAAAACATCCCAAAAATCACCAATAGTTGCAACAACAAATGGATATGAAGTTCACAGTGGTCTTGTATGAAGATGAAATGAGTTTATAGAGTTGGGGTGGGGTTTTGTAGGTATAGGTAAGCGAGTGAGAGAGAGAAGAGATATAGGGTTCGTCATGGATTGGAAAAATACAAAAATAAAAACCTAGAAGCCCAAAAAAGTCAAATAATAAGGGAGGAAAAGGATAAAAAAATATACCTTGGATTATAGCCTTGATTCGTCTGAGAGAACATAGAGGAGTAGCACCATAAGTAAGGTAGTTTCATTAGATCTTGTGAATCATGATTGAATGAGTTGCGGTTAGGGTTCTATTAAATAGATCAGGGGCACTTTTATTAGCAATAAATTGATAAATGATGATAAAAGGCATCTTTATGAGTGATTTCTAATGATGATAAAGATCAGGCTTTATCAACGTTAAAAAATCATTGATAAAATACATTTTCATTAGTGATAAAGTTTTAGCACTGATAAAGATTCGTTTTATCAGTGCCTTTTAGCACTTATAAAGGATTTTTAATTTTAATTATAAATAAAAAAATTTGTAAATTTTTTATGTAGTTATATATTTCTTTATTATATATTTTTAATTATTTAAATATAAATTTTTTAATCTATAATTACATTAATAAATTTTTTAAAAATATATTTTTATTTATAATTATTAATATATAATTCTATAAATATAGTAAATATAAATTTATAAATACATTAGTAATTATTTATTTATAAATATAAATATATATATATATATATAATAAATATATATAAATATAAATATATTAAATGTATTCTTTATTTAAATATATTTATTCTAATTTTATAATTATAAATATATTTATATCATAATATATATTTATATAATTATATATATATTTAATATATATATATATTAATTATAATTTTATAATTATTTAAATATAAAATTGTCTATTTATAAATAAATAAATAATAATTTTAAAAAATAACACACACACAGACATTTATATAATTATATATATATAGCTCCCATGGTGTAGTTCTGTGATAGCTACCCCTGTGAGTCTTAGCGGGGTCTCGAGTTCGAGTCTCTCTAAGTACATCCCTACATTATATGGTGCCTACTTTTCTCTATAAAGTTGTCTCTTTCCCCAAATAAAAAGAGGCTTTGACCTAAACACACACACACACACATGATAAATATAAATATAAATATTGTATACTTATTATTTAAAAAAATTTATTTTAATTTTATAATTAATTAAATATATATAATTATTTATTTATAATTTAACAAATATTTTTTTTAAAAAAAATATTTATTTATTTATAGTAATTATAAATATAAAAATTTAAAAAATTTAGTAAATATAAATTTATAAATACATTTATTTATAAATATTTATCTAAAATTATATTATTAACCTTATTAATGAAAAAATAATTTTTATACATGAGTTTAAAAAATGAGTGAAATTAAATATCAAAAAATGAGTACACTTTAAAAATATTGAAAAAAGGGATTGGTTTTATTAAGTAAATATAGATTATTAAAAAAAATAGGAATATATATATTGAATTAAAGATGAATACATATTGAAGATACTAGAACATAATAAATAAATATATATGAATAAATAATATAAAATGATTAAATTCAAATATAAAATATAAAATATAAAATAAAAACAAATATTAAAAACAAATAAACAGTACTTAACTGTAATAATATTAAAAATAAAGAAATAAAATTGATAGATTAAAAACATAATATATTAAATATATCATGTTATAATGAAATTCTAAAATATACAAAAAATTGATTAAATTAGATAAATATCAGGTGCATGCATTTCTATTTAATATTTAATTAATTGCATAAATATTTATGTGTGTGTGTTGAATATAAAAATTCATTAATTATTTATATGTATGTGAAATAAATGTGACACACATTTAATATTTTTTAAATTGAAAGATCAAAAAATATTAAAAATGAAGAAGACATTAATATGTTTTTAATTATTACGTTTTATTCATTTTCTATATTTTTATATTTAATATAAATTATTTATTACTATTTATAATTAATATTCATATATATATATATTATACTTATTCATTTTTTATTAATAATTTTTTTACTAATAAATTTTTAATTAATTTTGTAATTTATTCATTTTTAATTTTTTGATTAATTATTACAATTTATTAATTTATTAATTTTTTTGTTTAATTATTAAAAATTATTCATTATATAATATATATATTTATTATATATGTTATTTATTAATATTACTAATATATATATATATGTATATTAAATTTATTCATTTTTATCAATAATTATTTAATTAATAAAATGTTTAATATTTTTCTTAATATACTCTTTTTATAAATTTTTTATTTCATTTTGTTAATTTTACATATATAAATATTTAATATAAACTATTAAATAATTTTTATAATTTACACACACACACACACAGATATATATATATATATCCAATTTATTAATTTTTATCAATAATTATTTGATTAATAAAACTATTAATTTTTTTTAATTTTCATTTTATTCTGGATATTTATCAGTGGAAAAAAGTGCAGATAAAGTTTACCCTTTATTATCCCTAAAGATAAAGCGTTGATAAATGGTTTCCAATATCAGTGATAAAAATAAAGCACCGATAACGGGTACCGTTTATCAACACAAAATTAAATCCCTGATAAATGTTACCCTTTATCAGTGCTCTTTTTAGCGCTCATAATGATGAAATTTATCAACTTTTTTTTCTAGAACTGATAAAGGCTATCACTGTTAAATATCTCTTTTATGGTAATGTTATTGATGAAATTATGTTTATAATTCAAAACATGTCTCAAAGAAAGGAATTTGAGAGAGAAAATGCTTACCTTGTTTCCTTTATTTATTGAATACACTCTAACCTCCTATAAAAAAATATATATAACATAATAATCTATTTAATAATTTTATTCATATATGATACCTTTTTTATTGCACATTAATAATTATTTATTATTGGTATACAGGTTAGTAATAACTTATTTCAACTATCGAGCGTTAATAACTTCAACCATTTTCACATGTTTTATTGTGATGATATCGTTAACCATTATTTTTAAAAAATTTAACGATTAATATATAATTTAAGATTCTATAATATATAAATTATATTGATTTATAAATCCCTCACATCATTCCATATGTACTTTAGTTACGATGGGTGAAACTGGAATCAATGATTTCTTATTTTGGTGATTTTTGCAAACGAAGACAATACTTTAATAATAAGTTAAATCCTTTATATAACCATTCCATAACCATATTAAAAATATTATTTTATTATTATATTATAATAATATAAGTATTTATGTTTCAATATTCATTCAAGATATAGTTTTATATAATAATTCATGTAGGTGGTTAAAACAACCCAAAGTTGAACACACATTAACTCAATTGATGAGTATGGTTAAAGAGGTGTTTATTTTAAAATAATATCATTATAAAAAAGAATAATGATATATTTTTTATTTTTTTATGATTATGAACCATTTTTAAATTTTTTTGTATAAATAATAAAAATCAAGATAAAAAATGAAAAATGTTTCTTCGTGGAGTCAGTAGTCCGTGCACACACACAGTTGGCATTCATTTATTTTTCTAAGTAGATGGAAATGAATAAATAAGGTTTGTAAAATTAATATGAAACATATAACTATAATAATTATACTTAAGTTATTATATAATTATGTTGATAATATATTTTAAAGAGTAATATCAAAAAGAAAAACTAAGGAAAAAGATAAAACATACGATGGAGACATAATCTTTTTTTAAAATATTCCATGGAATTTAATTTCTTAGAATAAAATAATATGAGTAGGATATTCAGAATGTTTGAGTGGGTAATAGTGGGATACAAATATGAGAGTTTCAAGTAGTAATTCTAAGGTTAAGTGTATCTTTGAAAGGGGCTAAATGGAATCCTTTTATAAGAGAAGAAATAGGATCTTTTGAAAACACATCATTTTTCAATAATACCATGACATTATTCACATTTCAATGGTTAAAAAGTGATAAAATATGCGATGTCATAAAATATAAGGAAAAATAATATAATAAATTAATTTTGAGATAAGGTAAGAGTGATTTATGGATTTTTCTAACTTTTAAGACTTTACCCAAATTATCTTTTACTATGGAAACTAGTTTTAACTAAGTATTTTTTTTATCTGAAAAAATATTATTGGTAACAAATACTATGTAATTTTTAGGCACTTATCCTAAATTTCATCTCCATTTAATAAAATTATATTTCTAAACGTGAGAACATTAAATTTTCAATTAAAATAGAATATATATATATATAAATGTATATAATTTTTTTTAGAAAAATGTTGTTTCATCATTAACTGTAATTAATCTTATTTAGTATTAATTAACCAATAAATGAGTGTCAATATATTTATAAGTATGTTTAAAAATAATATTATATTCTTTATTTAAAAAATATCAATAAAATTAATTAGGTTAAAATTACACCTTTTTATTAAATAAATTCAAAATTAACATTTTCACCATTAATGTAGTATTTAAAATTAACCTTGGTTATCTAATTTTTATTCCTAAAATTGTTATTTTACTTACTAAATAATATTAAAATTATGTTGAAAAATATTATATCCATTTTATAAAATAAAATTTCTATCTGAAGGAACATTAATTTTAATGTCAGCGCATGTAACATGTAAAAAACTATTTTTAGAAAAAGTATATTTTTAAGCTTAATGATTATGTATAAGAAACAATATCCAATTTTATTAATTATAATGATATTAATAAGATAATTATTTTTAAAATAATATTTATGTGACATTAAAATAAATGTAAAACATAATTTCCCTATATATAAATTTAATTAATATGTTAGACTAAGAATAATTTTCAAAAAATATTACATGATTTTATAAAATGAGATAGATGGGTTTTATAAATTTAACATAGTATTTTTAAATGATTATTTTTAATTTATAAAAATATATTTTATGTATTTAAAGGGTTTCAAAAAATTATACGTCATATAAACTGACAATTTAAGAAACATCACCATTTTTCACTTTTCATCTAAAAATCAATTATTTTAGAAAAATCACAAAAATTCATCCTAAGATAATTTTTACATGATAAATTTAAAAACAATATTTTATTTTAAAAAATTTAAATTATAAATTTTCTAAATCTATATTTTTAAATTAAGACATAAAAATTAAGGAAACCCATTTTTAAATATGATCTTTTTCAATAATAAATCATATTAAATGTTTATCTTCTAAAGGTAATAGTTTTTTAATTATTTAACAATTAATAGTTCTTTATAGATTTATTAATAATGTTTTTATAATATGTTGTGGTTATTTTATGTTGGTTGTAACATGTAACATATGTTATAGAACATAAAATAAATTTTAAAGGGTATAAAATTTGAGGTCCTTAAAACTTTTGACTCTAAGGCACTGAGCCATCATGAAAAACCTAATACCATATATGTTATCCAATTTTTACACTCATGATGTCATTATAAAGTGTATATTTTATCATTAATTTATTTTTCCCTTAATTTTGTTCTTTATAGTTTAAACTCTTCAAATTTCATAAACTTCAAAGACTGTATAGTTTGGGTACATGATATCAAAACCATGAAATCTAACAATGGGGTTCGATTTTTTGAGATAATAACATTTGAATTGTTCATGAATGGTCTATCTAACTGTGTCATCAGGCCATGTAACCCATTAAAAATGGTAAATGTATTTTAAAAAATATCATGTTAAATGGGAGAGACCACAATTTTTCTCCCTATTTAAATAAAATCCTCTAAAGATCTCCTCATGCCGACCTCCTTTCTCTGCCTATATGTTTTGATTAAATCATACTGATTTTACATTAAAACTTGATGAATCAATTTTGTAAATTGTCATCATCTCTTTCATTCACCTTTTTATTCACTCTTTCACAATTTTATTAATATCCCATAGTCATAGAGCCATAAGATTATCGTTTTTGATGAATTTATGTGTTGTTTTTTGATGTTAGGGTTTCTTCTTGATTTACAAGGACTCCATCTATCCCTATTTAGTGGGGAAACATTTTTTCAAATAGATTCAAAAATTACTAGTAAGTGGACCTATGTCAATATGTTCTCTCTATGAACCCTGAATGATTGATTTATTTAATTTTTTTGAGTAATATTAAATCCATAGTGGTCATACTTTATTATTTTTATCAACTAAAATCATGAACCTTCATGTTTTTTGAAATTTTATGGAAATGATAATTTTTAATTATTTTATAATGGATTTTTTATCTCGATTCTTAGAGTGTAATTGTGAATTTTTTTATTCTAGATTTTATGGTATTAAAATGAATTTTTTTCAATGAATTTTTAAATAAGGAATTTAAAGATCAATGAAATGATTTTCTATCAGTGATTTTTATTATTAAATATATGTTGGTGTTTTTTTATTCTTCTACTAGGGCATATATCAATCACGATTTCCTTTCCTGGAGTGGCCGACATCCTTGGACTAGCCAGAACCCCTCTAGTGTGGTTTCCCCACATTCCGACTTTCTGAAGGTGATAATCCTCTATCATTTTAGTTAACGATGTTGTCTCCCTGATCATAATGGAGTGATGGGATGTTAGTTCCTCCTTCAATGGGTTCATCATTGTAGTTCATTTCCTAGTACGAGTCACCTTCATATAATTGAGAAATGTCCATAAATCTCATTCCCAGTTCCATATTAATGTTGAAAACAATTAATTATTTTAATTACCATTACAACAGGGAATCTACCTATTGTTAGTGATGCTGATGATGTTGGAAATGTCTAGACATCTATAGACTTTCGTTGTGTTGGGAATTTATAATATTATTCCTCTTTCAGATTTGAGAGAATCTCACACATGAGGCATCTTAGGTTTAGAACCCAAGGAATTTTATAAAACACAATTTTATTTAATATTTTATTGATATTAAATGATTTAATTTCCTTACATTGTGTTTAATATTTTTATTTATAAAATATTTAGGATTAGATCAGTCATTTGAAAATTTGATGAAAATTCCATTTTTACCCTTTAAAGTGCACTATAGTAACTAAGACATAAATAATTTAATTTTAATTATTTTAACATAAATTGTTTTTGATATTTTCATCACTCAATGGGATACAACCTTTATTCATGACTATGTATCTAAATAGTGCATTGTTTGGAGTAAAAGGGCAATGAATTCCAATATGGGTTGGACCCCCCAGATTGGACACCAATTTCATATTTGGGCCATAATATCTTCATCCCTACATTGATAGGGATGATATTTATATAGGAGATCTAGGACCAAATTTAGAACTACTAATCCTTATTTAAGGATAGCTAATTGACATGTTTGTATGGTAAAGAAGGCGGTTCAATTTGGCCTAATTTCCCCATTCACACTTGAAACCACTTGTAACCTTGCCTCCCCTCCACTTTATAAATATGCAATTTTCTCATTCGGAGGGGTTGGGACGTGAAGTGGGAGATTTAAGGTAGAGGATATTTGGTTTCACTGTATTTATCCAGGTATTTCAAGAGGGAGAGCTCTTGAAGCGAGGATCCCGTTATCGAAGCCTTCTTCTTCATCTTCACTTTATAATATTTTTGTACTTAAATAAATGCTTACTTTATCTTCCCTTTATTTCATTATTTTCTAGTTTCTTCCTCTAATAATATTCCACTTTGGTCTGTAAATAAATATTAGAAACGTGATTGAGTTATACCCTCTCCAAGACCATTGCAAATGCAAAATGTTTCTACAATGACTGCATCGCCCATGAAAGAGTAGCTCCTCCAATGGCCTGAAGGCCTTCATTTTTTATTGATTTTGATAATCCACCTTTGAAGGGGTGAGGTGTAACCCTTACAAGACCCATAGGCATAAGTATTACATGGCCCGTAGGACTTAGAAGAATTCAGTGCCCATAGGCTTCAAACATTACATATAACCCAGACTAACTACTTGGAACTGCTCTTCCCCAGCATCTTCATAGTGAAATCAGCTCTCCACCTTCGCATGGCTATTGGGATAGGCTTTCCCATGCATACACAGACTTGTCCCGATGGAAGGTTACATACCTTCTCATTCTTGTAATCTATTTAGCTTCTTCTAGGGTGAAATCTCCTTGCTCCTCCTCCTTCTTAAGTTTGTTCCTTGTAGATTATCTGGTATGCATCTGCACTTAAGGTGGCCCGAAGGCCTTGAGGTGGCCCAAAGGACTTACTTACCTGAAGACCTAGGTGGCCTGAAGGCTTTAAAGGACTCTAGGAACAAATCAGTGGCCCAAAGGCCCAAACGGGGGAATATTCCCGGCAACTACACTGCCAAATAGTGCCAGATACAGTTCCCGCTACAGTACCTCCCATGAAAGAGTAGTTATTTTTAGTAATAGATCTACCTCTTAGCTTATTTATTAAGTTATTTTTAATTAATGGGATAACATAATTTAAAAATTATGATTTATGAATTGTGTTATTAAAATAACAGAAACTAGGAAAGCAACTGAACGACTAACATAAAACTCCCGAGGTTGAGTGATGAGTGAATTGTGAGAGCGTGATCTTAATCGGTGAAACAAAGAACATGAGATAAATTTTTTGAGTTAAAATATAACACCTAAACACAATTACTCATCATTTTACATAATGGATTTGTGCCTTAATTTACCATTTCCCATAAGCTAGACTTTGAATATCAATGAAATTAGGGCGCTATAATTGCACGTCCTCAAGCTAGAATAATGTTTAATTCACTTCATCTCTGTGGTAAGGTTATTTCTTGTAGGGTTCAAGGATAAAAAATTAAGGGATAATAATTAAGTAAATTTTAATTGTAATTATAATTATGAATAATTAAATGAATAGGTAGAGTTAGAATGATTACACCTTTTAAAATAGTTTTCTAAAAAAACATCTTCTCATTGTGTCTTATAAATCAAATTTCATTTCAAAAATAAAATCAAAAAAATACATTCTTCTTCCAAAATAATACTTTTTCTTTTTGAAATGACAAAAAAATCCACCCTTTTAAGTTGTTTATTTCTTCCTTTTTATTTTATTTTAAAATACCTTTAATATATTGTTAAATTTACTTTCTCTATTGAGAGATGACCTTGGTCACCCACTATACTACACCAAAATTACGAAAAAACGAACATCTTTTGAGAGTGCCCATGACAGTGCCTTTAAAATTGGGACCATTTCCGGGGATGTAAGTAATTATTTCAACCAATTATAGGTATTTATTTTTTTTCATTTTATTCTCTTCTTATGTTTTTTTATTCATTACCCAATCAAGATTTTTTTCATCTTCCTTTTTTTTCATATTCTTCTTATTTGTAGACCATCAAATCAAACTTATCATTTTTATTTTATTAGGGTACAATTTTATTCATTTAATTTATTTTGATTTTTGAAATGAACTAATCCTGAGGATCTTTTAGATATTGACCTTGATATTGAATGTATCCTTCGAGCTTGAATCAGACAGTCTTAGTCTACAGGAGGATTCAACATTCAACCAGTTGGAGAATTCCTCCATTGTAGTAACAATAAAATTTTATGCAATTAAAATTCAAACATAAAACAAGAACCAATGACTAAAAATAATAATAAACGTAATAAAACCATTTGAGAAATGGAAGCACCAGATATTAACTATCAAAAAATATATATTGCATACCCAAATCTCGAATCAGAATTTGAACTAAAATATGGGTTAATTCACATACTTCCAAAATTTCTTGGATTATTTGGTGAGGCTCTAAAAAATATTTTAAAATAATTTAATGTGGTCTGATCGCCCCATAATCCAAGAAATGTCTCTGAAGATCAAATAAAACTAAGATCATTCCCATTTACACATGATGGAGCTACAAAGTATTGGATTTATTATTTACAACCTGAAAATGTAACATGTTGGAATTATTTCAAATGTATTTTCATACAACGATTTTTCTTCTAACACCAAGGTCCAATTCCATTCATAAAGAGATCACGGGGATCAAGAAAGCACAAGGGGAGTCAATGTATGAGTGCTGGGAACGATTCAAGAAGCTGTGTTCAAGATTTCTACATCACTAAATTAGTGAGAAAATCCTCATCTAGTACTTCTATGAAGGACTCACACCTATGGAGAGAAGAATAGCCAGTGCCGCAACTGGAGGGGAATTGGTTGACAAAACACCAGTATCTGAACACGTGTTGATCAACAATATGGCACAATACTCCCGACAATTTTGCGATCGAGGTACACCACATGTTATAGAAGTAAACCAGGTAATTCCATATTCTCTTGAAAACCATTTAATTGATAGAAAGTTGGAAGAGTTGACCACTATGGAGAGAAAAATTTATTTGGCTCAAAAGACATCCCAACCCACTCCTATGAGACCTTGTGGAATTTTCATGAAAACAACCCACACAAATGATTGTTTCGCCCAATTACAAGAGATAGAGGATTGTTCAAAAGTATTCTTTGGGAGACAATATCAGTAACAATAATATCCACATCCACAGAATAAGTATGATTACTTTTATCCAATATACAACCAAGTGTGGAAGGATCAATCGGATATGAGGTATGTCTCTGGACAACAAGAAAGGCCCCGTTTTCAACATAATTTCCAGCAACCACCACCTTACCAAATGGGTTTCAAACAATCCCAAAAGGGATTTGAATCCAAAGCATAAACATGTCAAAAACAATGGAATTATCTACTAAAGGTAGATTATAATATTGATGATCTTTTGAAACAAATACTTCTTAATCAAAATAATGAGTTCAAGAGTTAATGTTCAGAGTTGAGGGAGCTGAAGACACAAATAAGGTAGATTGCGACCACCCTCTATGAACTGGTAAGTAAGAACTCTGGAAGTATTTCTTACTAACCTACTCAAAATACCAAGGGGAATGTTAGTTCCATCACACTAAGAAGTGTTAATAAAACAACTAATCCATCTATACCTGTCATTCCAATGGGATTCACCTCAACTCCGAAAAACCCCCATTCAAGAACCATTGAGGACCAACGCACAGAGAAAGAAAAATTCAAGAAAAAGATTGATGATATTATTTTTAAGACCCTACCATTTCCCATTAAATTTTTTCAAACCCAAAAATATCTTAAGAGGAGATGTAAAAAGTGGTTTTGGATACATTTTTGTGTGTTGAGAGCAACATCCCTCTAATTGAATCCCTCAAGAAAATCCCAAGGTTTTCCAAATTCATAAAAGAATATTGTACCAATCAAAGATGGATCAAGGGAAATGAGATGATAAATCTTGGACGGAATGTTTTAGAACTCATTACACAACTCTATAAATTCCAACAAAGTGAAAGGATCACAGGACATTCACTATACCCTAAACCATAGGGGAGTTACACTTTTTGGATCCTTTATTTGGTTTAGGTGCCTCCATAATTGGTATTCCTCACTTTGTATTCTCTTATTTATAGGTTGGTGAGTTGAAGCTAATGAGATTATTGGTATAGTTAGAAAATAGTCCTATAATATATCTAGTGGGATTCCTTGAAGATGTACTTGTTTGGGTAAGATACTTGAGCTTTCTAGTATATTTTTATGTTCTTAACCTGGAGAATAATCAAGTAAGTTATCATGCTCCCATTATCATAGGTAGGACCTTCCTTAGAACTAAAAAAACTATCATAAATGTTCATGAGAGTACTCATTCCATGGAGTTTAGAGATGAAGTTGTGATATTTAACGTTATAGAGTCCATAAAGTACCCCTCAAAGGACCATTCTGTTCTGTTATCTTCCATTTTAAACCACAAAGTAAAAAACCCATAGATTTTTATTGCCCTAGTCTTAGAGAGATTATGGGAATTTGTTTAATTTTGATGTCTAAGAGAACTTACCAACCAGATTATAATGGAAAAAAATCTCATAGATTTCATTTTGAAATGGATTCATATTCTTATTTTGATCATGTGGACTCTTATTATGACATGGTTGTTGAGTATGCTGATGGATTTGATTATTTGTTTTCTGATTTTGATGATGTATATTATGATACTGATTTTCATTGTGCACATATTTCAGTTTCTTCAATTTCACCATCCATACGTCACCCCCTACATTGGAACTCAATACATTGCCACCAAATCTAAAATACTCATACTTGTTGAGTAGTGATAGATTACCTATTACAATTGATAACAATACCCCTTTTGAACAAAAATAAAAAGTTTCAAATCTTTTGGGGGATAAGACCCAAGAAATTGGGTGGACCTTGGCTGAAATATCTAGTATTAGCCCATCCATTTGAATGCATATGATTATTTTGGGGGATGGGGCTAAAACAATGAGACATCCACAAAGGAGACTGAATCCAACTCTTTCAGAAGTTATTAGAAAATAAGTTGAAAAATTTCTCAAGGTAGGTATAATTTATCCCATTTCATATTCTCATTGGGTGGGGCCTAGTCAGGCTGTGGCAATGAAAAGTGGTGATATTGTTGTTAAAAAGGATAAAGAGGAGTTAGTTCTAATGAGGGCACAAAACAATTGGCATGTGTGTATAGATTGTAGGAAACTAAATCAGTCCACTCGTAAGGACCATTTCCCCTACTATTTATTGATCACAAACTTGAGAGGATACTTGGGAAGATGCATTATTGTTTCTTGGATGGATTTTATAGATATTTTCAGGTTCCTATAGCTCCATAGGATCTGGAGAAGATGAAATTTACTTGTCAATTCGGTACATTTTCCTACCAAAGGATGCCATTTGGAGTTTGCAACGCCATTGGTATCTTCCAGAGATGCATGTTGGGTATTTTTTCTAATTTTATTGATAATGAAAAGAAGGTATTTAGGGACGATTTTACAGTTCCTGTGTCTTTATTTAATTATTGTACCACTATTTTGGGAAAGGTTTTGAATTATTGTATTGAGAAGAATCTGGTCTTGACCTTTGAAAAGTGTCATTTCATGGCATAACATGGGATTGTCTTAGGGAATGTAGTGTCAAAAAATGGGATAGATGTTTCTAGTTATAATCTACATATTATTTCATCCTTACCATATCCTTCATGTGTGCATGATGTTAAATATTTCCTAGGGAATGCAATATTTTAACGGCTCTTCATCAAATATATTAGTATGATTTAGCGTTCTATGTCGCGATTACTTTTGTTGGATTATGATTTTGTGTTTGATGATTATTGCATGGCACCATTTGATGAGATAAAAAAGTGTCTAACCCCTACACCAATCATACAACCCCCACGAAGGGACATTCTATTTGAGAAGATGTGTAATACTTCAAACATTCCAGTTGGACCAGTCTTATCACATAGGGTGTAGGGACATTCAAATGTGATTTATTATTCTTTGAGGACATTGGATTCAGACAAATAAAACTACCCAACCATGGAAAAGTATTTTTTTCCATCATATTTTCTTTTAAAAAATTCCATTAATATTTATTGTGCTCTAAAGTAGTTGTTTTTTATCACTATGTAGCTCTGAGGTACCTCTTGAAGAAGCCAGATGCAAGTCCCAGGATTATCCAATGGATGTTACTTCATTAAGAATTTTATATTGAGATAAAGGTTATGAAGGGTTCAGAGAAATTAGTGTTGGACCACATGAGTAGGATTACTCACACATTAGAGGTTGACACCTTGGACCAAGTACCACATTGGGACACTTTTATTGATGAGAATATTTATTCCATCTTAGGTACCCATCCTTGGTTTGCTGATTTATTTAACTAACATGTTGCCTCTGAAATTACTAATAATTTAAAGAAACATCAAGTCCAAAAGATAAATAGTGAGTCAAGATTTTATATTTGGGATGATCCATACCTCTGGTGCGTGCGTAGTGACCAAGTTATTAGGAGGTGGGTTCCTGATCATGAGTATTAGTCTATTCTTTATTTCTACCATATAATTTCATGAATGGGAAACTTTGGACCCCATTGAACTTCTTAGAAGGTCTTAGACTCTGTATTATATTGGTCTAGATTATTTCATGATGCACATGTATTTTGTAAGTCATGATCACGATGCAAACACATTGGGATCATTTCTAGGAGACATGAGATTCCCTGACAACACATATTATTCAATGAGATTTTTGATATATGGGAAATTAATTTTATAGGTCCTTTTCCTAGTTCATTTAGTTTTTTGTATATTTTGGTTTCCATTTATTATGTTCGAAAATGGGTGGAGGAAAAGACCACCAGGCTGGTTGACTCTCATGTTGTAGTAGACTTTTTCAAGGCAATGTTTTTTGTAGGTTTGGAGTACCAAAGGCTATCATCAGTGATAAGGGGACACACATTTGAAATATGAATTTGGATTCCCTCCTTTAGAAGTATGGGGTGACACAAAAAACATTAACACTATACTACCACTAAAAAAATGTCTAGACTAAGGTTTCAAATTGGGAGTTGAAACAAATTTTGGAGAAAATCGTGCAGCTAAATTGGAAGGATTGGAGAAAGAACTTGAATGATGTGCTTTGGGATTATAGGATAGAAAAATATACACCCATCGATATGTCCCCTTTTTAGATTATTTTTGGGAAATCATGTTATCACCTAGTAGAAGTCAAGCATCGAGTATTTTGGGATATAAAGAAATAAAACATGGATTTGTCCCAAGATGGAATTCAAAGGAGGATGAAAATTCAAGAGCTTGGGAAGATTTGATTATCATCATATGAGAACTCAAGGCTCTAAAAAGAAAGATCAAAAGAAGACCAGGACAGAATTCTCCAACAAAGGGAGTTTCATGTTTCTGAGAAAGTCCTACTCTATAATTCATGACTAAAGTTGATGGCCAGTATGTTATGTTCCATATGGTCAGGTCCTTATATTGTATCTAATTTTTTTCTTATGGTGTAGTGGATATCACAAAATATGAAACTATAGGAATATTTATATTCAAGGGGAAACATTTGAAAAAATAAATTTTTGTACTTCATACTGATGTAGTTGATTTCATCACACGACATAACCCCATCATCACTGGAGAATATCAGACTGTTCCTAACCCTTTCACTTTTATATTCATTATCCTATTTAAAATTCTTCATTTCATGTGCATGTATCATTTCATAAGTTCACATTGAGAACAATGCAATATTTTAAGTGTGGGGGAGGGGAAAATATTTTGGGGTAGATAATTAGGATTTTAATTTGTTCGTTTTTTGTATGTTTTTTGTTATGTTTTTAGTTAATTTTTTCATGAAAAAAACAAAAAATCATTTCATGTTACATTCTCATTTAGATATGGAATATATAGAAAATTAATAATTTTAAAATTCATTTGTTGTATGATAATCATGAGTATGATTTCATCATCAAGGGTTGATTTTAAAAAAAAATTGAAGTTGTCGATGATATGATTAGTTGTTTCATTGTAAAACATTTTATATTTTGACATCATTATTTGTAAGATTTTTAATGGTAAATTGTGTCCTTGGTTTCTCCACACAACTTTTCACTCAATGGTGACTTGTGAAAATTTTCATACTCAATTGAAGGTATAGTCAAATTAGGTTAAAAAATTCATTGGTTGATCCACATATTCGTTTCTCTTCCAATCAGTTTCATTACTATACGAAATTTACCTATGTGTGTTTACCTGGTATCTAAACATTGTATAGACTAAAAAAACAAAAAAAACACGAGTTGTGTCTTGGGAAGGTCAAAAACCACTCTTACCCAACCTTTTATCTTTCTATAACTATTACAATTAGTTTTGTGAGGAGATCAAAAATAGTTTGAGAGATGAGTATGATATTTTTTCCAATTGAAACTTAAAAATAATAATAATAATTGAGGGGAGTGATGAAATGTTCAACATATGGGGATATCAAGTTTAGGAGTTTAAGGTTTGTCTTTCAGGAATTTTTAAGTGAGTGAGTCTTGAAATTCAATTGTTAAGGATTTTAGAAAAGGTTTGGTGAATTAAACCATGTGAGGAGAATTATTTTACTTGACATGAGAATACTGAATAAATGGTGGATATATGAGCTTTAAATGGGTGGCACACACACACACATGGGGAATTAGTGGCATAGTAGACCCATGGATTCTTTTTAAATTATTAATGTCATTAATCACATTGAATTTTGTTTTGATATAATTTATGAGACAATTACTTTAAATTTATTGATATTTACCCATGAAGAGATTTTTTACTTTTCCTATATTTCCACTATGGATTGCGGAATATGAACACGCATATCTTATCACATTTTTTTTGGAATATAGGTTTTGTCTAAGAGTGAAAAAGGGTAATCATGGGTGATTTGATAAAACATAATTTTATTGAATATTTTATTGATAATAAATGGTATAATTTCCTCACATTACGTTAAATATGTTTATTTATTAAATATTTGGGATCAAATCATTCATTTGGAAATTTGATGAAAATTCTAATTTTACCCTTTAATGTGTACTGTAGATAATTTAGGCATAAATATTTTAATCTTTATTATTTGAACATAAATATTTTTAGAAATTTTCTTCACTCAATGGGATACAACTTTTATTTTGGACTATGGATCTAAATTGTGCATTTGGTTGGAGTAAAAGGGCCATGAATTCAAAGATGGGATGGACCAGCCAGATTGGATACCACTTTAGTATTTGGGACATATTGTCTGTATTAGTTCATGTATTGCCCCAAAATTTAGATAAGAGATCTTGGATCCAATATAGAACAACTAATCCTTCTATATGGATAGCTAATTGACACATTTTTGTGGTTAAGATGGCAGTGAATTTTGTCTTAAAATATTTTTCCTAAATTCCTCATTCACAAATGACACCACTTGTAACCTAGCCTCCCCTCCACTCTATAAATATGTATTTTTCTCATTTGGAGGGGTTGATATGTGCTTTGGGATATTCTATTAATAGAATAATTAGTTTCACTCTATTTATCCAGGAATTTCAAGAGGGATATATCTTGAAGCTAGGATCCCTTCATCGATACCCTTTTCTTCTTCTTCTTCACTTTGTAATATTGTTGTGATTTCAATAAAATCTTAGTTTATCTTCCATTTATTCAATTATTTTCAACTTTATTCTGAACTTAATCTTTCTATTTGGGATGGAAATCAATTGTATAAATGTGATTGGGTTATACCCCTTCCACGACCATTTCAAATGAAAAATGTTTCTATGATAACAACACATCCCTTGGAAGAGTAGTTATTTTTAGTAATTGATATACCTATTACCTTATTTAATTATTTATTTTGAATATATGGGATATTTTAATTTAAATATTATGATTTATTAAATGTGTTTCTAAATTAAAAGAATATAAGAATGCAATAGAATGCTTAACAAAAAACTCCCGAGGTTGAGTGATGTGTGAATTGTGAGAACATGATCTTAATCGTTGAATCAAAAGCACATGAGATAAATTTTTAGAGTTCAAATATAACCCCTTAACACAATTCATCATCATTTTACAAAATAAATATGATCTCTAATTTACCATTGACCATAATCTTGACTTATAATATCAATCAAAGCAGGGTGCTGCGATTGCATGTTCCGAAGCTATCCCAGGGTTTAATTCAATTCATATTTTGGGTAAGGTTATTTCTAATAGGGTATGAGGATTAAAAAATTAGTGGATCATAATTAAGTGGATTTTAATTTAAATTATAATAATGAATAATTAAATTAATAGGAAGAGTTAGATTTATTAGGCCTTTCAAAATAGTTTTCTAAAAAAACCATCTTCTCATTGTGTATTATTAATTGAATTTATTTTTTAAAAAATACAATATTCTTCCAATATAATTCTTCTTATTTTATAAATTATAAAAAAACCCCATCCTTTTAATCATTTTTTATTCCCTTTTTTAAATTAAAATATCTTTAATATGTTGTTAGATTTACTTCATCCTTTGAGAGACGACCTAGGTCAACCACTCTGTTTCACCTAAATAACCCAAAAACGAACATCATTTTAGAGATCCCATGACAATGAATTTGAAATTGGAAACATTTATGGCGAGGAAAGTAATTATTACAACAAATTAGAGGTATTTATTTTATTTTTCATTTTATTTTCTGATACTATTTTGTTCCTTCTTTACCCAATCTGAATTTTCATCATCTTTATTTGTTTTTTTATTTATTCTTTTTAGACCATCAAATAAAAATTATCATTTTTATTTTATTATGGTCCAATTTTATTCATTTAATTTTTATTTTATTTATTACATGAACTAATCCCAATGACTTTTTAGATATTGATCTTGAAATTGAAAGTATCCATAGAGCTTGGATCAGACTATCTCAGTTTATGGGAAGTTTCAACATTCAACCTGTTAGAGAATTATTCCATTCTAGAAATATTGAAATTGGTTTTTTTCAAATTCAAACATAAAACTAGAACCAATGGATGAATAAATAATAATTAACTTAATAGAAACATTCCAAAATTGACTGCACCAAATATTAATAATCAACTAAATTGTATTGCATACCCAAATCTCAAATCAGACTTTGAACTAAAATCTGGGTTGATTCAACTGCTTCCAAAATTTCATGGATTATTTAGTGAGGATCAAAAAGAAAATTTAAAAGGATTTAATGTGGTTTTCTCAACCCTTAAACCAATAAATCTCTCTAAAGATCAAATAAAACTAAGAGCATTCCCATTTTCACTTGATAGAGCTACAAAAGAATTGGATGTATTATTTACAACCTAAAGATGTAACATGTTGGAATGATTTGAAATGTCTTTTCCTATAGATATTTTTTCCAGCATCAAGCACCACTTCCATTCATAAGAGGATCTTAGGGACCATGAAATCACAGGGGGAGTCAATGTATGAGTACTAGGAGTGATTCAATAAGGTGTAATCAAGCTATACACACTGTAAAATTAGTGAGAAACTCCTCATCTAGTACTTCTATAAAGAACCCACACCAATATAGAGAAGAATGATGAATGTTGTAGCCAGGGGAAATTTTTCAAAAAAACACCAGTAGTTTCATGTGCATTGATACGAAGTTGTAAGAGTTGATCACTATAGTGGAATAGATTTCTTTGACTCAAAAGATATCCCAACCCACTCCTGTGAGACCTTGTGGAATTTGCACTAAAACAGACCACCAAATTGATTGTTTCCCCCAATTACAATAGACAGAAGATTTCACGGTAGTATTAACTGAGATACCATATAAGCATCAACAACGTACACTTCCCCTGGATAAGTATGATTAATTTTCTCTAACACAAAACTAATGCTAGAAGGATCAATCATAAATGAGTTATGGATCTGAACAACAACAAAGGCCCCCCATTTAAACAAAAATTCATGCATCCTACACCTTACCAACATGTTTTCCTACAACCACAAAGGAGATTTGAATCCCAAGCATCAACAAGTCAAATAAATGGAATTCTCTACCAAAGGAAGATTTTAATACTGATGATCTATTGAAAAGAATTGTTCTTAATCAATTGAATGTGTGGAAGAGTCAATGTTTAGAATTGATGGAGTTAAAGACACAAATGAGCTATATTGACACCACCCTCCATGAAATGGTAAGTAATAAATTTGGAAATATTCCTTCCCAACCAACTTAATATCCTAAGGGGAATGTTGATTCTATAATATTGAGAAGAGAGAAGTAAAAAACTAATATATCTACATTTATCATTCCACCAAGATTCACCTCAACTCCAGAAAACCCCCATTTAAGAACCATTGATGAGTTGGCTATGGATAAAGACAAAGGTAATAAAAAGATTGATGATATTCCTCCTAAACTCCTACCCTTTCCCAATATATTTGTGCAGAAAATTAATAAGGTAGAAGAGGTGATGAAAAAAGAGGTTTTGGATACATTTAAGTGTATTGAGATCAACATCCCTCTACTTGAAGCCATCAAGAAATCCCAAGATATGCCAAATTCTTAATATAACTTTATACCAATTGAAGAGGTCTTAAGGGAAATGAGAGGATCAATCTTGGAAGGAATGTTTCTACACTCATTACACAAACTCTAGAAATTCCAACAAAGTGTAAGGATCTCGGTACATTCACCATAGTATGCACCATAAAGGAGTTACACTTTTACGATGCTTTATGGGATTTAGGTTCTTCTATAAATGTGATGCCTCACTCTGTATTCCCTTCTTTATAGGTTGGTGAGTTGGAGTCGACGAGAGTAGTTGTGCAGTTAGTGAATAGTGCTCAAGATATCCAATGGGATTCCTTAAGGATGTACTTTTTTTAGGTAAGAGGCATGATATTTCCATCATATTTTTACATGATTAACATGGAGGATGATGAGGTAAGTTATCTTGCTCCCATTTTCATAGGTAAACCATTCCTCAAAACTACAAAAAATATCATAAATATTCACGAGGGTATAATTTCTAGGGAGTTTAGAGATGAAGTTGTGATATTTAATGTTATAGACTCGATGAAGTACCCCTCAGAGGACCATTCCTATTTTGTTATCTCCCATTTTTAACAACCAAGTAAAAAACCCATGGATTTTTATTTTCCTATGATTAGAGAGATTATGAGAATCATCTCTAATTTGATGTCTAATATCACTTCCACACCAGTTTATAACTCACAATCCTCTCCTAGATTTGATTTTGAAATGGATTAATATTCTGATTTGGATCATGTGAACTTTTATTATGAGATGAATGTTGAGTATTCTTATGGATTTAATGCTTTATTCTATTATTTTGATGATGTATATTTTTATACTAAGGTTTATTATTCACATATTTTAGTTCGTTAAAGTTCTCCATCCATACATCACCACTACATTGTAACTCAATCCATTGCTACTAAATCTCAAATACTCATACCTGTTGAGTGGTGATAGATTACCTGTTATAATTGTTAACAATCCCCCCTTTGAAAATGAGGAAAAAAATTTAAATATTTTTAAGAAGAGCATCAAGGAAATCAGGTGGACCATGGTGGACATATCTAGTATTATCCCCTCAATTTTTATTCATAGTATTCTTTTGTAGGAAGGGGGTAAACCATTGAGGTGGCCACAAAGGAGACTGAATCCAACTGTTCTGGAAGTTGTTAGAAAAGAAGTTTAAAAGTTTCTCGAGGCAAGTATAATTTTTCCCATCTCATATTCTCAGTGGGTGAGTCCTATTCAGGTTGTGGCTATGAAAAGTGGTTTTACTATTGTTAAAAATCAAAAGGAAGAGTTAGTTCCAATGATGGTGCAAAACAGTTGGTGTCTATGTATTGATTATAGGAAACTAAATCAGTTCACTCACAAAGACCATTTACCCTCCCATTTATTGATCAAATTATTAAGAGAGTAGCTGAGAAGACACATTATTGTTTCTTGAATGTATTTTATTGATATTTTCAGGTTCCTATAGCTCTTCAAAGATTAGGACAAGACAATAATTATATATCTATTCAGTTTATTTACCTACTTAAGGATTCCATTTGGACTTTTCAATTCCCCAATTACCTTCTAGAGATGCATGGTGAGTATTTGTTTTTTTATTTTAATAAGACCACCATGGAGGTATTTATGGATTATTTTATAGTGTATGGGTCTTCATTTGATGATTGTATCTCTTGTTTGGGAAAGGTGTTGAATCTTTCTATTGAGAATAATCTGGCCTTGGACTTTGAAAAGTATTATTTCATGGTAGAGCATGAGATTTTATTAGGGAATGTAGTGTCAAAAAACGGGATAGAGGTTGATAGATCTAAGTTAGATATTATTTCATCTTTACCATATCCTTCAAGTGTGTGTGATGTTATATCTTTCCTAGGGCATGTAGGATTTTATCGCCATTTTATCAAAGATTTCAGTAAGATTGCTCTTCCTATTTTGTGACTACTTCAAAAGGATTCTGATTTTGTTTTTGATGATTATTTTAGGACATTCTTCAATGATATAAAATAGTGTCTGGCCACTCCACTGATCATACAGCCCTCACGGTGGGACATTCTATTTGAGATGATGTGTGATGCTTCAAACTTTACAGTTGGAGAAGTCTTATCACAATGGGTGGGAGGATGTTCAACTGTGATTGGATATGCTTCAAAGATATTGGATTCTTCCAAATAAAACTACAGAACCACATAAAAATAGTTTCTTTCCATTATATTGTCTTTGGATAAATTCTATTCACATTTATTGGGCTCAAAAGTAGTTGTTTTTTCTCACCATGCAGCTCTGAGGTACCTTTTGAAGAATCCATTTGAGAAGCCTAGGCTTGTCCGATGAATGATTCTTCTTGAAGAATTTTATATTGAGATAAAGGATAATAAGGGTTTAGAGAACATGGTGGCAGATCACATGAGTAGGCTTACTCACATATTAGAGGCTAACAACTTGTACTAGGTACCACTTCAGAACACTGACCCCAATGAGAATATTTATTCTATCTAAAGTACACATCCTTGGTATATAGATTTAGTTAACTACCGTGTTACCTCTAAAATTCCTAAAAATCTAAAGAAACATCAAGTTGAAAATTTAATTAGTGTGTCAAGATATTATGTTTGGGATAATCCATACCTTTGGCGCATGTGTTGTGATCAGGTTGTTAGGAGGGGTGTTCTTAATCATGATTTTGAGTCTGTTTTTCATTTCTACCATACACTTTCATATGAAGGACATTTTGGACACCAAGGAACAGTTAGGAAAGTCTTATACTCTAGATTATATTGGAACAACTTATTCAATGATTCTAATGTGTTTTTAAGCCATTTTCACATTTTCAACACACTAGGAACATTTCTAGGTGACACGAGATGCCCCAACAACCCATATTATTCCATGAGATTTTTGATGTATGGGGAATTGATTTTATGGAACCTTTTCCTAGTTCATTTTGTTTTTTGTATATTTTTATTGCTGTTGATTATGTTAGAAAATGGTTGGAGGCAAAGGACACCAGGGCTGATGAATCTCATGTGGTAATAGACTTTTTCAAGGAACATATTATTTGTAGGTTTGGAGTACCAGAGGCTATCATCAGTGATCCTGGGACAAACCATTTCAATCATAATTTTACTTCCCTCCTTTGGAAGTATGGGTTGACACACAAAACATCAACACCATACCACCCCAAACAAATGGCCAGGCTGAGGTTAAAAATCGGGAGTTGATTTTTTTTTGGAGGAAACCATGAATCCAAATAGCAAGGATTGGAGAAAGCACTTGGATGATGTGATTTGGTATTATAGGACAACAAATAAGAAACCCATCAGTATGTCCCAATTTTGAATTGTTTTTTGGAAAGCATGTCATCTCCTAGTAGAAGTCAAGCTTCATGCATATTTAATTATAAAGAAATGCTTCATAGATTTGGACCAAGATGTAATTCAATGGAAGATGAAAATTCAAGAACTCGAGGAAATTATATTTTCAACAAATGAGAACTCAAGGATCTTGAAGGAATGATCAAAATCATCTCATGATATAATGAACCAACAATAGGAGTCTCATGATGGATAGAAAGTCTAAATTTACAGTTCATGACTAAATATGATGTTTAATAAGTTTCATTCTAGATGGTTAGGTCCTTATATTAAATCTAATGTTTCTCTCTATAGTGTAGTGGAGATCACATAAGAGGACACTAGAAGAATTTTACATTAAATGGTAAATGTTTGAAGAAATATATCGAGGGAATTTATATCAATGTAGTTGATTTCATCACACTGCATGCCCCAATCATCATTTGAGAGTATCAGGCAGTTCCTAACACTTTCACTCTTATAATATTTTTCCTATTTAGGATTATCATTTGTCTGTTTTTTGTGTGTGTTTTCTACTTTGTTTTTAGTTAATTTTTTCAGAAAACCAAAAAAAAAATATCTTGTAAAATGCTCATTTAGATATGGAATATATGGAAAATGCATAATTTTAAAATTCATTAGTTTCATGTTAAGCGTGAGTAAGATTTCATCTTCAAGGGTTTAGTTTTATAAAAATTGAAGTCATAAATGATATGATTGGTTATGTCATTATAACACTTTCAGATTTTGACATCATATTTTGTAATATTTGTTTATAGTAAATTGTGTCATTGATTTCTCCATCCAACTTTTCCCTCAACCATGACTTGTGAAAATTTTCGCACTCAATTCAAAGTTTAGTAAAGTTAGGTAAAAAAATAATTGGTTGATCCATATATTCATTTATCTTCCAATAAGTTTCATTACTGTACAAATCGACATATGCATATGTACCTATTATCAGTCTGATGTACGCCCTCAAAAAATAAAAATTTAAAAAAATTTAAAAACAAAAAAATATGGTTTGTGTCTTGGGCTGATCAAAAACAACTCTTCCTCGACCTTCAATCTTTTTATAACTATTATAATTAGTGTCATGAGGAGATGAAACATGGGTTGAGAGATGAGTGTGAGATTTTTTCCAAGTGTAACGTAAAAAAATAATAAATGAGGGGAGTTGTGAAATTTACAACATATGAGGATATCTAGGTTGGGAGATCAAGGTTTGTCTTTTGGTAATTCTTAAGTGAGAGGGTCTTGAAATTAAATTACAATGGAATGTAGAATAAGTTAGGTGAATTAAAACAGGTGAAGAGAATTATTTTAATTGACCTGAATATACTGAATAAAGGGTAAAGATATGAGGTTGAAATGGTTGGAACACACACACGTAGGGAATTAGTGGCATAGTAGACCCATGACTTGTTTCTGTATGATTAGTGTCATTAATCTCATCGTATTTTTTTGATATAATTTATGAGACAATGAATTATGATTTGTTGATATTGACCCTTTATGGGATTTTTAATGTTCGTATATTTCCACAATGGATTGAGGAATATGAACTTTCATATATTGTCACAATTTTTTGGAATACAAGATATGAGGTTTTTCCTAGGAGTGAAAAAGGGTCAGTGTGGGGGAGTTGATAAAACAAATTTTTATTGAATATTTTATTGATAATAAATGATATAATTTCCTCACATTGTGTTATATAAGTTTATTTTGAAAATATTTGGGATTAGATCATTCATTTAGAAATTTGATGAAAATTCTAGTTTTACCTTTTCAAATGAAATGTAGTAATTTAGATGTAAATATTTTAATTTGAATTATTTGAACATAAATATTTTTATATACGCTACTCACTCAATGGTATACAACTTTTATTCAGGACTATGGAGCTAAATTGTGCATTTGGTTGGAGTAAAAGGGACATGAAGTCAAAGATGAGATGGACCCACCAGATTGGACACCACTTTCATATTTAGGCTATAACTTCTGAATCTGAGTATAGATGGGGCCCAAAACTAGAGAGGAGTACTAGGAAACAATTGGTAACAACTAATCTTTATGTAAGGATAGATAATTCATGCATTTCTGTGGTCAAGAAGGAGGTTCAAGTTGGCCTAAAATATTTGTCCAAATTTCCGCATTCACAGTTGAACCGACTTGTAACCTAGCCTCCCCTCCACTCTATAAATATGTATTTTTCTCATTTATAGGTTTTTGGAAATGAATCAAGAGATTGATCATAGGGGACCATTGGTTTCACTATATTTCCCAAGCATTTCACATGGGAGATATCTTGAAGCTTGGATCCCTTCATCAAATCCTTCTTCTTATTCTTCAATTTTTAATATTGTTGGGCTTCAATAAAATCTTATTTTATCTTCTATTTATTCTATTATTTTAAAATATATTCTTCTATTAATATGTATATTTGGTCTGGAAATAAAGAGTAGAAACGTGATTGGGTTGTACCCTTTCCATGACCATTGCAAGCGCAAAATGTTTCTATGATAACTACCCCACCCATGGAAGAGTAGTTCGTTTTAGTAATCAATCTACATATTATCATCTTTATTAATTTATTTTTAAGAAATAGAATAATATAATTTACATATTTTTATTTATTAATTTTTTTATTAAATTAAAATAAACTAAAAAATCTATTTAATTATTAACATAAAACTCACAAGGTCGGGTGATGTGTGAATTGTGAGAGCATGATCTTAATCAGTGAAACCAAAGCACACAGATAGAATTGTAAAGTTAAAATATAATACCTAAACACAATTTATAATCATTTTCTATAATGTATATGTTACCTTATTTACCACTAACCATAAGCTAGAGTTGTAATTTCAATCAAAGCAAGGTGTTGTGATTGCATGTTCTGAAGCTAGCCTAGGGTTTAATTCACTTCATCTTTGTGGTAAGGTTATTTCCTTTAGGGTTTAAGGATTAACAAATTAGGAGATTATATCTAAGTTTATTTTAATTTAAATGATACTGATTAATAATTAAATGAAGAGGTCGATTTATATTGATTACTCCTTTTAAAATAGTTTTCTTAAAAAACATCTACTCGTTGTGTCTTATTAATCGAATATAATTTAAAAAAACAATAAAATATTATTCCCACATACTTCTTATTATTTTATAAATGATAAAAAACCCATCCTTTTAAGTAGTCAGTTTCTTCCCTTTTTTTATTTTCAAATACCTTTAATATATTGTTAAATTTACTTCCTCCTTTGAGAGACGACCTTGGTCAGCCACTCTACTGCACCTAAATAACTCAAAAACAAACATCATTTGATAGTGCCCATGGTAGTTCCTTTCAGTAAAAAATATTCATTACATGGAGACCTATACTAGGGGTATAATTCATCCATGTCTTGTTTCCTCTTATATCCCATATTTGTCACATGTGGTAAATAATATGATGCATTAGGTTGGATTACCAGTTTTATGTGTTGTGGGGAGATACTCATAGGTTTAATTTATTTTGTGGATGTAGTCCCAAGTTTAATGTCATGTGGGGATATGGTCATTGATTTAATGTCTTGTGGGGATGTGGTCATAGGAATTTGGGGGGAATTTTCTTGTAAATTATTGTCATTTATTATCATGATTGTATATTGGAATCACATGGTGATACCAAGGTCTTGTGGGGACACCATGTTTGGATGGTAATAATTTGAGTGTTCCCCTCTTGGGGGGGGGGGGTGATCACATTTCATGTTAAGTCTATAGTTAAACATCATGTGATGAAGAAGTTGTTGGGTAGTTTAACATCGAGAAACTATGAAAATTTTTGTGTAGTTTAAAATCATATTACTAGGATGGTTTCATGAAGTAAAAAATTCTATTACTGGGATGTTATGCTATGAAGGATAAAGTCCTGAAACTTGGACATGGATGGTGACCGCACTAGGAGATGCCCAGAGGATAGAGGATCATCTCATGCTTATCGCATGAGAGATCCTATATTTCTCACACATGGTAATATTATTGTTTGAAGTCATTTACTAAATAATATGTCATGTATTTGAATGTAATGTGAATATGGACATTGTTGTGCAGTTTAATGTCATATGTCTAGGAAAATTTCAATCAGTTTAACGTCATATGACTAGGAAGTTAGGAAATAAAGCTTAAAGTAATTCATATTAGATTTTGATGGGGATTACACTATGGACTTCCTATTTTGGGACAAGGTATACGGAGAGGTGTATGTGACACTAGCCCCCATTTAAGGGAGAGGAAAGTGGTTTCCATTGATTATGTGACCACTTGGACATATGTTTCCACCACTTAGGTTTTTTTGGATAGGAACAGACAAAGAAACTTCCAGGTTTGTGCGACATGTGGGTGTCCTAATGTTAGGGTGATTATTCTTAGGATCAAGAGGTGATGATACTTTCCATTCCATTCTTAGATAAATGGGTCTGGATACGAGGGATGATGATACCAATCTTTCAAATTATTACGGTATGAGTGAACCTATCTTGGATAGGAATAAAAGCCATTTTCACTAATCCTTCATGAATCCATGTCTATTAAAATGGGGAATCATATAGGAGTCTTGAAGGTGAGTTCCAAAAAAGATAGGGGTTTTACAAAGTTGGGAATCTGGAGGGTGAGTCTTTCATGAAACATGGATACCCAGCAAGGGGATGGTGTCTTGGTTCCCATGGGGGGAGTTTAAAAAAGGATAGAGGTCTTGTAGAACCCCATGGGGTGTGAAACATATTCCTCTAACATGAATGATATAATACTTCTTGAAGACCATATCTATCATGGTCTTAGTTTCTAAGGTACTCATGGGTGGTTTCTCACTAAAGATGGACACCTATATAAATAAATTATTCCTTTAACATGTTAAGGATGAAGTTTTATGAATTTAGATCATCTGGTAGAAGACTAAAGGTTACGATCTATTTCAATGAAAACTAAAGGTGGTATTTATAAGCTTCGTAGAAGTTTAAGAATATGTTTTGAAAAGGATTAACATCTTTTCATAATATTGAATCTCATGGTGCACTAACATTATACGCATAGACCTTCCCATTTTGAAAGATTTAAATTTTGTGGATCTTTTACCTTAGGTGGTTTTTTACTCCGTTTCACTCCATATTCAACTAAAATAAACCATGTGCTCCTTGAATTCTACAAAACATGTGTTTTTATACATAAAAAATTCCCCTTTTTAGAATATGTGTTGATATGGGAGAGGAGTATGGAATTATGAGGCCAGAATCCTATATTCCAACACCCAGGGTAGTTTGTTTCGTGAAACATGGACCAAAATTAACCTAAAGATAGAGGTAGGGTACCTAGAGAGGATAATTATATTATTGTACAATATTGGATAATCCTCTTATTTTGTGAAACACAGTTATTTTCCTAGCATTCTATGACTGAAATCCTGAGCACTCATGATATTTCAAACATCTATGAATGTATAGTTCCTTATAAAATTACCAAGGATAATATTTTTTGAAGAATATATTTTGAGAAAGGTAATGTTTCATGACCAATCTTTAAAAACTAGACTTGAATAATTTTCAATGTCTTTGAGATGGATCTCAAGGGTGTTGAGGCTACTACTTATTGAAGGAGGTAAATAGATGAGAATATTATTATCAGGGAAATCCTGATAACAATGTCGGATCATGAAGTGTTCTCTAAGATATTAAAAATGGATCAGAAGGATTATTCATTTTTCCAAAGGATTATTATATATGGATTCATACCAAGGGATGATATAAAGATCCCTAGTACTAATCAGATCTCCCTTGCTTTCTGTTTTATAAGTTTTATAGGGAAATATTAGTGGAAAAATTACCAATATGGAAACTGGGTCATGTTCTATGCTTCAATTATGGCTTACTCTTTTTTGAACCCTATAAAGATGGTAAACAACTAGTGGTAGCTGCAGAAACATCCCTTACACAACATTACAACATATTCAAGTCGGTTTGGGATATATGATCCAAGGATGGACTGAGGAGTGGAACCTGTTCCATGGTGTAAAATTTATATATGAATGGTCTTAAGTATACTATATATACTATACACGCAATGAATTTGAAGGATAAATGAAAAGGGTTGGGATGTATGAGGTGACATGGACCCCCCCCCCCCCCCCCCCAATTCCACATTTACCGACACCTAGATATCATGCCTGAGTTACTCTGCATGTGGTCACCAGAGACCAACATATTTCACCTACACCATAGAGTGGTCTAAATTAGTGTGCAGAAATTACCATATTTCTAGAATCCCCAAGGAAGGGGAGATGTATGATGAATTTCTTCACATAGAAATTGTTTGGTGTGACCGATAGTAGCTATTAGTTATTGGGAAGGATTTGTTGGACATGGTGTAGGTTGGAAGGACTCATAAGCCTTGGATGAAAGACATACCATTCAGAAAAAGTTTAGGATATTTCATTAATTAATCCATAGAGGAGATTCTAGGGAGACGTGATTAGTTCCCAAGGGAACCAAAACATATGCATTAGTAACCCTGTTGGGTGATCCAGAAGGTAAGCCAGTTTTGTTTATGGGGGTACAGTGTGAAGAACCTTGCCCCTTAAGTCAGACTCATAGGGTTCAACTTAAAATTACTATGTGTATGGATTCTCTAAGTTTGTGACGTGCACATGGTGGTTCTTTAAAGCATGTTCATCCTAATAACATGACTGGTGATGGGGGGAACACATTTATTTGGTGATGTTAGTGCGGGAGAAGTTGTACAATGTGCTGAGGCACATTATAAAGATAAAGACCCCATTCCATGTTTCTGAACCATTTCATTTTATGAATAAATTTTTCGCCACACACATGTGGGTTTACAAGTATCTGAACCCCATATTCCATTCCAAAATGGAATTTCATCCCTAAATGATGAATATTACTGAGAGCCTACCTTGATAAAGAGAGTGGTTTTGGGTTAGAGAAAAAATATGATTCTAGAGACGTTCATATTTCTTCCCTTCCCTGTACTTATAGGGTCCATCGTGGATGAGGTTTTGGGTACTACAAAGCATTGGTCATACCTCCCAACCTTCCAAGGTAGGGTACTGTTGGATTGGGTGGATTTTAGGGTGGTCTGCGAACCCTATGCCCCATACCGGTTAATTTGAATGTTCGTATGTCCATAGAGGCTAAAAAGTTTTTAATTAGGGTGTTCTCAGAAATACACCTGATGTTTCTGTGGAAATTGTGGCACATGTTCACACCAACGACTAGTGGAGGAAGGATGAAGCTTCCATTGTGATATCTTTCCTATGCGCTCTTCCACAATTACTCATAGATTTGGGGTTGTTCACACCATAGAGAAATTTTGATGAATCTAGTCATTTGTATGGACTCTAAGGAGAGACCAAAATTATGTAAATGAGAGAATGTGGATGTAGGGGAATCATTCTAAGGAGAGAGGGTTGGACCAGTCAGTGGAGAAGTGGGTCTAGATCCAGTGGTTCGTACTCCTACCCGGAGTGTACTCATGAGGGAGCAGTAACGGTTGGCCCTAGGATTCCATGGAAGAGAGAACAATAGGATGAGTAATATTTCAGGGTGGATCTAATAGTATTTTCTATGGATCTAGGGAAGACATTTCACTAAGAATAAGTTCCTAAAGACATGATCAATCCTAATTCCTGGAGGCATAGAGAGATGTTCTAGCAGTTCGACTCTCTTCGAGTGGTGTGAATAAACATCTAGAGTGAGAGTATATTCCTTCCTTGGATAGGGAATTTCAAGGATGAATTATTGGGTATTTTATTAGCTGATATATAGTAACTATGGAATCTGGAAGATGTGGTCTACTGTCACGATGTGAAGTGAACCCTGACCGACTTAGTGAGGATGTTGCTGGATTCTCTTGGTGACCTCTTAGGGGTCGACCAGATGAGGGCATGGTCAAGGAGGTGGGACCGATCACGGTGTATTCAAGAGGGTGGGGGGGTATACTTTCCTAGAATCCCATGATGAATGGAGATCAACTACTAGTCAGACAAATCTCCACATTTTTGTGGGTTTGAGCCAGTTTTCACAATTTTCGGTAAGCGGATTCATTTTCCTTGAATAGTTCGAGGATTAGCTGGTGTTAAAGAGGGATAGATTCATTATTGATCTATAAGAGAGGATGAATTTTCCCCAAAATGTTATGTATAATGTGTGGAACCTCCCTCTGATGTGACTATCCAATGATACCAGTCACCTGTCATTGAGACTCTTCCTGTTGGTGAAAAAGATACTCAACATCACTCTAGGATTCCTGAAACTTTCAATCCTCATCCTTTTGAATTTGTAATTTGTAATTTTTTATGATATGTTATAACTTTATGATTTTGTTTAGTCATAAAAATTTAATCTAGTTGGGGATTGACTTTTGGAAACTAAGGAATTTGTTGTTTTGGAGATTCCATCACTATCACAACCTTCGTTAAACATCTCTAACACATTGGATGACCTTTAAACTTCCTGTAAATATTCTCCCTATTTATACCTTTATTTTTCTTTAATTACCCGAATTTGGGATCCAATATCCATGAATTTCAAGGGTAGTGCTTCCTATTTTGGGGAATCATCCACTGGTGGTGATACTAGAGCTGGAAGCACCTACATAAGAAGTGGTGACGACTAAAGTCGTGACCCTGATTAGGTTGGATGAGGAGGCTATACTTGTAGAGCCTTATTCGAAAATGTAAAATTAGGATGTAAATGCTTCTAGAATGTGAAAATATGACCTTCCTATAATAATGGATCTCATCCCATCTGATATGATTCCTGAGGCCAATCCCATTATTGACATTCTTGCAGATTTCCACGAGTATGAGCCTGCACCACATGAGGACATCAAAGACTCTTAATATGATGTTATTGATGATAATAGTTTTTTTAATGTAGTTAATATAGGAGTTTAAAAATATTTATCACCCGCACCCCATGGGATGATTTGATAAGATGGATGGGGTCCCTCAACCACTAGATGGTGAGACCAGGGACTGGTGGGGTGGACCCTTATGACCCCTAAGAACGTACTCAAGACTTTCTCCAAGATAAGGTGTATACAGAGTTGATAGAGTTTGAGGTCACCTAGTATGAGGAAACAATATAATGAACCAATATAGTATAGGTAGATTAACCAGAGCTCATTCATCCGGAATATGTGGTGTCGTAGCACAAAGACATTGTCACTATTAAGGACATATCATCAACTAGCTAAAGTCACATCAAGTGGTGGCATATGACAATGTATAAGTATTATAATCCTTATAGGTTTAATACATGGATGATTAGGGGTAGCTGAAAATATGTGCTAATAATGTTTTTCTTATATATGGGGACGAGATAGTGGGATTAGCTAGGTGGTTGTAGGATCTTGAGGCGACCAGGTAAATGCTAATTGAGCTAAATCAATTCATTGCTAAGGCCAATCCATAAGGGGCCTTTCCAATTGATTTTATTTTATTGTAATAAAGTAGAGGCACCAAAATATGGGTAACCCACCTCAATAAATAAAAAAGACTATTTTCTTCAATTCCCCATGTGTATGTTGTTTTCTGTATCTCGATCACATTAACAAAATGAATGACTATAAATATCAAAGACCATGTGAATCATTATTGGTGTAAAAAACAATAGATAAATAGAATACCACTCACTTGTATTAGATTTAATAAAATATAATTAAATATTGGATTCATAATGATCCATCAACCATTAGGGATATCCTAAATTGGGAGACATTGGTCAGATAGAGAGACTCTCCACAACTGACTTGTTTTTACAATGTGCTTAAATGTATGAGAAAGGTAACTCCATGGGAATTGGATTATACCTAAATAGGGGGTGGAGAATGTGATTGAGACATAAAAGGCTTAGAATGAAAGGAGGAGTGGCAAGCTGAATGACAATGAGTTATGACCATGTTTGAAATACTGTTTCAATAATCACACTGTCATGATTAGGGATATAAAAATGTGTTTCATCCATTAACAATGTTCAAAACATAGGACTATTTATATTTTCATAAATATTAATTCAAGGTATGTGCCCATGACTATAGGTTATCTAGTTTTTCCAGACACCATCATCGTTAGGGGGCCAATTTATCAGGTAGTAGATGGTGGGGATCCAAGTAAATGAAAATGTGAAACATGGTAGTGAACCAGAGAAATGTGTGAATGGAGTTTAGTGTTATTGAAATCACACCACAATGGGGATAAGAATATTAAGAGTGAATAATGAACTATGTAAAATCTAGACTCACCTTCCAAGGAGGACTTCACTTTAGTTTCCATGTGATGATCAAATAATTTGAATGGCTTGGTAGGTAACCAACACCGAACTGGTGGAAAAGATCCTCTCAAGCGAGAGTCAAAATGTTCCATTGTTTTACATAATGAATTGAGGATGAGAGGCATGAAGTTTATCTTTTTTACAGTGTTGATTTTTAAGGCATATTTTAACATCATACTGTGAGGATGATGCATCATAAATTTTACCATCCTGTGACCAGGACGTGCATAAAACTATTTTAATGTCTTATGACCATGATGTGTGAATCGATGAGAATAAAATCTATTTTTTTTGACTCTGTATTAGGATTTATGAAAGGGTTATATAGAGAATAGTACCCCATGGAGGACCTCATAAAGTTGAGGAAAAGGGGGGTTGATGTTTGGATCTCATGTTTTCCTAAACCTATAGGTATAGTGAGCGAAAATATGTATTTTCCAAGGCATAGTGGTGATTCCAAATGATAATTATTTAATTTATTCAGGATCCTTAAGAAGGGATAAATTTTTATATCCATATTAGAGATAAATCTCCATATTTATACTATGTGGCCCTAGAGGCCTCTCAACTCCCAACGGTTTCTCGGGTGAAGAATATAAAGGATAACATTTATCATTTTTAGATCATTTTTGATGCTTTTATACTTGGAGATATATTTATAGAACTTTTTATAGTTAACCTAAAATGCACACTTTAACTGATTCAAATCCTTGTGATGAGAGTATAAAAATCTAAACACTTTCTCAAGATCCTTGATATAGTCCTCACATTGATGGGATTTGACCACCAAATAATGCTCATAACACTCTAACAATGTATCGAGGAGTGAATTGAACATATGGTTCATGGAACAATGGTAGGTATCATTAATATTTTTTAAACTAGTAAATCAAACATGGTAATAGAAGTTTCCTTAAATTTGGTGGATTATTCATCCTCAAGGACCATCTGAATTTGATTATACATAGAGTAACCATCCTTAATGGTCATTTCCTAGAAAACAACTATTACATCAATTAGTAACTCTGTTACTAGGAGGAGAAAATCATCCTTAGATCCATGTAATTTGAAGTACTGAAATTTAAAGCATACTCAAATCTTCACACTCCTTTTCTTGATTGGGATAATTTTATCCAACCCCTTGGGGTACTGGAATTTCTTGAAGAAGCTGTATTTGATGATTTTATCAACTTCAACATCAACCATGGCACCATGGGAAGGGTTTATATATTTGGGATGTTGTTTGAACCCATGGTGTTCTACCCGGAGGCTAATATAATGAATAAAACTAGGAGATTGAGCCCTACCATTTTCTAATAGATCTAGTAAACCATACCATGGTGCTGATTTAATAAATCCATGTATTATCACTACTCTTTCATAGATATTACTACATTTAACAGTGTCAAACTCTGTTCTTCCTTAGTGTTGAAATTCACATAGGTCAATTCATCATCAATGGAAAAGATATCAACTTAAATGGAATTAAGAGAATCATCTAAATCCTTTTCATCATAAAAATTATGACACTTACAGAAAGGAGGTGACTCCCCTAGTTTCAAAGACTATGGAGTGGCACTTCCATCCACTTTGGCCAAGACATGATCATTGAGGAGGGATTAATACTCAATGGATACCACAAATAAAAAGGCCAGAAATCCAATCCCATGTGATTTATGTCAATGAGGTCCACCTTTAATTTAAAAACAATTGTAATGGGTCAAATTAAAATGAGTTATCCCTACTATATTGGAGGTACATGTCCATCGCGGGTTGGTAGAGATGGGATGAATCTCATAGAACTCAGTAGTATTATGAATTTCCATATCCATCCTTTCCTGTTATGTGTAGGAATATGACATGATCTACCAACATTCCATCTTTTTAGGGACTATGATAAAGATCCCAAGATTAGGGTTTGTGGGCTCTAACTGGTGGATTGAGAGAATGAAGCTATCTTTAAAATCCAAAAAGGATCTATTTAGGAGGTTATCATACCGTTGGGGGAATTGATATTCCCAACACTATTGGTTTAGTGCAATTTTACCTAGATTTTATAGTACCCAACATTTGGGTAGTGGGATCTATAAGAGTTTAAGGGAGAAATATCACCTTGGAGTACCCCTACCCATCCATTTAGGGAATATTTAAGGCACTTGGGATACTTATAGGGGACCATTCCATGCAAATAGAGATATAGATTTACCAATATGGAATTGTTGGACGTATATTTTGATATGAACTTAAACCCATTATTTTCTACCAAGTCACCAAACTCATTTACTAGTTGAATCTTTCCATGGTGATTTTTATTACTCTTCTCATATCCTTGAATTTTATAGTTGTATGGAGTCAATTTTTCTTTCATGATCCCCAGCATGTGGAGAATCCGAGTTGGGATAATATTAATGCAAAATCTATTGTCCACCAAGAAATGATAGATTCCCAATCCATTGAAATGGACAGTGAAATTTAGTAGGAATATGTTCCCCTAAACAGTGGAACCCTCATTGTCTTTAGAGAATGAAATGACAGATTGAAACTCTTCCTACGTAGAATCCTTTGCATGATACGACTCTATAGTGGCTACATTATTCTCAAACTGTAGAAGTATTTTCAGGCCCTTGATGAGAGACTCTTGAATATCCTTTGATAGTATGTGTATATCGAGTATTGAGATACATTATGGTCTTCTAGTTAGTTTGTTCATCACATTTTACTTTTGGGGAAGGGGAATGGTTCTTTGTTCCAAGGTTCTCCCTTTAGTAGGGAGTGTTGCAGGCACTAATGGCTGAGGCATTGGGGCCTGGATGGTGCTTTCCTTATTCTGATGTTAATTAGATGGATTGGGTTGAGCACTAGAAGACTAAGATCAAGACTTGGACAACCCTGGTTGAGTTCCAAGATGTCATGTCTAAGTCACTAGTTAAACCCATATGCTCAGTTTTGTGGGTGTTCCTAAAAACAGTTCATGTGAGAACTGTGCATGTTTATCCCTAGGTGAGGATTTATTTTTTGTCTCAGTGGTATGAACAATTAATTATAAATTACCATAATTTACATCCTTCCAATTATTATAGAACCTAACCTTCCATTAATATCACTGGTTAGTGTTTCCTAAGGGAGCTATTTGGAGTTCCTCATCAATGAGACCGAGTACTACAAAAATGGTCCACTAACCCAACAACATTCCCCATATCATATTACTCTCTCTCATTAGTGGGATATTCTAGAATGAGAAGGATTCTGGGTGATTCTATCAATTTTAGGGGCATGAAGTTACCGAGAGTGAAAGATAGCTTTATCATTGGTGGGGGACCTAGTAACTCTAGAATCACTGAATCTTATTAATCTGAGACATGGGAGGATGTGATGCTAGTGTATTATACAGAGAGAATGTGGAAATCAAAGCAGGATATGGTTGGATCAACCAAGAATGGATAATTCCCAGGGCATAAGTGACCATCTTAAAATATAGACACACAGTATACTTATGCATGCCTCATCCAAAAACCTACTTCCATTCATTAGAGTCTTTGTCATCATGATCAGTGGTTGAAGAGACATACACCACTTGTACTAGGACATCCCCCAATGTGACTAGGACATGATCTACTTGATCCTAAAGACAATATTTGAAGATGAATCACTCTTTGATGTTGTTTATAAAACCATGTGGTATGTGTATTAGTTGACATGATTAGTGAGTTCAGCCTCTTGGTGCCTCCTAGATTCAAGACACTTCAGGATGTTCTTCTCCATGAAAAAAATTTAAAACCCTTATACCTGAGAATACTTGAAGTATTAAAGATTATTATTTAATTCTACGAAGTTAATTATGTGTAACTAGATTTGGTGAGGGTATTGTGTGGAATTTTAACAGTGGGGGTGCACTTGGTGATTCTTATCTTGTGGAGGTTCCTAGTGGTGAACCAACTACAACGCCTGAGTCTATATAGAAGTTTCTATTTCTACCTTAACATTATTCCACATGATAGATGGAAGAGGTAATGTGAATGATATATGTTTGGTCCAATACAAGGATTCTTACATATTCTTGGAACTTTCTGTAAAATCTCAAAATATGCAAGTATATCTCAAGAGGATAAAGGTATGGACCATATTATCTCAGACATTCACCATACAAATACCCAATAGTTATTCATGGAAAAGATACAAATAAAGGGTGTATGTGAGTCCCTACATTGGTAAATAAAGTTATAAAATCACTCATAAACCCTCTATTTTCATTTAGAGAGGTTATCAATAATAGTCTTGTGCATAGTGGAGCTGAATAGGTAGAAATAATGCATGTTGTGATCTTCATAGTTGATAGTAGATCCAGTGGATAGTTATGAAAGAGTTTCCTTCCAAGGTCTTAAAAAAGAACCAAATATTAGATACCTCTTACTGTTCGGGAGTTACCAACATCGACCTGTATCATGAGGTGAAATGAGATAGATGATATGGGAGATCACCAATCACAGTGAATGAGGTCAAACCTAGATTACCAATCTCTTAGGATATATGGAAATGGTCCACCCACATTGGATACAACATCCCCTTGTATGTAATTGAAATATTATGTGTCTCTAAATCTTCAAGATATGTAGGATGAGAGGCTACAACAAAATCTTGGTGAGTGTTGGTGGTCACCAATGCTTTTACTAACCTATTGGTTTAAGAGGACAAGTGATCATGGTCCCAGTGTGGGAAGCCACATTGCTCATGCGGGGTAAGTGGGTTATATCTTTGTAATTTCCCAGAGCCACTAGAATCTACAGATTACCCGCCTTGACATCGGGTTCCTAGAAAAGAAGAACTAGATTTTTAGCTATATGAGGGGTAGGGTAGGGTCCCCTTAGACATTTCCTCACTTTGGAATCTATTTTGGTATGATATTAGTGTTGAGAATCTAGTATCCCTAAAGCTCTTGTAGAAAAAGAGTGAACTTAACATATGAATTGGTTTCTAGTATGGCCTCATATGAGACTATAGGATCTATGATTCCTTTTATTTTATTTATATTTCAATGATAAGGTGATAATACTATAGTAGATAAACATCAAAGGCCCAACATCTATCATTTGTGATGATTACGAGAACCTAGTAGAATATCTACCTAATTTTGTGTCTCCTCTCAGTGAGGATTCTCTCTATCAAGTTATATTTAATTATCCTACTTTATCTAATCGTCCATAGTATTGATCTTGAAGAAATTTATAGTGGAATTGGTAGGAGATGAAATTTCACTTCTAATGGATGTGTTAGTCTGATGATCCTACTGTCATCCTAGAAGGGGGATCAAGTAGAGTTTAGTGTACTTTCACTAACCTTGGATATGAAAATTTGGATATTCCAATTCCAATATACTCTAAATCATAGTGAGGATCTTGATGTAAGCCTATAGAAAAATCAGGAGGTCGCCATATGAATTGGGGTGACGGGCCGCCAGGAGCATGACGATGATAACCTTACACCATTTCTTATGAAAAGACTCAAAATTCTCAAGGCATATATTAAAGGCCAAACAATGATTTCAAATGTGGGTGAATTTATCTCATATATTATGGTGGATTAATTTCATTTGGTCCTTGGTTATGAACTATGGGATGATGAAGTGATGACCAGCGGGTGGCTAGAAGAACAATGACTGCTGGTAGGTGACTATGATCTCCCATAATTATTCCTCTCACTCAATATCCATAGAGTAGTACAACTCTTTATCAACTGAAGTTATAATTGGTGATGGTAATTTTTTTTGGAAATTATGAATACATACTCTATTGTTGATCTTATAGTAGAGGGTGCATCACATGGGTCAAACTTCCCTGAAGCATTGGAGTGTCTTCCTTAGGAGTGGCCAACTTCACAACCATGTTTGTATATGATGGGGTATCTGTGGACTCATATTGATTGATAAGTTCATAATTTCTTTGGGTATTAGCAGAGTGTTCACCATAATTGGATGGTTCCAATACATATAATGAAGACTCCTCTACTTCCAAGGTGGAGGTATAGAGGAGGGAAGTCGGTGGAGGTAGGGATGATTGCATGAAGTGTACTTAAATGGAATCCATGACATACTCCATGTAATGTTACTTACAAAGAGAATTTGTGACCTTGTGAACATCAGCCTCAGGGATGGTTATCCTTAGCTGATGGGCTCCTGCCCCCATTTCTAGTGGCGTGGGAAGAAGTTTTTCCAATTGGTCGTCTGCCACCATGGACTTTGATAGGTTGATGAAGATGTGATGTTTCCCACATTACTACCATAGAAATCTTGTTATTTTACCAAATTATAGACTCTAAGAGTCATAAGGACTCCTTATATGTGTATTATTCCTGATTACATGGGTAGTTCCCCCACAACAGCTATATGCCATCCTACCTCAATACAGATCTTCAGGGTAGGGAATGTCTTTAGAATGGGGTGATCCTCCGTACGAGTTGATAGTGTTTTAAGGAAGACCTATCAGTGGAATTAATCACCTTGGGATGTACCATGAAGGTTTCCAACTGTGACCATGAGGGGGATAGTCAACCCATATTTACCTATTAGTGGTTAGGGTTTTAATCCCAATCGACCAAAGATGTTCTCTTACATACTAGTTTTGAGGGAAGTTGGTGGTGCCTCAATGGTGGTTGGGGCCACTAGATCCATTCGAGAGGCATCTTATCAGGAAGCGTTTGTATTCTAAACCCAACATAGATGCTAGGTATTATTTATTGGGGCTGATAGGGTAGGGATAGGATCGAACATCTAATCATCCTGTAGATTCGGGTGATGTTGTCAGCATGGCTAAGCCAGAGCCCTTGTGGGAGACTTCTGGGTAGTGATCATGGAATGAGTGACCCATACATCCCCTACCCATAGAAATAATAGAGTGATATATCAGTAAATTCCATGGAGTATATCTTGAAATGGTTTACTATCATGATTGGGGGGGGGGGGGGTTCCCTTTGTGTAGTCCCAGAGGGTGACATCATCAGAAAGTTGATGATATTTCCAGGTCCTGAAGGGATATGTTCTTAGTAAAGATGACCCCTTCCTTCTTGTATCAATGAACTAGGTAATGGATAAACCTATATCAAATGAGTTCAAAGTAATATATAGGGATAGAGAACCATGTAAAAATGGAAGTGGTGGCTGTCATGTAAGGAGTACGGTTGTGAATGATTGTTAAAACACATGTTCTCCCTCCCCCATGCTTACTATTAGTGGGTCACCAATAATTTGGTGTAGCTTAAGTCCAATAGGATATATGATGAAAAATATTTGTATATGTTTCCCTAAGTCAATTCCCAATGTGATAAAATTTATTCATCATCCCCCAAGTGGAGAGAGGATCCATGTTGATGATGTATTATATTGAGGGTACCCAATGTTCTTCATTTTTCGTCATTTTTAGGAGAATAATTTCATGTTGAGTTCACCATTTGTTTTGGTGAAGTCAGACATAAAAAATTACTAGATCTAGTGATGTAAAAAACTAGTGATGTATAACACTACTCCTTTGCACGTGGATTAAGGAGAATAGATTCATGATAGGTACAAAATTTTGTTTTCTGATACTTTCTCCAGGGCATAAATATGGTGTTCTTTCCTTTCCTAGAGTGGATCAAATATTTGGACTATCAATGACCCTTCAAGTGTGGTTTCCCCAAATTCATACATTCCAAAGGTGGGAAGCCTCTACCATTATAGTTGATGATGTCAAATCCTTAATTAGAATGTGATGATGGGATATAAGTTCATCCTTCCATGGATTCCCCCTTAAAGTTTATTTCCTAGTTCAAGTCTTAATCATAGATTTTAAACATGTTTTTTAATGTAATTACTAATTCCATATTGAATCGGTAATAAGTTAATTATGGATATTTCTATTGTAATAGGGTAGGTACCTTCACTCAGTGCTAACAGTGACATTGTACATGTTTGGACATTAGTGGACATTAGGAGCATTGGACATCTATAAAGGTATTCATCTTTCATATTTAGAGAAACTCATGCATGAAGAATCTTAGATGTGGAATAAAAAGAATCCAATATTAATTATCAGGTGGCTTACACAAGGGGTCTAAGGAATTCAGATATCTTTTCCATAAGAATATCATGTTATTCAAGCGAGGTAATGATTCTTATGAATTAGGTGGGTGAAATTTTTTTAGTTATTATGGGAAAAAATCATTGGTTTGAACTCTTTGGGGATGTGGTTACAGGTCTAAAATACTGTAGGGACATGGTCACAAGATTAGATACTTTTGGTGACAGTGTATTATGATTAAATAATTATGTATATGTTTACTTTTTTGTACTAGGTAGCATGTGTATTAGTGTCACCTGAAGATTCTAAGGTCCATTAGGGACCCCAATGTTGGATGTTAAGAATTTGACTATGCCCCAAGGGGGATTATCACAATTTAGGGTTGTTTTCTACTACGGGGAAGACAAATTGGTTTGATATTATTTGGGATCAAACCTCAATGATGTGTCTTACATACTCTATTAGGAGATATGCATAAAATCCCATGTAGTTAATTTATGCATTTTAAGTTCGTCTAATAGGACCGGTCCATGTTGTTTAACATCATGTTATAAGGAATCTTGTTTTATTAAAGGAGTGATGAAAATGGACAGTGTGGTTGTTTTTTTATTGGATCTTCCTAGAGTATGTGAGATCATATCATTCTAATCATGTGGTATATCCTAGGTTTTTAGCATTGGGTAATACTACTATTTAACATCATTCACTAAAGAAATTTTTATGTAGTTTAATGGCATACAACTATGGACATTATCATGTAGTTTAACATCACATGACTAAGATGTTTTGGTGAAATTTATCTTTGTACTACTAGTATGTAAATCTATACAGTTTAATGTCTTACCGATCAAGAATGGATAGGGATTACATCAGGATTTTCCCAAAGGATGTTGGGATCATCTCATGCTTATCACATGAGAAACCCTATGTTTTTCACATAGTGTATGACTATAGTTTAACGACTCTAACTGGGGATGTTTTCATATAGATTAATGTTGTTAGACTATGGAAATTATCATTCATTTTAACATCATACATCTGAGAAGTTTTTGTGCAGTTTAACATCATATGACTAGGACATTAGACTATGTAGTTTAAAGTCTTACAACTAAGATGTGGATTAGGCTTACACTAGGAGCTTCCCATTACTAGCCTGAGTAAGAGCAGAGGAGGATATGACACTATCCCCCATAACAGGGAAAATTAAGTGGTTTCCCTTGATGATTTTACCACTTAGAATTACATTTCCATAAATGAGGTGCTTTTGGATAGAACAAAGAATAGAAACATCACGGTTTAAGTGACATGAGGGGGTCCTGATGTTAGGGTGACTATGTTTAAGTGAAATAGGTGATGATATTGTCTCGACTATGCTTAGAGAAAAGGACCTAGATACAATGGTTTATGAAACCAATTGTGAAGATGATCAGGGTATGAGTGAACCCACATTGGGTAGGAACAAGAAAAATGGGAACTACGCATTCGTGAGTCTTTGTCTATTTAAAGGAGGTATTACGTAGGGTCTTAGAGGTGATTTTTTTAAAGGAGACATGGTTCATGAATATGGGGATCTAAAGGTTGAGGGCATTATTAAATATTAATTCCCATCATGGGGATGGAATACTGGATCCCATGGGGGGAGTTTATTGAAAGATATAGGCCTCGAAGAACCCTATGGGCACTTAGTATATTCATATAGTGAAAATGGTGTGATCCTTAATGATGATAATCTACACCATGGTCTTATGTTCTAAGGTACTTATGGGAAGTTTTTTCAGAAAAAATGGATACCTGTAGGAATCCTTTTTTTTACCTAGGAACTTAAATGATGATGTTTCATGAATTCATAGCTTCTACTAGAATTAAAAAGGTCATGATCTCCTTAAATGAAGGATAAAGATGGTATTTAAAGGATACACAGTGGTTGGAACATATGTTGTGTGGAGGATTACTATCATTGAATCAAGTGTAATTTCATGATGCTTTGATGTCCTTTATTAATCCCTTCCCATTCATGAAGGATTCATCTTCCATAAATCTAGTCCCTTAGGTGGATTTTGAACAAGTTTCTCCCTATATTAACATCGAATAATCTATTTTCTCATAAAAGTTTCCCATAACATGTGTTTTTCATCATCAATAGTGGGTATATTTAAAGTTGTTTTTACATGTTACCACAATTCAAACATTTTTTCTCTTTTAAATTATGATATTTATTTAGGTTACATTTCTTATTGAAAAAATCATGGATGTTGGTGAAATATGTGAATTCATGTATTATGCTTTATCGATATATAAATCTAAACTAAAATAAAAAATTTATTGGAAAGTGCCATTGGTACTACGTGGGTTCCTATGAAATGTTATAGGATGGGTTATTATAACCCCCCCCAAACATGTGCCCTTCTAATCATGACAAGACTCTAACTATAGTTTATATTCAATATTTAATTATGGCTATTATATTACGACATTTATTCTATTTTAAGATGAAAATTTGGCCCGTGGAATATATATATATATATATATATGTATATATATAAATCTTGATATGGATTGGGATGTGATTACGAATATTATGATTATCTGTATACTAAATATGGAATTTTTTAGCACAAGGATCATAGCCTTCCCTGCATTGACCCATTAGCACCTACCCAAGACACATTAATTTACTAAAACTATTTTTATTAAATTAATATTTTATTAAATTGAAATTCATTTCTCCTACTTATTTACTCATTTTAAATCATGTATATACAATCCCATGTTATTTTCTTCTAAGAAATAAAAGTGGTAGTTTTTTATGTGCAATTTAAATGAGCACGTAATGGATTATATTAAAAAATATTTTCATAGATTATCTAAAGTATTACTACCAATAATATTCCACTCACACCCTATAAGGTAGTGGATTCAATGTACTTTTTTTAGTTGGGAATAGAGGTGGTGGAAACATGGAAGCTGATATTTTTTTACATTATGATGATCTATATAATTTTATTTTTTTGGTTATTTTTTGTTGGGTATTTTGATATCGCATATATACTCATCTAAATAGACTTACCATCATGTGGTATAATTTCATATTTTTATATCACGATTTTGTATATGGATTGATTGAATTTTTATTATTTTTGATAGTTATAGTTTATGTTTATTATAATCTTATTATATGTTCATGGTTTTGGGTTTTTATGTTTTGTTTGGTTATGTTAAAATTTTATACCATATTACTATGCATACATGAACCACCAACTTATAAGAAGGCCATGTCGTGTTTCATGTTTGAACCCTCTTGTTACTGATGTTTATTTATCATATAAAATCAATTATGATAGAGCAATTTGATACCCATACACTACTATCTATAATTTTATGACTAGGTTTGCACTTTGTTCCATATAAAGGATCGAATCTGGTCCTGAGAAGAGGTATCTAGAGTTAGTTCATTATGAAATGTTCTTAGGTGAAAAATAAATGTGCCTGAGATATAGACCATGAAACCAATTCTATAATTTTTATTAATCATTTTCTAGTTGGTGTTGGGTCTGGGGGACCATGCATCCAAAACATAGATCTTAAAAAATGATTCATTTTTGTTGTGATTTTATCTTTAATGGATTTTAATGCATTCTTCTATTTTCTATGGAATGTATAAAACATATTGATATTAATTATTAGATTATAATTTAATTTCATTATATCAATGAGGTTTTATTTTATTATTAAATTTATTATATCCCCATATGTCCCATATGAGTACTCATGAACCCTTAGGAGGGAGAAACAGATAACATAATGCAAGTGAGTCCATCATTTTATTGAGTCTAATTGAGATGTTTGTTCATTCCAGCCAGTAAATGGAAGCTAAATCCCAATATGGTATATCCCAATTCATAAACTAAGCTCAAGAGACCTATTGACATAATATTATTTATTTTTACGAAGTAATTATCATTTAAATGATGAGTATTGGTTAAATAAAACTGAAATAATTTTTGAGTTCATGGAAACTCATGAATTCTATAAAGTGAAGTATCCAACCATTTGATTTAAGGACCCTACTAAAAGTGGTGGAAGTATATTATACATGAAAATATTAATTTTTTTTGAAGAAGGAAAGATAATATTAATGACAAATATCAGTAGTGGTATATAAGCAAATCCAAGAAGGGAAATTATCCAGCCATAGTTGGTTGACAGCGAAGGGGCCTAAGGCTGCCAGCTGATGGGCCGCATTGTTTCCTTCCCTTTTGGTAAATGAAAAGGTGCAGCAAGAGAAGCCTTGGTGCAGCGAGTAGATTCTCCTGACGATAAAGCCAAAGGCCTGGAGTCCGGCATCACTGTGGTTAATAGAATTGATAATAGAAAGGTAGTCAGACTCAATGACGATATCAGGCCATCCACGTTCCATAGCAAGCATCATCCCTGCCAGTATGGCATAGGCCTCAGCAACTACAGGTTCCTAGAAGGCATGATGTGGTTCACAAGTTTCTGAAATGATCTTCCCCAAATGATTTCGAGCCAGGAGGCCGAGAGCAACATGCCCATCCTTGGAGAGAGAAGCATCCACTTTAAGCTTAAGACTCCCTTCCTTGGGGGGGGGGGTCCAATAAGGGGAACAAGATGGGGAAATTCATGGAATAAAGTGTCCTTTTCGGTCCTTCCAGCCCTCAATCCCTGAAGTGGATCGTTCAATCTAGAACTCGGGAGGATGATGAACATGGTGGAAAACCGAATCATTATGCCGAACCCAAATGATCTAGTCCAGGGTTCAATGAGAGATTTCATTAGACAATGAAAGAGTGGAACACCAGCACATCAGAACATCGGGGAGGTCAGAGGCAAAGTCCAGTGAAGCATCCAAAGCTGAGCCCCATTAATTCCAAATTTCTTTGGCTCCCTAGCAGTGAATGATGGAGTGACAATGAGTTTCCGGAATATTCGGGCAGAAAGGACAGGATTCAGCACTTCCCATATGTTAGTAAACAAGGAGGATCATGGTAGGGAGGGTGCCCGTGCACACCTGCCACCAAAATTGGCGTATTTTGGGGGGGGGGGACATTGATCTTCCAAAGCACTTTCCATGGTCCCTCATCACGGTCACGAGAGTGAATTCCAAGAGCCAGTCTGTACCCGGATCTCACAATGTACTCGCCTAAAGTATCATTAGTCCAAAAAAGATGGTCAGGGCCTACATTAGGGACCAATGGGATGCTCAGAATAATTATTTGGTCTCTTTCATTAAACCATTCCTAGATCATTTCCACACACCATCCCGAGCCCTAGTCTGAAAAGAGGCAGTTGACCGAGGCGTCTTCAAGACCTGGTTAGGCGAGAGATATGGCCGACACACCATCCTTATCGATATGCCAGGGATCAGTCCTGATGGTGACAGATGAGCCATTTCCAATCCTCCAACCGAGTCCTTTTTCCAGGAGATTTCGGGCCCCCCAAATACTTCTCCAGAGGAAGCTAGGCCGGGGGCCAAGGAAGGAGCCATGGAAGTCCGTGTGGGGAAAGTACATGGCATGGAGTACTCGCACACATAAAGATGATGGACAGTTAAGAAGGTGTCATCCTTGCTTGGCCAATAGTGCGTGATTGAACAGAAGAAGATTCCGGAATCCCATCCCTCCCTCCGACTTGGGATTGCAGAGTTTCTCCCAGGCCAACCAGTTGGGTCGATTTGTTCCAACATTTTCCACCCACCATAAGTTGGCTGTATGTGAATGAATCAAGTTGACGGTGGTCGCCAGGAGCTTAAAAATCGACATAAAATAGCTTGGTATAGACTGAATGAAAGCTTTAATGAGGGGTCCTTTTCCATATTTGGAGATACTTTTTGTGGTCTAGCCTTGATTTTTTTTTTCAGTCCTATCCACTAGAGCTGCAAAGATTTCTTTTTTGGACTGACCAATCACCGTAGGGAGTACGAGATACTTCTGGTGTTTATCGACCAAATGGATGCCTACAGAAGCACAAAGCTCATCTCTCTTGGCCAGAGGCACCCCTGCGCAAAATGAGATTTCCGATTTGCCGTGATTTACAGACTATCCAGACGCTCGCTCATATTACTGGATTACTTGGCTTATCACCTGACATTCATTAACAGTGGATCTGGAGAAAAAGAGGTAGTCTTTAGTGAAGAAGAGATGTGACACTTGTGGGCTCTCATGACAGACCTTTGCACCATGAATAGAATTAGAGGATACAACCCTGGAGATAAGGTTAGAGAAAATTTCATCCACCCAAATGAAGAGAAAATGGGAGAGAGTATCTCCCTAGTGCAGGCCTCGGGTTGGGTTAAATCCTATGGTGAGCTCCCCATTGACTTTGATTCTGAAAGAGACTATCGAGATGTAGTGCGTGACAATTTCTGTCCATTTAGTGCAGAATCCCATTCTCAGCATCATAGCTCTAAAGAACTTCCATCCCACTTTATCATAGGCTTTGGTCATATCCAAATTCTAGGAAATGGTTCCTCTTTTCACAGTGGACTGCGTTTTCATAGAGTTGAAGACTTCATGGGCCACAATTGCATTATCAGTAATCAGCCGCTTGGCCACGAAGGCGCTCTATTTTTCGGTGACAATATCAAGAAGTCAAGGACGTAGCCGATTGACAAGGATTTTTGAGAAGATCTTATAAGAAACATTACAAAGGATAATAGGTCTAAAATCAGGGATCGCCTGAGGTTTCTTGATTTTGGGGATGAGGATGAGGACCGTTTCGTTGATGGCAGAAATGCTTGTATTCTTCGCCCAGATGTTTTTTTTATCATTTTGTAGATGTCGTGACCGATAATGTGCCAGTATTGTTTAAAAAATAGGCCGTGAAAAACATCCTGTCCTAGGGCCTTAGTGGGGTAGATATGCTTCAAGGCCATATGTATCTCATCATTCGTCACATCTTTTGTAAGCTGCCAATTAATCTCCTCAGTGATCACAGGTCTGATGCATTCTTCCACTTCAGCAGACATGAAAGGAGTCCCCATGGAGAAGTGGTTTTGGAAATAGCCTACCAAATCTTCATGAATGACGCAGGTGTCAGAGACTTAGCTTCCATTAGGTTGTGAAAGGATCATGATAGAGTTTTTTAGGCTCCTAATAGACGCTTTCAGGTGGAAATACATTGTATTAGTGGAACCCTCTTTAATTTGGATATCACGGTCCCGCATAGCCCAAAATCTTTCCTTAACATGAAGGGCCCCGTCCAGCTCTTTTTGAGTGCCACAAATCTTGGAGATATTTCCATTAAATAGGGGTTGCCTGATTAAGTTGTGAAACTTCTTTTCAAGGACATCACAATTCCTATCAGGTTGGTGGAATTTTTTTGTTGCTCCATGATCTCATACCGAAAGAAACCTATTGGAGATTGAGGCCAACATATTCATGGGAACTCTTCCAAATTGATCGGACTAACTCTTCGCATTCCCGGCCTTTTTCCCAGAAGCTCTCAAATCTTAAGGGTCTGCTGAGTTGTTGATTTCGTTCACCTTGTAAACAGTCAAGGGGAATTGGGTAGTGATCCGAATAGTTAAGGGCCATGTGGCCAACATGACACATATTAAATAGATTTATCCAATCCTTAGAACCCATAAATCTATCAAGACGCTCAGAGATGCGAGTACATTCAGTATTTCCACGGAACCAAGTAAAAGGATTACCTGTGAACCCTAGATCAACTGGGTTCACCTTAGTGACTACATCTTTGAAGTTAGACATCGAGGCTGGGTTTCGAAAGCTTTCGACTCTCTTTTACTTATGGAACATGATCTCATTGAAATCACCTATGAAAAGAATAGGGCTAGGTAAATCATGTTGTAGATTGAATAAAAGGTCCCATGACTTCCCCTTATCAGAATGGGATGGCCAGCCATAGAATCCCACAAAGGTCCAGGGTGGGTACAAGTCAGTTTGAATAGTCACAGCCATGTGGTGGATGGAGTAAGACAAAATTTTAACGTCAATATTGTCCTTAAAGATTTGACACAGGACCCCATAATGTCCTTTTCTAGGCATCGAAAAGTAGCCTTGGAAGCCACACTTCAGAGCAATACCATTGGTGTCCTTGTTTTCCGGTATGGTTTCAGACAGGAAAACCATATCGGGGCGACATTAAGCACAATTATGCTGAAGCATTCGAACCGTTCGTGGGTTTTCAAGCCCACGAAAGTTTCAGAATAACACAATCATTGCTCTAGGTAGGGCTAGTTCTCTCCCGCCGCTGCCTTTGGTTCCTCCATACTCATTTCACCACTTTTCATTTTCCATCTTTTGGTGGGATTCCTCCCCGATAGGCGTGTTTCAGTTTAACGTTTCTTGACCCTGGGGTAAGGGTCTTCCGCGTGACCATCACTTCCTCCACATTGCACCCTTTTTCAGGTGGGACGGGTGATTGGGCCCAGCATTAGAATTCCCATCATTACATGGGACTCCAGTGGTGTTTTATCAATTACAGACGATTGTGGATCCGGATCAGGATCTGGTGGCTCGAAGTGCATCTGCATTAGCGTTGAGCATTGACTTGGTGGTTATTTTTGCCTCGTCACCAACCTTGTGGATAATTGAGTTTTGTACTTTAAGTGGTTAGGATGAACTCCAGCTTCTCTCTGAGTGGGATAGTCAGCGTTGGAGAAATCTGGAGGTCCTAGCATAATGGCTTGTCCATGTGTAGGTTCCACCAGGCTGGTATGTGCCAACGTGAGACGATCATGGTCCTTTTTCTTCCATCTCAAGAATGAAAGCATATTTATTCATTTTTTCATGGAGGAAAGGGCTATATTGGAGGGTGATGTCACCTGATCCACTCCTGGGTTTTGTGGTACACGTTATTTCCTGGTGGCCAAGACGACCACAAAAAAAGTAGAAGAGTGGGAGTTTCTCTAATTCAAATGATATCCAGGTGTTGGCGTCTTCGATTTTCAGGGACATACCCCTCATCAGGGGCACTGAAAACTCAATTTTTTCCTTGATCCGAACCTCAGGTCCCCAGTTTATTGGGTCTAAGCCATCCCATTCAACAAAGTGGCCTAGACTATACCCAATCTCCCTCATTATGTGTTTCGTTCTAGCACGGAATGGGATTCCTTTAACTCGTTTCCAGAAGGGGGAGCGGGTTAAATTCACTCGCTGGATATCATCTCACCCTTTGAATTCTCCCATGAGGAGGAGTTGATTATCAAAGTACCATAGTCTTCTACGCAAGATTTTGTCCCTATCTCTCTTGTTAAAAAACTCAAAGACAATGTGATTAGCCCCTGCCTCTCGAATAGCCACTCCTGCATCAAGTTTCCAGATGGACTGAAGAGTGTTTTTGAGAGCCCCCCGATTAACCGAAATGTTTTCAATGACCTTTCCAACAACGAGCAGATACATGCATTGTTCCAAGAGAGGGTCTTCATTTCTATGTGCCTCGATCACCGCTTTTTCTTTGTCTATTAAGGACAGCCCCTTCCACTGCTTAACTAAGTCGGCTTCCATAGCGCAAGTCAAGGGATGAGTGCACAATCCTCCAAAAGGGACGACACCCTTGCAGATCCCAAACCACCCTGACATCAAAAGACCCCTTCCAATAAAAGGGTCTCTCGACCGGAACCTTTTCTCAGCCCCTTACGCGGTCCACCCACCTAAGACCGCCTCCCTAGCCTTTTCAATCAAAACAACCATAAAACTGGTCACGCCCAGGACCCGCATCGCGCGCCCCCCGTCTTCGCAGAGCTACTCCCCATGGTAGGCCTTCGCGGCTTCACCACGTCTCAGGTCTTCACGAACAAACAACACCTCGGAGCCTCGTGGTAAGAACGTCGCGGACTAGCCACCGTGCGATCTCGCGACTCCTCCGACCATCGCTACAGGTGTTTCGCGAATCAGCCTCTTCACGAACTCACATCGCGAACCAGAAACATCGTGCACTGAGTGACACAGCCCATCGCGGTAGGTGCTTTGCGAAGCAATCACAACGCGAACACTCAAACACCGCGAACCTTCACAGTCGGTGCTTCACGAATCAAATTCTTCGTGAATCGACCACTTCATGGCAGGTGCTTCGCGAATCCTCTTCTTTGCGAGCAGAAAAACTCGGGGAAAATTTTCAAGGTCCTCCTCTTCATGAGCACTCATAGTTGGGAAACCAATTCGGAGTGTGATGCACGGATCAAACCCCAAATCGGTGTAAACATCGCACCAGTGTGCAATTGAAACTCGCCCCCAATCCATCCCCTGTATCGTGAAGAACAAATGATGGCCAAAAGAGAGAGCGAAGCCACGAACAGATCTGACACCGATGGGGAGGACGGCGTCAGGAAATATTGCAAAGTCCCCTGGAAGACCAAAACTGTGCCTGAAGGCGAAAACGAATAGGGAAAGAAGTCTGACTCTCTTCGAGGCCCGAGGGGTGGCTCTGAGAACAGGCAGAGACTCCCAGAGGAAGACAGAAGCAGATACTTCACCACGGAGGGTTGAGGAGGGGCGCAGAAGATGGGTAACAAAACGAGGCACAAAAATGCCACAGATCCACCGCTCCAACGCGAGCGTAGAAGAGGAAAACACATCGCCGCAGAACCAAAACTCTGAAGAAAAAGATGCTGGCCCTAGGAAAACCCTAGGACAGAAAACTCTCAGCCACAACGAGAGACTTACATGAAAATATTAATGATAACTCATATTGGAATGATTTTAATATCATGTTTACTTTGAATTTTTACCCTTATATGATATAATTGAAAAAATTGAGTTTTTATGTGTCTATAATGGTAGTGAGATAGTAATGGAGTATTCTAAAATAATCCACAGGCTCATTCATTTTCACCAGAGATGACGTCGAATGATGTGTTTAAGTCTCAATGGTCTAAAATTGGTACCCACCCAGATATCTGGTATATGGTATTTCTATTTAAACTATAAACCATTGGTGAGGTAGTTGATAAGGAATAATTAAAAATTTCTAAGCTGTATTGATAAAAATTGGTTGATATTGTTTCTATTTTCCAAGAACTAATTAAGGAGGTTTCCTTGCGAAGGAGATGGTATGGATGTGTTCTTACTGTGAGATGAAAGTTGTTAAAGGAATATAACCTAATCATCCTGGTCAACACTAATGGGGAATTAGTCTCCTATATTTTATCATTGTTGCATGTCGGGGCATTCTAAGCCCTCATGTAAAGAGTCTCCTACAAATTTTAACACATGTAGATAAATGGTACATATTTAAATATTTTTTATAATAAAACCTCTTTAATAAGTGGTCTGGATTTCTCATCTCCTAAGTGATATCGATTGAAATATGAAAATATGAATCTAGCAAGGTCTCATAGTTAAGAACATAGAGGTTAAGTCAGTTCTTCACACAAGCAGAGATAATTGGTAAGAGAGCCATAATTTGGAGAGATTACACAAACACAACCTGAATCTAGGTAGTTATATATTTTAGTGTAATCCCCTATGGAGATTGAATCTAATCTTAGAAAAATGCATGGTGATTTATTTTTTACATTATCAATAACAATTGATTTACTTTATAAGGGTTACCACCAATCATTTATATCTAGACATGTCATGGAATAAATAAATACTCAATATAAACCAATTTCGTAAGTGATGGATTTATTAATGCTTCTAAAAAAAGAATAAAGTTCATGAATTTCATTTTTCTTGTTTCGTTATCTTCATATGTAATGTAGAGTTATAGTGGCACTTAATTGTCCTTGAAAATATCTTTTTGATAACATTATTGAGATGGATTGGATTGTTTCATTCAGAGGTCACATTAATTATTAACATCATAGGTTAGTATCAATATATCTTAATGGGAATTATCACATATTTAAATGACAATGGAATCATGATTTTGTTGATATAATAATCATCTACCAGAATTTAGATATTTTTCATTCCATGTATCTTCTATCTTCTTAGAATATAGTGAATATGATCTAAATAATGAGATTAATCATTTATTTGGGGACTTACCTGAAGTGTTTATAGTGTTTTAATCATAGTATAGACTCTTATTATTTAGAAGAAGTAATTATAATTCCCAAACAAAAACATAAAAAATAAATGAAAAACGTAATAATAAAATAATAAAATAAAAATACCATATTAATAAGGTTTGGAATGGATAGATTCAACTTGAATTTATGAATTCAAGTATTCTTCTATATCCATCAATAATGATAATGACTAATTTTTTGGTGGGATCCCCTATTTAACATAGTGATTCTATTCACTCCCAAAAGGAAAAGGAAGAGTGGATGAGTGAAACACTATAAAACATCATGGTTGATGAAAACTAGAGATCTTTCTTGGATGAGGAAATCTAAAATACTCTAATCACCACCTTATATTTCTTATAATGGAATAAATCCTAACTCCCCTTCTAATTTTTAATTATAGCAACAAAGTTATTTAATATCCTCTAAGGAAGTTGTGTTTATAACATACTATTTAGAAAAAATAAGTATCCTTCTAAGGTCCATTGGAGCATCAAATAGGCTCAAAAAATGGATTAATTCCCAAACCACTATGGGAGTGGCATTAATGAGCCTCTAAATTAGTTTTTAGTTGAAAAATAAGGTGCTTAAATGAAGTTTGAATGTGTCCTTACTAATTTACATAATATTATAGACTTTGGAAACCTATTATATAAATCTTAATCTCAAATATCATTTGATATGTGATATTTCCTAATTTTTATGTATTAATTAATTAATTAAATCATTATTTATACCATAATGTGAAAATAAAAATTCAATAAAATAAATTCTATTTAATTAAATATTTCAAATGTGAAAAACAACATTTTTAATTATTTTTATAATAAATATAAACACATTAAAACATGAACTAATAAAATTAGACCAATAATATTAAATAACAATATCTTATTTGTGACCCCGAGAGAGGTTCCCTAGAACCCCACTCCTGGATAAGGTTCTAAAAACAAAATCTTTATAGCTGGCTTCGATACCATGTTAGATGACCCACACTAAACATACACATATTCAAATAATTTAAACAATACATTTCACAATAATCACACATTTCTATAAAACAAAGGTTTATAGTCTTTGGATACTAGATATATGTAATAAAATTATTTATAAATAATCATTAATATCACCCACAAACATTCTTATGAAATTATACCCTTCTATAATTATCATACTTAATACATTTCCTTATATCAAGGGGAATGGAAACATAAGAAAGGGTGAACTCAAATGCTCAGTATGATTAAAGATGATAGATAACAATTAAATATCATATGTTAGATTAATATAATCATAGTGATACAAAAACATGATAACAACTTATGATATTCATACCAAACCAATCATAAATTATAAATCATGATTCATGGAATAAAGCTTGTTCATAACAAAATACATGAGTCATTTTTGTAAAGAATCATCAATAATCAATCATGAGATTTGAGAACATATCATATTCACAATAAATTCTTTTTTGGAATACACATATGTATAGAAGATAATTTTATTAGTTAATGCTAAATGAAAATATCATTATAGTGGATAGAGTCCCATAGTAGATTAGGTTCACTCATCATTCCCTTAAATAAAATAGACATAGTCCCATTGAGGATTGGATTCACTTTACATTCCTTTTAATATTACATGAGATGTCAATAAATGCATAATTAATTAGAGGGATATATAATTATGGTCCTTCTCATCACATAATTAAAACTATACATATTCTTGCCAAAAGATCTTAAAAACATTCATACATTAACTTCACTTAGTTAACCCATGAAAATGATATGGGTTTTATAAAAAAATTCATATAACAATTTATACACTATCTAAATAAATTATTTTTGTGGTATCATAACAACATATCCCATAATGAATATCAATGACTGTTGGCATAGACGAAAAAATACCCTTTTAGATTTTTTGATAAATCAATTTAAAAAAGAAAAATAAATATACCTTTTTATTTTTTTAAAATTAAAATCATTTAGAAACCATTTTCAAACATGTGAAGGATGTGTCATAAAGAAAAATTATCATAATGCATTTATAACTTGTTTTTTTTGGAAAATGTTAAAAGGGCTTATTTTGTCAAAATTACAAGTAAATAAAATGATAAAATATTTTTTTGATGCTTTTTAACAGAATTGAAAACAGTATAAAAATAACTTAATCATCTATTTAAGAATGGATAAGGACATTTTTACAATTAATATTGATATATATTAATAATATTACCTACAAAAAAAGAAGATATGGGGTTATTTTCACTTATAAACATTACATCAAGTGGATTATTGACCCATAAAAATGAAATTGAGAGACAATATATATATCCTATATAATAACTAGAAGAAAGGAAAATGTTTTTGGTTTTAGAGATAAAATTCACAATGTATTCCCACATATGTAAATTAATTCATAACAAACTCAATTTCATAATGAGATTGAGAATAAACCCTTACAACTTTTGTAACCCTTGAAACAAAAGTACATAAAATATAATACATTTGATGGTTATTTAATCCCTTTTATACTCATTGAATGTATGATAAAAATAAATAAATGTGTGGTATATGTGCCTCAAATATTTTTTTGATATTGAATAAGTCTCAAAGAAAAAAAATTGAGATAATAAACCCTTGAACGTATATTCCAATTTAGTCAAACATTCTCTATCCTCATTGATAATTTGAACTCTATCTTGAAGTAATTATTGGAAATGGAGAAAATTGGAAAACATATTTTGACTAGAGTTTTAAGAATGTGGAATATAATTTTAGGGGACGTAATATGTGTAGTGTTTAAATGTAAGTTCTAATATTTAGAGAGACTTTGAAGGGGTGGTGGATGATACTTTTTAAACGTGGATGTAATGCAATTTTTTAAATATAATATCTTAATCTAAAAGGAACACATGTTTCACCTGAAAAATAGATTATAAAGTGAATAATAATTGATATTAAACATGTTTAGGCTATTCTACAACTCAACCACTCATTTTATGTCATTTTTAACATGTTTTAAGTCGTTTACCTTTTTATTTTACACTTTTACAATTTTGGGTTTCTAATGTGGTAATTCATTTTTTTCTAGGTAGTTTAGTTATTATTCATAAAATTAAAATGGATATAGTTAAATAATTTTATACTATTTATTAGAAATATGTAATCCATTCTATCAAATAAAATTTCTATGGATGGGAAAAATTAATTTTAATTTAGGACACCAAACATGTAAAAACCATTTTTAGAAAAAGTGATCTTTTAAGAAATCAAAATATTTTTAACAAAAAATTATGAATTTTGATGAATTTATTGAAATTATATGGTTGATTATTAACCAAATAATTTTTTATTTGTATTTTAAAGAAGAAAACCCAATTCCACTTTTTGGATACTTAATTAAACGAAATAGACCAAAAATAGTTTTTATTGAAAAAAACTATTACTTATCTTTGAAAATGTCCATCCTAGATGTTTTAAATTTCTTTATTTAAATGAAAAATTTAAAATAATTTTTTGGGAATGAAATTTTTTTATGGATTTCTAAGTCAAATAAAGTTTATGATAATGTTATAAAAGCCACTCTATACGAATAATCTACATTTGTCACTATTCACATAAAATTCAACAATTTCAAAGAATCCTAAAAATTTAAGATAACGTAATTTTGAAATGATAAATTCAAAAATTAGGTTCATTTAATAAAATTTACATTATAAAATATATCAATTTACCTTTTAAATGAAAATAAAAAATATAAGAAAAAACTAGTTTTATAAAGAAATAAACTTTTAATCTTTAAATGTTCTTAATATTATTTCATATAAATTTTTTATTAAATTACTACAAATATATTAGTTTTAAACATATAATGTTATTATAATAATATTTTAATAATTGACAAGTATTTTTAGGGTTATTAATTCTAGGTGCACCTGTGCATGAGCCTACATCCAGTTATTTTTATCTAGACATGGATTTCAGTGTAATAAAAACCACAGAATCTCTACATTACCAAAATTTAAGATATTATCTTTTACTAATATATATTTAAATAATTTTTTTAATGTTGTGACCTCATAATCCTAGAGCTGGTGTATTATATTATTACACAGAGAAGATTACAAGGAATAAAATCTTGAATAACCAATCAGTTTAGCAGTTTTGGAAAAATAGATTACATATATGATGGAAACAATACAATGGGAAATAAAAAATAAAAACATGACATATAATTAAATAAAATAAACAGAATCCTTTAAAATAATTCAAATTATTCATCTTTATAACATGGTAAAATGAAATATGATAAGAGTGAGCTCAAATTCTTAGTATGGGTTTGTAAAGTGGAATCAATAATGGATTAATGAGAATAAATGAACATGGTAGGGTAAATAACTAATAAAACAATACATTTAATTAACTAGATAATGAACAATCAATATGTAATGGTAATAAATTTAAAACATTTCCCACTAAATTAATAAATTGAGAATTAAATGAATCCACTGATTTTATCTTACGAAGACCTCATGGATAATAACAATGATGACTGAAATATCTGTGAAGGAAATGCTTAATTATTCAACATAATGTCTAAGGAACATGAGAAACTATACTGCCATGATCCATCATCCAAATAGTTTAAAAATACAAGAAAAATACTATTTAATTTGAACTTAATTTTCTCATGGGAACCTGTCGATGCATCAAGGGGGTACATAAAGTTTGAGCCCCACCCATCACGGTATGTCCAAATCATTATTTATATCGAGTAATAAATAAATAAAAAATAAACCAAATCATAAAATATAAATATTTAATAAATAATACATATTTATCAATAATTCCTCAATGGATGATAAGTAATAACAAGGGTTGTTGATGTTGATGAATAGAAATACCCTTGAAATATCATTAAAATATTCTTGAGGAAAATAATCTTTAAAGATTCCAAAGTGTCCCATTCCACTTTGAAACATTTGAATCATACCTCCATAGAGGAATAATATTCAATGAAACTTATACCATCATGAGAATAAATATATTAATGATCTACCATTTCAATGTGAATTATATACACCATCAAATATGAATTGTTGCATAGCAACAAATAAGTATCAATAGAATGTAAATTGAGACGAAATCCATTACCTTGATTCAAACTTGTTCTTGTGTGTATTTATATTCATGAATACTAAACTTATGTTAATTATTTACATTCTTCATATCTTTTCAATTTTTATCATTACTTTTATTTCACTTATTATCATTTTGTATACAATTACTGAAATAATTAACTTTACATCAAGTATTTTGACCAAATTCTATTTATGGGTCCAAAACATCTTTGGTAGGTTAAATATGGTAACTGGGTCATTATATAAAATCTAGAGAATAATAATCATGAAATAATTATCATATTTATACATCAATTAGACTTTTAAATCCAATCATTAAATATGGTTATGAAAACTGAACCAACATTTCAATAATAGAGATAGTAGGGCTTACATACGCATGAGTAACATTCCTATTGTTTTAATGATCATTATGGAAAGAAGTTAAGTAGCATTAATATTTTTAGAACAATAATTATATCTTAAATAACAGATTATTTAATCATATAATCTTATATATATAATTCTTGTGATATAAATGGAATCAAATCATGTCTTGGATGTGGTAGTCCACACGTCAACGACTTATGTTGTCACTTTTTAGAGTATAGAAAGGGTAATAAATAATATGATATATTATGTTTATAGAATGGTAATTATGTAATTAATATCATATAGATGTTTCGTGTCATGTACTTTTAACTAAAATCATACTTTATACATTCCATGTATTGTGTTAACGAATCACATCACTTTTAGGAGGTGGTAGTCCGCAATTCCACAAACAATGTTATCATATTTATACCAAACGTAAAGAAAAAAAGTGTTGTTCTATAAAAAAATTAAATAAGAATAAATATATTATAAATATAATATATATCATATATAAATATGTTGTCTATCATAATACCCAACCAGGATAGGTGGTCATGGAAAAATGAACAACCCTTGTTTCGTGAGGTGGTAGTTTACCGTACACATAAACTGTATATTCATTACCCATTATATGGAAGTGTGTGTATGTGTAGGTAGAACCATTCAAATTTAAACATCTAAATATAGTTACTATAGTGTTGTGTTTTATATAATCATGTAATAAAGATATTTTAGGGGGTGGATAATTGAAATAAAACTAAAGTGTTTAAGGAATGACATTACCTCTTCTTTAGGAAACTCCGTTTGGTTTGCACAAAATGGATTCCTTGGATGGATTTATTCCAAAATTGATGGTTATAGGATGATTAGGGGGATTTATATGAGATATTTTTTCAGATATTGGTCAATAAAAAGTGGCTTCAGAGGTGTAAGGAAGTGGGAGGGTAGGGTGCCTTTTTAAAGTGGAGGAGTGGTACTCTTGTAAATTTTTGGAAGTGGAATTACACCCACATTGCTCCCATATAAAGTGGATCCAATAATACAAAAATTATATAAAATGGAGTATATAGTAGAAATATAGAAATAAAATGGACTTTGGAAAAGTTTCTAGGTCATTTTTGCCCTTAATTGTATGGTTTAGTCAATCATTATGCTGTATTTCACCTTAATCGTTGTAATGGTAGTTTTAATTAACTTCACTAATATTTTTGGTAAAAAGATAAGTTGAACTTATTATAAATTATAAATTATTATTTTTCCAAATATAGAATCTATTTTTTTAAATTTCAATAACATAAGTGGTACAAATTAATTTAAATTAAATTCTGTAGACGGGACGACAATGCATGTTTGTAAAGTAAAAATGTTCAAAAAAATTCAACATTTTCATATCTAATTTCAATGTGAAATTTATTCTAATGAAATAAATTAGATTACGTGATATATAATTGATATAATTTTACTTTAATTCAAATTTAAATTATATTTTAACACTATTAATAAATTATAATAGAAATAAGTTTTGTATTAAAATTCATCCTTTTCACTATTCATTAAAAAATGAAACTTTATAGAAAATACAAAATTTTATCCCTAAGATAATTTTTATGTTATGATTTAAAAGATTAATTGTTACGACATGGAAATTTCAAGGAAAGTTTTTTCTTAATTTTCTTTGGAATTTTACAAGAACGCAGTTTCTGACGGCGCCTGATTCCGAGGCCCAGTGTGCCCGGAATTAATTTCCGAAGTTTAGCTCGGGTACATTCAGTGAACGAACGAGGGGGTTTTTCTAAATTTTGAACCGTTGATCGAAATCGAATTCTGACTGCACCAATGGAATTTCAGTGCCGATATTTACTTAGAAACACCTTTTCCGGAGTTGCGTTTGCTCAGGTGTAGTTTTTAATTTTTGGGGTTAAGTTAAGAAATAAAATAAAGTGGTGCGATAACTTTATTTTATTTCACTTAAAGCCACTTAAAAGACACTTATGCTAAGTTAAGCAGATAGGGTGGAACCCAAAATATCCTACCCACTTGGTAGGATATTTGTGAGGTGGGGCCCACACGATCCCCACCGTTTCTTTCCTTCTAAGTAACGCACCCGCGGAAACCCTCTTTAATGAAAGTCAACTGTGCGTTTTTCTGGTTAAGAAACGCCTCATTAAATTGGGCAGTTAAATCGTTACAATTAATTCATTGAATTAATTGTTCGTTTCTTTTATTTTGAAATTCAAACCTATCATGTGCGTTAATAAAATAAGATAACTCTTATTTTATTTCTGTTGGAACTTGTGGTGTGGAGAGGATTTGAAGGAACACGTTCTTCTTCGACGAAGAACGCGAAGGACGTGAAGAACGCAAAGAACGCTCCGACCTCCGACGAAGAGCGCCAAACCCTCGGAGATCGATGACGTGACGCCGTGTACCGCGACGTCAATGACGTTTCTTCCGCGACGATCCTTCTCTTCCGTGACGATCCTCTTCTTCCGCGACGGTTAATTCCGTGACGAACTCACGTTTGACGACAACGCTTGAGGTAGGGAATTATGTTTGAGAATGATTTTATTCCCTCGTTTCTTTCATTCTAAAGAAAAAAATGAAACACGGATCAACTTATTATCTAGTTGATCTGCACACGTTTTCCTTGCGGGTTGGGAATTTTGGTTGCGGGAAGTTTTGGGGGCTTATTTTTATTATTGATCGTGATCTCATCTATTGCCTTTCTTGGTTTCATTTTGGGCCGCCTGTTATCATACTAATGGGGGAAGGTGGGACCACATGAACATGGCCGACCCTCCTTCCCCCTTGTTGTTTGAGTTTGTTGCGGCACGTGAAAGGCAGCGCGGTGCCACTGCACCGCGCCGAAACGAGAAGAACTAATGCGGCGAAGAAGTGCAGCGCCGTCGTGCCGTGCCGTTGGGGCCGAAGGAAACCGCGGGTGGAGTCGGGGCTGAGGAGGCGATTTGAAGACCCCGCATTTTGTTGTCGAAGTGTGGATCGACGGACGATGGTGAGGCATGACGCGAAGGCGTTTTGAAGGATTTTCAGCGAAGGTCGGGTCCCGGGATGATCTCTGACGAAGACCGTAGGCGAATCGGACCACCGGAGCGTGTCCGGTGGTCCGTGGAAGCCCCCGCCGGCGCGGTGGCACCGACGGTCGGGGGCAGCGGCGCCTGGCACGCCGCCGGAAGAATCCGCCGAGGCTGAAGCCGCGGTGGCGAGCGAGGGTCCCGAGGCCGCGTGGGACCGGGGAACGCGGAACGCGGCAGCACGCCGCGTCCGGTGACACAAAGCGGCCCCCAACGCGAGGGGACCGCGACTCCTTGGGCACGACCGCTCACCCAGCGCCGAGGCACCCAAGCCGGCTGGGCCGGGCCGTGCCCACCCGGGTCGGAACCGGACCCGGGTCGGGTCGACCCGGGGGGTGGGGGGGTGGGGCCGGGTCGGTCCGGGCCCAGACCCCCCGTTTTCGGACCCCTCACGGTTTTTCACTCAAATCATGAGCTGTAGACCTATGATCGATGCACCATTAGCGGCGATGCGACCCTTGGATCGAGACAGTCGTTTCGGTATATTACACTCAAGGTTTCAGAATACCTTTGGTTCGGCCGGGTTGGTTCGGATACGAAACCAATCGGGCCCTCGGAGCGGAAACGCTTATATCTTGAGCTTTGGACGTCCGATTGACGTGCCGTCAACTTTGATGGATTTCTCTATGTGAGACGGATCTTTTAGATTACTCCTCTCGAGGTTTGGATGCCGTTGGAGTGCGGTCGGGTTGGTTCGCTCACGAAACCAACTGGGCCTCTGGAACAAAAAATCCAATAACTCACAGACCGGGCTTCCGATTGACGTTCCGTCTGTCTCGTTGATTTCATCTTGATGAGACGGAACTTTTGGAATACTTCGCCCGAGTTTTGGTTTCTGTTGGATAGTGGCCGGGTTGGATTGTACCCGAAATCCAACCGGGCCCCTGGAACGGAAAAGCTGATATCTTTCAGATCGGACGTCCATTTGACGAACCGTCAGCGGCGTTGGTGATCACGTTGAGAAACGGTCCCTTTGAGTTTACCCTATGAGAGTTGGGGTATAGTTGAGATACGACCGGGTTGGTTCGCACACGAAACCAACCGGGCCCCTGGGATGAAAGGGCTAGTAACTCACAGACCGAGCATTCGATTTACGCGTCGTCTGTTGTGTTGAGACCCCTATGACGAGGCGGTCCTTTGGGATACTTCTTCATGGGACTTTGAGATACTTGGAGTATCGATCTGCAGCTCGTGGAGCAGACCCTCTCAGAGACGAGCGTGTGGAGTACGGAGACCGTGTAGCCGACTGAGACCTGACGACTGCTTGACCGACTCGACTAGGAGTGATTCGACTAGCCCAGTGGGAAGAGCACTACATTGTGAGGTGCAGACCCATGGCGGATGGAGCACTACCTGTGTGACAGTGCAGACCTGCGATACTCGTCCGGAGAGTACCTCTGCAGGCTACTAGGGGGTGTGCACTACTGTGTTTGGGTGGCATACCCCGGAGAGAAGCACAACTGTGTTTGGGTGGCTGGCCCGCGGTACTCAACAGGAGGAGTACCTCAGCAGTCTTAGGTTAGTGAGCAGTACCTCGGAGTTGTGACAGGACCACTGTACACTTCAGAGACGGATCTCTTCAGCAGTTATCGTTTCGATAATAAAAATCCTTGTTTGAGCTGAGTCTATGACCTTTGTGTTTTCTCATGATTTAGATGGGTTACTTGATAACTTAGGTATATGTATGGGCATATACCTGGGTAGTGGTTATCCATTGATTTCACAATCCTTGTGTTTCCCCATGATTGAGATGGGTTACTTGATAACATAGGTATATGTATGGGCATATACCTAAGTAGAGGTTATCTATTGAGATCTTCTTTATGGTTATCCTTGATGGTTTTAGTGAGACCTTGAGGGTATCGGGGTCCCTATTGAGTATCGTTATACTCACCCCGCACGGGCTATGACCGCACCTCATTGTGTTGGTTGCAGACGACAGGCAGTGCTGACAGAGGCCGAGTGTTTGAGGACTAGACGGTACCCGGAGGTGGACTACATGACGAGTCAGTACCCGGAGGTGGACTACACGACGAGTCAGTATCTGGAGGTGGACTTCACAGTGAGTCGACACTCAGAGGAGGTTGACAGGCGAGAGCGTTGTGGAGGCTATCTGTACATAACCTTCAGGTAGGATCCGTGGTGGACGATCCAGGAGCTGCACCGTCTGTACCTACCCTTCATGTAGGATCTGAGGAGGACGACCCAGGAGCCGCTTCCGTCCTTCCAGCTGTTGTCTTTTTCTGTTGTACTTTGTTTAGCTGTAGTTGTACTTTCATTTGGGTTTGTATTCTAGCCCATTTACCTTTCATCACTTCTCTTTGCACTTAGTTTTTTACTTCCGCTTGTACTCTGTGGTGTTTTGTTTACTTTTATAAAGGCAATGCCTTCCCAGTTATCGGGATTTACGCCTTTGGTGCTAGTCGCCAGCCCCTGGACTATGGAAGTCGGGCTTGGGGTAGTCACGACACGGGCCCCGAGGATGGGTCGTGACATTAATTTTATCATGAAATATTAAATTTATAATATAGTAAAAAAATTTATTTAAAATAGGTTCCTCGTCAAAGGGTGGTAAAACTTTCTTTACAAAAATATAGGTTTTTATGCATAATATTGGGTTTGTTGTTGTCCTATGTCTATCAAATATATTGTATGAATATAAAAAATATTTTATTAGATATATTATATATAAATTTAATATATAAATTTTATAAGAGTGTTACAATTTAATTTACTTTTCCAAATGTGACTAAATAGTGTTTTGTTTAAACAAGGTGATGTGTGCATTGAAAACTAACTTAGCATTGCATGTTTTGCAAGCTATCAAGAAAATGAAATTTATTATAAATGGAAAATATGGTAAAGTATTGGGGTTCTACATTCTTTCCTCCTATAAAAATTGAATCCTTGAAATTTTAGGGGTATTACCTTCAAAAATATGTGGGTATTTCTCCTTAATAGAATCCTCTAGTTCCCAAGTTTCTTCTTCCATTTTATGATTTCTCGAGAGAACCTTTACCAGATGAGTCATCCAATTCCTCAATAATTTCTCTTTGGTAACAAGAATCTATATTTGTTCTTCACAATATAAAAGTTCAGGTTCCAACTCTATCTCATCAAATACGAGAACATGTGTTGGGTCTGGCACATACTTCCTTTAAAGTTATATTTGGAACATGTTGTGTACCTTTAGGATATTTGGTATAATTTCCAAACGATAAGAAAGAAATCCAACCATTTTAATAATTTAAATGGGTTCTATGTACCTTGTAATTAGTTTCCATTTATTATCGAACCTGATAGCTCCCTTCCATGGAGATATTTTCATGAAAACATGATCTTCTACTTCTAATTATAAATCATTCCTCCAATTATAGACAAAACTATTTTTCCTAATTTGATCTTATTTAATAGGAGCTTGAATATCCTATAACATTTTCATCGTATCTTGAAAAAGTTCTCAGCCTATGATTTTCCTTTCTCCAACTTCATCCCAAAAAGTTATAGTATGGAATCTTTTTCAATATAATGCTTTATATGACACCATTTGAATACTTGAATAAAACTATCATTAAAGGAAAACTATACAAAAGTTAAGTACTGATCCCATATACCTTGAAAGTCGAGTGGGCATTACCTCATCATGTATTTCGTTATTTGAAATTTTATTTCAGACTATCCATCAGTTTGATGATGGTAGGAAATGCTCCAATGAATCTTAGTATTAAGATCTTTATGGATAATCTTCCAGAATTTCAAGGTAAATTGGGGGGTATAGATATCAAAAAATTGATAGAAGTGCACCATGAGGTCTTATAACATCATTAATATATATACATGTGAGGTTCTCATGAGGCATATATTCTTGGATAGCAAGGAAATATATAAACTCAGTTAGGCGATCAACAATAACCCATATTGTATCATTCATTCTTGGAGTATTTGGTAGTACCGTGATAAAGTCTAGCAATTTATTACCATTTATATATAGTAATATGAAGAGTTTGTAGTACTCTTTTATGATTCTACCTTATACCTTTCACTTGTTGGAAATCCATATATCAGGACACATAATCCACATTTTCCTACTTTATATTATCCAACCAAAAATATACTTTCAAGTATTTATACATATTTGTGCTATAAGGGTGTATATAGAAATTAGATCCATGAGAATTATCCAATAATTAAATTTTTATCTCAGGTATAGATGGAGCACATATCCTCATTACAAATTTTATAACACTATTTTCACAAAAAAAGTCTGCTAATTTTCCATCATCCATAACTTTAATTATCTTCTTAAATTCCTCATCCACAGATTGAGAATTTTTTATCCTCTCTAATAAATATTGTTTTGAAATCATTTGAAAAATAATTAATGTATCCCCTTAAATAGAAATTACCATATCCATATTTGCTATATCCATGAACGTAATATCCTTCTCTATCCTCTACTGGGTTAGAACCCTATGATACTTTCTACTCAATGCATCTTCTACCTTATTTTATATCCCTGGGTGGGAGTGTATTGAGAAATTGTAATCCTTGAGTAACTTGAGCCACCTCATTTATCTCATGTTAAGCTCTTTTTTATAGAATATGTATTTTAGGCTCTTAGGATTAATGTATATTTCACATCTTTCATAATAGAGATAATGTATCAATATTTTCAATGTTAATATTACAACCACTAACTCAAGATCATGGGTCATATAGTTCTAGTTCTGAGTCTTCAATTTCAATGATGCAGAACCAATAACTATATCATTTTGAATTAGGTCACATCCAAGTACCTTCTTCAACACATCACTATATATAAAAAACTTTTCACTCCTAGATGGTAGAGTCAAAAGAAGGTCATTGAATAATATTATCATTAGTACAAAAAATCATTCTTCGTATTCCTTTTTCAAAGAAATTTAAACCCATTACGCACAAGCTTGGTTTGTGGTTTGGCCAGTCACGAAAAACTCAGAATGAATTTCTTATAGTAACTTTCAAAACCAATGAAACTATATACCTCAATTATGTTTTTCAGTGTAGACTATTATTATACTACCTTTTCTTTATAGGATCAACTGATATTCCATCATTGGAGACAATATGGCTAAAAAAGAACCTTCTTGAAGCAAAAAATCACACTTAATAAATTTCCCATATTACTATTTACTTATAAGATTCTTAAAAATGATCCAAAAGTGATTAAAATGGTTCTAATAGATTTTAGAATACACTATAATATCATAAATAAATACCACAACATAATCCTTGAATATACTTTTTTAAAGTCAATAAAAGTAGAGGATAAATTAGTCAATCCAAATATAATTTCTATAAAATCATAATTGTCATTCCTCATCTAAAATACTATATTTGGAATGTCTTCCTTATTCACTCACAATTAGTGATACCCTGAACAAAGATCAAAATTTGAAAAATATTTGGCTCTATGAAGTTGATCAAACATGACATCACTTAAAGTTAGAGGACATTTTTTCTTTGTTTTAATATCATCTATTTACCAATAATCAATGCACAATATCCTGTATCAATATTTCTTCATAACAAGGAGGACATGGGCTCTCCATGGTGAAACACTAGGGAAAATAAATACCATATTACCCAAATCCTCTAGTTGTTTCTTTAACTCCACTAATTCCTATATGGCCATTCTATAGAGAGTGTTTGATATTCTCCTTGAATAAGGGATTAAATCAATGGAAAATTCAACTTCATGATCCGAGGGATGTCTAGGTATTTCCTCACGAAATACATCAATGTATTATTGTACAATAGGTGAATTATAAATTTGAAGGTTACCTTCTTCTTCACTAGGTGTTATTTTCTCTTCTTCCCCAAGAATTTCATTCAGTACATCTATTAAGGGTGGATATAGATAATAATTAAGTGAGGAATCTTCTTCTCTAAAGATAAGGGATTCTACATCTTCCACACTAAGAATAATTTCCTTATTCTTGCAATAATTTTTTTCATCATATTTCAAGAGCCAATCCACAATGAGGATAATAATAAAGTAAACCATAAAAGGTCAGTAATTAAAGTATGTTTATGTGTCATATTGGGGGCTACATGACACATTGTTTGTGAAATGATACATACCTTATGAGTTTTGAATAAAAAATACTCTATTATATAAAAAGGTAAATGTCTAATTTTCTTAGAAAACTGGGTAGATATAAAAGAGTGAGATGATATAGAACTAAATAAGTCATTGGAAAAAATTAAACATATGATTAATATACCTTGAACTAAATAATTTTGAATCTCTACCTCTGCTGTAGTGATCACATAAGCTTGGTCATCTCCCCTTGGACTCTTCTAACATGGATTCCCTTGAAGTAAGTGGCATTAATTTTTATATTTCCCTAAATATCTGTAGTTGAATAATTTTAAATTTTTTTCCCTTTATAATCATGAGCTTTTTGACCCTTATACCTATACTTATAGAAAACTCTTAGTCCCTTAAAATATATCCAAAGGTACTTTTTTCCACAGTTATCACTAGATAGAAAAGGTTGAGTTTTCTTATTCTTCATGGATGTGTTTCCTTTTTCATGATTCTCATATGAACTCTTCTTCTCTATATTTTCCTTGAATATATTGACTCTAGAAAATTTATTTTTCATTTTTATGGAACATAAAACTATGTATTCATATGATTATAAAATTTGATAAACAATTTCCTTTTGATGATTGGATTAAAACATTTAAATAAGTGGCATATCATCCACTCTATGTTGTATATATAATCCGTATAATACCTAGACAACATTGTAAATGTAGCTTCAGAATTATAAACACTCACTTCTTTCATTTTCATTAAACTAAATAACATTCTCTTCATCTCAATTTGTTGATCACGAGAGAAGTATTTATAAAATAATGTATCTTTAATGGTTCTAAATTTCATGAGTTATATTTATTTTTCCTCCCTAGTATTTTGAACTAAGTTCCACCATTGATCAACATCACCTTTGAGGTAACAGACTTCATGTGTACCCTTTTCCATTTACTGAATCACAATAAGAAAAATAACTTCTCCAGATACTTAATACACCACTCAAATACAATTTTATTTGTAGTCCCACTAAATTATGGAGGATTCTATAACCTAAATTGATCCATAATATATGATTATCTCTATGAAAAAGGTTTCTCCATTCCGACATGTTTATTTTTCATAACCTGGTCATGTTTCTCTAATTTGACAATAGTTTTCACTATTTCAATACCATATGTATTAGATTCTTCCATAGGTAAATATCAATATTTTCCATAACTATTGATGGCATTATTTTATTTATTTTCCATTTCTAAAAAATATAATATAATGGATTAGCTCATAACACTATATTATTCAAAATTTGTTTTAAAACAGAACATAAATTGAAAATTTTATACATAGATTATCTTGTAATCACAAAAAATATTTAATTTGAGAAATATATACTTTTAAATACTTCATAATGATTTCTAATGAAAATTTGAATTATTCTAAGCATATCACCAGAGAGTGTCAAACTAGGTGCTTGTTCGGACCCATTTTCATATACCAGGTTACACCAAGTCAACCCCATTATCTGGTCAAAGTTATTAATCCTAGGTACATCTGTTCCAAAACCATGCCCACTTGTATTATCAAGATAGGGATTCATTTTTATGAATACCCACATAATCACTACCTCACAAAAAAACTATGATGTTCTTCTATACTTATCCTCCAAGTCTATCTTAGGGTTATGTTTCTTAATCTGGGTTTTCTAAATCTAGTCTCCAGGGTTGCTACAGAAATTCATTTTATACCAATTGTAATTCCTAGACCCCAGAAGCCCAGTGTCGGTGCATTATTTTATTACCTTAATATGATTACATGGAACAAATTTTCAAAATACTAGCCAGTTTAGTAGTTTTGGAAAGCTAGATTATATACATGATACTCACAATACATTTTCAACTAGAAAATAAAAACCAAATATATAATAAAATGGAATAAAAAAATCCTTGAAACTCATTCAAAGGATTTATCTTCACAACCTGGGGAATATAATCATAATAAGGGTGATAAAAAATGCTTAGTAAGGATAAGAAGAGAGGAAGCAGTTTGAATCAATGAGAATAAATGAACATCGAAGGGTAAATAAATGATAACATATTATATTAAATGAAATTGATAATGAATAATCAATGTGGAAAGGTAAGAAAATAAAAGTATATTCTGTTAAGTTAATAAATAGAAAATTAAATTCATCAACAAATTTTATCATATAAAACCCTCATGGATAATAAAAATGATAACTAAAATATCTATGAAGGATGTGATTAATTATTAGACGTTATGTATTGGACACATGAGAACATATATTGTTAAGACCCATCCTATAGATAATTTAACACTATATGTAAAAATGATTTTAATTTTTCCAAATTAATTGTCTCTTGAGAACCTGCTGATGCATCAAGGGGCTATATAAATTCTGGGCCCCACCCATTACTGTATGTCCAAAGGTTTCCTCATGTCAAGTAATAAATAAATAAATAATATTTCGTATCATAAAATATCTATATTTAATAAATAATACTGATTAATTAATAATTTATCAGTGGAGGATAAGTAATAATAAGGGTTGTTCATATTAATGAATGGAAATACCATTGAAAGATCATTAAAATATTTATGAGGAAAATAATATTTAAACATTCCAAACTATACCATACCACTTTGAAAAATTTGATTAATACCAATATGAAATAATAACATGAAATGAAACCTATAATATCATGATAATAAGTAGAATTAAGATATAAATTTTAAAAGATAATTATATACACCATAACAAGAAAATTGGTGAATAATAACAAATAAGTATCAATGGAATGTAAATTGAGACAAAATCCCTTTCCCTGTATCTGACATGTTATTTTGTTTCTTTATATTCATGAATAATAAACTTATGTTACTTATTTTTTTCTTTCTAACATTTTTCATTTTTATAATTACTTTTATTTCATTTATTAACATGTTGAATATAGCCACTTAAAAATTAATTTTACGTCGGGTGTTTTGACAAAATTCGGTTTATGTGTAAAAAACAACATTGGTAGGTCAAATATGGTTAATGGGGAAAATTATATAGCATATTTAGAATAATAATAATAACATAATTATTGTATTTATACATCAATTATAATTTTAAAACAAATAATTAAATATTTTTATGAAAAATGAACCAACGTTACAATCTTGGAGAAGGTAGGTCGTACGTACGCCAGAATAATGTTCAAATTTTTCAATGATCATTATGGAAAGAAGGTAACTAACATTAATATTTATATAATTATAATTATATCATAAATACCATATTATTTAATCACATATAATTATATATTTAATTCTTTTTATCTAAATGTAATAAAATTGAATTGAGGAGGTGGTAGTCCAAACATCCACGAATGATGTTATCACTTTTTATTATGAAAAAAGGGTAATAAAGAAAATGATATATTAGAATTAAAAAATTAAATTAGTTCACCAGTATCATATATATGTTTTTTATATCATTTAAGTTTAATTAAAACCTTCATTTATAAATTCCATGTATCGTGTGAATGAATCACATTGCTTTTAGAAGGTGATGGTGCACACTTCCACAAACAATGTTATGGTATTTATACCAAATGGAAAACATAAAGATATGTTATATAATGAAATTTAAAAGGAATAAATAGATTTTAAATATCTTATATATAATTTATAAATATATTATCCATCATAATTCCCAAATACGATAGGTGGTAGAGGAAAAATGAACAATCATCGTTTCGTGAGGTGGTAGTTCTCTATAAAAATAAACTGAATGTTCATTACCTATTATATGGAAGTGTGTGTATTTTTAGGTAGAAATATTTTCATAAAAACAAATAAATATATATAAAATTCTGTTTTAGTTATATATTAATGGAATAAGGAGATTTTATGTGGTGGATAATGGAAATAAAACTAAACAGCTTGAGGAAAGATATTACCTCTTCTTTGGGTAACTCCTTTTGGTTTTCACAAAAGGATTTCCATGGATGGATTTATCCCAAACGGTAGTATTATAAGATTAAGGGGCGTATTTTTTTGAGCTATTTGGGAAGATATTGGTTGATCCAATGTTTTTTGAGACATCTAAGGAAGTTGGAGGGGTGAGTTCCTTTTTATAGTGGAGGAGGGGTGGCACTCTTGCAAATTTTTGGAATGGGAATTAAACCAACGTTATTACCTTGTAAAGTGGCTCAAATAATAGACCCAATTCTATAAAAAGTAAAATAGGGTAGAAATATTTCCCATAAAATGTATTTTGGACAAGTTTCTAAGTCATTTTGGCCCTTAAGTGTAATGTTTAGTCCCTTGTAAATCTTAATTTCACCTTAATCGTTATAATTAAGTTTATTTACTTTCACTAATGATTTTTGTTAAAAAATATTTCTGAAATTATTATAAATTATAAATTATTCTGATTCCAAATATGGTGTTAATTTTTCTAAATTCTAATCACATATGTGGTATAAAGTAATTTAAATTTAATCGTGCAGACATGATGACAAAGTCAGTTTTTAAAGTAAAAATGTTCAAACGTTCTCTAATTTTTCATATATAATTTCAATATAAAATTGATTATAATAACCTAAATTGAATATATTTATATATAATTTATATAATTTTACTTTAAACCCAATTGAAAATATAATTTATCACTATAAATAAATTATACTCAATATAAGTTTTGAATTAAATTTTAGCAATATTCACTATTCATTTAAAAATGAATCTCCATAAAAAAATAAAAAAAAATCAACTTAATATAATTATTATGTTATTATTTCAAATATAAAGTTTATTTTTACATATTAAATTTTTTAAAAAAGTAAAAAATTGGACTTAAAATTGGTTCTCCATCAAAATGGGGGGAAACAATCTTTATAAAAATATATATTTTTATGTGTAATATTGGGTTTGTTCTTATCCTATACCTATAAAATATATTGGATGAATATAAAAAATATTTTATGGTATATATATCATATAAATTTATTATATAAATTTTCTAAGATTTTTATAATTTAATTGATTGTGTAAAATGTGACTAAATAGTGTTTTGTTTAAACTGGGTGCTGCGTGCCTTGATTACTAACTTAGTATTGCATATTTTACAAGATATCCAGAAAATAAAATTTATTCTGAAAGGAAAATATGGAAAAATTATTTTTAATATATATGTGTCCCTAAATTTTTATCATATTAATTTATGAAAATAATTAATGTAATAACCAAAATAATTAAATCTTTCTTTGATACCATATGAGGAATCTTAGAACCACACTCCTAGATATAGTGACAAAAACACAAAATTTAAAATAGTATTCATTAAAATTTTATATGACCCAATATAAGATTACATATATTTATATAATTTAAACATCACATCTCACAATAATCACATAATCCCAAAAACCTAAAAATTTAGTGTATCTACAGACTAGATGCCTAATTAAAATTTATATGAATAATATTCAACATCCCTGATAAACATTCTTATAAAATGAAACTATTAAAGTCTTATCATACTTAATACCTTTCATCATAACCTAGGAATGGAAACATAAGAATGTGTAAAATAATATTATCAGTATGGGTGAACATCGGTCATAATAACCGAATATCATAAGTGAGAATATGATAATCATAGGGTATAATAACAAAATTATAACATATAAAATTCATACCAAAAAATTAATATATAATAAATCATGAGTCGTGGAATAAATATTTTCCTTTAAAAATAAATGAGTCCTAAGAGTATTGAATCATCAATAATTAATCATAATCCATGAAATACATCATAAGTATAAGACATTAGTTTATGCATACATATAAAAGATAAAATAATTTATTTATTCAAGGATAACTATCAATGAGACATAGTAGGCCGAGCCCCATAGTGGATTGGGTTCACTCTCCATTCCCATAATCATATTTGATAGAGTCCCATAGTATATTGGGTGAACTTCCTATTAATTTTCATATTATCTCAAAAGATAGAAATATTTATCCAATGCATTGAAGGGAGATATAATTTTGGCCGTAAATATGACATAATTAAAAATATACATATTTTTTCTTCATGATCATAAAAACAATCATACTTTTACATCACATAGTTAATCAATGAAAATGTGAAGGGTTTTATAAAAACATTCACAAAAATTTCCATACACCATCCGTAGAAAAGTGGTATATGGTGGATTAAGAACATATAACATAATGAATGTTAACATATGTCATCATATATTAAAAAACACCTTTTATGATTATTGGATACATCACTTTTAAAAGTAAAAATAAATATTCCTTTCATTTTCAAAATCATTTTTTTAATAAAATTAATATAGAAATCCATTTTTAAACATGGGAAATAAGTTTCTCAAAGTAAAATGATCATAAAGATGAAATAATGTGATCACCTGGAAAATGTTAAAAAGGGATGATGTTTTACAAATTGATATGTATAAAAATGTTAAAAAAATACCTATCAAACATTTTAGATGAAGTATAAATAGAATAAAAATACATAATAAATTATTTAAGTTCAAGATACTATCTTTTTACTAGTACGTATCTCTCACAGTTTTTCAATAAAATTCTTTTTTTTGAGTTTTACCTCACGTTTAAACCTTGATGAACATGTTCTATGATGGATGTATGTTTTTTTGAAGAAATGAGACTTTTTCTGTGGTGAAACTTGAGAAAACTATAGAGGATCCATGAAGAGAGCCTTTGGTGGAGAAATGACTTGAATTCTTGAAAAGTGTGTTTATTTAAATTAATTGAGTTTGGGTATAAATGGTTCAAGTGTTACCTAGGGTTCTAGGTATGTTTAGATGACTTAAAGGGGGTTGGGTTTTTTATAAGGAACATGGTTTGAAAACCATCTACAAGACATTTTCACAATGTGTAAATGGGTTACATAGCATGTAAAAGCTACCAGACTCATGTTATGAACTAATTAGTGATGTGAAGGGGATACATATAGTTTAAAAATCACATGATGTTTAATATTTAGGGGAGTTAAATATTCAGCTGAGGTGGCTAGTTTTTTCAGTATATCCCTTTAATAGTAAATAAATGACATGTAACTTAATTACACACCATTTATTTTACCGAGAAAAAAATTTAAAGGTTCCTTGTGGATGATATTTTTCATTCCTTTATACAACCTCTTCTTCTTGACCATATGGAATTTTACTCAATATTATGGAAGACTTCCCACCCTTACGGATGTTCCTTTTGGGAAGTAAATCCCTGATAAGTTGTTTTTTTAGTTTTTCCCTTCTCTCCCTTTAAAATCTGTCCATTTCGGTGTAATCTACTGATCGTGGTCATTTTTGGTTTTGCCCTTGATTTGTTTTTATCTAGGTTCTCCTTTCAATCATCTCCACCTTCAACTTCGTTGGAATTTTCTATTTGAAGCATTGTGTTCTTCATCAATTAAAGGTAGGGAGTCTAAATCATAAAACCATGGTCTCATTTTCAATTGCTAAGTATATGAAATATTTTAATTATGATAACAAATGCGCTGAATAGTTAATTAATTGAATAGATTGATGAAAATCCTATGTTGGATTCTTTGTTGGATCCCATTGGATCTAATTGATGATGTGACCGGGATTATGACTACCCATGGGGTGAGCGATCCGTTGAAAACAATGATTTAGAAATGGATTACATATGATTTATACCATGATATATAATTAATTTGATTTCTTGTTATACATTCGCCTTGAAAAATGTTTTATTTTATTAATTAAATAAATGGTAAATTTAAATGTAAATGGTAGTTAGAAAAATTAATGATTTGGTCTTATGTGGGCATAATGTGATATGCTTACTATTGTGATATACAATTTTTACACATGCTGTAATGCTTATATACAATCTCACACATACTGTAATTACTATATACCAGTTTTTGACCTTGACACATGTTTTATTGCCTCTATATATAGTTTTGAACCTGAAACATGCTCTAATGCCTATATACCAGGTTTTAACCCTAACATATGTTGAAATGCTTATATACTGATTTATGGCCCTAACACATGTTTCAATACTTTTATACTAGGTTTTGACCCTAACACATACTCTAATGCTTACATACCAGGTTATGACCCTGACACATGCAATAATGCATATATACCTGGCTATGAATTGACACAAGATGAGATTCTTATATAGTGGTCTTAGCCCAAAGATTCATTATACCATGGGTTTATAGTTTTGGTTGGAATGGTTTTGAGAAATGATTAGAGACATTCCGGCATGGTGCCGAGGGAGGTTATGTTTTACCATGGTTATATGGTTATGGGTGGAAAGTTTTTGACAGATGCTCATAGATATTCCAACATGGTGCCGAAGAATATTTTTGATGTATTTATATTAATTATTGAATTAATTAATAAAAATATTTATCGTATTATTGAAAGCACATATTATTAGACTGGTTATGTTTAGACACAATAGTGCTGACCTAATGAGTAGTACTCACACCCTATTTAGGCCATTGTTTGGTGCCTGATCATATTACATGGATGCAGGTTTGGAAAATGGAATGGTACCCTGCTATTGATTATTGCTTGCTATATGGGATGGAGATCGGATACGGGACCAACACAGGGTTGAGGGCCAAGCTGTTTTGAGTATGCTAGTCTTTAATTTTGTATCACAACTATCATGGAATTTAGTTAAATTCCTACATGTCAATACGTTATCCCTTTATTATTTATTGTATTATTCATCTAAATTTTATAGTTGGTTTCTATTGTATATTATTATTTAAAATATTTCAACTACTATGATATTTATAGTTATATTGATTATATTTCTGTTGTGTTGTAAACTATATATTAAGGTGGTATATTCTCCCCACTATACTTGTCACACCCCTGATACTATTCGGTAGCCTCTAGAGTATGGGGAGGCCTATTTGAGGTCTCATAACCAACTGTTTTGGTCCATTCGAGATAATGATAGATCAGGGGACATTAAAAAGTGTTATATGAGCACACTAGATTTCTTTTATATTTCATTACTTTTTGGGAAAGGTACAAAAGAGTTTAGGGTGTGTTAGGAGTTAGTAATGAGCTTGTTCATGGGAGTAACTATCCCATGTATTGGAGAAAATTTGAGTGCCTAGGGATGGGATTGTTGTTCATGGTGTTTTATTATTATGGTTTGATGTTATTTCATTTTGTGTGATTCACATTATGGGTGATGTTATTTTTTCTTGATATTTTTACTCATGGCCTGGTATGGTGTGATTGGTTTATGCATGCATCATGACATGCATATAGGGATATATACTAACATTCATGGTTCATGATAGGGATATATTTATACACATGTGATATATGTCTTGTGTAGTATATGATATTATATTTCTATTATACCTAATAAATGAAATGAAAGAATTATTATGTCATAATAAATAATTTTTTAAGTCATATTTAGAGAGAATAGGATTCAGTTGTTCTTTGTTTTAGTCACCTATTGAGGTTGAACATGTTGTTACATAGTTCTATAAGGTGTTCATTTTTATTGTAAAGAGAATGCCTCATCGTCATCTTTGAATTGATCATCAGGAGTGTAGAAATTATCACACCACAAAAGTATCTAATTAAAAACATTATCTAGTTCTTGAGGATAAGATGGATGTTCATCTTCTCAACAGCTTCACGAGGGTCATGTGACCTATGGAAAGGGAGAATGTTGTAATCGTGCCTTTGATGTTTGATGTGATGAGAGAGTTTTTTGTAGTATTAACCTATATTCACTAGGTAGGGATTCCAATGGGTAGTCAAGTTATTGATTTAATTAGTCTATATGAATTTTTTACACATCAAGACACCAATAAATAGGATAGTTAATCTTGCTAAAGATATTTGTCATGGAAAATCCAAGAATTGGAGGGAAATTATGGAGAAAGATAGAAAATATGAAGATTTATCTTTTATGTACTTGAAGACAATGTTATTGATCCAATTATATCTAGATACATTGAGGGATTAGAAGTATCTCAAGTTCATGTATCTGACATAGGAGGGCATGTTAGTTTTGGACTACATTAGACGTTTCACTAACTTGCAATGCTTTTCACCATCCTTGGATGATGATGTGATCTCTAGGAAAAGATATTTTTAGTATGATACTCATAATTATATCAGGTCATAGTTTAATATTTATTATTTGATAAATTTTGAGGAAGTGATGAATGAGGAACTCATCACTGAAGGGAATATGAGAGAGGTCCTGAGTAGTGGAAAGGATATTTCTACATGGAGAACTAGGAGCTCTTCTTCAGGTGTCATGAAGCACTGCTATGAATGTTTTAAAAAGTTCAGTAGTGGGTAGAGTATCCAGGTTAGGGGAAAACCATATCAGGATCTTGTTTCATTGTAGTGTTATTAGTGGGAGAATGTTTGTCCACAAGATTGTGTAGCTTAATTACCTTGAAGTAGAGTATTGTGTCTGTGGAAGACTAGGTCATTTTTGATTTCTGGTGTGACCATTCCACATCTGACCTATGGGAGGGGATCAAGACATGAAATTTATTCTAGAAGGGGCTAAACTAATCCTCAACGATATGGTAGCTATAGTTCCAATGGCTATTCAGGTTGAGGCAGAGGACATGGTACCACATTGATTGAGAGATAATACGAGGTAGGGTAAATAGATCAGTTTTGTCAGACTGAATCCTAGGGAAGATGTGTAAGTATGGAACATGTTATGAATACTATTCTATCTATTGTGGATGAAATATCTTCCACTGTCAGATGTATCATTCCTGTATCATCTAACTTATCATGTTTTTTTAATATAGGATAATCACATTCCTTTTTTATCTTATCTGTTTGAAAATAGTTTCTCTTGGTTGTGGAAAGATTGGATGGTGCTTTGACCATCAACACACCGCTGGGATTATGGTAAGAGAATATAAAATGTTTCAAGCATCATTATTTAGATATTGGTTGTTTCCATTTCTTTTGGGAACCATTCTTATAGTAAATGATAGGTTTTAATTTAATTCTTGGTATGGATTGTCTCGTTTTATACTCGGATCATATCCATAGTAATTGGAAGAGAGTTTCAATTCAATCTCTAGAAGTAGGAAGCTATTCTCACTAGGGTGTGTGGGATCTTCAGGCTGGTTCGAGAAATCCAGAGGTCCTAGCATAATGGATTGTCCATGTTTATATTCTACCTGGCTGGTATGTGCCAACGTGAGACGATCACGGTCCTTTTTTTTTCCGTCACAAGGATGAAAGCATATTTATTCATTTTTGCCTGGAGCCAAGGTCTGTATTGGAGGGTGATGTCACCTGATCCACTCCTGGGTTTTGTGGTACACGTTCTTTCCTGGTGGCCAAGACGACCAAAAAAAAAAGTAGAAGAGTGGGAGTTTCTCAAATTCAAATGATATCCAGGTGTTGGCGTCTTCGATTTTTAGGAACATAACCCTTATCAGGGGCTCTGACACCTCAATTTATGCCATGATCCGAACCTCATGGCCCCATTGTATTGGGTCTGATCCATCCCATTCAAGAAATTATCTTAGACTATCCCCAATTTCCCTCATTATGAATTCTATTCTAGCGTGTAAGGGGATTCTTTTAACACGTATCCAGAAGGGGGAGCGGGTTAAATTCACTCGCTGGATATCATCTCTCCCTTTGAATTCTTCCGTGAGGAGGAGTTGATTATCAAAGGACCATGGTCTGCCACACAAATTTTGTCCCTATCACTCTTGTTAAAAAACACGAAGACAATGTGATTAGTCCCTATCTCCCGAATATCCACTCCTCCATCAAGTTTCCATATCGACTATAGAGTGTTTTTGAGAGCCCCTTTATTAACTGAAATGTTTTCAATGAACTTTCCAACAACGAGCAGAGACATGCATTTTTCCAAGAGTGGGTCTTCATTTCTCTGTGCCTCGATCTCTGCTTTTTCTTTGTCTATTAGGGACATCCCCTTCCACTGCTTAACTAAGTCGGCTTCCATAGATCAAGTCAAGGGATGAGTGCACTATCCTCCAAAAGGGCCGACACCCTTGCGGATCCCAAACCACACTCACTTGAAAAGACCCCTTCCAACAAAAGGGTCTATGGACTGGAACCTTTTCTCATCCCCTTACGCCGTCCACCCACCTGAGACCGCCTCCCTAGACTTTTCAATTAAAACAACCATAAAAATAGTCATTCTCATGACCCGCATTGCGCATTTCCCGTCTTCGCGGAGCAACTCCCCATGGTAGGCCTTCGCGGCTTCACCACATCTCAGGTATTCGCGAGAAAACATCACCTCGGAGCCTCGCGGTAAGAACGTCACAGACTAGCCACCATGTGATCTTGCAACTCCTCCGACCATTGCTACAGGTGTTTCGCGAATCGACCTCTTCGCAAAATCACTTCGTGAACCAGAAACTTCGCGCACCAAGCGCCACAGCCCATCACGGAAGGTGCTTTGCGAAGCAATCAGAGCGCGAACACTCAAACGCCGCAAACCTTCACAGTTGGTGCTTCATGAATCGAATTATTCGCGAATTGACCACTTCGCGGCAGGTTCTTCGCAAATACCCCCCTTTGCGAGCACTCAAAATCAGGGAAAGATTACAAGGTCCTCCTATTCACGAGCGCTTACAGACGGGGAACCAACGCGGAGTGTGCTGCGCGGATCAAACCCCAAATCGGCGTAAACATCACACCAGCATGTAATTGAAACCCTCTCCCAATCCATCCCCTGTCTTCACTAAGAACAAACAAATTCCAAAAGGGAGAGGGAATCCATGAACAAATCTGACACCGATGGGGATGACGGTGTCGGGAAAGATGGAAAAGTCCCCTTGATGGCCAGAACTATGCCAGGAGGCGAAAACGAACAGAGAAAGAAGTCTGACTCCCTTCAAGGCCTAATGGGTGGCTCGGGGAATATGCGGAGACTCCCATAGGTAGATGGAAGCAGAGAATTCACCACAGAGGATTGAGGAGCAGTGCAGAAGAAGGGTAACAAAACGAGCCGCAAAAATGCCGTAGATCCACCGCTCCAACATGGGCGTAGAAGAGGAAAACACATCGCCCTAGAACCAGAACTCCAAAGAAGGAGACACTGGCCCTAGGAAAACCCTAGGAGGAAAAAATCTCAGCCACTTAAAGAGAATTACATGAAAATATTAATGATAACCCAGCTTGGAATGATTTTAATTTCGTGTTTACTTTGAATTTTTACCCCTATATGATATAATTGAAAAAATGGAGTTTTTATGTGTCTATAAAGGTAGTGAGATAGTAATGGAGTATGCCAAAAGAATCCACGATCTCATTCATTTTTCACCATAGATGACATCTAATGATGTGTTTAAGTCTCAATGGTCTAAAATTGATCCCCACCCAGATATCGGGTATATGGTATTTCTATTTAAACTATAAACTATTGGTGAGGTAGTTGATAAGGAATAATGAAAAACTTCCAAGCTATATTGATAAAAATGGGTGGATATTCTTTCAATTTTCCATGAACTTACTAAGGAGGTTTCCTTGAGAAGGAGATGGTATGGATGTGTTTCTACTGTGAGATGGAAGTAGTTAAAGGAATATAACCTAATCATCCTTGTCAACACTGATGGGGAATTAGTCTCCTATATTTTATCAGTGTTGCGTGTTGGGGAATTCTATTCCCTCATGTAATGAGTCTCCTACAAATTTTAACACATATAGATAAATGGTACATATTTAAATATTTTTTAGAATAAAACCTCCTCAAATAAGTGGTGTGGATTTCTCATCTCCTAAGTGATATCGAGTGAAATATGAAAATATGAAACTAGCAATGTCTCATACTTAAGAACATATAGGTTAAGTCAGTTCTTCACACAAGAAGAGATAATTGGTAAGAGAGACATAATTTGGAGAGATTACTCAAAAACAACCTGAATCTTGGTAGTTATATATTTTAGAGTAATCCCCTCTGGAGATTGAAGCTAATCCTAAAAAAATGTGAGGTAATTTAGTTTTTACATTATCAATAACTATTAATTTATTTTATAAGGGTTACTACCACTCATTTTTATATAGACATATCATGGAATAAATAAATACTCAATATAAACCAATTTCATATGTGATGGATTTATCAATGCTTCTAAAAAAGAAGAAAGTTCATGAATTTCATTTTTCTTGTTTCGTTATCTTTATATGTAATGTAGAGTTATAGTGGTACTTAATTTTCCTTGAAAATATCTTTTTGATAACATTATTGAGATGGATTGGATTGTTTCATTCAAAGGTCACATTAATTATTAACATCATAGGTTAGTATCAACATATTTTAATGGGAATTATCATATATTTAAATGAAAATAGAATCAAGATTTTGTTGATATAATCATAATCTACCTGAATTTAGATAATTTTCATTCCATGTATCTTCTATCTTCTTAGAATATAGTGAATACGATCTAAATAATGAGATTAATCATTTATTTGGGGACTTAAATGAAGTGTTTTTGGTGTTTTAATAATATTATAGACTCTTGGTATTTAGAAGAAGTAATTATAATGCCCAAACAAACATATAAAAAATAAATGAAAAACATAATAATAAAATAATAAAATAAAAATACCATATTAATAAGGTTTGGAATGTATAGATTCAACTTGAATTTATGAATTCAAGTATTCATCAATATCCATCGATAATGATAATGACTACTTCCTTGGTGGGATCCCCTATTTACCATAGTGATTCTATTCACTCCCAAAAGGGAAAAGTAAGAGTGGATGAGTCAAACACTATAAAACATCATGGTTGTAGAAAACTAGAGATCTTTCCTGAATGAGGAAATCTAAAAGACTCAAAGTACCACCTCTTATTTCTTATAATGGAATAAATCCTAACTCCCCTCCTAATTTTTAATTATAGCAATAAAGTTTTTTAATAGCCTATAAGGAAGTTGTGTTTATAACAAACTATTTAGAAGAAATAAGTATCCTTCTAAGGTCCATTGGAGCATTAAATAGGCTCAAAAAATGGATTATGCCCCAAACCACTATCGGAGTTGCATTAATTTTCCTCTAAATTAGTTTTTAGTTGAAAAATAAGGCGCTTAAATGGAATTTGAATGTGTCTTTACTAATTTACATAATATTATGGACTTTTGAAACCTATTATATTGATCTTAATCTCAAATATCATTTGATATGTGATATTTCCTAATTTTAATGTATTAATTAAATAAATAAATCATTATTTATACCATAATGTGACAATAACAATTTAATAAAATAAATTTTATTTAATTAAATATTTCAAATGTGAAAAACAAAAAATTTAATTCTTTCTATAATAAATATAAACATATTTAAACATGAAATAATAAAATTAGAACAATAATATTAAATAACAATATCTTATTTGTGACCCTGAGAGAGTTTCCCAAGAACCCCACTCCTAGATTAGGTTCTAAAAACAAAATCTTTATAGTTGGCTTCGATACCAAGTGAGATGAACCACACTAAACATACACATATTCAAATAATTTGAACAATACATTTCACAATAATCACACATTTCTATAAAACAAAGGTTTATAGTCTTTGGAGACAAGATATATGTAATAAAATTATTTATAAATAATCTTTAATATCACCCACAAACATTCTTATGAAATTATACCCTTCTAGAATTATCATACTTAAAACATTTCCTCATAACAAGGGGAATGGATACATAAGAAAGGGTGAAATCAAATGCTCAGTACTATTAAAAATGATAGATAACAATTAAATATCATATGTTATATTAAGACAGTCATAATGATACAAAAACATGATAAAAACTTATGATATTTATACCAAACCAATGATAAATTATAAATCATGATTCATGGAATAAAGCTTGTTCATAACAAAATACATGAGTCATTTTAGTAAAGAATCATCAATAATCAATAATGAGATTTAAGAACATATCATATTCAAAATAAATTATTTTGTGGAATACACATATGTATAGAAGATGATTTTATTAGTTAATGTTAAATGTAAAGATCATTATAGTAGATATAGTCCCATAGTGGATTAGGTTCAATCATCATTCCCATAAACATAGTGGACATAGTCCCATTGAGGATTGGATTCACTTTACATTCTTTTTAATATTACATGAGATATCAATAATTGCACAATTAATTAGAGGTATATATAATTATGGGCCTTCTCATCACATAATTAAAACTATATATATTATTGCCAAAAGATCATAAAAACATTCATACATTAACTTCACTTAGTTAACCCAAGGAAATGATATGGTTTTCATAAAAAAATTCATATAATACTTTATACACTATATAAATAAATTATTTTGATGGTATCATAACAACATATCCCATAATGAACATCAATGAATGTTGGCATAGATGAAAAAAATACCCTTTTAGATTTTTGTATAAATAAATTTAAAAAAGAAAAATAAATATACCTTTTTATTTTTTTTAAATTAAAATCATTTGGAAACCATTTTCAAACATGTGAAGGATGTGTCATAAGGAAGATTTATCATAATTGAGTTATAATTTGTTTTCTTGGAAAATGTTAAAATGGTTTATTTTGTAAAAATTACATGTCAATAAAATGTTAAAATATTATTTTGATGTTTTTTAAGGGAATTTAAAACAATATAAAAATAACTTAATCATCTATATAATAATGGATAAAGACATTTTTACAATTAATAATGATATATATTAAGAATATTACCTACAAAAAAAGAAGATATGGGGTTATTTTCAATTATAAACATTACATCATGTGGATTATTGACCCATAAAAATGAAATTGAGAGATAATATATAAAACCTAAATAATAACTAGAAGAAAGGAACATGTTTTTGGTTTTAGAGATAAATTTTACAATGTATTCCCACATATGTAAATTAATTTATAACAATCTCAATTTTATAATGAGATTGAGAATAAACCCTTACATCTTTTGTAGCCCTTGAAACAAAAGTACTTAAAAGATAATACTTTAGATGGTTATTTAATCCTTTTTATACTCATTGAATGTATGATAAAAATAAATCAATGTGTGGTATATGTACCTAAAATATTTTTTTTGATATTGAATAAGTCTCAAGGAACAAAAATTGAGATAAGAAACCCCTGAACTTATATTCCAATTTAGTCAAACATTCTCTATCCTCATTGATAATTTGAACTCTATCTTGAAGTAATTGTTGGAAATGGAGAAAACTGGATAACATATTATGACTAGAGTTTTAGGAATATGGAATATAATTTTAGGGGACGTAATATGGGTAGTGTTTAAATATAAGTTCTAAAATTTAGAGAGACTTTGAAGGGGTGGTGGAAGATCCTTTTTAAACGTGGATGTAATTAAATTTTGTAAATATAATATCTTAATCTAAAAGGAACACATGTTTCACCTGAAAAATGGATTATAACGTGAATAATAATTGATATTAAATATGTTTAGGTTGTTCTACAACTCAACCACTCAATTTATGTCATTTTTAAACATTTTTTTAGTCGTTTACCTTTTTATTTTACACTTTTACCATTTTTGGTTTTTAATGTGGTAATTCATTTTTATCTAGGTAGTTTAGTTATTATTCATAAAATTAAAATGGATATAGTTACATAATTTTGAACTATTTAATAGAAATATGTAATACATTCTATCAAATAACATTTCTATGGGTGGGAAAAATTAATTTTTATTTAGGACACCAAACATGTAAAACCCATTTTTAGAAAAGGTGCACTTTTAAGCATAAAAAATATTTTTAACAAAAAATTATGAATTTTGATTAATTTATTGAAATTATATGGTTGATTATTAACAAAATAATTTGATTTTGTGTTTTAAAGGAAAAAACCCAATTCCACTTTTTGGATACTTAATTAAATGAAATAGACCAATAATAGTTTTATTAAAAAAACATATTACTTATCTTTGAAAATGTCCATCCTAGATGTTTTAAATTTCATTATTTAAATGAACAATTTAAAATACTTTTTTGGAAATGAATTTTTTTATGTATTTCTAAGTCATGCAATGTTTATGATAATGTTAGAAAATCCACTCTATTTGAATAATCTACATTTGTCACTATTCACATAAGATTCCACGATTTCAAAGAATCCTAAAAATTTAGGATAACATAATTTTGATGTGATAAATTCAAAAATGAGGTTCATTTAAAAAAATTTACATTATAAAATTTATTAATTTACCTTTTAAATGAAAATAAAAAATATAAGAAAAAAATAGTTTTATAAAGAAATAAACTTTTAAACTTTAAATATTCTTAATATTATTTCATATAAATTTTTTATTAAATTACTAAAAATATATTATTTTTAAACATATAATGTTATTATAATAATATTTTAATCATCGAAAAGTATTTTTAGGGTTATTACTTCTAGGTGCACTTGTGCATGAGCCTACGTCCAGATATTTTTATCTAGATATGGATTTTAGTGTAATAAAAACCACAGAATATCTACATTACCAAAATTTTAGGATATTATCTTTTAATAAGATATATTTAAAGAATTTTTTTAATGTCGTGACCTCATAATCCTAGATATGGTGTATTATATTATTAAACTGACATGATTACAAGGAATAAAATCTCGAATAACCAATTAGTTTAGCAGTTTTGGAAAAATAGATTACATATATGATGGAAACAATAAAATGGGAAATAATAAATAAAAACATGATATATAATTAAATAAAATAAACAGAATCCTTTAAAATTGTTCAAATTATTTGTCTTTATAACATGGTAAAATGAAATATGACAAGAGTGAGCTCAAATTCTCAGTATGGGCTAGTAAAGTGGATTCAAAAATGGATTAATGAGAATAAATAAACATAGTAGGGTAAATAACTAATAAAATAATACATTTAATTAACCAGATAATGAACAATCAATATGTAATGGTAATAAATTTAAAACAGTTCCCACTAAATTAATAAATTGAGAATTAAATGAATCCTTCAATTTTATCTTAAGAAGACCTCATGGATAATAACAATGATGACTGAAATATCTATGAAGGAAATGCTTAATTATTCAACATCATGTCTAAGGAACATGAGAAACTATACTGTCATGATCCATCATCCAAATAGTTTAAAAATACAAGAATAATACTATTTAATTTGAACTTAATTTTCTCATGGGAACCTGTCGATGCATCAAGGGGGTACATAAAGTTTGAGCCCCACCCATCACTGCATGTCCAAATCATTATTTATATCAAGTAATCAATAAATAAACAATAAAACATATCATAAAATATACATATTTAATAAATAATACATATTTATCAATAATTCCTCAATGTATGAAAAGTAATAACAAGGGTTGTTGATGTTGATGAATGGAAATACCCTTGAAATATCATTAAAATATTCTTGAGAAAAATAATCTTTAAACATTCCAAAGTGTCCCATTCCACTTTGAAACATTTGAATCATACCTCATAAAGTAATAATATTCAATGAAACTTATACCATCATGAGAATAAATATATTAATGATCTACCATTTCAATGTGAATTATATACACCATCAAATATGAATTGTTGCATAGAAACAAATAAGTCTCAATGGAATGTAAATTGAGACGAAATCCATTACCTTGATTCAATATTGTTCTGATGTGTATTTATATTCATGAATACTAAACTTATATTCATTATTTAAATTATTCATGTCCTTTTTAATTTTTATCATTAATTTTATTTCACTTACTATCATGTTGTATACAATTACCGAAATAATTAACTTTACATCAAGTATTTTGACCAAATTCTATTTCTGTGTCCAAAACAAATTTGGTAGGTTAAATATGGTAAATGGGTCATTATATAGAATCTAGAGAATAATAATCATGAAATAATTATAATATTTATACATCAATTATACTTTTATATCCAATAATTAAATATGGTTATGAAAAATGAACCAACATTACAATAATAGAGATAGTAGGGATTACATACGCATGAGTAACGTTCCCATTATTTTAATGATCATTATGGAAAGAAGTTAAGTAACAATAATATTTACAGAACAATTATTATATCTTAAATAACATATTATTTAATCATATAATCTTATATATACAATTCTTGTGATATAAATGGAATCACATCATGTCTTGGATGTGGTAGTCCACACGTCCACGACTTATGTTGTCACTTTTTAGAGTATAGAAAGGGTTATAAATAATATGATATATTATGTTTATAGAATGGTAATTATGTAATTAATATCATATAGATGTTTCTTGTCATATAATTTTAACTAAAATCATACTTTATACATTCCATGTTTTGTGTTAACGAATCACATCACTTTTAGGAGGTGGTAGTCCACAATTCCAAAAACAATGTTATCATATTTATACCAGATGTAAATCATATAGGGTTGTTCTATAAAAAAATTAAATAAGAATAAATAGATTATAAATATAATATATATCATATATAAATAGGGTTTCTATCATAATAACCAACCATGATAGGTGGTTATGGAAAAATTAACAACCCTTGTTTCTTGAGGTGGTAGTTTACCATACACATAAACTGTATGTTCATTACCCATTAGATGGAAGTGTGTGTATGTGTAGGTAGAACCATTCAAATAAAAACATCTAAATATATTTACTATAGTGTTGTTTTTTATATAATCATGTAATAAGGATATTTTAGGGGGTGGATAATTGAAATAAAACTAAAGTGATTGAGGAATGATATTACCTCTTCTTTGGGAAACTCCTTTTGGATTGCACAAAATGGATTCCTTGGATGGATTTATTCCAAAATGTATGGTTATAGGATGATGAGGGGGATTTATATGAGATATTTTTCAGATATTGGTCAATAAAAAGTGGCTTCAGAGGTGTAAGGAAGTGGGAGGGTAGGGTGATATTTTAAAGTGGAGGAGTGGTACTCTTGTAAATTTTTGGAAATGGAATTCCACCCACATTTTTCCTATATAATGTGGATCCAATAATAAAAACAATTCTATAAAATGGAGTATATAGTATAAATATAGAAATAAAATGGATTTTGGAAAAGTTTCTAGGTTCTTTTTGCCCTTAATTGTATGGTTTAGTCAATCATTATACTTTATTTCACCTTAATCGTTGTAATGATAGTTTTAATTACCTTCACTAATATTTTTGGTAAAAAGATAAGTTGAACTTGTTATAAATTATAAATTATTATTTTTCCAAATATAGAATCTATTGTTTCATGTTTCAAAAACAGAAGCAGCACAAATTAATTTAAATTTAATCCTGTAGACGAGATGACAATGCATGTTTGTAAAGTAATAATGTTCAAAAACATTCTACATATTCATATCTAATTTGAATGTGAAATTTATTCTAATGAAATAAATTATATTACCTGATATATAATTTATATGATTTTACTTTAATACAAATTTAAATTATATTTTAACACTATTAATAAATTATACTAGAAATATGTTTTGTATTAAAATTCATCCTTTTCACTATTCATTAAAAAAATGAAACTTTTCAGAAAATACAAAAAATTATCCCTAAGATAATTTTTATGTTTTGATTTAAAAGATTAATTTTATCATGAAATATTAAATTTATAATATAGTAAAAAACTGTATTTAAAATAGGTACCTCGTCAAAGGGCGGTAAAACTTTATTTACAAAAATATATGTTTTTATGCATAATATTGTGTTTGTTGTTGTCGTATGTCTATCAAATATATTGGATGAATATAAAAAATATTTTATTAGATATATTAGATATAAATTTAATATATAAATTTTATAAGAGTGTTATAATTTAATTTACTTTTCAAAATGTGACTAAATAGTGTTTTGTTTAAACCAGGTGTTGCATGCATTGAAACCTAACTTAGCATTGCATGTTTTTCAAGCTATAAAGAAAATGAAATTTTTTATAAATGGAAAATATGGTAAAGTATTAGGGTTATACATTATTTCCTCCTATAAAAATTTCATCCTTGAAATTTTAGGGGTATTACCTTCAAAAATATGTGGGTAGTTCTCCTTGATATAATCCTATAGTTCCCAAGTTGCTTCTTCCATTTTGAGATTTCTTGAGAGAACCTTTACCAGATGAGTCATCCAAAACCTCAATAATTTATCTCTAGAAACAAGAATCTATATTGGTTCTTCACAATATGAAAGATCAGGTTCTAACTCTATCTCATCAAAGACGGGCACATGTGTTGGGTCTGGGACAAACTTCCTTAGCAGGTATATTTGGAACATGTTGTGTACCTTTAAGATATTTGGTATAATTTCCAAATGATAAGAAAAAAATCCAACAATTTTAAGAATTTAAAATGGTTCAATGTACCTTAGACTTATTTTCCATTTATTACCGAACCTGATAACACCCTTCCATGGAGATATTTTCCTGAAAACATGATCTTCTACTTGTAATTATAAATCATTCCTCCAATTATAGACAAAACTATTTTGGCTACATTGATCTGATTTAATTGGATCTTGAATAGCCTATAACCTTTTCATAATATCTTCAACAAGTTCTCAGCCTATGATTTTCGTTTCTCTATCTTTATACCAAAAAAGTTATAGTATGAAATATTTTTCAATATAATGCTTTATATGAAACCATTTGAATACTTGAATAAAACTATCATTATAGGAAAACTATACAAAAGGTAAGTACTGATCCCATATACCTTGAAAGTTGAGTGAGCATTACCTCATCATGTATTTCATTATTTGAAATTTTATTTCATACTATCCATTAGTTTGAGGATGGTATGAAATAATCAAATGAATCTTAGTATTAATATCCTTGTGAATAATCTTCCATAATTTCACAGTAAATTGGGAGGGTATAGATATGAAAAAATTGATAGAAGTGCACCATGAAGTCTTATAACATCATTAATATATAGAGTTGTGAGGTTATCATGAGGCATATGTTCTTTGATAGCAAGGAAATATATAGACTCAGTTAGGTGATCAACAATAACCCATATTGTATCATTCCTACTTGGAGTATTTGGTAGTCCCGTGATAAAGTCTATAGCAATTTATTACCATTTATATATAGGAATAGGAAGTGGTCTTAGTAATCTTTTAGGATTCTATTTCAGACCTTTCACTTATTGGAAAACAATATATCAGGACACATAATCCACATTTTCCTACTGTACATTATCCAACCAAAAATGTTCTTTCAATTATTTATACATATTTGTACTATAAGGGTGTATAAGGAAATTAGAGCCATGAGAATTATCCAATATTTAAATATTTATCTCAAGTATATATGGAGAACATATCCTCATTCCAAATTCTATAACCATATTTTCACACAAAAAACTCTGCTAATTTTCCATCATCCATAACTTTAATTATTTTCTTAAAGTCCACATCCACAGATTGAGAATTTTTTATCCTCTCTAATAAAGATTATTTTGAAATCATTTGAAAAATAATTAATGTATCCCCTTAAATAGAAATTACCATATCCATCTTTGCTATATCCATGAACATAACATCCTTATCTATCCTCTACTGGGTTTGAACTCTATGATACATTCTACTCAATGCATCTTATACCTTATATTCTATCCCTGGGTGGTAGTGTGTTGAGAAATTGTAATCCTTGAGTAACTTGAGCCATCTCATTTATCTCATGTTAAGATCTTTTTATAGAAGATGTATTTTAGGCTCTTATGATTCATGTATATTTCACATATTTCATAATAGAGATAATGTATCCATATTTTTAAAGTTAATATTACAACCACTAACTCAAGATCATGGGTCAGATAGTTCTAGTTCGGGGTCTTCAATTTCATTGATGCATAACCAATAACTGTATCATTTTGAATTAGGTCACAACCAAGTACCTTCTTCAACACATCACTATATATAAAAAACATTTCACTCCCAGATGGTATAGTCAAAATAAGGGCATTGAATAATATTATCATTAGTATAAAAAATCATTCTTCATATACCTTTTTCGAATAAATTTAAACCCAATATGCGCCATCTTGGTTTGTGGTTTGGCCAATCAAGAAAAACTCAAAATGAATTTCCTATGGTAACTTACAAAACTAATGAAACTATATAACTCTATTATGTTTTTTGGTGTAGACTATTATTATACTACCTTTTCTTTATAAGATCAACTGATATTCCATCATTTGAGACAATATGGCTAAAAAAGAACCTTCTTGAAGCAAAAAATCACACTTAATAAATTTTAGATATTACCATTTCCTTATAAGAGTCTTAAAAAGGATGCAAAAGTGATTCATATGGTTCTAATAGATTTTAGAATACAATATAATATCATCAATGAATACCACAACATAATCCTTGAATACACTTTTTATTAAGTCGATAAAAGTAGTGTATAAATTAGTCAATCCAAATAGAATTTCTATAAAATCATAATTTTCATTCCTCATCTAAAATACTATATTTGGAATGACTTCCTTATTCACTCGCAATTAGTGATACCCTGAACAAAGATCAAAATTTTAAAAATATTTGGCTCCATAAAGTTTATCAAACATGACATCACTTAAAGTTAGAGGATATTTGTTCTTTGTTTTAATATCATCTATTTACCTATAATCAATTCACAATCTCATGGATCAATCTTTCTTCATAACAAGGAGGACATGGGTTCTCCATGGTGAAACACTATGGAAAATAAATACCAAATTACCCAAATCCTCTAGTTGTTTCTTTAACTCCATTAATTCCTCTATGGCCATTCTATAGGGAGTGTTTGATATTCTCCTTGAATAAGGGATTAAATCAATGGAAAATTCAACTTCATGATCCGAGGTATGTCTAGGTATTTCATCACGAAATACATTAATGTATTATTATACAATAGGTGAATTATAAATTTGAAGATTACCTTCTTCATCACTAGGTGTTATTTTCTCTTCTTCCCCAATAATTTCATTCAATACATCTATTAAGGGTGGATATAGATAATAATTAGGTGATGAATATTCTTCTCTAAAGATAAGGGATTCTACATCTTCCACACTAAGAATAATTTCCTTATTCTTGCAATAAATTTTTCCATCATATTTCAAGAGCCAATCCATAATGAGGATAATATTAAAGTAAACCATAAAAAGTTCAGTAATTAAACTATGTTTATGTGTCATATTGAGGAATACATGACACATTGTTTGTGCAATGATACTTACCTTATGAGTTTTGACTGAAAAATACTCTATTAAATCAAAAGGTAAATGTTTAATTTTCTTAGAAAACTGGGTAGATATAAAAGATGGAGATGTTATAGAACTAAATAAGTCATTTGAAAAAAACTAAACATAGGATTAATGTACCTTGCACCAAATAATTTTGAACCTCTACCTCTGCTGTAGTGATCACATAAGCTTGGACATCTCCCCTTGGACTCTTCTAACGTGGACTCCCTTGAAGTAAGTGGCATTAATTTTCATATTTCCCCATATCTCTGTAGTTGAATCATTGGAAAACCTTTTTTTTTCTTTTTTCCCTTTACAATCATGAGCTTGGTGACCCTTATCCCTATACTTATATAAAACTCCTAGTCCCTTAAAATATATCCCAAGGTACTTTTTTCCACAGTTTTAACAAGATAGAAAAGGTTGAGTTTTCTTATTCTTAATGGATGTGTTTCCTTTTTCATGATGCTCATATGAACTCTTCTTATCTATATTTTCCTTGAATATATTGACTCTAGAAAATTTCTTGTTCATTTTTATGGAACATAAAACTATGTATTCATATGATTAAAAAATTTGATAAACAAGTTCCCTTTGATGATTGGATTAAAAACTTTAAATAAGTTGCATATCATGCACTCTATGTTGTATATATAATTTTTATAATACCTAGACAACATTGTAAATGTAGCTTCAAAATCAAAAACACTAACTTCTTCCATTTTCATTAAACTAAATAACTTTATATTCATCTCAATTTTTCGATCATTAGAGAAGTATTTATAAAATAATGCATCTTTAATGGTTCTACATTACATGAGTTATATTTATTTTTCCTCCATAGTATTTTGAATTAAGTTCCACCATTGATCAACATCACCTTTGAGGTAATAGACTTCAAGTGTACCCTTTTCCATTTACTGCATCACAAGAAGAAAAATATCTTCTCCAGATACTTAATAAAAACACTCAAATAAAATTTTATTAGTAGTCCCACTAAATTATGGAGGATCCTATTACATAAATTCATCCATAATATATGAATATATCTATGAAATAGGTTTCTCCATTAATACATGTTTATTTTTCATAACCTGACAAAGTTTCCCTATTTTGACAATTGTTTTCCCTATTTAAATACCATATATATTAGCTTCTTCCATAGTTAAATATCTATATTTTCCATAAGTATTGACGACATTATTTTTTTTATTTTCCATTTATAAACAATATAATATAATGGATTAGCTCATAACACTATATTATTCAAAATTTGGATTAAAATAGAACATAAATTGAAAATTTTATACATAAATTATCTTGTAATTGAAAAAAAGATTTAATTTGAGATATATATACTTTTAAATACTTCATAATTATTTCTAATGAAAATTTGAATTATTCTAATCATATCACCAGAGAGTGTCAAACCAGGTGCTTGTTACGAACCATTTTCATGTACCAAGTTACACCAAGTCAGCCCCATTATCTTGTCGAAGTATTAATCATAGGTACATCTGTTCCAAACCCACACTTACTTGTATTATCTAGATAGGGATGAATTTTTATGAATACCCACATAATAAATACCTCACAAAAAAAAACTAAGTTGTTCTTCTATACTTATCCTAGAAGTCTATCTTAGGGTTATGTTGCTTAATCTGGGTTTTCTAAATCTAGTTTCTAGGGTTGCTACAAAAATTCCTTTTATACCAATTGTAATTCCTAGACCCCAGATGCCCAGAGTCAGTGCATTATTTTATTACCTTGATATGATTACATGGAAAATAATTTCAAATTACTGGCCAGTTTAATAGTTTTAGAAAGCTAGATTACATACATGATACTCACAATACATTGTAAACTAGAAAATAAAAACCAAATATATAATAAAATAGAATAAAAAAATTCCTTGAAACTCATTAAAAGGAATTATCTTCACAACCTGGGGAATATAATCATAATAAGGGTGATAAGAAATGCTCATTAAGGACAAGAAGAGGGGAAGTAGTAATGAATCAATGAGAATAAGTAAACATGGAAGGGTAAATAACTGATAACTTATTATATTAAATGAACTGGATAATGAATAATAAATATGGAAAAGGTAATAAACTAAAAATATATTATATTAAGTTAATAAATAGAGAATGAAATTCATCAACACATTTTATCATATGAAAACCTCATGGATAATAAAAATGATAACTACAATATCTATGAAGGAAATGATTAATTATTCGACGTTATGTATTAGACACATGAGAAAATATATTGTTAAGATCCATCCTATAGATAGTTTAACACTATATGTAAAAATGAGTATAATTTTTCCAAATTAATTGTCTCATGAGAACCTGCTAATGCCTCAAGGGGCTATATAAAGTCTAGGCCCCACCCATTACTGTATGTCCAAAGGTTTCCTCATTCTAAGTAATCAATAAATAAATAATATTCATTATCATAAAATATATATATTGAATAAATAATACCTATTAATCAATAAGTTATTAGTGGAGGATACGTAATAATATGGGCTGTTCATATTGATGAATCGAAATACCATTGAAAGATCATTAAAATATTTTTGAGGAAAATAATCTTTAAACATTCCAAACTATCCCATACCACTTTGAAAAATTTGATTACTACCTATATGAAATAATAACATGAAATGAAACCTATAATATCATGATAATAAGAATATTTAAGATTTAACTTTTAAAAGATAATTTTATACACCACAACAAGCAAATTGGTGAATAATAACAAATAAGTATCAATGGAATGTAAATTGAGACAAAATACCTTTCCCTATATCCGACATGTTCTTGTTTTTCTTTATATTCATGAATAATAAACTTATGTTAATTATTTTCTTTCTTTATAACCTTTTTCATTTTTATCATTACTTTTATTTCACTTATTAACATGTTGAATACAACCACTTAAAAAATTATTTTTACGTCGGGAGTTTTGAAACAATTCGGTTTATGTGTAAAACACAACATTGGTAGGTCAAATATGGTTAATGGGGAAATTATATATCATATTTAGAATAATAATAATAACATAATTATCGTATTTATACATCAATTATACTTTTAAAACAAATAATTAAATATGTTTATGAAAAATTAACCAACGTTACAATCTTGGAGATGGTAGGTCGTATGTACGCCAGAATAATGTTCAAAATTTTCAATGATCATTATGGAAAGAAGGTATGTAACATTAATATTTCTATAATTATAATTATATCATAAATACCATATTATTTAATCATATATACTTATATATTTAATTATTTTTATCTAAATGGAATAAAATTGTATTGAGGAGGTGGTAGTCCATACATCCATGAATGATGTTATCACTTTTTATTTTGAAAAAAGGGTAATAAAGAAAATTATATATTAGAATTAGAAAAATGAAATTAGTTCATTAGTATCATATATATGTTTTTTACATCATTTATTTTTAATTAAAACCATCATTTATATATTCCATGTATCGTGTGAACGAATCACATCGCTTTTAGAAGGTGATAGTGCACACTTCCACAAAAAATGTTATGGTATTTATACCAAATGGAAAGTATAAAGATATATTATATATAAAAATTTAAAAAGAATAAATAGATTATAAATATCATATATATATATAATTTATAAATGTATTCTCCATCATAATTCCCAACTATGATCGGTGGTAGAGGAAAAATGAACAATCATCGTTTCGTGATGCGATAGTTCTCTATACACATAAATTCAATGTTCATTTCCTATTATATGGAAGTGTGTGTATTTTTAGGTATAAATATTTTCATAAAAACAAATAAATATATATATTATTCTGTTTTAATTATATATTAATGGTATAAGGATATTTTATGGGGTGGATAATAGAAATAAAACTAAACAGCTTGAGGAAAGATGTTACCTCTTCTTTGGGTTACTCCTTTTGGTTTTCACAAAAGGATTTCCATGGATGGATTTATCCCAAAAGGTAGGATTATAAGATGAAGGGGGGTATTTTGATGAGCTATTTGGGAAGATATTTGTAGATCCAATGTTTCTTGAGAGATCTAAGGAAGTTGGAGGGGTGAGTTCGTTTTTATAGTGGAGGAGGGGTAGCACTCTTACAAATTTTTGGAATGGGAATTAAAACAACGTTATTACCTTGTAAAGTTGCTCAAATAATGGACCCAATTCTATAAAAAGGAAAATAGGGTAGAAATATTTCCCATAAAATGGATAATGGACAAGTTTCTAAGTCATTTTTGCCCTTAAGTGTAATGTTTAGTCCTATGTTAAGCTTAATTTCACCTTAATCGTTGTAATTAATTGTATTTACATTCACTAATGATTTTGGTAAAAAAATATTCCTGAAATTATTATAAATTATAAATTATTATGATTCCAAATATGGAATAAAATTTTCCAAATTCTAATCACATATGTGATATAAAGTAATTTAAATTTAATCATGCAGACATGATGACAATGTGAGTTTTTAATGTAAAAATGTTCAAATGTTTGCTAATTTTTCATATATAATTTCAATATAAAATTGATTATAATAAAATAAATTGAATATATTTATATATAATTTATATAATTTTACTTTAAACCCAATTTAAAATATAATTTATCACTATAAATAAATTATACTCAATAAAATTTTTGAATTAAATTTCAAAAATTTTCACTATTCATTAAAAACTGAATCTTTATAAAAAAAATAAAAAACAAATAAAATTAATCTAATTATTATGTTAATATTTCAAATATAAAGTTTATTTTTACATATTAAATTTTTTAAAAAAGTAAAAAGTTGGACTTAAAATTGGTTCTCCATGAAAATGTGGTAAAACTATCTTTATAAAAATATATGTTTTTATGCATAATATTGGGTTTGTTCTTATCCTATGCCTATAAAATAAATTGGATGAATATAAAAAATATTTTATGGTATAAATATCATATAAATTTATTATATAAATTTTCTAAGAGTTTTATAATTTAATTGATTGTGTAAAATGTAACTAAATATTGTTTTGTTTAAACTAGGTGATGCGTGCCTTGATTACAAACTTAGTATTCCATATTTTACAAGATATCCAGAAAATTAAATTTATTCTGAAAGGAAAATATGGAAAAATAATTTGTAATATATATGTGTCCCTAAATTTTTATCATATTAATTTATGAAAATAATTAATGTAATAACCAAAATAATTAAATCTTTCTTTGTACCAACTGAGGTATCTTAGAACCACACTCCTTGATATAGTGATAAAAACACATAATTTAACATAGTATTAATTACCATTTTATATGACCCAATATAAGATTACATATATTTATATAATTTAAACATCACATCTCACAATAATCACAGAATCGGAATACCTAAAAATTTAGTGTCTCTATAGACTAGATGCATAATCAAAATTTATATGAATAATATTCAACATCCCTGATAAACATTCTTATGAAATGAAACTATTAAAGTCTTCTCATACTTAATACCTTTCTTTATAACCTAAGAATGGAAACATAAGAATGTGTAAAATCATATTATCAGTATGGGTAAACATTGGTGATAAAAACCGAATATCATAACTGAGAATATGATAATCATAGGGTACAATAACAAAATTATAACATATAAAATTCATACCAAAAAATTAATATATAATAAATCATGAGTCATGGAATAAATATTTTCCTTTAAAAAATAAATGAGTCCTAAGAGTATTGAATCATCAATAATTAATCATAATCCATGAAATACATCATAAGTATAAGACATTAGTTTATACATAGATATAGAAGATAAAATAATTTATTTATTCAAGGATAACTATGAATGAGACATAGTAGACCGAGTCCCATAGTGGATTGGGTTCACTCTCCATTCCCATAATCATAGTTGATAGAGTCCCATATTATATTGGGTTAACTTCCTATTAATTTTTATATTATCTCATAAGATAGAAATATTTACCCAATGCATTGAAGGGATATATAATTTTGGCCCCAACTATGACATAATGAAAAAAATACATATTTTTTCTTCATGATCATAAAAACAATCACACTTTTACATCACATAGTTAATCAATGAAAATGTGAAGGGTTTTATAATAATATTCACAAAACATTCCATACACCATCCGTAGAAAAGAAGTATATGGTGGATTAAGAAAATATCCCATAATGAACATTAACATATGTCATCATAGATGAAAAACACCTTTTATGATTATTGGATACATCACTTTTAAAAGTAAAAATAAATATTCCTTTCATTTTCAAAATCATTTTTAATAAAATTAATATAGAAAACCATTTTTAATCATTGGAAATAAGTTTCTAAAAGTAAAATGATCATAAATATGAAATAATGTGATCACATAGAAAATGTTAAAAGGGATGATGTTTTCCAAATTGATATGTATAAAAATGTTAAAAAAATACCATCAAACATTTTAGATGAAGTGTAAAGAGAATAAAAATACATAATAAATTATTTATGTTCAAGATCCTATCTTTTTACCAGTACGTCTCTCTCATAGTTTTTCAATAAAATTCTTTTTTTGAGTTTTACCTCACCTTTAAAGCTTGATGAACATGTTTTATGATGGATGTATGTATGTTTGAAGAAATGCGACTTTGTTTGTGATGAAACTTGAGAAAACTAGATAGGATCCATGAAGAGAGCCTTTGGTGGGGAAATGAATTGAAATCTAGAAAAGTGTGTTTATTTAAATTAATTGAGTTTTGGTATAAATGGTTCAAGTGTTACCAGGGGTCCTAGGTATATTGATAATACTTAAAGGAGATTGGGTTTTTTTATAAGGAACATGGTTTTAAAACCATCTACAAGACATTTACACAATGTATTAATGAGTTACATAGCATGTAAAAGCTACCAGACTCATGTTATAAACTAATTAGTGTTGTTAAGTGGATACATATATTTTCCCAATCACACGATGTTTAATATTTAGGGGAATTAAATATTCAGCTGAGGTGACTAGTTTTTTTCATTATATCCCTTTAAAAGTAAATACATGACACGTAACTTAATTACACACCATGTATTTTACCGAGCAACAATTTTAAAGGTTCTTTGTGGATGATATTTTTCATTCCTTTATACAGCCTCCTCTTATTGACCATATGGAATTTTACTCAATATTTTGGAAGACTTCCCACCCTTATGGATGTTCCTTTTGAGAAATCAATCCCTAAAAAGTTCTTTTTTAGTTTTTCCGTTCTCTCCCTTTGATATCTGTCCATTATGGTGTAATCTACTGATTTTTGTCATTTTTGGTTTTGACCTTGATTTGTTTTTATCTGGGTTCTCCTTTCAATCATATCCACCTTCAAATTTGATGGAATTTTCCATTTGAAGCATTGTGTTCTTCATCAGTTAAAGGTAGGGAGTCTAAATCATAAAACTATGGTCTCATTTTCAATTGCTAAGTATATGAAATATTTTGATTATGATAACAAATGCACTGAATAATAAATTAATTGAATGCATTGATGAAAATCCTATGTTCGATTCTTTGTTGGATCCCATTGGATCTAATTGATGATGTGACCAAGATTATGACTACCCATTGGGTGAGGGATCCATTGAAAATAATGATTTAGAAATGGATTACTTATGATTCTAAACATGATATATAATTAAGATGATTTCTTGTTATAGATTCACCTTTAAAAATGTTTTATTTTATTAATTAAATAAATGGTAAATTTAAATGTAAATGGTAATTAGAAAAATTTATGATTTAGTCCTATGTGGGCATAATTTGATATGCTTACTATTGTGATATATAATTTTTCCACATGCTGTAATGCTTATATACACTCTCACACATACTTTAATTATTATATACCGGTTTTTGATGTTGACACATGTTGTAATGCCTCTATACAGAGTTCTGAACCTAAAAAATGCTGCAATGCCTATATAACAGGTTCTAACCCTAACACATGTTGAAATGATTATATACTGAGTTATGACCCTTACACATGTTTCAATCCTTTTATACCAGGTTTTGACACTAACCCATACTCTAATGCTTATATACCACATTATGAACTTGACACATGAAATAATGCATATATACCTGGGTATGACTTGACACAAGATGAGATTCTTATACAGTGGTCTTGCCCTAGAGATTAATTATACCATGGGTATATAGTTTTGGTTGGAATTTCTATGAGAAATGATCAGAGACATTCCAACATGGTGCCGAGGGAGGTTATGTTTTACCATAGTAATATGGTTATGGGTGGCATGGTTTTGACCCATGCTCATAGATATTCCAACATGGTGCGGAAAAATATTTTGGATGTATTTATATTAATTATTGAATTAATTAATAAAAATATTTATCGCATTATTGCAAGCACATATTATTAGACTGGTTATGTTTAGACACAGTGGTGCTGACTTAATGAGTAGTACTCACACCCTATTTAGGCCATTGTTGGGTGCCTGATCAGATTACATTAATGCAGGTTTTTAAAATGGAATGGTACCCTACTATTGATTATTGCTTGTTGTATGGGATAAAGATCCGATACGGGGCCAACATAGGATTCAGGGCCAGGGTGTTTTGAGTATGCTAGTATTTAATTTTGTATCACTACTATCATGGAATTTAGTTAAATTCCTACATGTCAATACGTTATCCATTTATTATTTATTGTATTATTCAGATAACTTTTATAGTTGGTTTCTATTGTATAGTATTATTTAAAATATTTCAACTACTATGATATTTATAGTTATATTGATTATTTTTCTTTTGAGTTGTAAACTGTATATTAATGTGGTTTAGTCTCCCCACTATACTTATCACACCCCCGTTACTATTTGGTAGCCTATGGAGTATGTGGAGGCGTGCTTGAGGTCTCATATCCAACCCTTTTGGTCCATGCGAGATAATGATAGATCATGGGACATTACAAAGTGGTATATGAGCACACCAGGTTTCTTTTATATTTCATTACTATTTGGGAAAGGTCGAAAAGAGTTTAGGGTGTGTTAGGAGTTAGTAATGAGCTTGTTCATGGGAGTAACTAACCCATGTACTGGAGAAAATTTGAGTGCCTAGGGATGGGATTGTTGTTCATGGTGTTTTCTTATTAGGGTTTGATGTTATTTCATCTTGTGTGATTCACATTTTGGGTGATGTTATTTTTTCTAGATATTTTTACTCGTGGCCCGGTATGGTGTGAGAGGTTTATGCATGCATCATGACATGCACTTAGGGATATATACTAACATTCATGGTTCATGAAAGGGATATATTTATACACATGTGATATATGTTATGTGTAGTCTATGATATGATATTTCGATTATACCTAATAAATCAAATGAAAGAATTATTATGTCATACTAAATAAATTTTTAAGTCATATTTATAGAGAATAGGAGTCGATTGTTCTCTGTTTTAGTCACCTATTAAGGTTGAACATGTTGTTACATAGTTCTATAAGGTGTGCATTTTTATTGCAAAGATAATGCCTAATCGTCATCTTTGAATTGAGCATCAGGAGTGTAGAAACTATCACACATCTAAAGTATCTAATTAAAATGATTATATAGTTCTTGAGGATCATATGGATGTTAATCTTCACAACAGCTTCATGAGGGTCATGTGATCTATGGAAAGGGAGAATTTTGTAATAGTGCCTTTGATGTTTGAGATGTTGAGAGAGTTTTTTATGTAGTATTAACCAAAATTCACTAGGTAGGGAGTCCAAAAGTTAGTAAAGTTATTGATGGAATTAGTCTATATGAATTTTTTTTCACATCAAGACACCAATAAATAGGATAGTAAATCTTGCTATAGATATTCTCACTACCACAAAACGGGGCAAGGCATGCGCCTGCCTTTATCAGTGCTAACAGTAAAGCGCTGATAAAGGGTTGGGCCTTTATCAGCGCTAAGAAAAGCACTGATAAAGGTCCACTTTATCAGTTCTAAAGCAGGCGCTAATAAAGGTGTACCCTTTATCAACACTTTTTTTAGCACTGATAATGGTGTACCCTTTATCAGCGCTTTTTTAGAGCTGATAAAGGCTTGCCCCTTTATCAGCTTTTTTTTAGCGATGATAAAGGGCTTATTTATCAGCGCTAAAAAAGCGCTGATAAAGGTTGTATTTATCAGCGGTTTTCATTTTAGCGCTGATAAATACACCCTTTATCAGCAATTTTTACTAGCGCTGATAAAGGATCACGCGGATTTGTTAAAAACCCGCAGGTCCTCTTCCTCCTCCCTGCACCCGGTCAAGCTCCCGTGGAAGCCCTCCTCGGCGCCGCTGCCACCACCTCATCATCCTCCACCGCGGCCGCTGCCTACTCCTTCTCCTTCTCCTCCGGTCGCCGCCTCCATCTCCTCCAGCCGCCGCCTCCTCCTCATCCTCTGCTCCTCCTCCTCCTCCTCCTCTAATGTGGTCTCGTCCTCCTCCTCCTCGACCGGCGCTTCCTCCTCGTCCTCCTAGTCCGTGACCTCATCCTCTTCCTCCTCCACCGGAGCCTCCTCCTACTCCTCCTCTGCCTACTCCGCCGCCTCCTCCTCCACCGCGGCCTCCTCCTCCTCCTCCTCCTCCGCTGCCTCCGCCCTACCTCCGCACTGCCTCTGTTGCCTCATGTGCCTCCGCTGTCGACACCTTCTTCTCCTCCGCCACGGGGTCCTCCTCCTTAAGGTGATTCAAATTGAATTTTAATGAATTAATTATGTGTGGAATGGGTATGTGTTTGGCCAACTATTCTTCGTGTTGAATCTTCAGTTTCCATGGGTGGTTTGGGATTGTGGTTATGTTTTGATCCTGACTATGGGTTGTTTTTATGATTTCCCACTACTTCATTAGATTTATTTAGTTATTCTTATGTTTTGGTGTTTTCATTTAGTTCTTTTGTTGTTATTTGATGTTGGGTTTTCCTTGATGGAGGTTGTTCATGTTTCTTGTAGACAATACCTCCTAGAAGGACCATGTAGAAGCATAGAGAGTGTGAACCATAGTACCCCAAAGAGGAACCATCCCATTAATACAATTTTCTTTTGGATTCAATGATTTAAAATTTCAAAAACGTGGGTTAAATTGGTATCCATGATAAGACATGAAATATGGACCACACTCAAGAATTTTCAAAGAATAATTCAGAGTTTTTTCTTACTGAAAAGAAAACTATTTAATTTAAGGAGTAGTTGGACTGTATCAAGTAGATCTTAGAGTTTTTGAAAACCCCTAAGACATCTAAAGTGTTATTTTTTGGTTCGTTTTTAATATAATTTATTTGAATGTGGTGAGATTCAATGATTCTTTCGAGGAATAGAGAGGATCTCACTTTTACCACTTTCCAAGTGGTATTTCTTCAGAGGTTCTACCCAGATACCTTGAGATTGATGAATGACTATGTGTTTTTAAAGCTAGAGTATGGTGGTCATTTAGTCATGGATTATGCCACTAGATTCCGTGATTTGGTTCATGTATCTCTTTATCTCCCCACGAACGATTATCTTATGGCTATTAATTTTAAGATGGGTTTGAGGAAATATATCAGATTTATTCTTATTGTTCTAAGTCTACCAACCAAATTTTAGGTGTTTCCCAAGGTATTGATGTGAGAGGAATATTTTAACTAAAATATTGGTCTCAATGGTGTTCCATTAATGGGTGGTATCTATAGTTATTTTTGAGGATAAAATCTAAAGCACGATGAGTCTTAGAGAAGTAGTGGAAAGGGATTTGAGTAGTCTTTATGAACAGATTATGTGGATTCTATGGACAATAGACCTATTTTTTTATCAGATTAGAAATGTGGGAAACATATGGACGATTTTACCAGAGACTCTGAGGGCATTCCACCTATTTGGGTAGCCGGGGAATATCTTGTGATTTTTTCAATTGGATCCTAATGGGAGTGGTGTAGGATCCACTTTTTTAAGGGCTCTTAGTTAAAATAAGAGGCTTCAAATGGTGGAGGATCACATCCTAAAAGAAAGTGGGATTCTTAATAAGGAAATAATACATAGACAAGTCTAATCTAGAAAAAATCAATGCAGTAGAGGTCATTCATGAGGACTCATAATCTTGGCCAACAACAATTCGAGGTGAATTTTTTTTAATTCTTATATAGTATTGGTTTCATTTCAAAATGGTGAATCCTAGTCATTAATTTCACATATTTTTTTATTACTTGGGTATGACGGCAGAGTTTATGAATTATTTCATGTATTCCCTAACCCTTTTGGGTAGGAAAAATGGTCATGGTTTCATGTTCTTTGAGAGTTGTGTTTTGGTACTTGGCATGGAGGACATTTCGGAATTCCATGTTTTGGACCTGGTCTTTTCTGACCTCATTATCGTCTTGGATTTTCTTATTGGATTTAGTGCACTAGATGACTATTATCACCATTGGGTTCAGTTACTTACTCTTAACAGGAGATTCCATGTCTTTTATGGATATTGTGATATATAACCATGGAGGGTATGACAAGTTGATTCTATGTTATGGTTTATATCATGTCATTTTTACAAGGTTTTCCTTGGGGTTGTTGAGAAGTGTTCTTCATGTGAAATTCCAGTGGTCATGGAAAAGTACACAAAATCATTTCTAGAGGACTTCATGGGATATCCTCCCCAATGAGTGTTTGCGTTTTCTATCTATTTGCTTCACAGGACGATCCCATTTTCCATTCCATCACATCATAAGGCTCTAGATGATTTAGAGGAGCTAAAAGATCAGCTAGAAGATCTTTAGGGAAATGGTTCTATCTATATGATCATGTCAGTATGGGATTTTACAATTCTATTTTCAATGAAGTCATATCATAACCTATTAATTTTAACAGTCTACCGTAGTCATAGCCAGGTGACAGTAATGAATAATTACATATTGCCTATAATTGATGATTTGTTTGACAATCTTATAAGGTTTTATTGGTTTTTGAAAATTTTTTAGAGATCAAGGTACCAACAGTTGAGGGTTTTGGAAGAGGATACTCAAAAGATAGATTTTTAAAGTCGATATGGAAATTTAAAGTATTTATGAATTCAGTTTCATATTGAGATAAACTTTGGAAAACAACACCAATGACATATGCCAAACTGAGAAAACACGTTCAGATTGTTTTGATACTTTAGGACAATGATCCAAGAGTCATTTTTGACATGTATGAATCGACCAAACCTCAATCCGACGCACGGTGTGACCTGTATGGCTGAAAGTGTCTGATATCAGTTTCAAATTCAGATAAACTTTGGAAAACAACACCAATGACATACAGCAAACCAAGCAAACGCGTTCAGATTGTTTTGATACTTTAGGACAATGAACCACAAGTCATTTGTGATGTGTACGAATCGACCGAACCTCAATCCGACGCATGGTGTGACCGATATGGCTAAAAGTTTCTAATATCAGTTTCAAATTGAGATAAACTTTGGAAAACAACACCAATGACATACGGAAAACTGAGAAAATGTGTTCGGATTGTTTTTATACTTTAAGAAAGCGATCCACGAGTCATTTGTGATGTGTATTAATCGACCGCACCTCAATCCAACACACGGTGTGACCGGTATGGCTAAAAGTGTCTAATATCAGTTTCAAATTGAGATAAACATTGGAAAACAACAATAATGACATACGCCAAACCGAGCAAACACGTTCGGATATTTTGATACTTTTGGACAACGATCCACGAGTCATATGTGACGTGTACAAATCGACCGCACCTCAATCCGACGCACTATGTGACCGGTATGGCTAAAAGTGTCTGATATCGGTTTCAAATTGAGATAAACTTTGGAAAACAACACTAATGACATACGGAAAACTGAACAAACGCGTTCGGATTGTTTTGATACTTTAGGAAAATGATCCACAAGTCATTTTTGACATGTACGAATCGACCTCACCTCAATCCGATGCACGATGTGACCGGTATGGCTAAAAGTGTCTGATATCAGTTTTAAAATTGAGATAAACTTTGGAAAACAACACTAATGACATACGAAAAACTGATTAATCGCGTTTGGATTGTTTTGATACTTTAGGACAAGGATCCAAGAGTCATTTGTGACATGTACGAATTGACTTCACCTCAATCCGACGCACGGTGTGACCGGTATGGCTAAAAGTGTCTGATATCAGTTTCAAGTTGCGATAAACATTGGAAAACAACACCAATGACATACGCCAAATCGAGAATACGCATTCAGATTGTTTTGATACTTTAGGAAAATGATCCACGAGTCATTTATGACGTGTATGAATGGACCGCACCTCAATCCGACGCACAGTGTGACCGGTATGCCTAAAAGTGTCTGATATCAGTTTCAAATTGAGATAAACATTGGAAAACAATACCAATGACATATGGAAAACCAGGAAAATGGGTTCGGATTGTTTTGATACATTAAGAAAAATATCCACGAGTCATTTTTGACGTGTACGAATTGACTGCACTTCAATCCGACGCACGGTGTGACCGGTATGGCTAAAAGTGTCTGATATCAGTTTCAAATTGAGATAAACTTTGGAAAACAACACCAATGACATACGGAAAACCGAGGAAACGCATTCGTATTGTTTTTATACTTTAGTAAAATGATCCACGAGTCATTTTTGACGTGTACAAATTGACTGCACTTCAATTCGACACACGGTGTGACCGTTATGGCTAAAAGTGTCTGATATCATTTTCAAATTGAGATAAACTTTGGAAAACGACAAAAATGACAAACGGAAAATAGAGTAAATGCGTTATGATTATTTTGATACTTTAGGAGAACAATCCACAAGACATTTTTGACATGTAAGAATTGACGGCACCTCAATCCGATGCACGGTGTGACCGGTATGTCTAAAAATGTCTGATATCAGTTTCAAATTGAGATAAACTTTGGAAAACAACACCAATGACATATGACAAACTGATCAAACGCATTCGGATTGTTTTGATAATTTAGTAAAACGATCCACAAGTCATTTTTGACGTTTACGAATCGACCTCACCTCAATCCGATGCACGGTGTGACCGGTATGGCTAAAAGTGTCTGATATCAGTTTCAAATTGAGATAAGCTTTGGAAAACAAAAACAATGACATACGTAAAACTGAGAAAACATGTTCGGATTGTTTTGATACTTTAGTACAACGATCCACGAGTCATTTGTGACATGTATGAATCGACCACACCTCAATCCGACACACGGTGTGACCGGTATTGCTAAAAGTGTCTGATATCAGTTTCAAATTTAGATAAACTTTGGAAAACAACAACAATGACATACTGAAAACTGAGGAAACGCGTTCGGATTGTTTTGATACTTTAGGACAATGATCCACGAGTTATTTGTGACATGTATGAATCGTCCGCACCTCAATCTGACACACAGTGTGACCGGTATGGCTAAAAGTGTCTGATATCAGTTTCAAATTGAGATAAACTTTGGAAAACAATACCAATGACATACGCCAAACCGAGGAAACGCGTTCGGATTGTTTTGATACTTTAGGAAAACGATCCACGAATCATTTTTGATGTGTACTAATCAACCACACCTCAATCGACCACACGATGTGACCGATATGGCTAAAAGTGTCTGATATCAGTTTCAAATTGAGATAAACTTTGGAAAAAAACACCAATGACATATGGAAAACCGAGTGAACACGTTAGGATTGTTTTGATACTTTAGGAAAACAATCCACGAGTAATTTATGAAGTGTACGAATTGACCGCACCTCAATCCGATGCACGGTGTGACAGATATGGCTAAAAGGGTCTTATATCAGTTTCAAATTGAGATAAACTTTGGAAAACAACACCAATGACATACGGAAAACTGAGCAAATGCGTTCAGATTAATTTTATACATTAGTACAACGATCCAAGAGTCATTTGTGACATGTACGAATTGACCGCACCTCAATCTGATGTACGGTGTGACCGGTATGGCAAAAAGTGTCTCATATCAGTTTCAAATTGAGATAAATTTGGAAGACAACACCAATGACATATGGAAAACTGAGAAAACACATTCGGATTGTTTTGATACTTTAGGACAATGATCCACGAGTCATTTTTGACGTGTATGAATCGACCGCACCTCAATCTGATGCACCCTGTGACCGGTATGGCTAAAAGTGTCTGATATCAGTTTCAAATTGAGATAAACTTTGGAAAACAACACCAATGACATACGCCAAACCGACAAACACGTTTGGATTGTTTTGATACTTTAGAAAAATGATCCACGAGTCATTTTTGATGTGTACGAATTGACCGCACCTCAATCCGACGCACGGTGTGACCGGTATGGCTAAAAGTGTCTGATATCAGTTTCAAATTGAGATACTTTGGAAAACAACATCAATGACATACGGAAAACCGAGCAAACGCGTTTGGATTGTTTTGATACTTTAGGACAACGATCCACGAGTCATTTGTGATGTGTAAAAATTGACCGCACCTCAATCCGACGCACGGTGTGACCGGTATGGCTAAAAGTGTCTAATATCAGTTTCAAATTGAGATAAACTTTGGAAAACAACACTAATGACATACGCCAAACCAAGCAAACGCGTTCGGATTGTTTTGATACATTAGGAAAACGATCCACGAGTCATTTGTGACGTGTACGAATCGACTGAACCTCAATCCGACGCACGGTGTGACCGGTATGGCTAAAAGTGTCTGATATCGGTTTCAAATTGAGATAAACTTTGGAAAACAACACCAATGACATATGGCAAACCAAGAAAACACATTTGGATTGTTTTGATACATTAGTAAAATGATCCACGAGTCATTTGTGACGTGTACAAATTGACCTCATTTCAATGCAATGCACGGTGTGACCGGTATGGCTAAATGTGTCTGATATCAGTTTCAAATTGAGATAAACTTTGGAAAACAACACAAATGACATACGGAAAACTGAGAAAACGCGTTCGGATTGTTTTGATACTTTAGGAAAACGATCCACGAGTCATTTGTGACGTGTATGAATCGACCTCACCTCAATACGACACACGCTGTGACCGGTATGGATAAAAGTGTCTGATATCAGTTTCAAATTGAGATAAACATTGCAAAACAACACCAATGACATACACCAAACCGAGCAAACGCGTTCGGATTGTTTTGATACTTTAGGACAATGATCCACGAGTCATTTGTGACGTGTATGAATCAACCGCACCTCAATCCGACCGATGAATGGTGTGACCGGTAAAGCTTTTCATTAGATAATGAATCATTATTTATTAAATGAGATAAATCAATCAAAAACATATTGATTTTACATTATTCCCTTTCATTGTTATGAAAATGAATACTTTTGAGTTTAAAATTTCATATTTTAGATTCACATTTCCATATTAATGTATTCTTTCATATTACTATTTTAATTTCTTTCATTATTGCGTTACTAACATAATATTTGTTTTCCTATATAGGTGAATTTTTTTCCTTGAGTTCGGATTCTTTGTTCGACAACAAATACTGTCGATACCGGATCACGAATATCAAAGGATGAAACATGAATGTTTATAACTGTTGTTGAATAATTGTAAATGTAACCATGTAAAACAATGTTTGAAATGTATATAGCAATGCGTTTTTTGTATTCATGATGTTAAGTAAATGTATATACCCTTGTCAGTCAAAATATTGGGTGCGGGTGCTATGGTGTGCAGGTGTGCATGTGCTACTTTGTGTAGGTATTCTGGTGTGCAGGTGTGAAGGTACTGTTTGTAGGTGCAGGCGATGGGGCCTTTATCAGCGCTTTTTTGTGCTGATAAAGGACACCTTTAACAGCGCAAGAGGATCGCTGATAAAGGAACCCTTTATCAGTTCTCCGTCGAGCACTGATATAGGAGACCTTTATCAGTGCTTAGAGAAGCGCTGATAAAGGCGGTCCTTTATCTGCGCTTTTTAGCGCTGATAAAGGTCCCCTATATCAACGCTTCTCGGAGCGCTGATAAAGGGTACCCCCCTTTATCTACGCCGGCATTAATAGTGCTTTTCTAGCGTTGTTAATGCCGGTTTTTAGCGCTGATAAAGGGCCAGGTAGTAGTAGTGTCTTCATGGAAAATCCAAGCATTAGAGGGAAATTATGGAGAAAGATAGACAATATAAGGATTTATCTTTTATGGACTTCAAGACAATTTTATTGATCCAATTATATATAGATACAATGAGGTATTAGAAGTCTCTCAAGTTCATGCATCTGACATAGGATGGCATGTTAGTTTTGGACTACACTAGACGTTTCACCAAGTTGCAATGCTTTTCACCATCCTTGGCTGATGATGTGATCTATAGGACATGATATTTTTAGTATGATACTCATTATGATATCAGGTCATAGTTGAATATTTTTTATTAGATAAATTTTGAGGATGTGATGAATGAGGAACTCATCACTGAAGGGAATATGAGAGAGGTCCTGAGTAGTGGAATGGATATTTCTATACGGAGAACTAGGAGCTCTTCTTCAGGTGTCAAGAAGCACTACTATGACAGTTTTTGAAAATTCAATAGTGGGTAGAGTATCCAGGTTAGTGGAAAACCATATCAGGATATTTTTTCATTGTAGTGTTATCAGTGGTGAATGTTTGGCCACAATATTGGACAGTTTAATTACCTCAAAGTAGAGTATTGTGTCTGTGGAAGACTAGGTCATCTTTTGATATCTGGTGTGAACATTCCTCATCTGACCTATGGGAGGGGATCAAGACATGAAATTGATTCTAGAAGGGGCTAAACTAAATCTCAACAAGATGGTATCTATAGTTCCAATGGCTATTCATGTTGAGGTAGAAGACATGGTACCCCATTGATTGAGTGATAATACGAGGTAGGGTAAATAGATCAGCATTGTCAGACTGAATCCTAGGGAAGATGTGTAAGTATGCAATGTGTTATGAATACGATTCTATCTATTGTGGATGAAATATCTTCCACTATTAGATATATCATTCATGTATCATCTAACTTATCATGTTTTTTTTAATATAGGATAATCACATTCCTTTTTTATCTTATCTGTTTGAAAATAGTTTTTCATGGTTGTGGAAGGATTGGATGGTGCGTTGACCATCAATACACCGCTGGGAGTATGGTAAGAGAATATGAAATATTGCAAGATTCATTCTTTAGATATTGGTGGTTACCATTTCTTTTAGAAACCTTTCATACAATAAATGATAGGTTTTAATTTGATTCTTGGTATGGATTATCTCGTTATATACTCGGATCATATCCATAGTAATTTAAAGAGAGTTTCCATTCAATCTCTAGAAGTAGGCGGCTATTCTCACTAGGGTGTAAGGGATCTTCGGGCTAGTTGGGCAGGACCACAAAATATATTGGATTGTATCACAGTTCAAATGGTTAGTCTTTCTCTAGAAAATAGTGGAATGTAGTAAGAATCTTTTTATATAGTGGTAGATCATTTTCAGGTCATTTTTTCTTGATGATTTCTATAGATTACATACTGAGCAAGAGATCGAGTTCATGATTGAGATGGTTTTGGGAACAGAGCCATTTTCTATACTGCCTTATAGAATGTAACCAATAGAAATTCAGGAGTTGAAAGTCAGTTGAATGATATAGAAGTTAATGGATTCATATGGATGAGTACATATCCATGGGGTTCTCTAGTTCACTTTTCTAAAAAGGATTACAATACCTTGCACTTATCTATGGATTATCCGATATTGAACCTGGTGACGGTCAGGAAGTGAAATCACGTTCCATGAATTGATGTTCTCTTTAACCATCTAAGAGGTTATAATATCTTATAAAAGATCAATTTGATATCAGGATACCACCAGTTAAGGGTGAGACAATTAGACATACCTCAAACTTCTTTTGGGAGTAGTTATGGATTGTATGACTTCATAGTTATTCTGTTTGGGTTGACTAATGCACTAACAATATTCATGGTCTTGATGAATAAAATATTGCACCCTTTTTAGACCAGTTTTTGGATGTTTTTTTGACGATATCTTAGTTTACTATTTGTGAGAACAAGATCACTCCCAAAATCTTGACATTGTCTTGAGTACAACGAGAGAGCATTGGATTTATGCTTTGCTAACCGAATAAAGTTTTTGGATTGATAAAGTGACCTTCTATGGACATGCCATATTAGAGACAAGGGTGTAAATTGACCCATAGATGGTTGCATCCATGGTATCTTAGGAGTATCCTAAGAACATCTTCAAAATTTGGAGCTTTGTAGGTTTAATAGGTTATTATCAATGCTTTTCCAAAATTTGTCCCATCTAGAAGTACCCATGGAAAGGATGACAAAAAATGGTGCGAAGTTTGTTTGGTCAGATACTTATGTGAGATATTTTTTTTGGAGATGAAAGGGAGGATAACCTCATCACCTATCCTCACTATGATTGGTAGAGCATATACCATGTACTGTGATGCATCCAGTCATAGATATAGAGTATTTCTGTTGTAGGTGGATCAAGCACTTTCTTATAGGTCCAAGTAGTTGAGACTACTTGAGAGGAATTACCCTACTAGTGATCTGGAGTTAGAATCATTGGTATATGAATTGAAATGTTGAAAACACTGTATTTTAGTTGGGAAGTTTGTGGTGTACATGAACCACAATAGACTAAGGTACATCCTTCTTCATTGGGACCTAAACCTTCGGAAGAGGAGGTGTGTCAAGTATCTAGAGTCGTTCAAATTTGAATTGGCTTATAAATTGGGAAATAGAAACATCATTGTTGATTTTTTGCTAATAAAAAATCAGAAATGGGTGGTGAAGGATTCTTGTGATGAGTGATGGATGATGTAACTCTTTACAGACATGCATCTGGAGGTTCCGAAGTCCCATGGTTGAGTAGATCTAACAATAACATCTGTTATACACGTGGCTTTGAATCCGATCAATACCAAGAAGTTATCTAATCCGAATGGATTAGTTTTAAGAGACAACTAATATGCTAGGGAGACACCATCATGGTGGTCTCTTTGAAGTGGAAGTTATCTTCTTTTTTATGGATAATCATGGGTACCAATGGGATTAAATGAGGACTTGATTAGGGATTTTTAAGCTTTTAGATGGATAATATATGCTGGTTTCAAAAAGATGTATCATGATATCTGTAGAAAGTACTGTTGTTCAGGAATGAAGACATAGGTAGTAGGATATGTGTCAATATGTTTCACTTATTGGCTGGTGAAAGCCAAGAATCATAGGACAGTTGGGATTTTTCATTCTTTTTCCATTCCTAAGTAGAAATTGGATGAACTAACTATGGAATTTGTGGTAGGATTAACTAGGAAAACCCATAAGAACAATGTTTTATGGGTGATTATGTATAAAAAGATGAAGTTATCCCTCTTCTTACCTATTAGGGAGACCATCATATTGATGACCTGGGTGGTCTTTATATGCAAGGGATAGTTTGGTTGCATGGGGTTTTGAGAAGTATCATTTCTAATAGAGATCCTCATTTCACATCACTATTCTGGAAGGGTATTTATAAGGATCTCAAAATGACGGTTCTTTTGAGTATGGCATATCATCATCTGAAATGATGGTCAATCTGAGTGGACTATTTAGGCTTTGGAGTATTTTTATGATCCTGTGTTTAGATTTTGGTGGTTCATGGGAGACACATATAGAACTCATGGAGTTTATATATAACAATAGCTTCCAAGCATCTCTATAGTTGGAACCTTTTGAGGTTTTGCATGGAAGGTCATTCTATTTTCCTCTTTGTTGGTTGGATGTAGGTGACTCAATGCTTGTTGGACATATATTCATATATAAGACATCTGAGAAGGTTTAGTTGATCAAGAAGTTTTTGGTGACCACACATAGTAGGAAAAATCAGTGTGCTATCCATCAGTGATAGCCTCTAGAGTTTGAGGTTAGTCATCATGTTTTACTTTTGGGAATTTCTTTGATTCGGGAAATATTGTATCATGAAATAGGGAAATCTAACACCCAAGTTTGTTGGTTCGTTTGAGATAGTGGTAAGGGTCAGTCCAGTGGAATACCTTTTAGACCCTCGACTATCCTACAATTTCATGCATGAAATATTTCATATGTCACATATTTAGAAATATCATCAAGTCACTTCTCATGTCATAGATGGTTAAAAAACCTATCTTTGTGTTGATGATTCTTTTTAGGAGAATCTAACACGAGTCATGGACCATTGTAAGAGATATCTTTGGGGTAGGAACACACCATTGGTTCAAGTGTATTGGAATAATGGTTGAGTTTAGGAGGATCCATGGGAGAGGGAGTCTGATATTAAATCTTTGTGGACATACTTGTTCATTGAGACCCCACATTGATGCTTGGAGTAGCTTAGAGGATGATCTATTATATGGTGTAGAGGTTATAAGATCCCTTCTTTTTCTAGGTATGTATCTCTATGAATTTTTCATTGTAACTATTTTAGTTGAGTTTTTAATCATCTTTAAACCTTGGTGGTCATGTTTTATCATGGATGTATCTTTGATTTAATAAACATAGACTTGAGATACGTGGAAACATAATAAAAATACAGACAAACCTTGTAGAGTAATTTGTTTGGGAAAAAGACATAAAGTAAAGAGATGTATGTTTATTTGAATTAATGGAGTTTGGGTATAAATGGTTCAATTTCTACCAAGGGTTCTTGGTAAACTGAGAATACTTAAAGGGTGTTCAGGGTTTTATAAGGAATATGGGATGAAAACTATCTAATAGACATTTACACTTCATGTAAATGGGTTACACGATGTGTAAAACCCACCAGACTCATTTTGTGAATTTAATCATGGCGTGAAGTGGTTACAAATTGTGAAACAATGACACTACATTTAATGTTTAAGTGAATTAAATATTCAGCCAAGGTGATGGGTTTTTTGGAATATCCCTCTAAAAAAATGCACGATTTGTAACTTAATTACACACCATGTATTTTCCCAAGAAATAATTTTGATGGTTTCATGTGGATGATTTGTTTTACATTCCATCATGAAACCTCATCCTCTCAACCCGAGTATGTTTTCTTGTTGAATTTGGAATCCTTTCCTACCTTACATAAATTCTTTTTAAACAATAAATCCATGGTAAGATCACTACTACAACCTGGCCCTTTATCAGCGCTAAAAACTGGCATTAACAGTGCTAGAAAAGCGCTATTAATGCCAGCGTAGATAAAGGGGGGTGGGGGAGGGGGGGTCCCCTTTATCAGCGCTCCGAGAAGTGCTGATATAGGATACCTTTATCAGCGCTAAAAAAGCGCTGATAAAGTACCGCTTTATCAGCTCTTCTCTTAGCGCTGATAAAGTTCTCCTATATCAGCGGTTCTCGGAGCGCTGATAAAGGTCTCCTGTATCGGCGCTTGACGGAGCGCTGATAAAGGGTTACTTTATCAGCGCTCCTCTAGAGCTGTTAAAGGTGTCCTTTATCAGTGCTTAAAAAGCGTTAATAAAGGCCCCATCGCCTGCACCTACAAAACAGTACCTACACACCTGCACACCAGAATACCTGCACAAAGTAGCACATGCACACCTGCACACCATAGCACCCACACCCAATATTTTTACCGACAATGATATATACATTTACTTAACATCATTAATACAAAAAAATGCATTTCTATATACATTTCAAACATTGTTTTACATGGTTACATTTACAATTATTCAACAACAATTATAAACATTCATGTTTCATCCTTTGATATCTGTGATCCGCTCTCGACGGTATTTATTGCCGAACAAAGCATCCGAACTCAAGGAAAAAAATTCACCTATATAAGAAAACAAATATTATGTTAGTAATGAAATAATGAAATAAATTAAAATAGTAATATGAAATAATACATTAATATGGAAATGTGAAACTAAAATATGAAATTTTAAACTCAAAAGTTTTCATTTTCATAACAATGAAAGGGAATAATATAAAATGAATATGTTTTTGATTGATTTATCTCATTTAATAAATACTGATTCTTTATCTAATGAAAATCTTTACCAGTCACACAGTGCGTCAGTCAGATTGAGGTTCGGTCGATTCATACACATCACAAATGACTCGTGGATCATTTTCCTAAAGTATCAAAACAATCCGAACGCGTTTTCTCAGTTTGGCGTATGTCATTGGTGTTGTTTTCCAAAGTTTATCTCAATTTGAAACTGATATCAAACACTTTTAGCCATACCGGTCATAGCCTGCGTTGGATTGAGGTGCGGTCGATTCGTACACGTCACAAATGACTCATGGATCGTTTTCCTAAAGTATCAAAACAATCTTAATGCATTTGCTCGGTTTCCCGTATGTCATCGGTGTTGTTTTCCAAAGTTTATCTCAATTTGAAACTGATATCAGACACTTTTAGCCATACCGGTCACACTGTGCATCAGATTGAGGTGCAGTCGATTCGTACACGTCATAAATGACTCGTGGATCGTTGTACTAAAGTATCAAAACAATCCGAACATCTTTGCTCAGTTTTCTGTATGTCATTGATGTTTTTTTCCAAAGTTTATCTCAATTTTAAACTGATATCAGACACTTTGAGCCATACCGGTCACACCGTGCGTTGGATTGAGTTGTGGTCGATTTTTAAACGTCACAAATGACTCTTGGATCATTTTCCTAAAGTATCAAAACAATCCGAATGCGTTTGATCAGTTTGGCGTATGTCATTGGTGTTGTTTTCCAAAGTTTATCTCAATTTGAAACTGATATCATACACTTTTAGCCATACCAGTCACACCGTGCATCGTATTGAGGTGCGGTCGATTCTTACACGTTAAAAATGACTCATAGATCATTTTCCTAAAGTATCAAAACAATCCGAATGAATTTGATCAGTTTTCTGTATGTCATTGGTGTTGTTTTCCAAAGTTTATCTCAATTTGAAACTGATATCAGACACTTTTAGCCATACCGGTCACACCGTGTGTTGTATTGAGGTGCAGTCAATTCTTACACATCAAAAATGACTTGTAGATCATTGTGATAAAGTATAAAAACAATCCGAATGCGTTTGCTCAGTTTGGCGTATGTCATTGGTGTTGTTTTCCAAAGTTTATCTCAATTTGAAAATGATATCAGACACTTTTAGCCATACTGGTCACAACGTGCGTCGGATTGAGGTGCGGTCAATTCGTAAACGTCACAAATGACTTGTGGATCATTTTCCTAAAGTATCAAAACAATCCAAATGAGTTTGCTCGGTTTTCCGTATGTCATTGGCGTTGTTTTCCAATGTTTATCTAAATTTGAAACAGATATGAGACACTTTTAGCCATACCGGTCACACCGTGCGTCGGATTGAGGTTCGGTCGATTCGTACACGTCACAAATGACTCTTGGATCGTTTTCCTAAAGTATCAAAACAATACAAACGCGTTTTCTCAGTTTACCATATGTCATTAGTGTTGTTTTCCAAAGTTTTTCTCAATTTGAAACTGACATCAGACACTTTTAGTCATACCGGTCACACAGTGCGTCAGATTGAGGTGCGGTCAATTAATACACGTCACAAATGACTCGTGGATCATTGTAATAAAGTATCAAAACAATCCGAACGCATTTTCTTGGTTTTCCGTATGTCATTGGTGTTGTTTTCCAAAGTTTATCTTAATTTGAAAATGATATCAGACACTTTTATCCATACCGGTCACACCGTGCGGTTGATTGAGATGCGGTCGATTCGTACACGTCACAAATGATTCGTGCATCGTTTTCCTAAAGTATAAAAACAATCCGAACGCATTTCCTCAGTTTGGCGTATGTCATTAGTGTTTTTTTCCAAAGTTTATCTCAATTTGAAACTGATATCAGACACTTTTATCCATAACGGTCACATCGTGTGTCAGATTGAGGTGCGGTCGATTCTTACGCATCAAAAACGACTCATGGATCGTTTTCCTAAAGTATCAAAACAATCCGAACGAATTTCCTCAGTTTTCCGTATGTCATTGGTGTTGTTTTCCAATGTTTATCTCATTTTGAAACTGATATCAGACACTTTTAGCCATACCGGTCACACCGTGCGTCAGATTGAGGTGCAGTCAATTCGTACATGTCAAAAATGACTCATGGATCGTTGTCCTAAAGTATCAAAACAATCCGAACGCATTTGCTCAGTTTTCCGTATGTCATTGGTGTTGTTTTCTAAATTTATCTCAATTTGAAATAGATATCAGAAACATTTAGCCATACCGGTCACACCGTGCGACGGATTGAGGTGTGGTCAATTTTTACACATCACAAATTACTAGTGGATTGTTTTCCTAAAGTATCAAAACAATCAGAACACTTTTTCTCTGTTTTCCGTATGACATTGGTGTTGTTTTACAATGTTTATCTCAATTTGAAACTGATATCAGACACTTTTAGCCATACCGGTCACACCGTGCATCGGATTGAGGTGCGGTCGATTCATACACGTCACAAATGACACGTGGATCATTGTACTAAAGTATCAAAACAATCCGAACGTGTTTCCTCGATTTTCTGTATGTCATTGGTGTTGTTTTCCAAAGTTTATCTCAATTTGAAACTGATATCAGACACTTTTAGCCATATCGGTCACAACGTGCGTCAGATTGAGGTGCGGTCAATTCGTACACCTCAAAAATGACTCGTGGATCGTTGTAATAAAGTATCAATACAATCCGAACGTGTTTGCTTTGTTTTCCGTATGTCATTGTTGTTGTTTTCTAAAGTTTATCTCAATTTAAAACTGATATCAGACACTTTTAGCCATACCGGTCACACCGTGCATCGGATTGAGGTGCGGTCGATTCGTACATGTCAAAAATGACTCTTGGATCGTTTTCCTAAAGTATCAAAATAATCCAAATGCGTTTGCTCGGTTTTCCATATGTCATTGGTGTTGTTTTCCAAAGTTTATCTCAATTTGAAACTGATATCAGACACTTTTAGCCATACCGGTCACACCGTGCATTGGATTGAGGTGCGGTCAATTCTTAAATGTCACAAATGACTCTTGGATCGTTGTCCTAAAGTATCAAAACAATATTAACGCGTTTGATCGGTTTGGCGTATGTCATTGGTGTTGTTTTCCAAAGTTCATCTCAATTTGAAACTAATATCATACACTTTTATCCATACCGGTCACACCGTACGTCGGATTGAGGTACAGTTTATTCGTACACGTCAAAAATGACTCATGGTTCGTTTTCCTAAAGTATCAAAACAATCCGAATGCGTTTGTTCGGTTTTTCGTATGTCATTGGTGTTGTTTTCCAAAGTTTATCTCAATTTGAAAATGATATCAGACACTTTTAGCCATACCAGTCACACCGTGTGTCAGATTGAGGTGAGGTCAATTCGTACACGTCACAAATGACTCTTGGATCGTTTTACTAAAGTATCAAAACAATCCGAGTGCGTTTGCTCGGTTTGCCGTATGTCATTGGTGTTGTTTTACAAAGTTTATCTCAATTTGAAACTGTTATCAGACACTTTTAGTGATACCGGTCACACCGTGCATCGAGATGAGGTGCGGTCGATTCGTACACGTCACAAATGACTCATCGATCGTTTTCCTAAAGTATCAAAACAATCAGAACACTTTTTCTCGGTTTTCCGTATGTCATTGGTGTTGTTTTACAATGTTTATCTCAATTTGAAACTGATATCAGACACTTTTAGCCATACCGGTCACACCGTGCATCAGATTGAGGTGTGGTCGATTCATACACGTCATAAATGACTCATGGATCGTTGTCCTAAAGTATCAAAACAATCCAAACACGTTTGCTCAGTTTTTCGTATGTCATTGGTGTTGTTTTCGAAAGTTTATCTCAATTTGAAACTGATATCAGACACTTTTAGCCATACCGGTCACACCGTGCGTCGGATTGAGGTGCAGTTGATTTGTACACGTCACAAATGAATCTTGGATCATTTTCCTAAAGTATCAAAATAATCCAAACGCATTTTATCAGTTTTCCGTATGTCATTGGTGTTGTTTTCCAATGTTTATCTCAATATGAAACTGATATCAGACACTTTTAGCCATACCGGTCACACCGTGCATCGGATTGAGGTGCGGTCGATTCTTACACTTCACAAATGACTCTTGGATCGTTGTCTTAAATTATCAAAACAATCCGAATGCATTTTCTCGGTTTGGCATATGTCATTGGTGTTGTTTTCCAAAGTTTATCTCAATTTGAAACTGAATTCATAAATACTTTAAATCTCCATATCGACTTAAAAAATCTATCTTTTGAGTATCCTCTTCCCAAAACCTCAACTTTTGGTACCCTGATCTCTAGAAAATTTTCAAAAACCAATAGAACCTTATAATATGGTCAAACTAATCATCAATTATAGGCAATATGTAATTATTCAGTACTGTCACCTGGCTATGACTATGGTAGACTGTTAAAATTAGTAGGCTATTATATGACTTCATTGAAAACAGAATTGGAAAATCCTTTAGTGACATGATCATATAGATAGAACCATTTCCCTAAAGATCTTCTAGCTGATCTTTTAGCTCCTCTAAATCGGCCAGAGCCTTATGATGTGATGGAATGGAAAATGGGATCGTCTTTTGAAGAAAATAGATAGAAATCGCAAACACTCATAGGGGAGGTTATCTCATGAAGTCATCTAGAAATGATTTTGTGTACTTTTCCATGACCACAGGAATTTCACATGAAGAACACTTCTCAACAAACCCAAAGAAAACCTTGGAAAAATGACATGATATGAACCATAACATAGAAGCAACTTGTCATAGCCTCCATGGTTATAGATCACAATCTCCATAAAAGACATGGAATCTCCTGTTAATAGTAAGTAACTGAACCCAATGGTGATAATAGTCATCTAGTGCACTAAATCCAATAAAAAAATCCAAGATGATAATGAGGTCGGAAAAAACCAGGTCCAAAACATGGAATTCTGAAATGTCCTCCATGCCAAGTACCACAACACAACTCTCAAAGAACACGAAAACATGACCATTTTCCAACCCAAAAGGGTTAGGAAATACATGAAATAATTCATAAACTCTTTAGTCATACCCAAGTAATAAAATAATATGTGAAATTAATGACTAGGATTCACCATTTTGAAATAAAACCAATACTATAGAAGAATTAAAAAAAATTCACCTCGAATTGTGGTTGGCCAAGATTATGAGTCCTCATGAATGACCTCTACTGCATTGATTTTTTCTGGATTAGACTCGTATATATATTATTTCCCTATTAAGAATCCCCCTTTTTTTTAGGATGTGATACTCCACCATTTGAGGCCTCTTATTTTAACTAAGAGCCCTTAAAAAAGTGGAGCCTACACCACTCCCATTAGCAGCCAATTGAAAAAATCACAAGATATTCCCCGGCTACCCAAATAGGTGGAACGCCCTCAGAGTATCTGGTAAAATCGTCCAGATGTTTCCCACATTTCTAATCTGATAAAAAAATAGGTCCATTTTCCATAGAATCCACATAATCTGTTCATAAAGACTACTCAAATCCCTTTCCACTACTTCTCTAAGACTCATCGTGCTTTAGATTTTATCCTCAAAAATAACTATGGATACCACCCATTAATGGAACACCATTGAGACCAATATTTCAATTAAACTATGCCTCTCACATAAATACCTTGGGAAACACCTAAAAATAGGTTGGTAGACTTAGAACAATAAGAATAAATCTGATATATTTCCTCAAAACCATCTCAAAATTAATAGCCATAAGATAATCGTTCTTGGGGAGATAAAGAGATACATGAACCAAATTACGGAATCTAGTGGCATAATCCATGACTAAATGACCACCATACACTAGCTTTAAAAACACATAGTCATTCATCAATCTCAAGGTATCTGGGTAGAACCTCTGAAGAAATACCACTTGGAAAGTGGTAAAAGTGAGATCCTCTCTATTCCTCGAAAGAATCATTGAATCACACCACATTCAAATAAATTCTTTTAAATAGGAACCAAAAAATAACAGTTTACATGTCTTATGGGTTTTCAAAAACTCTAAGATCTACTTGATACAGTCCAACTAGTCCTTAAATTACTTGGTTTTCATTTCAGTAAGGAAAAACTCTGAATTATTCTTTGAAAATTCTTGAGTGTGGTCCATAGTTCATGTCTTATCATGGATACAAATTTAACCCACGTTTTTGAAATTATAAATCATTGAATTCAAAAAAATTTGTATCAATGGGATGGTTCCTCTTTGGGGTACTCTAGTTCACACTCTCTAGTCTTCTACATGGTCCTTCTAGGAGGTATTGTCTACAAGAAACATGAACAACCTCCATCAAGGGAAACCCAACATCAAATTACAACAAAATAACTAAATGAAAACACAAAAACATAAGAATAACTAAATAAATCTAATTAGTAGTGGGAAATCATAAAAAAAACCCATAGTCAGGATCAAAACATAACCACAATCCCAAACCACCCATGGAAACTGAAGATTCAACATGAAGAATAGTTGGCCAAACACTTACCCATTCCAAACATAATTAATTCATGAAAATTCAATTTGAATCACATAAGGAGGAGGACCCGGTGGCGGAGGAGAAGGAGGTGTCGACAGCAGAGGCACCGTAGGAGGAGGAGGAGGAGGAGGAGTCCGTGGTGGAGGAGGAGGCAGCGGAGTAGGTAGAGGAGGAGGAGGAGGAGGCGCCAGTGGAGGAGGAGGAGGATGAGGCCGTGGACTAGGAGGAGGAGGAGGAAGCGCCGGTGGAGGAGGAGGAGGATGAGGCTGCGGTGGAGGAGGAGGAGGAGCATGAGGAGCAGAGGAGGAGGAGGAGGAGGTGGCCGGAGGAGGAGGAGGCGGCGGCTGGAGTAGGAGGAGAAGAAGTAGGTGGCGGCCACAGCAGAGGAGGTGGAGGCGGTGGCAGCGGCGCAGAGGAGGGCTTCCGCGAGAGCTTGACCGGGTGCAGGGAGGAGGAAGAGGACCCATAGGTTTTTAACAAATCCGTGTGTGCCTTTATCAGCGCTAGTAAAAAGCGCTGATAAAGGGTGTATTTATCAGCGCTAAAATGAAAAGCGCTGATAAATACAACCTTTATAAGAGCTTTTTTAGCGCTGATAAATAATCCCTTTATCAGTGCTAAAAAAAGTGCTGATAAAGGGGAAGCCTTTATCAGCGCTAAAAAAGCGCTGATAAAGGGTACACCTTTATCATCACTAAAAAAAGAACTGATAAAGGGTAAAACTTTATCAGCGCTTGCTTTAGCGCTGATAAAGGCCTGACCCTTTATCAGCACTTTACTGTTAGCGCTGATAAAGGTAGGTTCATTCCTTGCCCAGTTTTGTGGTAGTGGATGTTTTTTAGGTTCTCCCTTGTCTCCTTTTGATCTTAGATTGTTGTGGTATAATCTGTTTATTATAGTAATTATTGGTTTTGATCATGATTGGTTTTTTATATATGTTCTACTTTTGATCATCTTTACTTTCATCTTTTTTGGTGTTTTCTATTAGAATCATTGCGTTCTTTTACAATTAATGGTAGAGGTTTAAATATTAACCCTATAGTATGATTTATGATAGATAAGCATATGAAATGATGAGATTTCACTAACAGATGTGCACAATAATTAATTAATTGAATAAAATCATGAAAATCCTATATTGGGTTCTTTGTAGTATCTCTTTGGATCTAATTGATGATTTGACCTGGATTATGGCTACCTATTGGGTGAGAGAACCTTCAAAAATTATGAATTGGAAATGGATTACTTATCATTTTTAGAATGAAATGTGATTAAAGTGATTGTTTGTTATAGATTCACCTTGGAAAATGGATTATTTGATTAGCTGAGTAAATGTTGAATTGAAAGACAAATGGTAATTAGAAGAATTAATCATTTGGTCTAATGTGATCCTACTCTATTATGCTCAATGTTGTGATACACACTTGTGCCACATACCATAATTCTTATATATCATGTTTGAGCCTGATGTACCCAAATTGTGAATACCTTTATTACATTCTATTGAATATAAATTTTTTTTTCATCACATATATGTGTTAATTTTAGGATAAAATTCATTAATTCTATGATCATGATGGGTTTTAGGTATTTTACAGCCTAAGACACAAATCGGGAAGGGTGAGAAAAAAATTCAAATATACACGGAGTGTACTTCTTACACACACCGTGTACTATTTCCCTAGACATGGATCGGTAGGACCAAATACATGCCCATGTTGCCTACCAGAGATTACACACCATGTGATTACCCTGAACATGCCATGTACTCCCCTCTAGAAGTAGTTGGTGGCCGAGGTTTGACATTACACACTATGTGGTGCAACATTCATGCCGTGTACCCCCACCTACTAGGCAACACCATGTTCAAAGTCAAGGGCAGTGCAGTAGATGACCCACCAGTGGAGAAAAGGGCCAATGTTAGGTTGACTTGGGTACAAACCATGTACTCTTGAGTACACTCCGTGTATTTCAAAATATTATAAATAGGATGGTAACTTCTCCTAATTTGACATTCATACTTAGATACCAAAAGGGGCCAATTCCAGAGAGGCCCAATGAGAGAAAAAGGAGAGAATACAATAGAGGAGGTGATGCCGCTACCTTCCCTATGATAATCAATACTATGTTTATACGATGTTATACTCAGGTATCATAAGTTTTTTAGTCACTAGCTACTCCATGTGTAGCTAAATCTCCTATGTATTGGGGTTGTGGATGATTATTGGTGGTTGTTTATCAATTGCTATATTGAAATCATTTTATTTATATTTCTCTCATAAACCCTCAAAAAGTATTTCTAAAGATCAATGGAAACCCCATATCATACCAAGAACAAGATTTATAGGGATCCTCTGAGGAATTACAATTAAGAACATCCATGATCATTGGGTGTACTTATCATCTCAAAAGGGGTTAAAATTAACACAATTAATAGAAACCTAATTCAAAACCAAGGAATTGGTTTCTACTAATTTAAAATGAAATTCACCAGACCAAGGGTGTTTTGTTATATCCAAAACCCTAAGATGTGAGTAATCATGAACAACACAAACTCATAAAAAAATTTATTAAATTAATTATCCTAATAATCGACAGTCCCAATGTATTCTTCCCATTTTTCATCAAGAATCAAATTTCTGTGCTCTTCTTTATATTTAATGTAATTTATCAAGTAATTAGAAATTTAATTACTCTATTATTGAACCATAAAATAATCAACTCTAAATTTCAGTAAAATTCACCTAATTAATTACAAACTAATGAAACAAAATACAGTAACTTCATCTCTCAGTGGAACGATCCCATACTTTCACTATAATATTATTAAGTTTGGGTAATTCAATTTGGATTTTCAAAAGCAAAACTTTGGTAGAAACGACACCAAATTATGATGTCGTTTATGGGGAGTTCAATGTTAACAGTGTTTTGATTAATCAACTTGTATTAATTAAAGTGAAAATAAAAATTACAAATTCTAAAAAAATTGTTCTTATTCTCATTTATGTTTTTAGTTATTTTATTTTTACTCTTTTATGCTTGGTTGTATATTTTTTTTTGTGCAAGTTCGAATGTGCATGAGTGGCCGAATCATGCATTCCAAGAGTGTTGAGTCATTAGAAATACTTCGGGTTGATCTAGAGATTGAAGGAACGGTTTTCCAATGACGATGAGAACTTATGGATGAGAACAACCAAAATGCACCCATCGAAAACATAGAAGAGAGAGATACAGATGTTTTCCAAGGTTCTGGGCAACTGTTTGTGCTGGATGACAATCAAAACAAACAATTAGCTACAAAGAGTGAGAAGATCCAATTTCCACCAGAAAAAATAATTGAGTTCATCCCACAAAAACAAAAAAGATGACCAAATCCATTTGTTCCAGGGTATGGCCCGTATAAACCCCAGTAGTTCCCACCATAGTGGTTTCCATAACTACATCCAGGTCAGGGGTCTTATTTTTCTCATGAGCATCATTTGTTTCCACACCTCTTTGAGAGAAACTACCCCCACACCATACCCATATGGAGTACGGTCTTCCTTCTGTGTAAGGGGAAGATACATGAATTTTCAGACCACCAGTTCAGGACAAGAATTTAGAGATCAAATCGGCCATCTTCAAACTCATCCATAACACCATGCAATTTGGAGGATCACCCAGTGAAGACCCCAACACTCATATCTCCAATTTTTTGGAGATATGTGACACCTTCTACTACCATGGGGTGTCTGAGGAATCCATTCCCCATCACTTATTCCCCCTTTTCATTAAGGGATAAATTGAATGACGTGGTCAAAGGATTACCTCAACACTACATCCTCAACTGGGAGGAGTTGTCCAAAGCATTCTTATCAAAATATTTTCCACCCTCCAAAATGGTGATGTTGCGGAACAAAATTCATAATTTCCAATAACATGATTCAGAGTATTTGTTGGAATCCTAGGATCATTGTACATAAATATTAAGGAAATGACCTCATCATGACCTTATATTATATATTCAAGTCCAAAATTTCTATGGAAGTCTTACAACAAACACCAAATACATGGAAAATGCAGTTGAAGGAGAAATAGTGTTGATGTTATCCCCGAAGGAACTCTTCAACTTACTCAAAGATTTGTCCGGAAACAACCTCCAGTGGTCCTCAAAGTGGGGTACTCAAAATAGGGGAATGCATAACATTAATTCCAATACAATTCTTGCTACCCAACTCGATTCCATGTCCAAAAATATTTTTGCATTGAATCTTAAAAAAACATATCTTGTTCAAGCGGCAAATCACCTAGCACACAGTGAATGTGCTGAAAACCATGTTATTGGTGAATGCTCAGGGGAAAGTGCTGCTCCTTCAACTAGTGAGGTATGATATGCATCTCATAACAAGGGACCTCACATGTTACCTCAATACCAATATCTAGCATGGCATGATAACTCGAACATGGGTTAGGGGAAACAACAACAAAATTCTCCACCCCGCCCCCAAAGGATAACCGATCATGGTCAATATAAATACCAGAATCCATATACCAGAAAGAAAAAGTAGGGAACCTTACAACTACAAGGGTATGAAAACCCTAATCCAGTGCAATAACTAAGGAATCCACAACCTCAATCAGCTACACAACAACCTTAGAAAGAACCCCCATCAAAGCAACAGGAGATGGTGTCAAAATTCATAACTACTGCTAAAACAATATTTCAGAATTAAGAGGCACCTATTAGAATCCTCGATAATAAAATTGGGAAACTTTCTAATAAAATAACTTCAAAGAAACTCGGTACATTACTAGGTAACACTGAGAAGAACCCACATAAGGAGGGAAATGCTGTCACTTTACTATGTTGGAAGAAATTACCATAGGAAGAGATTACAAATCAAGGTGAAAATCCAACTCCACCTACACCCTCTTTGAATCATGAAGCTGAGATATAGGGGACACCCTCAATAAAAGAACTATAAAAAGAGAAGGAGTCTTCAAATGTCAAGGGAAATGAAGTGATCACACTTTTGGAACCCCCTACCATTTCATGCATGAATGAAGGAGGGAAAACCGAATCATCAATTTGCAAAATTCATGGAGGTATTCAGGAAACTTCATATCAACATTCCTTTCCCAGAGGCATTAACTAAAATTCCAACATATATGAAGTTTATGAAGTAAATACTCTCAAATAAGTGGAATATGGAGGATTTGGTAACAATTCATCTCACTAATGAATTTTCAGTAGTGGTCCAGCACTCTCATCCTCCAAAGCTACAAGATCCAGATAGTTTTACAATTCCTTGCACAATTGGATCATGCGAGTTTGGGAAATACCTAGTTAACTTGGAGGATAGTTTTAATCTCATTCACTATAGAGTATTCAAGAAGTTGGGGCTGAATAATTTACAACCTACTCAAGTGAAACAACATCCTGAAGATGATTCGATCAAATATCATAAAGGGATACTCGAGGATGTTCTCGTGAAATTGGGAATGTTGATTCTTCCTACTGATTTTATAATCATTGACATGGAGAAAGATCAAGAGGCACCTCTCATTTTGGGAAGACCCTTCCTGGATATTGGGAAGGTTTTGATCATTGTTCATCAACAAGAATTGATCTTCCGAGTGAGAGATGAAAAGGAATCTTACAATGTACTCAAAGTAGTAAAGTAGGTATCACTGATGAAACACGAGCACTGTTATGCATTGACTAGTATGAACAAGTATTTGGGACACATGGAAGATGACATAAAATGATATTCTATCACTAATGAATTCTTCAACAAAAACATCCAACCTGATTATGAAATAGAAGAGTTTCAATTAATCGTTGGCCATGGAAGTCATTATTGGAAATGTAAAATTTCTCTAGATATTCTCAAGAGGGCCAAGGTAGAACCAATTGTGCTATGAATTCTAAAAGACCCACAAATTGAACTCAAAACTCTCCCATAATCTTTGAAATATGGGTACATGGTTGATAAGAACACATTTTTGGTAATAATCAATGATTCTCTCTCTTAAGAGCAAGAACATGCACTTCTCTAAGTCCTCAAATGAAGAAAACATGCCATTGGGTGGATAGTAGATGATCTTAAAGGGATCATCCCAACCATTTTCACCAATAAGGTGCTACTTGAAGAAGGATCCAATACCTCTCAAAGACCACAATGATGGCTATATCCTCCCATGAAGGAGGTATTAAAGAAAGAGGTGAACAATCTTTTGGAGGCAGGAATCATTTACCTAATCTCTGAAACCCATGGGTAAGTCTATTTCAAGTGGTACCCAAAAAGGTGGGTATCACCGTAATAACTAATGATATAAATAAACTTATCCCAACAATAATACTCAGAGGATATTGAGTATGTGTGTATTATAGAAAACATAATGTTCCCACATGAAAATATCACTTTCCACTCCCTTTCATGGATCAAATTCTAGAGAGATTAGTAGGGAAAGAATTTTATTGCATTCTGGATGGGTATTTAGGATATTACCAAATTTCAATTCCTCAGGAAGACTAAGAAAAAATAACCTTAACAAGCCCTTATAGAACTTTTTCCTATCGAAGGATGCATTTTGGAAGGTGCAATGCTCTCACCACCTTTCAGTGATGCATGTTGGAAATATTCCATGATATGACTAAGAATATTCTAGAAGTCTTTATGGATGATTTTTTATGTATGTAAAATCATTCAGGTATTGCTTAAGAAATTCGTAATCGGTCTTGAAATTTTGTGAGCACACTAATATGGTCTAAAACTAGGAGAAGTGTCACTTTATGGTACAAAATGGAACCATCATAGGTCACCATATTTATATGAAGGTAATTGAAGTTGAACCAGCAAAAATTGAAATCATCTCATAACTACCTATCCCAAATTCTATTCATGAAATTTGAAGCTTTCTTGGTCATGCAGGATTTTACAAAAGATCCGTTCTTGACTTTTCAAAGATAGATCAACCTCTAACCAATCTTCTTTCAAAAGTTCCTATCTTTTAATTTGATGAAATATTCACCACATCTTTCTAGCTTCATAAACAAAACATTTTAGAAGCCCCTATCATGATTGCCCAAAATTGGGAAGAACAATATGACATTATGTGTGATGCAAGTGATTATGTCATGGGGGCAGTTCTTGGGAAATGGATAAATCGAATATGCAAACGAATCTACTATGCTAGAAGATCCCTCAATGAAGCAAAAATGAACAACACTAACCCTGAGAAGGAAATGATACCAGTAGTTTTTTCATTTGATAGGTTCTAATCTTATTTAGTTCTATCGAAAGTTATTTTCTACACTAACCATGAAACACTTAAATATTTGCTGAATAAGAAGGATGAAATACCACGACTCATCCATTAGGTGCTTTTTCTCCAGGAATTTAACTTAGAGATCCATGATAAGAAGGGAGTGAGAACATTATTGTATACCATCTATTTAATTGTAATTACCTCATTTTGAAAAAGAATATGATATAGAGATCATGGAGAACTTTTTGAATGAGAATCTTTTCTCAGTTTGAGTTACACCTCGTCCATGGTAAGCTGACACATCCAATTACCTGGCTACACGAGTTGTTCACCCTGATCTTTCGTTCCAACAAAAGAAATGAGTCTTGTCTAAAGTGAAAAGATATTTTTGTGAATACCCTCTTCTCTTTTGATCATGTAGAGATGAGGTAATATGTTGTTGCATTCTAGAAACAAAGACTCATGTAATTTTTGAGTTTTTCCATTCCTCACCAGCCGAGGGACATCTCAGGCCAGATATAACGATAGCTAAAAGTCTCCAATCTTGATTTTTATATCATAACATGCACAAGGATGCCTAGTATTTTGTGGCACACTATGATAGGTTCCTACAAAAAGGTTACATGAGGCATCGAGATGAAATGCCTCAACACCGTATACATGAGGTCAATGTCTTCAATGTATGGGGTATTTATTTCATGGGTCTCTTTCCCCCATCATTTGGAACCTCTTACATACTGGTTTGTGTTGATTATGTATCAAAATGGGTGGAAGCCAGAACCACGACACAAAATACATCAAAGGTTCTCGAGATCTTCTTGATGAAAAATATTTTTAGTTTGTTCGGTGTTCCACAGGCTTTGATCAAACATAGAGGGTTGCATTTCGACAATGCATTGATGAAGAATGTCATTTTGAAGTATGGTGTGAAGTATAACCTAGGGATGTTGATGGGAGTCTCAAGGAAGGATCGGTCCAAGAAACATGATGATGCCTTGTGGTCATACATGAGCTTCTTCAAAACACTTCTAGGTATGTCCTTATTCCAATTGAATTACAGAAAGCCATTCCATTTACTAGTGGAACTCGAGCATAAATCCTTTTGTTCTGTGAAGGCATCAAACTACAAAATAAAAGATTCAGAAGAGAAGTGAATGTTTCAACTGAAAAAACTTGGTGAGATTCAGTGGGAGGAATATGAGAATATAAGGCTATATAAAGAGAAGAAAAAGGCGATCCATGACTGCATGATCTCTCAGAAGACATTCTAGCCTAGTGATGATGTACTATTATTTAACTTCTATTTGAGATTATTTCTAGGTAAATTAAAGTCCCGGTGGTTGGGACCTTTGAATGTGATATATGTTTTCCACCATGGTGTGGTAGAAGTTATTCGAACTGATAGTCAAACAGTTAAGGTAAATGGACAACGTCAAAAGCCCTATTTTCACATGGAGGATATGGTGGGTACAATCTGCACCATATAATTTCGGTAACCAGACACTTAGGTAAGGTCAATCCAATGACATAAAACAAAGGCGATTCCTAGGAGGAAACCCGGAGACTACACACTGTGTATCACCATTTCACATAGTGTCTACCTTCATTTTTAATGTATATTCTAATAGAACTAGTACTATAAGTATATATTAATTATGTAATAAACATGGATCATGTCGGTGTTGATGGTATGGTCACTTGAATATATTTGAGCCTTCGCCGGTTTGAATCCCTCCTTACCTACCTTCAGTACAAGTTTCATCCTTTATAACCCATGTTTAATTAAATGGATTGTGTGGTATTTTACAAAATAGTATATAAGTTTTCCAAATAAATGAAAACCCACGATGAGGATGGACCGACTGACTTGGGTCATAAACAAGATCCAAACTACTTGGGATCAAATCCTGACATCCTGCCCATTTCCATTATTTTTTATATTAATAAAAACCACACTACGTGCATTTCGATATACATCATGTGTTCCATGTTTTCAATGTAAATTTAAACAGTTTTTGGAATAAGAAAATACATGCCAATAAAGATGGAAGATTTGCAGAGTCTCAGCCTTGGATTCAAAGACCCGAGTTTGAACTCGGTCAATCCACCTACTTCATCACTTTTTTTCCAAATAAAAATCACACGCATTGTGTTTTCTTCGTACCATGTAAAAATGTTCCTCTAATTAAAATATTAAAAGTATCCATAAATGGGCAGCACTACAACCATTTCTCCAGTGGTTGATGGCTTGCATTCAGAATGACCGATCGTTGGTTCGAATCGTGGCCCAAGCACCGGAATAAATGTTGTAGATCTCCTTCTCAAATTTTAGAACACATGATGTGTATTTCCTTAATACACAACATGTATAGGCTTAATTTAGTTGGTAAATATTTCCTTTTCATTTTATTGTAAATTATTACACAATTATATATATATATATATATATGTTATTTAATTAAAAAACAATCCTATATGGTGGGTATGCTTTATGACATACCGTGTACTACGATTATAAAGGCTGTGACTCTACCCGATTTGAGCCTATGATGCACGACCCCCTTCCCCTTTTGCTTCTCCCACATGATGTATACCTATCCCACCACCAATCCCTCTATTTCAAGTGTTTTTGGCCCATATTTCATCCACATTTCGTTCCTCATCCTAGGAATGTCGTTCGTTGCTATCTATTTCCAGGTTTTAGTACCGATTAGGTATATTTTCAAATCAGCGAACCATTCAGTTTCTGTGCACAGTACATGGGGTCCAAGAATAACACACACCGTGTATGTCCTGTACACGTCCAAAAAGGTATGAATTTCTCATTTAAATTACACATGGTGTGTCTGTTCAGGACACTCTGTGTAGACTTTCTTCTGAACGAGCCTGTGTACAATGGCACACGCCCCCCAACTACGTGTACTCACATGATGTTTATGTTCAGTACACTCTGTGTCCCCCATTCCTTAAGAGGAAACCCATGTGAAGGAAGTACATGCCTTTGCACCCCAGGTTCTCACACACAACATGTAATCCCTATACATGGTGTGTATCAGGCTTTACTTCCTTGCCCGAGTCTGGTCGTGTCTAGTTCCTTACATGGCCACCACCCCCTTGTTTACACTCACGGTGTGTACACCATGTTACATGTCATGTACTGGTTTTAACCTAATCACATGCTCTCTCGGTGTTTTTATCCAGGATACATAGGTTTCCCACCTTCCCAAACTATATACCATGTATCATTGATCTACACACCCTGTATCTTTGATTTTATATTTTTTCACTTTTGTACTTTATTTTTCATTTTCATTTCATTTTTTGTTTTTGTTTTCCTTCTATTCTAGGTATGGAAAATAGAGATCATGTTACTTGGAAGAAGAATACTTTCTCTATTGTGGGCGAGAGGCCCCCTCATAGTCGTATTCATCTTCATCCTTCAGAGTGTCTAGATTTTGATTTCCCTATTTTCTTGCCCCTACCATTGGCAATGCTACCTCCTATTCTCCCAACACCTCCATTAGTCCCATATGTTGGTCTCGTATCCCCCATGCCTCCCACTCCTACCACTATTGATCCTACTATGGATGTTACCGCATCCTCTCCAGTGGCTGAGGGCTCCGGTGATGCCTTTCCCTCTTCTAGCTCTATCACTTCGGGGCTGGCCACTGCTTCAGTGGACCAACCTGAGACCACACTGGTATTCGCCGCTCCATCTCACGCTAGCACAACTGGACCTTATACCCCAACACTAGCATATCCATCTTAGCTCATTCCACCAGTTCCCCACCCTCATATGAATCTATGTATAATCTTTTCTGAGGGAGTTCTTGTTGTGGACTGATTGCAGTGATTCTCACACCACACTATCTAGTTGAGCAGCCGCTATCTGGACATCAATGGTCCCCATCACCTTGGCATCTGGGAGGATATTGAGGAGTTCCATGGCTATACACATCTTTTTGAGAGATTCTAGGTTAGCACAACTACTTGCTGTGATTTATTTTTGGAGTTCATGGTGACATTATAGTTCGATGGGCCTGCCTACTGATAGACACCCACAGATACAACTATGTCGGTTCACATTCGGCTGGGCGGCATACACTTTTCCATTAACTTGGAAGAATTTTTCGAGGGGTGTAGCTTCTACCCCCATCCTTCCACACCACCTCCAATCTCAACCCTTACCCACACTGAGTGCTCTATCCTCATCTCCATGTGGCAGAAGCATGCTATCCATAACCACAGGTACACCCCCACATCATAGAAGAGCATTGTAATCATTTACTGTCCCCTAAATTTCCTTCACTGGTTCTTCAATGCCATTATTTTTCCTCGACACTAGGAAATAGGTGTCATGTCCTAGGTGAAACCCAGAGCTTCTCACCTATTTCATCCGAGGAGATTATCCTGCCCTCCCCTATATTTTCACCACCTACTTCCACTCTATGATCAATGGACATCAGGTCAACCTGAACGACTACTTCTATGCCCCCCCGTTGGGCACACCATCTAATATTTTTTCACCCTCTATCCCTCATAACCTATTGGGATCTCCTCAAAATCTTTAATTTCCATGATTATCTGCATGAAGATAGTCAACCATCAGGGAGTTGACTACAGGCTTTTGCCGGATGCCCCGGCTCCAGTATGGGCAAGAGATGACCCAACTGCTCCCACTACTATTGGGGACCCGGACCCACCCCATCCACCATTGGATGTTCCTACCCCATCCCACCCCAATTTTTCAATCCATCCTACTTCTTACACCCCCTCCTCTTCTTATGCACCTTCCACCCCCACCTACACCCGCACCCACAACTGATCTCTCCTTTATGCTCCGCCAGGACGATATGGAGCACCACCAATATACTATGGTGTAGACACTTGGGTGACTCAAGTATATTTTAGGGATTCTTCTTCACTAACATGGCCTTCTGATACCTCCATCCTCTATGTCATTACCTCTAGATGATCCTCCACCTTTTGCCACACAGCCATCGCTAAGTGCTCTGGACACAGATTCTATTTTTCTTTCAACAGTTGGACTCGCTTCTACCACCACTGCTAAGCCTATGGTTTCTATTGTGCCTACCACTCAGAGTGCTGATAATGCGCCTCTGGTTTTTTCTATGGCTATTTCTCCTTTGACGGATTCCACTGTTACCAATGATTCCTCTTCTAAAGTGACCCACAGACTGGTTTTTGGCACATTTATTTCCACTATATATATATATATTTAGTTCTTTTCTTGGGATGTGATGATGTATGTATCTACAGATTTATTTTTCCCTTCCCGAGATCATTACAAGTACTCTAGAGTGACTTGGGATTCTATATTTTTCCAACATACCCTATTTATCGATTCACTATGAGGGGAGTATTTTTCATCATTTATTTTTCATTTTTCCTTTGGATTTAATTATTCCATTACTTCCCCTCATCTTCCCCCACTATTTCCCCACGTATTCCCCCTTTCCTTGGTATTTCACTTCGGGGACCATGTGAAGTATTAAGTGAGGGTAAGGGTCTATAACCACACTAGTCATTGCCTTGAAGTGATCTAGGATAAATCATTAATAATTGAAATATTTTAAACTGTGGAATTTTTTTGATTAATTATAATTATAAATAATAACGACATAAAATATAATTTTAAAATCTATGTGGTTATTTCAATTTTAAAAGTATTTTTAAATGATTGCTGATATAGTTGTATTCTGGATTTAAAGTCTTAGAAATTCACATTTATTAGACTGATCATTTGTACTCATGTCATGACCTGATTGACCATTTATTTTTACTCATTCCTGAGAGGTATTCTAAGCCTCTTTGACATATTATTTCTTATGCCTTCTTTCTTGAGGTATTCTTGGGAGATGAATAACTATAAGAACTTTCTAGTTTTTCCCTTAAAAAATGAATATTTTTGAATTACACTAAAATTATTGAGGGATTTGATTGTTTTCCAACCCCTTTGACATTAAAACCTACCTTAAATCTAATCTTCATAAACTCTTAGAAACCCTAAACTGACTTGATCAGAAGAAATATTAAAAGCTTATTTTTCCCTTCCTACCATAATTATTTTATATTTTCATGATTATTCACTTGTTCTTTAGAGAGGGATTTTTGGCCATTCATGGTATATTTTGGTGAACAACCATGAATTTAATTGTGGAGGAGTTTATCACTTGTTAATTTGGGAAAAAGGGTTTCCAAAACCCCTATTTGTTGTGTTCTTGGTGGTCCCTATAAAAAATGGAAAAAATGCAAAATAAAAACCAGATTAATTCATTAAATATTATTGATGGTTTATGGTCCAATATTGGCAAGATAATTTCAGAGTGATGATACACTTTGAGAGATCCTGATTAGGGTGCATCTTCAGTAAGATTTATTTTTAACATTATGAATTATTGTTTAATAATTTAACCTCCTTTTCAGGATTTTGAGATTAATTTTCATCATTACCTACCAACCCTTAGCCTTAGAAACATTTTAACCCTATTAAAATCCCTCCTGATTTTTTGATTTAACTTCTAAAGTGGATAACGAGAAGACTTGAAAGCCTATGAATAGAGTGTATATACTTAAGTTTGATCATAACTCTATTAATTTTTTTTTGAGTGATGAGTGTGGAACTTTTTGGTGAGGTAAATCATCATGTTTCATTTTTATTTAAGGGAATTTAAACAATGTGGATGAAATAAAATAAAGATTTTAATTGAATTATATTGGTGGAATGATTTGGATATTTTTGGAATAGAAATATGTATTATACCTTTTAAAATACTCTGCTATGACTATAATATTTAAAATTATAATTAGTTGAATGATTACCTATATAAAGTATGTATTCTATTGATTTTATGTTAATATTTTTCTTGAGGACAAGATAATGACTAAGTGTGGGAGAGTTTGATGTACCCAATTGTGTACACATTTCCCTACATTCTATGAAATATATAAACATGTTTTTATCAGATATATGTGTTAATTTCAAGATAAAATGCTTTAATTCAGTGATCATGAAGCTTTTCAGGTATTTTCCAACCTAAGACACAAATCAGGAATGGTCAGAACATAAATTCAAATATACACAGATGGTACTTCTTAAACATGCCGTGAAATATTTCCCTAGACACAGATCGACATTACCAAATAAATGCCCATGTTGATGACCATAGAATACACACCATATGATTACCCTGAAAATGTCATGTACTCCCTTCTAGAAGTGGTTGGTGGCTGAGGTTTGACATTACACATTAGGTGGGGTGGCGTTACACACTGTGTACCCCCACCTACTAGGCGAAGTCGTGTTCAAAGTCAAGAGAAGCACAATAGCTCACCCGCCGGTGGAGAAAAATGGCCCAAGTCATGTTTACTTTGGTATACGTAGTGTACTCTTGAGTACACGCTGTGTATTTCAAAATATTATAAATAGGAGGGTAGACCGTCCTAATTCAACATTCATACTCAGATACCAAAAGGGGCTAATTTTGGAGAGTAACAATAGAAGAAGAAGGAGAGAAGAGAAGAGTGGAGGTGTTAGCGCTACATTCTCGATGATCTTCAATCCAAATTTTTTCTGATGTTCAACTCAGGTATCAGAAGTCTATTTGTCACTAGATACTCCATGTGTAGCTAAATCTTCTATGTGTTGGTGTTGTGGATGATTATGGGTTGTTTTCTATCAATTTATATATTGTAATCATGTTATTTATATTTCTCTCATAATCCCTCAAAAACTCTTTCTAAATATCACTAGAAACCCTGTATAAGACCATGAATGAGATTTCTAGAGATCCTATAAGGAATTACGATTAAGAACATCCATGATCATTGGATGTACTTATCATCTCATAAGGGGTTAAAATTAACAAAATTAATGGAAACAAAATTCCATACCAAGAAATTGATCTCTACTGATTTAAAATGAAATTCACCAGACCAAGGGGGTTTCATTATAACTAAACCCTAATATGTTAGTTATCATGAACAAAACAACCTCATAAGAAAATTTATTAAATTAATTATCCTAAGAATCAATAGTCCCAATTCATTCTTCCCATTTATCATCAAGAATAATTTTTTTTATTTTCTTTATCTTTAAATTATTTTATCATGTAATTGGAAATTTAATTACTCTGTCATTGAACCATAAAAAGCATCGACTCTAAATTTTAGAAAACTTCATCTAATTAATTACAAACTAAATGAACAAAAATACAGCAACTTAATCTCCCTGTGGATCGATCCCATAATTGAACTATATTGGTATTATGTTTGGGTAATTCAATTTGGAGTTTTGAAAGTAACACTTCATTAGAAATGATACCAGACCATGAACCATGCTGTAATGATTATATATTGATTTTTGACCATGAAACATGTTTTAGTGCTTATATTTTAGGTTATCACTCTCGTACATGTTGTAATGCTTATATACAAGGGTTTGACCTGAATACATGTTGTAATTATTATATACCATGTTCTGACCCTAACACATGCTACAATTATTATAAACTAGGTTTTGACCCTGAATCATGTTGTAATTATTATATATCAAATTTTGACCCTAAGACATACTGTAATTCTTATATATTCACCTATTCCATAAAAATGTCGAGATACCTATATTGTAATATTAGTCGATTGACTATTTATACCATGGTTATATTGTTGTTATTGGAATGGTTGTGAGATGTGTCACACCTAGTTTTCCATTTCCACCTTCTGTTTTAGTTTATTTTTGGATCTCGTCTTTGCTTTCGAGTTCCGGGTGTGACAGATTTTAGATTTTGGAGTGTTTCATTTTTTAGTTTTTCCCCATAGTTATTTATAAGTTTGATTGGGAATTATTGGTGAAAAGTTGAGTTTTGGGGATTAGTAATTGCATGCGCATAGTTGTTGCATGGTTTGGTAAACTATGCGGCTCATCCCAAGTTACTATGCGGCTTAAATTTTGATCATAGAGGGATAGCACATGGCTTGAACACAGTTTGTTAAACCATGAAGTAAGCGTGAATAAAAGATCTATGTTGGGATAGTTTCATTTGTAATGGATTGTGAATGGTTTGGAAACCATGTTTCCAAATTGTCTTCAATCCCAGTAGTGTCTAGTGAGGGGAGTATGGGTGGTGCACGGTTTAGTAAGCCGTGCAGCCAAACAACACGAGCGTCCTAGATCTTAAAAAGTGTGAACTTCTAATTATTCTCTTACAATATTTTATCCCCAAATCCACCCATTTTCTCCTCCACTTATTTTATATAGCCCTAGGGACACCTCTCTATGTTTCTTCAAGCTTCCTTCTTCTTCCTTTTGAGTGTATCTAAGATTTCATCAAGGATTCGAGGTGATTTCTCAAGGAAATATCCTCCTTTATCCTCCCTCTTCCTTATTCTTCCATTTTATTTTGAGTTACTATCCTCATATGGTCATTTCGACCAAGGGTTTGGTTTAAAATTTATTTATATTGGGGGTATTATCTATTGAAGGTCCCTCTTGTTCTTTCTTTCCTCTTTGAACCTTCCTAGAGTGATTTCGGGCTTACGTCGTTGAAGCACCATGAGTTTGAGGTATGTTTCCATTTTCACTTACATTTAATGATTTATATTCATTGGTTTAATGATTTTAATTCCTTATTACATGATAAATATTGTTGTGTGATCTTTTGATAAATTTTTTATTGTGAAAATTTGTTCTTTATACCTTGTTTTTTTAACAAGTAGTGTTAATTTGTTATAAATGTGCACACCATGTGTTTGATAAAATTCCATATTGGATTTTACATGTAGTTAATAATATTTAATGCATGGTTGGGTTTTTTAAATGAATATATGATTTGTAAAACTGTGATTTGTGTTCCACAAATAGCGTTTTAAAGTGGTTTGGATCTAAAGGAATGGTGTACTTGGATTTTAATCATTGTTTGGCATGTGTCAGTGATTAATGTCTTATTTGAAATCTTTATAAAATGTTTTTTGTTTGAGAGTGTCATGTAATGGTTTAAAATATATTTTTGAAGGGATTTTGATGTGGAAAATGATATTTCTACCCCTTTTTTGAAAAGCAGATTCAGTTCTTTTAAAATGAATGTTTTGTGAAGAATGATTAAAGGACCCTTTAGCAATTTCATAATAATTTTGAAATTGTTTATTATGGAAATATATTCTTGGATTATTTGTTTCCTTGGTTAAATTTATTTTTATGGGACTACCACACTGAGAGGCTCCCTTATGAATGGATTGTCGAAAGGAAAAAAATGGTCTTCTTTATGGCTCGTAGTGAGACCTGTTGTTGAATTATTTTTATATTTGTAAGTGATTGGATGATCAGTTGGAATCAGTTGGATAAAACACTTTATACGTGATACATGGGGCTTGGAATAATGAGATAATAATATAATAATAATTGCTACACTGGATATATTATGCACTAGCTGGTGGACAATAATAGGTGGAAATATTAGGTTTATTACTATGGGATTTTCCCCTTAGTCTGTACTGAGTTAGAGTGGCTGGGATTATTTAGGGCACTTTTGATTTCATCATGTGAGGCGTGCTTTTGGGGATGGGTCTCAAGTATTAGTATTTTCTATATTATTCATGATCTTCTAGGTTAACCCATGTCTATTGGAACTTAGTTTCTTGTAACAAATGTTTGTGATACATTGTTGGGTTTCTACTCATGTAGATTTATTTTCCATTTCCCTTATCATATGGTTGTGGTAGTAACTCCTTGAGTAGTGTTATTATGTTAAAATGGAAAAATGCCTTCATGTTTTTAATTAAGAGGTTTTGGAAATTTTTTACACTCTTTCATCCCTTTATAAATGAAACATCACCTTTCCATTAAAAAATTCATATAGTTCCTCCTTGGAAAAGAGTGTGGTTTTAAATTGTAAAAAGGGAAATATACCATGATTGGTGTTTTAGTAGAAAATGTGTGAAAAATATTACTTTTTATATTTTATTTCAAATATGATGTTTATATATCATTCATTTTAAAGGAATTTCTTTGGGAATAAATTATCCAGGCTAGACTATTGAGTTTTAATAGTCATGATTATAGTTATAATTATTTTTAGTTTGCAGTGTAGGTTCATCTTAGTATTGATCACCATGGGAGATGATCGGTTCAAGTATCATAGAGTGATCCTCAGGATCACATGGATATTTTGTGGTCATTAGGTTTAGTTTGGTATTGTTGTTTAGTTGTTTTACTTTCAGTTTCTTACATAAATATTTCCAACACGAATATTTATATATTTATGTGGATGTCTTGTTATCTTTGCACTGTTTGGTTACTTATTTATTATTGGCTATAATGATTCCCTTTTTATACTACACTAATGCCTAAAACTGGTTTTTATCTCTTGGGGATCAGGAACACCCTTCCAGCCTTACCATAGATCAACTTGGGTGACCAGATCAGGGTAGACCCTAGTTGGTTCATGAGAAAATGGTATCAGAGCATGTCATATTTGTTAGACCTTGATTTTAGAGATATTTATGTTATTTGGGGATATTAAGGTAGCCAGAGTAGGACTTTTGGAACCTCGGGGTGTAGGTATGAGGGAGTGTTTAGCCAAAATATTCTATACTAGGCCTTGGGAAGTCTAGTTTTATTTGGTCTTTTGGTTTTAATGGTTGTTTGTTATTTAGGTCATGAAAAGGGAGTTGGGATAAAGGTCTCCATTTTCTTTACACACCTAGATAACCATGTCGATATAGGTAAATGGTTGTAGAAGTCTCTCCATGATGGTGGAATGGTTGGCATATGGCTTCCAACCATATGGTCAAGTCACCCACCGACACTAGTCTCTCTTGTGAGTCATTTTGGTACTTCTATGATTCTGGAAAAATGAATTGATAAGATTTGTTTTGGAATTGTTAAATTGGGTTTTGAAATGTAAATGGTTCGGTTTCAGGTAAATAGAAAATTAATTTTAAGAATCATCTTGAAGAAGGCATTAGAAAATTGTTTTTTGTAATCAAAATATGGATCTTATTAAAATTGATTGTTTGGAAAATCAGAAACATGTTTTTGAAAAAGGGCGGTAGAATTTTTTTTGAAAGAGAAAGGATTATATTTAACCAAATGATTTTGATGCAATAGGTTTTTTTATTTGTTGGAATTTTTTTGAATTAAATAAATTAAATTTTGGATGAAATACTCAGAATTATATTTTTTGAGCATGATGAAATAGATTAAAACATGGAATTTTGATATGGATTTTTGACATGGTGGTTAGTGATCTTTTGATAGGATTTTTGAAATTTGAAATAATAGTTTGTTGGTTTTATCTTTATTATTTCCTTGTGTGCTCACATGCATGGGTTTGTGTGGAATGTGGATGATTTCTCATAGTGGCATTATTTCATTGGTTCCTTGGGTGACGTGGGAATATGTATGTGAGTGAGACTCGAAGGAATACCATTTGTGAGTGTAAAAATTCACAAAGTTTTTTCTCTTAAAAAGTATTTTCAGATGGTAATTGTGGTTTTTTTGATAACCAATTGTTGTGTGTATTTTTTTATATGTTTGGGAAGTGTTGTTTATATGGTGTGTTTTCTCATGATTTGGAAGAGATATAGATATTCTGTTTTGAGTTGAAATATTGATGGTAACTTTTCCTTGAGGTGGTGATTATTGGGCTTGTATAATTATTTTGAGAATATTTTAATTGGTTTCCCTTTATATTTATACATGTTCTATGTGAGTTTTGGTTTGGAGATTGTTTTAATTGAGATCTTGGATTTTTTTCTACCCATGTTTCATCCCCATAGAGATTCGATGGATGTTTGTGGTAAATCTATGAGTGATTACCCATAATAAACTTTCCATTTGATCAATATAAGGATTTCATTATGGGGTTTTGACATATTAATCCACATCTTAAAAGGATACTCCAGCCCATTTTTTAACGTATAGAGCTATTTGGGCTCTATCATGGGTGACTTCATATTAAGATGTTTTTATTACGTTTTTTAGTTGTGCGGAGTGGTTTCTTCTTTGTTTGGAATGAAAAAAGATGTTTTGGATCTCGTAAGAACCTCTATATCAATGAATGTGTGTTTTACTTTTTATAAATTCTAAATTCTTCACTTTTATGTGATGGAGTTTTCTTTGCATGTATTGTTCCTATCATTCCTTGTTAGGGTAAAATTGGTTGATGTGTGTGTGTGTATTATAAGTCCCTATTTGGGTGAAGGTTCCTTGTGTGATAAACTGACTTTTATAGTGTGTTGTGACCTTCTGTTTCTTCTTGTGGTACTATATGGTTACTTGTAGAACTAAAAAATAATTTTCAATTAGAAATCTTTAACTCCTGACTACGATGTAGAAGATTCTTAAAACATCAGGGCTCTAGAAATATGCCTAGGAGTGAATATCTTCACATAGTCAAGAATCTCTAGGGTTGTAGGGATCTCTGGTTTAACTCTTGTCTACAACATTGGGGTGAGACGGTTTAAATGATCTTCGTGAAGTTCTCCATGTAGTGGTGAGTTCCCACTTATTGCATAAAGTTTGGTGATCTTATTATCATGAAATCCATATGGTTGTTCCATTTCAGATATGAACCTCTTATTGTTTTCCCTTGTTTTGTTAGGTATTTGGGGTGGTTCTATTTTATTTCCCTCCCTCTCATCCCATTGCGGTGGGAGTTTTTTATTCCATGTGGGGAATTTTCTAAGTATTTTTAATCCTGTTGGTTCTTAATGGTGGGGAGACCAATCATGGGGATTGTTGAAAATTCTTCTATAATAAATTAGTTCTATTTGGTTTTGATGGTGGGGATTCTATTTGGCCCTCCCCATGTTGATAATCTAGTTTAGAACCTTGTGTTAGATTGGAAATGGTAAGTCTTGTTTAGAGCTATCTAATTTCATGTTCTGCCCTGGATTTAACATTGTCATGTGAGTGCATCCATCTATTTTTTTAGGAAAGATTGTGGAAGTGTTTTCAATAAGTGGTTTGGTCTTTCTGGCTCATTACATATAAGAGATCTGAGTTTTTTTGTGGTTAAGGTGTTCTTTAATTGGGAGATTGGATCAAGTGGTTGTGATAATACTTAATCTTTGATCGATCAATAGAAACTTTATGGATTTATGGGGGAGTAAAGAATTAATGTTAGAGATAATTGTCACAATAAATTTCATGTTTCCACATTTTATTCTTGTTTATTGTTGGATCTTTGTTTTTCTTTTGAGTGCTGGGAGTGACTAGTTCTAGATTTACTGAGTGTTTATTTGTTTAGTTTTTCAATCATTGTTATTTATCATATTTGGAAAATTCATGATGAAATGTTGTGTTTTTGGGATTTGTAGTGGCCTACGCACAGTTGGTGCATGGTTTGGTAAACCATGCGGCTCATGCCATGTAACTATGCATATTATATTTTGATGGAATAGGGATGGAACACAGATTGTGCATGGTTTCTTAAAATTTGTGATAAGAATGCAAGAAGTATTTATGTCGGGGCATTGTAATTTTGCTGGATTTGTACATAGCTTGGAATCTGTGTGGAAAAACCATGCTCAAGACTAGATGTGTCCTGTCAGGGGCGTGTCATTGGCCCATGGTTTAGTAAACCATCCGAGATACCTTGATCATAAAAATTGTAAAATTCCAATAATGAACTTATGGTATTTTAACCCCAAATCCACCCATTTCATCTTCCGCCTAGTTCATATACCCATAGTAAGGCCTCTCCTTGTTTCTTCAAGCCTCCTCTTTTCTCATTTTGTGTGGATCTAAGATTTCTTCAATGATTCAAGGTGATTTCTCCAGGTAATCATATCCTTTCTTGTCCCTCTTAATTATTCTTCGATTTTATTTTGAGTTCCTCTCCACATATGGTAATGTCGACCTAGGTTTTAATTTCCCCTTGATTTATATTTGTTTTTTTGTTTATAGTCCCCCTTGGTCATTCTTACCTCCTTGAACCTCTGCTGAGTGATTTTGGGCATGCTTTATTGAAGCGTCATGATTTCTATGTATTTTTCCTTTGCACTTTCCTTTAAAGTATGAGATTCATTGGTTTCATGATTTTTTCACATTCATTGTATTCAAAATATTATTGTGAGATATTTGGATAAATGTTTTGGTGTGTAAAGTGGTGGGTTATACCCTGTTTTGTGACAAATAGTGCTATTTTGTGTTCTTGGATTTTAAGAATTGTTTGGCATGTGGCTGTGGTTAATGGCCCATTTGGAATATTTATAAAAATTATTTTGTCTCGAAAGTGTTATGTGATGGTTTATAAGGTATTTTTGAAATGATTTTGGTGTGTCCAATGATGTTTCTACCACCTTTTTGAAAGGTTTATTAAGTTCTTTTAAATAGATAGTTTTGTGAAGAATTCTTAAAGGCCCTTTTAGAAATTTCATGAAAATAGTGATAGTGTTTATTATGGAAATCTATCCTTGGATGATTCTATTTCCTTGGTTATATTGATTATTTTGGTAGACCCGCAATAAGAGGATCCCTTGTGAATGGATAATAGAAAGGGAAGAGACTGGTCATTGTGGTGGATTTGGATGAGACTCGTTGTTGAATTATTATTATATATGCATGTGATTGGAATCTTGGTTGACATTGGTTGGCTTTCCCTCATTATATGTGAGACATGGGGACCTGGAATAATATGAGAACTTTTTGATACCGATTGTTGTCTTGGATAGATTATGTTCATGATGGTGGACCATAGGAGGTGGAAATATTTGGTTTCACTGCTGGAATATTGATCGATACCCACACCCCTATCCTAAAGGTTTCAGAAAACCTTTGTCATAGGTCCCATATAGCAACAGTTTTGAGAAAAACGTTGGTACAAGGTGTTGTATACTATGTTTTCCCAACATTTTTGAAAAACTGTTGGGACATGACAGTTCGAATATGGTGTTCCAAATGGTTTTTGAGAATTATTGGGATAAATTGGTCTAATGTCAATAGTCTCGAATAACTGTTGGAATATGATTATTATAATCATTATATGACAATAGTTTAAAAAAATATTTGTATAGAACATATAACCCAACAGTTTTAAAAACCATTGGGATAGTTTTCACCCAAATAACTATAGTGATCCCCCTCCCCATTCCAGATTTGATTCAATTTTTACCTACAACAGTTCTTATCTCTTCCCAGTTGGTGATGAATCCTCCTAACAGGTGATCCATCCCAGTTTAAATCATTCAATTTCTTCCAATTCAAATTGGTTATTTCAAGTTATATCTTCTACCTAAATTTATTTTGGATTTTTATATACCACATTTAGTTTATTACCCCATCGACCTGCAATCTCTATCATATTGGGTTTTCATTTTATTATTCTTAAATGTGAAATTGGCATGTTCCAAATAGTTCATCCTACACATTGAGATTGAATGTCCCTTCTTGAACCACTGCCATCATCTCTAAGTTTCCACTAATGTTACACAATATTAGTGTTTCAAGGGAACTATATTTCCTCTATTGTTCATGTTCACATTTATATATTGAGGTATTTTACCTCAAAAATTAATTTCTTTATTCAAAAAGGGAGTTCCAACAATTACATATTAAACTTTTTATGTAATGGTTTTGTTTTTAAGAGATTAATGGAAAATATTTTTTTAATAATACCATTTTATTTATTCCAATATAATGAGGCATTTTTTACATAAAAATTTGTAAAATATTCTTAGAGGAAAATAATTATTAATGTATTAATACCACTTGACCTTTTAGAACTATCTTGACACACATTTATCATTGGAATTTTCATTGGCCACCACACATTCAAAAATATCATCAGTTCCCTTGATTTGGTTTCAAATTACCAATATTCCTCTTCTGTAAGTCTTTTCCCCCTTTTTATTTTGAATTTTATCCATGTATATTTGACACGTGGGTCACTATAATGTTTATAAATTATGATATCTACTCAATTGTCCCCACCTATAGTTGTATTGTTTTGGATGACGTATATCCAATATTTTCATAAATCTTTAATGAATACATTATATATGAATTTAAATTATTGATTACATAATGGGAAGTGAGTTCCAAAAGAATTTGGGTGAAGTGGTATATGCGAGTTGTATGGGCTATGTGACGTTTGTGAGGCCTGTTGGTGAAGTGACATGTGGGATGCACTTGAGAGAAGTGACTTGTGTGAGGAAGTTGATAATAATTCATTACTTTTCAAAATTCATGTCCAAGGCTACGCAAACCAAATAAGATGTAACTAACCCAACTTTTTCCCACGATATCCTTTACTTAATGATACATTAAAATAATTACATTGGTAAAGATAAATATTTTACCCTAATTCTATACTTATAATAGATTAAGAAACTATTTATATTTTAGATGAATAAGTTGATTCATGGATATATGAGATATTTTATATTTTTTTACCATGATATTTCCAATTATATGACCCCTCACTTCTGAACCTTATAAAGAAATTGAATAATTACCATTTTTTTATCCCGAGGGAGAACAATTTATATTATATGACCACAGAGCTAGAATGAAGTTCTCATCCTAAAGTGGTGAGTCCCTTGAAAATATTGGTATGTGGTGGATTAAGGTAAATATAACACATTGGGGTGTACCATGATGTCGATCAACCCTTAAATAACTCATCTAGTTGGATTTATATCATTTTCCTTCAGCACCTACATGTTTCTTATTCATGACACCAAGATAGATACCTTTTACATAACACCCCCTGTAAAAAATATCATTGATCACCAATACTAAAATGACACCATTGATTAATAATATATCATTAATTATGCAATATAACGATATCTATAAATTTAGACTTATTTACAAATGTTTCCTCATAATTATCCTAGAGAGATCATTCTATATACAATTATTTTCCATCACATACACCATTTTTCAATTAAACATCATGGTTTTATATTTATAGTATTTTTTTATATATATAGTTTTTTGTTGTCTTATATATTATGATAATAATATAGAGTACTGTGCGGTTATGGTTTTATATAAAGTAAACAATTCTCATTTATTGAAATATATTTTTTATTAAACTTCAATATTATTGATTTGATTTCATGAAATGTTTTATTACAATTTTTTAATAGAATGGATATAATTTGGATGCATGAAACTGATCGGATCTGAAACGATTTTCAAAAAAATTAGAAGATCTTTTGAGATTTTTCATTTGACAATAAATAGATAGTGGCCACATACAATGCCCATGTTATAATTGCATTGGAAGACCATGGTTGATCTCTGAGGAAGTTATCTAACATATAACAAAATATTGTTTTCAAACAAACTACAATGTGTGGTATCACAATTGGGAGAAAATGGAATCTCAAAATTATAATGATCCAAATGAGAGGACTAGATTGGAAATTTTTTTATATGGTCAGTTTCCATTTATTTATCATAATGAGAATCAAATTTTTTTTACCTAATAAGACTTCGATACGAGAAATCATGATGCTTCCAATGAAAATAATGATGTTGGGAGGGTAAAAAAATTGAGTGATGTTGCCACGACTCCAATTTATTTGGAATGTGGTAAAATGAAAAAGTTAGAATTTTTAATCTGATTATTTCATGCGAAAACTATGTATGGGATTTATAATACTTATATCGATTACATTCTTAAAATATTGATAGAATTACTTCCAAATAATGTAGATATTCCCTCAAACCACTATATAGAATGGTAGTTAGTTGAAGAATGTGGATTTTCAAAAATCAAAATCCATGATTTCCCGAAATATTTCAGCTTATTTTGGGAGGAACTGCTAAATGAAATGATTATATAAAATGTGAAACATCCCAATGGAAGCCAAAAGCTAATGGAAAACCATCTCGTTTTGCATATAATGTAATGTAGCACTTTTCATTGATCCCCAGACTCCAAAATCTTTTCACGTCTGATGAAATATCAATAAAATTGAGTTGGAATGATACTGAGAGAATGAAGAATAATTAAGAGTTGGTTCACCCTACAGATGGATTTTCATGGAATATATTTGATGCTTTATATAATAATTTTGTATCTAACGTGTGTAATGTGAGGCTGGGACTTTCATGAGATAGTTTTAATCAGTTAGGGAAGATGTTTATTTCACACAACACATGGATGGTTTTAATACACATTTATGACCTTACCCAATGGTTGTGTATGAAAAAAACTTCCACTTTCAGGAGTATACTCATATCTAGGACTTCTGATCCTATCAATGATATATATGTATACATGAAATATTTAATAAAAGTGTTGAAACTTTTTTGGGATGTGGGTGTGCACAAATACGATACATGTTCGAAAGACATATTTCAGATGCTTGCTGCACTTATGTGGATGATCAATTATTTTCTTACTTATGAAATGATGTTTGGATGTAGCATGAAGGGAAAATTATCATGTCCAGTTTTTATAAAGAATAATTGATCCAGAAGACTGACATATCACTGTAGTTTTAGTCTTAAATGACATTAAAAATTCTTTCCAATGGACCATCCATATAGAAATAATCATCAAAGATTTGAGAATACAATGGAGACCAATGATTTACCTTATCATATGTTTAGAACTAATGTTCTTAGTGAATTGAAAGATTTCAATTTTTCATTCAGGAAGGGTCAAATGAAATCTAGAAAGTGGAAGAATTTTTCAAATGATACATGTTACAATTGGAAGAATAAGAGTATCTTCTTTTAGTTTCCTTATTAGTCGACCAATTTATTACTTAATTGCTTAGATGTATTACACATTAAAACGAATATATGTGACATTTTTCTTTTGATTATTCTAAATGTCAAAGTAAATACAAAATATGATTTATGATCTCAGTGTGACTCGGTGGATTGGGGTGTTAGATAAGAATTGAATCTTGTGGGTATCTTTTAAAATAAATGGAAAGTTCCTTGTTCTTAATCTATGATGACACCTATATAAAACCATAAATTTCTAGAATTACTAGAGACTATTAAATTTAATGATGGCTATTATGAAAATATATCAAAACGGGTCAACCAAAGAGATTTGAAGATGAAATATTTGAAGAATCACGATTATCACATTCTTCTACATTAGTTGATTCCAATAGAAATACATAATATTTTTTTCCAATAATATAATGGTGTAAGTTATTTATTTGTTTAATTTTTTTAAAGATCTTTGTGCTAAGAAGTTTTCTATGTCTTTCTCGTAAAAAAAATTGGCAAAGACACCATTAATTTTGTGTGAGTTAGAGAAAATATTTCCTCTATCATTTTTTACATGCATAAAACATCCGAAAATCCATATTACAACCAAAATACTTATCGGCGGATCTATTTCTTTTTATTGGACGTATCCAATGAAAAAAATATGTACACATTTAAATATTATGTCCAGAATATAAATCATCTTGAAGGTTCAATCATGAATGGTTACTTGTCTAAATAATTGGTGGATTTTTTCCAATGTATTTATCTTATCTTACTACCAGATTGAACAGACCAATGAAAAATAAAGAATAATAGTATGATAAAATTGAACTATTTTTCCATCAGTTTCTCAAATAGGAGTAATTCTAGGATCATATACATTGATGACATTATAACTTGAAGAGTGAGAGATGACACATTGCACTCTGTTGTTCAACTGTGATTTGTTCGATGAATAGATAAAGTAAGTAAATTAAACATGTATATCATATCTCAAATCTGGTAATTTTACATATCTATTAATCTATTTATATTTTTATATATAGGAAACATAAAGAAATGATAAATAAAAAACATCATTCTTTATCTTTGAGAAAGAGAGATACCTTCCATAGAAAAGAGTTGTCTTCTTAGTTGAAATTGAAGGAATAAATATTGCGGTAATAAATAAATAAAATAAATATTTATTTATTTTTAATATTTGTTTATATTTTATTTATTGATTATGCCTAGTGACTCTGTCTCTATGGAAATAAGAGCTTTTGGATTTTTGTCATAATATCGTGGTTAGTGAATGTAAATGAATTGTGATCAATGGGAACAAATTTATTATCACTAAATGAGAAAATAACATGAGAACACAACATGATAAAATTCTGTTAAATACCACAATAGACTATTATTCTAGTGAATTGGATAATTAACCTCATTTTAAAAATGATTCTTATTATGGAGTCATTGAAAAAATAATAATATTGTATTATTACTCTCATGGTTGAGTCACTGTGATGAAATTCTAGTGGTTTTATTCGATGATGAGGCGTGAAACATTTACTAATTATTGTGGATATGGAGTTATTGACATGACTCACACTCTAGCTATCGATTAACAATATGTATTAGAATAAATGATGAAATATGGTTTTTATGTCAGAGATCATGTTCAACCTAATTTGGTGTCATTATTTAAGTAATTCCATGCCCTATTTTTGATGATGGTGATGATGGAATTGACAGCATCTATACTACCATTGGACCCAATCCATTTATTACTTATGATGACTCCAATAGCTCTATTGTCAGAGTTGATTGTAAACCCGATGTTATGGTGGGAAATACATTTAATCATCCATAAGTGTTCTTAGTTCTTTTGGTATAGCTCGACATGGGTTGTTAAGGTTGGTACTATTTAAAATTATTTAATATTGATTAAAAATACTTTGTATCCAACATGACTTTAATGTTAATTTTTAATATTTATAGGATACAGTTTTATTTGAGATTCATTTACTAGTATTTAATTGAACTATATTCATACATAAAAAACCAAAAATATCTAAAACAATTAAAATAGAATAAAAATCAAGAGGAATTGAGTTGGACATATTAATCTTATTGATATGAAAATAAAAAATAAAAATAAAAATTATGACTGAACAAAAAAATAGCTAAATTAACTAATGAAAAATATGAACCTAATGACTTAAGACAAATCAGTCATGTCACATATTTTTTGTTTTTTGGGTTACACAATAGTTATTTTTTTCTAATTACTTCCATATTTTTTATCAAATGAAGGAAATGAAACCTATTGAGGAGTAGTAAAGTAAAAGGATGGCGAACAACAATCACTAGATGATTGAGATGGGAATTCATACATTAGTGCATGTTGTGAGTATTTTATTTCAAATATATATATATATATATATATCAATAATATATAATGCCATGCGGTTATTTTGTTTTAAAACTTTATGTCAGATCCACAAATTAGGTGAAAATTATTTGATGAGTAGTATGGCAGTGGTCACAGTACTCATGCCGGTGGTATGGGGGGGGGGATACGAGAGCTTGGAACTACAATTGGCATACCCGATTAGACCCTTCCCCTCCCACTGACATACCATCTTCCACATATTCTAATACCGCTATGTCATTAGGGACACACATGATATTTAGGCCTCCCATGTTTTCACTAGCCTTTACATATGATCCTCCTCTCCCATCTTTAATGTATCTTATGATGATTCCCACTCATCATCCATATCATTCATTTTTCCATATATCCATGCCATATTTTTTACCATCCACTTCTTTCTCTATGAGATTTTACATTCTTTTTTTGACTCCTTCTCCAACACAATCTGTGCCTATGGAGCATACATCAGGACCCACTCCACCAGTACAGTGTGATATTCTTTCAGGTCCTGTGGATCCACTAGCACCCATTGATCATACTACAACAATTATATTTTAGAACACTAATACATTTTTTTTACCATAATTTATTTTACTTATAATATGTAATGATATAATATTTGATTTTATTATATACTTTCTATATTTACTGATAGGTTTCAGGGGAGTACATGCATGTGTGTGCTATGGAACCACCACAAACAGTTGGTGGTGTGCTACAATGAGTACATCCAACTGATCAAAAAACAGGGTATTAATGTTGGAGTTTTTTTTGGAAATTCTTTCCAAATACTCTAACATCATTCCCATAAGCCCACTCTCATGGGAATAGTTTCCAAATGATTTAAAGGATAATTCTGCGGCACAGATATGGGTAGTTTGTTTTGTATTTAATGTATAATTATTTTTGTATTTATGTGAATAAATATTTTGGTGTCAACTTTGTTTTAATTTTCCTGATGGTGAGGGTGCAAGACCAGCAAATCTTATTGAATTAGGTGAGCTTTTGAGATTATATAAGCACGAGTTTTATATTTTATAGCATGCTAGAGTTGGAACAGAGTTAGAGGTGGTACCTGTTATGTATTATTTTCTATGAGAATAGTATCATAAAATGAATACTCATTGGATGACTACCATGTTTAATGTGTTAATCACATTTATGGTTTTTAAAATAATTTTTTTATGTTTTTCATTAATAATATCATTTATGTTATTTAATTTTATTTAGGAATCATCTAGAGAAAATAAAAATAACATTTATGATAAAAAATATCTCCACACTTTAGGGTGTACTATGATCTTAGTTCATGAGAGGAAGTAGGTACGACAATCATTTATAGTTTTTATTTATGAATTTTAATTTCTAATGTTTCCTCCATAATTTATTCGATTTCAAAAGTTTTGATATAATTCAAGTTATAAAATTCATTATTGGTAACCTATTATAAATTTTGGTTTCTGACATTCAATTTCATTGTAGAGGTAGGTACTGAATATTGAAGGATGTGTGCATTGAGAAAAACTGTTTTACTTGAGTAGAATGAAAAAATATGTAAGTGGGATTAATGAACCGGCACAACAATAGATTTTATGTTTTAAATTATTGAATTAAAATTTTAATATTTATTTTATAACTAAATAATCTATTTATATATGTAACATGATTATTTGGAGGCCCTTGATTCCCAAGAACATGAAAATTTGGGGCCAAATGATCACTTGCATCAGGTTTTGTGAGATAATCACCATGGAAGAGTATGATTCCAACCAGTGAAGAGTATAGTATTGATGAGGTATTGGTTCTCTTTAGTTAATATTTTTAGTACCAAAAATTTGTAATAGGGTAAGGAATGTGAAAAAAATCCTGAAAAAAGGGTCTCACGGGTGTAAGAACAGGGTGAAAGGGAAAAGGTTGAATTTATGAAACTGATGAAAGTTATTTGTCCATCACTTCCACTAGAGATGAAAATATAACGTCTATAAATTCATTATATAGTGCACCAGTTGGTTTTCCAAGTTGTGTTAATGATGATGTATTTCTTGGAAATGATGATAGAGAGGGTGATAATGAGGAAGAGTCAGGGGACGAGGATGATACCAAGGCCGAGACTGAGGCGGAGGCTGAGGCGGGGGACTAGGGTGAGGATGAGGCCGAGGATGAGGTAGACAATGCGAATAAAAAAATGGATGAGGATGAGTATAAGGATGATGATGGTGGTGATGAGGGACAAATTGATTCGTTACGTTTTACTTGATATTTATTACCTTTGGTTTTTTGATGATTTTCTATGACTGAATATATTTTTGATATTTTGTGTATTTGATATCAATGTTTAAATGAATCAATTTATGTGTTCTATTATAATTATTTATGTATTTGTCTATTGGTATTTTAGTATGTTCTATTGGTTTCATTGATGGTTTTTTTATTGAGGATGTTTTGTTGGTTTCATTTTATGTTGAGGATGTTCTGTTGGTGTTTCAATTATTTTGGGTAGTTAGTTTCATTATTTACTAATTTTTTTTATCTATGGTAGTTATAAATGAATGTGAATTATGTTTTGATGATTTGATATTGTGAATTTCATTTAAAGTAATTCTATTTTGTAGGTAGTGAATTATGTTCTGATTGTTGGTCGTTTTGAGGTGCATTATAGGTGTTAAGGTGCATTACATTGTAGGTAGTTCCTTTTCACTCAGGGTATGATGAAATTTTAATTTTAAGATATTAGGTATGTAATTTCACCAAACCACATTTTTTCATAGTGAATTAATTTATATAGTGTTTATATATTATAAAAATTATCTATAGAAAGCCTTCATATTTTCACTCAAATGTGTCCCTTCCCCAACTCTGGATTCTGTCCCCTATGGATATGTTATCCTTTTTCATTTTAGGTTGTTTTGATTCACTATGATTCTAATCTTAGTTTGGGTAATTATTATTTAAAAATATTCTCAAATCTAACATTGATGTATCAATTGGTTTACGAATAATTTGTTACCTCCATATTTATATAGGTTTTCCACTAAATTATTCACGTACAATTGAAACATGGATGAAAATATAGACATGATCATGTAATACCTTCCACAATGACATTTTTCATAGCTCTCTAGATACTCCAGCATCCTGAAGCCAAAAACATAGGCCCTAGCTTCCTCTTTAATCCATTTCTTTCCACCCCATGGAACTAGTTGTAAAGAAAATCAGATACCTTACTAGCCATCCTTCCATGGAAAATGAGCCGACCCAAAACAGTCTACACATTAATCCCACTTATAAAAAGATATTTCATATTCTCATCTTTTGAATTATAATTACATTGGCACTTTGAGGTGATGTAAACTCCTTTATGTATGATCACATTGTCAGTTGGGATGAAATGATTTAAAAAGTTCCAGACTAAGAAGTTGATATTAGTCAGAATATATTTAACTATAAGAGATCTTTATAATAAAAAATTGTTAAAAAACACTTAAGAAACACATTTGGGAATTTTTTAGATCTTATAAATCTCTTCAGATCAATTATCAAGAAAACTTATAACTTATATACTCAAAGTTATGTATATTAAGGAACATGCACTGCCTTTTCACATCAAATTCACTATAAATATTTCAAAAAATTTATCCAAGTGGTTTTAAACATATATCTTAATTTCCTTTAACAAAAATAACACTTGTATGGTTTTATCTATAGTCTCATATATTTTTAATATTCATCCCTAAATCCACGGACGGTTTCATTAAACTCTCATTGAGTAAGAATTCTACTTAATTTCATTACAAACCTTCATTTAAATACACATATAAAAATCAGTACGTACCATCACGAACCTATTCTAAAACAACATTAAAATGTTTTAAATACTAAACTCATCAGTAAAAAATAAAAAGACTACAGGGATAGATTTCCATTTATCAATCTATCCAGTGTTCACTTCCCCCAGTGTTCACTTTGGTGTGGATACCATCCTTCATTTAGTATGGATACCATCCTTCATTTGGTATGGATACCATCCATATTTTTAGATGTATTCAAGTGGAATTTTAGGATTTCTATTGCGGTATTTCCCCCTATCATTGTATTTTATATAGTCTATATTTTCATGTGTATTTAATTTGTGGTTTTTTTTTCAGTGTGTTGTTTTTCCAGGTGTTGTATTTTTCATTATTCTTTAGTGTTTTTAGATGTTTGGAGGGTATTTTTAGGTGTTGTGATCTCTAGTTTGGTAATATATATATTTACTCCATTAGTGTTATATCTAATTTCGTACATTTTATTGCCTACATTAGTGGTATTCTGCATATGTTTGTACTGTAATTGCAGAAGGAAGGATGCTGTATGCTGCTTTATGGAATTGGAGTACTCTATACCTACTGTTTTTTGAACCATTGGTATATATCTAAAAACCATATCTATACCAACAGTTCCTATCAAAAAATTGGTAAAAAACTATACTAATGGTTTATAAACCACTGGTATAGATTTAATGCTCAATATATACCAGCAATAGAAAACGGTTGGAAAATATCTATTCCAATGGTTATCAAAAAACCATTAGGATAGTGTAATTTCCAATATCCCATACCAATGGTTAATGAATAACCATTGGTATAGGGCTATACCCACACCTCAAATACCAACAGTTTGAGAAACTATTGGTATAGAGTATACCGATGGGTTTCTAACCTATTCCAATAGTTGAAAACCATTGGTATAGATGATGCTTCTAGTAGTGTTTATTGCTATTGGATTTTCCCATTGGCCTCTCCTGAGTTAGGGTGGGTATAAGTATTTAGGGTTATTTTTACTTCATTGTATGAAGCATGCATCTGGTGATGAGTCTCAGTATTAGTATGTTCAGGATTATTCACGATCTCCTAGGTTCACACATGTCTATAAGCACTTAGTTTATTGCAATAAATGTTTGTGATAACTTTTTTATTGGCTACTATTGTATATTTATTTTCCATTTCCCTTATCATATGGTTGTGGTTCTTACTCCCTAAATAGTGTGTCTTTATGTTAAAATGGAAAAATGTTTTCAAGTTTTAACAAAAATTGTTTTATAAATTTTTAACCCTATTATTATATATATATATATATATGAAATGCCACCTATATCTTATAAAAATTCATATGGTTCCTCCTTATAAAAGTGTGTGATTTTGAATGGTAAAAATGGTAATGGAACGTTAACGGAGTTTTGGTGGAAAATGTGTGAAAAAAATTACTTTTTATATTTTATTTAAAACTTGATGTTTATATTTCTTTTTATTTTAGAAGAAGTGAATTAGGAATAAATTATTCAGATAGCCTACTAAGATTTAATACTCACAACTATAATTCATCTTTTTTTTAGTTTGTGGTGCAGGTTTAGTTTGGTATTTATTTCCATGGGTGATGGTAGGTTTTGGTATAGAGAGTGACCCTTGAGGGTCAAATGATGATTTTGTGGTTTTTTAGTTTAGTTTGGTATTATTCATCAGTTATTGTACTTTCAGTTTCTTGTATAAATATTTTTATATTGAACATTTATATATTTATTTGTGCTGTTTTTATCTTTTTTATTGTTGGTTACTTAATTATTATTGGGTGAAATTATTCTCTTTTTCAACTATATTGATGCCCGACACTATTTTCCTGCCCGTGGAGATCGGGATCACCCTTCAAGCCTTACCACAGATTGACTTGGGTGTCCAGTTCTGGGTTGATCTAGGTTGGTTCATGAGGAGAGGTGATCAGATAAATTCTAGCATGGGACCGAGGCACAGAATATTTTATCAAGGTAATATGGTTAGGTTGGCATGGTTGTGATTCATGATGTGGGATATTCTGGCATGGTTCCTAAGCATGTTGTAGTGGTATAATTTTTTAATTTTTTTAATTAATTAACACATGTCTTTATCAAATTATGGCATAAACGTATTAATAGATTGGTTATGTTTAGAAATGGTGGTGTTGAACTATTAAGTTATAATCACACTCTATTTGTGTTGCTATTTGGTACCCAAGTAGATTAAATGGATGCAGGTTTGGACAAGGTTATGGGACCTTGTTGTTGATTGTTTCAAGCTAGATGGGCTAGAGTTTTTAGAGGGGATCGACATGGCTTTTAGGACCAGGGTCTTTTGAAACTTCTAGTATTTTATTTTTTATTACTACTAGAATGAAATTTAGTTACATTCCAGCATCTCATTACATTATTACTTTTTCTTTATTGGATTATTTAGTTGAATTTAAGAGTAGGATTCCATTGTATTGTATTGTTTCTATTATTTCCACTACTCTGATATTTATAGTTATATTATTTAAGTTTCCATTGTGTTGTAAAATCTATAACTAGAGGGTATAGTCTCCCCACAATACTTACTGCATCCCGACTACTAGTCATCAGCCTCTGATGTATAGGGAGGAGCGATTAAGGTCTCATAATCAACCTTTTTCTGGCCACGTGAGAGAGTGTTGTATTAGGGGATGTTACATTAAAAAGGGATAAGGATATACATACAAAAAATATAACTATAGAAGAAGAAGAATTCTGATCGAAAATAAGGTGTGGGGTTGGTTTCACTTATGAGCATCATATTTGGTAAATTATTTACCAATAAAAACGAAATTTGATGGAGAACATGTAAAAAATTAATAATAACTATTGGAGAATAAAATTTTTAATTTTTTAGAGATAAATTTCACACATTATAAATATAAATATAAATTTATTCATAATAATCTCAGTTTTAAAATTATATTTGTAGAAAACCCTTACATATTCAGTAACCCTTGAAACAAAAGTCTGTGAAAGATAATACTTGATAATGATCCATAATCCATCCAATACTCATAGATATTATTATAAAAAGACATCCATATGATGTATATTCATCAAAAAATAAAATAAAATAAGTTTTGGATATGTAATAAGTTTTAGAGAACAAAATATGAGATGATTAAACTCTTAAATTGTAGTCATGTTTTATCAAACAAACTCTAACCTCATTGAGAAATTGAAATTTATTTGGGATTATTTCTTAGAAATAGAGGAATTATGGTAAATTATTGTGACTATATCAATAGGGAAGTGGAATAGGAATATGTTGAAGTAAAATTGTAAGAATTTAAAGGGAACATAATATTTTTTTTGAGTAGATTTGAAGGGGTAGTGGAATAACCCTTTTATAAGTGGAGGAAATACCAATTTTGTAAATATAATGTTTTGATATAAAATGAACACATGTTTGACAAAGAATATTTATTCCAAATTTGAAAAAATTAGAGGTGAAATATGTTTTGGTCAATCTATACCTTCACCACTAATTTTAAGGAATTTTATTTTCATGTTTTAAGAAATTTACCCTTAGATTTTAGACTTTTACCATTTTTGGGTTTTATCAAGTTAACTAATTATTACTTAGGATATTTATTTTTTTATACCGAAAAATGAAATGGAACTATTATTATATTTTTGAACTACTAATTAAAAATAGAAAATAATTTATATCAAATAAAATATATATTTATGATAAATAATTATTTTAATTTGGCACACATAAGGTATAACAACTATTTTTAGAAAAGGTATACAGTAAAGCATACAAAATTATGTTTATGATAAAATTAATAATTTTTATGACTTAAAAGAAATTATTTGGTTTATTGTTAAACCAATAAGGATTTTCTATCTTATAAAGAAAAAAAATTCTAATTGACCCTTTTATATTCTTAATTAAAAGAGACATACCAAAATTATTTTTATTAAAATAAATATTAATTATGTTTCGAAAAAAACAAGGGTTTTTAAAATTTAACATAGTATTTTAAAATGAAACATTTTAAATATTTTTTTTTGAATTTTTTTATAAGTTTTAAATTCATACTTATTTTATCATAATTTTATAAAAGATATGGTATAATTGTAAACTACATTTTTCACTATTCACCAAAAAATCGACAATATCATAGAAATATCAAAAAATTATCATAAGATAATTTTGAGATGAATAATTATAAAATTAGGTTTATTTAATAAACATAAAATTCTAAAATTTGGAAAGTATACTTTTAAATGAATATAAAAAATATAATGGAAAGCCATTTTTGTATAAAAATAAACATTTAAACTTAAAATATTATTAATCTTATTTCATATCAATTTATAGTTAAAATCATGTTAATATTTTTTTTAAATACTAATTTATTTTGGAATCATGTTTCAAAAGTGATAAATTAAATTTATTTTGACAAATACACATATTTTTAAAATATTTCTTTGAATGATATCCTTCTTTCGTGTTTAATAGTTTTGACTACATTTCATTAATTTTCTGTATTCTAACCATTTAATAAAATAATTGGTATTAAAATAAATCAATAATACTTTAAAATAATAATATGTAAGGAATTTAAATATATTTTTTGAATAAATTATTTAATTATAGTTTTTTTTACTTGAGGCTTTATTGTTATTGCAATTTTATTTTTGTTGTTTTATAGAACACTACATTAATTTAATTAGGTATGTCATGATTCACTTTAGTTTTGTGTTTTTATATTGAAATCTATTCAAAATAATGTTTATTTCAAGTGAAATTGTCACTAAAATCACATGGTCTTACATTCTCTCCCTCTTAAATAAATTTTTTCCTCATAATTTTAATTATCACTTTTTAATGAAAAATAGACAAGGGATATATAAGAATATCAATACATATTTTATACTCAGATATCAACTTTACCATCATATATACCAATACATTCATCATTTTCTGTATAATAATAATAATGAATTGAAATTTTCCTTTTTCTCAACAATTTATTCCAAATATGCTTCCTTAGTTGGTTATAGAAGGTTCTCAGGACACACCTTTGACAAATTTATTTTCATGATCTCATTTCTAATAAAATTCAAAAAAATGGTAATGATAATATGCAATAAAATATAAATAAATAATAATATTTATATAAAAAATCAATTCTAATATGTATTCTATAATTCCACCTTTATTTAAACCTATAATACTTTTGGTTCAACAGTTATATAATTGGATCAACCTATAAGTACTCTTGTTTAAACTAGGCTACCCATGTTCATATTTCAATTAGGTTATATAATATAAATATATTAAAATCCATCAGAATGTTTCATAAAAAATATGTGAATCCCCAAATAGTTTCCCTCAAGATTTCAAACTAGATGTGCAGTTAGACCCATTTGGTGTGAACCATGTAACGATTGAGTTAATAATTAATAAACATTTTTAGGTTCATCACCCCTATGTGCATCTGTTCCAGAGCTTGAATCCCCATGTCCGTATCCAAACAAGAATTTAATTACTAGGAAAATAATATAATATTGACTTTACCGAAATTTTAAGAAATCATCATATACTTATACTTATCCCTAAGGGCTTTAATAAATTTGTCTCATCCTAATCCACAAAAATAACTAAAAAAATCCCAAATATTAACTTGACCCTTCTCTAATACCAAATGATGTGATCCAAACCCACACTCATGTATCTAGTGCTTAAAACACATACTTCACAACCAGATTGAATAACAAGTGAGACTATCAATGCTAAACTTACATATATTGAAAAAAATTAAACATTATATCTCATAACAAACACATAATATCAGAATCCATAAGTTTAGATTATTTCAAGACTAGGTAAATAATAAACATATATATGAATAATCTTCAACATATCCAACAAATATTCTTCTCAAATTGAACCCTTATTGAGTAAACATATATAATACCTTTATTCATAACCTAATGATTGGAAGCATAGGAAGTAATGAGCTAAGATTCCTAATAATGTTAAACATGGGGGATAATAATTGAAGATCATAAGTGAGTATATAATAAACATAGGGGCATGGAAACATTAACCTAACATATGAAATTTATATTAGAAAAGTCTTAGATCATAACTCATGATTCCTAGAATAATTATTTTTCACAACACACTATATGATTCATAATAGTATAGAATCCTCAATAATCAATCATGATCCATGATAACATATCATAAGAATAAGACATTAGTTTTTGGAATACATATAATCACATAAAATCATTTCCTTAATCAAAACTAATTTCCAAGACCATCATAGGGGATTGGGTTCACACCCCATTCCCATAAACATAGTGGATAGAGTCTTATAGTGGGTTGGGATCACTCTCCATTGTTCTTAATATTATCTCCTGAGATATCAACCTTTACCGAAGTCATTATAAGGATATATACATATAAATTCTAATAAAAATTAAATAACATGTTCACATATAAAACTTTAAAAGGGATTCTCGTGTTAAAACAACATGAATGAAAAATATAAAAATAATCTTTCAAAAAATTTAAATAATGTAAAAATTATTTAAAAATACCTTTATAATTTATTCAATAATTGAAAAGGTCATCCATATAATGAATATATACCTAGAGGAAGAGTATTCCAGATCAAATGGAATTGGTGGGGCCAATTTCACCTATGAGAATCACATCAGGTGAATTATTTACCAAGGGAAATGAAATTGAAAGAGAACATGTAAAACATCAATAATAACTGACGTAGAAGAAAATTTTATGGTTTTAGAGATAATATTAACACAATATTACTCCATATGTGAGTTCACTTGTATGTTTGTTTGACTAAACATAAATATAATGGGCTCACAGCCCATTCCAATAAACATAGCATGTTTCACTAAACATGAATAATTCTCAAAGTATATAAATTTAGATGATAAATCCATTACATTATATTCCAGTTTAGTCAAACACACTTTAACTTCTTTAGGAAATATATATTTCTCTTGAATTTCTTTTTTGAAATAGAGGAATTAAGGACACATTATTGTGACCATAAGATTAAATAATAACAAATAGATTACAGGTTAAGTTAAATTGGATGAGTTACAATGGAGATTCAAATTTTTAGAGTGGATTTTAAGCGGTGGTGGATGAATGATTTTATAAAGGGAGGGAATTAATTTTCAAAAATATAACCTCTTAATATAAAAATAACACATGTTTGACATGGAAATTGGATTCTAAAGTTTAAAAAAATGGATAAGAAATATTTTTTGGTCAAGACACACCTCGACAACTCATTTGAAGTCATTTTTTTACAATGTTTTATGTATTTTACCTAAATATTTTACACTTTTACCAGTTTTTTATTATGGAAACTAATTTTTAACTAAGTAATTTATTTTTTTGTGTAAAAATAAAATGATCCTAGTTATATAATTCTTACCTATCAATTGTTATTATATAATCAATTATACTAAATAAAATTTCGATGGGTGAAAAAAAATAATTTTGAACACATAAGATGTAAAAACAATTTTTCGAAGAAGTGTACTTTTAACCATAAAATTTATGTTTAGTGCAAAATTATATATATATTTTTTGAGTTAAATGAAATTAATATTTTTATTATTAACCAAATTTTGATTTTTTGTCACTCAAATAAATTCAAACCCCAATTGCACCTTCTGTTTACTTAACTAAAAGAAATATACCAATAATAGTTTCTATTTAAATAAATATTACTTATGTTTCAAAAATATAAAACATGGGGTTCATAAATTAAAACTAGTATTTCTAAATCAACAATTTTAATTTATTTGTTGTCTATTAAAAAGGTTTAATGAGTTTTTATTTTGTACTTAGTTTTTGATAATATCATAAAAGCTATAGTATGGATATAAACTGTATTTTTCACTATTCATCGAAAAATAAACTATTTAAAAAAACCAAAACAGATTAATACTAAACTAATTTGGACATTATGAATTCAAAAATTAAATTATTTTCATCAGAATAAAATTCTAAAATTTAATAAGTTATCTCTTAAATAAAAAATATATATAAAGAAGACCAATTGTTTATAAGAAAATAAGCTTTTAAACATTAATTGTTCTTAATATTATTAAATATAAATTTATAATTATATGAGTATTAATATATTAGTTTTCAGTATTATATAATATTATAATCATATTTTAAAAGTTATAAATTTAGTTTATTAGTTAAAACATTTTAGGTCGTAATATTACAAAGATACACAAGGAGGGGGTGAATTGTGTTCTTTTATAAATTGTGATAGAATAAAATTTTATCCATCTTCCTGTAATATGAAGATATTTACGGTTCTATTATTTAACAAAATTTATACATCCAAAAATCATAGAGGATGAACTCAATTGTTTTTATAGTGGTTCAGTGATCAAAGATTCTCTAGTCTACTCTACCAACACTCTCTCAGTGATCTTAGTGATTTTCACTTGACATTTCGTCTAATCCCATGACCTTCACAACTGAGTATAGGTATTTTAATCCCTTAAAATAAGCCTTTTATAGGGCCTTATAATTATTTTTTAGAGAAATAAAAATTTCCCCATCCTAGTTTGAGAAGCTAACACTCTACTATGACTGATCAAGAGTATCCAACACTCTATGAAATCAAGATTAATTAATTTGATTAATAAAAAAATTAGCTCATTATTGTAGAAATAACTGATATATAATATATATTATTCTTCATGGATATGAGTCTTTGAGAAATAATAGATTCAATGTGATACTAGTTTAAAGTGATCTTCAACGAATGTAGTATCATACCAATAAAAACAACAACAACATATTAAAAATCACACTACACTAGATCGAAACATGTATGTATTTAAAGACTAGATCTTCAGAATAAAAGTGACATTGTATTAAAAAAGGCACTATATATATAAATGATCTAACTTTATATATTTAACAAGATAAACTTTTTTTATTTCATTTGAACATATCCAATAATATCTCCTGATAAATTGTTTGTATTTGAATTTAAACAATTTAAATAAATTTGTTACTTCACTTAGAAATAAGATCTATTTATCCTTTTTAACATGAGTATTTTAATTGGCCATTAATACACATTGATGATATATTTATTTTTGGTGAGACTATTTTATAAAACACTAAAAATATTTTAAATTTAAACTTTGTCTTTCACAAATTCGAACGTAGTGTTAACATTGAAAGTATGGTTGATAGCATACAATTGAATTCAAAATGTTGGGTTTTCGATCCATATGTTAGTTTCTCAAATGAATGGTTTCTTCTCAAAATTAAGGTACCTAATCCATTATTTTGAAATATCATATGGTATCTAATCCATATGTTCATTCCAAATGTAGGGTTTAAGAACCATACATTCCACTTAAAATTGTATGGTATGAATTTTTTTCCATATTACTTAATAGAATATCCCAAACACTTTAGATAAAAATTTTAACAATTAAATAAGTCAAATTTCTCATGAAATATAATCCTGAAGAACAATGAATGTAATTTCATTAGTAAAACAAAGAAGGTTATTTTTGAGTATTAAAATCCACAAGATTCGTAGAGTATTATTGAAGCAATACATTCTAAATAATATACCCATTTTCGATGATAAAAAACCCATATATCAAAAACTTATAGAAAATATAGAAAATGTAAACTAAAAAATATAATTTTTTTAAAATTAGATCTTATTTATTGTTTTAGAAACCATGAATAAAAAATAAATTAAATAATAAAGGTCTTATTATTTAATATATTATAGTCACAAATAATGTTGGTGTTTAATACAAATTTCTACCCCGTTTTTATATCAATAATAAAGTATCTAAAATATTTTATAACACATTTAATAAAACAAATAATTTTTACTATATGTTTTGTTATGATAAGCGACAAATCATTTCATTTTTTTTCATTAGAGATATAAAGATAATAAGAAATAAATAAATACATAGATAATAAATAATATAATCTCATTAAAAATTTTGTCTATGATTAAAAAATATATTTTAAAGAAAGGGCTAAGGGGTATGATGAGATGAAGGAGAAGGTGTTGGTTCAAATAATGTTTTCGGATTTGATGATATATAAATATCTTGATGAATATATTTCATCTTAGACATATTTCCTTAATAATTATGATGGAAAATTGCATACCACAACTTTATTAACTTATTTGAATCTTGTACCACTTCAAATTTTTCAATCAAACTGACCTTAAAAAATGCATGGACTTTCTATTATATTTGAAAAAACTACTTCAACATCTCACATAACTGACCGAGAAGTATTTTTATTCCTCGATCATCAGAAGTTAATTTCTAAAAAATATATTTCTAATTTTCCAAAAATATATGAAGTGGATCAATATCACATAGAATAATTTGTATTGGATCATTTATGATAGACATAACTATAATTATAGATTCAAAATTTCTTAGTAGATATAGAAAAGTTTTATGACTAGAAGTAAAATACATTTCCTAATAATAACCACTTATTATTGATTCAAATTGAATTCCCATATATTTATTTAAATAAAAAATTTCTTACTTTGAAATATATTCTTCCTTGTACTCCCCTAACTGATTGTACATTTCTCATAGAAATTCATAAAAACCACTTCTTGAAAAAGAAATTTTCTTTGAGATTATTCCGCAGATCTTGAACTGATTACAAGTTTTTTGTTGGAATATTTAAGCTTTAAAAATCCTCCAAATATTTCTTATAAAACTACATATCGCTTTTCAAGGTTGAATTTTCTTCATTTATCTAATAAAATTTAAATAAATACACTTTAATATGATAATTAATAGGTTTAAAAGATTTTTATTCCAAAATTCAAGATGTTTGTCCAATTTAAACCACAGGTAAAGAGAGAGATATATCCTTTTCACTATAAGATGATGGAAACAGACCAACAACTTTTGTCTTTTCATAGGATTCTGATGGATCCTCATCCAAAGATTTTGTAGAAATATAAACTATTTTATTTTCAATTATTTTAGTAGTCTCAGCTATAAATGGTAGCACTTGACTACCACCCTGAGCATTATCCTCAACATGATCTTCTTCATGAGCTTCATTATTATCTATTTTCATTGTTGGTTTTTTATAGAAGTAGTTGTTACCCTTACAAAAATTTGTTTATCAATTTTTGGAACATTAGCTTATTTTTCCTAAACCACAGGTTCCTCTCTTGGTCTAGGCCTTGTGATAAGAGCATCAATTTTTTTATTCTAATTGTTTTTTATAAGAATGTTGATAATCTACTATAGTAGGTGGATCACTGATATATACCCAGAGTCTCATCCATTTTTACTTCAACAACATTATTTATTATTGATTATCCAACTTCTTAACCCTGAAATCGTATTTAGCCAACTCATATCTAAGAACCTGACTCCCCCTGAGCATTAACACTAGATTCTTATTAGTCATTATCACCAACCAACATCAAATTTCCTTTTTAAGTGATATAAAATAAACCTAACTTTCTTAATGTTATAGTAGAAATTATATTTCTATGGTGACATCTAATAGCTTTCCATATATCATGAATCTTATTCTTCTTATAAAAATTCATAGAAAGAAGCCTTCTATACGGATAAAATGAAATTCATACCTTTTTTGACAAATAAATTTCATATATATATCAATATATATATAAATATACTAAAATTAAACTTCATGACACATGACATAAAAAAATTATATACATATTTTGAATGATAATTTTCTTTAACTTAATAATAATTGGAATTATTACAGGCTGAATAAACATGACCAGCACCTTTGGGTTAGCCTCAAGATCCTTGATGAACATATCTTTTACAACCATTGATTAAAAAAGAAAGGGCACAATATCATCAGCTTTATAATTCTCATATACAATATACTGAATATTTAATTTAAAACCCCCTCTATAGAGACGTTAAAAAATTATATCTATTTATACTAAGGAAACAAAAAAGTCCTTATCATTAAACTTGGAAATGACAACATATTTTATATCTCCAAAACTAAAATTTACATTTTCATAAAAAAATTCTTCATCTTTTAAAACATTCGCTTTATTTTATACATGGAAAGTAAATTCTTGACACCGAAAATTTAATAATTGATTCACTAGAAGAATCATCTAAAATAACCTCTCAAATTCAACTAGATTCCCTTGAGGGTCTTATTTATCAGTTCTTTAAGTGCGTTGACACTAAGATTATCTTAGACAACCTTCAACTATATTCTTTATATTTACCAATTTAGAAAATATGAGGTTTTGAGGATCAAATTTTAGTCTTTTGAATGGAAAAAAAGATCTTTATTAGTCAATAGGATTTAAGATTGAGGGTAAGTGAGAGATAGAGGGGTTCAATGGTTTTAGTGACGTTTGTTCCATTTTATTGATCCAAATACTCAACATAATCATTATAGATTATAATTTTGGAAAGGCACATTTTTTAAAATAGTTATAGATGCGTAATTTATAATAGAATAATTAAATAATAGTTGAAAATGATTAATAAAAATGATTAAAACTAATTTAGATAAAATAATTGATATTAAATTTAATTTAAAATTAAATATTCCTAACTCCTCCTTAATAAATTAAAATCTTTTACTCGGAAGTGGTTTCATGAAAATATCAAAAAAAATTGTTCATTATTAAAAAATTCTAAAGTTGTATTATTTTTAAAACATTATCTCTTAAAAATTGATTCATTATATCAATATGTTTATTTCATTAGTGACATACATTATTTTCTAAAATATTAATTTCATTTGTGATGTCACATAAAATATGAATTGTATTGAAACTATGTCAAAATTATAGTAGTGTGTGTTACATCCACAACACCTATACATAGAAACTTCCAATAGAGATATGTTCTGCCTCAAATACTAAGAAAGAAACTGAATGTTGTTTCATACTTGACCATATAACTAAGGAATTCCCAAAAAGGTGAAATTTTCCTCATGTAATATTTATATATAATCTACATCCTCCAAAATCAGCATATGAAAATGAGAATAAATTAAAACAATAAGTTTATAAATAAAGTAAATATTGAAAAACAGTTTCATTTAAATATTTAAAAATTATTTGGAAAATAATAAGACGACATTGGTTTATATTTTTTTTGAAATCTTTCACAGAAATTGACATAAATCATAATGCATGGTCCATTAGCAGTATGATATAGTAAAATTATAATTATAAATCTATATAACTTTATGTCAACTGGTTTTCTATATTAATATCAATTAAGTTTTATAATTTTACACATGGGAGTTGTATGATTTTTACTATTTTTTAATCCAAACATTTTCAATAAATCAATAAAATATTTACATTGATTTAAACTATTCTCATAATCATTTTTATAGATTTTAAAACAAAAAATGAAATTTAATTCTTCCATCATACTCATTTGACATTTCTTTTGAATATTTTTTCGAAAGTCATTAAAAATATTTTTGTTAGTTAAACCAAAAATTACATTATCTATACAAATATGTTATAATAAAATATCATAACAAATAGTTTTCTTTAGGGTAGTATTATCTTTTAATACTATTAAAAATCCATTTTTTATTAAAAAATAACTTAATATTTCATACTAAGATCTTAGTTATTTTTTATGGGAACAAAAATATTTTGTATGTTTGAAAACCAAATTATTTAGATAGGTATTTTCAAAACCATGTGGTTGTTAAATATAAAATTACTCCATTCACGATCCATTTAGAAAAGATAATTTTACATCCATCTTATGTAATTTAAAATTCAAATATGATGTATAATATAAAATCATTCTAGTTACTTCTAGTCTAGAATTGAGTGCAAATGTTTCATCATTATATATTCTTTCCTCTTGATTATATCCTTTATCATCTTGTATATATTTATTTCTAGAAATTATTCTTTGGAAATCTTGTTTATTTCTAAAAACCCATTTGGTTACTATTACAAAATGATTATATGGAATGACAACCAATTCCCAAACATTGTTTCTTTTATCTAGTTACATTCTTATTACTTAGATATTATATATAAATCATATTCTAATTATTATTCTATAGTTTTAAGTTTTATCTAAGATAGAAAGGAATAGAAATCAACTTGATTTCCTAATATCATTGTTATTATAACTCATGTATCTGAATTTAATATTATAGTTTCCAAATGATTATACATTGAGGGTCTATATTTACAAGGTAAGTCACTTTCAGGTTCACCAATTTCATGACCTTTTGTACTAGGCTGAATTTCATCAAATTCTTGTTTTAGAAAATCAAAATTAAGAGAATAATATCTCACATTGTGAAAATAATTTAAAACATCATCTGTTTGATTTTTATGGTGATGAAAATTATCAATTTAATTAAACTTATATGAAAAAAATTCTTCACCCATATTTGAATTTTTATCACATACTCTATATGCTTTAGAAGTGGCAGAATATCCTAGAAAGATTAATTTATCATCCTTTGGATCAAATTTACCTATATTTTCCTTAGTATTCAATATATACCCCTTACATCCAAGCACATTAAGGTATCCAAATTTTGGTTTTCTATTATTCCATAGTTCATATGGTGTCTTTTTAAGAAAGTATATTATTAAAACTCTATTCACGATTTTAAAATATGTGTTAATAGCTTCTACCAAAAATAGGTAAGAAGACTATATTAATTTAACATAGTTCTTTCTATTTATCTAATAGTCCTATTTTTTATTTCAAGAATTTCATTTTTTGAGGTGTTCTTAGAGTATATAAGGTCCATTTAATACCAAATTATGTGAAAAAATTAAAAAATTATCGATTCTTAAATTCATTACCATGACCACTTATTAATGAAATTATGTCAAGATATTTTTCATTTTTATCAATTTCACAAAATCATACAAAAAAAATACATCACATTAATGTTTTAGAAAATAAACCCAGGTAAATATTAAAAAACCATCAACAAAAACAAAAACATAATATCTTACAACTAAGTTTTATTATCATGATTTTCTAAAAAAATCGAAGTTAATAAATTCTATTGTTTTTTATATAGCAATCCTGTTATTATATTTTAAGGATGAATTGTGTTTCTTTCCAATTTGGCATGCATCAAAAAATATATCTTTATCAAATTTAAAACATGGGAAAATTAGATAGTAAATTTTTCTAAAATATTTTATATAATTTAAATACATTACAATTTCAATGTATTGAATTAAAAATATAGTATACTTTTGTCTCAATAGTTCAACAATTTAATTTTGGTTTACATAAATAATTAAGATCCAAATTATAAACTTTCTTTGTTTTAGGAGATCTAAATTTAAGCAGTTATTCTAGAAAAAGAGAAAGAATTATTATAGAAATAAATATAAAAACCATCATTAAAGAGTTTATAGATCATCATCATATTGTTCTTCAACAATTGAAAATATGGTACTTTGTTGATGAAATTATATTTTGGATTCCCAAATGATCCAAATCAAACAATTTTTCTTTTTTCATTATTATAAAAGTCAAAAAGACTTCCATCTAATTTTTCTAACATATTACAATTATAAGAGTCTTTAGTCATGTGTTTGGAGAATCTATTATCTATATATGCAATAGTACTTTTTTTTCTTATGACCTTTTTCCTACAATACATTTAAACAAAATCTTGTTTTGGTACCATAATTTTCTTGGGTCCAGTTGTGTTAACAAGAAAAGATCCTGGTTACTAGATTCTCCTAATTTTTTTAAAATGTATATAAATTGCTTCAATAATATTTCTAGAAATAAAATAATCTTTATTCTATTTATTTTGGGATTTCACAAATAATATTTATTAGAGTAATAAGATTTAATTCCATAATAAAAATAGGTGATATTTTTAGAACATGGAACACAATAGTTTTTATAAAATTCCCTTTTTTTCTCTATTTATTCACATTAAATATTAATATTATTTTTGATAATTTTTACCAATAATATGGTTTAGATATTCTTATCCCTTAATTAATATACTTGAAACACTTTTTAATGCCTCTACCCCAACTTTTAACTCTTTAATTCTATTTTCATAAACAATACAATTTGTGGTAGATTTGTTAAATTTTTAAGCCCAAGTGTTATTTTAACATGAGATATTTTTATTCTAAAATATAATTATGTTATTTTATGTGAATATTTATTTTGTACTAAATATTAATATCATTCTTCAATTATTGAACAATAAGATTCTAATTTACTATTTGAAAAAGCTTCAAAATTAGAAGTAGAAGAATAGTAAGAATGTAAATATTATTATTATTTATCCATGAAGAACATATTTACATTCATGTTGGTTTGATGTTTTTTTGTAAATCACTTTTATAAGTACTACTGATGTCTTTCGAGACACTCCAAGTAGCCTTGATAGCTCTTTTATCTTTGTGTTCATAATCAGTTCTCATCAGATACTTCTTTTATTTCTTTTCAAAAATGTATCTCATATTAATATATATTTCTACAATGGTTTGTAATACAATGAAAAAATAATCCGCTAATTAATTTAAAATAATAGAAAGAACAAGATAAATCAGGTGATAAATGATTCAACCCAAGGGTATCACCTTTAACAATGTCAACATAGCCTTAGGGGAGGGAGCCAATACTAGTGAAGAGGATACAAATGCTAGTAGAACATACCTTAAAGGCTATAAAGTCTTACTCTTTATTTCTTTCATTCCATGTGTGATGAAGTTTAGACCTATTGGGGATTAGGTCCTTGTATATCTGAATTTGATAAGAGATGGAACAAAGAGTGTCATTCTTCCCAGGGAGAGCATTAAAAATATCCATGAAATCGATCACAACCATAGATAGATCAATACTATTTCCCTAAAAATAACCAAACCATCCCTCATCATGGATGCCTAATGTTATTAATATTCTCATGACTTATTATATACTCCCTTTACTGATTTTATATGAAATTTGCATAATTTGTGTGAAATATTAATGTATTAATACTAAGTATAATTTTTGATCATTTTTAGAAGTATTCCAATTGATTCAGTTTACTATTTTATTTATAACCTTCCCTCTTATTGATCAAAATGGTGTGGTTCTTGTTTTGTATGATTCCTAATTCAATATCCAACATTTTATTAGAATGGATGATGGCCAATTCTGCCCTTTGAAGGCTCATATAGACCACATAAGAGGGATTACACAATATGTGAAGAAATTGGACCAGCCATGAATATTGAATTACTGGGATCAATCTAGAAGTTAAAATTCCTTCATTCAACTCAAAGGTTCGGGGGGAAATTTATGGAGTCTTGGATAAAAATGTAGGGCCCAAATCCAAGAACAAGAGGCCCAAATGAAGCTTTGAAGTCCAACCCACAATTTTGGCTGGGAATTAAAATTAGTATAGTATTCATGACATGTCGCCTAATCTAGTGATCAAATAAAGGTGAGATTTTCAGTGTGAAAGTGGAGATACAGATGACTGGCTTTGTTGAAGAAACAATTCAGATTTGAAGTCATCTTCCTTTTCCGAAAATCTATTCAAATTTTGTCCGTAGAAAAAGCATGGATTGAAATGGGCATTTTAACATTATTTACTCAACTGGACATAAAATTGGCTCAATAGTTACAAATTACTACAAATTTTTAGAGAATACTTCCAACATTATTTTCAACAACTTTGAAGAAGGAGATATCTCAATATTCGGCTGTCTAGATGTCCAAATCGTCAAGCCAAGTGGAGGGACATATTGGGATTACCAATAGTCCACTTCCTTGGGCAATAAATACATCCCCCTCCTCTCCTTCAAAGGAGATGTAATTTCATAATATAGGAGCACATATTGACATGATCAAATCCATTACAAGGTCTTTGGAGGACCTTCCATACTCATGTTTTTATTTGAGAGACCTTTCTTCCTCTCTTTGTTTTCATTTACTTTTGTGTCTTCATTTTTGTAATCTTGTAAGTCTCTTTCTTTTTAGTTATGTTTTAATGTAAGTTTCTTCTTAAATATATCTTATTCTTATCCACCTTCTGTAGTTTTATATTACTATTCTTAAAATAGTTTAAATATTGTTTAATCCCCTTCCATTCTTTTTCTTTCTCATTTAATTGAAAGGCTATTTTTAATTCTAATTATCGTTTATGTGTGTCTTTGACACACCACTCTATTTATTATCTTAATAATGTATCTTCAAAATAATTATAACTAGATTATTAATAAATTAAAATGATGAGTAAATATCTCATTGGTTTGAGTTATAATTTAGGTATGTTAAGTGATTGAGAGCTTTTTCTCGATGAATAATCTTCAAATTGACATTGTGTATGTTGAACTTAGAGTGTCATGGATTAATGACTTGGTTTTTTTAACATATGGATTCCATGGATTATTGGAACCATAAATACACTACCACAATCAAGTACTAATTGATATTATAATCATAGTTAAGTTAAGTCTTGGATTAAATATTTAACACTTAGTAATTCCAATCAATGTCACCTTGTGACATGGGTATTAATTTAATGCAATATAAAGCAAAGCATTGGAACTTTGACCAGTCTATAGGTGAAAATCAACCATGATTTCAAATGGAATCGTTTCTTGGGATGGTGCAATTAAGATGTCGTTAGTTTCTAGTTATTGTAGAAAAAACAAAAAAAAAATTTAAAAAATTGAAAAAAAAACACAAAGAAAAACCGCATTCCTAATAAAATTCATAAATGAAAATCAAAAAAAGAAAAAAACCATCTCCCTCATCCTTAAAAAATATATTTTAATTCCCCATAGCCTCCTAGATAATCCATTTTATTTTTCTTACCCTAAAATTAAGAGAACATGTCACCAACATATGAGGAACTTTAGGGATAATCAAATAATTCAAGAACGAGTCCTTGTCCAACCAATTGTATTAGATATGACCAATCATAGGGATTAAACACATAAAGAACTTTCTGCCCCTGATATTAATTACCAACCTCTGGGTATTCAATATCCAATCATAGAGGCTGACTTTGAACTCAAATCGGGTTTGATTCATCTTCTTCCTCATTTCCACGGTTTAGACGGTGAGGATCTGCATCTCCACCTTAAAGAGTTTCAAGTGGTGTGCTCTACCATGAAGCCTCAAGGGGTTTCTGGGGAACAAATCAAACTCCATGAATTTTCTTTCTTCCTAGCTGATACTACTAATTCATGGCTTTACTACCTTCTTCTTAGTTCCATAACCACATAGAATGACATGAAGAGAATTTTCTTAGAGAAATTCTTTCCTGCTTCTCGTACTGCATCTATCCGAAAGGAAATAAGTGGTATCTGTTAGTTCCAAAGTGAATCACTCTATGAGTACTGGGAGAAATTCAAAAAACTTATTGCAACCTTCCCACACCACCAAATCCCTGATCAACTCTTGATCAAATACTTCTATGTGGGGTTATTGGTGATGGAGAGAACTCTCATTGATGCCGCAAGTGGCGGTGCTCTGGTTGATAAAACTCATCCATATGCAAGAGATATCATAAGTAACATGGCTGAAAACACACACCAATTCCATGATCGAGCACATTCTCAAGTAAAACAAGTCCAAGACAATATATCTACAGAGCCGAACAAGATTACAAAGTGGATCAGTGAAATTACAGGTCTTGTGAGACAGCTAGCTATGGCTACCAAAACCCCATCTTTATCTTCTCCACAATCAATGTTTCCCGCACTTGTCAAATACTGTGGAATCTGCAACTCTCCATCTCATCCAACTGACACATTTCCACAACCTCAAGATGATAAATCTGATTCATCTAGGCCAATGGATCTCAATGAATCATATGTTCATAGTAACACCAACCCTCAACAATTAGTTCAGTTCATTAGAAACTTCATCCAACCTCACTATGAGCCCTTCTCTTCTTCCTATAACTAAGGTGTGAGGTATGGTAATCTCGTCTGTTATCCCCCTCAATTCCCTCCTCAAAAACAAAACCAATTTCAATATGTTCAAGGTTTTGGTAACTTCCAACAACATTATCCTTTTGTTCCTCAACGACAAAGGAACAATCCTCGTCAAGGATTCCACTATCCTAGTGTGCCTTCCCAATTCCCAAACCAGTACATTCGCTTTCCCAAGAACCAAAATCAAGGCAATCCCAATCCAGTACAATATTATTTTTCCAAGAAACTATGAGAAAGTGAATTTTAATACCTTGCCTCATTCACCCATTCCAGCCTTAAAAACATTGAAACAGAAATTGGTCAACTTTCATCCCACCTTAGTCAGCAGAAACCATAAAATTCTTCCCAAATTCCATCTCAATCATTACCCAAACCCAAGGGTAATGTAAGTTCAATTACAATTAGATCAGACCAGAAAATTTATATGCCTCATATTGAGTCCTTCAACCCTCATTTCAATGTTGACCAAGAAAATGAAAAGAAAAATGAATATGAAAAGGAACCTGAAGCCATTCCCTCACCTAATTCCATTCCACTTAAGAATACAATTCCTTTTCCTCAAGCCATTTCTAAACCAAAGAATTCCTTTGAACCTGATCATGAAATGCTCGACATGTTTAGACGTGTTGAAGTCAACATTCCCCTCTTAGATTCCATAAAACAGATTGCTAAGTATGCCAAATTTCATAAGGAACTGTGCACCCACAAGATAAAACTTAGGACCTTTGAAAAGGTTTCCACCCAACAGTCTATTCCCATAAAGTGAAAAGATGTATGGAACTTTATAGTTCCATGCCAAATTAGATTTTCCAACTTTGATGATGCACTCATAGACCTAGGAGACTCAATTAATGTGATGCCCAAATCCATATTCTTCAACTAGGTCTAGGTCCCTTACATCCAACGGGTGTTGTCATTTAGTTATCCAATCGAAGCACTACTTTTCCTAAGGTTATAATTGAGGATGTCCTTGTCCGATTCGACGATCTTATCTTCCCAGCTGACTTCTAGGTACATGACATGGATGGTGAGACAACATCCTTCCAATATCCATTGATTTTAGGAAGGCCTTTCCTCATGACATCTAAAACCAAAATTGATGTTAATGCTGGCATCTTATCCATCGAATTTGGTGAAAAACTAGTCAAGTTCAATATTTTTCAATCCATGCGATACCCATCAGAGAATGAATATGAATTCTCTATCCATTATTATGAAACTCTCTCTGAGAGTGTGTTGAATCCCAATGCATCATTTCCTTATTGTTCTACTGATAGAGGAGTTTGTGAATATTACATCCTCATTAACCAAGTCATAAATAAAGAAGTTGATGTTGACATTACAAATGAAAACTCAATTGATATAAAATATCTTGAAAAATATTTAGAATATCATCTCACCTCTGACCTCCAATGCTCCAGCATGGATTATAATGAGGAAAATGAACTAGAATGATCATTTGTTGATTCGGGTCAGTTTATCCAACATTCTACATTTTCTATCCATGATTCCGAAAATTATGTTATATGTGAGGTTAACCCTAAACAAATTTGTTTATTGTGTCCCAATTAGAGTGAAGTTTGTGCAATTTTTTCCGTAATTAATAAAGTGATCACTAGTGAGGTTGAAATTTATAATTATTTGGCGAACAACATTGATATAAATGATATTGAAAAAATTATTCATTCTTATGACTCCAATGATCCCCATTACTCTACATTGGTAAGTGATGAAATAAATGAGTCAAAAACAATTGGGATCTTATACTCTGGTTTCATGTTATCTGAACCTTACATAAATGAAACATCATAATTGAGAAATCTTCTTCAATTTAAAAGCATAGAAGACCATCACATTGTGGATAAAATTAGTCCTCATATTGAAGACCAAATAGAGGATAGTCATATTATATTTCTAACCCCATTGAATTACAAGAAAAACATCAAGGAGGGGGATAAATTATCCAATGATAAATAAGTCATCCTAAAGAAGAAGTTTTTTTGGAAGCAGTCTAGTGTTGAGAAAATACGGTGTCCAACATGGGACTATGGGTAGTCCACTGCAACTGTCCATCTGTAGAAAAATAAATGCAGCACTTATTGGGAGGAAAACCATGTTTTCTTTTACTTTTATAAAATTTCAATTTATTTTTAGTTTTTCATTAGATTAATAATGATTTTTCTTTTTCAGGTAACATCCCATAATCCTAGAACAACATTGAATTCCATCAGATCCATAGTAGACCCACCCCTGGAAGGAGACGACGACCTGCCCAATCCAAACCAAGGGGAACCACTTTCACATTAACTCATCATATCTCTCTCGATTTCTTCTTCTTCCTCCCACATTCTCATTTTGTTTTTTACCAATTTCCTCATTACATTTTTCTGTACTCTTTCTCTTTTGTGTGGGTGTGTAATTCAAAAACACAAAAAAACCTAAAAAATATAAAAAATGAACAAAAAAGAGTCATACTTACTCACCTTTCAGTTTTGAAACTTTGTCTAACCTTTTTGGAGTGTCAACAGACATGTTTTCATCTTAAATATTTTTTATTTTCATCATGACTTTGGATAAATAATTTTGTGTCAAAACCAAAAAAATTTGAATGATCACTTTTTGATTTGGAAAAGGACTTTCCCCACTTGTAAGGAAAACCATTTGCTTTCATGCCAAGGATACCTATGGCCATATTTTCGAAATGTGTATTTTTCACCCCCATTTGTGAGTCTTGAGTTTTTTGACCTTCGAGCTGAATTTCCTACTTTAGTGTGCATTAATATGATATATGCATTATCTTAACCACATTAGAATTATAAAAGCAAAATATCCTCCCATTAACCATACATTAATCCTCCTTTTGAAAGCCCCTTCAAGCCTATGAAAACCTTTTTTTTGACAGCCACATTACAAGCCCAATACCTTTTCCCACCCAATATCAACATGGATTTTCATTGCATAATTTTTTGAAATTTAAGTGTTGGGGGGATGAATTTCATTTTTTGGGTACCCTTTTATTGATTTTCAACGAGTTATCATATGCTTGAGAGAAAGCATCCATTTCCGTGTGGGGTAGAGGTTTTCATTTAGTGTGTTTTTTGAAGTGTAATGTAATTTCATTTATGTAATTTTTTAAATGTTATTGAAAAGTGTTCAAAAAATCAAAAAAAAAAGAACAAAAAAATGGGTTGTCTCTTGGGTAGGTCAAAAATCACTCTTCCTCAACCATTGATCATGTTATAAATATTAAAATTAGTGTCTTGAGGAGATCAATCATGGGTTGGGAGATGAGTGTGAGATCTCTTTTAAGTTCAACATTCAAAAAAAGGAGAGAAAAGGGAACACTTGAATTATATTCTTATGTCATTGGGAGAAGTTTTTTATTTTGTAAATATTCCGTCTTCTCATTCCCTTCATATTTCCTTCCACTTTTGTATCTTATTTTACATTTTCATTCCCTCATAAATATGTGTTTCCATTTCCTTTCATGTATCATTTCAAAAAAAATGTGCATTAATTTTTCCTTAATGGTGTTTTACCCCTCTTCTTCTCTCTCTTGGACATTATATTCCTACAGTCCCATAGCCACAAAAAACCCCTTCAAAAGACCTATTGATTCTTGTGAACTTTGGATAGGGAGTGAAATCTAAGAGCTCTTTAAAACTATAAGATTTTCACTTTTGGTTGGTGAATGAGTGAAGCTCCGTAAATTAATTTTAGCGTCTTGAGAGGTGTAAGTTTTCTGTGCCACCGTTTTCCATTTATAAAATTGTGTATGAAAAAAATGAATTGTTTTTGGAACATTTTTTCAATAACAACTTGTAATGGAATTCATAATGGATGAATGAAATTGTCTAAACCTCCCCTGATTGGGGAAAACAAAATATTAATATTTGTTGGTGAGTGAAAATGATTTTGTCATGTTTTTTATATTTCTTGCACATGAGGACATGCACAATACTAAGTGTGGGGTAGTTGATGTTATTAATATTTTTATGAATTATTATATACTCCCTTTACTGATTCTATATGAAATGTTCATAATTTTTGTGAAATATTAATGTTTTAAAACTAAGTATATTTTTTGAGAATTTTTAGAAGCAGCCCAATTTAGTCAGTTTACTATTTTATTTATAACTCTCCCCCAAATAATCCAAATTGTGTGGTTCTTGTTTTTTTAGGATTTCTAATTCAATACATAACATTTAATTATAAGCTATCATGGGCTAATTCTTCCATTCGAAGGCTCATATGGACCACACAAGAGGGCCTACATAATCTTTAAAGAAACTGGACCATCCATGAAGATTAAATTACTGGGATCCATCTAGAAGTTAAAATTTATTCATTATACTCAAAGCTTCAGGGGACAATGTAAGGAGTCTTGGATAAAAATTCTAGGGCACAAATCAAAGAACAAGGGTCCCAAAAGAAGCTTTGATGTTCAGCCCACCACTCTGGCCAAGAATTAAAATCAGCACATTATTCAAGACATGTCTCCCGATCGAGTCATAAAATCAGTATTAGATTTTTTATTGTGATATAGGAGATATAGGCGGCTGATATTGTTGAATAAATAATTCGGATTTGAAGGAATCTTCCTATTCCAAAATCCATTCACATTTTGTCCATTGAAAAAGCATGGATCGAAATGGACAGTTTAACATTGTTTACTAAACCGGCTATAACATTGGCTCTATAGGTCCAAATGACTCCAAATGTTGAGATAAGTCGACCAAAATTATTATCTACAACTTTTAATAAGGATATATTTTAAGATTCGGCTGTCTAGATGTCCAAATCATCAATCCAAGTGGAGGGACATATTGGGAATGCCAACAGTTCACTTCCTTGGGATATAAATACACCCCTCCTCTTCTTCAATGTATTTGGAATTTCAGAAGATAGGAGAACATATTGTAACGACCAAAGCCTTGACAAGGGCTTGGGAGGACCCTCCATACACAAGTTTTTACTTGAGAGACCTTTCCTCCTCTATTTGTTTTCATTTACTTTTATGGTCTTCATTTTTATAATCTTGTAAGTCTCTTTCTTTGTAATTCTGTTTTAATGAAAGTTTCTTTTTCAATATCTCTTATCCTCATCCACCTTCTATAGTTTCATATTAATGTTCTTAAAATATTTTAAATAAAGTTTAATCCCCTTCCCTTCTTTTTCTTTCTCATTCAATCTAATGTCTATTTTTTATTCTAATTATCGTTTGTGTGTGTGTTCGATGCACCAATCTTTTTCTTATCTCTATCTTTATATTCTCTTATTAATTTGTCATTATAATAATTATAACCATATTATTAATCATTTAAATAGTTGAGTAAATCTCTCATTGGGGTGAGTTATAATTTAGGTATGTTAAGTGATTGATATCTTTTTCTCGATGAATATTCTTCCAATTAACATTATATATATTGAACATAGAATGTCATGGATTAATGACTTGTTTTGTTTAACATATGGATTCCATAGATTATTGGAACCATAAATACACTACCAAAATCAAGTACAGATTGATATTAGAATCTTAGTTACGTTATGGTTTGGATTAAAGCTTTAACACTTTTGAGTTCCAATCAACATCAACATGGACATGGGTGTTAATTTAATGAAATATAAAGCAAAGCTGAAGGATATCACAAGATTAACTACCTAATGATAAACTCACCCCAATATTTATCAATTTTTTAAATCAAATATCATCTATAAATTATTTCATAAGCTCTTTAAACAAACCCCCCAATCAGAATACAATCAACTAAAAACAAATGACTATAAAAATGTATCATCACCGAGGATTTGACCCGAGTGCTCCTATACACATTAGCAGAGCATCATAACTTTGACCTGTCGATAGGAAAAAATCTTTCGTGCTTTCAATGCCTCTACAATAACGGAGTCACCAATCCTATAAAAAGATATGAAGGTGATATTCTTAGATCTAATGAAGTATTTCTTTCTTTTCAATTTTTCTTTTCTATTATTTTTTTTGGACAATCAAGTTTGATATGTACCATTTTAATTAAATAATAAAATCTTAATTATTTAATTCCTCAACCATATTACATATTGGAATTCTTGAATCCTTTATTCTTCTTTTAAAACTTACTGAATCATCTGTCTAGATGAACTAGTTCTATTTCTGAATCTAATCATTTAAAAACATTTGAGCGTACAACTTTTTCATTTGATTTGTTTTCATACTTTTGAGTAGTAAATTAATAGATATATTATAAATTTTACCATCCTATGATCTTTATATTTATATTTTATTTCTTCTTTATACATCATTAGTGTTCGAATCAATAACTTCATTGTCAGTTGTGAGTCTAGATTGGATTGTCTAATTGCAGCTAATATCCCATTTCATTTAGAGGAAAAGACTCTAATAACATTTAAGTATTGATGTTTTTTATTAGGTATTATAAAACAACAAAAACATTGACTATTTTGGTCAATATTAATTTTACAAGAGTGATTGTTTCACCATTATACATTCTGAAAATGTTAAATTTCTTATTTTCAATATTGAATCTTAATTTCTTGGCATTTCTCATTCCTTTATAAGAAACAATAATTTTGGTCTATATCTCATTAGTAGTTGTACATTGAGATACATAATTAAATTCATCTAAAAAAATCCACATATAATATAATTAAATACTCTCAAATTTACATCATAATCTACTTCTTTAGAAGCATCCAATGTTTCTATTTTTTTCAGGATTTCATAATATATGAAAATCTTCTTGTAAACACTGAATCCATGATTCATTAAATAAATAATAACATGATATGTAAAAAATCTATAATTATATCCATTAAAATAGTAATCACATATCATGGACATTACTTCCTTTAGTGATTTAATCAAAATATATATTTTTATATACCTTTTACTCAAGCTTTCAATATCGTTTCAGGAATCTTCAAAAACTAATCCTCTGATCCCAATTGTTAGGTTAGAATAATATAATGATACAAAAGAGGGGGGTGAAGTATGTTCTTTTAATAATTTTGACAAATTGAAATTTCATCACTCTTCACATAATATAGAGATATGAGGCATTCTCTACTTTAATGAATGTTATGAAGTGAAAAAATAGAGTGTAAGAACATAGTAGTTTTTATTGTGGTTCTAGGCACAAATATACCCAAGTATACTCCATGAAAAATATCTCAGTGAGTATTGTGATTTTCAGTAGATAGGTTCTCTCATCATAAGAACATCACAACTAAGTATAAGTAATTAAAACATTTAAAATATGGATTTTATAGGGCCTTATAGTTATTTTATGTGGAACTGGAAATATCCATAGATTACTCTGAGAAGTTGAAACCCCCCATGATTGACCATAAACAGCTGAAAATCTATGAAATCAAGATTAATTAGTTTTATTAAGAAAAAAATTAGCTCACACTTGTAGTAAAAACTTATTGATAATGGACATTTCTTCTTCATAGATACAATTCTTCAATAAAGAATAGGTTTGATGTGATATCAGTTGCAAATTTTCTTCAAATAATGTTCAAAAATAAAAATATAAATTGAGTGAAAAGATTAATATTCACACAATAAAATTTTAAACATGTATGTCTCCATAGTGTAGCTCTTTAGAATAACATAGGTGTTTTATTCAAAAAGGTAATGCATCTATAAAGGGTATAACTTTTTGTATTTAATAAGATAAACATAATTTTATTTTAGTTTAACATATCCATGAATATATTATAATAAACTATGAGTATTTTAATTTAAATTGTTCAAATAAAGTCATATATTCCCTTAGAAATAGGATTGAGTTAATATATTTAACATGAGCCTTTGAATAACTCTTTCAGAATCTTTGAAAATATATTTAATTCAAATTGAGGCCATTGTAGAAAATGTTGAAAATATCTTAAATTTATACTTGGTCATTGACCAAGTTAAATGTCATGTTAACATTGAAAGTGTGTTTGAGAATACACAGTTGACTTCAAAACATCAGGTTGTTGAACCATACATTATTCTCTCAAACATAGGGTTTCATCTCAAAGGTATGGTTACAAATTCAAACTATAAATATAACACAGGTTATATGATTCATATGTTAATTCCAAACAAAGGGTTTATGAACCGGACATTCCAATTATAAATGTAGGGTTTAAATAATGATTCTAGATTACTTAAAAATATATCAAGAACACTATATATAACAACATTTACTTTTAAATAAGATATATTTACCATGAAATATAATCTTACAAAAAGCATAATGTAATTTCAATATTGAAATAGATAGCTGTATTTATGAGCATAAAAATCAATAAGATTCATAGATAATTTTTGAAACAATGCATGCCCAGCAAAATACACATCACTTCAAAAATAGTTCATTTAAAAATACATCTTTTTGAGATTTAATAGTTTAAATAATTTTTTTAATTATTTATATCCTATCCATTTAATAAATTCATGGGTATTAAAATACATCAATCATCCTTTAAAAATAATAATATATGAGAAATCTAATTATATTTTTTTAGAATAAATCATCTTATTTTTTTATTTACATGAGACTTTAGTGTTATTGAAATTTTTTAAGGATGTTTCATATCATATTTCATTATTTTAACAAGTTAGGATATGTTTATTTTTTATTTGGGTGTTTCATGCATTTAAATCTACTTAAAATAAAATTTATTTCAAAGGAAATTAATACTAAAATCATTGGGTGCTATGCAATGGGCCCTTTGTAAGATTATAAATAATTATGAATCTCACTCATAATCCCAAACTAATATAGGAATCTCATAACAAATAAGAGAAACCTAAATTAAAAAGGGGGTTGAAGTTCTCTGATCTGCCACATGACCATTAACTACATTTCTTTGTCCTTGGAATTGTGATTAAAAATGAGACATGAATAATGTTAATCTCGTATAACATATATATTTTTTAAATTTCTGGGTTAACCTAATATTAAATAATTATATAAATTGTATTTATCTTTGAATGAAAATTAAATTACCTCGTTAAAGCTCATTTTTGGGGCATGATTTCAAAACCTATCATATGGACAAACACATCATATATTGGATAATCAAATCCCTCTTATTGATTATTATTATACTCAATTACATTCTATTAATCCAAATTCTCAAAAGAATTTATATATGTATCAAATAATGAAACGGAAAGGGGGGGAATTATATGACAACTTTAATACGAAGGATCCATAGTTTTCTTCCACTTAAGTAACCCTAATGACTCATATATGGCTATCGAAGAGTTTTACATTTTACTGGTTAATTCAAATACAATTCCACCAACTTATATTCTATGAGTGATAAGTATTACCTCCAAAAAAATACCCTTCACCCCATTGTTAATATATCTCCACAACCCAATATGATGACTATCAGTTTAATATAACCTTCTAATACATATATTTGAGGGAGTTGGTATCATATAATCTCTCATTTTCAATGAAAAAACCTAAATGAATGATTAAGCATTTCCACTAATATATGTTACATTATATAAAATGTCCCTATGTATATAGACTTGATTGAATTTATGGAAAAATACTAAATATTACCCACTTACATGAAATCCAATCACCCATGTAACCAATATAAAGAGAAGTAGTGTGGATTTCATGATTTTATTATGTAAAGGGATTTGTTATAGGATTTTCAATGTTATCTTCCATAATAACTTGAAACATCTTAATATAACCACCATCAATTATCTCTCAAGTGATATTAAATTGATGAATAATGTGTTTAGATTTTTGGAGTGACCTGGGTTCCTTATATTGTGTAACTATTCCACTATAATCATAGTAATGTTAATTAGATGCATGATCCTCACGTAAACCCCTAGTTCTGTAATGATGTTCTTTCCCCAAACAACTTCCTTAGTAGCATCAGATACTGTGATATTTTTATCATATATTGTAGAGTCATCATTATTTTAATTACATGGAGATTTTATAGCATATATCTCCACCATTCAGGATAAAAAATTCTTAATTGAGATCTAATTTCATCTACGAATGTTTGGAAACTACTATTAATGTAACCCTTTACAAAGATCTCTTCATCACCCCCAAAGTCTAATAATACATCCTTAACTATTCTATAGTATTTATGGATATTACTAATATCTATCCAATGAATTTTAAAAATATTTTATTGATATCTAATTAGAATACTTAACGTGTAAGATACATCAGGATAAGTATATAACATTGAATACCTGATCTATTCAACTGCTAAAGCATAAGAAGTCTTACTTATGAGTTCTTTTTCTTCAAGAGTTAAAAGAAGTTTGGTCTTTGAAAGATTAATTTTATATGAAATTAGTTAATAACCCTTTTTATGGTGTCCATGTTAATCCTTTTTAACAATTTACCAATGTATATGTTCTATCCAAGGCTGGGAATTCATTTATACCTATCTCTATTTATTTCCATACTTGGTATTTATGAGGCTTACTCACGATCCTTTATTGAGAACAATTATCCCAACCAATTGTTCAATGATTGTGAAATTGGGATTTCATTTCCATTGATAAGTATTTCGTCAACAAAAAAAATAGGAAAAAACTATTCTCCCACTCAACCACTTATTTACACAAGTTTTGTATTTATTTATAACAAATTAATTCTCTTTGATTTCGTCATATAAAGAAATATTATAACCATAAGAATACATCTTTAACATATAAAAATATTATTGAAACTTACAAATATTAGTATCATTTTATAGATCCTAAAAACCATCATCTTGTATCATAAATGCACCCTCAAAAAATTCCTATTAAGGAATGAAGTTTTTATATCCATTTGATATATATAATAATAATATAATGGCATGAAAAAATAATTTTAATGTATTTGATCATATCATCTAAATAAATTTTTTATTCATAGTTAATAATATTATTTATTTAAAACCATTAGGAACTAAGAGATATTTTTAGATAGACATTATACCATCCATTCAGTCTTATTTTGAAAGGCCCACTTGAAACTAAGGGGTGTTAACCCTTTAGGTTGATATAATAGGTTACATACATGATTATTGAACATGAATTCCATTTCAAATTGCATTTATTTTAACAATTTATTAAATTTAGAAATCATGATGGCCTCTTTTTAAGGTGTTGGATCATTTTAAATGACCATTACATCACTTTCATTAGAAATGATAAATCCATATATCATAGGTTCTTGAAAAGATCTACAAGATCTTTATGGTTCATTTGTATACTTAGACAATTATTTTTCCATAGACCTTTATGTTTCTATCTGATACATAATAAGAATAAAATTATCTTTTTGGTCTTTAAATTCATCAAGTTCAAATTTACTCCCATGAATTATTTTGGAAATACATTAATTTTGTAAAAATATAGTAAGTTTATTAATAAATACTTTGTGATTAAATGGATTATTAAAAAAATAACCCTCTGCCTCTTTGGGATAAACAAGAAAAAACATACATGATTTTGGTTTTATTTTACTTGAGTTAATACATCATACATATTCCAGAAAACCCAAAATATCAATTAAATAAAAATTTCTACACCTCATGGTCCACATTGCATATAGTGTCTTTGGAATATCCTTTTATGCAATATAATTTAGTGTAAATGAAGTAGTTTATTGATCATAACTTGAAAAATAAATAATAACGTTTCTATGAATCATCATTACTCAAACCATGTCCAACATAATCTTATTCGTATTTTAGGAAACATCATTTAATCATGGTGTACCTAGTAGAGAGAGTTGTGATACAATAAAAAAATCCCCATGATAGTCATTAAATAATTATCTCAAATATTATCTACCTGGATTAGATCAAATGTTTTAATATGTTTATTATTTTTATTTTTTGATTCTTGTTTGGAAAATTTGAACATTCAAAGTGATTCGCCTTTTGTTTCATAAGATACATGTACCCATACCTACTGAAGTCACCAGTAATGGTAATGAAATACTAAAACCCACTACGAGTTACTTTACTTCTAAGACTGGATATATCAGTATGTATGAGTTTTAATAACTCATTAGAACATTTATTTTTATCCTTGGAGTATAATGTGGTCATTGTTTCTAATTAATAAGATTCATTTTTATCAAAGGATTCATAATGATCTATGTAATGTAATCTATCATTACATATTATTTGGATGCAATTATTATTTATATAACCTATCCAACAACATCCAAGATAAGTGGAATTTTTATCATTTATTATTAACTTATTTCTCTTATATTATATATGTTATTGTAAATATCTAATATATATAGTCCATTAAACATTTTAGAATAAGAATAAAAAAATAATCCATTTAAATTGATTTTTTTTATTTTTTTATATATTAAAAGCCTTCATTATGATAGTAGTATACAAAAATTAAATTTCTCTTTATTGAAGGTACATGATTATACTGTTCTAGTAATATTGAAAAAACACTTGGAAGAAGAAAATTCACAATCTACACCAATAATGTAGTAACCCTTTTCCCATTCCCAACTCATAGCTTCACTTATCTCTTAGTAAACTTTCTCTATTCTCTAAATATCTATACATTACAACAAACTTTTATGCACATTTGATATCTACTATCCATAATTTACAGTTTTATAAATTTATTTATATAACATTAATACCCAATGTGGTTGAACTATATCTAGATTTTATATTAAGAATCTATAGTTTTTTAGGACAATTCATCTCCAAGAATCCCTATTTATTTTAAAAAATGTATTATAATTATTTTTTCATGATGAATTTATGAGGTTTTAGTTCCAAGATTAAATATTTTTAATTTCAATATTTTTATTCTTATTATCCTTGAAATTACCCTTACCCTTATTCATCCTCATGTTGGGGAAAAACCTTTTCATGTATTTCCATTATTCTCATCACATTGAGAAGATCAAGATGAGTATAATAAATTTTTTTCATATTAAAAATAATAATTAACTGATTAAAAGATCCAAAAAATGATTGTAGGACCACATTAATTTCTATCTATTTCTTGAGAGGGAACCTAGTCCTTTCCTTATTGTTTATGTACCAAATTGTTTTGATCACATAACTAGATTTTGGGATTCATTCAGACATATATCAATATAAAAATGACTTTGTTTCTTCCTAAAGTTTAATTCAAGCATACTTATGATAGTTATCTTTATTTAGTACCATTATATTAACTCATCTATTGATTCAGTTTTCTTATGAATCTCCTGAATCAGAGTCATCATACTAAAACATAACAGATGAAGAAAATATTTCATAAACTTTCTATATGCACCCTTATTATAAGAACTGTTGGTGTAAGTTTTAGTGTGGATAAATTTATCCAAAACATATAATTTATCCTAATGTTTAAAAAAAGTTCTTAAATTTTGATAACAGTGAATATAGTTATTTCCATTCAATTTTTTCCTATCAATGATTAACTTGATTAATTTTTTGAGTTTGTGTTTGGTGAAATGAATATTTACAAAAAAATATGCATGATTATTAGTATCATGTATGATATTATTCCAAATGTCCTTTTATTGAATATAATACTGCTAATATACTAACATTTACTATTATAAATTTGGTGGACCAAGATCCCTAATTTTATCTTCCTTAACTCAACTAAGCTAGTATTTTATGTCATATAAATTTATGTAAACAACTATTGTTAATTGTATCAAATAAAATACTTGTATTTTTTAGTGCACACCATCGTTCGAAATTTATCTCATTGATATTCCCAACACCATGCTTCTTGGAGCCAACATGATTGGGTTACCTACTCAAGTGTGATGTTTTCCCGAGCCATATTTCTTATACGACACTTGATCCAATTGAACCACATACCTCAGGCATTCCTACCTATATTCTAGAGGATTCCATATAGTAACTAGGATCCATGATGGGATAATGGGGACACAATACTATATTTATTATTAACTAAAACAAATAACATAACAAAAAACAATAACCAGTCAAAAAATTAATAAGATAATTACAAATAGAAATACAACACATGGGTTTCCAATTATTTTTCTATAATTTGATTCCAATTATAAAATATAACATGTATTCCCCATATGCCAACCACATAAAAAATGTTAAAAAATATCAGAAATAAAATTAGAACAACACTGAGTGTTCACCTGATTCAAACTAAAAATCCATTGATATCCCATTTGTGCATCCAATGTACCACTAAACAGCTGCACACTAATTATAGGGCCTTTTCCATTACATGTGTTATAAGACATAATGTTTTAATATGTCATAGTGGGCCTATGTTGGGTGTGAGTATGAAATCAGTAGTCTTTTACCAATGATTTCCCTAAATAATATCCACACACATATTTGTTCATTTAATGTGAAACATACAAAAAAACCAAAAATTAAAAAATTCTTCTCAACCTAGTGCTCTTTAAGACATGGGTGAGTACCCAACCTTCTTCAACCACTATCAGAGTGGGATAATGCACCTATAGTTTGTATAAACTCAATGGAAAACAAATCCATCCAATCAAAATCTACTCAACCAAGACCATCCAAAAAAAATTCCCATTAGTCTTACTTTAATATCCTAGAGACCATACTCCCTTTACCATGTTTAACTCATCAAACCCATTGGAATCCGAAAAATATGATGATCGTCTTTCCCCTATTAGTGATCATAATCATCCATCAATCCAATATCCATCTATGATATATCCCTCTACCGAATTTATGGAATACAACATCATCATAGGCATGTTATCTTTGAATGATACAATTGGTATTATAGTGATCAAAAACACCTCCTGGGTCTCTCTATGTGCACATGACCTCAATACCCTTAGCCCATAGTGAGTGAGATCACCACAATCCTATGACCATAACATGGTGAACCTCCAACAACTGACCATAAATAAATGACATAAAACCATTAAATCATGCTAGTGAACCACATTGTTGCATATCCACATAAAATACACCCATCATGTTCCCAAGGAACCATATAAATCATTACATCCCTGAACCATAACATGTTAACACAAAAAAAGTTCCAAGAAAGCACTAGATCTTCCAACTAGGAAAAAACTCTACCTGGACGAGTATGAGTCATTTCCCCAAAAAAAAAACACCCCTAAAAACCCTATTAAAAAATGAAAGTACATGTGGTTCCATTTCCAGTCACACATTTGACCCTTCCCCTTCCCATAAATCACATGATATAATTACTCATATAAATAATAGAAATATATAGGAACCACACACATGGTATTGGAAAGATCATAATCATCAAATTCCATAACCTAATTTGACCCGAGGAGGATGAAATAAAGAATCCAAAGAAAAAAACTAAAATAGAGATTTTGTTGAAAACTATATTAATAGACACCAAACCTAAAAGAGAAGAAAGGGGACATTAATCCTTAGACATGAATAATTATATAGACTGATTACTTGAATAATGAATGAGGAATAAAAAGGGTCTCATAGGGGGAATTGATAATGTGAGGAAAGGGGGGAGGGAGGTTAAGATTCTAGCCACTCAGGCTCAAAATGAGGCCCCCTATCTTTCAAAACAATAACTAAATTATTGATTTAATCAAAAATTTAAAAAGAAGACCTTGAGTTACCTTTATAAACAAATTTACCCTTCAATATGTACCCAATAAAAACTAGTTACATATCCTAAGTCCAATTGGTTAATGATGGACCTCACAGATCACCCCCACTGCTCTTGGGTCCACTAGGTTCTTAGTACATGTCCACTAGGCACCCCTTGGCCTCTTTCGTGAAGAAAAAAGTCCCAAGTCTTATTATATCTTCTCAAACTAACCCTTAATCCTTTATCAAATGCTTTTATAAATCAAACATGCCCAATTTTACTAGAACATATCAAACATAGACTCAAACTACCTCAGTTGTAAACCCAGGGAATCACAAAATCCCTACCATATAAAAACTCATCCTCAAGTGGTCTCTAGAAACAATGTGAGAAAAATATGATTGAAACCTGATCATCCTATGAATCATATTCCCAAAATATCATGATGAATTTGAAGGAATTTGTTGATTCATGATTTCCTTGGATAAACAGACTAAAAATGAATGATTCCATCTATTGGTTTTCCTCACTATAAAAACCACTTACTCTGTCACTTCGTAACCAACCTACTTGATTCAACGATTTAATTATACCCATATATCATCCAGGAACACACATTTCCCCACCATCTAATGTATTTTTACCACAAGTCATACTCGATTCCCAAACCTTAACCATCACATGGACGATCCACTTTTTACATATGCGCACAGTGCACCAATAATCTTCATGTAAAACTTGAATCAACATAATTTTATCACACCTATAACTATAAAAATCTCCTCGTATTGCTCAAAAAATGTTGGATCAACTATGTGTAACTACCTCAAGACTCAACCTTTAGATGCTTAACCTCCCTCTAGAGTCACACTTTGCACCAACCATTGACCCCACACTTGATCAACCTATCCAATTCCATGACCTAATTGTACCAAATAACTCCAAAAAATACCTCTTGAAATTAGTCTTGATCACACTTTAGATACCTAAGTATATCCCTTAATATAAGGTATTTTCAAAATTTCATGTAAAAATTTATCCAGGTTCCCTATATACTAGAAATCCTAACACTCCTTAGGTAGTCAATTACACTATGTTTAAATGTGTCATATATTCACACTCTAGTAACATTTCAAGGAAGAACCACCCCACGGTGGAAAAGATGATCCCATACCATGACCCACTTACTATGTATCCTCATATTCCCACATATAGATACCTGTAGTATCACTACCCTCACTATAGATTTGTATAATAGAATCAATCAAATTATTGTCTACAATAAAGGACTAGTTCACCAGCTTAGAAAATGAGTTTAATCTGAAATTCTTTACCGATACCATGATGTCTTATAGATATTAAACCTAAAATTACTATACATTGGTGTTCTCAACCTCTATTAATATCAGTGAAAATCCTAGTAAATCCATGAAATGAGTAGCATAATTTTTAGCATGGATTTTCCCTATATCAAATGCATGGAATCGTAAACACCCTATTCCCAATGTCTCAATGAAAAAGAGAAAATGGTACCCTACATTAAAGTCTTCTCAAGAAACCCCCTCATATCTACTTGTATATAACTATATGTCCCACTAGTGCATAAATGGAAACCTGAGGATTTATGTATTCATCTACATCCTCCATGCTAGTGGAATGTCAATATAATCAAACATTGTGTTAATTGACTTGATCGTGAGCTCAGCTACTTTGGAACCACTCTTTCCATGGAACAATAGACGATACTGAGACTGAAACTCCAAGGCATAATTTATATGGATGGATAAAATACTTGATTCCTATAATAATCACATTAAATGTCCCATACAAGACTCTCCCTAAAATTCTCAATAAAAACTACACCAACCAAACAACTACTCTATCTACCTCAAAACCTCTTCGTGTAGATCATATCCACCCGTAGGATCCCCTACCAGCTCACACCTTTAGGGAACCATATATTTTACCAAACTAGTACTATAATAGTGCCCATAAAGCTTTCATATAACTAGAAACTAAATACAATCCCCAATATATTCCTATCATACTAGATATGGTATATTTTGAAAACTATAATAGGATAAGCAACCCACTAGCCCATACACTTTCCTACCAGTAACTAGATCTCATACAAGCCATCCTTAAATCCCCAAATTCCCTCATTAGGGTTAGAAACAACAAATACACAACACGAATATAATAAATCTATATACCCAATGACATCGAGATCTTAGAACCTGGTTTAGTGAAGTATAATTTCACAAATAATCTATGTAAGTAAACATTGTTTAGTTTTTTGTTGAAAATTTAAACAAGTAAACCCATTTATAGAGCTATAAAAACAATCAAAAGAAGACACACACATGTCATGTGATCCCTATATGTCTAACACGATGCATGGGTGAAAAATATTTCAAATCTGTATTAAGATTAAAAAACCAAAAATCAATAACATCAAAAATCATATCTATCCATATTAAATTACTTAATTGTATCCATGAAAAAAATAGAAATTCCATCTCCCTATAAATATGGTCTTCAAACCATACTTATAATGGACATTCACATAATATTAAATCCATCCCAATTCCTAAAACAACCCTAAATATAATTCTTTCATACCCTAAACAATAGAATAAAACCTCATGTTGATTCAAAATTTTAGCATCCTCGAATGGGATCTCCCAAAAAACACCAGATTCAAGTGTGTTATAAACCTATGACATGCCTCCTCGTACACTAGATGGTTCTAAATAACAGTAAGGGTCAAGAAGGTGATAGTGTGGAGAATATAACCTCTATATAATTAAATATAAACAATATAGGGAACAAAAAAATTAAACTATCGATAATTCAGTAATAGAATAATTGATGAAATAAATCAAATTATATGTAAAAGAAATGTTTATAATGCAATTTTATCCACAAAAATATATCTTGGATCTACTATGGGATAATAATATGTAGAAATATCAAAAAAGATCAAAAATAACACCAAAAAGACACCGATGATAGACGTGGTCTATCCCAAAAATCCAACAGCCTCTCATTCATGCACCCACTACACCTCTAGCCAGCTACACACTAGTTTAAGAGTCCTTTACCATGCATGCTTCATGATATATAATGTTTAGACACATCCTAGAGGTCCCCTTAAGGGTCTGATTATTTACACAGTAGGTCACCATCAGTGGAATCCCTAAAAATATCAACATCTATATGTGTTCAGGAAAAGTAAAATGTATAACAACCTAAACAATTTTCACATCTAACTCTACTTTATTCCCAAAAAACCATGATTGATCACCTTTTCAACATTATCTAATGCCGGAGTGGGATGATGCACCCATGATCTATATATACATAGAGGCACACATATCCAACTAACCAATTTTGATCAACTAAACCCACCAATAGGAAAATTTTATAAAGATCAATCTGATAACTTAGAAACCACACTCCCCTTACAATGTTTAAATCATCAGCCCAATTTAAATTCAAACAATATTGGGAGAATCTTTCCCCAGCTAGTGATAAAAATCACCCTTCAGCCCCATGGACACTTATTTCATTTCCTTCCTCTAGTTTTATGTTCAACACCATCTCTTTATGACACTCATATAAGGAGGATACTACCAATATTCCATTTGTAAAAACCACCTCATATATCTCTCTATATTCTGACAACCCTAATAGCCTCAACCCCATGGTGAGAGACATCACCAACATCCAATAACAGAAATTCTGTGAACCCCTATCTCTCCACTGTCATGATATCACCCTCACACCATATGGTTAAATGACATCACCACATATCCACACTAGCCACACCCTTCATCTTCCCAAAGAACCCCATCAAGAAATAAATCCATGATCCATCACATGTCAACACACAATAACTTCCCAAGATATATTTAAAGCTACCAACTAAGAAAAACTGAAAGACAGACCAGCCCAAGTCATTACGCATATAGAAATTTTTAAGGGAACCATGGTTCCATGTAAAGATCCCATCCAAAAACCTTAATTATAATCCTTAGGGAATCATTTCTAGCCACTAGAATCCAATAAATCCCAAATACCCCATAATGATTCTAGGGTCTAAAACCAATGGATTATAACTACCCAAGATCCTTCCAATAGGGGTTATCTTATAGTCTTAAATATATAGAATAAGACACCCAAAAGGGTTGAAAATTCCATGAAACGGTCTAATGGAATCAATGTATGTGACGTAGAGGACCAAGAACCATAAACACCATGTTGATCCACTCTTTACTCTAACTACTTCTTGTAACTTCATGGTATTTAAAAATATATTCTATAAACAATGTTAAATCCTGACCACTACATGGCATAAAAAAAGAAGCACAATATGTGGAATTTAATGGTTTAGACTTTAGTCATACTCCATAGGAGAAAACATTAAATATTTCATTAAGGGTGAAACTGATTTACAATGGACTCCCTTCAGATAACCTACCCAACCTATGTTACAAAGGACACCTCTTGTACATCCTAATAAAAGAACTAAACTAGAGAAAACTATTAATAAAGAATAATCAATGTAACCCTTTCATGTGTAATTCCCTTAATAATATTGATGAAATCCCATAATCTTCCTTTCAAATCAACTCTAGATATATATAAATACTATTTTTGGCTTCAACAACCTCTGAAACCAAAACCATCATCTTATCACATCATCGATCAAGTGAAACCACACTTTTAATTTAATAAAGATGCATTGTAGCTTCTAGTTAGTCATTTCAACTACACTGTATTATGAACCTTGTGATCATTACACCATTTCTTCAATGAATCCCTGTGATCTCAACCCCTTCAAATGGTCCTTCTGATGAATGGCATGTGCCTAAATAACTCCGAAATTTCTTCTGATGTTTTCTTCCAATGAACCATTATGTAACCCTAATTAATGATAAGAAAATCTTATATATATTTATAATTTACCTTTATGAACACAATTAATTTATCTACACTCCCATAATATAAGAATATTTCTTCTTGTATTTTCACTTCCTTGATAACTTCTATAACACATCCAGATCATCCCCGCTTTTCATCATACTCTATCATCTATAAAATGGTTTATCCCCAAGTGAATGTGTACAAACATTCCAACTTTTGTATTCCGATACATGAAAATCACCATTTTTTTGGATTACATTAGGCTAGCCCCACTGACCTAAATACAGAAATCCATTGTAAAGGTCATCATTTCACTATCTGATCATTCCATGCGTAATTCTAGAAACAAAATTTTTAAAAATTACAATAGTTTTCTAGAAAACAGTTCTCACACAAAATCTCAATAATCCCCCTATTTTGAATTGTTTTAATAAGTTAAGAAAAAAATTTCCTACTCGAAGACTATTATGAATTATTTCCGAAAATTACACTAACCAAATTCCAAATATAATCATCCATTCTTCCTCCCTTTTTAGTTTCATTTTGGTTTCTCACTATAATCATGATCATTCAAGCCCCACTAAGAAACAACCTACCTCAGCCTCTAAACTTAGACTAATCATTATATTCCCATGAATTATTTTTAATTAATCCATTTAATTCCCTACCAATAAAAAAATGTTCTCAATCCATACATTTTTATGTATCGTCAACAATATTCACTATGTACCATGTCCACGACCCGACTTCTTCTTGAATCCTATGCTTATGAAACTCATCCATAAAGATTCAAAATTTGTAAACTATTTGATTCATTATAATTTAATTATACTACCATGAATGACATTTATGTGAAAAATAACTTATATAAATCTTAGTATCATCGAACTAATGAAATCCCACTACAACAGACTCGACACCTTTCAGTAACCATAGCTCATTGTAACCACGAAATACATTAGTCCCTTTCCCCCACTCCATTTGATCCTAGTTCTAAATTATCCAAGGCTCACCACATTATTGATAAACTTCCAATAATATTAATACCTTTTTAAATTCATCACATTAGATTCATATTCTACAAAGTGTTCATCATCACCCCTTTAAAAAGAAACATTCTCAGGACTTGGGTTTTTTCCACTCCTGGCATAGATGTGGTCATGGATGACTTCCCAGATTCGTTTATGTTAAGAGAAAAAAATTCATCCTAATTTCAGAATTAAATTATTTCTACAATTACAACCCCAAATGAATTAATTTTCTACTTTTTGATAGGTTCTAGTGTCTGAGGATTAGTCTCCTTAAATGTTGTGTAGCACCTTCCACAGCTACACATTCTTTTTCCGGTGCCCCTTAGGAACCATTTTATTTATTAATTATTATTTTCAAATGGACTAATATATTTTTTATAGAAGAATTATTATTTTATTTTTTATGGTTTTAGACAATTAATAGGCTTTCTACTAAATTTTGATTTAGATTTTTCCATATTAAAGAATTTACCTGGTAGTTTTATCTATATTTCAGGTGTTCTACATGTAATCCTCTTTAGTTACTCATGTAATTACTTATTATACCCACCAAAATACAAAAATTGGTATCAAATCTAGGTAATTTCTCATTCACCACCTACCAATCATATTTTCTTGAACCTTGTAATCCATGCTTTATTGGGACCCGATATCCCTATAGATCATCCCTTCTCTCACCCCTTCTAGATGTAATGCACCACTTATACACACTATAAATACATCATGACATAAAAATTCATATAACAATGATCATTCCTATGCTCAACATGTATCTACTATTCCGATACACTATCTATACTACTTGTTCCCTGATACGCTGCTTTAATTCTTTCCCAGTCTAGTGTCAGAGCACCAATGACTACTATGAAGAAAACATTTTTTTCGTAAAAGAACTAAAGAATGGAATAAAATTCCAAATTATATGATTAATTCAAATGAAACTCATTTTAATTTCGACATATTTATCTATATATTGAACTACAATGACATTCAATAGCTAGATATTTACACCTAGTAATGTGAAACCTCCCAAGGGGAGGGCCCAGGACTTATGTGATCAACCTAAATTCCCCTCCGCATGACCACAATTCACAAAAAATACCCCATGTCCACTCTGGATGTTTTACAAAAATTCTTAGTAATAAAAACTCCTCACATTTCAATAAGCCTCATCATGGACAATATCCTCTATACATAACTCCTTCAACACAATTATTTCCCTTGTTCTTGCCCTTTTTTCATGAACTCATCATTCCCAATATCCCTATGTGTAGGCACCTCCATGTGTAGTTCCTTAAATATCTAGATTTCTCCTACCCTCATCCCATAATATTTAGATTCAGTTTTCATATATCCCATATATATTGACTCTAGTGTTATTAACTCGCATATCAAAACCCCACGACACGCTAAACCTGTAGTTCACATGACCCCCCTTAGCATAGCCCAACGTGTTCCCTACTTCATTTGTGTTCCCCACTATGGAAAGCCCCATCAAGAACCAAGACTCTAATTTGAAAGCCCTTATGCACAACCTATATTTCCAGAAAAATAGACAAAAAAATTAAATAAAGAAAAGTAAAATGAAGGATGAACATATAGAGATTAGGGTTCTAGACACACACATACTCACTTGAGCGTATCCATGGGATGAAACACTTGTTGTAAGAATGGGCATGTAACTTTCTGAATGGGGTGTCATACTATACTTTGGTTATCATGAACAAAAATTATAAAATCAAATAATATGTCCCTCTATATCTATCATGAATCATATCATTCAAGTCATTTTGGAATAACTCCACTTATAAAAGATATAATCTAGAGAGCAATACAAGATTCTATTAGAGGCATTGTCAGGCCTTCACATAACACCTATTCCACATCCTTAGGTTCTTGACAACCATCATTCATAAGTTCAACCCCATGAGTAGAATCCATTGGGTTTTATAAGTTATGATAATATTGGTGCACCAATTAAAAATCTACCAGTTCAACTTGATACCAATTCAGACTTTGAGGATGATTTTTTCAAACCACCAGGACACTAATAAACTGATCAAATTAGACAGTACTAGAGAATTATGTTATGTCAATGGTAAAAAAACTATGGCTATATATTTCTAGACCATTTCTATAGGTAATAGTGATGGTCCAACTGGTAATGGATTATATTGGCTGGAAATTAGTTCAAAGATATTGCTACAGTTTATAACTGTGGAAGTAGATATATAGCCAGAATTCAAACCATGTAAATAGACTAATATCCCATGTTCAAAAATTGGAAATAGGATAATTTCCATGAACCAAAATAGTAGTAACAACTACTACCATAGAGGCATAAGTCTATGATTTATAATCATGGATACATAGTAATATCCACAGTTCATTCTAAAGTGACATGATAATGAACACACCCCTCAACCTTGGCTACTAATTCTACCATAGAAGAAAAAATCCATGGTTTCTAACTAGGGATATCAGGTAATAACCAAGTATCAAACCATAGAAATATGATTTATTCAAAACCCTCAACCTTGGATATTTCTTATTTTATAGAGGCATAATTCCACAGTTTCTAAACATGAAAATAAAATAATTTTCATAGTTTAAACCATGGTAATATGTTTATTTTCATTGTATGACCTATTGATATAAGTCTATGACCATAATTTTAAACCCTAGAAATATATATATTTTACAATTATAATAAAAAGAAACTTTTCTTATGATCTTACAGAAACAAACTAGACACCAAATCCTCAAATCCACAATAGAATAAAGTTAAAAAATTCTACAAATACAAAAATAAAAATCACTATCACCATAATTAAATGAAAATACATAAAGAAAATTCAACCTATAAACCAAGAATAGAGTTTACTTTATAAATTATCATTAATATTATTATCAAAAGAACCATAATCAACATCTCTTACAGAGACAACTACATCACTAACTTATCTCACAACACCAATATCATCATCCTTAGGGGCATCAACATTGATATATCCACCTAAATCAGCAGGAGAAAAGGAATCATCATAAATAGAATGCATCATCATTAAAAATCATTAATCACTATAGTAACCTTTAGTGTATGTTCAGACAAAATAGAAGATATAAATATCATTATATGTTTATTACCATATTTTGATGTTATGTAACTTGTCATACTTTTTAGTGTCTTGTTTGATTGTAGAATTCATTTATTCATCTGTGAACATACCACAACTGGTATAAGAGGAAACTCCATCGAAAGGACAATATCTAGATGGTAAACTCTTCTTCCCAGGTTAACAACGAATCCCACCATGATGTCCATCTCCCAATACCTGATTTAGATGATCGTTTGGGCCCAAATTGTTGGTTTATTTTTTTTACAATTCCTCCAACGAAATATGTTGAGTAATATATAACATAAATTAAAATAATAAAATAATTTAAATCATTAAATTCAAACAAAATAAATGAAATTGAAATATACATACAATTATTTCATTGGTGTCTCTATTTACTACATTACCATATCTCTTTTTTTCTTCTTGTACAAAACATGGTAGAGTGAGGAACATGACCCTCAATATTCAATACATTTTTCTGTGAAAATAAAGAAATAAAGAAACACTAGAATCTATACATCCCTATTTTATAATAATTTCCATATTTGAAGAAAACACTGATAACATAGTGGAAATAGACATGATATATATTTTGGTCTATGGAAAAATCCAATAAAACAACATGATATGGATACACAAACAAGAATATAAAGGAATGATATTTTATATAAGAGTTTCTTTGAACTTAATTATTATGAGTTATCAATAGTTAGGAAATTGAATAAGACTTATCCTTAGAGAACAACAATCATTTCATGGGTTTTTATAATAACATGGAGGGTTAAAAATATTTTGTATTGATAGAAATTAATCAACGGTGATTTATTTGTCAGGATAATCCATTTTTAATAATAATTTTTTTTTCTGGTTCATACAATTATCTATTTTTATAAATTATTTTTATTTTAATAATCATAAATATCATGAACTTATTGATTGATTTTTTTATGTATGAACTAGATTGCATGTGTCTATTCTCAACTATAGGATGGAATTGAGATATATATATTGAAAAATGGTTTTAAAACACCGAATTTCCAAATGAATTTGAGTTATTAAGCAAAAGGGAAGACTTATTTATTTATTTAAGAAAAAATAATAGACTCTGGATTTGTTTAGATTTGATTCCAAAAAAATACTAATCAAATTAAGTTTAATAATTCTAATTCTCTCATGATCCTTGAGTTGTTATTTTTAGATCATTTTTAAGCTTATTTATTTTCTTTTATTGTAATTTTAATTATATAGTAAATACTTTATTCATGAGTTCTTACATTATAATTGAATTATTATTATAATGATAAATTGTTCTCTCAGGGTTTGATCTCATAATTAAACTTCACTAATCTTATGTGTATAATGTTATTAAGAGTTATATATATATTAATAAACTTTACTTCTCTATGATAATGAATGAAAATCATAGGAATTCATGTTTTATCACCAGTTTTAGGGAATTTAGTTGAATTTAGATAACATATAATTAATTATATTTGGACAAGTCTATTCATACCCATTTTATATTCTTATTCATTTATTTTATTATTTATTTACTTATAACATAATATCCGAGATAATGATTACTATTGTATAAAAATTAAACTTAATAAAAATCACTATATCAAGAAACAGACTTTTCAATTATGATCTCAAGACTGAAAATAATTTGCTGACATAAAAAAGTTAACATAGATGGAGTTAATCAAGTTCAAGAAGTTGAAAAATATGTGAAAGGAACAAAATTGATATAAATAATATTATTTTAGTATATCTTACATTTAAGTGTAGGGATACAACTTGGAATATCCATGCCACCAGTTTCTATAAGAAATTTCAATATAATGTTGTTAATTATTACGATGATAACTAATTAAATTAAATACATTAGACTATCATAAGAATATATGAATGAATTCTTTGAATAAATCCTAAAATTAATTATATTTTCTATTTAATGGTTTATCTAATAATGAAATCATGTCACAATTGTCAAAATTTTAATTAAGAGATAATGAAAATGAATTGATTTGATTCTTCAAACCACATTCCATCACTACATGGTATTATATGAATTGATATCTAATAATAATATTATTTCCCCCATTAAATCAATTAATATATATGTATACATATTAAACCTTTGAAAATTTCAAATTTAATCAATTTATAGTGTCATATATCTAATGTCTTCTTATAAACTTTTTTGTATCAAGGCTAAGATATGTGATCATAAATTCCCAAAAACATTAACAGATTGTCATTATGTAATAGTTTGAAATTTATGTTAATGTTAGAATACTGTTGATAAAGAATATTCTCGGAGATAGTTATTAAATTTTGGAATAGATTTATATAAATAATTTTCAATGTAAATTATGAGGTATATAAAAAAAATATAAGAGTTCACATTGTATATTCTAATGGTTGGATGGTTTCTTAATTAGAGTCTATAATGAAGAAAGTTGATATGATGATTAATATGAATGAACACAAAGTTTTTGTAAAATAACTATTTATTTTCTTGTTAGTTTCAAAACATGGAAAAGAAGAAGTGGGATTTGGGAAAGCATGATGTAATGAAAGAAGAAGGGATTTGAGGATAGTTAAAGATAATATCTGAAATAAAATTTGATGACATATTTCTTAGTTCAAATAAGGATATACATAAAAGATATTTTAGAGGGTATCAATAATAATATATGTTTCCATGTCATATATGATTGTTTTTCTAGTATTTTGAATATATTATATAACTAGTAAAAAAAATATAGTGTTTAAAATGAATAAAATGATGTTGAATAGAGGTGATTTTTCATATTTATTTTATGAAATATTATCTTTATTTAGTTTTTGAGTCTATAAAGATGAATATGGTTTGAAGAAGAAGGTGAGTATGATCCCAATTAAGTATAGTTACTGAATGTATTTTTATCACCAATGAAAAAGGTGAGTGATTGTGGGGGTGACCGATATAAAAAATAATAAATATCATTCAATAATTTATGTGTTAATGTAAAGTAAACTAATTTAGAGAATGTACTTTTTTAAAGGTAATCCATAAGAGTGGCCTTTTTAAACCCTCCACACCCCAGAACTCCCCTCCCTACGAAGAGGTCACTCGGAGAAGCCCCAGCTGGGAACGATCCATTTCCAGTCAAGATGAAGAGCATCCCAATGGGTAACAGTTTGATCAATGATGGTTTGACATAGAAATCTTTCAGCTTAGTGGTATTCACCCTTCTTCCAACCTGGTGAGACACTAGAAGACTCGACAAGGTGATTGGATCATGGGACGTAGAAGTTTCCCCAAGAGAGGGCTCCCTGGAATCAAACCCCATACCTCACCAAACACCATTTCTCTAGCCCTATAAATTTTAGAGGGAGAATATTATTTGGATATTAGATATCACATTTACAATTGTTCATAAATAATAACACGAATAGATTCCTACCCATTGATATTTAAACTACTGAGGAAGAAGATCAAACATACTTATTCCTATAAAGACTTGTTCTTATAATGTTGGTCAAACTTCAAAAAGTATCCAACAAAATATGGATGTAAACGAAGGACCTGTTGGATAAAGTTTGAATGTATAAATACAAGTGGGTTCTTACTATGGTGGTTGGTTCTCTTCATTCTCATTTGGTTAGTGATAATTATACGGTCTAAAATTCATTACCCTTCCCTTGGTTATTCATATTAATAATAGACTAGATATGTGTGTGAATGATAATAGAAACTATACACTAATTAAAGTTAGTTAATGTAGAGAAAATTGTTTTATAGTTTCTGATACCTAATCTTTGGATAATTATAGTTTAGATAAGGATGACAAAGAATATATATTCTATAATGTAGAAGAAACCCTAACTTTCCCATGTTTTAATAATAAATATATTATATTTAGAATGTTTTTAAGACCTAGTTTTGAATTACACAAGTGATAAGATATACATAACATATAAATTATAATTTTCAAAATTTTAATATAAAGAAGCGGTAACTAAGATTTCTTTTTAATATTTCCTATGAATAAATGACTTAAATTTTTGGATGATCATGTTACTAAGTTTTCCTAAAATGGTTCATATATTTTTTAATGAAAACCATAAAAATCACCCCAAAGAAGTTATCATATTCATTTTGGGATCTTTTAGAAACCTATTAGAGGTTTTCACCCAAGGTGAAGAAGAAACTAAAAGGATGATGAAAGGATTGACACAAATGGGGTTAATATGCATAAATTACACTAAAAAATTAATTTTTATATAGTGATGTATTTGGATATTGAATAAATATTCACTATATTTGAGAACTAATTTTCTAGTTCCTTTCATAAGAAAAAAGTAATAACGGGTTATAATTAATGATCCATTAATTGAATAAAAAATTAGTTATCATTGATTGTAAGATAGTTCATTAAGATATCAGGTAAAAAAATAAAAAATAAAATATAAAATTTAGTACAATAAAATGTTAATAGTCATGAATATCATGAGAATATTTGTGAGATTATTATAAAATATTATGAATAAATGGTGATGTCATATGAAGATTAAAATAACAATCTTTATTAATAGTGTCTTTAGTGGGAAGATAAATTAGAAGTCCTAGAAGTGACAAATGTTTAGTCTTAACAAACTACTATGAAAATAATTTCTACCTTACATATTTCTATGATGTAAATTTATATTACAATACCTTTATTCATTTTAGTAAATTCTTTGAAATTATCTAATGACAAATCTACTATAGGAAAAAAGAAATAAGTACCATTTGTTCCAGATTTTTGTGTGTTAATGCTATATTCCTAAATAGTATATTAAATAATGAAAATTGTAGATAAATATGGGTTGTAAAAAATTATGAGAAACTCACCAATATATAAAACATGGAATTTAAAAATAATAATAAATTTAGTTTTCAAAAATATTCTCTACTAAAATATAATGTTGTTCAAAAAATGAATAGAAATAAAGATAGATATATTATTGATAAAAGAAGAAATAAATGATTCGTTACTTATTTTTGGTTATCTAAATTGATCGATAATAATGGTATTGATTATGGGTAAAAAATTTCAATCCTTGTAAGTTAAAGAGATTGATATCAAATGTAGTTTTGTTGGAAAATTTATTGTGTCTTGGAAAATATTTTTTAGAAATTTTAATAAATATTGTAATTATGGTTATATATGCTACCTAAAATAAATAAACCCAATGATAAATTTATTTAAATAAAGAATACCCAAAAAATATTAGGCATAAATAATAAATTATTGATGGTGAGTTTACTTTGTGAACTGAGAAAATGTAAAATATTGAACAAAATGCACTATAGAAGGCCTAGAAAGATGACACAATAAAATGAAGAATCATCTTCTATTATTAAGGAAAAGAAAATATATTTTAATTATTTTAGAAATCCATCAGTGTTTGTATTTAATGAAGTAATATGAAGCTAAAAACAATAGAACCAATCTATGAATGAAACAAAAATATTATTTTTATGGAAAACATCAATGAGAATAAAGAATAATTTGAATTTTAGAAGAGGTTTCCAATATAAGGTATCCCAAAAAATTATGAGAATATATGTGAAAGGTGAGAAAAAGATTAAAATATTTAAAAAATACTTCATGATCATACTACTAGTATAATAATATATTTTAGAGGTAAATAAGTATGAATAATAAAATTAATGTTGCATGCATACTATTTTGAAAGAATATACACTATAAAGAATACAGAAGAATAGAATAATAAGGCCATACTTCCTAAGGATTTTATAGTCTATAATATAAAGGGATAAAGCATGAATAGTTCTCCTAATAATGGATATAATACTGAAGGACATTAAATGTGGAGTAATAAATACCACCCTAAGGGATATCACTAATATGTTTTGGGGAAAGCATATAATTTATATATATGATGTTTTTTTCTATATAAGGAATTAAATGTGATTATTTCAGGGAAAAATGTGAAATATGAGTGTTTTTATTGTTCTATAATAGTAATCATGTAAAACAATTATGTCAAAAAACATAAATCATTAAAAAAAATAAATTTTACACACCAAAAAACTCTAAATGTAATACATATATATTCAAAAAAAAAATAAAGTTGAATATTTAAAATGTTAAATTACCTATTATTTCTAATAAAATGGGAGAGAAGTGTCTTTAAGTGTGTAAATTTATTTCATTTCAATTTTATTTCACTCATATTTCTCAGATAAAAAATGTGATATAAATAAATTAACATTAACAAAATAATCAATTTATACATTAAAAATAAATGTCAAATAAATAAATTATTATATATATAAATTTAGATTATATATTAAACTATGGTCTCTTCAAATCCCAAATCATCTCTCTATGCTATGATATTGGGAAATTATGAATGATTGGTATTTTTTAGGCTTGGTATCAACTCTATTTTTCTATACAACATAAAATTAATACTCTTATACTGCCCACATTTCACCAAATTCCATTAACCTTGTGACCCTTGAGTTTTTTCAATCAAATTTTTTTTATCGAAGCTCCATTAGAAAAAATATTTGTTAAAATAATATAATAAATTAATATATATAAATGTAGATTAACATTACTTACCCAAATATCTACCAAGTAATTTTTCTTTATTTGGCCTTCAACTTCCTTCTAAGTTAATGATTAAACCATAATGATGTTACTCTCTTTATAAAGTGAACCCATAAAACTTTTAAGTTCCTTACCCCTTTTCCAAATGACAATTCCTTCAATATTTATTTAAACCAAAATAATTGTGTGTTGATTTCATACATCTAACATTTATGTGAGACCTCATTGTCTGGTATAGGATGTAAGTAGTAATGAGAAATAGTTAGTAAAGGGATGTAATGTATATGGATTTTTCATTTGTTAGTATCAGTATTGTTTAAAAACATACCATTAGATAGAGGATCTATTATCCCCTTCAGTTCTATGTCTAGAGGAGGGGGAGTATCATCTATGTGGGAAGGGTATCAATAGAAGGTATACTCTATTTTTCGATGAAGATAAATGTACTGATAGCAGGGAAAAACTTATGGATAGACCTGCACAGTTGAAGTTGGATATGGGTATGTATATAGATATGGAAGTGGGATATATGGTGGATTAGTGACCTATATAGTGGATTGTGGGAATGGGAAATAAAGAGCGATTGGAGTCTGATCACTACCATCTTACATGGCTATAGGTGGAAAGGGATATGGAAAATTTGGGTGTAGAAAATATGGTGATTGCATAATCAAAGGATGAAATCATAATGACTGAGAAATCATTAAGGGAGGCCGAACTAGATGACCTCCTGATGAATGAAGTAGCACAATGGTAGAATAAAAAATAGAATATTTCATACCATCATTCCTACCATACTTTCAACCTCTGAAGTTTAGTCTTGTGATATCCTTGACGGAGTGTCCTAAAATGAAGTGGATGGTAAAATTTAAAAAATGATAAAAAGATAAATGATATGAAATAATACAATATCTAATTCGGGATCATATGATACATACCTAAATCTCAAATTTTATGTTCATCTCACTACATTGTTCTCCTTCTTACATTTTCATATCTAGTCATTCTAACCTAGAAATTTAAAATAGTATTCTAAGATAAATATAAATAATAAAAATATTGAATAATACAACTAGATGACTTGAAAAAAATGAAAAGGCACAAAATTCTATTTATTTGAAGGATTTCTCAACTTAAAGATAACAATTTAATTATAATTTCATTTTATATTACCAAAATAAAAAATCAAAAGCAATTTTTATAACATAATGAAAGAAATTAATTTGATATCATGTATGAATGTTTTAAAAAACACGTAAAAGATTTCCATAAAATCAAGTAAATACTTAAAAATGTGTAGAATAAATGTGCATACTATTATAAATATTGATTCACAATATATTATATATATTATATCTTTTGTTTCAAAAAATGAATCATTTGTATAATCGCCAACAGGTTCATACAATAAATCACTAGCATACAAACATTCATCAATTTTTTTCATTTAATGACATCAACAATAACACCAAATTATTGTTTTAATGGTCCAATAACATAAAAAACATGTATGGATTGTGATACCTGAATATAAGTTTCATTATTATGAATTTTTCCTTTTATGTCAATCATCATAAATAAATAGTTTCTAATATGAATTCATTTATGTTTCATTGAGTCAAACCTCTTGAATTTTATCATTGATACATGACCAAGTGTATAGTAATCTATTAAAAAAATCATTTCTAATCCCAAATTAAATGATATATTTTGTGATCAAGGTTACTTGTATGATGCACTAACATAACAATCTATTTTGGCACTTTTTTACACCATCTTGATGTGTGTCCATTTTTTCACAACTATTTTTAACGAATTTAATGATATTTAAAACTATTTCCTTACAATCACGTACCACATTTTTTGGAAAAAATAAAAACACTAGTATTTCATATGATACACATTTCATTGATAAAATTACAACATGAAGGATACCAAAATATAATATTAAACAAATACCTTTGATTATATTATGTAAAAAATAAATCTATTACCTTTTCCTTTTAACAAATAGTAAATTCTTTTCTGTGTAATTGTTTCTTCATATTAATGGATAGATATTGATGTACCCTTTTTATAATTTATATATGTTATCTAAAAATATGAAAGCATTAAAATATCAGAATCCATGAAAATGTCACAAAATAAGAAAATAAATATTTATTAGTTTATTTATTTGGTGTAATCATCAAGTACACAACAGTTGAAAAATACTACATGATGAGCCATTTTCTACTATTCTATACTTAAAGTATGCAAAAATTATGATCTACATATTCCCCCTATTTGGGGTAGTGAAGGAAATAGAGGATCATTTTGATCATATTTCCCCTGTTTAGTTCTCATTAGTTGATTAGACCTTGTAGTGATGTTAGCAAAGAATGATGAACAAAAATACGTGAATTCTTGCACTAAATTGCCTTCCAAAATAGAGAATTTTGGATGATATTTATTTATTACATAATATTTCATTATAGACATCATTCTTTCTAGAAGATATATCCATTGACTCAAAATATGACCACCAAAAAAGAAATGTTATGGTAAGATTCACAGTTATATGTAACATACATGTGAAAATTAATGTTGGAATTTTTTCTCAATGTCATAAAGAATAACCAATGCATATATCGACAATTTTTTTTTATCAAAACTTATACTTAGTCATTTGGAATGAAGTTCTCGATAAAAATTACATAAAATAATCACAACAACTATAACATTATGTGAATGTATATATTGAATGTTAATGAGGATAAAATCTTGAAACAAGACATGGTATTAATGTATTTTAATATATTTTAGTTTCACAACTTATGTATTCACCCATTTTGAAATGTTACTTGAATAACCATTTGTAACCTTCAAAATTTAAAAGCCCTAAATGAATTATTATCTCTTATAATTTCTCATCGAAAAACAAAATAAACATATTTATACATTTCTAGACAATTAAATTAGGATGATGTCTTGGTCTTACAACCCAATCCATCAAATCATGAAATGAACATAATTAATATTTTATTTTTCCATTGAATATTAAAAGTGTAGCAAGTAAAAAAAATTTAAAAAAAAAATCGATATGCATTATGTCTAAGAAATTTCACAATAATTTTGATGACAAAAAAATAAACTCAAAGAATATACTTTTTCTCCAATTTATATTGAAATTTTAATTAATATTTCTACACTTTATGGAATTTAATTTACTCTTTCCAAGAATATAATTCAAACCTTAAATTTTATTAGTGATGTCATTACTCGATATTTATTGAGGTGTTTCATCTATCTCCACTAGATTATTGAATAATTTTTTATTTTTATTATATGGGTGATCCATCAGTAGAAATAGTTGATTCCTTATAAAGATAGAATTTCATCAAAAACATTAATCACCAAGATCATGTATTTTTTTATAAAAATAGGGTAGGATAATTTTCCTTTTTAACTCCAACAAGAAATATTTATATGAGTAGGGAAATCCTTTATCATCTATAAAAAGTATACACAAAACTTAAATTACTCCTTCCTAAATACACCATATTCTTTCACACCAATGATCCAAATCTCCATTAACTCATATTTTAATGGTTTTAATTATATGTAAATATCATTTCTAGGATCCCTGGGTCGAAATATCAATATACTCTTGAAAGTAAATTTCTTCTTCATATATATCCTTGATAATATGTTATAAATGTGAATGAAAATGGGCTGAGTACTTGTGTGAAGTTTGCATCTATTAAAAAGGATTGAATCCATCACATCATAATACCAATCAAAAATTTCATGGGTTTGTTTCAGAATTTGGATGTCACTTGTCAAATTTTTTCAGGATAACCCTCTGACAGGATATTCAATTTCATTATTATCCTTATTTCTTTCATCTTTATTCCATATCATATATCTATCATTTTTTTATGATATTAATTTTTTTATGATTTGTAATTAAATGAGAGTGTCACATTACATTATCTGGTCTTCAATATTATGTTCCATATTTATTAGTCCTCCACCTGATGTACCACACTATTTTCACTTAACTCTGCATCTTCCTTTCAAAAGCATAAACAAATAATTTCTGGAAAGCATGGAATATAGTTGATGAAAATCCAATTTTTTAAACCACATTGATTCTATGTTATCATTTTTTGGAATACATGCATAAATAGGTAGTAAATCCTTATTTAATGAAAGGATATAATCAATATAAATATTTTTAAATCCATTAATTTCTATCCCATTATATAATCACATTAAAAATTCAAGGATTCTCAATTTTTCACATGCCTGATATGTTGTGTTACTCAAAAATTCCCCCAAATTCCAAACATGATCCACATAATCATTCTGATCAAGTTATGAATACTATGACATGGAATTCATTTCCTCTTTTTTTGTTCTACAGGAGGAGTTTTCTTGAGAAGAAATGGAAATTGATCAGGAATACATTTTTTTCAAACCAATTCATTCAGTTGAATCAATTTTGTTCCCCATTTCATATTTTTATCCATTTTGATACCATATGTGATATTTATTTGGAAATACTTTTTAGTTATATGGTAACTCACATCCTCCTAAGTTAACCATGGATTTCAGACACAATCAAATCATGTGACTCAAATCAATCCATTATCTAAATCATTATTGAATACAGAGTCTAAAAAAATCATAATTCCCTCTGAAACTCATCTATGATCTGATTAACATGGTACATCTAACTTCTATCCATTCTGATGAAAATATACATACATTAAAAAAATAATATAGAAAATTACTAATCATTATATGTATTACTTCTAAAGATAAAAACTATTAATCAATAACATATTCATAAAAAAATCATACTATATATCTTAAATAGAAAGTAAAATGATATTTATTATATGTCATTAAATTTCAAATTGAATTAAATTATCTATTCATACACTATAGTATTTATTTATTCATTCTTTTTAAATATGTTATAGTATATCTTGATCAATAATAATTTTGAAAAACAATTTTACAAATATATTTTGTTGTCTTAAAGTATTTACTATAAGTTCTTATTATTGTAATATATGACTAGGTTGTTATAATCAACACTATATATACACACTCTATGAACATATCTTATATTTTTTATTTCAATCTATTTTTGATATGCATTAAATAATTTATATGTTTCTCTAATTAAATAGTTATGGTTCTTGATTTATGGGAACCCTTTTGGAGAGATTTTCTTCATACTTTGAATTTTTGTGATTATATATATATGTATATTTATATATACTAATTGTCCAAATTTTTAATGATTCAAATTATTCTTGAATACATATGTTTAAAACCATTTAATAACTTATCACATTAGATAATGAGTTAAAAAATAACAAGTGTCTATTAATTTATTGAAAAAATACTTAAATAAGTGGCATAAAATTATTTTTTCCAACATGATACACTTATAAAAAATTATTTATCATACGTGATATGTGCTACTAGAATCTTTCAATGATTTCTATCAAATATTCCCTAACATGATGTAAATCTTACATTAGGTCCAAGAAATTTTAGTATAATTGAAATTGTTAAGTAATATCAGTACTATTAAAAGGTGGGTTTGAAAATAATGTAAAGGGGAATAAAAAAGTAAATAGTTTCCACTAATGTACAGAAACATAAATAAAAAATGGAAGAATAAGAATTATAATGAAGACAGAGAGAAACAAATACCTTAATAATAATAAAATATTAGAGAAATAATTTTTTTCAAATAACAAAAAAGACAAAGAGAAAAGAATTACATTTGCTAACCTCTATGTCAAGGGTGAATGTAAAATGAATCCAATAAAAAAATATCATGAAGAAAAAAATTCACACATTCATCAACTATCTGTATAGACTAAAAATATCATTACATTTTTCTAGAATAGAATATTAATTCATTTGATAAGTCAATCGAAAATGGATAATAAATTAAAACAATATTAATCCAAAAATAATTTCCTATGTAAAAGTAACAACTATTAACACATGATAAAAAATATTTAAAATTCTCATTTAAGTAAATAAATGTTGAAAAAATTATAAATTTAGAAAATGAAATAATCAAAATTAAATATAACCATATCATACCTCTGATATAGTCTAATAATGTATAAATAGTGGAAAATTTACATTATTCAACAACAATACAATGGGATCCCAGTAATTCATTAATGCGTGGAGAAAATCATAAAAATGTATGTTTGTGAAAAAATATGGTTGGGTATCTAGATTAACACATATTATAATAGAATAGAAATTATTTTATAAGGGATATTTTGGGAAATGTAAATTCATAAATATAAATCCATTTATATTGATAGATTAGGGGGAACAAAACAAAAAATAAGCATCTTATTACCTATAGACCTAGAAAATTTAGTGATATGGGATCCCAAAATATATATACATATGAAATTTAATAGAATAAATGGAGGTATATATTTTCCCAAAAAAATAATAGAAAAAAGGATTCTCCTCGGGTTGGATGAATGAGGTTTTTGAGAAATAATTAGAGGAAGTGGATTGGGAGGGTTGGGCTGGGATTGACTAAGAAATTGGGGAGGTGTGGTAGCCATGTTAAGGGAGAAATATATCTAGAAGATGGGGTGTCTATGTCAGAGGAGGAAGATCATGGGGTTAGGGTGACAGCACTAGAGACGCGTTGATCCACATCATTGTTAGATAATCAAAGAGGGGTTGGTAGGCCACGTAAGATCCATATCGGTAGGGAGGTATGGCTATGTTGGAATAACATTGAAGGGGAGGTGGCATGGCCATGTTGGATCTGCATCAGTGTAGGAGGATAGCTTGGAGTTTTCATGGCCATGTCAATGGAGGGGGATCATAGTGAGGAGGAAAATCACCAGGGTAGAGTTGGGTTGAGTAATAATTGGGGGAGTGTGGGGAGTACTACTGTGTGAATTTTATTTCTTGTAGGTATATATTGGTTATTGGAAAAAAATTTATAAATCATGTCTATAATTTTATAGTTATAGCCCCAAATTCTTATTGTGAAATAAGACCTCCGACCTTATAGTTAACCATGATTCCAAAAAAAAATTTAATTGGATTGCGGAGGTCAAAAAGTACATCAACTTGGTGGATATATCAGATAAAAATTTGTTCAAATACACAGTCTATAGGCTTTGGGGAAGAGCTTCTACGTGGTGAGAATAATTTTAGAGTAGGCACCTATGAAAAAATAATAATCCCATACATTCTGGACATATAATTAAGAATTCTATGAACTATGGGTTTCTTACATACTACTATGATCAAATGTTATATTAGTGGTACTATTACTATAGTCAAGGATCTAACCTGTCCAATAATACAATCAATATTACCCCAAACTATCAGCATAGAATAACCACCGGTAGACAAAATGTTATTAAATTTTGAGGTTTAGGAAAGGCCTTAATTCCACTATTAGGGAATGTGTTCAACTCATCACAAATTTTAGAATTGATGAGGCCATTAATGAATTCCTATGTGTTAAGGAACTACTAAAATTACACCCTCACTAGATCTCCTTAATGACCGAAACTTGGGAATCATCTCAGAAGTAAAAGTCCGATTGAGTCTCCCACCACAAAGGGAGGGAGGATACTTTGAAATTATGATTAATGATAGTGTAGAATGGTTTATAAAAACCAATGTGATTACTTTTAATAGTTTCAATAACATTGTTCGGCACCTGAAGCCTTAAAAAATATATAAACCCTGACATTCAGTGACAAGTGTTATCAGTTACAGAAACTAGGATACTTATCAAATAATTAACAAAATCAAGGATTATTTAATTTAATATTAGGATTTTAAAAATATGGATCCACTAACATGGAATAGGAGGAGTGTTAGTGTTGGAACGATGGTCTTCTACTCATGACTTGGAGTATTGTTTGTGTTTGTTTTCAATCCTCAGTGGAATTTTTGAATGTGTACCAGCAAAGTGATCATACAGTTCAAGTAGACAACAATATTGAAGGTGGCGCCATTTCCTAGTGTTTTCCAAATATTTGGGCCTGAAAATCGACAAATGAAGAAAAGTGATTTTCGCAAAGAGACGTGCACGTCTTGTACTTGAAGGAGAGGAAAATTGCGAGCCATATGTTTTTCAAGGTCAGAAGATGGGAAAATGGAAAAGGGATAAAGGTCGCGCAAGTTTTGGGCTGGTCACGCAAGTGACTTGCGCGCTTAGAAAGGACTTGCGCGGCGATGCCTAGGTGGTTGGAAAGTTGCTCACCTATTTTTCATTATGACCAGAACATCAAAATATGGAAAAGGGAAAGGGGTCGCGCAAGTATTGGTTTGGTCATGCAAGTGAGTTATGAGACAGAGGCTAGGGTAGTTGGAGCTGCGCGCCGGGACTTGCTCGTAGTGAGGACACTTGCACGCCACTGCGCAGGGTGTCCAGTTTGCTTATAAATAGAGGACCCCCTCCTCATTTGTAACGAAGTTCAAGACATAGATATTTTTAGAGCTCTAATAGTGTAAGTGTTTGAGTCTCACAAGTGGTGGTTGGGTCGCGCAAGTATAGGTAGTGCGCCGATTGTGGGTTGCGCGACCAATGCAGTTTGGGAGTTAAAGTTGCAACGTCGTACAAGTTTGGAGTTGAAAGAGGCAGTGTCACGGAAGTGGGTTGGTGTCACCTGTGCGTTGATTTTTGTACCGCGAAAGTGACTTATGCTCTACTCTTGAAACTTGCGCGCCAGTCTACGAGAAGCACACCAGGAGAGGTTAGAGTACGCCTTTCCTTTTGGAGCTGCACGAAAAACTGGAAGATTGCCTGATACCTTCGGTGAAAAGTGGGATTAGTATATAAGTGAAAGTTGGACTTAAACAGAGCATCTACATTCAACAGAGGATGAATTCTTTTGCAATGATGAATAGACCTTCACGTCTATAAACTAAGTGGGACTTCACCAAAGGCTGTAAGCCAGGGGAGTCAACGGGAGTGACCAGTGGGATGCAGTGAGCTATCCCTAAACAATTGTAAAGGCAGTGAGCCTAGGAGAGAGTGACTATTCCCGAACCATTGTAATCCAAAGCTAGTTATGTTTAGTGGAAATAGGTACGACTGACCACCTGTCAGCATATGATCCTTGGACGTAGCCATTAGTGGTGAACCAAGTAAAAAGTGTCGTGTCTTCTCTGTGTATGTGAATGTTTTCTTTTTGATCATATTCATCATACAAGGTTTAACAAGTTCTGTCTAATATGGGAACAAGATCCATCACATTAAAAGAAATAGGTGTCACCCTGATTCACCCCTCCCCTCTCAGGGTGTCTCGGGGTCCTTCAGTTAGTACTATATAAATTTAAAAGAAATTGTCAGGTAAGAGTGAGTGGGCCATGTTTTGCGATGATTGGTGATGACCACCATACCATCCCAAGAGGATCCACAATGAAATAATATCTTTTGAAATATTTTTTTAGGGAACATATACATGTTTGAGTTTTTTATTTATGGAAAAATATTATAAAATTTATTCTCCCATGATGTATTAAGAAATACACAATGTAATATTACCAATATCCCTTTATCCTATCATTTTGGACGGACAATGTTGATAAAATTCATTTGAGTTACCAACAATGTAATATACCTTTATCAATAGGATGATATAAAGATAACATGTAATATGATATGGTTGAGTTGGATGTGTAATAATGTTTATAGGGATACCCATGGAAACTCAATCTTGGTGTGCACCATAATGGCCTAACCAACACTGTGGAGTTCAGTACCGACAAAGGTCATTTCACTTTTTTACCCATTAAAAAGTGCATGGACCCCCAAATACAGATAAATTTGGATATTTACTTATGTGAAACTACAGATTATATGAAGTAGGTGGGAGATTCCTTCTTTATATTGGTTTTGTAGCCTAAGAATTTTAGGACATCACTAATGGCATACCCCCCCACCCTCACTTAGCACTACTGAATGGGTTTACAGATATTATACCAAATGATCCACATGATGGATCCCCGCCAAACTGAGATATTCAACACCACATTAACCTAGTCCAATGAGTTTCTCTATGAATGTTTCCACACTACCATATGATCCCAACATATTATGAGATCCTTCAATAAATTACAAGAGTTTCTCAATAAAATATGTCTTAATGCAAGTGTGATTCGTTGTTATTTTCTATATCTATTGGTTCAAAACAAATACGGGTCATGGTGGATGTGTATTGATACTTATCCCATATAAAAGATCACCTCCATGTAAAAACTCCCAATAATGCTTTTAGATGATGTTACTGATATGAATCATGGGGCAATGGGTTTTTCAAAGGACCTTCAAAGTGGTTATCCCCAACTTCAAATTCAGACCTGTCATGAATAGAAAATCTCCTTTAGGACTAAGTAGGGGTTTTAAAAGAGGTCAGTGATACCTTTCAAGCCATCTCATTCCCCATGAACCTTTATATGTCTTTTGAAAAATATTATAAGTCCCTTCATTAATAAATTTTTCATGGTTTACTTCCTTGATATTATTGTATATAATAACTAAAATTCTATTCACCTTGAGCATCTAAGGGAGTTACTCTAGGATTTACAGGACAAAACGCTTTACATTAACCATAATATGTATAGTTTAATGATCCAAAATTGATCTTATTTGTATATGTTTTTTCAGCTGATAGGAATCATGTTGATGGGGAGAAGGTGTGATACATCCTTGGGTGGCCTCAAACTATGTATATTAGTTAATAGTATAACTTCTATAACCTTTATACCTTTTACTAGAGATTCATTATAATTTTTTTGATCATGGGGTTGCTCACTGACTGGTTAAAAAGGGAGTTTTTCATTCATATCACACAACTCAGGAGATATTTTCTTTCATAAGTGGAAACATTCCACTTATTCACTCATGGAATTTACCAACTTTGGAAAGCCAGTTAAACTAGAAATAGAAGCATCCATTTTCAAAAATAACACCATTAATTCTCATTCTGATAAAACAATTTGTTTTATGAGTTATAAACATATTGAATAATATGTCAAGTGTGTGGTATATGATATTGAACTATATTTTATAGAATAATCTATGAATCATTGGTATTAGTGCCTTTTCTAGTAGGATTTATTCCTCCACATTGACCATGAAGTCTTCAACTATAAATATTCATTCCTAGAGAACTCTCAAAGGGATGCATACTCAGTTGGTCATATTTTTTAAATGATTCCCCTTTTTGATTAATAATATGAGTATTCAGAATAATCATATGTAAGACACATTAAACATGAGTTATCATAAACTCAACAGCATGTGGAATGAGGTTTTATGATTTAAATGTTTGAAAGATCAATATTGAGAAGATGTAGATTTCCCTGAAGAATGTAAATTCTTCCAAAAATAGAAATATGTCATACTTTTTATATTTAAAGATATATTTATTTTCTTCTAGAACCATTTTTAAATTATCCACGGGTCAGTTCAAGAGGGTATAGTTACTAACCAACATCAAAATGGGGATTTTGAAACGAGAAACATAATTTCTCTGATGAAAAAAAATATTTTGGAAAAAGATGAAACAAGATGGGGCTAATGTGGTGTATGGACTATCGAGAAAATGAGGTTTATAAAAGTGTATTGGTTTTTATATTTATTTCATATTATAGAGTCCCCCAGGTAATACATATCTATGGATTTTTTCATGGGTCTACCCCACACACAACGTTCCCATGACCCTGTCCTTATTGTGGTTGACCAAGTTTCAAATTTGGTAGACTTCATTTCTTTTAATAATATGGATGATTATTCTTAACTGAATATATTTATCTTTTAAGAAGTGTCACAAATACATGGTTCTTATAAAACTATCCCATTGAACTAGTATACTCATTTTTTATCCATTTCTAGTGAACACTGTGGAGAATGTTTTAGCCCAACTTGTAATTTTGAAGCTCTTTCCACCCCAACAAAGATGAAAATAAATATTATTAATTTCACTCTTAATACTCTTATCTGCTACATGTGTAGGGATTTTCTTAATCAACAAGATCTCTTTATCATCAATACTAAGTTTTTATTCAATTATACGATGACTCGATTCATGGGAAAAACTCCAATTCAAGTGGTTTACCCCTACATGTTGAGGAAAATATTTTTCATAATCCAATTTTCTAGGTTTATTAGGTATAATGGGGTCACTAAACACATTGACTCTCAAATTTTGGATAATAAATATGAAGTGGATCCTAAAATTTATGAATCAAATGAACAATATAAAGTAGTGGTTGACATGAAGTTTTTGTTTGATATTTTCAATGAGAGGTATCTCATCATGGTTCACATATAGATGCAACAGTTTATATTTGGAACTTATGAAAATCTAAAATCTAATAAAATCAACCCTTGTAAAGTTCTATAGTGTCTCAATGATAATTATTTTGTGTTGTAACTTCTAGAAGGGTGAAATCTTTGTCCAACATTTAATGAGGTAGACTAAAATTTTTTAACTCCAAAGGAGCTAATTTATCTAGTGTAGACTAAAGGGTGAGTTATTTACAAGAGTGGGAGACTAATGAAATTACTAATGTGGCTAGGCCTTCATTGTCCAAGACCCATTGTGGGCCATTTTATGTCTTTTATTTTTTTTAATTATTTTTGTACTCTTTATTAGGCTATCTTTAAGGGGGAATCAATCTTTTATTATTTGGAGGTATGGTATATAAATAAGATATCTTATGTAATTTGTTTTATAATTTTTCATATTAATTAAATTCCATATGAATTTTATATCTATTTTTATTTTCTCTCCATACTTATTTTAATTTCCTCATGAAATGTATTTTTAATCCTCATTACACTACATCAAAATTATAAGCCTTTCCACCATATGATCTTTTAAAACTCACACTTATTCTAAAATATAATCTTTTATACCATCATCCAATATCCTTAATTCCACAATGGTTTCTCTCAATGAATATCTTGAAATCCCTTAGACTTGTTTCTTGAGGAAACCTCATCAATGAAGGTGTGATGTAAAATTACTTTGTGAAAGAATAAAAACGTTTAAAAAATTACAATTCGTTGCTTTAAAAACATATGTAATGATAAGATAAATCATTATCAAATCTTATTAATATTTTTTATTTATATATTATAGAGTTTTATACATTATAATAATAATGTCTAATTTTTTCGTCAAAATGAAAAGGCTTTATTTCCAAAAAAATTGGGCATTCATGAATTATATAGTTTTATTTATAATATTAATATCCAAATTATAGAATTTTAATTGGAAACAATGGTCTTGATTTTTTGATTTATCATGTCAAAAATAATCTTAGGATGAATTTTTGATAATTTTCTGAATATTGTATCAATGAATAATGAAAAATAGTGATTTTTAATGAAAGCAGTCTTTTTTATTCAAATATTTATAGATTAACATTATATTTTTGGATTATTTTTAAAATTTAATTTTTTTTGATTAAATATAACCCATTAGATTTTATTTTAATCAACTTTATATGTGAATTTGGTATAAAATAATTTTTATACTTAAATTTTTTTTGGGGGAAAACCGTTCATTATCATGTTGTGCGGGTTTAATTTTAAATTAAAATTTTCAACATAAATGAATATAATTAAATAGAATTAATTAAATATTTTCAATTATAATAATTATTGTTAGGTAATATGGTCAAATTAAACTTTTTAAAAATTAATATTAAAAAATTCTTTAATATATTACCATGGTTAAGGTTAAAACAAATCTATTTGGAGGTTTTAATATTGCTATAAGGGTAAAAATGACCTATAATCTTTATTAAATCCTATTTTGTGGACATATTTGGACCCTATATCATCATATATATGAAATTTTCCATTTTTGGTCCGTTTGGATTGATAAAGACAACAATATATTTTAGTCTTTGTAAAAATGCCAAGCATGTCCTCTCCCCCACTTATATATAAAACCCCCCCTCATCACCTCTACACATTTAAATAGACTTTTGGTTTGGAAAATAAACTCCCAAATACCTTACTAACATAACTAATCATGTCATAGTTCCATTATTTTGATCATAAAAGTAACCAAGGAAGGATTTAGGAATAAAACTAAAGAGTTTGTGTGAAGAAGAGGTATAGTTCTTAACTGAGGGTTTTTGTTTTTTTTATTCTTATGCCTTCCTAAAATAAACTTAAACTGTGATAAAATAATTAAATCAGTATCTTATATATAATTAAATGTTATTATTTTAATATAATAACCTATTACTATCCCCTATTTCATAAAATTGTAAATCAAACAATCGTTTTTGTGTATGGTGGACTACAGCCTCGCGAACCGAAGTAATTGGTTTCCATCACAGCCCCTCATGAATGGTAATAATGATGTATTTAATGTATATATAAAATATTATCGACATATTTATCATTATTTTAAGATAATATATCTTCTATTTCCTTACCATTACATCCATTGAAAAATGGTAAAATCGTTCATGCGTTCATGTGGACTACCACAGTCACAATGTAATGGGATTCATTTTTCATAACTTAATCACATGATGGTATATATAAGTTTATTTATATATTTAACAATATATTTAAGATATAGTAAGAATTTTAAAAATATAAAATGTAACTTACCTTATTTAGCTCATTATTTTGGAAAAAATTAAAATTTTACCCATGCGTACGAACGACTAACAATCTCCAGGATTGTAGCATAATAAATTAGTAAAAATCATATTTTATGGTAGGTTTTAAAAGTATAATTAATGTGTAATTTTATAATTATTTCAATATTATTATTTTTGAGATAATAAAATAAATACCTCTTTGAATGCTGTCAACATACTGAGTTATTTTTCAATTAGGAACTGAACACCATTAAAACAAACAAAGAGGGGTTAACCGATTAAGTATTTAAATATGTCATTTAAATAACTCAAATAAATGGTTTAATGAAAAGGTATTAATCATGTAAAATGATTATTAATAAATTAAATAATTTATATAAGTTTATTATACATGTATAAAAGGACATACATTGCTAGTCTAGACTAGAGGTAAGGGATTTTATCTCAATTTCTCTTCATTGAGGCATGTTTTAATTTTATACACACAATTTATTTCATATGGTGTGAATAAAACCCTTGTTAATTTTATACCATGACTCCTTCATATTTCATTTTATTTTATGTTATAATTAAAATTACTTCATTGGATAGAATTTTACATTAAAGTTTCCAAGTGGTAACAGATTTCATCTAAATTTTCCTTTTTAAGGAATATATTAATGTTGAACACCTAATTTATTTTTTGTGCAGTATATGATTCCCCTTTTAGATTTTATTTAAAAAATCTGTTAAAATTCATGGTATTTTATCGTGTAATTAAAATTATTTAATACATGTGGATTTGACTTGAAATTTACCAAGTGGAAAGGAATTTCTTAACATAATTTTCTTTCATTGGGTTATATCACTTGTTTATTGATTATGTAATGTCAAAATATAATGTGAAATTAATGTTTTTTATTTATGTTGTATTTAAAATTATCAAGTTTGTATTTAAATTTGTTACACATAATCACTCCATTGCTTAATTCTCAATTCAACAATATGATATTTGTAAGGATTATTCCTCTCAAATTCTCATTCATTGGGACATATGTTTATCTAAGGAACTTTTCTTATTTTATGAGATTAATATTTGTACACTATTAGATGTTATAACATTTATATTATTATGTTCATGATATTTTAAAGATTTATTTTTTGTTATTATTTCTCGGGGCTTTTTATTCAAAAGTTGCCAAAGTGGTAAGAGATTTATATTTCAACCCCATTTTTAATTGGGATTATTTCTGCTAAAATTTTCATTGAGAAAATATATTATCCTAATTTGAAAAAATAATTTCATTCATCGTATATTATTTATATTTCTATTGTTTTAATGTTTATGTATAATATTTCTCTATTTAACATTTAAAATGGTTTATATAATGTTTTTAGTAAATTTCGACCTTATTTCTCCACGTTTCTTCGAAAAACATATTTTTATATATTCTTGTTTTCTAAAATGTTATCAATAATGTTTTTATATATTCTTAAATAATTATTTAAAAATTACAAAATAAACTAAATTTACTACCAATATGGCCATTAAATTATTTGAATAATCCTTTAAATGTTTCCATTATTATTTTCATGGAAAATTTTAATCCAAATGTTATTGAAATTTTAGTATTTTAAAATTTATTTTCAAAGTGGAAATGATATTTTCCTAAAAAATTATTTAATAAACTTTAATGGTATTTATATTCATCTGTGGAATCAGCCTTATTGTTACTTGTGATCCACTAGGTATTTATTCTAATGAATCTATAATTATACTTTCTCTCTAATGATTATGATTATTTTAAAAAGTTTTCCTGTGAACCCATTTCTTTTACATAGGTAAATCAAGATATGAATGAAAAATGGATATTGGTATATTAAAAAATCCTATCATTCTTTTGTTGTGTTTATGTTTTGGTTGTTGGAAATTTTTTATGATAATGAGTGATCCTTATATTGCTCATGATGATGGGTGAGCCTAATATAACTCTCCAATATTGTGGGTAAAGAGAGAGAGAGAGTTAACTGGCTATAAATTTCTTTTAAGAGATTATTGAAATTTACTATGTTGGTTATTGCCTTTTTATGAGAAATTGAAATAGTGATTTTAAAATGATGTTCTATGTTACTAATATTTTTTTATCACTACAAAATATTTTAATTTTTCAATAAGAGCTTATCTGTTGGTAAAAGTATATTTCTGTTTGTAAAATGTTTTATCAACATATATATCCCTGTCACTAAATGTCTTTTTGATAGAAAAAATAGTTCTATTAAAATTATAATAATACTAACAGGAAATATATATATATTTATTGAAATGTTTATAAACTAGTTATAATGATTTTTTTCTATTGGTAATAATAATACCAATAAATAATATTTGTTAATAAATTATGTTTGAATAAAAATTATAAATTTTTATTTCAAGAAAATTTTCATATTATATTTATTAATTTATCATATATAATCCATCATTTTAATTATTGAATAGAGTATGATTTCACACATGTTCAAAATCATAAAAAGAATTAATTGTATTAATAATTGGATTTAATATAAAATGATGGATCCATATGTAGGATCCATACCCCAACAGTATCTATAAAAACCACCACCCCTAACCCACCCGGTACTAATGACCCATCTTGTTCGATAGCTCCATCCATTCCAGTGAGTGACCAATCCAGTGAGATGACTCCATCCATGCAACACCCAGATGTTTTAATGAAATATTTTCTCAAAATAATTTTTATTCAAAAGATTTCATTGCACACAATCATGAGTTTAAATTAATGGTGAGACACCCTTAATATAAAATGACCATTATAACCTATCTGTTAGGTTAGGAGGAATAAATACAACTAACTTATGAAAAAGAATAGTGAAGTCAATTGCTACCAATTATGATATATTTCTATTTTTTAGTAATAAATTGAGTGATTTAATATTAGTAAATGAAATTAATGAAATATATATATTATATAATTAATAAAATATTTTTTATATTCATCCAATAGATATTTTTGTCAATGTATGAATGAACCCTATTTGATGTATAAAACCCATTATTTTTCAAAATGGTAAATTTCCACCTTATAACGAAAAATCCCTTTTAAATTAATATTTTTTCAAATTAATAATTTTTATTTGAGAAAATTAAAATTTTCTTTTGAATTGGGATATAAAGTTTTACTTTGGATGAATTTCGGATATTTTCATGTTAACATTCATGTATTGATGAATAGTAATAATATATTAAATTGTAAGTGAAAATAACTTTTTTCATAAAAATAATTCATATAATTAAATTATAATATTAAATGTTTTAAAGTATAAATATATTATATTTTTATCATTAAATATAATGTATCTCATTAGAATTAATTTTACACTAAATTCATATGTAAAAATATTTCAATCTTTTGCAATGTTTTAACTTTTTAAAAACCCGTTCTCTCACTCCGACAATGGGATTGATTTTAAACTAATTACTTCATCTTTTGTGTTTTTAATTTTGAAAAACAGATTCCAAAATTGGAATCATTAGGTCCAAATTATGTAGATTTTTTTCATTTTATTGTTGGGTAATATGAATAGCAACTTTGGTAATTTATATTAATATGTTAAAAGGGGATATCGGGTAATTATGGATAATAATACTATTATAAAATAACCCGAAATTTGTCTTAATATCATTGCATGAGTGTTTTTTTATCTAAATAATCCTTTGGTTGAAATGGTATAAATTTGAATTCACATGGATGATATTAGAACAGTTAATTTATTTATTTAAAGAAAACATAAATATGTCTCACTCAAATTTTAATAACTAAATAATTTTTTATATAATGTTATACAAAATATAAATTCAATTATAAATAATAATTTTAAATATAAAATGTTTTCTTTATAATTTTATTTTATTTTTAATTTTTTGGAAATAAATAACTACTTTAATAGCTTATACATTATTGATGAAATAATTATTTATTTGATGAAAAATCAATAATATAGTTTTTATTAAAATAATAATACCCATAAAGGACCCAAACACATGAAAAAATATTATTGGACAGGTATATATCGAATATATTCATCCAAGGGTAGATTTACTAACCATTTGAAGCCCTATAGAATGGATTATGACACTTATATTATTTTATTTATAGTGATGTTAAAGTTGTCACCTTCATAATTTAATAAGTATAACATATTAAATATTATATTTTATAGAAGATAAATTAGACTAAAAATATTCTAATGAAATATAACAGATTTAGCTTCATCATAGTATTTTATTTTTAATTATTATTCAAATAATATGTATATGAAATAATTACACAAAATTGATGTAGTGATTATTTTATTAATAGAGATAACAAATAAATGTTATAGAAAATGTTAAAATAAATATAATTTGGACAATTAATATTTATAACAAATTTTCTATATTAACCATAACTCTATTTAATATAATAAAATAGTTGGTTCAATATTAACTTGTTATCTCAATATTTTCAAAAATAAATGAATTGAATAGTGTCAAAATTGACAATATTGATCATTTATCAAAACAATGTATTATTAAATTATTTAAAAATAATAAAAAATTTTAAAAAAAATATAATAAGTATGATATGATATATAATGTTATAATTTATTTATTTATGGTTTATTTTACATAAAATAAGTAAATATTTTTCCCTTTTAATATTGAATTATTTGTTACCCTAGTCAAAAATTAAATAGAATAACTAAGTGTTAATTAAAATTGATATTCTTTATATTGAATCAAATACTTGTCCAAAATTTATTGGTTAATGATATTAAGTCCTTATATAACCTTATATTATAATTTGGGTCATTTTTTAGGTTTTTAAATGGGGTTTTATTTTATTATAAATTAATATTTTTGAGGTTTCCAAATGTGCCCCTCACCACAACTATAAAAGGGCACATCATCCCTCACCTCTTCACTTCACTTTGAGCCTTAAAGATCATACATCCATAGTAATTTTACCTTATAATCTTCCATAGTAACATTTTAGTGGTTCTTTTATTCTAAAAATACCAACTCTATTGCTCTAAGAGGAGATTTAGAGGAAGCACGTCGAAGAAGATGTAATTGTCTCAACCGATTTTTTCAAACTGGTTTCTCCTTATACTTCCTCTTCATGAGTTGTTTGATTATAAAGTAATAACTCTAGTATAAATTATATATTGATATTTTAATATGATTATTAAGAAATAGTATTTCATCTTCTATCCATCCTACGAAAAATGAAATCACCATGAGTGCGTACGTAGGACTTATCATCTCCACGTCGTGGTGTAATCTGTTTTTTCACCACCAACCTACATGGATGGGTATAAATATGGAATTAATAAATATATAATTTTATCATAAAATTATATTTAATATAAAATATTATACACCATCCACTTCAATACCATTCAAAAATTATGGGAATGATATCGTTGCTCGTGCGTACATACGACATACCATCTCCACAATGTGATGTGATTAATTCTACATGATTTTCATTATAGAATGATTATATAAATGAAAAGAATGATTGAATATGTTATATCATATGTTGATTTAATTTTTAATGAAGTAGCTATGAGTTAATAAGAATAACATGAATATATTTGACATAACATGCATAAGAACGTAAAGTAGTTAATATCTGAATAACGTGTAATAATGAAATGTTATTAACAAAAAAATTATAATATGATCATATATGATGAAATAAAAATTACTATGATTATAAAATAAGTCAATGAAAATTTTTAAATCATTATACAGGAGGTTCATATACATACAAAGTAAATCGGCCCTAAGCTAAGGGATAATTTCACAATCTCATTATTATCCAAGATTGTTTATACATAAGTATTTACTGGTGTATATTTATCATCCACATCCATGTTTCCTAAATATAGAATATTATTTTTATTCTTATAAAAAAATTACGTCAATTTTACCCATTGGTAAATTTTTATTAAATAGAATGAAAGGAATATTTTTTCATTATTCAATATGAGATACTTTTTTTATTTTCCAAAAAAAGTATGAGGGTAATGTTTTTAACATATACAACATGAATGGATTTTTATGTTTCTATAAAACCTTATTTATAAGTATCTTCCTCTACATGTTTTCATTTTTATTTTCAGATAATTTCTTTTATTTTTAAATTTTATGGAATTTTGAGAATAGAAGATGTTTTTGAAGAAGAAATGATATTTTATTGAAGAATTAATTTCAAGTGTTTTATCAAAATTATTTTCCATCAAAGATGAAATTATTTAAATAGGGTTATGTTTATACACATATTCTTACTATGATTTTATTGTGTTTATGATGTAATGATTTTTATGAAATCCATTTATTTTATAAGGATTATGATGGAATGATGTTTATGAAACCAATTTTTGTTACTTTAAAGATGTTATGATGAATGATTTGTGTTTTTGCAGCACAAATAAAAACTATTTCATTATGAGATGGGTGGGACCTACATCTCCCTCCAATGAATTGGGTAAATATTTATATCTCATGAGATAGACATGGATGGAATGGGAAATGATCTTGATTCAGTAATATAGGGCTGGAACATGGAGTGAACACGGTTCAGTAATAGGCTTTTTCCACTATGATGGTCTTTAAAATGAACCTTGACTAATATTAAATGATTTTATAGGCTTATTTTTATGCCAATAAAACTTAATTTATTATGTTATGACTTTTTGGAATAAGTCCATTTATTCTTTTGAACTTTTATCCCATGACATGATATCATGATCTTTCAGATACATGATAAGACATTCAAATGTTATGTTCTTTTGTCTTATTATTATGATTTGATTTATATTTCATTTGTTTACCATTACTCATAATACTAGCTCAAATTTTCATATGTTTCTTTCCCTAGGTCTTGAAGAAGTTTATTGAGTACTACTTGTCAAAAAGGAGTCTAGTTATGAAGAAATAAGCGGGAGACAATATAGTTTTTTTATGAAACTATTGTTTATGTTTTCTAGTTTCTAAAGACAATATACCTATATGGTCCTATTGTAGATTTATTATAATTTTTAATGAATATTCTTCAATTTTGAATTAATATAAATTTATATAATGTATGGGTAGTTATATTTCTTATAATATGAATGGTGTAGTTAACCTTTGGAAACTAGGATGAGAAAACCTAAGTAAGAACCCAAAAGATATGTTGAAGTATAGGTTATAATCCTAGTGTTTTAGAAATTATCATGAATAACCTAGGATAAAACTTAAGTTTTACAAAGTTGAAATTTTATTCTTGATTATTTGTTTTGACCATTATTATTACTGGTACTCACATTATACTTCTTGGTTTTAGTCAGAGGATGGAACCCAAAAGAACCACGTTAATGCTGAATGTGTTGGGAAATGCAATGATTGTCCTCCTGAGCAAGAAAATGTTATGGGAGAAGGAATAAAAACAATTGTAGTTATGCTCACATAAATTTCTATTTCTACGAATCATGCATAACCTAAAAATGAGAAAAGGATGGAACAATATTCTATTGATTCCTTCATGAGGAATTTTCCACCATTTTTTAATGAGTCTTCTGATCCATTAGTGGATGAAAAATGGATCAGTACCACTAAAAAGATATTTTCAGTTATCTAATTATTATAACATAATAAGGTCATCAAGGAAGTCCACCATTTGGAAGCTGAAGATGATCAATGGTAGAACCTTATCAAGAATACAAGGGAAAGAAATGAAATTGAGTCCATTTAATGGAATGAGTTCAAGAAATTATTTTTCAATAATTACATTCCTCATATTCTTTAAAAAAAGATGGATAATGAGTTACTTGAACTTACAAAAAAGGATTTTGAATCAGTTGGTACCTACGAAGAAAATTTTAGAAGTTGTTCAAGGTACACTTTTGGAATTATTATCCAACCTAAAAGTAAAATTGACTAGTTCTTTAGTGCCTTAAAACCAACTCTCTAAAGGTAATTATCCATAAGGGACTTTAATAGCTATGATGAAATCATTCATTGTGATATCAAGGATGACATGGAGATTGGAGTAACCACTCAGTCCTATGGGTTTGATAAGAAGAGAAAAATGGAACTCAAGGGAAAATCTAAAGATCACACTGAAATGAAGATGTGTTTCCCCATATGTTCAAAGTGTAGAACAAAACATGGATGACATTTTTCTTAAAAGGACTAGTAAATGTTTAAAGTGTTTAAAAGAAGTTCATTAGGAAGTTGAATGCTGAAGTGATGAAAAAAAGATGTCTAATAATGAGAATATAGAAAAGGATAAATAGAATACACCTCCCACACTCCAATGCTACAAGTTCAAGGAAATGAGGCATTATGCCAATAAATTCCCTAATATAAGGGTTACTAATGACGATTGACATCAGAAAAATATTGAGGCCAAAGAAAAAGGCAAGTCACATGGGATCACTATCAGTGATGTGGAGTACGATAATGATATGGTGAAAGGTACACTTACCACCCACTCAAAAGTAGAAAATGTTTTATTTGATTATGGATACAACCAATCTATTATTTTTTGTGAATTTTAAAAGTTTATCACCATATTACCTCAACAATTAGATGGTGAGTTAGTTGTGAAAACTCTTAACAGAACAATAGTCACATCAAAATTTTATAATTCTTCTTTGGTTGAAGTTTGTGAGAAAGTACTTTCTCAAAATCTTGTGATGCTTCTTATATTGGAATTTGATGTAATTAATAGTAAGGATTGTCTTTCTCTATAGGTATATCATATCAATTTCCAAGGAAGGGAAGTCACATTTCATATTCCAAATCAATCTATGATCATATATCTATGCAAGGATGAGTATGACCTTCCATTGAAAATTTATCCCATACTATGGGTCTTAATCCCTATAAATGAATGTTATCTATCTAAAATTAGTTAGGGAGAAGCTCACAATTAAGAATACACCCATTTTATGTGATTATGATGATCTATTTTCAAATGAATTACTAGGACATCCACCAAATCATGAAGTTGAGTTTTCAATCGAATTCTTACTCTATGCTATTCCTATTTCAAATAAACTTTATAGAATAAACCTAATTGATTTTCAGGAATTTAAGAAGAAACTCGAAGAGAATATTAACAATGGATTCATACTCCCTAGTGCATCACCTCTGGGACCACCTGTTCTATTTGTTAAGAATAAATATAGATCAATGAGACTCTACATTGATTATCAAGATCATAACAAGATCACTATAAAGAAAAAAATCATCTTCCCCGCATTGATGAATTTTTTTACCAACTACACGGAGTTAAATACTTTTTCAATATTTATCTTCATTTATAATATCATCAATTATGGGTCAAGAAGAAGGATATACAAAATGAGGCATTACATATAAGGTATAGACACTATGAATTTATAGTGTTGACTTTTGGTCACACTAATTCCCCCTCTATATTCATGGAACTGATGAATAGTGTCTTTAGAGACTATCTTGATCAGTTTGTGGTAGTATTTATAGATGATATTATTTAATATTTTAATAGAAATGAAGACCATGAAGATCCCTTGAGAATTTTACTACACACCCTGAGAAAGGATAAGCTTTATGAGAAATTTACCAAGTGTGAATTTTAGATTCAAAAAGTTTCATTTCTAGGTCACATAATCTCACGATAGGGGATATATATGGATATAGTAAAAACAAAAGTTATTGAAAGTATACTGAGATAAAAATGGTAATTGAGATCCAAATTTTTCGTGGTTTGGCTAGATATTATCGACATTTCGTGAAATATTTTTCATGATCATCTAATCCACTCACCAAGTTAACTTGGAAATGAGTTAAGTTATTGTGGACGGATGAATGTGAAGAGAATTTTGGAGTCCTAAAAATAAGGTTAGCCAGTGCACTTGTTCTCACACTGCCTTATAGTAGAGAAAGGTTTGTGATCTTTTGTGATGCATTCAAGAAGGGGATACGATGTGTTCTCATGCAAAATGAAATGGTGATATCTTATACCTTATGACAATTGAAAATCCATGTGAAAAATTAACCAAATCTTGATTTGGAGTTTGTTTCGGTAATATTTTCATTAAACATATGGATGTATTATCTTTACAGTGAATGGTGTGATATTTATACTGATCATAATAGTTTAAAGAATATTTTCACACATATGATATGAATATGAATCAAGGAATATGGTTGATGCTGATTAAAGATTATGACTGCTTAATACATTACCAACCATGGGAAAGAGAATAATGTGGAATATTCATTGAGTCGAAAGAACCATGCTATCCTATCCAAGATGAGGATCTCAAAAGATCCAACATTTGTTGAATTTTCAAAGGATGGATATTGAAATTTTAATGGAAGTGGATAAATCATATCTTTATCAAATGAATGTTCAACCATCTATACACGTGAAGATTAAGGTGGAACATTATGAAGTTATAGAGATAAAAATAGAGAGAAATGTTCTAGAATTCAACCTTGATTGTGACGGAATAATTATGTTTAGGAACTAGGTTTGTGTTCCTCCCATACCAGAATTGAAGAAGGATCTATTTGTTGAGGCTCATGATTCATCATTATTTATTCACCTTGGAAGCATAAAGACGTATGGGGACCTGAAAGAGTATTTTTGGTGGGATGAAATGAAAAGATATGTTGCTGAATATGTATCTCGATGCTTGTTTTTTCATCAAGTTAATACTAATAGATATAAGTCTAAGGGGATGTTACACCCATTTCCCCTACCAGAATGGAAATGGAAAAACATAACTATGGAATTTGTCGTCGTACTTCCTAAAACATCTTAAGGCTATAATGCTATATAGGATATAGTTGATCGCCTTGCGAATTTGGCACATTTCATTTCTATTGGAGTGGATTTATCTCTTGATCATATTGATAGGATATATGTAATGGAAGTGGAAAATTGCATAGAGTACCTCTTTCCATTATATATGATCAGTATGTGAGTTTTACCTCGAAGATCTAGAGAAGTCTTCAGGAGGCTCTGGATACATAGTTAAGTAGCATCATTGTTTATAGTCCATATACAGATGGTCATTATGAGAGGATAATTAAAAATCTAGAAGACATGTTTAGAGCATTCTCTATTGATTTCAAATGAGATTGGGATCAAAACCTACCTTTAGAAAAAATTTCTTACAAAAATATCTTTCAATCCAGTATTCAGATGGATTATTATGATGTCCTCTATGGAAATAAGTGTAGAACTAAAACTTAATGGGATAAAGTTTGGGAAATAAAGCTATTATGACCTGATCTTGTTGATGAAATGGTAAAAAGGGTCAGATCTATTCAACAACACATAAGAGCATCTCAGATTTGGAAAAAAAGGTATGTTGATAAACGAAGAAAAGACTTAAAGATTTTAGTGGGTGATAATGTGTTTCTATGAATATCTCCCTAGAAGAGAGTAATGAGACTTGGAAAGAATCGCATGTTGAGCCCTAGGTATATCTGTCCTTTTGAAATTCTTGATCGTGTTGGGAAGATACCCTAACTATTGTCGCTTCCACTGAATATTTCTCAAGTTCATGATGTGTTCTATATATCTCTCATGTGAAATTTAATACCTAATCCTTCACATGTACTAAACTCAGAAGTCATACCGCTGGAGTAAGAACTTTCTTACGAATAACAACCAATAGAGATTCTGGATCGTAGAGAAAAAGTTCTACCCAACCAGACCACTCACTTTGGAATAACTGAAAAATTGAGGAAGCTATATGGGAATTTAGTATATGTTGAGGGAGAGATATCCTCATCTGTTTGTATCCAAGTGATGAATTTTTAGGGGGAAATTCAGTATAAGGGGGTAGAATGTAGCACTCGGATGTTTTAATTAAAAATTTTCTCAAATTTTTTTTATTAAGTAGCTTGCATTGCATGAAATTGTGAGTTTAAAAAATCCTCAAGACACCTTTAATATAAAATATCCATTATAACCTAGATTTTAGTTTAGCGGTAATAAATAGAACTAAATTGTGAAAATGTATGGTGAAGTCATTCACTACCAATTATTATATATTTGTATTTTTCTATTAATAAATTGAGTGAGTTAATATTAGTAAATTAAATTAATGAAATATATATGTTATATACATAATAAAATATTTTTTATATTCATTCAATGGATATTTTTTCAGAGATTATGAATAAACCCTATTTGATGTATCAAAACCTATATTTTCAAAATGTTAATTTTCTGCCTTTTAACAGAGAACCCCTTTTAAATTAATATATTGGCGCATTAATTACTTCTATATGATAAAATAAAAATTTTCTTTTTTACGTGGGTTATAAAAATTTACTTTGGTTGAATTTCTGATATTTTTATGATAACATTCATGTTTTTATGAATAGTAAAATGTCACTAAATATTAAGTGAAAACCAATTTTTTCATCAAAATAATTTTTATGGTTAAATTATAATATTAAATTTTTTTTAAAGTATGAATGGAATATATTTTTATCATTCAATATAATTTATACCATTAGCATTAATTTTACATTGAATTCATATGTAAAAACATTTCAATATTTTGCTATGTTTTAACTTTTAAAAAACTTGTTCTTTGATTCGGACAACGAGATTGATTTTAAATTAATTAGGGAAACTTATGTGTTCTTAATTTTAAAAAATAGATTCCATAATTTTAATCAGTAGGTACACATTATGTAAATAGTTTTATTTTATTTTTGGGTAGTATGAATAGTAACATTGGTATTTTTTATTAATAAGGTAAAATGATAAATCATGTAATTACGGGTAAGAATAATATTATAAAATCACCCTAAAACTTGTCTTAATATCATTGGATGAGTTTTTTTTTATATAAATTATCTTTGGGTGGAAATGGTATCCATTTGAATCCAATTGGATGAGGCTGGAACAATTAATTTATTTTATTTAAAGAAAAGTTAAATATGTCTCACTGAAATTTTAATAACTAAATCATTTTTATAGAAGGTTATAGAGAGGGTAAATTCAATTATAAATACTAATTTTAAATAATTTTTTTTATTTATCATTTTTTTAATTTTTAGGAAATAAATAATTACCCCAATAGCTTATACATTAATGATGAAAACATTATTTAATTGATTAAAAAACAATAATATAGTTTTTATTAACATAATAATACCAATTAAAAGACCAAACACTTGAAAAAATTATATTGGTTAAGTATATGTCTACTATAATCTTCTAAGGGCCATTTTAGTGACCATTTGGAGCATTATTGAAGGTATTATGGAACTTATATTATTTTATTTAAAGTGATGTTAATGTTTTCAGCTTCATAATTTAATAAGTATAACATTTTAAATATTGGATTTCCCAAAAGATAAATTCTAATACAAATATTCTTCTTAAATATAAACGTTTATCTTTATCACTGTATTTTATTTTCAATTTTAATATAAAAATAATCATATTAATTAATTTCAAAAATTTGATGTAGTGATTATTTTATAAATAGAGATAATAATTATATGTTATTAAAAAATTTAAAATAAAAATAAATTTGGATTAAAAATATTAATAATAAATTATATAGATGACCTTTTCCTCTTATAAATATAATAAAATATTTTTTTTGAAGTTAACTTGTTATCTTAATATTTAAAAATCAATGAATTTAATTGTAATGTCTGAGACCCTCCTGGTCCACCCCTTTGCCAAATTTCTGGTGTTTGGCATACCATGGACCCATCAGGTCTGAATCCTAAGGGCAGCGCCTCAGTGGCAGGATGTTATAACGGTGTCAACCATCGGTGACACCGATCGGTGTGGCACAGGTCATTGTGTCACTGATCAGTGTGACACTAATCGGAGTGACACCGCTCGGTGTGTCGCCGAGTGGTGCCACGGGGGGTTTGTTGGGTTTTTCTTCCCGAGTTTTCCTAGTAACACCACTTTTAAGTATTTTAAGCCTGTTAAAGTCATTCAAGACCATTTTTAAAGCCCATAAATGATATCTAAAGTCCCCTAAGAGTGGGGAGACCCTCACGGACCCATATTGTGTGTCAGGGTTACCTGTTTCCTCTGTTTAAACAAAATATTTTAAACCATAGCTGTTATCGCCACCTCCCCAATGAGAAATTAAATAACAGTTAATCCCATCATGTGTAACCACCCAACTGCGTGGTGAAACCCCGATCCACCATTAAATCCATTCAAAATTCTTATCTCATTACTCTAGGATCATTCCTCTTTATATCGCACAAGAATCATTTTCTTATTCTTCTTGGCTATGTTCCTTCTCCCCATTGGTGCGTTTGGAGTCCCCTTCCCGAGGCGAGTGGTGCGCCTGTGTTGTAGCCTTTCTTGCTTATTCTTGGAGTCTTCATAGTTCCTCCCCTTTATGTCACACATCACAATTCTTGGCGCGTGGAGAGAAACTTCAATCGTTGATCATCGAGGTAGGGGTTTCCCTTAGTCTATCTTTACTGTGTATCATGCGGGGTGGGTATAAAAATGTTTCCTATGGGGATAGATGAAACCAGACCTTAATGAAGATAAAAAATGGACTTTTAAGGGATGAAGGGGTGTGTTGATGTTTCCAGTGTACTCTGTTACCCCTCTTTTTATGTTGTGGATTGTATGGGCTTATGCCCATTAAAAATCAGGGTCATTGGTGGTCTTTTCTTGTGCACTAATGATCCTATATTTTTTGGTTAATAATGTGATTGAATGTATATAACATGGAAACTGGTAAATCATGTAAACTTAGTTGATTAAATGGATTCCCAATGGATAAAAATCCTTGTGTGATCACCCAGGTTAACCAAACAGAAAGACGAAACTAAATGAATGGAATATTAAAATTTGAAAACTCCCTTGCTATATTCTAGTGATGTTTATAGTTGATTCTTGTGAAGTGACATGGATGGGGATGGGATCCCTTATTGTTGTTTAGTTTTTGTCTTATGATCCTATTCCCATATGTTTGGGCGTGGTTTGGTTCTAGTACTTTGAGGGATCTCATAGATCCCTTTTGTTTTTGTCACTTTACAAGAGAACCAGGTGTGAATGCTTAAATAACTACTTGGATGCTTTTCCTTCCTTAGCTTGTGGAAATGCCTGTTAATCTCCCAATAGTGAAGAATTAATTTAAATGGAATCACTTGAATATGAAAATGATAATGGGTTCAATGGGGAATTGTTTTCCAGGAATGAGTTGCGACAAGGTTGTGCTGCAACTTATCAATGAATAGTAATGCAGGTGTTTGTGGTTGGGCTGGTTTTGGAACCCATAGGTTGGGATGATTATTATATACCTATATATATATAATTCAGTTGTTATGTTTTATATTCCTGCCCCACCCAAGTTGAGCACCTCGTTCCAAACACCCTCATTTCACAGGGGAGGGTGTTTTTTCCAACACTTCTATGAGTGGCTGGTTATTAGCTCCTTTTCTGCTCCCTTTGCCGAGTAGCCCAAGACTCTTCAGGAAGGTCTTGAAGGATAGATGTACATTATAGCCCTAGATTATTCAGGTAGGGTACGTGGTTGTGGTTGGCCCAGGTGTGTGTGAGAAGGTGGTTTCCCAAGTGTCTTTGGGATGAGGCCCAGGTGACTAAGGGTGTGGCAGTAGTTGTTTGGAACCAGGTGTGTGTGGGACTGGTTATATTAGGTTGTTGTGGCCTAGGTTTCTGTGGGTAGGATGTGTGGTAGTGATGGACCAGGTGTTTGAGGGTGGTATGTGCAGTTGTGATAGCCCAAGTGTGTGTGGGAAACTGCAGTGAGAATCGCGGGAGAGGTCTGATGCATAGGAATTCTTCAATAATCAGTGGGAAAGTGGTGTGAGGTACCCAAATATCTATGTGCTGATACAATTACATTACTTGACTTGCGTTATTTTGGGAGTTTTCCTTGGTGAGGTTGGGGTGGATTGTTTCCTTTCTAGGTGCTCTGGTTGTCTCCTTTTCTCACGGGCATTAGAATGTCTCCCCCCTTGCGCACAAGGGTTTTTGGTTTTCCCTACTAAGTATACCTGTACACTCACCCTATGAATATAAAACCACTTTTAGGTTTCCAGGAGGACTTCCGGGATCATGCAAGACCGTACTAGTTCAGACGTTGGGATAGTTGATGTTTCTAATTTTTCCTTTCATTGGTACTTTCCTTTGGGGTTTTCTTATACTTTTGTGGAATTTACTTTTGGACATGAATATTGGAATGGTTTTCTTTTGGCTTTAATTTTACCTCAAGTTCTCGTGTTTTTGGGATTTACTATCTTATCTCCCGATCCTACAAAATGAAAAGGGTAATGCCTTCTATCTTGTGTGTGATTCTGTACCCTTGGTGCTAGTGTCCACTCCGGGACCTATTGAAGGTGGGTTTCGGGGGTCATTATCTCTCTTTCAACTTGAGGAAGGGTCTGGAAATTCCGCTATCCCTTCCCTCATCTTAGTGAAGGAAGGTCATGACAGAATGGTATCAGAGGAGGTCGAGAGATAGGATAGATTCCAGAGTTAGGCACAATGAGGATTTCATGTGATTGTAGGGAAAAAATGTTATGAAATATTGGTGCGTGATATAGGCTAGGGAAGACCGACTAGGACATGGGATTTTAGCCCCCCCCCCCCCCGTGATTCGATGCAAGGACTCTAGGCCTACAGAACAACCAAGTGTGGCTACATTGATTGTAGGGTAGAGACCCTAGGAAAGGTAAATGCATCATAATGACTTGTGTTCTTGTGTTTCTTGGGTATTTGGGGATTTAAAGTGAATAATATTTCTAATAAAATTTAAAAGCAATCTTCTACACTACTCAGGTTTAGGCATTCCTTGTTTACCTTGTCTCTATGGCACCCAGACGATGACCACGAGTTGTGTGGGAGATCAAGGACCAGGAGGCTATTTTGGCTGATTAGAGGAGGGCTGATCGAGAGGAGGAGGATGACATGTGGCAGAGGATGCTTCGTGCTTTTTAGTGGTAGACCCTTGGTAAGTACAAGGGAAGCGTCTCAGACATGGAGATAGAGAGTTGGAATGAAGATTTGGGGATAGATTTTATCTTGATCCAGGCTCTGATAGAGTACTAGGTTATTCTGGTTGTAAGCCATATGCGGGGAGTGGCATGTCAATGGTGGAATCTCTACCTTGGGGAGAAGAGGGAAGCTGAGGTTGTGTGGACTGACTTCGAGAAGGAGTTCCGGGAAAAATTCCTCTCTTCCACAATGAAGGATATGAAGAGGCAGGAGATTCTCTCCCTCGAATGGGGGAGCATGTTATTGAGGGAGTTGGGTATCAAGTTCAAAGATCTCCTTTATTTTGCTCCGGACCTTTTTTCGGATGAGGAGTCTCAGGCGAGACGTTTAGAGGAGGCACTCGGACCTTCTCTTCAATATGTTGTTACTCCCTTCACCCTAATGATGTACTTAGAGGTCCAAAGGAAGGATGAAGTGGTTGAGAGGATGCACAAATTGGAAGGTATGCCATGAGAGGGATTACAGTTGGGATCGTCAAAGGGGAAGGTAGTTAGCAGTAGGCCTCCAGCGTTACGTCCTTCTAGGTTTTGGACAATGTGGAGTAGGCCCCAAATGTTCTTGTTTCAATCTCCTGATCCTCACCCATTCCTTACAGGCCTAGGAATGAGGTGACTCATCTATGGCAGCCATGGAAAACTTCATAATCAGTGACCAGACCGAGCACATTATAGTGGGGGTGGGAAGTTTCAAAGCCCACCTCAGTAGCAGCAACTTTTAGCGAGGCCCTATCCGCATCAGCAGTAGCAGTTGGGACAGCGAGCTCCCACTCCTCCAAGAGAAGATGTTACAAGAGGAGGTATTATTTAGGGTGCTCCTCAAGGACCTCAACCAGGGCATGGTCGAGGAGGAGGCCGTCTGCCGAAGGGCATGGGAGTTGGGTGTGGGTAGTTACATGCCGTAGAGGTAGCAGTTCTGGTAGGGCTGGAAGTCATTTAATGTTAAATCAGCTAGTTTAATACTATTGCCTATTCCTTGTTTTATACAGGAGATTCGAACTCCTTTGATACACCCGGTCTGTCCCGTGCTCTAGGTTTAGATGCTTAGAGAATTCTAGTGACCCTGGTGTTGAAGATGCCAATCAGAGGTCAGACGACTTGTTTTATGTTTGTCGAGGGTGTAGACTGATGATAGGGCCACATCAGTCTAGCAGGGATCTTCTATTGTTTCAAATACAACCATATGATGTCATCCTAATCATCGACTTTCTATTTTCTGTACACACATTTATGAACTATTTCCAAATAATAGTCAAGTTCTCCAATGACGATGGCCAGTGCGTGACTTTCGCAGGTGAGCAGGGTTTCAAAGAAGGCAGATGGTGAGTGGGGACCCTCTTTTCCTTGTAATCTGATCTATCAGTGGATTCAACAGATACAGAGATATTTTATGTCTTGGGGATCATTAGTGAGTTCATGGACATCTTCCCTGAAGAATTGGAGACTCTACCCTCTCGATGTGATGTTGATTTTGGGATAGACTTGCAACCTGGAGCTCGTCCGATTTCGATGGATCCTTATTGGATGGAACCTTCTGAGTTGCGGATTCAGATAGACAAATTGATTATGAAGGGTTTTCTTGACCTAGTATGTCATCATGGGGTTCTTCGGTCTATTTCATGAAGAAGGCAGATGGTGGTCTCAGGTTGTGCATAGACTACCGAAGACTGAATCAGGTAACGATCAAGAATTGTTACCCTCTCCTGATGATAAATGATCTCTTTGACTAGCTAAGCAGATCAGGTTGGTTCTATAAGATCGATCTATGTTCTGGGTATCACCATTTAAGGGTGAAGAATAGTGATATTCCTAAGACTGCTTTCAGGTGCAGGTATGGGCACATTCATTTCATAGTCATTCCTTTCGGTGTTACGAATTCCCCTAATATGTTAATAGGGCTCCTAAAATTTGTTTTCTATAACTTTCTGGACTTGTTTGTCATTGTGTTCATCGATGAAATTTTGATCTATTAAATATCAGAGGAGGAGCATACTAATCACCTCAAAATGGTCTTGTAAATCCTTCAATACCACCAACTCTATGGGAAATTGTCCAAGTGTAAGTTCATGACACGAGAAGTGCATTTCCTTGGACACATGGCGTCTCATCAAGGGGTATTAGTTGACCCATCAAAGGTTGAAGCGGTTGTTTCTTGGGAAGCACCAATGAATGTGACAGAGGTTCACAGTTTTCTAGGTCTAACAGGTTATTATCGGAGGTTTCTACCCAACTTTTCTCGATTTGCATCTCCCTTGACATCTTTGACTAGAAGGACCAGACCATCATGTGGAGTGAGCAGTGCCAAGAAGTCTTCAGTTATCTAAAGGGGTAGTTGGTTAGTTCCCTAGTGCTGAGGTTACCAGAAGAAGGGCTATTGTTTGAGGTATTTTTTGATGCTGCTGGACATGTCCTAGGGTGTGTTCTGATGTAGTAGTGAGGAATGATATCTTATGGTTCTAGGTAGTTACGTCTTCATGAGTGTAACTACACCACCCATGTCCTAGAGCTTGCAGTGGTAGTGTTCAAGTTGAAGTTGTGGCGGCAATACCTCATCGGGGAGCACTTTGTGGTATATGCGGATCACAAGAGTTTGAAGCATATCTTTACACAACGGGACCTAAACGTGCAATAGCAAAGGTGTGTGGAGTTTATTTAATACTAAAAATTCAATATCTCTTACACTAAAGGTAAGGGGAATGTTTTGGCCGATGCCTTGAGCAGGAAGTCACGGAGGGAAGCAGTTCAGGAATATGGGGATGCTTAGAAGGCAATGGAGGAGTTGGATGGCCTACACCTAGATGAAAGGTTGGATGGTGGTAGAGGTTTTCTATTTCAAATGATAGTGCAGTACTCTCTATTGCGGTAGGTGGAGGAGTCTCAGTGGGGATACATAGAGAGTGAAGTGATGTGCGATCGAATTTTACAAGGCAATGCTATGGATTGGTGGTTGGAGGATGGTCAAAATTAGATGCTTTTCTAGGGGAAGTTGGTTGTCCCATAGATGATGCATGAGGGAGTTCTACATGAGCTCAATAACTCACTCATAGCAGTACACCCTAATGTTTAGAAGATGTACTGAGGCCTGAGGGAACAGTTTTGGTGGCCTGGGGTGAAACGGGCAGTGGCAGAGTTCGTGGCAAGGTGCCTTGTGTGTAAGCAAGAGAAGGTTGAACACTGCGTCCTAAGAGGTTTTTTTGTAGCCTTTAGATTTCCCCTAGTGGAAGTGGGATAAAATCTCTATGGATTTCATCACAGGACTACCCAGGGTTTAATGAGGTTGTGATGCTATCTGGGTAGTGCTAGACAGATTGATGAAATCAGCTCACTTCCTGGAGATCAAGGAGTCGAGGGTCATGGATTCCTTAGCACAAAGATATGTGGACGAGGTAGTTTGGTTGCATGGTGTTCTGAGGTCCATAGTCTCAGATAGGGATGTATGGTTTACCTCGTGAGTCTGGAGGGGATTGCAGCATGCTTTTGGCGCCCAACTACGCCTTAACACCGCTTTCCACCCCCAGACAGATGGGCAGACAGAGAGAACAATCCAAACCTTGGAGGATATGTTACGGGTATGTGTTTGGACTTCAAGGGATCATGGCAATGATATGTTCCCTTAGTAGAATTTGAATACAATAATATCTATCAATATACTATTGGCATGACACCATTTGAAGCCTTGTATGGGAGGTTGTGTCGCTCGCCCATGTGTTGGACCGAGGTTGGAGAGGCAGGTGTTCATGGCCCAGAGGTAGTGGAGAGCACAATGCAGAAGGTCCAGCTTGTGCGTGAGAGGATGAAGGCAGACCAGGACCGACATAAGTCGTATTTCGATCATATGAGGAGACCCTTGGAGATCAATGTTTGAGACCTTGTGTTCTTGAAGGCTTACCCTAGACGTGGACAATGAAGGTTCGGTATGGGGAGAAAGCTCTCTCTTAGGTTCATCGGGCCTTTCGAGGTGTTGGGGCGATTTGGAGAGGTGTCATATCCGCTGGAATTTCCACCTTAGTTAGAAATGATCCACGACGTCTTCCATGTCTTCCATCTTTGTCGATATCTGCACAATGACTCCCATGTCATTGACTGGGGAGAGTTGGATATAGGGGACGATGCTATATTTATGGAGCGACCAGTGAGGATCAGAGATCAAAAGGATAAAGTTCTTCGTGGATGAACAATCCCTTTGGTTCATGTGTTGTGGAGGCATGGTGGCCTAGAAGAGAGTACCTGGGAACAGGAGGCACTGATGTGCACCCAGTACCCAGAGCTGTTTTTGAGTTTTGTTATTTTTTGTTTTGTACTTTTTAGTGATGTAATGCATACCTTATTGGTTTATGGGATGGTTTGTTTCCTTACCTAGTGAATGTTTATGAAAATACCTGATATGTGGGGAAAGGAGGACCTAATACCTAATCAAGACACATTTAGGTGGATGCGATTAAACCTGTGTGAGTGATTCAGTGCCGCCCAAAGAGGATTGTATCATGACATGGAGGAAAGAACTCCCCGATCTATTTGGCAGGATATTGTGATCATGGGGTTTGGTATGACTATTTGGGTTATTTTTTCCCTGAGAGGTATCTTTCGAGGTGGTTGTCTAGACCCCACTCTTCTCTTCGGGTCCAGCTTTGATTCTTGAGGATGAGAATAGTTCGAGAGGTATCTAATGTAATGGTCCAGACCCTACTGGTCTACCCCTTTTCCAAATTTCTGGTGTTTGGCATTCCCTAGACCCATCAGGTCCAAATCCTAAGTGTGGCATCTCGGTGGCAGGATGTCATCGCGGTGTGAACCATCGATGACACCGATCTGTGTGTCACCAGTCGGTGTGTCACCGGTTTGTGTGTCACCGGTCAGTGTGACATCGATCAATGTGTCACCAGTTGGTGTGACACTGATCACTCTGTCACTGGTCTGTGTGTCACCGATTGGTGTGTCACTGATCGGTGTGTCACCGATCGCTGCCACGGGGGGCTTGTCATGTTTTTCTTCCCAAGTTTTCCCAACAACAGCACTTTTAAGTATTTTAAACCTTTGAAAGTGGTTCAAGGCCGTTTTTAAATGCCCATAAATGATATCTAAAGTCCCCTTAGAGTGGGGAGACCCTCATGGACCCATACTGTGTGTCGGTGTTTCCTGTTTCCTCTGTTTAAATAAAATCTTTCAACCCACAGCTGTTTTGACCACCTCCCCAATGAGAAATTAAATAAAAATTAATCTCATCATGTGTAACCACACAACTGCTTGGTGAAACCCTGATTCGCCTTTAAAGAAACTCAAAATTCTTATCCCATAACTCTAGGATCTCACCTCTTTATATCACACTGGAATTATTTTCTTCTTCTTCATGGCAGGGTTTGTTCTCCCTATTGGTGGATTTGGAGTCCCCTTCTTGAGGTGAGTGGTGTGTCTATAATGTATCCTTTCCTGCTCATTCTTGGAGTCCCTGGAGTTCCTCCCCTCTAAGTTTTGCATCACAGTTATAGGTGCATGGAGAGAAACATCGATCATTGATCATCTAGGTAGGGTTTCTCCTTAGTCTCTCTTTACTATATATCATGTGGGGTGGGTATGAAAATATTTCCTATGGGAATGGATGAAACCAGACCATAATGACGCTAATAAATGGAATTTTAAGGTATGAAGGGGTGTGTTGATGTTTCCAGTGTACTCTATTACCCCCTCTTTTTATGTTTTGGATTGTATGGGCTTATGTCCACTGAAAATCATGGTTGTTGGTGGTCTTTTCTTGCGCCGTAATGATCCTATGTTTTCTGGTTAATTATATGATTGAATGGTTGTAACATGGAAAATGGTAAATCACGTAATCTTGGTTGAATAAATGGATGCACAATGGATAATACTCCTTTTTTGATCACCCCAGTTTACAAAAAAAAGACGGAACTAAATGAATGGCATATTCAAATTTGAAAACTCCCTTGCTCTGTTCTGGTGATGTTTATGGTTGATGATTGTGAAGTGACGTGGATTGGGATGGGATCCCCTGTTGTGGTTTAGTTGTTTTCTAATGATCATATGCCCATATGTTGGGGCTTGTTTTGGTTCTATAACTTTGAGGTATCTTAGGGGTCCCTTTTGTTTTTGTGACATTATAAGAGAATCGGGTGTGAATACCTAAATTACTGCTTGGATGTTTTTCCTTCCTTGGATTGTGGCTAAGACTATTAATTTCCTAGTATTGAATAAATAATTTAAATAGAATCACTTGAATATGAAAATTATAATGGGTTCAATGGGGAATTGTTTTTCAGGAATGAGTTGCAACATGGTTGTGCTACTTCTTATGAATGAATAGTAATGAGATTGTTTGTGGTTGGGCTAGTTTTGAAACCACTAGGTTGGGATGAGTGCTTATTTACTTATATTTATAATTTAGTTCTTATGTTTTATATTAATGCCCCACCCAAGTTGAGTACTTTGTGCCAAAAACCCCCATTTCATGGGGGAGGGTGTTTTTCCCAACACTCCTATGAGTGGATAGTTATTAGCTCCTTTTCTGCTCCCTTTCACGAGAATCACAATACTCTTCAGGAATGTTATGATGTCCTGAGGTCCATTATATCCCTAGATTCTTCGGGTAGGGTACGCGGTGGTGGTAGGACTAGGTGTGTGTGGGCAGGCGGTTTCACAAGTATCTTTGGGATGAGCCCCAGGTGTCTTTGGGTGTGGCAGTAGTTGTTCAGACCCTGGTGTGTGTGGGAATGGTTATGATTGGTTGATGTGGCCCAGGTGTCTACGGGCAGGATGTGTGGTAGTGATAGCACAAGTGTTTATGGGGGGGGGGGGGGTATGAGGTTGTGATAGCCCAGGTGTGTGCGGGCGGGGTGTGGCAGTGGGACAACAGTGAGAACGGAGGGAGAGGTGTGATGCGTAGGATGTCTTCAATTACTAGTGGTAAAGTGGTGCGGGGTACCCAAATATCGATGTTCTAGTACTATTACATTACTGGACATGCCTTATTTGGGGAGTGTGCCTTGGTGAGTTTGTGGTGGATAGTTTCCTTGCTAGGTGATCTAGTTATCTCTTTTTCTCACATGCATTTGAATATCTCCCCACTTGTGCATGAGGGTTTTTGGTTTTCCCTACTGAGTATACCTATATATTCACCCTATGTATATAAAATTGCTTTCAGGTTTCCAGGATGGCTTCAGGGATCGGGCATGACCGTACTATTTCGGGCGTTGGGACAGTTGTTGTTGCTGCTTTTCCATTATTTAGTACATTGCTTTGGGGTTTTATTATACTTTTGTAGCATTTACTTTTGGTCATGCCTATGGGAATGGTTTTATTTTGGTGTTACATTTACCTTCGGTTTTGGTGTTGTTGGGATTTGCCATCTTATCTCATGATCCTACTAAATGAAAAGGGTAATGCCTTCCATCTTGTGTGTGATTCTATAACCTTGGTGTTATTTGCCACTATGGGAACTTTTGAAGGCGGGTTTCAGGTCTCATTATCTCTCCTTCAACATGAGAAATGAAGGTTCTAGAAATTCCATTGTCCCTTCCCTCATCTTAGTGAAGGCGGGTTGTGACATGAATAGTTTCAAAATTGACAGTATTGATTATTTATTGAAACAACGTTTTATTAAATTATATAACAATCATAATTTTTTTCAAAATATATAATAATTATTATATGGTATAAAACTTTCTAATTTATCTATTTATGGTCTATTTTATATCAAATAAGTAAATATTACACCCTTTTAAAATTGAATTATTTTTTACCCTGATTAAAAATTAAATAAATAATTAAGGGTTGATTAAAAAGATAAGGTTTAAATTGACAGAAATATTTCTCAAAAATTTATTTTTTGATGATATTGCAACCTTATATAATCTCAGTTTTGAATTTGGTTCATTTTGGATGTTTTTTATGGGGTTCGTTTTTATTATAAATTTATATTTGGGGGGTTTCCAAAAGTGCCCTAACCTCAATTATAAAAGGGAACATCATCCCTAACCACTTCACTCCACTTTTAGCATTAAAAATCATCCATCCCCTACCCTTTTCCCTTAAAAATTTCCCTAGTAACATTATATAGGTTCTTTTCTTCTTCACATATGAACTCTAGTGCTCTAAGAGGATATTTAGAGGAAGAACGTTGAAGATAAGGTAATCTCCTCTACTGATACTTTCAAACTTATTTTTTCTTCTACTTCCTATTAATGAGTGGTTTCATTATAAATTAATAACTAAAGTATCACTTATATAATGAATTTTTATTATGATTATTAAATAAACATATTTACTCTTCTATCCATCCTACAAAAAATAAAATCACCACGCCTGAGTACGTACAACTTTCGGTATCCACATCGTGGTATAATATGTTTTTTCACCACCATCTTACATGGATGGGTATATTGATGGAATTAATTACTAAATTTTATTAGTATAAAGTAATATTGATTATGAAATATTATAAACCATCCACTTCAGTACCATTCAACAATTATGGTAATTATATCATCGCTCATGCGTACGTATGGCTTACCATCTCCACGATGTGATGCGATTAATTTTACATGATATTCATTAAACCACAATAATATAAATGTTTAGAATGAATAAATATGGTATATATTAAGTTAATATCATTTTTTAAGGATATAACTATGACCTAATGAAGATAAAAAATTTTGTTCGATAGAACATGCATAAGAACATGAAGGAGTTTATTTCCAAATAAGGAGTAAAAATGAAATGTTGTTAACAAAAATGTGATAATATGGTCATATATGATAACATGAAAATAAATATGATTCTCAAATAAGTAAATGAAATTATTTAAATAATTATACAGGAGGTTTGGATATATACAAAGAAAATCATACCTAAGGTAAGGGACAATTTCACAATCTCATTATTATTCTGGGATGTTTATACGTAAGTATTTATTGGGTTATATTTATCATCCAAATCCATGTTTCCTAAATATGTAATATTATTTTTATTCTTCTAGAAATTTTTAAATACAATTTCACCCATTGGTAAATTTTTATTAAATGGTATGTTATAAATATTTTTTTGTTATTCGATATGAGGTACTTTTTGAATTTTCTGGAAAAAGTATGAGGATAATATTTTTTACCTTAAATGGTATAATTTTTTTACTTTTTTATAAAACATTATTTCTATAAATATTCCTCTATGTGTTTTCCTGTATAATTTTAAATAAATTATTTTATTTTAAAATTTTGTGGAATTTTGAGAAAAGAAGTTTTTTTTGAAGAAGAAAGGATAATTTCCTCAAGAATTAATTTCAAGTTTTTTATCAAAATTATTTTCCATCTAAGATGACATTATTTAAATAGGGTTATGTTTCTATCCATATTATTAATTTTATTTGATTCTATTTATGATGGAATTATTTTTATTAAATTAAATTATTTTATATAGATTATGATGGATTTATCTTTAAGAAACCCATATTTTTTCATTGGGTTATGCTATGATGAATGATTTATATTTTTGTGGAACAGATAAGAATGATTTTGTTATGAGATAGTTGGGACCTATATATCATTCTAATGAATTGGGTAAAGATTTATATCTCATGAGATAGACATGAATGGAATGGGGAATGATCTTGGTTCCATAATACAAGGCTGGAGTCCGTAACTGAATTTTTTCGCCATGATATTCTGGAAATGAACCATGAATAATATTAAATTATTTTATATCTTATGTGCATGTCACAAAAATTTATGTCTTATGTTATGACTTTTGGGACTATATCCATCGATTCTTATAAACTTTTATCTCATGACATGATATCACGATCTTTTATATGCAAGATTAGACTTGAAAATGTTATGTTCTTATGTCATATGATTATGATATGATTTATATTTCCTATGTTTACCCTTAATAATAAAATGATTTTACAATTTCATATGTTTATTTTCCCCTAGTCATGAATAAGGTTATTATTTAATATATGTCAAAAAGGAGTCTAGTTATGATGAAATAAGCTGGAGAAAATGTAGTTGTTTTATGAAAAAGTTGTTTATGTTCCCTAACTTCTAATGAAACTCTAACTGTAAGTACCTGTCATGGATTTATTATAATTTATAATGAATATTATTCAATTTTGAAGTAATTTAAATTTATGTAATGTATGGGTCATTATAATCCATTCTAGAAACAACACCAGCACGTCCATACAAGCTAGACTGCTCCATCCTTGATAGTGGGTGACCCATACAGTGATCCATCTCCATCCCCAACCCATTCATACCCTAGTAACCATGAGAAAAATTCATATCCAGTGATAAACATCAAGTCACTACTATACCACTTCTTTCACCTCCAATATATCCACCACACACAACCAAAGAGCATTCCAAAAACAAACCATCTCCAGTACCAGTAAGAAAACAATTGTGACAGCTCCGGTACAAGCACGAAACCTCAGGTCACTGCTATTCCACACCATTCAGCTACAATATATACATAAAAAACCAAAGATAATACCCAGAAATCAGTTTAAAATTTATGAATGAATAGATTCTAAAATATAAATAAATGGAAGTATAAAAAAAATAAATTTCATAGAGATAATTTTTCATCATCCCTATTAACATCACAAGACTCAGTATTCTGAATGACTTAAATATATAAATAATTTATCTATTTGAAACAATTCCTAAAAAGGAACTAGAAATTTCAACTTCCTTGAAGCATTTTGAAAAATAAAATAAAATTTTGTGGTGTTTCTTTTATTTATATTTAAGCAATGGTAATTAATATGTTTATTAAAACTGCTGTTGTGCATGGAAAAAATAAATGTATAAACAATATTTTTGGAAATAGTTTTACCAAAATGGTTTTTATAGTAAAATAATGGTATTTTATGATAATATGTAATCATTATTAGTTACAATAAACAGTTAAGATAAGTAGTTTAGAAGTAGTTGTAGGAATTACTTTTTTAAAAAAATAGAAAGATAAATAATATAAGAATGTTAATTTTCTATAAGAATTTAATATTGTAAAAAGATTATAGTTACCTCTAATTATTTATCAGTATCAATTAGAGTTTTATGATTATTAAATATTAGTGGAGTCGAATAAGAAATCACAATTGAAATATATTCAAGTTTGATAAGCTAGGAAGAAAACACAGGTGTTTACCTGAATCATAAGTGCATTATTAAAAGAATATGTGAACATTGATTATGTAAAGTGTATAAAATTAAGCATTTTTTTCCATTGAACTGAATATGAAGAATGTGAGCAGCCAAATAGATGGTATTCTCAATATATGAAATATACATTTTTTACATATTAAATCACCTGGCTTTGAACATTTCCACAAATATAGTGTAAGGATTAAACATTAATTTTGTAGAATTCAGGCTTATAGTAACAATTACAGCATCTGTAAGGCAATATATGAAAAAATATAATTGAATAATTACTAAGGAATATAATATTATTGAAAATAAATGATACATTGATATGGTCAAAAACATACATTCAAGTCATTTTTCATGATCCAGTTACATCAATAAAATAGTGTTTCCCTGTGAATTATCATTCAAGAACTCATTTTTTCAACAAAAGTGTCACAAAACAGGCTGGGATGCCATCTGACCTGACACCTGACCAGGTCTTTGACATGGACCAAAGGGAATTTCTGATCCCCATGGGAGACAACTAGTGTTAGGCATCAAAGTGATCATGATGAGAACATTTTTTCAAAACAATCATGGATCAAATAAATAAATTGAATAGGTAGAAGAACCTATAATAACTGAATCTAAAATAAATATATAAGTAATACTTATACAATAACTGCTTAATGAAAAGAAAATTAATAATAACTAACTCTAGACCACACTATCACAATATCCAAGTTACCTCATGGTCACCTCCAACCACCAAACCAACCTACTCCAACAATGAGAACTCAAACCAGAAACCTGGACCATAAAAATAGCTGGAGTCTACTGACACTGAATGGTACAAGTAGGGTGTGTGGTTAAAAAATCAGTAGGAAACCACTATAGAATCCATATAGTTCCTTTCCCAAAAAATTACATTATCACTAGTTTTAAATAATTATATAAAAATTGGTTTTAATCATTTATTAAACCAACACAGGTTTTCCTTTTTCAAAACAATTCACACCACACCTTTATTTTCAAAAGGGTTACCATTTAAAAACCAAATCCCAACCCAAAATTAGAATAAATCATTACCAAGAAATTATGAAAATTAAAATACAAAATAAAAAAACCAAGTACAAAATAATATAAATGATGAAATAAAAATAGTAACCATGGGCATTTTCTAAGCATCCCTAGTGTGATCCCATGATGTACTCAGGTTGAAATCACCTGCCGATATATGGTGAAAATATAATGTCAATAACCAATTGGTTATTCAAACCTCCAATATAGTAAAAAAAACACACTTGGAATCTAAATCATTTAAGGGGTGCCAACCTCTCTAATCAGGGTTGATAAGAAACCATCACTTGAATCTCTAAAAGATACCCTAGAAACCCATGGTAAATATACATGGTTAAAGGAGGAGGCCCTCACATGTGTGACTCACCTTATATTATCCACCACACTTTCCAACCCCAAACACAAACACCACCCATGTGATAAACCATATAGGTAAGTACTCCATAGTGGTCGCCATCTCCCAACAAACTGTTCTCAAGTACCAACCAGGGAATCACATTATATGATCTTTTAAATAATTTTTTAAAACATGCAATGATTACAACTGGGAATTTGTGATATGAAAACCAAAATTCATTTTCAAAACAATTTAAGGAAAAAATCAAGCCTTAAACGTTATCAATTCAAATATATTTCAACGATATTCCAAAAAAAATTCAAATTATAATTAAACAGTACTTTCATATTCACAATTCCAAATGGTATTTCATAACACTTAGAATCAAACCATTACTCAAAATTCCATATGACCAAAAACATCATATATATTTTAAAAAACACTTTTCTATCATTTGGGAACCAAACTACTTTTATTAATGCATCAAAAATTTTAATAATGAAAGCATGATGGGTAATTTTTTTGAAATATGGGTTTTTAAATAAAACAAGATCATTCAAGACTGTTTTCATTTGTGTGCCCATCCATGTGTGCACTCTAGGCATACCTGGATGTTCCCAAATCCAATATTATGACATAAATTTATATAAAGCCTCTAAAAATCATTTTTAAAGAAACACCACAAGGTTTCCAACCAACACAATAGACCACATGTAAGATTTTTTCCCGTAAAAATCACTAATTCCAATACACAATGAAAAATACTCTATCCAAAAATGTTATCATAATATAAACAAGGATTAAACCAATAAAAATGAAATTTTTTATTTTAACATAATAATTAACATTTTAATAAATTCCCTGTGTTCATAACTACATAAAATAATTATGTAAACCCCTTTAAGGAAACATTCACCAATTTTTTCCTATAGAAAAAATAGAATACCAAGCCAAAAAATCATATCACCCGAATTTGAAACAAATATATATAGTTAATTTAAAAAAACCCAATCATAAAATGGAATGAATTATAAACTAAATAGATAGAAACAAATACCTTAACAATGTGCGATCGAAACCAAACTCTTGGGGAAGGAAGAAAAAAGCTTGATAGATGATCCTTACACCCTAACATCAATTATATTTTACCAAACATCAACCCTTAAACTAAGGGTTCATCCAAGAGAGAAACCCCAAAAAGGAAAGCCAAGAACTTGTTAGATAAAGGATAGGAGAATAGGAAATTGACATAAAACCAAAGGAAACACACCTTAGGACCTTCAAGGGGCTCCAAACATCATAGGGAGGAAAAAGAGGAGGGACTTGGAGGAACCCATGGCACAGCTAGGCACAACATAGGATTAGAATCCCAATTTATGGTTAAAAACATGTATGGGAAAACTTTTAATTTTAAAATTTTAATAATCTAGGAAGCTCGCATGGTTTAACTAAATTGTTTGTAAAACCATGCACAAGCCACACAGTCACCATTTTACAAGTGGAAAAAACCACATGCATGGTTTATGAATGGTTCCTCAAACCATATGTAACCCATGTTCCTTCCCCTATACCATAAATCATACCACATGGTTACTGGGATGAGTCTCATGTTTTCCCAAACAATGCACCCTAAACTGTGAACATGACAAAATACCATCCAAAAACTCAAAACATAAAAATTTAAATAGGGAAGTCAACAGGAACCTCAACCAAAAGACACTGAATCATGAAAAGAATAAAATTAAAGAATTTTTAAGGTCGGGTTGTGACAATTATCCCCACTACAAACACTTTATTCCCCCATTAACTCACCCTACCGAAGGATAAACAAAACTTGGTTCCAAGTTTGAACATAACTGAAATAATCCACAGACATTAGGGTAACATTTCACTCCTCAAGTCACACCCAATTGATCAAGAAGAACCCACAATAATAAAAATGACGGAGAACATGAGGGTGTCCTCCCCACTATAATAACCTAACTATCATGATCATCATTTAAACTCCTAACACAATTGAACCAAAATGAGAAATACCAACTCAAACCAAAACCCCATAACTTATCCACACAATCTAAATAACAATGCTTCTAGTACATAAAATTTCCCACACCAGCCAAAACCCTCAACACAAGGGAATAAACCAATGAATGGATCTTGAACTAAACAATAAACCTAAACACAATATGCAAACATCGATTCAATTAGATTCAAGAATCTTCTAAATGATCATAAACTAAAATAATTTCCAACCCACTTGAGGGATAAGAATAATCAAAGGAGAACCAATGTTGTATTGATCCACATTTATATATACACAACTTCTCAAATTATGATAAAAAAATTCCATCAAACTTTTAAAATGAAATGATAAACTTACAAGAACAAAAAATATAAAAATAGAAACATAAAACTTCTCCTCCTCAACACGGGATATAAGAGCTAGTCAAGGGTTTCCCAACATCCTTTAAAATTTCTTTAATGCATGAAAAGAAATTCTCCAAGGCCTATGGATGGAGTCCTTATCTCTGAGGCATATACTACCCCAAATTGAAGATCTGACATCAACTGATGAAAACTCCTTCTTCATGAAATGCTTCTTACAAAACATCTCTAGATGAACAAATGAACACAAAATTTGCAAGACTTTAGAGGATTTGAAAAAGATGTCATTGAATGCCTGAAGTGGGCACACTGGAGGCACAAGATAGAATGTTATGATGTACTAGAGAACAGAACCAATGAAGTACACTCCTCAAGGATAGGTTTCATGAAAATTCACTCATCTCCAGAAAAGGAACATCAGGAGAAACAAGAGACACTATATTTATAATTTCCCATGCTTCGGAAATCAACTTAGCTAATAACACTTTGTCCAACAACTTCTCAAAACAAGGATCCTAATAAGAGAGGTCCCACTCCTTGACCTCTATATAAATACACCCATTGAAAAGGGAAGTCTTCAATAGATTCAATGACACTACCTCTAGAGAAAAGGAAACCAACTCCTTGATGTGGTCAACATAGGTGTTGGCACTGAAAGTCATTCTCATGAAGGCGCGAACAAAGTCACAGCTTTTTCAAAGCTAAATACATACTTGTTCATTTTGGATAAAGTAATAAAAGGGGGTCAGTTTCATAAATATTATCCACAATGACCCTTTGTGGACTTGATCATGAATGTATTTCCTTTGTGGCATCCTACTGGATTTTTAGAACAGATCATGAAAGGATCTCATATGTGGTGTCTTGCTGGCTTTGTATAATCGATCGAAAATAGATATCCTCTATGGAGTCCCACTAGCGTCAAGGACCCAATTGTGAAAGGATCTACTCTATGGTGTCCCACTGACTTCCCATACCCGATCACGAACATATATCATTTGAAGCTTCCCACTGCCTTCACAAACCCGATCATAAATATTCCCTTTGTGGAATTGTGTTTTCTTTGTGAATACCCTCTCTGCGAAGCCTTATACTTTACAAACCCTTATCCCATGTGGCCTCCAAGCCCGTACGAAGTAATTTAAAGGTCCTTTTATTATTTCATAATTTCATGGTGCCTTACCTTATTCTTATTCGCATAGGCACGCTAATAGATATTGTGTCTTAACATAGCCATGTTAACACGATCCCATCGAGTGACCCCTATTCCACCTCATTAACACCTAGAATTTCGTGTGCCTTCTTTTCCCCTAGGGCGGGTTGGTACAAGTTTTTTAAGTCATAAGGGTGAGGTACTAGTCCTTATTGTCTAAGCTACCAAACGTTAAATTTCCAACAACCTACATCCCCAACACATGACATTAAACTGTGATGCGCCACATGTGCGGCATACCTGAATGGGCCATAAAGGGAATGGGACTGAGAGACTTTCAATCCACACCTTTTCAATCTACCTCCTCTTTCCCTCTACACTTTGTCTCCATGTACACTTCAGACAGTCTCTACATAATCCCCTGAAACACTATGATATATTGATCCCTGTATGATGGCCATATCCTCCTCATATAGCTGGATAGCCTCCTTAGGATTGAATCCATTAGTAAGTCCCAATATCCATTTCCCTGGTCCGCCAACCAAGCATAATCCTTACTCTATCCCTCATGGACGCATCTCTCATGACGTGATTTTTAGGTCTCTTACTACAACTTGTTTCTCACACCGGGCATAACTCTTGTGGGATTAGAGTAAGCATCGACCATGAAATCTCCTTTGGGATGCCTTGGTGTGTAATCTGCATACCTCTTCATTGAACTATATGAACTTTGATTCCCTTCCACAAAGATATGTAGGAAGCCTCTTCGAGGTTCAAGCCCATCATCAATCTATCCTTACCATTTCATTCTTGTTCGCCTTATTCTCGCATGAAATTAAATTGTATTCTAGAATTACGTGGTATTTGATCGATGTATTCTACACTGGGTATGTAGGAATCCTACTCAAGGATCAGCCCGACCAATGGTAAACATTGGTGCTCCCTCATAGGGACTTACTCTCCTAATGCGACATATTTCCTTTTTGGGACACATCTTTTAGATCCTCCTCTATAAGGAGTTCTAATACATCCGGGAATCTAACCATGTGTAAGCCCTAACATGTCTCTCAGTTATTTTCCTTTGTGTACACCCTGTTTCTATGCCCCATCCTGAACTACATGGAATTTGATTCCCTACCATGAGGATATTTAAGAAGTCTTTCTGAGGTTCTATACAATAATTCATGCCTCATCCTGGTCTCTCCCTTGATCCCTTGTGTTTCAAGAATATCTTTCCTCAACCCAAGGCTTCATTTCCTTTGGCTCTCATCTATATGTCCATTCTCTTGATCCACCTCCTTAGGTGACTCATCGCACCACTCCCGACCTATTTTTACTTTGATCCCTACCTCGAATTTAGGGTATGTAGTAAACCACCCTCAGGTTCAATCCCAACACCATCATCTTTACATTGGTTTCACCCCATTCATATCATCCACTTAATTAAATCATCCATCATCCATCCTGATTCTTATTTGGGAAACTACATCTTGGTAGGATCACACCATTCATATGGGACTCTAAGCATATATAAGCCCTGACCATCTACTCTATCACCCCACCCTTATCATAGCATGGTCGCATCATCCAAATGGTCCATCTTAGTGCATAAGCCCCATTCATACATATGATTACTTATTTTAGCATAACTTGGGCCATCTTAGTTCATAAGCCCCATTCATCCAAATAATTATTTCATATAGCAACTCCCAAAAATCTAACCAAGGATAATCCATAAATCACCCTTTCAAACAACGTGGGGTTTGATCCATGTCTCCTATATAGGGTATGTAAGAATCCTCCCTGAGGTCAATCCAATCCAATGGTAAACCTTGTTGTCCACCTCTTTGGGGTCCATCTTCCCTAATCCACTTGTTATGGTGTCCAAATCTGCCTTCATGGTGACAAACCTTCCCTTTTTAGGGACACTCCCTCCTAGGTCCGTCCTCATTAGGCATTCTGATCCATCCTTCTAATAAATCCTCCAGGTGATCCCGCATAGGGATATACTAATTTAGTCCACTTTTATTAGTGTTCTAATCAGTATGGTCCATCTCTGTAATATATTAAACTCACGACATACCCCGTGTTAAATATGGGATGCTGAGGAAAACCTCGAAGACATGCCTCTAGCATAAGATACCTGACAATAGATGTGGGAAGCCTCGAGATTCTATACCCTTGATAAGACCTCAAATGAGAAATAATACAAGTGTTACAATGTTCCAGTGTCAATACAAGCCCTAGATGCTTCAGCATAACTACCCCCCTGACCGAAAGTTGTTGCACCAACTTGGCCTTTTGGAATTTATGGCAGAAGTAGCATAATTAACCGGTGTCGACGAAGAGATGGCAACAGGAATGAGTTTCATGAGGAATAACATAATCTATATGGGAGACCCAAATTAGGAAACAATTTTTGGGGATATATCAAATGAAATAGGTAATAGCATCTCATCATCTCACTTCCATTAAGGAGAAAAAACTGATGAAGAGGCGATAGATGTCACCTGCCTTTGGAACGTGGGAATATAGGGTACACTGTTACCATCGAAGAACGTCAATAAACCTGTGTGGTGCGACCTGATGGAAAATTGTCAGAAAACATAGGCCTTAATCATCCAATTTCCTTGCTAAAAACTCTTGAGCTATTCCATTTTTCTTCTCTTCACCTTCTCAGGTATAAACATTTAAAGAAAGATGGACATAAACACATCCCACTTCATCCCAACTTGCATTGATGTTGGGGAAAAAATCCCCCACTCATGAAATATTAGACCCTAAAACAAACCTAGAACAACCCAATCTCTAACATCTTCAGGAGTTACCAATGATCTGAGGACACATTCAACTTCATCAATCCGTTTAACTACCTCTAATGAACATCGATGACCAAAAAATATAGGCAACAACTGAGAAGAACCAAAAATTAGGCAAGAGCCACTAGAAACATTGGGAACCTTTCTCTGTGGCATATTCTAAACATCATAATAAACACAAACCCAACCCCAACATCAAAATGTACAACTATAAAGAATAAATTCATGATCCAAAACTAAATTATCACAAGACAAAATTATAAGTTGAAACAAAAAACCTCTTTTCAAAAACCCCATTTCCATTTAAATTTCAAACTGCTTTCTTACAAGGAAACAATTCACAAAAAAACCCACATTATTAAACAAAAACCATTTTCCAAAACCGTTTTCCACCATCTAAATCACATTTAAAAAACATGCTGAAGCCTCTGATTTAAATTACTCACCCATGGTATCCTAAGAACTCTCACATATGGTTCTATCCACTTCTACTGACATCATCCACACACAACTTCTCACATGAATGTTATATACACACTCTCACATATGTGAACTTTTATAAGGAGTACCAAGGTTCACAAAAACCATTTCATTATCAAAACAACGGGTTTAAAAAATTTTCTATTCAAAAAAACTTCTTTTAAAACTCATTCTTTCCAATTTCTTAACATATTAAAATAAATCAATCTCATTTTAAAAAAATACTTTCTTTTTAAAATCTTACTCACGTTAACTGAGACAAAAAACAATACATAACTCATACCGATCTATAGGAATGAGGAACTAGCAGTCATTCCTAACCTTAAAACATGCCAGTGGGACATTCCCCATTTAATAAAAAACAACTAATTGGACATTGAACTGTGCACTTGGACTCCACATGGGTTACCACTCCATGTGAGATCACAACCTGACACCGACTCGCCTCCATTGTAATTCCTAAATCCCAAAAAAAATTATTTAAATCCCAAAATACCCTTGGAAACTCAAGGATTATACTAAGAAAGAGTTTATGAAGCTCTTACTATACCTACCACCCTCGTCCCAACAGTCCTAGTCTCTCACTACCAGACAAATCAAATAACAAAGTGTCTTCTCAAATATCATTTTGTCACAAACTAGGTCGGGATTTCATCCAACCCAACACCCAACACTATTTAAGGAATGACCTGAAAGAAATTCTTGATCTCTATGGGCTAAAAACTAGTGTCGAACATCAAAGTAATCATGATGGGTTTGATTTGTTCCCAAATAATCTAGGATCAAATAAATAAAATGAATAAGAGGAAGATAAAATAATTAATGAATCTAAAATTAATATAAAACTCATCTAGATACAATAACCTCTAATTAAAAAGAAATTGAATACAAAATAAAGTAAAACCACACTATCATGATTTCTATGTGACCTCATGGTCACCTCCACACAACAAACCAAACTTCTCTAACAACGAGCACTCGAACCAGAACCCTGGACCTATAAATCTGCTCGGGTCTACCGACAACGAATGGAAAAAGAAGGGTGTGATATTAATAGCTCAATATGAAACCACCACATAATCCATACATTTCATTTATATAAAATAGTTTATTAACACTTTTTAAAATACATATATGAAAATATTTTTTACTAATTTATTTAACCAACCCAACTTTTCAATTTTCAAAACAATTCAAATTGTATCTTTATTTTCAAAAGGGTTACCATTTAAAAACCAAATCCCAACCCAAAATTCAAACAAAACATTTCCTAGCCATGACAGAAAAGAATAACCAAAATAAATAAGAAACCAGGAACAACAAAAAATAAACAAAAAAATATAGATAGTACCCATGGAAATTTCTTAAACATCCCCATAGAGATCCCTAGACATACTCAGGTCAGACTCACCTGTCGATATACAGTGCCACTCCAAATTCAATAACCAATTGTCCATTATAACTTCTAATATAGTGGTAAAACCCACATGTTCAATAAAACATAAAATAATTACCAACTATTCTATTCACAGTTGATAAGAAACCATCACTCAACCCTCTAATATCCACCTAGGAAACCCGTGGTAAAGATACATGATGAAAGGAGGAGGTCCTCACACGTGTGACTCACATTACCCACCTCCACTATAATTTCCTACCCCAAACACCAACACCACCCACACGATAAACTATATAGGGAAATCCTCCATAGGGGTGATCATATCACAAAAAACCTTTCTCAAGTTCCAACTAGGCCGTCACATCATGTAATCTTTCAACTCATTTATCAAAACATGCAAAGATTCCAACCATGAATTTGTGGAATCAAAACAAAAATTCATTATAAAAAAAGTTAAGTTTCTTATAGGTCCTTAAACCTTATAAATTCCAATACATTCCAAGGATGTTCCAAACCATTTACAAAATAGCATTAAACACCACTTTCATATTCATAATGCCAAATAGGATTCCATTCCACTTAGTAACCAGCCATTTCTCAAAATTCCATAGTGTTCATAACTTCAAATACATTTTCAAACCCACTTTCATGTCTTTTGGGAACCAAATGACCATTAGTAATGCATCAAGATTTTGAATTAGGATAGAAGTAGGGGTATGTGTTTTTAATTCTAGGTTTTTTAATCAAGAATGTTCATTTATGACCAATTTCATTTTTGTTCCCAAATATATGTGCACTCCGGGCACACTTGGATGTTCCCTCATCCAATGGCACACCACAAATATCCATTACGTCTCCCAAAACCATTTATATTAAAACACCATAATCATTTCAACCAACACACTAAACCACACGTAAGAGTCATGCCATAAAAATCACCAATTCCCACACACAATTCCAAATACCCAGTCTAACAACTTTATTATAATATAAATAGGGATTAACATCACTAAAAATGAACAATTTCATTTTAAAGGAAAAATTGACATTTTAACAAACACCTTGTGTGTATAACTACATGATATAATTAATAAAACCCATTTAAACCAACTTTCAACAATTTATTAAAACAAAAAAACATCATAACAAGACAAGAAATCATACCACCAACATTAAAAACACAATTATAATTAATTTAAAAATACAAAATCATCAAATGTAATGAATCAGAAAGGAAACTAACAGAAACACCTAACTCAATGATGTGTGATCAAAAACAAACTCTATAAGTGTAACACCCCGAGCTTCCACGATACGCTTCTCATTCAATAATACAATAGCTTGCATTGTACGCAACTTCGAGTTCTAAAACATCGCGACAAATCAAAGTAGCCGTTATGAATAGTAATAACCACTTTTTAAAATTATAGAAATTTTATATTTCAAAATGGACTTCATTTTTGTATTCCTAATATTGGAATTAGCCTATGTTGAATTTTTTGTAATTTTCTGAGAACTTCAAAATTTTTATGAATAGTGAAAAATACTTAAAACAACTTTTTTAATCAAAATAATTCATAGTGATAAATTATACTATTGAGTGGTTTTAGAGTATAATTAGAATATATTTTTACCATTTTATCCAATGGTGGTCATTAGAATTAATTTGACATTGAAATTGGACATAAACAATTGTCAATCTTTTGATATAAATTGTTTCTTAAAAACACGCTATTTTTTGTGACAGCGGGAATTAATTATAAAATTAATTAATGCAACTAATATGTTTGGAATTTTGTAAAATAGACATCATTTTTCAATTCGGAATATCAATTATAGCTTAGGGTGAAATTTTGGCCTTATTCTGAAAAACTTCAATTTTTGATGAATAGTGAAACCACTAAGTGGTTGTTAAATAACTGATTTTTCGTTTAAATGAAATATTACCACTTCTGTGATTTGATTTTCAAAAATCCGACATACATGGTTGTCATAAAGAAGTAAAATGTGGTTCAATGGGATAAAAATAATTTTTTGGTGAATAGTAACTTATTAAGTTCTTAATCGCGATTAGTGGTAATTATGGTAGTTTAAGGTATAAATAATACTTTAATAATATTAAATGACCTAGACACATGTCCCAACCTCATTGGTTGTGTCATGGCCGACCAAGACAAGCCATGGCCTAACTTGGGGACCCCATGGATCCACTTTTGTTGGGAAATAACATAAATTACTTTTTATTTAATGTTAAAGTGAAAATGACACTAACATAAAGTGTTTTACTAAAACAATTTTTAAGTAGGGTTACACAAGTCCAAATTTTGATTATAAATAGTCATTGGAAAGATAAAAAGATTTCCTATATCATAGTATTTTTTTTATAATTTTTAGACATTAAATAAATTTAATTATTTATGACATAATAATGATGAAGCGATGACATCATTATTTGACGATTTAAATAAAATGGAAAGGTAATATAAAATATATGAACTACACATGGCCAAAACCAATTGGATGAGTGGATTTCGATGCCTTATCACCTTATCCACGAATTCTATCAATGTGGGACCTTTTAAAACCGAAACACATTTTCAAATAATGTAATGTTCCTTTACTTTCCAAAAGTGCCCTTCCTCTCCTCTTATAAAAGGCCCCCACCTATACCTCATTTCACACACTCTTCAAGCCATTGGCTCGGCCAACCCCTGCCCATTTGCTCTCTCCACATCCCTCTCCTCATCCTAGAGGATTCCCTTTGGGCAGAATCCTTTCAAAGGAAGCCTTTAGGCTCAACTCAAAAGGAGTTACACTTTTTAAGGTAATTCATTCTCTCATGTTCTTTTGTTTTATTTTGCTTCTCCAACCCCCTAAACTCTTTTTATTTACTTCTTTTGTAACAACACCAGTATCTTAAATATACTAGGATGTTGTTATAAGATTTATTTGAGCTACACTTCCACACAACTACATCAAATGGTTAAAGAACATAAGGTTTCCGTGGATGGCGAAATTCTGCCTCCCGAAACGATGATTGTTCAACACTCATTTAACACCTTCAAAGGTGGCCATTATGATGTCACTATTTTTATATATGATATATAATATGTTTATGTTTTCCTTAAGCTTCTGTTTTTTTTCATTTTGGGCATACCTTTATGGTTTCCATTATGGGTAAAACACGATATCTTCATTTTAGGAAGCGCGGACTACCGCCCCCTGAAAGTGATTTGATTCGTTAATACCATATGTGGGATGTGTGAAGGATAAAGTTAATGATATTATATATGTTATTATACTGTAATTATAATATACTCTCATATCATTATGATTCCATTCCAGAAAATATGAAATAGAAATGGAAGTAGCGTTCATGCGTACGTACGGCTTACCGTCTCCATGAACGGTGCATTTCATTTCTTACCTCTAAATGTGATGTAATATTATAAATGAATGTATGTACTGGATATATATGACATATATGATATCTACATCATGAATACCATTCTGGATATAATGAACCTTTGACCAAATTAACAACATGTAAGTGTAAGAAGCCTATTTTTGACTTAAGAACCAAATACCGACAAAATGAACATTATTAACTTAAATAATTACATAATGTTCATATCATTGTAATAAGTGATATAATAAGGATAATGAAGTTGAAAATGGTTCTTAATAAGGTATATATTAACTCTAGTTTATTATTCAGGAGGTTAAAGAACGGTTGAGTCAAGTCAGACACGAGGTAAGGGAATTTCTTAACCCAACTTCAATTCTTTGGGTTAATCTCCTACTTTCAAATTATGTCATGATATTATTATGTCCTATTTTGTATTTTTACTTTATTTATGTGTACCTATAGTGAATACACATAATAGATCTATTTTATTTTAAAAATGATCTTTTTAAGGACTTTGTCTCAATCTCCTTTCATTGAGGCATATTTGGCTTTATACACAACTTTCTTTTATACGGTGTATAAACCCCTTTGACTTTCATGTTTATTCAAAAGGAATTTTTTTTTTATACGAAGCATTTTACTAAACGACAAAAAGGGAATGTTTTTCTTTCCGTACTTATGCGGCGACAACGACTACTCCGCCGTCGTGACCGTTATTTGAGTTTCGGCTTCCTCTATAAGCCATTTTTTTTTAATGAAAAATAAATACAAAGTTTTAACTTTCTTTTATTTTGGTATTGAAAATGGTTTTGAAAGAATTTTTATTATATCAATGTGCTGTATTGATATCTTGTGATTGAAATGTGGAAATGTTATGTTTCCTTTATGCATGTTTTATGTGATACAATTATGTTATGGTTTATGATATGTTTAAACCTATTCATATGAGGAATGCATTGGACTTAATAAGTGACGGGTGGAGCCCGCTATAGCTCCTCGATGCATCGGCAGGTCTCATGAGACAAACTAGTGTCTTGGCACAAGGCCTTGACAAAATCTTATTTGTAGTCTTGGCACGAGGCCTTGGCTATGTGGTTATGATAGTCTGGCATTATGCATTCCATCATTATGAAAGTGGTTATTGATATTACATGTGATTATTCGACCAGTAGAATATCCATGTGAAGAAGTAAATGGCATTATCTCATTTTACTTTTGCCATATTATGTTGAAGTTCATGTTTATGAGGCTTTTGTTTTAGTTATACATTGCCTTAAATGTTAATGTTTATTTATGAAAGCTTCCGCATTATTGTTATCCTTACTGAGCATTTGAGCTCACCCCTTTCAATGTTTAAAAATTTTCCAGGTTGTGAAGAAGTATTTTATGACTGACTTGCAAGAATAATCAGTGAAGATATGAGTGTGGAATATGAAGACCATGTTTTTTTGTAGTTTGTTTAATTTTGATGTAATGAAAGACTTATGAATGTATCTAGTGTTTCCAAGGCTACTAAACTAATCGGTCTTTCGAGACTTGATCTTTTGGGATCATGCCAATGTTACGAAGTAATGCACCGGCTCTGGGTAGCTGGGGTCGGGGCGTTACAGTTGGTATCAAAGGCAGTTTAGTACTAACCTTGGAAGCTAGATTTAGATAAACTCTGATTAGAGCACATAGCCCGAAGATAGACTTTGAGGATTAGTATAAAAGAACATCTTAGAATATTGGTATTGTAGAGATTTTGTGAGTTTTCCAAGCAATACATTCCTGTCTGGATACGAGCAGGTAGAGGCGGCTCTGGCACAGATGTACCTAGGGGTAAAACCCGAAAACACCGCTTTGAGCTAGACTCGAACGGGAACTGGTGCACGACAACGGGCCTTGCTGCACTCTTGGTTACGACACTCCCGGGGGATATGCTTTGGATAATTCCCATTTTCTTTACAAACCACTATGAAGGGTTACGAGTATATGCTTCCTCAAAGAATACATTTTTATAATTATGGATTATATCCATAATTAGTTCAATTTATGTTAAGTGTTTTACAAGTATGGAATTATGTATTTTGATTCATAAACTAATCTAGTTTATGCCATTGTTTAGAAATGGCGCCTAGTAGAAGGAATGGAAACTGTATCAATGCACGAACTCCGTGTAGGGATTTCCCTCCTGCTCAGGATAATTATGGTGGAGCTAGTGATACAACTGGTGCTGATCAGCTTCTCACCATACTGGGACAACTCACGCAGGTTATGAATAACAACCTTACTCGTATGGAGCACCCTGATCCGCAACGTGGAGGATCAATGCTAGACCGTTTCATGAGGCAACAACCGCCAACCTTCAATGGGAGTACAAATCCTATAGTAGCTGAGCAATGGATAAATTCCTTAGAGAAAATATTCCATGCCCTGGGGAGTAGTGAAAGGGAGAATGTTGTCATGGCAGTTTACCGCCTCACTGGAGATGCCGATCAGTGGTGGTCGCTGATTCAAAACACAAAGGAAGATGATGACGTATCGAATATGGAATGGAGGGAGTTCAAAGATCTTTTCTTAGAAAAATACTTTCCTCGTGACCATCGAGCAGATATGGAAAGGCAATTTCTGAGTCTGAGGCAGAAGGAGGATGAGAATGTCGCAAAGTATGAGGCTAACTTTACAAGGTTAGCGAGGCATGCTGCCGATTATATACGTAACCCAAGGAGTAAGATTGATCGTTTCTTTGATGGGTTAAAAGCATTTCTCCGTCGAGCTTTGGTATCACAATCCTTTTCATCATACGAAGATATTGTCTCGTGTGCTATCAAGACAGAAAAGGAATTCTCTAAGTCTTATGACAACAAAGTAAAGCAAGAGAAGAAGAGAACGGTGGAACAAGAGACAGATAAAGGGAAAAAGGGAAAGAAGGATTTTCCATTATGTGATAATTGTGGGAAGAATCACCCTGGTACTTGCCTAAAAGGAATGGGAGTTTGTTATAAATGTGGAGAAAAGGGTCACCAGGCACGTGATTGCAAGGGAAGGAAAGAGGCTGTCAAAGTTGAATGCTACAATTGTAGAGAAATGGGTCATTATGCAAATGAATGTCCTAAGCGTCAAGGAAACTTACCTCAGAAAAGGCCAAGGGATCAAGGACAATCTTATGCTATTACTACAGTTGAAGCAGAATAACTAATGTATTAGTGCTTTTGGACTCATGGATTATATTCTGGTTATTAGAATAATGTGATCTATATAAGGATTGTACTGCAGTACTTTTTGATTTCAGTAAGGGTTTAATATGATTAAGGTAATCATATTTTTAGTATGTGACAATAAGAGAAACTTTTCTTTGTGTGGGGAATCTGATGTTACAATTGATTTTGGAATTAAGAGACCTTTTAGAGAAAGTTTGGACAGAGGTATTTTGGATAACTATAAATGTTGGGATGGATTAAGTTGAACTTTGAATAGTATTGTTTAAGGTTAAAACTTTTCTGAAGATTATTTCTGGAATACTATAATACTATATTTTTAGAAAAAGGACAACCTGCAGGGTGGGGAATAACCCGTCGCGTCGGACACAGCTGCAGGAATCGAACCCACAACCATAGTGCGACAAGCCTTTATTTCCTACCACTAGCCTACAGGAAGTCCCTGGTTATTACAAAATCGTTTTACTAATCTAAATGGTATGTGTTAACATTTGGAACCTTATACAATTAGGATAAATAGAATATTTTTGAGTTCCGTTACCATTTGGAGTAAAAGATGGGTTTGTGGCAAAAATTTATTAACGAATGATAGTATACATAACAAGTATGTATATTCCCTTACGTTCTTAGTAAATCTCCTAAATAAATTCCTCAACATTATAAAAGGTAGCTTAAAACAAAAATGTTGTCGGTTAACTTTTCCAACTGGGGATTCAATGACCGTTTAACCAATCACAAGTTTGTGATTTTATTGTGGTTAAACTTTCTCCTAATCCTGTTTTCTGTAACTCTCCATCAGACCTTGATGGTTTGTTTCTCCTCCATATCCATATTTTCATATAATCCTAGAGTGGGCTATATCGGGTGACCTTTGTACTTATCCTGCTTTCTTTTAATGTTATGTATTTATTAACCTTATTTCCGATGTGGGTTTTCCTCAAAGGTATTTTCTCTTTTCAACCTTTTATTTTCCAAGAAAAATTTCAAATTGCGAGGACGCAATTTATTGAAGGAGGGGAGAATGTAACACCCCGAGCTTCCACGATACGCTTCTCATTCAATAATACAATAGCTTGCATTGTACGCAACTTCGAGTTCTAAAACATCGCGACAAATCAAAGTAGCCGTTATGAATAGTAATAACCACTTTTTAAAATTATAGAAATTTTATATTTCAAAATGGACTTCATTTTTGTATTCCTAATATTGGAATTAGCCTATGTTGAATTTTTTGTAATTTTCTGAGAACTTCAAAATTTTTATGAATAGTGAAAAATACTTAAAACAACTTTTTTAATCAAAATAATTCATAGTGATAAATTATACTATTGAGTGGTTTTAGAGTATAATTAGAATATATTTTTACCATTTTATCCAATGGTGGTCATTAGAATTAATTTGACATTGAAATTGGACATAAACAATTGTCAATCTTTTGATATAAATTGTTTCTTAAAAACACGCTATTTTTTGTGACAGCGGGAATTAATTATAAAATTAATTAATGCAACTAATATGTTTGGAATTTTGTAAAATAGACATCATTTTTCAATTCGGAATATCAATTATAGCTTAGGGTGAAATTTTGGCCTTATTCTGAAAAACTTCAATTTTTGATGAATAGTGAAACCACTAAGTGGTTGTTAAATAACTGATTTTTCGTTTAAATGAAATATTACCACTTCTGTGATTTGATTTTCAAAAATCCGACATACATGGTTGTCATAAAGAAGTAAAATGTGGTTCAATGGGATAAAAATAATTTTTTGGTGAATAGTAACTTATTAAGTTCTTAATCGCGATTAGTGGTAATTAGGGTAGTTTAAGGTATAAATAATACTTTAATAATATTAAATGACCTAGACACATGTCCCAACCTCATTGGTTGTGTCATGGCCGACCAAGACAAGCCATGGCCTAACTTGGGGACCCCATGGATCCACTTTTGTTGGGAAATAACATAAATTACTTTTTATTTAATGTTAAAGTGAAAATGACACTAACATAAAGTGTTTTACTAAAACAATTTTTAAGTAGGGTTACACAAGTCCAAATTTTGATTATAAATAGTCATTGGAAAGATAAAAAGATTTCCTATATCATAGTATTTTTTTTATAATTTTTAGACATTAAATAAATTTAATTATTTATGACATAATAATGATGAAGCGATGACATCATTATTTGACGATTTAAATAAAATGGAAAGGTAATATAAAATCTATGAACTACACATGGCCAAAACCAATTGGATGAGTGGATTTCGATGCCTTATCACCTTATCCACGAATTCTATCAATGTGGGACCTTTTAAAACCGAAACACAGTTTCAAATAATGTAATGTTCCTTTACTTTCCAAAAGTGCCCTTCCTCTCCTCTTATAAAAGGCCCCCACCTATACCTCATTTCACACACTCTTCAAGCCATTGGCTCGGCCAACCCCTGCCCATTTGCTCTCTACACATCCCTCTCCTCATCCTAGAGGATTACCTTTGGGCAGAATCCTTTCAAAGGAAGCCTTTAGGCTCAACTCAAAAGGAGTTACACTTTTTAAGGTAATTCATTCTCTCATGTTCTTTTGTTTTATTTTGCTTCTCCAACCCCCTAAACTCTTTTTATTTACTTCTTTTGTAACAACACCAGTATCTTAAATATACTAGGATGTTGTTATAAGATTTATTTGAGCTACACTTCCACACAACTACATCAAATGGTTAAAGAACATAAGGTTTCCGTGGATGGCGAAATTCTGCCTCCCGAAACGATGATTGTTCAACACTCATTTAACACCTTCAAAGGTGGCCATTATGATGTCACTATTTTTATATATGATATATAATATGTTTATGTTTTCCTTAAGCTTCTGTTTTTTTTCATTTTGGGCATACCTTTATGGTTTCCATTATGGGTAAAACACGATATCTTCATTTTAGGAAGCGCGGACTACCGCCCCCTGAAAGTGATTTGATTCGTTAATACCATATGTGGGATGTGTGAAGGATAAAGTTAATGATATTATATATGTTATTATACTGTAATTATAATATACTCTCATATCATTATGATTCCATTCCAGAAAATATGAAATAGAAATGGAAGTAGCGTTCATGCGTACGTACGGCTTACCGTCTCCATGAACGGTGCATTTCATTTCTTACCTCTAAATGTGATGTAATATTATAAATGAATGTATGTACTGGATATATATGACATATATGATATCTACATCATGAATACCATTCTGGATATAATGAACCTTTGACCAAATTAACAACATGTAAGTGTAAGAAGCCTATTTTTGACTTAAGAACCAAATACCGACAAAATGAACATTATTAACTTAAATAATTACATAATGTTCATATCATTGTAATAAGTGATATAATAAGGATAATGAAGTTGAAAATGGTACTTAATAAGGTATATATTAACTCTAGTTTATTATTCAGGAGGTTAAAGAACGGTTGAGTCAAGTCAGACACGAGGTAAGGGAATTTCTTAACCCAACTTCAATTCTTTGGGTTAATCTCCTACTTTCAAATTATGTCATGATATTATTATGTCCTATTTTGTATTTTTACTTTATTTATGTGTACCTATAGTGAATACACATAATAGATCTATTTTATTTTAAAAATGATCTTTTTAAGGACTTTGTCTCAATCTCCTTTCATTGAGGCATATTTGGCTTTATACACAACTTTCTTTTATACGGTGTATAAACCCCTTTGACTTTCATGTTTATTCAAAAGGAATTTTTTTTTTATACGAAGCATTTTACTAAACGACAAAAAGGGAATGTTTTTCTTTTCGTACTTATGCGGCGACAACGACTACTCCGCCGTCGTGACCGTTATTTGAGTTTCGGCTTCCTCTATAAGCCATTTTTTTTTTAATGAAAAATAAATACAAAGTTTTAACTTTCTTTTATTTTGGTATTGAAAATGGTTTTGAAAGAATTTTTATTATATCAATGTGCTGTATTGATATCTTGTGATTGAAATGTGGAAATGTTATGTTTCCTTTATGCATGTTTTATGTGATACAATTATGTTATGGTTTATGATATGTTTAAACCTATTCATATGAGGAATGCATTGGACTTAATAAGTGACGGGTGGAGCCCGCTATAGCTCCTCGATGCATCGGCAGGTCTCATGAGACAAACTAGTGTCTTGGCACAAGGCCTTGACAAAATCTTATTTGTAGTCTTGGCACGAGGCCTTGGCTATGTGGTTATGATAGTCTGGCATTATGCATTCCATCATTATGAAAGTGGTTATTGATATTACATGTGATTATTCGACCAGTAGAATATCCATGTGAAGAAGTAAATGGCATTATCTCATTTTACTTTTGCCATATTATGTTGAAGTTCATGTTTAAGAGGCTTTTGTTTTAGTTATACATTGCCTTAAATGTTAATGTTTATTTATGAAAGCTTCCGCATTATTGTTATCCTTACTGAGCATTTGAGCTCACCCCTTTCAATGTTTAAAAATTTTCCAGGTTGTGAAGAAGTATTTTATGACTGACTTGCAAGAATAATCAGTGAAGATATGAGTGTGGAATATGAAGACCATGTTTTTTTGTAGTTTGTTTAATTTTGATGTAATGAAAGACTTATGAATGTATCTAGTGTTTCCAAGGCTACTAAACTAATCGGTCTTTCGAGACTTGATCTTTTGGGATCATGCCAATGTTACGAAGTAATGCACCGGCTCTGGGTAGCTGGGGTCGGGGCGTTACAATAAGAAGGAAGAACACATATTGAGAGACGATCCACACAACCTAACATCCTAAAAATTGAAAAAAAAAACATCAACCCTTACCCTTGGGGTTCCTCCAAGAGAGAATCCCCACCTAAGACTATCACACCCATGTTTTTATATTTTACTTTGTTCCAGTTTGGGTCGGGTTATTTTTCATTTTCTAGAGTGTCTAGTGTGAAAGGTTTGATATTTTGGGGAATTAATTATATTCTATTATTTTCCAATAATTCCCCCTAGTTTCCCCCTAGTCCACCATTGAATTTGGTAGAAAAACAATAGATTTTGAGTGGAGGGAACTCGGTGCAATGTTTGGCTACACAGTTTACTAAACTGTGCATAGTGTTCAGCTTATTAAAAATATTTTATTTAATTCTAATTTTCCATCCTAGTATTAACCATAATGCACCAATTTCTTCCCCCATATGACCTTACATCCATGTAAGGCTCCAAATCTCCCTCAAGATCATTAGGAACCCATTTTGGGGGGAGGGTTTGTTGTGGAACTTCAAGATCTTTCAAGTAAGTGAATTACTCTATTGTTTCTTTCATTTATTAGGGTTTATTTCTTATTTATTTAAGATCTAAATGTATAGAAACTTAGGTTTCGTACCTAGTTTTTAATATTTTGTTTCTTGGTTTATTCTTGTGCATAAGGTTTTGTTTTCACTCCCTTGTGGTGCGGTTGTGAGGCAGTTGATGTTTCACAAAAATAATTGGGGTTTTTGACATTAAATGTAGGTGATTCCATGTGTAATAATTATTTGATGGGTTATATTTCTTTCTTGACCTTCTTTTTTACTTATTCTCTGTGGTGAAAAAATAATTTTTGATAGAATTGGAAATGCATTTGATTTTAAAGTTGCATTTTTGCTTTAAATTGAGTTTTTTTCTTCTGTAACTCATGGAGTAATATTTGAGGGAATCTTATAATATAAGATAGTGGTTTATTAAATGTTTATAGGTCTAAAAATGTTATTTTGGTATGGTATTGGGGAAAATTAGTCCTTGAAGGAGGGTTTTTGAAGGGATTTTGGGTGCTAATATTTGTTCTACTGCTTGACATTGTTTTATGAAACTTTTAATTTGTTTATTGAGTTACAAAAATGGTGAAAAATATGTTTGGGTACTATTTCGGTGGGTTTATGTTCTTAAAATGGGGGTTTGAAAGAGAAAATGATGACTTGTGATGTGAGGAATTTTGAGAATATTTTATAAATTGTTGAGAAAATTTATTAACTTGTGAGAATGGTGTGAGACACGTTTGAGGGCTATTTTGGTGTGTTAATGATGTTAAACTAAGTTTTAATGTGAAAAAGGTTATTATGTGACATGTGTGTGGGTAGTCTGGTGTGTTAATGATTTCCAAATAGCATTTTCATATGAAAATGGAATTTTTAAACATTTGGAACTTGATTGAGAACAAAGAGGGAAACCCAGGTATCTAGGTGGGACGACTATGACTAGTATTTTTGTGAACTGGTAGTGGTATCCTCCATGTTTTACTTAGAAATTTTAATTATTACAATACTAACTAAACATTGATGATTTTTGGGGACCACTAGGCCATTAGAGTTTCCCCTACTAAGGTATTATTCACAATAAGGATATTGGTTATGGTTACTTATACATCAAGATACGATGTACCTAGAGACCTACATATTTCTAGTGCCTAGTGTTGTACCTATTACTAGTTCTCATTAGCTATATTGTAATCACCATTGTCATATGGTATGTTTTTTTTAAAATTTAGTAACAGTTTTTTCTCTTTTAATGGTGTGCACTCATTAATCTATCCCACATAAAAATTTTGATTCATTTAAAGTTTCAGCTTTTAGGAATTGTTATTATCATTTCTTTTTCATAAAAACCAGAATGGTTTTTTTATTAAAATGTATATCACAAGGAATCATTTGGTCGTAATTATTTTGGTCTTTGTGTCACACCCTACATACACATTTGGGTTTAAGTATACTTGATAATGTTTTAAAGAGGTAAGGGAATGGTCCTTGGAGATGGTGGTTTGGGTTGTTAGTTTCTCTTCTAGGTGCAGTGTTGTGGAGATGGATTGGGGGTGATGTCCCCTTTCCATGTGATGGTTCTTGAGTCATACATTCTTATCCTTTTCAGTTGTGGACCTCTTGGGGTTTTTCTAAAATGATGTAACTAAATTCTGAAGTTTATTTGAGGGTTGTTTGGTATGAATTTTTAGAATCAATTTATTTATTATTATCGGTTGTTTAATGTTTATATACACTGGTAAATCATTCCCAAACCATTATTTATGATACTTCATCAATTATGTCAGCCTATGGGGATAAGGAATTCCCTTCGGGGCTTCCCATTGATTCGGTGGGGTTCTGGTTTCGATGGACAGCAAATCCAGTTCCTGAAAAAATGGCATTAGAGGAGGTTTTCTATTTTGGGTCATGTTCTTTTGGAAAATAGTTTGGGTATATCAGAGCTTGGATTTTCAGAACTCTATGTTCTAGTTACAAGTAAGGTTCCTGTCTACCACAACACATGGAGGGACTTGAGTTATTAAGGGATTTCTGATTCCATCTAAGTCTTTTGGCCCTTGTGGTTGTTTGTTATTTGGGAAATGAAATGGGAGTTATGACAATAGCCTCAGTGAGCCTGTAGGGGCTAGCAAGCCATATGGAGCTGGGGATATTGTACTAGATCTCTCTCCCTCATGGCGGTGTGACTGGAATATGGATTTCAATAATATTTCTGAGTTACCCATCATCACTAGTTCCCCCTTGATTCATTCGACAACTTTATGGGTCTTGGAAAATCATTTGGGAAACTCTTGTTTGAAATTTTTTGAAATGATACATTAAAATGAAAATGCTTTTGAGTGGATGGTATTTAGTTTATAGAAATTGTATTTTCATAATTTAAACATGTGGTTTATTGGAATTGATTGTTCGTAAAGTGTAAGTTATGTTAAATCAGGTTTTTTAAATCTGTTTTAAATGGGGGTTTAAAGTGGGAATGGTGTGATTTTATAATTTATTGAAGATGGTATTTCTGAACTATTTAGAAAGAGGTTTTGAAAAGGTGGATTTCATGAAACAAGATTTATTTACGATGATGTTGGATTTTTATAGTTAGAACATTTGGATTTACAAACTCAATGGTTTGGAAAACAAAGATGATTTTAAATTGTGTTTTGTGATTCTATTTTGATTGAAATGAAATGATTTGAAATTGACGTGTAAGGTTTGAGAATGAATTTTTTTTTGGATTATTAGTTATTGTTGAAAATGTTTTGTGAAATTCAATCTTGATTTTATTTCAAGAGTCAATGCTTTTCTCAAGAGGATTTCAGTGAAATTTGGAATGGGTTTAACGTTGTGATTAAAGCTTTTATGAAGAGGTGGTGTAGGTTTATTGTTGTTTTGAAGAAAGGAAAGATTTTTTTAACATTTTTTATTTCTGTGAGTTGTCACATGCATATGATATGTTCATGAAATGAATGGTTTCCTGGTTTGGAACAAGGATAATTCTTGTGAGAGGCACGGTTTGATATAATTGTTGAATATGCGTTCCACCAACCTGTTTTTATTTTCAAAAGTGATTTTAAAGAAAGGATGGAGTGTTTTGTAACCAATAATCACACGGGGAGTCTTCTTATATTTTTAGAATGTAGTATTGGGGTGTTTTGATTTTGAAATCCTTTCATGTTTGAATGATATTTTGGGTTTGTGTTTTTTCATAAAGTTGGTTGGAAGTGTTGGTTTGTGGTGTTTTATTGGAAATATTTTAGGAACCCTTTGTGGTGGTTCCATTACAGTGTTTGTCTCTAGTTTGTGGTACACTTTGACCAAAGGACCAACAAGGTTGGGTCCTTCGGTTTTCCTATTAGCTATGGTACTCCCCCATAAAGAGTTAGTGCACAATTTAAGTGCATCCAAGGGTGATTTCCCATTAGTAGATCCTCTAGTTGATTAACATAAGGAATGTGTTCTTGTGATTTAGATATTTAGTCTACCACTTTCTTTTTAGGTTAAGTGGATCCTCTTGTAGTGGGAGAATGGTTATGGAAGGTTGAAATAGACCTTAGTCACTTAAATTTTCTGAGTTTCCAAATGTTATGTTTGACATCATTGTGTTAGTTGGTTCTATCTGCAAGCGATGAAGGAAAATTACATTGAGGAAAGGTAAAAAATTCTAGATTTGATGGTTTTGGATATATTATTTATGGGAATTTGGGTCATTCATTGGTTTCTCATAATAAAATTATTCATGTTAGGCCACCAGGGTGGAAAATCTAATCATTTGTGGATATTATGAATGCTTGTGGTTATCTCATGATGCTTGGGACTTGGTTCAAGGTCCCACTCCTTGTAGTGTCTATATCGATTTTTTAGGTTAATATTTAGTGATTTCTTGCTATGTTGGGTCTTCATTTTGGGGAAATAGTGGTTGTTGTAGAACATTTCAAGGACTTATGATTAAATGGAAGCATGTTTTCTTTCTGAAATTCATGAAATTATCTATCCGGAATGAAGGTATCTTCCTTATATTCTTTCTTCTTCTATTTCTTGTTTGAGGTGAGAGGGGAAATGTGCATGAATCATTGAGGTCATTGTCTTGGTAAAGGTTATGTGTTAGAGTAAAATGGGATTTAGAGTGTGTTATGTCATGGTGGTTTTGTCTGAGAGGTGATGTGGTTTCTTATGTCATGAGAAGGAGGAGTTTTGATTGGGGGTTTTCAATGCCAAACTGTGAGGTAAGAGATGATTCAATCATCTAATCTCTTGTCCTAGGTCCTATAGTGAAGATAGTGAATAGTCAGGAAAACCCCCATAGGTGTAAAAGATATTGGTTTGACATCTGTATCCTATGTGGGATGTGGAGGCAGTTTGAGGTTATGATGTGGAAGTATCTTCTCAAGTGGTCTGGTGTGGTGGTAAGAGACTTGCAGACCCTATTACTCAGGATTGTAATCCATGTTAGGGGAAAAGTCCCTCCTTGGTTATAAAGCAGTGGGGTGGTATTGTCTTCTCAAACCGCATGTGCCTGAACCCCTGTGGGTATACCTCTCAGTATGGTAGTTTATGTTTGAATAACCATGTAGGTCATTTTTTTACCTCAATTTTTGTTGGACTTATCCAAGTATGGTAATGCTTGTGGGAGGGGTGAACCACATAGTGTATCTGTTGGTTTGGAGTTTTGTTGAATGGGCCTCTTACGGTGGGAGAATAAGTTGTGCGGGCATCACCCAAGTTAGCCCATGTTGGGTTTCTTTTGTCAGCCTATGCTAGTTGGTTAAGAAGGTTGGTTCTTATGGTTGGGATACCCACTATGGGTCTCATGTAAGATATTTTAGAATATGTCTAATTTTAGAATACCCCTTATGGTGGGGATTCCATTCGGGCCTCTCCCTATTGGTGTCTCAGTTCTGTCTCTAGAAATTACATCACCCCTTATGGTTGGGAGTCTATCTGGACATCTCTATTTGGGTGTTATGGATTAGTATCAGGCGTTAGATTGTTTCTATGTGTGGGATCCTATTCGGGTCTCCCCATATTAGAAATTTAGTTGGGTTCTTGGTGTTGGATTGGTGGTAATTAATAACATTTAGAGTTATGTAACCACCGAATTATTTCGTGGGTAAACGTTGGGATTGGAGAATGCCCAACTGTTTTGTTGAAGTAATACTATAGTAACGTCATCTGAATCTGTTATTTGTCTCAGGTAGACTATATAAAATTATCATAATGTCTAAGGTGTTTATATTATTATGTCATTTTAAGTGCGATGATAGTATCCTTTCCTTTGTTTGATCAATTGAAGGTGTTTTGGCTTTTGGGGTCGGGTGACCCTTAGCAAGTGAGTCTGCCTTGACCTCTCGAGTTAGCTCATAGCCCTCTTTTCTTGATATTAGTTTCCTTATTATTATATCAATGGGAACCACCTTTGAACTTGGAAATAGTATTGGATTTTTTTCATTTGGAATTGTTGGGGCTTCCCAGGGGTGGAAAGTTTTATGGTGGGGAGAATTATCACCCTTGAGTTTTTAGGTTTTACCTTGTTCCAGTTTGGGTCAGGTTCTTCGTCGTTTTCTCTAGAGTCGATTTTGATAGTTTATAATTTTTGGGAAATATTTATCTTATATTATTGGCCTATATTTACCCCTAGGTTCCCCATATGCTCCCCTTGAATTTTGGAGCAAGGAATCAATTTTTGAGTGGATAGAAGTGGGAACACATTTTGGATTCACGGTTTATTAAACCATGAACAGTGTCCAAATCATTAAAAATATTTTTTTAATTCCTCTTTTCTCTTTATGGCTTAACCTTAATGTGCACCTTTCATCCCCCATTCGAGAATTATTGTCATAGAAGGCTCCCAAGATCCCTCAACCTCCTTAGGAACCCATTTTTGGAGGGGTTGATGGTGGTGGAACTTCAATATCATTCAAGTAATTGAATTGATATCTTGTTTCTACCATTTCCTTTGGGTTCCTTTACAATTTCTTGAATCTAAAAATGTTCATAAAGTGGGGTTTCATACCTAGGCTTTAATTTTGTGTTTTTTATTTCAATATTGTGGATTGGGGTTTGATTTCACTCTCTTGTGGTATGGTTGTGGTTCGGTTGATGTTCTATAATAAGATATGGGGTTTTTACATTCAAAGTAGGTGATTCCATGTGTAATCATTCCTTAATGAGTTAGAATGATTGGTTAAAATTACTATAATGTTTAATATATATTTTGTGTGGTATAAAAATCATTTTTTATAGAATCGGTTAAGTGTTTGGTTGTAATGTTTCATTGTTTTATTGAAATTGTGTGTTTTTCATGTGTAACTCATTTGGTATTATTTGAGGGCATTTTATAATATACTTAAGTGGTTTATTAAATGTTTATAGGGATAAAATTTATATTTTGGTATGGTATCGGAGAGAATTTGGCCTTGAAAGAGTGTTTTTAAAAGGATTTTGTGTGCGAAGACTTTTTTTAATTCTTGAAATTGTTTTATGAAAATTTTAAATGGTTTATTAAATTACACATTGGGTACAAAATATTTTTAGGTACTGTTTTGGTGGTGTATGTTCCTAAAATAGGTTTTTGAAAGAAAATTTGATGATTTAGGATGTAAAACGTTTTTATAATGTTTTATAAATTTTTGAGATGATTTATTAAATTGTGATAAAGGTGATAGACATGTTTGTGGGCTGGTTTGGTGTTTTAATGAAGTTAAAATTAATTTTAATGTGAAAAGGGTATTAAGTGACATGTGTGTGGGATGTTTGGTGTGTGCATGATTTAAAAATTTCATATTTATGTAAAAATGGTATTTTATGATATGTGGAACATGATTGAGTACAAAGAGGGAAACCTGTGTATCTAGGTGGTTGACTAGGACTAGTATGCTAGTGATCCAGAAGTGGTATCATCCATGTTTCACTTATCATGATTGACAATGAAAATTCTAACTAAACATTGATGATGTTTTGGGACCACTAGGCCATTCGGGTTTCTTATCCTAGTGAATTTTTAATGATATGAATATTGGTTGTGGTTACTTATACACAGAGATATTATGTCCTTATGTCCCAACAACTATCTAGTTCCTAGGGGTGTTCTCATGAATAGTTCTCATTGGATATATTGTACTCACCATCGGAATACAGTGTTTTTTTTGAAAATTCAGTAGGATGTGTGTTTATTTTAAAGGTATACATTATTTAAAGTTTCATTCTTGAAAACAAATTTCATTTAATGTTTCATTTTTTAGGTATTATAATTTTCATTTTATGTTTATAAAAACATAAAATCTTTTTGCCTTAAAATGTTTATCACATGGAATATTTTGGTTGGAATGTTATTGGGCATAGGCTCACACCCTATATACACCTCTAGGTGTAGGTATATTGGATAATGTTTGACATAGGTAAGGGAAAGGTCCTTGGAGATAGCAGTTCAGGTTTTTAGCTTCTCTTACGGGTGCAATGTTGTGGAGAAGGCTTAGGGGTGATGTCCCCTTGCCGTGTGGTGGATCTTGAGTCATACATTCTGCTCCTTTTGAGTTGTGGACCTCTTGGGTTTTGTTGGAAACTATGTAACTCAATTATGAATTTTATTTAAGTCTTGTTTGGTATGCATTTTCAGATTCAATTTATTTATTATTGTTCATTGGTTAAGGTTCTATACTCAGGTAAATCGTTCCCAAACTATTATTTGTGATACATGTGCACCAGTGCTAGCCCGTGGAGAAAGAGAATTCCCTTTGTGGCTTACTATGGACTAGGTTAGGGGCTGGTTTGGTTGGTGACCAGATCTGGTTTGTGTTAAGGACAACCAAGAACATCATAGAAAAGGGAGATTAGAAGAGAAAATAGATAAAAAACCAAAGGAATCTCACCTTAGGACCTTCAATGGGATTTAAATATCAAAGGTAATAAATGGAAGATGGAATTTAAGGACACCCTAGTGTGTATAGGTTGAACAAAGGAGATGAATCTGGATTTAGGGTAAATAAAATTGATGGGAAAAATTATAATTTTAAATTTTAAAGAATCTAGGAAGCTCGCACGGTTTGTCAAACTGTGCACAAGTCATGAAACCTCCACTGTCCAATTGGATAAAACCTCATGCATGATTATTTCATAGTTTCTAAAACCACGTGAAACCCGTGTGCCATACACATGGACCCCAAAATAGGCTACATGTCTACCTAGGAGAGAATCACGATTTCCCAAACTGTGTGCCCCAAATCATCCATGGGCCAAAATGACACCGAAAATATCAATAAATAAAAATTTATACTAGGAACTCAACTCAAACCTCAACCAGAAGATATAATATCAAGGAAAGAATAGAGTGGAATAATTTCCAAGGTTGGGCATTGAAAAAAAGCATCCCAAATTGTTCAAATTATATTTTAACCACTAAAAATATATATTATATGGAAAGTAATGACGTTGAAATAAAGTGTAAAGTGAATTTATTTTGAGGGAAATATGTAAATAAAATAGTCTTTCATTCTCAAAAACAATTGTAATACTTTTACCTATAATTATTATCAATGTTACTTTAGATGATATTAATGTATTTTGACAAAAAAACATGAAACACTAGTAATTAGGTGTAAATGAAAAATTACTGTCGTACAATTAAATGTAATAATTATGAAAAACATGCTTGTATGATGAAGCGTCAATGAATTGAAATAAATAGTAGATAACTATATTTTCAAAAAATAATAATTCTTTGAATTCACACAAAATGGTATATAAGATTCTAGATTATAAATATAAATCTGTAGAAATGAATAAATATTGGAAAAACATGAAAAATATTGAAATGGTAAAAATAAAATGGGTTTATCTATTTTTTAAGTAATTTATATTTAATATTATATTATAAATAATATTATAAATAATATTATATAAATTAGAGGGTACCATTATATAAATCATGTAGTTTAACGCATGGTTTCTAGCCTAATAGGCAGTCTCTCTATGAGAAATTGGTGTTTTTAATCTTAGTTTAGTCGATAAAAATAAATTTAATTCAATCTGAAAGTAAAAACCCAATCTCTCAGTCTCATTTTATATTACTAACATAAGAACAAATCAACTATTATTGGTTAAGAGTGATTCTAGTGAGGTTTAAAATCCATATTTCCAAAGATTAAGTAAGTAAATCACTAAATCTCATTTAAAATGAGACTATAATGACAAATGCATATCTATGAATTCAATAAGATTGTGAAATGATGTAAGAGTAAATGAAAAAAAATTAAATTATACACTAAATTGTTTTCGTAAAACACCATTAGAATTTAAAATTTCATGAAGATTATGGTTACCTCTAAACATTCATTGATATGAAGAATATTTTTTCTTGATATATTTTTCCTTACAACTTCAATACACATAAAACTTAATTGTTTAAGTTTTGATACAATAATCAATGTTTTGAAGAAATTAAAAGCACATAATTTACTACATATATTTTCATTTCAAGCATTATAAATGAATAAAAATAAAAAAAACATTGAAACTAGTATATTATATGCATTGAAAGGAAGTAAATAGGAAATGATGCCACTGTATAAAATCTTACATCATGAACCTTTTATGCATTGAATTATATAAAATATAACTGAAACATCATAATAAAATATCATAAAAATAAACATATATGCCTTAAAATTCCAAAAATCTTATTTATCAAAACAACTACTCATTTCTTATTCCATCATAGTTTACAAACTACTACCAAAGAAGGAATCTCCATCCATCAAGATAGTTCCTTTTATAGGAATGATTATAAAACATGATAAATAAAACATCTGACCTACCACCCAATACATTTACTTCTTGAATTAATGAAATGAAAACAAACATATATCCTAATACTGATATTAAAATAATGATGGAATAAATTAAACAAGGATTCATAAAAAACTTGTTCAAAGAAAAAATTTCGTGATAAGGAATGAAAACCTCAAATATATCCTAATAAAAAATAAATAAATTTTATATAAAGAAAATATAAAGAGACCCTTCATCTTTATTTTCTTCTTGATAACCACCAATATTTTCAACTTCACAATTAGTTTCCTCATGATCGAGTAAGAGTCGATCCACATAACCACTAACAAAAAATACAATGTGAAAAATTACATTCACTCGACAATAATGTGATAACCACTTGTTTTTCCAAGGCTGGTTCAAACCCACATGACTAAGAAAAAATGTAAAAAAGAATTCAAGAAAAAACAAATACACAATTGTGAATACAAGGTGTAGTATACGAACTTATAATAAAACAAAAAAATATGATATTTTTCAAAAAACATTATCACGTTGTTTCTAAATTTTCTTAACTTTTTCATCACTCTTAATCCTTATAGTTCACTCTACCTATAATGAAAAGATCATTAAAGGAGTAGGTAGATACTTATAACCCATAATAATTGTTATTAATTATCCATTTTTATCCTCTACTATTATTTTTTTGAAATATCATTTTTTAAAATATTAGAGGTGTTTTCTGGATGAAAAGATAACTCATTCTCAATTGATTTATAAAAAAATTAATCCATATAAAAAAATAAATTTTGAAAATACATAATATTTTATATGGTGATAACATAGTCCAAACATTTCCTAAACTAAAATAGAAGTTCCATCGTGTTTTGACCTTTTTTTAGGTTTACAAGTTTGGATCCATATTTGAAGATTATCTTCCCTTTACCTTTTTTTATAAACAAAAAATATGTGAGAAAATCAAATATAAAATATAATAAAAATATAAAATATAAAATCTTGGAGAAAAAATTAATACCTTCATTTCAGCATATATACATTAACAACTCTTTGCCTTTGCATAATGTGGAATTTTCAATTGTGAATGATTATATATACGCCTATTAGTTTTTGCTGACAAAACATTTTAAATTATATTGTGATAAAACATATTTTTTAATCTTAATTAATTATTATTTGAGGCCAATAATATATAATATCAATTGAATATGGCTTAAATACTTATATTATGGAGATAAATATTAATTATCCAGCTAAAGATTTCAAAAAATCAGAAAAATTCTTCCATGTATCTTCATGAATTTGTTTTTAATTTTTTTTCAAGACTTTTTGTGTGTTTGGATATCTAAATAAGATATGTTTAACTTATGTTTTTAGTATCTCCATGCAACACAAATTTTCCACATTACACAATGAAATGGTCCATGCCCTTTAGGGACGTAATATGGTAACTAAACCAAAAAAAATTAAAATCATGTTTATAAAAAATATATTATTAAAATAACAATTATAATAATGACTAAATATTAACCTTAATTTAAACCCCCAAATTGTCCTTTTTTTAATATCTACTAATATCCAATCATTAGAATTTAATGGTGATTCCCTTGGGTCATGATCCAAACAACCAATGATGGAAGATAATAATCTTTCTATGTTTCCAACTGGTTGAGGAAATTCATTGTCATATACAAAAACATTCCCTAAAAAAAATTTAGTCTTGATAAATCCACACCACATTTCATTTTTCACATGACATTCACAATATATCCTTTTTCTCATAGTTGTATGATAAGGGAAAAAAATTTGTTGAGTCAACTAAACTGGTATTTCTTTAGAATTTAAAATTAGAAACTTAATTATGAAAAATTTTTCATTATTTTTAACTTGAGGAGACTGTAACCCTTCAAATAAAATAAAAATTTTAAATTTTTTTAAACGCAAAAAATTGGTATAAGAAAATAAATAATATTTATAAAATGGAAAACCACATACCAATAATATGAGTTTCTTCTCTTAGATGGTCTAGTATATAAAGAAAAAAATTTATTTTATGATTAATGTAATAATAAAACAAATAAGTTCATAAATTTTATTAACATACACATTCTGGTAAATAACATGCACCAATTATTCAAGTATATATCTTCAAATGTTTTCATACATTTTATCATTTCATACACAATTTACAATGAGTATGGGAAATAGAAAATTACATTTTTTCAAAATGTTTCCTAAAAAAATATCATATTAAGCTTAAAAATAAATTACTAGAAACTTACAAGTTGAATCATTCATTTATTATACAAATATCAATGACTTCTGATATTTTTTCAGAGGTAATAGAAAGGTTATCTTTCTGAAAAAAGAATGTTTCAATGTTTTTTTTGATGTCACTTGTCTGTTTTTTCTAGAATGTGAGGTTAACAATTTCGATAAAGAAACAACCAAAATATATTGACAAAAAATAGTAAAAAATGGACTAAAAAGAGAAACGATGTAAATTTAAATAAAATTCATCAAATAAAATACCAGATAATAATTTACTAATGTCAAATATAAATGAAAAATTTCAACCAAAATCAAATAAATATATTTAAAACCCAAAAATAAATAAATTATTAAGTTTCAAAAAAATGTATAATAAAAAAATTATGAAACATGTCATTATCATGATCATATTCACAAACACCAAGTTTATATAATTTTGTTATCAATATTTTATATCTTCATGTTACCCTTCAATTAAATCAAGTACATTATCATTAATTGAAGTTGATTCCTCATCCAATATGGCATAATTGTCGACATCAAAATCAAATGACCCATTTTTTCTAACCCGTACTCTTCAGGTTTCATATCTTCCTACTTTTTATATATGTCTCTTTGTTTAGTGATGGTCGCAACATGGCAATTTTTCTCTATGGGTTTTTCCATATAAAAACTTGTAGGGATTGAGATGTAGGTAAAAATGGATCATTGGTTTTAATAATCCTCTTAAGGTTGATGAGAGTGAATCTAAAATTATATTCTTTGGCACATTTAATGGGGTTTTCCAAATCACACTAAAATAAAATAACACTATTTCCAACTAGATAAGTCAACAAAATATTTTTTTGAACATGCTATAATACAATATATTTCCCATATTTGTTGTTATAATCAAAATAACACCACAATTTTGGGTCACACTCCTCTTATCAATAGATTTCATGTGCCACTAATCACCATTTTAAGTGACTATGGTCATTATTTTAATCCACATGTTGGAAAACTAACTTAAATGTGTCAAATCAATCGTAATATAAGTTCCCTGAGGTAGAAAAGTTTAAACATGAATAACTAATGAAAAATATGAATGCATGAAAGAAAATAAACATAAAATTTTAAAGTCAAATTATGATAAAAAATAAAAATTATCAACAAATCATTTATAAAACACATTTTTATGGATTTCATAAATTATTTCTTGTGTATGTTGATATTTTCTATGGAAATATTCATAGTTCTCCCAACAATTCAATATTAAATATATAATTTTTTAAACAATTCAAATATAACAAAAATTATGGTTATATATTTTAACATAAATATACTTGAACTTAATCATAGGTTGACAAAACATTATTATATACTTGCAATATCATTGAAAAATATGGTTTTATATCTTTATTTTTGGATATTACATGGAATTTTGTAGAGAATATGGTTACCACTTTATGTGTTTCATCACCTTCACCATCACTGTTTCCTATAGAAATATTTTATATGTTTTGAATTTCATGAAAATATATTGGAAATATGTTATACACTCTTCAAAAATGTATCCTTTAATAATTGATCCTTTTAGGTAACTTTTGCAATGAATATAAATTTTCAATATTCAAAAAACCTTTAATCAATAAAAATAAATGATTTAATTAAATGTATACAAAAGTTATAAAATGAAGAAGTTTTTTCATAACTCTCAATTGGATACATCGAAAAATAATAAATAGGTCCAGCAATCAGGGATTCTTGTGCTGATATGCACTCAAAATGAAAAAGTATAACAACACTATAATTTTTGAAACTCTGAAAATCGTAAAATGTTTCCACTTTTGAGCATAAATCCTTAAAAAATTTACTCCGATAAATAAACACACTGCTTACCTTATTAATTTCATTTTCCTTGAATCTAATGGTAATAAATGTGGCATTAAAATGTGATTTCCATGAGTTTTTAAACCAAAAACATTTCCATCAAGAATTTTCTTCTTAATGTTTGAAGAATTACCATTACTAACATTGATAGACGCTAGTAAACTTATCACTTCATCCTTTTATTGTTCCTTTCATGTAAATCATTATGCAGGTAGATATATTCGACCATGATCCTTACATGGGTGATGATCATGTATTATTTTTAAAGACACCAAATAAAGTTGATATTGAAAAGTTTATTCAGTTTTCCCCTCAATGCCAAAAAGTGTTCTAATTAAACATTCAATGAAATTTTTTTCTACATGAGTAGTATAAAAATTTTAGTGTACAAAAATATTCTCCCAATATGGGAGTTAAAAGATAATAATTCATCTTTTTTCAAGGAATATAATCATCTCCCTTCCATTTATTATGACTATGAGCCTTGATAATTTTTCCAAATTTGACATAAAAATCGTTTATCTAATCTAGAAATTATAATCCAATACAGGATTTATGTGGTATCCTTGTTTCTATTTCCACAATAATTGCATTTATATTTGAAGTAAATTTGTGAATTTGATCCAAGAAGATTTGATGGCCCATGTAACACATTTTATATACTTTTTCACAAGTATAATGAACATGTTTCTATATTGCAACATGGACATGCAATTTTGACCCTTGGTATTCCAACCTCATAGATTATTATATGAGGTAAACTCATTAATTGTACACATTAATGATCTATTTAATACAAAAAACATGTTTTTTGATGCATCAAATGTTTCTATACCAAAATCATTTAACACATTCATCTCTTTGATTAAAGGTTCTAAAATAATATCAATATCATTTCCACGTGACTTTGGGTAAAGTATTAACAATGAAATAATAAAATGTTACATATTCATACATAACTATCGAGGAAACTTATAAATCATCATGAAAACAGTCCATATTCTATGTTAACTAAACACCATTAAAAATGGATTAAACTCATCACTTTCCAATCTTATCCTAACATTAAATGGATCACATGAAAAATCAGGATACTTATCATTAAAATATTTCCAATTATACAAATTTTCTAGGTGCCTTAACATTCCATATTTAACTCTCTCATGCTTATTCCATGTCATAAGGGGGGGTTTTTTGGTGACATAAAAAGATTTTTAAGCCTAGGTATCCAAGGGATGTGACACAAGACCACTATTGGTTCTTTTTTTTACCATTTTTTAATTTTATAATACTTCTAGCATCAGCAGTATTCCATAGAAGATCACGACAATTTGGGAAATTATCAAGGAAATTTTTTCCCTGATGAAAAAGTGAAATATCATTCAGGGATTCATCAATCTTATTGTAATCATCCCCAAGTTTCATGATAATACCTTTCACCTTCATAAATGAGTCAGGTAATTTTGAAATATTAGGAAGAGATCTCTTAAATTTAATAGTAAGTTCATTAATTTCCATATCACTGATATGATGTAAACATTTTAGATGATACATTTTAACAATAAAAGATAATTTAGAAAGTTCTTCGTATCTGAGGTATATAAATTTTCCTAGTATCTTCAACCAATTTAATTATTTTTTCACCTCATTATAATCACATGATGAGGTGTTTTTGGGTTTCTAAAATTCAAAGGCATCTACCAAAATGTAAATCATATAATCTTTAGAAGAAATACCATGTTCAAGAAAAAAATAAATTATTATCACCATTAAATTTTAACTCCCCATAAAAATTAAAAATACAATTTTGATAATAGATGATGATTTATTTGATAATGAGATGAGATTTCATAGAATCTTGATTGAAATAATGCATTGTAATAACTTCGACATGGAAAATCAATCATGTTAACCCTTCTTAAATCTACAAAAGAAATATCATGGAATAAATATGCAACACTTAAAAAATCTGTGGATATTCTCCATAACTTCACCCCCATTTAATTACTAACTATATTCATTATGAAACTTTCTTCATATTATTCAATTTTCAAGAAATTAAACATAATAAACAAACAATTTTTTCCTAAATCATGTTATAATTTAATGGAGATTATTATATTAATTAACTTGGAAATTGAAAAAATAAACTTCAAACTATAAGATTCAATAAACTAATATTTAATACTAATTTATCATTTGTTTCATGAGATTTTTTAGGAAAAAAATAAACTAATATCTCAAATAAAAATCACAAATCTTATAGCAGAAGATGGGATGAGAAGGGGAGGGTGCAATAAATGAGTTCTTATAGAAATGAAGAATAGTCTATTAAAAAAATAAAAGGCCAAATAAATCATAGGTAGTAGGAAATAGATACTAAGAAACAAAAAATAGAGATTTTAGGGTATTCATTGTACCTTATAGGGTGCCAAAATGGATTGTGGTGTGGGAATGTAAACCGGGATGATTAGGGAAAGAGGGATATTTGTCATGAGTGGGCTAGAATTTATGGGTGGATTGAAGCATATTGGTGAATTCGAACAGAAACTCTCATGTTGAAAATTTAATAACATAGTAGATCAATCATATACCTGGAATAATTTAAGATAATCCATGAATTAGAGGAAAACATGAGGATTTGCGCTAATAAATTGAATCCCATGATCAATCAGGGGAAATGTTCATGGGTGTGGGGTAGAAAATGTGTGCATAGAAATATAAAGTTATAAAAAAATAAATTACATAAAAAATATCAAATTACATTTAATATTTTAAATTAAAAATATTATCAATATATATGTATATTAAAAAAATTAATAATTTTGTAATACTAAATAAATATAACAAATAATAATGTATTGTATTTAAAAAATTCAATATGTAAATACTAATTAATAATTAATTTATTTATTGTTACATAATGAATATAAAACTATATTTTTTTTATTTTATAATATAAAGTAAATTTTCAAAATGTTATTAGTAATTAATAATTACTTTTATTTTTGCTATGTTCATTGTTTTTTGTTTATTACAATGTTTTTATTTATTATGTTTATTAAATTCAAATATCATAATGATTTATTTCGTTTTTAAAATTATTTTAATGTTCATTAAATGAAAAAAATTATAAAATATATACATTATAATTGAGATGTTTTTAATAAAACCTTCATAATTGAATATTGAATTTGGTCCCAAAAATAATAATCTATATAAAAAATTTGTTTTCTTATAATTGGTTATTATGATTGGATGGTTTATTGTAACATCTTTTATTAATGATAAAGTATTTTGTCTTAATAGTTATTATTAATAATATATTCAAGTGTTGGAAAAAAATTGGTATTACTATGATAGAGAAATATATTTAACTATTGGAAAAATATTTTTTTTCATGCTAATCTATCAATACCAACAGATATATCTATTTGTAAAAACAAGTGTTGGTACATAAAATCAATACCAATAAAACATAACATCTTTTGTAATTTCTCATTTTTACCCAAATATATATTGTCCTTCAATAAATTTCTGTTAGTATAAGTCATTTTTTAGTGTTATGATTGAATTATGTTTAAATATATACTTTTCTTAAGGATGGGTTTCACATGGCTCATGATTATTAACATTATATGAATCTGGTGTTGTGTTTAATATTTATTTCATGTATCATGTTTTATGATCCAGGTTTTTATGGTAATGAATTATCTTATGTTATTCTGATGCACATTGATTATGTTATCATACCCTTATGGAAATCTTATTCTCACTAATGACATTCAATTATTAATTATTCTGTTTACCCATACTGAGAATTTGAGCACACCCTTATTATGTTTCATTTTCCCTAGATTATTAATCAAGGTTTAAATTATGTTATTTCTATGAAGGTTAACATATATGAAAAAATTAGATATTTCATAAATTTCAATGAACCAGTTGTCCATGTATCGATGTATTTATGTAATATTTTGTCCTGACTATATAAAACTATAAACTAAAAATGTCTTTAAGTAGGTAATTTATCCGCTAGTTTTTTTAATATTATTTTTTGAAGGGTTAGATTTGGATCACATTTACTAATATCAAATCCAAGAATTTAAATATTAATTTTTAGTACAAGATCCATGTGTGTTGGTATGAGGATGTTATAGTTAGTAGAAGAGGAATGGTTGATACAGCTATGGATATTAGGATTTTTATCATATGTGGTTGTTTTAATAGTTATAGATATTATCAAAGGGTTATATGTTTAAGGTTGATCATTAGTTAAATGGATTAGAAACCCCTGTTTAGGTTTTAAGTTATCAGAGTTTGATGTAATTAATGGTATATTGGGAGATGATTTATTTGGATGAGGTATATATAACCATTAAGTTTCACATGAAGGACACTTTTTGGATATTATTATTACATTTATTAGGATTTATTATGTAAGTTATGCAAAAATGTTTTAGGATAAAACATTATTTAATATTGTGGTTAATTAGATTACATGGTTAATTATTTTTGGAATGATTTATTTTTAACATTTGCTGTTATTGTGGAATTTTAGAGATTATTTTCTTGTTTATTCATATTATTTTTTATAAATTTAGGATATTATCTTACCTTATACTAACTATTTCCATTTTTTTAATTTCTATAGACTCGAGGAATAACTCGTTATCCTTTTTGAATTCTATGATCTCTTAGTGGGTGATTGTAGTGCCTTAGCCATAAAAAAATCATCTCGAATACTCTTCATTTGAAGAAAATAATGATATTATGATGTAAATTTATTAAAGGATTAAAATATACATATCAAGTAAGTATATTTCCTTATTTTCATAGTCTATATGGTAAATGAATTCCTATTCACTAGGAAAATAATCCCAAAACAAAAATGTGGTCATATTACCTTTATTTTTGATGAATTGATTGTCTTTTTAACAAACTATTGGTCAATGGTTTTGTGGTCAATAAATTTCCTAGATTTAATTTATTTTTTTTATCAATGTTCTCTATCACTCTCAATCATTATTTAGACATTACTGTTTTTATACATGTCTTTATTTTCACTTCCAACCAATGTTTTCCTATTGTTAAACCCAGTTATGTGTTATTCTAGATGACCTTCATATTTTCTTTTATTTCTTTTAAAAAATATGTTTTATTAACCATTTTTATGATTTAGTTTTTTAGAAAGGTATTTTTAATATTAAAAAGTTTTTCCTTTCATTTTAATATGTTTTATCTCCCACTCATTGGAATTAATTTTGAAAATGTGTTAAACACATTCTATCAGGAATGAGATAAAATTGTGTGGAAGTAATTTCCAAAAGGGGGAAGAATGAAACAACCCAATTAATGTTATGATTAATCATTTTTATTTCCTATTAATAATCCGTAATTATATTTTATGGATTTATATTCATTATAATAAGATTAGGTAATCATTAAGTCCAAATGAAACTCATTTATTTCTAACCAAATTGGGGTTTCATGCATTTTATAATTTTATTTATAAGATTTATTACAAAATTATATAATTTTAATTTGAACAAATGATCATCATTTTTGAATTCATCTTGTAGGAATAAACTTATGATGACTTTTTGAGTATTTTTTAATTGGTTTAGTTTTCAATAAATAGTGAAAATAGTTATTTTTAGTGAAAAATGTCTTTTATTTTGATGTATTTAACAAGTAAAATTATATTATTGATAATATATAAAATTTAATTATTTAATTATTATTAAAAAATTTCAATTATATTTTATTTTAATCAACAACATTATTCAATTTAGCAACAAAATTTTTTTTACATAAAAGGAATTTTTCAATATAAAATTATTTTTCATCATATTATAAGAGATTAATTCTAAATTAAATTCATATTATTATATGAATTAAATTTTATAAAATGGATTACGTAATTTTAATAATAATAATTATTAATATATAATAATTTGAACTTAATTCTTATACAAAATGAATACTAAAAACCACACAATTAAAGTCAAAACAAATTTAATGGGGGGGGGGAGGGGTTAAACGGAAGTGATAATGGTTCAAATAACCCATAATATTGTATAAATAATTTTTTATGGAATTATTTAAACCTTATAACATCATATATTTTTAAATGGTCCATTCTAGAGACATTCTTCTTAAGTAATACATTAATATATTTTAATCTTTTTTAAAAATTACATGTGTGTCCTCTCCCCCACTTATGAAATGACACTCCTCTCCTCTCATATCCACACTTCAATTTTGTATTGGTTCAAAAAATACCTACTCTTATGAATTTTGAATAGGATTCAAAATCCTCTGTTTTCGATTATCTAATAAATCACTTAATGAAAGTGGATGATTTTTCCATTTCAAAACTTACATGATCCCTTCCAGAACCAAACATGAGTCTTTGAATTGAATTTATATAATATCTAACCATTTCGTATAGTCTCTAGTCTGATCATGAAACCGACCTAGGACTGCTTTAGTTATAAACCTAATGTGGTTGTCCGAAGAAGTGGTGTAGTTCTTAATAGAGTGTTTTCATTTTATTTATTCTTCTACATGATTGAAATATTATTTTACCAAGATGAAATAATAAAATCATATTCTCCCATATAATGAAATTTTATTATGTTAATATAATAAACTATATCCATATCTTCTTCTATAAAATGGGAAATGAAACCATCATTCATGTGTACAACAGACTACCGCCACACGAACCGATGTAATTAATTTTTGATCAACACCTCTCACAGGTGGATATATAATGGATTTAATGTATATATATTATATTAATAATATAATTTTAATTTTTAATAATATCATATAATCTATTTTATTATCTTTCTATCCATTGAAAAATGATAATTTCATTCATGCGTACATGTGGATTACCACCTCCACAAGGCAATGAAATTTGTTTTTCATCACCACATAACATAGTATGTATATATTAGTTTATTTAAAGATATAATAGGATATTTATGATATAATAGTAATTATGGAAATATTAAATGATACTTATCTTCTTTCCCTCACACTCTTAGAAAAATGAAAATGATACTGATGCTTACGCACAAGTTACCTTCATCATGACTATAACGTAATTAATTTTTTGTAACCATATTTATGGGTTGGTTTTAAAAGTATATATTATTGTATAAAAAAGTTATTTATTCCATCATTTTTATTCAATTGAATATGTAATAGTGTCATATTTGACCACATTCAACATACCGAGGTCATTTTGCAATTATGATCTGAAAAACCTCAAAACACCTGAAGTGGATTTAACCAATTAAGTAATTAAATAATTCATTTAAGAAACTAAAATAAATTGTTTAATGACAAGGGATTAAACCTATTTTTTAAATAAATCAATAAATTAATAAAATTTACCATACAAGTGTAAAAATACATACATAGCATGTTTGGAATTGAGGTAATGCATTTCATATCAATTTCCCTTCATTGAGGCATGTTTTAATTCTATACACCTAATTTATTTCAATGGTTTTTATAAATAAATTTTAAATTTTAAATTAAGAATCCTTAATATTTTATATTATTTTATGTTAAAATTCACATTAAATCATTCAATGGTATTTGACTTGAAAGTTACCATGTAGTAATGGATTTCGTCTTCATTTCCCTCCACTGAGGAATATTTAAATGTTTTGCATGTAATGTATTTTATGCGGTGAATATGTTTCCCCTTTTATATGATATATTAGTAATCCTTAATAATTCATGATATTTTATGTTGAGATTTAAATTATTTCATCCAAGGGGATTTGACTTCAATGTTACCAAGTGTTAAGGGGTTTCTTAACACAATTTTATTTCATTGGGTTATATCACTTCCTCATTTATTATATTATGTCATTATTATGTGTGGAATGACATTTTTTATTTATGTTTTTTATACTATTATTGTGTCGATTTAAATTTTTTACAAATAATCCCTCAATTGATTAATTATCAATTCAATGATATTCTCTTTATAAGGGTTATTCATCTAAAATTATCTTTTTTTGGGGAAAATGTAAATGTTATTCCCATATCTACTTTTATGATGTGTATATATATACATTTATATTGGTATAAAAAGAATATTTTCATTTTCATTTTATTTATAGTATCACTTGAAGTTATTATTTAACTTGACTTATGATTCAAAAGTTACCAAATTGATAAGGTATTTATGTTTCAAATCCAATTTAATCAAGATTTTCTATGTTTGAATATCCATTAAGAAATTATATGATCCTTATTAGATAAATTCATTCAATTTTTCATTAAATCTGTATTTGTTTTGATTTGTTATGTGTTAGTATCATTTTTATCTATTTTTGACTCAAAATGTTTCGATACACATTTTTAAGAAAATCCAACATTATTTCTCCTCTTTTGGTTTGAAATTGTTTTCTTCAATATCATTGTTTTCTATGATGTTTTCATGAATGTTTTTTGAATATTTTTAAATTATTTTTAATATAGTTTTTACCACTGTTTTACTTTTCATAGAAAAAGTTTTAAAATAAATTATCTTTTCGTTTATTCGAAAAGTTACTTTTTATTGAATGTGCTGAAAAATATTTTTTTAGTAATTATAACATGAATATAATTTTCTACTAACATGGTTTATCAATTAGTTTAACCTTACATAACATGTTTCTATGTTTATTTTCAAATATATATTCATTAATATTCATTATTTTTTTTCAGTTTTTGAACATTAATTTTAAAGTGGAAATGTTATTTTACTCAATAATATTTCTAATAATATTTTAATGGAATTTATATTCATCAGTGACATAAAACCTTGATGTTTATTTTCCTCCATTAAGGATATGTTATAATGATACCATCCTTATTCTCCTCTATTTAGATTATGATTTTATCAAAGTGGGTTTTCAGGAATGCATTTCTTTTTCAAAGGTAAATCAATCTATGAATGAACAGTGGTTATTATTATATGGAAAAATGAATGATTTCATGTGTTATGATAAGTTATGGTTCCTAGAATTTGTCTATGATGAATGCTGATATCGATATATCTCATAATGATGGGTGATCCCCATATTGGTTTTAAATTCGTTGGGAAAAGAAATAGAGTTAACCAGTTATAGTTTTCTCCTAAGATATTTTATGAATTTACCTGGATTGTTATTTCATTTGTAAGAGTGATTATAAGAGTGATATGTAAATTATGTTCCATGATAACATTTCATTTTATTTATATCTTCACTAAGTTACAATGAATAGTTTTCTTAATTATTGTTTCCACATGGCTTGTGATTGTTGAATTATATGGAGCTTGTCTTATGAAAGATATTTATACCCAGTATCATTATTTATGATCCATGTTTTGATGGGAATGAATTCTATTCTGGTACGATCTTTCACTTTGATTATGTTATCATACCCTTATGATCATCTTATTCTCATTAATTACACGAAATTGTTAATTATTATGTCTAACCTTATTGATAACTTGAGCTCACCCTTCTAATGTTTAATTTTTCATAGGTTATAAAGGAGTTTTTTAAGTATATTTTTCCTAAAAATATTAGTATATTTGAAGAAATTATTTGGAGATGAAGTATATTTTTATGAACCAGTTTATTATGTATCTTTGTTTTTATATAAGTGTTTTCCAACATTCCCTAATATAGTAAAACATAAATATCCTTAGGTACATAACAGATACAATATTTGATTTTTATGTTACAAGTTTTTATGGGTTATGTTTGGGTTATGTCTATCAGTATCATGCCAAAAATGTAAAGATTATAGATTATCACCAAAAATAGGTGTGTAGATTTGCGGCTATTATAATTGGTGTCTATCTTTCCAGAACAACTCTACCATTTACATCCATGTAATTATGAAACCAATTCCACAACATCCCAATTCCCAATTTTCCCCCAAGAATTCGATAAAATTTCAAAAAACACTATCCAAAAAAAGATGTATCTCTTAAACTTTTACAACCACCATGCAACCCAAATATGAGTTCTTTCCGTTTGTAAATCTTCACTCAATTTTCCAACTTCTCATCAAATTCACCTTTCGATTGACTAAGACTGTGCTACACTCTTTAATTACATTACTTCTCTAAAATATCCAACTATATTTTACAAAAGTCATTAGTTATGCACTATCTAACTCCTCTAGCAACAAAACAGACACTCTCATTATTGAATTCTATGCGATGAGAACCATTAATCTAATAAACATGACTCAATTTGGATATGGAAAATTTAGTAGGAAAAATAGTATCCATCTAGGATAATCCTCTAAGATACCCTATATAATTTCATGTGAAATGTGTGTTGGTGCACACCTGTTCCATGATTTTCAAGACGGTAAGGAGGACTCCAAAACTGTTGATTTTTTTCAATTAAAATAATCTTAATCCATGTAACACAAACCATTATGGGAAGGGGATGAGGATAACCTAAAAATCATGGATTGGGAATGAGTTTTGGCTAGAATACCTTTTATGTGAAGGGCCTCCAAATCTTACTCAAGCCCAATAAGTGGTAATACCTATCAAGACATAATTCCAAAACACCTAAAAATAATTCCATAAATAATTTCATAATCATATAATGTAAGATAATCATATATATTTTGATGAAACGATGATACAATTTTCCTAGAAAAATAATCAAATTATTGAAATAATGTAGATGTACATTTATAATCATGATAATTATTTAGTGAGAGACTAAGGTAAGATATATAACATGTAGTTGAAAATGGGATAGATTTCTCAGAAACTTAATGATAAACCTATTATAGATTTTGATGGGATCATCAAATCAACTAGATATGAGGAAAAAGAGATCATGTTATGAATTGGATGAGATCTGGAAAAAATGATCAATCTCAAGAGAAGAAATATGAACAACATCATTAATTTGAGTGTGAAATACAAAATTCTCCATAAAAGTCAGATGATAATTCAAGAAAAGTTGATCATGGAGGTAAGTATATGGAGGTGAAAAAACATAAAGGGAATATACTAGTATAGAAATATGATTTCCAAAATATCAAGAATTACTTTTTTCTAGAGAGGATTCACCTTGGTAAGTTAGAGTAAAAATATAAGAAATTCCTTGAATATTTTTAATACCTACACATTAATATTCCTTTTTCTGGGGAAATTTCTAAAACTGTAAACCTATAAAAAATTATTAATACTTTACTCTCAAATAAGAAGAAAATGTATGATTTGTGTATAATATATTTGAGTGAGGTATGTTCCATGTTGGAACAATGAAGAGTCCCTTCTAAGCTGCATGACCCGAGTAGATTTGCAATATCATGTACAATTAGATCATGTACTTTCATAAAATACTTATGTGACTTAGGAGTTAGTATAAACAAAATTTCATTAAATGTGGTTAATCATACTGGATTGGGTGGTTTCTATCCGATGAGTATTGCACTATTATTGGTAGATAAATAAGTGAAATATCTTTATGGACTTATAAAATATTTTTTATTAAATGCTGGGAAGTTTATTTTTTCAATGGAAATTATTATTTTGGAAATAGAGGAAGAAGTAAGAGTTCAAATCATATTGGGTTAACCTTTTATGGCTATTAGAAAATCACATAATGATATTAATTAAAGAATCTTTATTTTTCAATTTGGTGATGATCATGTATAGTTTGTCCTAAAGGAAGTAGTGAATCATAAATAAAATACTGAATATTACCATTCCATTACTACTATGGAAGAAAATTTAAGCTTATAGAAGTTTCAAGCTTATGAAGAAGATAGTTTTGAGGAGATGTAGGTAGTGTCTGAAGGTGTAGAGAGTGAAAACCTATATTTTGAGTCCAGTTTCCAAATTATAGAGTGACTTACTAGAAAACGTTTCTTATAAATTTTCCCCTCGATCATTAGATCACCTTAGGAGGAGTTGAATTAACTTCCATGGAGTGTCTATTATATCTTCAAGGGTGAAAGTGAACTATTAATGATTATTATCAATGATAAAATTACTGATGAATAGAATAATATGATACTTGAGGTATTGAAATAATGTATTAAGTCCCTTTTGGGAGAATTATAGATATTGAAGGAATAAACCCTGCCATATTTAATATAAAGGATATACTTGAATATTGGAATAAGCTGACAAAATAAATTCAATTATTATTGAATCCACCATTGAAGGAAGTAATTAAGAATGAGGTTTTGAAGCTTTTAGATATTGAAATTATTTACCCAATTTTAGATAGTGGTTGAGTGAGTCCATTATAGGTTGTCCTAATGAATAGAGTGATGACTTTGATAATGAAAGAGAATTAAAATATTTCCACTCGTACGATGATGTGATGGAGAGTCTATATTGACTAAATAAAGTTGAATTATATAATAGAGATGGATCATTTTCCCTTTCCCTTTATTAATAAAATGTTAGAGAGTCTTTTAGGAAATATTATTATTGCTTTATGGATGATTAATTTGGTTATAATTATATTCTTATGGAACTAGAGGATCAATTTAAGACTACTTTCAGATACCCCTCTAGAAATTTTAGTTACCAATGTTTTCTATTTGGTATATTAAATGCACCCGCAAATTTTCAATATTTCATGAAATATCTTTTTAATCGAATGACGATAGATTTATTTTAAATTTTTATAAATGATATCTTAGTTTGTGGAAGAACATTTGATGTGTGCCTTAGAAACATGACTGAGTCCTTGTAATATGTTAAGAGACTTGTCTTTTTATCTACTGGGAGAAATTTTACTTCATGGTGACTAAGGAAACTATGATTGGACAACAAATCTCTAAGGAATTAATTTATGTTGATCTAGATAAATTGACTGTAATTAAATAAGTACAAAATCCCAAAACACTGTGGGAAATTTGGATATTTTTTGTTCCTGTTATCTTTTATCAATTATTTATTATATTTCATAAATATTTCTCATATCCCACTCATTTTTTTATAATAGATACAGAATTGAACTTTTCCCATACATGCATAGAGGCTTTCAATGATATGAAGACTAGGATAATCACTACCCCTATAATACATCCTACTAACTAGGAGGAACCATTTTAACTAATGTGTGATGCTAATTATTATATAGTGGGAGTGAATATTGGACAAATTAAATATAGAATATTTTAACCAATCAATTATTCCTGTTAAACTTTCATAGAGGTAAAACTGAATTAATCTTATACATAATAAAAAGATTTATATGTAGTCTTTAATTTGGACATGTTAAGACCATATCTTATTCTCTTGAAGGTGATAGTGCATACTAATCATGATGAATTTACATTATTGTGTAAAAAATTTATAACCCCCATCGAATCCATTGGATATTTCTAATTCAATAGTTTGACTTTGAAATACATAACAATAAGGGTTCAGAAAATGTGGTGGTTAAATATCATTCTACAAGGGAATTTTTAAATCATTTTTGGGCCAAGAAGTTGAGATTCATGATAAAATTATTGATAAAAAATCTTTGAATACCATTCCTTTGGGTTTCATATCACTAAAAAACCTTAGTATGTGAACATTTCTAATTATCTCTCATTTGGAGAGATTTATCCTCACTTTTCATATTCGTAAAATAGATGTGTTTTCCAATGTTTAACAATATTTTTTAGGTTTATGCATTTATTATAAAACTATGTAGAGATTTATATTTTAGATGGTGTGTAATAAAGAATAATATTTGAAGTGTATCTGAGTTATATAACAACTCACCAATAAGAGGACATAATGTTCTAGATGAAATAACAAAAAAGGTTTGAAATTTGGTTTTTCTAGCCTACATTACACAATGATGTAAGATATTTTGTGACCTATGTGATCGTTAATAGAGAATATAGAAAATTTGGAAATGTGTAGAAATTAATCAGAATTAAATTATGTAATTGGAATTATTTTATGTTTTGTGAATTTATTTTATAGGTTCATTCTCTAATTCAATGGGAAACAAATACATTTTGGTTTTTATTTATTACATTTCTCAGTGGGAAAAGGATGAAGCTATTATGAACCCATCTAAAAAATTAGTCATTATGTTTTGGAAAAATAATATATTTTCTTGGACTAGTGTTCCCAAATTATGGATTAGTTACAGAGGAACAAACTTCATCAAATACTTTTTATAGTAATCACTAAATAAAAATATGGTCTACTAAAGTAAGAGTACCATTTATCATCAACAGTCAAGTAGACATGTTTGAATTTAAAACTCATAGATAAAGTATATTATAGAGAATAACCTCAATGAAAATAAAAAATATAGGTCGATAAAGCCAGATAATTATTTATGGGATTACTGAACAATTTATATAAACCTTAGGGGATATCCCCATTCTGGTTAGTGTATTGGAAACTCTTTCATATTCTAGTGGAACTCACCAACTATTTTTTGGAAAATCAAGGATGTGAACAGAAATAAATATGAAGTTGTAAAAAGATACTATTGTATCCATATTAACTTGAGGAAATTCGTATTAAAGTATATGTAAATAAAAAAATTTCAAGGATAAATTAAAAAAATTTCATGAATATATAATTCGTAATAAAATATTTCAACTGGGTGATAAAGTGATATTGTTTAACTCATAGATGTGCTTATTTCTAGGAAAGATAAGTTTGAGATGGTTTAGACCATTTATTGTTGTGAATCTTTTTATACTTGGAGATGTGGAAATTCCAAGGAATATCGAGCCACCCTTTTAATACAATTAATATCATCTAAAATTTTATTATTTTTAATCTCAAGTGTGAATCATTATTTCTATATAATTTTAATGACATTGGAGTCAGGTATGTTGAAATTTCTATACTAAATAATGTATTGAATGTGAGAATACTGAGACATGTTTTCTTTTTTTATTTCATTATTACATTTTCTATGTTTTATTTTATTATCTTTAGTATTTTTGTGATACAAGGTAATCCTAGCACTCCAAGATGTGTAACCCTAAAACTCCCTCTGAGTCTATAATCTAGTCACAATTACCTCTATTGAATCTATTTCCAAAGTGGTATTCCCATGTCATTAAACTTATACAACAACCACACTAGTTATTTAATTTAATATACCAATGAAACTATTATTTTTTATGTTATAAGTCCATGTAGAGTTTTGAACTCATATTTAGGCACTTTTAAAAATATATGTTGCTTTTGGATTTTAAAATATCATCCAGAATCACCATACTAAAGTGGGTTAGCCACACCCTAGCATCTATGAGATTTATATTGGGGACAATTATAATTTTTGCCCCTCTATACCATAACACACCATTGAACTATGGGGTAATGGGAATCCAATTTATTTTTGTAAAATATTCCACCATTGGATTGTTTTGAACCTCCATGCCACAATATTTATGTTATTCCATATAGGATGTCTCTGGATAAATTTTTTTCATTTTTCCCCTAGATTTTTAATTCCCTCTATGTTTTAAAGGATAATGGAAATTTAGTATTGTTTCTATAATTTGAAATTTTGGGGCCAAACCATAATTTCACATCACAACCCCTTCCTCCTCTGTTCCTACATGCAATGGTTCCTCTCCCTGTCCCATGATGTGGATCTTCATTTTCTTAATCTGACTGATGAAACCCTCATCACATTTATTCCAAATTTCTCTCATCCTCTCACATTTTCATTCTCCCCATTTCCTATTTTAACCATTCATTCAAAAAATTAGAATTCTTTTTTTAGTTGGTTCTTCAGTATCTACTATTTCCTTACACCCATTTTTAGTCCCTCCTTTCAACCATTTTTTTGGAATTTTAGATACCTATACTATCATGGTGAATGGGAAAATAGTGCCCTATCCTTTTCCTTATTTTGAGTAATTTTCCCCATCTAATCATGAAACCACTATTTAATAATATACACATTTTTCATATGAGAACACTGCCACCATTTCCTTTCCTTTTGAACACATGACTTGTCCTCTAATTTCCAAGCGAAAATATTTCAACCCCAACCTTCCAATACATGCACCAAAGCTTCTTCTTATAAGCTAGAATACCCTTTAACATCTAATTCCATGACCCAACATCTACGAAAACCAACCCCAAAATCTAAAAAACTATGTTTTCCACCACCTCTTTATTGTTAAAATAGAGCTTCCACCACTATTTCTCATCCCAAAACCCCACACAAACTACCCACTTCTAGTTTCCATTGACCATATTTATAACAACCAGAACATACTATACATATATATAACATATTAGTAGTCAAATATTAATTTCATAACATACTGATCCATGATATAATCATTTAGGTCTAGTTTCTTTGGAAACATTAACACAAAAACTATTGGTTCATAAGTGAACTACCTTATCTCCCAATTAGTTCTTTATAAATAACATCATTCTTAGATATATCATTCATGATATCAATATTTATAATCCGGTGAAATGAAACATAATATATAGTGAGATAAGATTACTCGTAATGGTTATCAAAGGATATTTCAATATAATGTGAGAATAAAGGTATGTGAATAATAGAATAACAATTAAAAACTATACCCTACATATCATTGATTATAAAAATAATTCATGGAAGAAATCTTGGAAGTTCATAAGACATGAATAATAATGGAATTCAAATAACATGATCAATGAGGGAATAACATTGATATAAAATATTGATTTTGGGAATAGACATATATATATAAAATCATTCCCTTGGTAGTCAAGGATCATTTCCAAAACATTCATAGTAGTATATGTTCACTCCACAAACAATTTTAGTAGTCAAGTTTCACTCCCAAAACTCTAATATTGGACAGAGTCCCTTACTATATCAGGTTTATTCCCCATTCTATTCATGGTTATCAAATGAGTTATCAATCGTTAACTAATGCAATGGAGGGAGATATAGGTACCACCTATCCTTGGTTAAAATATAACCACCATCCACGGTAATAACATAACCACCATCCATGGTAATAATGTAACCACCATCCTTGGTTATAACGTAACCACCATCTTTGTTTATAACATTACCACCATCACATAATTAAAACCATATATAAGTGTTTAAAAATATTATAAAACATTCATAATATCAGAACCCATAAAATCAAATGGGTCTCATAAACATATTGTAATCATGAAGAGACACCATATAGAGAAATATTATGGATGAAATCACTAGATCATATCCCAATTAAATATTAATTAACAGAAAATAATTTCATCTTAGATATAAAATTATTTTAAAAGATAGCATGAAATTTTTATCAATGAAAATAACCTTTTCACTTTGAAACCCAAAATTTTAACACATGAATTTTACAAAAAATTGAGGATATAATTTTATTCTAAAATGTACTTGTATGTTTATAAAGTAATATTTTAAATATTTAGTGGTCATGATTGTAAAAAATACCATTCATTCTGTACATGATGAAATAATGATTCCTTTCTCATTTTCATTTAAAAGTAAAAATTTCATCATTTGAAAAATGTCAAGTAGATTCATTTTAATTATCTTTTTAAAAAATTAAAAAACTGTAAAATTTAATTTAAAAAGTATTTCTAGAATATTAATAACATTTTCAAAAACAATTTTAGAAAATAAAGACATGGAAGAGAAAATATTTTCCACTGAAGAGAGAAATACAGTCAAATTTTTATTAAAAACTTATTCTAAAATATTGAATACATAAGGAGTGTAAAATGATAGGAACACATGTGTTTTCATAAAATAACTATATTATAATAAGAATACACGAGTTTATTGGGAGATATATCATAATAATTCATCATCGGAAGCAAAATCCCAAAAAATCCAGATAAACAATGAGATTGTAACATTAAACCTTTAACAATTTGATATCCTTTTAATCATAATCCCAATAAAAGGAAGAAAACTATATTAATATTTAAATCCCATGTTTTTCTGATAATAATCAAAAAATAAATTCATAGGTAGTATATACACAACACAAAAGAAACAAATGGTGTATGAGACATGGGTACCACATAAATAAAAGTGATATGAAAGTCACCTTACAATAAGTCTTGACTTCCTTCATACACGTTCAAAACTCTTGTATAATAAATATAGGTTTATTATAAGTATATTTCTGGAAAATAATTATATTTATCATACCATATATGATTTATCGATAACATTTTATTACCCATTTATTAATCATTCCTTGTTAAAATCACTTTTCAGGTAATAATTGATTTTTTTCATATATATTATGATTTGGTATTTTAGGTACTTTTACTTTGATTGTGGTTATATAATATATATAATTATATAAATTATATAAATTTCATATATTTTTATTATGTATTTATTTATATTAATTCATAAATGTTATAGATAGAAAATTAATTACATCTTTCATAGAGATAGTAGGCCGTACATACACATGAACGTTTTTCCAATTTTATCAACGGTTAGAAGGAAAGAATGTTTAATAATATATAAATTTTATTTATTCATAATGATTTCATATATATATATAATATATATATTCATTAAATCTATCCCTATTACCTTCCATGTAAAGCGCAAGTGAAAAATAAATCATATCGCTTTGCGAGGCAGTAGTCCACCATACACACGAACGAAGTTCTCATATTCCCATGGAATGTAAATAAGGAAGCTATGTGTTATATAATAATTGAATAAATATAATTATTATATATATATAATATAAATATGTTAAATATATCATTGTTATTATCTTTGATAGGCGGTGATGGAAAATGAACTACATCGGTTCGTGTGACGACATTTCTCTTTGCACACGATCGATGATTTTGTTTCTCATTTGATGGAAGAGGATATGGATATAGGTTATGAAACTATTATAATAACATATATGTATATTTTATATACTTTTTTTATTATATTTTCATAGTTTTAGAGGATTTTATGGAGGTGATAGAAGAAATAAAACAAAAAAACAAGTTTAATAATTTAACCTCTTTTTCGGAGAACCACATTACGTTTATATATAAATATATCATATAATTGAGTCCTAACAACACTATGTCATATATAATTTTTGGAAGTTATGTAATTAATATATTTGGGTAGGTCTTGTCTGAACTAAAGGGTTTTGTAAGTGTGAAGAGGAGAGAATAGAGGGTTCAATTTTATAAGTAGAGAAAAGGAAACAAATGGAATATTTGAAAATAAAAAAGTATACACAAATTTTAAACATTAAAAAGGATAAAAAATGGGTTATTATTTAATCTTATGGTTTATAAGGTTGAAATATTCCCACAAAATATATTTTCACAAGTTTTTATGTCACTTAAACCCTTATTTTTAGGTTATCCTCCAGTAAACCCATTTTAACCTTAACCATAGTAATTATTTTTTGCTGTTAACTATGAAAATAATAAAACTTAAATTATTATATAAGATTAATAATTATAATTAAAAATATGGAATTCATTTTTTCAAATTACATAAAAAAATTATACAAAGTTAATTTAAAATCAAACCCACAGACGTGATGAAAAAATAGTTTTCCAAAGAGAAATTCTCCTAAATATTGAATGTTTAAATAATTAAGGTCAATATAAATTTGATTCAAATAACCAAAATTGTTTTATTAATTATATATTTGAAATAATTATACTTTAATTTTTTTTAAATATTATTTAACCTTTTAAATTCTTTAAATGAAAATATATTTTTTATCAAAAAGCAGTATTTTTCACTAGTTACCAAAAAATTAATATTATTAGAAAATTATAAAAATATCACCCTAAGATAATTTTAACATGTTGATTAAAAATGTATGTGAATTTTATACAAAATATTATCTAAAGTGAAAAAAATTAATTTTTTTATTTTTTCATAGGGAACAATGAAAACGTTTTTTAAGAAAATTGTATTTTCGAAACATATAAACATTGATAATTTATTTTTACTTATTTATAAATATTTTTTCTATATATACAACCATGATACTAATTTTTTTTAAAAAAAATATTCCTATTCATACCTGAAAGTTTACAAACTAGGTTATGATGGTCATATTTCAGTAATAATATTAATAGTATGTCACAGTTCATTAAAACTCGATGTTGCGTGTAACACAAGATACCAACGAAATTAAATTTATTTGAAATAATTATTCAATAATATGTAATGTTGTTACATTATATTCCACTTAAAAGGAATTTATGTCAAAAAATTATATCACTTTGTTATAGACAACTATGAATACTTTGAGCTCATTAGTTCTTCAGGTTCTCATGGAGCTTCCTCTGCCTAGTTGTTTAACAAAAAAATATTAACCATGCAAGTGGTATTATTTAATATCACTTTGTCTATAAAATATAGAATCTCAAAAAATTATTCTTCTAAAGAAATCTTATTCTCTAGTGGTATGACCTTTAATTTCAGTAAATGTGATTGATCATATATATACTTCCTTAGGAGAGATACATGAAACACATCAGGAACCTGAAAGTGGTTTCGTGGAAGCACTAAGTGATAAGCATTGACCTTGATATTAACAATAATTCAAAATGGATTAATAAAAATAAGGATTAATTTTTCCTTCTTTTTAAATAAAATTACTTTATCTTATATAGAAATTATTGTTGGAACCACTTTGTGTATAAGGTTGTATTTGTTGTCAATAATTGTTAATGAAGATCAAAATGATGGAGATCAAGAAGTACTCCGATGAAGTGGAGGAATGACAATTCAGACGATTTTTGTACTGATCATAAGTTCAAAGAACAAGTGTCAAAGGTGATACATTGTTTAAAACAGTGAAGAATGTGAGGTTTAATCCATTTGAGGATGATTAATAAAGAATGGGGTTTTTGGATGAAGACTATTCAATTCCTCAATATTGCATGAGAACCATGGGTTTTGATGAATACCATGCAATTCCTCATTATTGCATGAATCCCATGGGTTTTTGATGAAGACCCTGAAATTTCTCATGATTGAATGAGAACCATGCAAGAGACTTCATGACGAATTGAATCATATGGTTTGCATGAAGTAGATCATGATGGTTGATGAAGAAGACAATGTGTAAATGAGTTGAATTATAAGATGGACATGCGGGGATTGGAATTATGAGATGGCCATGCACATCTCATTGTATAAGAAGATGATGGTTCTAAAGTTATTCCTTCAAAGAATACATATCACGATAGTGGAGTTTGTGATGACAGTAGAAGAGTTGCTGTAGGATTCAAATCACCGAGAAGAAGTGTTTTTGAGGTGATTGTTCTTGTTGAAAAAGAAAACAAACGACATACAAACTTGTTGACAAAAGGGATTTCATGATGGCATGTCGAGTTCAAGATTTGTGGTCAACGATCTATGTTTGATTCAAGAACGTCGACAGAGGAATGGATGATCTGGAGGCGGTACAAATAGAGCAGATACAAGGTGGCATCGTTTCCCAGTGTTTGCCAAATTTTTGGGCCTGAAAATCAACAAATGGAGAAAAGTGTTTTTGGCAAAGGGACTTGAGCGCCTTGTACATGAAGTCTTGGAAACTTGCGCGCCAAATGTTTTTGAAGATCATGACATCAAAATATGGAAAAGGGATAAGGGTCGCACAAGTTTTGGTGAGGTCACGCAGGTGACTTACGTGCCAGGAAGAGACTTGCGCGCTGATGCCTTGGAAGCTTGATAACTTGCGTGCCTATGTTTTTTCCAGATCAGAAGATCAAAATTTTGCAAAGGAAAGAGGTTCGCGCAAGTTTGGAAGTTGGTCGCGAAAGTGAATAGCAGGGGAAGAAACCTGTGTGCCGAGACTTGCGCGTTGATGGTTTACTTGCGCGTCGTCGAGCTGGGTGGTCAAATTGCCTATAAATACTGGACCACCCCTCCTTATCTCTCACAGAGTTCAAGACTTAGAGATTTTTCGAGCTCTCATCGCGCAGGTGTTTGAGCCACACTTGTTGTATTTGGGTCGCGAAAGTAGAGGTTGCGCGTCGGTTGTTGGATGCACGCCCAAGGTGGTTTGGGAGAGAAAAGAAGTGGGCCGCGCAAGTTTATAGTTGGGGAAGGAAGCGTCGCGCAGGTGCTTTTGTGACACTTGCGTGCCAGTTTGGACTTGCGCGCTATATTGGGACTTGTGCACCAGTCTTGGAGAAAAGCGCCAGCTGCTTTTGGAGTAGGCCAGTGCTTTTATTGCTGAACGAAAGCTAAAAGATTTCTCTATACCTTCAGTGCAACAGATGATGCATTTGTTTGAAAAGACAGAAGAACAATGAATAAAATGGTTTTATGAATAGAATTTGTACCACACACACATGACTGGTGTTTAACATCCCCATTGTGCTTTGCGAAGAGAAGAAGAACGGTTCATGCAACTAAACTCAGATCTGCACAGAAAGAGGGGAATATATCAATACACTCGGGTGTTAGTATTGAGAATCAAAGGAAGAGAAGATGAAGATACAGTGCATTCAGTTAATGCACTAAAGTAGAAGGTTGAATACAAAAGAGCATCAACTTAGGACTCTGATTCAAGCAAAGTCTCATGCTGAACATGAGACAAAGAATTCAATGCAAATCTATTGAATAGACCTTCACATCTACAAACTGAGTGGGACTTCACCGATGGCAGTGAGCCAGGGGGAGTCAACGGGAGTGATCCGAGGGATGCAGTGAGCTATCCCTAAACTTTTGTAAAGGCATTGCGCCTGGGATAGAGTGACTGTACCCAGACATTTGTAATCTACAGCTAGTGAAGCATAGTAGATTTTGGTACGACCGACAACCTGTCGGCGTATGCTCCTTGGACGTAGCCCTTAGTGGTGAACCAAGTAAAAATTGTTGTGTTATCTCATTGCATGTGAATGTTTCATTGCTGATCATATCCATCATATAAGTTTATGTAGTTTCTACCAACATGGGAACAAGATCCACAACTTTAAGAAGAAAAATTTTCCACCCTGATTCACCCCGCCCCTCTCAGGGTGTCCCGGGGTCCTACAATTATAAGAAACTCCTTTTCACCGACTTTAAATTACAGATAATACCAGTGATTGTTAAAATAAATTTTCTACTAGCTTTTTATTAACCTTATATATTGGTGAATGTATCTAGAATTCTCTTCAATTTATTCAGATATCATAAGACTCTATAGATTTTAGTCAAAAAGTTCATCCCATTACATTGGATTTCAATACTTATTTCCAGAGAAGGATTTATAAGGTTCCATATGAATACTCAAGTGAAAGCTATTGTTGTAAGAAAACTCTATTAGAGGAGGGTGTTCATCCCAGACACCTTTGAAAACTATAGAAAAATATCCCAAAATATCTTAGAGGATTTTAATTGTTCTCTTATACTGACCATATATCCTAGGATGATACGTATCTCTAAAACATAACTCTTTATCTAGGGCCCACTAAATATTTCTCTAGAAATTCGATGTAAACCTAGAATCCCATAAAATAAAATTGAATGTGGTATTCCATGAAACCTTACCACATACTTAATTTACATCTTAATTGTTTCCTTCCAAAAGATTATTGTAAAATGTAGAAAGGAAGAAATATAGGAATTTTTTTCCTCACCAAATAGATGAAGAATACATTTTCAAGACACATAGATCACATAACCTGCAACATGACATGAGATATAAGGAATTTAAAAAGGTCATGAAGATGTTTCTAGAATAGAGAGTAACCTGCTGAAAGATCATCTAGATACCCTTGGAGAAAGACTCCTTTTTCGTACGAAGTAATCAATGGAATTTGATGATCTTGCATCAACTTCTAAATGAGTTCCTCCAGATCATGAGACATGCCAGTTGGCAGGCACTTGAAAAACCATTCAAAAATACTTTCAAAATAATGTGAAAAATATAAAAAATAGGGGATAATCTTGCAGTCATAAACCTTTATGATACAAGGCCATGAAGTTCTCAAGATACTGTGTAAACCCTACAAACATGCCATTTTTTTTGCGAAATATCCCACTGCCATGCCACCCTCATCACTGAAGGGATTTAGACATGTCTAGGTGGTCCAACATTCTCCATATAACTCTATACAAAATAGAAGGGTTTTCCATGATAAGTATCATGAATTACCACATGTCCCTCTATTGGTCTCATAACAAATCACTGATGAAGATAGAGGTTATCTTCAACAACACTCATATAAACATGTGAGGTCTCTAAAATTTGTGAAATAAAAAAAAGAAAAAAAATAAAGGAAATTAAGGGAGATTCTTTTGGGGGTAGATAATCTAATCTTATGTAAAACCGTTATATGCCCCAATAGATCAAAAGTGATCATGAGATTCCCCCATTGATAAGTTAGCTTGATCTCATGAAGCCCCCCACGAAAGACACCTTAATCACATTAAAGGTCCCAAACAAAGCATCTTAGATCACTCAAATGAATTTAAATAGGAATACTGATCTTATGTAGGTCCCCATACATGTTAGCCCTGTTAGGTCAGAATATATGAGAAAACCACAAGAGGTGGGGTCAATTTTAACTTGGAAAAGCTCTCAAGAATCATACACAAAACCAATTTTTTTTATTTTAACTTTGTTAAATATGATTTAAAAATGGAAATTAACAAAATATTGGATACAAAGATATATATTAGTTCGAGACAAAAAAATCTCATAGTCCACACCACCAATGCTCATCTCCACGAGCTTGGTAATTTTCACTAGTCAGTCCTCTTATCACAGGACTATCCACAATTGAGTATAGGTAGTTGATACCTTTACAAATTAAGGCTTAAAACAGATCCTTATGGTTCCTAAACCAAGAACCATGCAAAAATAGCTTATATCGAGAAGCTAGTACTCCATAAAATAAAAGGGTATTGTTTTAAAATGCTTTTGATTGTTCTTCATAGTAGCAACAGCACACAACAGGTAGTAGAAGAACCATCTTCTTTAGAAAAGGATTTCTTCAAGAAGGTACAATTCTAAAATGATCCGGTTGTAATAGACCTTGAAATATGCTCAACAAAAAATCATCAGTAGACTTATAAAAGATCCTCAATGCAGAACAAGTAAATATTCAATGTTTCTCTTATTCTGTAGAAAACAGAGTCTGGATGTTTTTTCGTAGAAAATCTCAAAAAGATCTACTTAAGAAAATTGATTTCATTGATCATTGTATATATTATTCTATATATACGTGGGGTGTGTATATCTATATTGTAAATAATATGCACATATATATAATAAATATGAACTCTTGCTTCATAAATCTAGATCCACAATGATTTCATGAATGTCCATGATAATTCAAATTTGAAAACAAAGAAGTTGTAACTTCCCTTAATAATAGCCAAGAATTCCTCCTCTTAAATCGATCCTTTGAATAAAATAAAAAATTGGGATTTAAATGGTTCAAATATGAGCTTTAATATCTGTCTTTGAATCGAGCTTGAAATCAATATGATATTCCATAAAATTCCATTGCACAAAATCTCGGATATAGTCGCAAATTCAAATCTCTAACACTTGTTGAAGTCAAATGTAGGTTTATTTTTATAAGCTAATAAAACATCATAATGTAATGTTGATCACAAACGTAAGGTTGATAATCCATATATCTTTGAATACAGAACATAAGGTATGTGATCCATACTTTTCTTTTCAGAGTGGAAGGTTCATTAAAAAAGTAAGGTTGATGATCCAGAAGTTTTCTTTTAAAATGTAAGGTTTTATACTTACGTAGGGTTCTTCATCCATAATCATCTCATATGTCAAACATAAGGTTCCATTCGAACATTGGTTCTTTTTACATACTTCTCTGTCAACGTAAGTTTGATTAACTATATGTGTTAGTACTCAGGCATCAGATATAAAAAGAACATAGGGTTTATTCATTACGTAATTTTCATCAACGTACTGTATAATCATTTTTTCAAGAACATGCCAGAAAAATATTTTCCGAACACTTTGACAAATATTTCATGAAAATAATAATCATTAAAATAATTCCAAAATTAGGAATATAAAGAATATTAATTTCATGAGATAAACTTAAAGAAAAATCATTAGTAAAACAAAAAAGGGTGTTTGTGAGCAGAAAAATCATCATAAAATATAGAGTATTGTTGAGACAACACATGCCCAGTGATCTCCTCCTTTTTGATTATCACAAAACCCATAAAATTATTTTCATAAATTTAGAATTTTTCAAATGTATAAAACTAATTTTACTTTCAAATAAATTGTTTTAATGTGAATTTATTGCATTGAAAATACTATTTTTATCCATATTTCTCCATCACATGTCTAAAAACAATAAAATGATATGTTTATTCATTTTTCTCCCCTTTTTCAATAGAAATTTCATTAAAAAAATCTAAAATATTTTTTCAAATATACATTAAAATAAAGGTTTTGTTTATCCAATTCTCTCCCCATTTTTCTGATATCAAAATGTAATTATAAAATATGGAATAAAACAATTTTAATGTATCACTGAATGGTAAGTAAATGTTATGATAGACTATTTATTAATAATCGAATCTAGATTTATGTCAGTTTAACAAAGACATAAATAGTATAATAAATAAAACATATTAAATAAGAATCAAACATATTTCATTAATTTACTAATGTATAAATACATAGTGATCAAGAATCAAGGTTTGTGACTTAAGGGTTGGATAATGGATTTTAGTGATTCTGAAACAGTTCCTTCAATTCTGCCAACTGCAACCTCAACTTCATCCTTACTGCATCTACCAAATTGATAAGTAAATCTCTTCAAGTATGAATCACATGAATATAGTTTATTACATTGACTTTGAAAAACTCATGCAGACTTTCCTCTTTTTCAATAAAAACATTTAGCTTCTCAGTAAATTTGTTTTGCAGGTCTCACATACCTATTTCACTAGAAGTGATTTACTCAACAATATATTTCTGATTGTCCAACAAAACTAACATAGGATCATTGTTAAATTATAAATATTACAGTATGTCATTCATATTTCTCATTACATATGTAATGGATGGAAATATATTTATCATATCAGGCAAAGTACTAGATGTACTTGCTTGATTTGCTTTGAAAGACTCAAAATGTTGTTCCGATCATCTTTTCAAATCCACCAAATTTGATTTTGAAAAAACATCTAACTTCATATTTTTAATTTCATTCAACATTTCCTTCTTGAATGCATCACATTCCATTTTTTGAAACATTACTTTCTTTCAGAATTTCAAATTTCTTCCTTTCTTTTTTCAGCTAAGTTTTCAGAAAAGAATTTTCCTCTTCAGCTTTGTTGAAATTCATAACAAGCTATTCTACATGATATGATAGTGAGTCAGAGGCATTATATTGTTGATTTAGGGGTTGATATATTATTATCAAGGGGAGAGATTTAGCATAAGATTTCTCTTCATCATCCTTCTCTACTAATTTTTCAATAGACTTATCTTCATATTTTCAACAAAAAATGATTCATTTAAAACTTCTGTTTGAACTCTAGAAAAATTTTCTGCTTGTTGATTCAAATATTCTATAGAATATTTCTCCTTGTGAGTAATATATTCTTGAATCGGATCTTCTTGGTAGTTATTTCCAATTTGATCAATAGATAGATCCACATTTTTTGTCACCTGAGATTTTTCTTTAGCTATGTCATATATTCTAGGAACAAATTCGTCTTGACACATCACTTGTTGTTGAGGTACTATTTCATCATAAGCCAATAATTCTTCTTTCCTTTCCTCGTATACCTCTTCTTTATCTTATTGAACAAGATCATTCAAAATTTTATAACTGATAGGTTTTTATAAACCAAGAATATTTTCATGTGGAGGTTCACGTGGAACCTCTCTATTCCTTGACCTTAGAATTAATTTTTAAATTCCTTCATCTTCTAATTCATCCTTACATACAAAACATAATATCTTTGAGGTTTTTGAAACCTCTCCAGACCTTGATTCTACTAATTCTTCTTTATATTTAGCAATTTTCTCTCCCTGAGCAGGGATCTGATCCTCATATTCCCCAACGTGCATAATCTTCCCTTTGACTGTGCTCCAGAAAAATCATAACTTCCTGAGGGTTCTATCATTTAAGACATTGTTGTGATGAAATATCTCCCATGCGTCAATCAATCTGATCGTGTCCTTTTTATAAAAATTGAAATTATCCATCCATACGGATAAAAATTCATCCTTGTTTAAGGATAAAAACAATAGTTCGAAAATATTACCAGATATCTTTGGAAACTCAACTTAATTTCACTCATAAATTGAAACATGACCTACATGTCAAGGTATATAATTTTCTCCATTTCAGCCATCAGGGGTTCTATGCTAGTTTGAATGAACTTCACTAAAATTTTCTGGTTAGCTTCCAAATCTTTCCCAATCATTTTCTTAATGTTCATTGATCCAAATAGGAAAAACATAATATATTTTGATTTGTGGTTATGATCCCCTATTGATTTCAAGATGAAATGAAAAACTCCCTCTTGAGGGATGTTTAGAATCTTTGCAATCTCAACTAAAGAAATAGAGTAATTACTATCCATTATTTTAGTGGTTATTGAATCTTCAATGTTTCCCAAGCTAAAATGAATACTTTTAAAAAATAATTGCAATTATACATCATATAAAAATTCAGTGTATTCCTCATTACAGGCCATCTTGAGAACTTGAAATTAAAACTCTTTCTTCAACAACTAGTTTATCTGGTAAAACCATTCTAGATTGACCACTTTTCCTTGAAGGATTTTTCTTCCCATTGAGTATAGGCAATTGGTGATACTTACCTCACCATCCTAGACTCACTTATTATTTTCCATTGCTATCAAACTAAACTTGAAAGCTCTTAGGATTTGATGTTGAATGGTTTCTAGGGTCTCTAAGAGAAAAAAGAGGTAGATGAAATAGATGCAGGTTTTTGGTATACGAAAGGGTATGAGAAAAGACCAAGTTTGGAATTCGAAGAAGGTTATAAAAGAACATTGATTCTCATGTCATTTTTACGATAATATTTTCAAAAATATAATAAACAAACCGTATATAGAATATTAAAATTAATATAAAATAATAATAAGAATGAAAATAAATAAAAAATATTTATATAAAATAAGTAGAGAAATTAGTTTAATTTTTAAATTTAACTCATTACATTAATTATATATTTAATATTTTAAAATAACAAAAATAGTAATATAATAATATAAATAATAAAATTAAAATTAAAATTAAAAAAAATTATTTAAAATTAAATAAACCTAGCTCCCCCTTAATAAATTAAAAACTTGTAGTGGGAGTAGGTTTTGTAAAAATATCAGTTAATTGATATTCAGTTTTTACAAAATCTTAAAATATGTCTTTTTTAAGAACATGATCTCTTAGAAAATGATGTCTTATATCAATATGATTTGTTATAGAATGACATATAAGATTTTTTATAATATTTATAGCACAAGTGTTATCACATAAAATAGGTTTACTTTAAAAATTTAGTCCAATGTCTATAAGTGTGTTTTTCATCAACAAAAATTGTACACTGCAACTACCTGCAGATACAAATTCTGCCACATCTATTGAAAGAAAAACTGAGTGTTGTTTCTTACTAGACCACGACACTAAGGATTTTCATAAAATGTGGCATGTTCTTGAGGTACTTTTCCTAACTAATCTACAAATTCCAAATTCATCATCTGAGTGTGAAATTAAATTATAATCAGAAGTTTTTGGATAAAGAAGCGACTGAAAAATAGTTCTTTTTAAATATCTAAAAATTATTTTGACAATAGTATGATGAGATTATTTAGGATTTGATTTAAATCTTGTAGAAAGACATAATAAATACATAATGTATGGACTGCTAGCAGTAAGATATAATAAACTACCAATCATGCCTCTATATAACTTGTTGTCCACTGGTTTTCTAGTTTCATCTAGATCAAATTTTATATTAGTACACATAGGAGTTTCATATGTATTACTTTTTTCAAGTCCAGAAATATTTATTAAATAAATAATTTATTTTCTTTGATTCAAAACTTTTCCAAAATATTTTTGACAAATTTGAAGCCCTAAAAAGAAATTTGGATCTCCCATTATAATATTTTCAAATTCATTTTTCATTAGATTTGAAAACTCATGACAATGTTTTTTATTAGTTGACCCCAAAAATACATCATCAATATAAATTAGAACTAATAAAATATTAGAATTTATAGTTTTCTTGAAAAGTGAGGGATCTTCTATACTAATAGTAAAATCATTTCTCAAAATAAAATAACTTAATCTTTCATACCAAGATCTGGGTGCATGTTTAAAGCCATAAATATATTTAGAAAATTTAAAAAAAGAATCTAGTTTTTTAGAATTTTCGAAACTAGGGTGTTGTTAAACATAGACTTCCTCTATTAAATAACCATTTAAAAAGACAGACATAACATACAAATAAAATAATTAGAAATATATATGAGATGTACATGCTAAAAGGATTCTAATGGATTCTTAGTATAGCTATAGGGGAAAAGGTTTCTTGATAATCTGTACCTTCTTCTTAATTACATCCTTTTGATACTAGTTTTTCTTTATTTCTAGTTATAATTCCTTGATCATATTGTTTATTTATATAGACCCATTTAGATCCTATAACATGATAGTTTGTTGGTCTTTCAACTAATTACCAAACTTCATTTGTTTTGAATTGGTTTAGTTCTTCTTGAATTGTTATCATACAACCCTCATCATTTAATTATTTTTCTATAGACTTAGGTTCTAATTGGGATACAAAGGAAAATAACTCAATTAGATTTCCTACATTCATTCTAGTTTTTATTTCGATTTCTAGGTCTCCTATAACAATTTTTAAAGGATGATTTTTAGGGTTCTACACTATCTAGTTAAAAAATATTAATTTCACCAGTGTCATGTTATTCTAAACTAGACTCAATTTTATTAATATCATTTTCAAAATAATCTTTCAAGTTCTCAAGTCTCGTGACATTATTAAAGTTAGCTTCATCAATTTGATCTTTTATTTTGACAAAAGGGTCAGAATCCTCAAATTTCACATGAACTGATTCTTCAACAATCCATGAATTTTTATTAAAAAATATATTGGCTTTGGAAGTAGCAGAATATCATAAAAATATTCTTTCTTTACATTTTGGATAAAAATTTCCAATTTTATCCTTGGTGTTCAAGATATATACCTTGAATCCAAAAACATTAAAGTAATTTACTTTAGGTTTTCTGTTATTCCAAATTTCATAGGGTGTCTTCTTGAAAATAGGTCGAATTAAAACTCTCTTCATTATGTATCAGGCTGTTCTTACAACTTCTACTCAGAAATAGGTTAGAAGATGGAACTCATTTAGCATAGTCCAAACCATTTCATGAATATTTCTATTTATTCTTTCAACAATTCTATTATTTTTGAGGTGTTCTTGGTGTAGATAAGGTGTATTTAATACCTATATTTTAGAAAAAAGAATTAAATTCGTGATTCTTAAATTCTCAACAATGATCACTTCTTAATGAAATTATTTTAAAACCTTTTTCATTTTCAACAATTTTTCAAAAACATTGAAATACAATAAAAGATTAATTTTAATATTTTCGAAAATATTTCTAAGTAAATCTATAATAGTCATAAACTAAAACATATACATATATTTTACTAGCCAAAAGTTCTACTTTTGATGGTTCAAACAAATCAATGTGGATAAGTTCTAGAGGTTTTGATGTAACAATTTTGTTAATATATTTGAATAAAGATTTGTGTTGTTTTCCAATTTGAAATATATCACATAATCTATCACTTCCAAACTTAAGATTGTGAAAATCCAAAACTAATTGTTTCTTAGATAATTTTCGTAAAGCATAAATATTATAATGTCCAAGTCTTATGTTCCAGATCCATGATTCATTTATATTAATAGTCAAGCAATTCACTTTCTGTTTACATAAGGAATTTAGGTCCAAAGTATAAAACTTGTCAGTTATGGGTGCTCTAAATTTAAGAAGTTTATATTTAAATACAGAAAAAGAATTGATAGAAAAATCAACATAATATCCATCATCACATAGTTGATAGATACTTATCAGGTTACATTTTAGTCCTTATACATATATTACTTTTTTGATTGAGACTATTTATTGATCTACAACAATTCCAATACCCATATTTTTCTTTTTTTCATTGTCACCAAAGGTAACTAATTCACCATCCTTCTATGTTAACGTTTTGAAGTTGGATGAGTTTCCATTCATGTTCCTGGAACACCTACTTTCCATGTACCATATTTATTTTCTGCTTCTTTAACATGCTTCTTGCAAATTCAGATTAAATAAGAGTTTGTTTTTGTACCCATATTCTTTTGGGTCTAGAAGTGTTAGGTAACAGAGATCCAGTAACCCATATTTACTTTGTTTTCCCATAACTCAAATCATTAGAATCAAATAAATTTTTTGAAACAAAAGCCTTTTTAATTCCACTTTTTTTGGGTATTTCAATGATAACAATTTTTGATCATATATCCTTTTATTCCACAGTAATGTAAAGTTACACTTTTTGAATTGAGAATAAAATAGTCCTTATATAGTTTAGGTTTTTCCCCTTTACTGCCTATAGCATATATTTCCTTTTTAATAACATTTTTACCAAAAATTTTCCTCTAAAATATGTTTTTCCTTTTGTTGAGAAGAGAGTGTCATTCTTATTGGTTTCTACTTCATCTAGTAGTGTCTTAATATTGTTTTCACATTCTAAAATATTTTTGGTCGATGAATTCAATTTCTCAAATAACCCTTGGTGCAATTTTAATAAAGTGTCTATTTCTCTTAAAACTGCATTGTGAATATTTTTTAGTGATTTATGTTTATTTAATAGAGAATAATATTATTATTCTATCGTTTTGCAATATGTTGTATATTTTTCATTTGAATAGATATAATTAGAATTAGAATTAGTATTGTGATATGATTATACCAGATCATCATCATCCATTAAGCACATGTTTTCTTTTAGGCTAGATTCTTCTTTTTCTGAGCTATATTTAGATGAGATGTTGTAGTATTCAGAAACACTCCATGTAGAATTCATTTATCTTTTATCCTTCTGCCCACATTCAGTATTTTTTAAAAATATATTTTTCCTTTCAGCTTTTAATAGAGGACATCCAAAACATATATAACCCATTTTCTTGCACTCATAACATCTCACTTACCTTAAGTCCTTATCAACCTTCTTGATGGGCTTTCAGAATACTTTATTTTTATTATAAAACTTGTTGAATTTTTTAGCTAACTATGCCAGTTCTACTTCTGAATTAGATGAATCATAATTTTCTTCTTCCTTGATTTTTAGTTTTGTCTTTTTGATTTTCTTCTGAGAAGTTACCTTTAAGGAATTGTTGTCCCTTCTCACCAATACTTTATGGTCATCATCTTCCTCTTGTATTTCATCTTTATACATCATCAAAGTTCCAATCAATTATCTCATTATTAAATCCTTAAATGGTGATGATTTTCTAATGATAGGTGATATTCCATTCCATTTGGTAGGGAGTACTCTCAATACTTTCATGGATTGATCTGCTTGTTTGATAGGATCTCCTAAGGTTGTTATGTTGTTGACAATTTCTGTAATCCATTCGTTCATCTGGGTAATGATTTATCCATAAAAAATTATAAAACTATAAAATTTTAATTTTGTTGTTGTATACCTCATCTATCTTACATTTTCAGTTCCTTTATAGTCAACTGTTATAGTCTACCACATCTCATCAGTAGTTGTACTATACGAAACTTGGTTGAATTCATCTGGACCAAGACTATAGATAATACCATTCATTGCTTTATAATTTGTGTTGTATTTGACATCAATTTAATCATCCCATGTGTTTGATTTTTCAGGAATCTTGTAGGGAGATGTGATGTTTGAGTAGACTCTGAACCCATGATTCTTCAAATAGATGATAATTCTTGATTTATAGCATCCAGAGTTTAATTCATTGATATAAGGAACACGAACCATTGAAATTCCTTCTTGAGTATCATCCATTTATATCTCTCTGTATAGACCTTAATTATTTCATCTTGTTATAGATTTTTCAAAAACTCTCTCCTGATACCAATTTTTTGGTCCGAATATATTATATAACCACAAGAGGGGGTGAATTGTGACTTTAAAAACTTCTCCATAATCATGAACAGAACCAATTCTTCTTTTAACTTGGTTAAATAGGATTTAAGCAGTGAAAATAAAAAAAACATAGGACACAAAGATATATAGTGGTACAGGCCACAAAAAGCCCCTAGTCCACCCACCAATGTTATTCCCTACAAACGTAGTGATTTTCACAAGTCAATCATTTTATCACAAGACTATCCAAAACTAAGAGTAGTCTGTTGATAACTGTACAAAGTAAGGCTTAAAAATAGTTCCTTGTCATTATTTAACCAAGAATCATACAAAAACAGCTTAGATTGAGAAGCTAGTACCCCTTAAAAAGGGTATTGTTTTAAAATGCTTCTAATTGTTCTTCATAGTTGTAGCATCACACAACTGAAAATTGATGGACCATCGTCTTTATAAAAGAATTTTTTCAAGAAGGTGCAGTTTTGAAATGATCTGGTCTCAATAGATCTTAAAATATTCTCTGCAAAAAAAATCAGTAGTAGACTTACAATATATCTTTGATGTAGAAAAAGTAAATCTTCAACGTTTCTCTTCTTCTTTAGAAAACAGAGTCTGAATGTTTTTGTCACAGCAGATCTAAAAAATATCTTCTTATGAAAATGAATTTTTTTGATCTCTATATATATTATTCTGTATATACACGGGGTGTTTAAATATTTATTTTAATTAATATTCATATATATATATAGAATAAAGGCAAACTCATGCTTCATAAATCAAGATCCACAAGGATCACTTGAAAAACCGTGATAATTCAAATTTGAGAGCAGAGTAGTCGTAACATTCATTAATAATAGGAAAGGATTCTTCCTCTTAAATAAATCCTTTTAATCAAATAAAAATAATCTTTAAATTAGTCAAAGATGAGATTTAAAATATATCTTTGAATCAAGATTGAAATCGGCCTAATATTCCATAAAAGAAAATTGTACAAAATTATCAATAAAGTTACAAATTCAAATCTACAGAACATGAAGAAGTCAAATGTGGGGTTATAATCATAAGATAATAAAACAAAAAAACATAAGGTTGATCACAAATTTAAGGTTGATGATCCATACTTCTTTGAATTTAGATTGTAGGGTATGTGATCCATAATTTTCTGTTCAGAGCGCAACATTCATTACAAAGGTATGGTTGATGATCCATGTGTTTATTTCTCAAACGTAACGTTCAATACTTACGCGGGGTTCTTCATCCATACTTATCTCATATTTCAAACATAAGGATCCATCCAAATGTAAGGTTCTTTTACTATACTTTTCTATCGATGCAAGGTTGATTAACCATACATGTCGATCCTCAAACATCAGATATAAAAAAATGTTGGGTTTATTCATTACATTGCATTTTTTAATGTACGATATGAACAGTGTTTCTAGAACACGACAAAAAAGGATTTTCCAAACACTTTGACAAATATTCCACACAAATATTTAGCTTTAAAATAATTCTAAAATTAGTAATATAAAGAATATTAATTTCTTGAAATACACTCAAAGTAAAATCATTAGTAAAATAAATAAGGGTATTTGTGAGAATCAAAATCATCATAAAATATTGAGTGTTGTAGAGACAATACATGCCCAACAAGCCTGACCATGTAAAACCCCCTTGGAATGTCCACATGATTAGGAAAGATGCATTTTATTAGACAAAATCCAATAAATGGGGTGATGAAGGAATGATCTCCATATCGATGAAAATCATGCGGCACAACAAGATTCACGAAGTGTGTGACACCAAATCCCTTCACCGGCTTTATTCGGGATCTACGAGATACATGCCTCACAAGGAATTGTATAATCAGGGTGGTGAGGCCTATAACCCCCACCCATTAGCATAAAAGATAAAAAATGTTTTCTTCCAGGTAAAATCAGAGGAATAACCTAAGTGATCATGAATTGTGAATGGGAACATCCAGTGATCACATGCGATCTTGAAAAGAACTTATGGGGGGTTATGTGAAGGTCATCCCACACATATAATAAATCAAGAGATTCCTAAACATGACAACCCTAAACAAATATAAGAAAATATACAATTCAATAAGTAATAAAGACTAAAAATAGGGTACTTACATGAAGAGAGATTCCCTAATCCTCATGTGCTCCACAAGACTCATTCAAATCATGAGATAGTACTAGGAAATGTCACAATTGTTATGAGATTTGTCTTTGACATGCCATTCGAATCATACAATGTTCTCTAGACATGTCAATAATGTCACCTAATTTTCTCCAATCAAGATACCTGAGTCTCATGAAGATATTTGGTCTTGCCATCCAGATCATGTGACATCCTCTAGACATGTCACCCATGTTATGTAGTGACACCAGTGCATGATAGATGGGTCTCGTGGAGCCCTCCAGGCCTGCCAGCTAGATCTCACCGCACCCTCCAGGCATTCCAACCTGTCTTATGATAACACCAGTACATGCTGACATAGATCACATGTTAACTAATGAAAATTTATCCAAGATCATGAAGTTTCCTTCATATGATTCAATGCAGACTATGCAATTTCCTCCAGAATAGTTAGCCAAGATCATGTGGTGTCGTTCATATGTGTCAACCTATATAATGTGATCTCCACTAAAAAATTCATCTAGGTCTTGCGACACTCTCCAGATATGTCATCTCTTATCATATGATTGTCTCCAGACATCCCCAGCTTGGTATCACAACAAAATATGGACAATTATATTGGATTATACGATTGCCTTTGGAAACGTATACTATTCAACTAGGACATGTACATACATCATCTGATATATCAGGCAGAAAACTAAGAATATCAGGAATACAGCCTTGAATGTCATGAATACTACCAAGGCATGTCAAGAAGACATGTCAGGACATGATAGCCTTGTACATTAGAACAGTAAGGGAAACCATAGTGTGCAAGCCTCGATCAGTGGAATAATGTGATATATCCTTAATAAAAGGGAAACCTCTGTGTGTAATACCTGGTCAGTGGCATAATATGATATGTCCCCAATATAAGTTAAATCTCCACGTCTAAGCCATGATTAATAACATAATATTATATTTACTCTATTTTTGTGAAACCTCGGTGTGTAGGCCCTAATTAGTGGCATAATATGATATTCCCTCCATATTATGGCATCCTTGGTGTGTAATCCCTGATCAAATTAAACTATGATAAATCTTATTCCTTCCATAAAATGGGATACATAATATTCCTTCCTAAAGACCTTAGTGAAAATGGTCATACACATCAGTGAAAGTCTCTCCATTTATCTGACATTCCATCAATCAATATATAATATCTCCCAGGGGATTGTTATCCTTCCTCATCCACGAATGTATTTAGAAGTCAGTTAAACTATGATGACTCTGATTCCTACAAAAACCGGGGTACGTAGGATTCCTTCCTAATGCCTTAGTTCCACAATGAAAATCCAAATGGTTTTCCAAGCATGTAAGTCATACATCCATATGTAGTGAAACTATTTAGATGTTATCCCTTTTTTCCTACACTGATCATGGATCACATAGGATTAGGGAGTTTTAATGATCATTTCATTTGCATCAAAAATCTCCAAAAGCCATTGAAATCTTAGTATGTAATCCTTGACCAGTTGAATGATATAATTGGCCCCATATAAGGGTATATACCTTGGGGTAAGTCCCAATGGTGTGGTTGAACTATAATAACTCTGATTCATGCATTTATCAGGACAAGTAAGATTCATCCCAAAGGCCTGAGTTCAATTTTTGGTTCCCATGTTCTCCCATATATATCATTTCAATACGAATTTAATCTTTATGGGTTTAAAAAAATATTTCAGTTTTCATTCCTGTTATAATTTAGGATATATAGGATGCCGCATAATGGTCCAATACCATCCTCAAAATATTAATAACCTCCCTAGACAACTACAAACTATAGAGTTATTGACAATCATCTTCAACATATAAGCTACTACAAACCAATGATAAAGGTATGAATAACCTTATATACATAGAGATGGATTCACTAACTAGAACCCCTCTACATATAAATTGATTTAACCTATGATCATTTTTTAGGGTAACATGTCCCATATTGGGATTATAGAGATATTCTCGAACATATTTTAAATCTATAATAGAGTCATGAAATATAATCAAATTCCCCAAAAAAGGTTGTGATGAGTCTGACCTTCCATCCTCTCAGTCAATGTGAGTTCATAAGCATTGTTGGGTCTGAAACCCCAAAGTACCACCTACCATTGGAAAGTAGGTTTGTACCCAGTTATGAATGTGGGAGCCATTTGGATTTTCTATTAGAGATAATCAACTGGTAAACCCAACATGAATTATTGTAAAATAAATTAGACTCTCCCACAATCAAACACTCAGGACTGTCCTACCGCATATTTTTGACAAATGAAGTGGAAAAACCTTACAATAATTTATTTTATTATGTAATCTATTTCAGAGGATAAAATGATAGACTTCCCAGTTCTCGTCAAATATTTTTTTCCTATTACTTTGGTGGTCCTTATCCTCATTTAAACAAAACAATAATAGTGAAACCAACATGAATCTATCAAATAAAAAAATGATCAGTTAACCATGTGTCATGAAACTTTGTTTTCATATCCTACACACAAAAAATTGGAGAAGATAACATGCATCTTACGGATGATCCTCTATAGCTTGGATTCCCAATAAATAAGTCCATTATCACATTCAAAAGTCTACACGAGAAGAAAGGATTCACCAGGAATAAAAAAAGGAATCTATGCTACAGATGCCTACCTGTTTGGGCACATATATTACCTGAAATGATGCACTGATCAGTTACCTTGTTCCTTGTTTTCATAGTGGTTGTAGATATCAATCTAAAAAATAATACCCGACTTGAGATAATTTATTTATCCAATGACAATTCCGGGAAATCATCTATGTGAGAAACCCCCACAATACATATAATGACCTCACATTCCCAACACCTTCAATTTCTGGTGGTAAAGGAAATGTTATATAAATACCATCGAAATTGTATGATCTCATATCTTAAGGCTACCTAAAACAATATACAAATGATAAAATTGATGGGTCCACACCATCCAACAAAGATTTAGTAAATCAAATATTGCTCATTTTTACAACCAACCAATTCGGAAGATAATCCTAAAGTGAGATAGTCACCACCTTTAGTATCTGATGAAGGTGTATCAAAGAGTCAAATATGTCTCCTTTTATGTTTAGGGGCCACTGAGGAGGGATAATATCTACCATTGTTTTCAAGACCATCCCGTCGGTGCCCTTCAGTTTCCTACTATGTGTAACACCATACACAGTTACACCTCTGATCTCCATGAAAGGTAAATAAAGAAGACACATCGAGAATGGAAGGATGTAGATAATCAAGATTGGGATAATATCCCAACTCTCACTAGTGATTTCTTTAAGTATATTTTAAAAATAACCAATGTGTAGGATCATATCCATTCTCATTTAGAAGAGGGATATAGGAATATTCCAATAATGATCGTGGGGTAGTAACATATCACCACCCTAATGCATGAATCCCATCATCATACTTCCATGAAAACAAGGGGGAAAAGTGTGATCATATCCCTACTCTAATTGAAGATATATGTCAGCATGTAGTGGAGACATAAAATCTATAAGCCTTAATTCTGGCACACACTTTGTTGAAGTGTCATTTCATCTTAGAAAAAGTTGTAGTACTCCACCACAATATTCCAAAACTGGTACAAATATAGGGACAGGTGCATATTTATACCACTAAAGTTATGGAATCACAGCACACTGATCAGTATGAACAAGCATATGCTCTGTATAAAATGTACTTTCTTTCTCCCATCTAGGAATATTATCTTTATATTTCGCTAAAGGATGAGGTTCCTGACTGGGATCATATTCTCATTCTAACAGTGGATCACTAGATGAGAGTATCACATTCATTTCGAAAGGGGACCATTCCTACAGAAAAATACCAACGATATATTCTAGAGGCTTAGGATTGGGTTGATATCCCTGTTTTGGATAGGGCACACCAAGTGGGAGCAAAATATTCCTCAAGACATGCTCATATTCTAATTGAAAAAGACAACCAACATACTATAAAGGATTAGGATTGGTATTATACTCCTGTTTTGACCAAGGGACATTAAGTGAGATTGTAACATTCTTTGGGATAGGCTTATATTCCAATTAGTTAATTTTACTAGCATATTCTAGTAGATCATAGAAATTAGGCACATATTTCTACTTTTGTCGATGAAATATTGCACCACCATACATTCAAGTCTATATAAGAGGAGGATCATATCCCTTCTCCCATTCCTTTGGTAAATCAACATATTCTAATGAAGAATTAATATTCATACCAGGCTCATATTCCAATTTGAACTAGGGATCACCGAGTGAGAGAGGTGCATACCACTAGACATTCTCATATTCTTGTCGAACATTATTGGAAACATACTCCAATGGCTCAGGATCAAACTCATATCCCCATTATGACTGAGGCTCATCAAGTGAGAGTGGTACATGCTTCAAGAAATTATCATATTCCTATCAGTAATTAATTAGCTCATTGGAATCTTACTGTAGCTTCTTAGTAGTGGGATCATTATCTCATGACACTAGACAGTTCTCAACAAAGTTCAACAACCATGATACAGTAGGATCATATCCCTACACAATTCAAAAATATGTGTTGGCATGTTATGGAAAAGATGAATAATGTGGTTCATATCCCTAATCTTCTCCATGATAGTTTCATTGAGGTTGTTTGAGACACAATCTCAACATCCCAAGGGTACATCAACTCTTCAAATGAAAGAGGAGATGATCATTAACATGATAGTCATCCTCATGGTAGTGTGGAGATGGATCGAATGGACTCTACCAATGACATCTGTTGTGGTCAACCTCTACACGATGATATCTCGCATGGAAAATAAAATCCACCACTTTCCTATAAACCTCCATATAAATATTTTTTTTAAAACATAGACACCATTTTATAGACAGTTGATTGAAAAACCATGGTTAACCATATACATTCCCCCCATCATAATCTAGAAATACTCCACTCCAGACAGCATGTGGCCTAAAAAGATCCTTTTGTGGTTTTATCAGATGAAAAATCTATATATGATTAAGAGGAAGTCGATATTAAAATATTGAGATAGTTATCTAGAAACAACCTCCTCACCATGTTCTTTCCCCTTGCCACATCTTACAATAAGATCAGAGATGAGCTAGAAAAGATGGGTATTCCTTATCTACGCTAAAATATGTGGGAAAATCTTCAGTGAATGAAGTATAGACACATCCCTTATCTATGTTATATGTTTCAACTTCATACCATAAATATACTCTATCTTCACCTAGACATGGTTACTATCTCCATGGCCCATGACCCAAAACTGGAATATCATAGCACAAATCTAGAACACGCTTACCTCCATTGCATCACATCTCTTAGGAAATTGATTGCTGACGCCATGACATGTATCCAAATTTCAGTATGGAAAAATTTTGGAGTGTTACACTTCACCACACCCTTAGAACAACATAACCTATCAGATACAACGTCCAACAATGTCATAGCATCTAGAGAAATTAGGGTGTCAGGTAACGTATGATCCAATTGGTCACTATAATGAAATGATCCCACTTTAATGGTGTTGATACATAATTAATAGAGAAACAGGATATCCAATAGATCATTTAACTGGTCCCCTTAAAATAATGAGAACTGAATTTAGAAACAGAATCTGATGTTTCAATCAACCCAATGAATTCCTGTAGAAACTGACTCCTGTTATGGGATGCCATTACATTCAACTCCAACATGCTTACTCATACACCATATCAAACATGCCTTAGTAGTATATTTCATACCACCCGTGTAATATAGAACCTTGGACACTAGTTTGGGGGAATTTCTATTACTGCCTCCACCCCTCGGATCATCAGCACGGAAGAGGATCGGGGATATGTTAGAATCATTTTGAAACAATCCCCAACGCACCGGTATTAGGGATTTTTTTACTCAATCACCATCACCAGGTTTGTATCTCAGTACCCATACCATGAATCTTCAAATCCATAACCAAAATAATTATATCATCAATAATAGGATTAGTCAATTCCAATTATGTCCCTAGATAGGCCCCATCCTAGAGGGATGGGATCATTTTTCTCATCACTATCATCCCTACAGAGAGAATCATTATTCTCTAGGTCATGAGGTAAATATCAATGATTGATGTCCCATTCATTCCTCCCGCCAGAAGAAAACCCACTGTTATTTAGGTTTTTTTTCATAAATCATGACCAGAAACTCCCTCAGGTTCATTAATCATAGGACCACTTTTCAAGATCATACGAAAAAGGCAATCAAACCCCGCCAGGTTCGCAATCCAAAATGAAAAAATATGGTCAAGGGTTTGAGAAATGACCCTAATAAAGCTAGTTTAGAATCATCATGTTTCATTGAAAGTAATAGGATAACTACCGATGGCCAATACACCTCTATGAATTTCCTACCCTTGAACACAAATCTAGATCAAGAAGCAGATGTTGGGGGACATAGTATGGAAAATATACCCAGATAGGAGTATCCAGATGCACCCGCTAGGGCTCCATGTACCTAGAACCAAAGGAGAATCCCAAACCTAAAACTGTAAAATATTGAGTTTCCACCTCAATGGTAAAACATAGCCAAGGATAAATGGTAAGGTGTGGATACATCCTAATCACTACCCTAATAGTTATGTTCCTTTCACGAAGGAACAATTATCATTATATGAGAATGAGATTCAAAATATTAGACTAATAAATAGAGAGATAATCATGTGTAATATTACTATTGGGTATAATCATCAAACTGAGGAAGATATACATCCTCTCATTCATTGGGAAAGATTCGATCTTACTACAAGAGTAGCATTTAAGTGTTAGACTATCTCTGCATCCAAGAATACAGTATACGTAAATGAAAAAGTTGAAAATGATCCTGACATACCCCCATTATGGTGAAAGCCTCTACCATTCCAGGCTAATCATTCAGTCATCACATGAATTGAGAATTAAGGGGGTGGGGGGGGAAGGGCCACCTCATTCGGACCTGCACACTCCTTGTAGACAGGAGGCAGCTCATATAGTAGTACCTATGGAACTTCTCAATGCCATTGAGGCTCGGGATACTCAAATGGAATCCATGGAAGGGGGATGAACACATTTAAAACTTAATAGGAGTTTATATACTGATGGGAGGGTAACACATTGCCTCCACCAAATTTTGGTAATCCAAACTTCTCTACCTTTAATAGTGTAGGATACCCTGAGCAACATCTCACTCACATTGTATCTTGATGCGGTATGATGATGGGACTTCATGATCAGCATGATGAAACAAAGATGATGTGTTTTGTATATACTTTGATAGGGCTATCCTTTTTTTGTTAAACAACCTTACTGTACGATCTGTTATAGAATGAGAAGACCATCATCATAAATTTTTTATGAGTTCTTCTCTATGTCGTGATAAATGCCAATCATAGACCTACCAAACTAAAAGCAACTTGAATATGAGAGGGTTTCTAAATTCATAACCAGATGAAAGAGTTTAAACTATTCTCTTAGCATCCATCTCTCATAGAAAAAATTTATAGAAATATAAAATGAAAATCATTGGGATGAGCTGTAGAGACCTTTGATCCTAATGAAGTATCTAGGTAGATTCCATGATTTAGAAAAAATGGAACAAAATATGGAAGACACCATTTAGTGAACGTGATATAAATCTTAGCCCATGAATTTATCACATGGTCAGACGCACAACAATGTAGAGACTACCACATTAGCCTCAAACATTTATCAATTCAATTCCAAGAACCTAGGAAAGTCCTAAACTACCGAACATTTCATATCGAGTAGTAATGACCACAAAATAACCCTCAAACAGAATTGAGAATGGTCCAGGTTCAAACAAGATTTTAGGAACAAATTAATAAATACTAATCGTTATGAAATGAAGAAGTCTCCAATTATTTCCTTGCATCCATGTAAAATAACTTTCTCATTATATAATTTCCCATAAATCCTAATGAGGTCAACCTCATTGATCATCCAAACTACTCCAATTTTCATAGAAGCTTGGGTCATAATATCTAGGATGATTCATCTTCAACGAAATCCATAAATGAATGGTCAATTCTAGATAGGTGATGTTGGATAACTCCCCAGTTTAGGGGACAAACATAACCATTTCCTACTTAGAAGAAGAGGATGATTGGAAGAATTTTCTAGCCATATTTGGACAAATGTTCAACAACTAGATAAATCATAAAGCAGTTGACCAAACTCATGTCACCCTAATAGAATAGATTTTTAGTCCCAAAATAGTTTATCCACATAAAAAGGTGACATCATATATGTCTCCCGAAGTTGAATCGACCATTATACATAGGAAGATACATAAGATGAAGATTCATATTCTACTTCAATGCAAGCTGTGACTCTAGAAACTTTATTTCTCGTGACATCTGATGCACGAGAACTGCCCCAAAAAATAGAACACTTGTTGAATGAAGAGATCATATTTGGTTCTATTAATATGAAACGATTGGAATAACTCTCATCTAGTGATGAATACGCCTCTAGGTATGAGTACCTCACACCTAAATAGGGAACCTGAGGCCATATGCGCAAGAAATAATGATAGAGGGGGACAAAACTGGCATGGTTGGACACAATGTTTTTTTCAAGTCCCCATAAAGGTCATATATGTATGTGATACCCATGGTAAAGTACTCCATCAATCACAATAGAGACATGGAGGTTCCTCATAACCCCCAGTGGTCATCCATGCTAGTTATTTTACATGACTGCCTAGTAGGGGTGTGATTATCTAATCATCCCATGCAATGAGGAAGGTCATAATGACCCACACCACTAGTAGAAGATGTTCCCTGAACTTCTACACAAGCATCAGGCTCATCTGCCTCAAATTCCTCATCTTCTAATCTATATAGTAAAAAGCAATCCCACCTTGGGAAGCACTAACCTCTCGCACAAAAGTATGAAATTTTGAAATAGTTAGCGGTTTTCCCAACCAATATCTCAATCCTAGATGCACTCTATATATAAAAATAAATCTAGGAGGCACTCATTGAAGAAATCGAAAGAAGATATGATTTTGAGACTAAAGCCTCTACATCTGAGGTCTATTAAGTCGAGACCGTGATAGCAGAATTCCATGTCTCCATGTCATTCATAGAACGATATTAAGTAGAGGTCATCCAGGGACACATCAAACCCTTATATGTTTTTATTAGACTTAATAATATCAAAATATAAAGGTAACTGACTGAAAATGGTTCTGAGATCAACCTCATCTCGATTAAAACCCTCCGACATTAGGGGTATAGATAAAGGGATTTTTCTCCCACAATGGTAACCATTCCAGGGTATTATAAGAATGAGTAAAAACCTCTCAAAATGATCAAGGATAATACTTAGTTTGTATATCAAACATCTAACTTTGAGTTTAGGGTTATCCAGCAATACAACATATATAATGTCCTACTTAGAGGGTCTTGGGTCCATAGCCACGTGTAGACAGCCTCAACATTTTCTCAGTGTTTGAAATACTACATCAATGGAATGGTCATCATACTACCTGGTGATATGGTCTCCCTATAGGCTTTTTTAGCAACATATCGTGACATAGGTTTCTTTAAAAGGGAAATCAAACAACCAATGGTGGAAAACGATATAATGGTTGTATCCCTCAATGACTTGGAGACCACCCATATGAATACCTGGAGTATTATTGAAGATAACTATGTTCTCCCCACAAATCTAGTTGAAAAAATAGTTGTGATCCTATACAGCCAAGCCCCTTCAGTCTCTAATGACTATGAAAAAGGAAATCAACTCTATAATACCTCTACAACAACTCTAGATGTTGGGTATGATAAAGTCTTTTCTTATGTCCTCTATCACCCTAAAAGTGACATAGATTCCCCTAGACTACTGACAACATCCAAAAATGACTCCGTAGACTTAGAGGTGGAAGAAAAAGAGGTTGACCTATAGGATGTCCCTCCCGTATTTGAAGAAGGAACCTCCATAACAATTAACAAGATTAGGTGGGTAAATTTTGGAACAAAAGAAAACCCATGACCTACACTGATTAGTGTCACCATTCACCTGGAGGAGTAAGATATGTACATAAATGTTATAAAGAAACCATAATATGTGTTCACTTGAAATTACATGGAAATATTCGAACTGAATTTAGATGTCAATATGCACCAACTTGGACTACATGATGACCATAGAGGATTCAAGTAGGCATCCATCAGGTTGCACACCTATAATGCAACCAATGTAGAGGAATAATTTGGAAAATTTATTATATCCAAATTTGTTTGAGAAGTGAAATACCTAGGATGGATCCCCAATATCATCCGTATCAGGAAAAAAATGGGACGATTGGGGTCTGCATCGATTTCATAGACCTTAATTGACACTACCCAAAGGATGATTTCCCATTTCCAATCATATGAATATTGATCGTCGCAGCTTCCAACTTCAAATACCTTTCCTTCATGGATAGTTATTCAGGGTACAATCAAATAAAGGTGAACCCATAATATGAATAATCCAATACCTTAAAATACTATAATGTTCTGTTTTCTACTAGGTCATTCCCATTGTCTTGAAGAATGATGGTACTATATATCAACATTCCATGAATCATATCTTTAATCCATTCTTGGGAAGTATAGATTAATGTTATGTCAATGACCTCGTGGTTAAATCTCAATAGTGAGGAGATCATTTCTTGGATCTTTAAATAGTCTTCAACATGGTAAGAAAACGTAGTATGAAGATGAATCATCCAAAATTTACTTTTGAGGAAACTTCAGGTGAGTTCCTTAGATTTTTAGTATGACACTCCCGCATCATGGTTGACTAGAAAGGACTCGTGATATTTTAGAAATTTCACCGCCATGAATCTCAAATAACTGAGGGGAATCTAAGGGAACCTTGACTACATTTATAGATTCATACAAAACCTAGACATAAAATCTCTCCCCATCACTAAGAAAATGAATAATGGAATCTACTATCAATGGGACATGGACTAATAGTAAGACTTAGATAGTCACAAGAAGTACCTACTACACCCACCGGTCTTGATGCCACTGGTGGATGGAATTTAACTCATCTTATATGTCTCCACAATGGAATTCTCACTTGTCTCCAAACTCATATAAAAAATGATGCGGGATTGAGAATAATGTCTACTACCTCAGTCGAATGATGATATGTATTGAGATCTGATATTTTGAAGTCGAAATGAACTTCTACACACTCATATTTGTAGTAAAAAATATAAGGCATTAATTTATGCACCAAGAATTCCATTTGATCTATCGTATTGATCTTCTCAAGAACATCCTTGGCTGGTCTATGCTGACATGGTGCTTGGCCTGATGGAAGATCATTCTATAATAGTATGGGATTCAGTTCATGTCATAGAATGTAGTGATAGAGAAATAACTGACTGATTTCTTCATAGAACCCCCCACCCTATAAATTAAACCAGTGCACACCAAACTCCTAGATGAGTAGGCCCTTCTATACCCACAAAACTCCACAGATATGGGAGATGTATTTTGATGGCTCCTCTGGAAGTCTGATTGGAGAATGTATGGAAAATACAAAGCACAGTTGGGTTGGATTATGGATTGTATTTATTTATATAGAAAAATATATTTTTTTCATACTCTTTCTAACTATCTGAAGGATGAAAGAATAATTATGTGGAAAATCAAGCCCTCATCATTGGCCTAAAAGAGGCCCTACAATTGTATATATCCTACCTGAATATTAAAGGGGATTCATAGACAGTGATAGAAAATATAAATGGAGAATATTCCCTAAAAAATGAAGATATGGACCCTCACATCAAGGGACTAATAATAGAATTCCCTTTTGATCCCATGTTACATCATGATCCCCAATCATTGAATACTCATGCTGACACATTAGCAAATGTTGCCACAATCTTAGTTGACACTAATTTGGAAGAAGAAATATTTTTTATTATGCATCAAAGAATGGTCTCATCGATCATTGCCTATGACATGAAATAAATAAATTAGGTAAAAAACACCCTAGAGAATTATGAACCGATATCCACCCCTAGATGGATGAAGACCATAATAGATTATCTCCAAAATGTGACACTCCCGACATAGCGATCTTGAAGGGAATATATTCGGTATCAAGCATCAAAAGTTATCCTACAAGATGTTTAAAATGATAAAAAATACCTCTATAAGTGGGGATTTGATGGAATCCTCCCTAGATATATAGAAGAGAGATTCCTCTCACCATTCAAGAAATCCATATGGGATCCTACAACACTCATTACTCTGGGACCAGTCTCTCCCACCAAATCAAGATGTTGGGTTACTACTGGAAAACAATGATATATGACTATGTGGAATTATCAATGAAATTTAATGCATTCCAGATCCATGAAAACATCATCCATCAACCCCCATAATTGCTACATATAACTAAATATTCCTTTTTTGTTTGTCATATGGGGGATGTATGTTGTGGGTCCATATCCCCCAGTGATATCTAATAATTGTATGGTCATCCTTATTGCTACCTAATTTTTTTACAAATGGTTTGGGGAAATATGCCTCATGGATGTCAGGAGGAAGAATATCATCGACTATGTAATTTCCCATAACATCACCAGGTTTGAGGTCCCTCACACAATATTGACAGACCATGAAACCTCCTTTTATTCTTTCGATTTTATGAACTTATAATAGGAGTACATCATCAAGTCTAATCACTCATCTGGATATCATGGAGAATAAAATGGGAAAATAGAGGCCTTCAATAAAACATTTTCAAACATACTCTAGAAGATGTCGAATAAAGACAATAATTCTTGGATGGACATGCTACTCTATGCTTTATGGGATTATCATACCACTACACGTTCCACTACAAAAGCAACTCCATAATTATTTGTGTACGTGATAGATGAATTATTTTCCATAGAGGTCAATTTAACCCCAATTTGAATATCCATTTCTAGACAACTCGTAAATGATGAGAAATCGCAAAAGAAGCAGGATGAGTTAGAATGGATCAATGAGAAAAGGATGCATACCTTTCACAACCTTGAAGTTCATTGGAATCAGATCATGCATTCCTATAATAAAAAGGTCTGCCTCCATTCATTACTCTAAGGAAAACTTGTATTGGTTATCTGAACAAAAATGATACTAGGTAAGAATCCTCCAAATATGAAACCTAAATGGGAAGGGCCTTATATCATACCTTAGGTATATCACAATGGATCCTACTCATTGATGACAATAAATTTCTAATGTGTAACACCCCCAACCAATGAAATATTTCTTATGAAATACTTTTTATAAGTTGTTATTCATAATCTATCTTCCTAAACACATAACGTTAAATTGTATGGAGATCATCATGGAAGTAACATCCTATATACTAACCACATGATTCTAAAATATAAGGATGTCATCCTGGTCACATGATGTTAAACTACACGAACTCATCTTGATCACATGATGTTAAACTATACATAACTTTTCTTGGAATCCAAATGATAAACTACATAACATAATAAATCATAACCACATGACATTAAATTGTATAGATATCATCCTAGTCACATGACATTAAAAATCACTACCTCATCCTAACCACATGATGTTAAACTATATGTAATATGTCCTCAAAGAAAAAATTTAAACTGCACTTCATGTTTTTCCTTTACCGAATGGAATTAAACTTCATAGAAAAAATCCTTAGCACATGATATAAAACTTCAAAGATCCCTGATTTTCATCATAATTAATGTTTTGTGACCCCATATTTATCCATGTCAGGTGAAATTCATACATACCACATGATGCTAAACTACACAACTGATGTCTTCTCCACATGATAGAAAGATGGATAGTTTCCAAGAACAATGTGTGGCTTGATTCCTGTCAACATAAGAGATGTAGTGATGAAAAACATCCATTATCATTTCCAACCACAACATTATTCCTATTTCATGAAAAATCACCATTATCCTTACTTTATGATGTTAAAATGCACAACTAACTTCCTCACCGCACGACACTAAACTATACAGGTTTCTAGAATGACATACAAGTTGATTATCATTTTCTTGAGATACATAGGGACACTTAAATCCTATATCTTGTTCCATCTGCGAAATGATAAAAAATTACTCTTTCTTATGCTTAATCATCTCTACATGTTGAGAGGAACCCTTTTGAGTCCTTATTTCTCACATTGAGCATAGCTCACATGAGCGTAGGAATTTGGGTAAGGGCTTCACCATATGAACAATGCATATCAGATCTAGAAAGGGTAATCATGGTTATAAATTCAACACCACAAAAGTAATATCTTGAGTCTAAATTTCATGAAATTAAACTATATAGTTTATTTATCTTGCATAAAATAAAACTACACATTCTTTTAGACCTTACCTTAGAGAACCACTATTGTTGGTGTTGGTATCCCACTACATCTCCATTCAAGAACTATGTGTGACTTGATTTATATCATAACAAGATCAGTAGTGACACACATATATACAACTTTGAGTCTAGTAACAAAAAATAAACATAAAAATTCCCCCTCCCTATGTATGGGTTAGACCTATGCTGGGAGCTCTTTTTAAGAATTACATGTTTCATGATAATCATTATTGTATGATGCATAGTGACACTGGGACTTCCATTCTTAGGCCCAGCTGCAACATCCCCTTTTCATGTTGGGGAGCCTATTTTATTTCATCATGGTATTAAAGTACATGGTCTCTCAAGAACTATGTATGGATTTATTCTAGTCCTCACATGATATGTAGTGATGCCCGAATCATCAATTCTGGGTCTAGATACAACAATCAATGGGACAATTCACCCCTCTACCTATAAGTCAGACCTACATAGATAGTTTCCCATTACATAACTATGTGTGTCTTGATTCCTACCATCACATGATACATAGTGACACTCAGATCCCCAATCATTGGTGTACCTATAACAACCATTGAAAAAATTCACCCCAACTTCATAAGGGTCGATTCATGCAAGCACATGTTTCTTATGTTTGAAATAAATATTTGTATGGATTTCTTGCACACATAATACTTCGTAAACAATTTTTTATGTTGGTTCCAACATCCTTATAACATGACTTTAAACTTCATGTAAATAGATATTTCCTTACCTTATGATGTTAATCTACAAGGAAAATGTCTTGGTTGCATGAAATTTAAATTGCACAAAAAATATAACCCCACTACATGACATTAAAATGTGAACACCATCACCCATTACCATCCTTTATCAAAGGACCACACGAGAATTACCCCAAAAACTAGGGGATGGGGTACTTTCTCTATATTATTAGAACTTCAATTTATAAATCACAATTCGTGTCCTAAGAACATAAGGTTTATGAAAACCTTTCACTTCCCTTGGGAAGGAAAATAGATCCCTATAGATGACCATGATATCAATCCATAAGGGATCTGACCAACCAACAATAGATATATTGGTTATGTAAGGAGGGATTTATGATCCTTGTGAACCTAAAATCACCTTGTCATAACTCAACACCTAAGGGAGTTTCAGGCTATCCCCGATATGATTTTCTTATATCATTACTCATGACCTAAGAACCTCTATCCATACAATTCAACTTTTTCATATCATTCTCAAAATAATATTAGAAGGAACATGAACCCAGGTATCCGATTAAGGATATTGTGTAACATTCCATTCATGATGGTCTAAATTACAATACCTTAAAATATTACTAAAGGAGACACAAAAATCTTTTGGTTGAAAACCCACAAAGGGTGGCCTGAGAAAAATTCAAGTATCCACTTTTTAAACACTTCATCTCAAGAGTTTATGAAAAAATATGGGCATAAATAAATAAGGTATAAATACCATAGGGCCTTTTTATCCATATTGAAAACCATTATATGCTCACTAAAACCACTAGTCTCGTAAAAATTTAGAGTAATTATTTTTGACATCTCCTCACCATGAGGACATGTTCTCAAGGAAGCGACACACATTTTAGGGTTGTCATACACTTCTTCGAGATGAATCCTTCCAAAAAAATCATACATCAATATTTGAGGGCCTAAGATCCCCCATAAACATTCTATGGCCCTTGGATGAAGATAATCAACTTTAAGGGACCCTTTGTTGAATTTTTCATGTATGTCTATGGCTCTTACATATAAACCTATGGTCATCAATCAAATGTGTTGATTTGAAAAAAGGGAATTTAGATCCTTGTTAGTCCTAAAATCACCATTGTATAACTCAACACCTAAGTGTGTTCTAACCCATTTCTGACATGATTTTACCATATCTTCCTCATGAACCGACCACTTTGGACCATGATTCCCAATCCTTATAACTAGACTATCCAAGTGGATTCCACATCCTAAACATTACATAAACATGTTTTGTACCATTTATCATATACGGAAAGAGACACTCAATTATTGAAAATTTTTATGGCCCAAACCTTGTGAATCCATCCACATGGAATAGGGCCCGAGCTTTACAATTAATAGTTAAACTACGATAGGATTCCAGAACCCTTTCTAAATAACTTTACTCCATAAAAAACATCTTAAAATAATGTGAGTCTTCAAAAATCATTGATGGTCCTTGGAAAAGGGTTGAGAAAACTTTATTTGGTCATGCTATCGATGCATAAGGGCTTTGACCTACCAACCTAAGGTGTAACCTTCTTGTTGGAAAGGAACCCCGATCCTTGACAACCCTAGTATCACCATGGAAGAACCCAACAACATAAGGTGTTGTGGGTCGTTCCCCGCATATCTTCCCCATCCCATACTCACTGAATCAAATGTTTTGGTCATGAATTACATCATCCATATTCAAACTATCCAGTATAACCAACATCCTTAGTATATCAATCTCAACCAATATTATCCCCATAAATCTTCCATGGTCTTGGGTCCTACCTGGAATGTCGGCCCTATATTCCATATAGAACAATAGAAGGTCAGAGCTAAAATACCATAAACTACAGTGATAGAAGTTCATATCTAAATAAAAATAAACTACTTCCAGAGAAGGTTGATCTAAAAGACCCTAAACTATGGAAATATAAGTTTTTATCTAAAAGATCCTAAGATATAAGAAGATAAGGTTTGAGTAAACTATCGTTATATATGGTCCAAGATAAAAGACCCTAAACTACAATAATATAATGTTAGAGATAAAATATTCTAAACTATAGTAATAGAAGGTCCAAGATTAAATACCCTAAACTATAACAAAATAAGGTCTGAGATAATATACCTTAAGCTGCAATAATAAAATGTTTGAGCTTAAATTACCTGACCTAGAATATTATAATCTCCAAGCAAAAAGACCCTAAACTACATAACAATAAAAATTAAGTCTGCAATAATGAAAAGAAACTTGTGGGGTACCTTATATGGACTTGGAAAAAATAATCCTATGACCACCAGGTATATTTAATTCATAAAAAGATAGATCACTCTTCCCTTGGAAAAATATTCTACCCAAACTATCCTTATGTGAATCTAGTAATATCAATATAGGTAGAGAATATATTTTAATGAGGAATATCATGTTGGTGGGAATTAATTATCATTTATCAATATGGAATATATTATAATTTAAAATTTTAAATCCAAGTATTCAGTTTTACATAATATTATGAAAAGTATGGGTATTATTAGTGATTCCAGTTTTACATAATATTATGAAAAGTATGGGTATTATTAGTGATTCAAGCAACATCAGATCAGTGAAATATCATGAACATCATGAATGAATGAAAAATGGAAAGTAAAATATAATGGTTGGAAGATATATTCTTATATATCATGAACAGTGGATGGATATCAAAAATTATATAGCCTCTCTAAATATACCATCAAAACAAAATATACATCAATTATCAAACTATAACAAAATTTAATCAGTTGATTTGGCTAAATCAACACGAGTCTAATGGGAAGAATCGATGGAGCACCGAAGTACTTCTCATCCCACTTAATATACTTATAACCCAGTACTAAGGGTTTAAATAAGATTAGATATCTCCTCAAATCTCTTCTAAGTGTATTATAATGAATATGATGATGATAAAAGGTCAGACCGTGACTGAGCTAAGATCTCCTCAAATCTCAATATATGTATTGTCAAGACATTTATTTGGGAATGCATCTCATATATGAAATGATGAATCTATTCCAAATAATTCAAATATTTCTTCATCTTTTAATATAGGGGATTCCCATATTCAATACCACACAATCCCCTTTCACTGGTAGCAAAATATTTCCATGTTGGGATAATTTGTCGTATGATTTCATAAAATGGATGGATGTCAAATAATTCATCTCCAAAGTCATGAAAGAGTTAGAGAAGTTGTTAATATTGATCAAGAAATGTTTATAAGGGAGTTTCTATGATCAATGAATGAATCTTATCCCAAATATGACTATGCTGTGTTTGATCCTCTGTAAAATTTGAGGTAGGCACTTTAAAAGGGGGAACAACCAGTTGAGTTGACAAGGAAGTAAGATAGGAAAAATCATATATGTTTCTATCAATAGAAAAATAATATATTTCTCCTTTCAAAGGGAAATATTTCTCAACATATCTATACTCATAGATGTAATGGTCATCAGTAAGATGAAAATTATTCCTTAATGACTCACTCGAGTCTTGAATCTGCTCCATTAGTGCTACAAAAAGGTGGTTTGGTGAGTACAATGGTTTATCAAAATTTAATTTCCAATATGATTAGAACAAAACCTGGATTTGCCTTTACCAAAGCTTAAGAATAATAATGAGAAAGAAATGAAGGGGTTCCAATAAGTGGAAGTATGATCTCAACATTGCTATCCTAATTTGCTAGTGTCAGTGAAAACTGATAGATATTACCAGGATGACGTTGTCCCCGCATGCCAGCCATGGGGAGAGAGAATTTTTTTTGGATGAAGAAAAAATGGAAAGAGAACCAATAAAGGGTATCCAACTCACAAACGATCAGCTCATCCATTCGAGAAACAATAACCCCATCACGAAGAGAGATCTAGTATGGCCTTTCATCAAGGGAAACACCACCATTATCAAAAAAAATTTGGTTGGTGTAGGATTAGGGGTGGAATAAAAATGACCAAATTGGATAAGTATATCGTAAACCTCATCAGTAAATAATGGCATTACTTGAAACCTGAATATGTCTAACAACCTAGGGGGAGATAAGGCACCCTATATCCTAGTGGTATTGTGGTATTTGTAGTAGTAGAAATGTTCCCATATAAATCCAAATAGAAGCTGTAAAGGACTAAATATACTATAAAAGATGTTTCCCTATTGAATGTGTCCAAAGATATGGTAAATTTTCATAAGATTCAATACTTATTGATTAAGGGGACGTTACTCTACTAGATGTATTTCAATCACTAGTGTAGTAACCAATGTTTTTGGGGTACGTCTCTAGCCAAGAAAATCCACCCATTCAAGAACATGGATATGAATCTTGCTTTCCCATGGCTTAGAGATATCTTAGGCCACACTAAGTTTCCCCTGAGGTATATTCTTCAGCCTCCAGGATTTTCCAGTATGAAGCAACACATTCACGAAACTACTGGGAAGGGAACCGATTATGGTATTTAGCAGTCGGTCAAGCTCCAATGTTATAGAAGAAAAAATTAATCAAATCCTAAAAGGAGATGAGTGGATGCATAGTCAACTCCATTGTTAACTTTTATTCCATGATGTTGAGAATGTCCCTCTCCAAGATTGGATATTGCACAGAATCATCCCAGACATCTGTTGAAGGAAGGAAATCATTATACATTTCCCCAAGGGGGATATCCCAACTAGTCAATATATATCTCAAGGGTTGATTCATACATCATCATGAGACAAATGGAATGAAATAGTTCCAACTCACCAATGACTAACTGATCCTAGTAGAAGATAATAATGATGATATATGATTAACTAAGAGATCCATACCAAAACATAGAAATGGATAGACTAACATAGGTATGAAAATTATTAGAATCTCTACCTAACCCAGAATGGACATCCACATTCATCTAGAAATTATCCACCAGGGTGGAAATCCCATTTTGAACTCTAGCCACCACCCGATTTTTTCAAAGAAGAGGCAAATATGATTGAGTAGCTTTGATCGATGGGAATGTGGGTGAAATCACAGTTATATAAACCTTGATGGGAGTTCTCCAACTTGTAAGACAACCCCAAAGACCATTATAAAACTAGTTGTCCATCCTATGAAACCGTCATTTGAATGAAATGAAGGGAATTTAATACCAAACATGTTAGAGGATTGTAATTTGGAGAAGGTTTGATAATGTTATCTAGAAATCCAAATCTATATAGGGGAAGTCGATGTGATAAAGGATAGTTTTGGAGTTTCAATGAGAGAATACTTTTAAGAAAATCATTTAAAGAGAGCATAATATATCAAGTTTTATCATTATGGTTCCTAGAAATCATGCCCTTAGTTAACTGTCATGTACGAAATATGATGAGAGTTTAAAGCCATCTGAACAAAAGTAAGTGGAATATGTCAGAAAAATGAAAATGTAATATGTTCAAAAGAAATGGAAAACTCTAGAAAAGTCATGCACATTACATTTCCCATTGGGGAATCCATGGTCTCGTGACTAGATATAGGTCTTGTGGACCACATGAACCCTCAGAATCCTGTGTGACTGTAATACCCATCATAAAACTCACAATAATGTGAACTTGACATGGTCACGTGATCCGCATAATAGTCTAGTGGTATTTTTGTTGATCCATAAGATCCGAAAAAACCTTCCAAGATAACCATGTGAGATTATGGACAATGTTCAACCAATTACCAAAGGTATATTTGTTGTTGTTTTGAATAAAATATTGGGTAAATTAAGTCTTAGGAAGTGGTTATCATAATACAGTCTTGCGGATGAATCTTATAATCAATTCTTGTGAGAGGGACATGTTATGATGAAAGATTATGAGATCTATGAGAGCTTCGTAGTTGGTGAATTAGTTTCCATCCATTACTCTAATTATAGGGTCTTCTGTAAAAAACTAAACATCACCTTGGAAATTAAGCATCACCCAAGTCATTGATTGGCGATAATGAAAAAACCTCAGGTTGACATTTACATTCCCAAAAAACATTGTATTTTTTCTCACAGATGTGACTTATGAGGTAGGGGAGGTATTTTGTGACTCCCAACAAATAAGCATCTAAAAATCCACAAGGTAAGAATTAAATGAAATATGGGTATTATTTTCCCCACACATAGAGGAAAAAGGTGTCCAAGACACATGGATCATGTAACGTGCAATAGGACATATGATTTCATGACCATCAGAAGGTTATAAAAATATCTCATGGACAATTTATAACCAGCTGAAATCTAAAAAAAATAACTTTTGACCAAGCCTAATTTTTTTTTGCAAAGGCATCTAGGACATTATCTAATCATGTGGTCTCTTCCAGATGAGTTCATCTAGATCACACGACGTGTTAGTCGGAATATGCTTGAAAAACAATCCAAAAAATGCTTGTAAAGTAATGAGAAAAACATGAAAAACATAGGAGAATCATTTGTTCATAAACCATTATGGGAGGTTCCCATTAATTTTTTGATACACCATAGAATCCCATATGATATTTTCACCTTATCATGCAAGATCCCATTGGCATGTCACCCTCATCACTCGATGGGCTCCAAACATGTCTAGATGGTTCCAACCCCCCTAGAACCAAATCTAAAGTGAATGGTTGTCCATGATAATTCAAGTGCATCACTATAGGACCCTCTATTGGTCACATGAATGCATCAACAATGGGGAGAGTAGTTGTCTTCAACAACCCTGATACAAACTCCCAAGATACCAAAACATTGTGAAATAAATAAGGAAATAAAAAAGAAAATGACAAGAGATTATTGTAAGGGGAAGATAAGATGATCTTATGCGAATGAATTTATACAACATAGGAGATCAACATTGATCACAAGTGATACCCTTCGACAAGTCATCTTGATCTCACCTAGTCCCCCTAGAAATCCACCATTTTCTTCAGAAAGGTTTCAGACAAGGCTTCTCAAATCAGGCCAACGACATTCAATAAGTATTCTAATCTAGAAAACCCCCCCAGACCTCTTGGCCTGACATTGTAAAACCCATATTAATTTCCAAATTATTTGGAAAGACCGCATTGAATGGCCAAAATCCAATAAATGTGGTGCTGAAGGGATGGTCACATGATCACTAAAAATCATGGGATACCTACGGTAGGATTTCATGAAGCACATGACACAATTTTCGTCCACTGACTCCAACCAGGATATGTGAGATACGCACTACACAAGGTAGTATATAATCATGTTTGTGAGGATTATAACCCCCCCCCCCCCCCACACCCCAACAAAAATAATCCTTGTATCTACGCACCAGTGCAACATGGAATATGTGTATACTTCTCGATGTAGAAAATCTCATGATAAAAATGGTTTTCCTCATGGTAAAATCAAGGGAACAATCTAAGAGATCATGACGTATGAATGGGAACATCACGTGATCACATGGGATCATATGAAAAACTTTTGGTAGGTTTTGAAAATTTCATACTATATTTTTCCTGAATCACTATATATCTAAACAAGATAACCTTGAATAAATATAAGGAAAATATTCAAAAAAATACTGGAATAAGGACTAAAAATGAGATACTTAGATGGAGATAGATTCTCTAATCATCATGCGCTACAAATGACTCATTAATATCATTCAACAATACTTAGACATGTCACTCAATTTGTGTGTTTTATCCTCAACATACCATTTAGATCATCTAATGTTATCCAGACATGTTAGATAAGTCACTTAACATCCTTCAGGCATGCCAATAGAGTCTCGTGAAGCCCTTCAGGCTCACCATCCAGATCTTAATATGTCTTCTAGACATTTTTTCCAAGTTACGTGGAAACAACAATGCTTGTTATCTAGGTATCGTGTTGTCCTCTGGACATACCATCCAAATCATGTGGGACCCTCCGGGCATTCCATCTGGTTATCAATATGGTACCAGGACATTCCAATACATATCATGTGTCTTACTTCATAAAAATCCTCCAAAATCATGTAGTGTACTTAAGATGTGTCAATGATGACCATACAATGTCCATTGGACAAGTCATCAAATATTATTCGGCGTCCTTCAGACATGTCCAGATAGATCATGAGACGTCCTTTGGATAAGTCGTCATGGTCATGCGACACTCTCTATACATGTTATCTTTAATCAGGTGACTGTCTCCAAACATCCTCATCTAGAACTTGTAACATCCTCTGGAAAAATTAACTAGATTGTGTTATTTCCTTTTGAAATCATTTCTGTGAAATAAGGACATGTATAGATAACCTCATATTTTCCAAGATAATGACCAAGTATATCTGGAAGACAACCGAGCATGTTAGGAATACAACCAAGCCATGTAAAGAAGACATATCAGGACATGATAGCCTTGTCTAGTGGGAAAATATGGGTAACCTCAATTTTTTTTCCCTGATCAGTGGAATACTTTTACATGTCCACAATATAAGGGAAACCTTAGTCTTTAATCCCTGATTGGTGGAATAATATGAAATATACCCAATATAAGGGTATCCATAGTGTGTAAGCGCTGATCGACAACATAATATGATATGTCCTTTATTTTAGGGAAAATCACTATTTAATCCCTAAATCAGTTGTATAATAAGATATTTCCTCCATATTAGGGTAGCCTCAGTGTGTAATCCCCAATAAAATATTACTCTGAAAACTCTAATTCCTTCCATAAAACATGATTTGTAGGATTCCTTCCTAAAATCAAAAGTTCAAATGGGAATCCACCATAGTGTAAGTCCCTCAATTTCTCTAACATTCCAACCATTAAGATCTAGTCTCTCCCATGGGATGATCACCATTCCTCATCTACTAGTGGATTGATAATTCAATTGAATTAGGATGACTATGAATCCTTCCATAAACAGGGTACATGTGATATATTCTTAAGAACCATTATCTATAATAAACATCCAAAGGGTTTTCCCAGAACATAAGACCCGCATGTATACATAATGAGACCAATTACTTTGTATCCCTTATTTTCTAAACTGATCATAATTCATATAGGATTAGGGAGTTTCAATGGTCACATAATTTTCATAAAAAATATCCACTATCAAAAAAAATCTTAGTGTGTAAGGCTAGATTAGTGGCATGATACAACTACCCCTATATAAGAGTATCTACCTTGGAGAAAGTCCCATGAGTGCGATTAAGATATATTAATTGTGATTCATAACCTAAGATAGATATTTAGGATACCTCCCTAATGCTCGATCTCAGTCTCTAGTACCCAAGTGCTCCATATATAATCATTTTATATGATATTAAACTTCATGGGTTCAATGAGATATGTGGTTTCTGGTTCTTGTTATATAGAAGGATATATAGGGTACCTCATAATAGTTCTATCCCATCTTCAAAATATTAACCGCAACCCATAATGACAAAAAACTCTAAAATGCATGGTTATACAACATCAACTTACAAGAAACTACCTAGTAATTAAAAATGGATGTATAACCTTAGATACATGAAGATGGATTCCCTAATAGGATCCCCTATTTTCATACACAATGATTTAACAAATGATCATTTTTAGGGTTACTAGTTATGTATCAGGATTAGAAAGATCTTCTTAAACATATTTTGATTCTATAATAGATTATCGAAGTAGATAACAATCCCCCCCCCACCAAAGGGAGTGATGATCCCAACCTCCTATCATTTCAACCAGTGAGAATTCTTAATAATTGTTGGGTCTTAAACCCTAAAGGACCACCAACCATTGGAAAGAATTTTTATACCTATTTATAGATGTGGGAGTTTTTGGGAGTTTCTGTTGGATATAAAAAATGGAAAACCAAATCTGAATGATTGTACAAGAAGTTAAACCCCCCATAATGAAACCATTAGGGAAAGACAACCATGTCTTTTTTTTAAAACAAAATTAGGAAAACATTACAACAAATCATTTAACTATGATATCTCCTTCATAGGATAAAAATTATAGGCTTCCTAGTTCTCGTACATCCATTTTATTCATGTCACATAGGTGGTCCTTATCTTATTTCTTAAATAAATCCATGAAATATGGTCCAAAGATAAATCTTCTCTGATAGTGATGAAGTGTTTTAACTTTTCACGGGGATAAAATATAACCCATAGAGCATTATTCCCTTCATATGTTTCCGGGATTTTAATGAAGAAAATACATTTTATTGTTTTGACATTTCCAATTTGGCATGGGAAATGGTTATAATATTCTATTATACTTGTTTCTCTCGACTTTAACTTTTTTTAATACCAAGAACTGAGATAAAAGATATCTGATATCTCTCTCCATGTCATTCCTCTAGAAATACTCCTCCAAATAACTATACTTATTCATACATCAAGGATGAATATATAATGAAAAATTATGAACCTCCTATAACAACTCCTTCATCAAAAATGATATTTAGGGGACAAAAATATGGTTCATAATTCTTATTACTCCATCATGATCATGGTTAAACTAAAGAACATTTCTCACCCTCTTCTACTTATTCACATCATCCATATGTTCCTATTTTATCATCACATTGATAGATGGTTGAACACTTATTTGAGAAAGATAATACTTCCCCCCTTCCTTCAATATTTCAACATCCATCTTGTGAAAATCCCAAAATATTGGATCTTTTGTGATCCTCACCATAGATAAGCAAGCACAATCCTTTCAACTCAAAGAATTAGCCTACTTGTTCTCATTATTTGGGTGGTAGTGTATTAAGAAGTTATAATATTTAATCATCCCTAATCATATTCTATGGAACATATTGAACTCCTCACATGTGAATATATACTTTTTACTATTTTTGATCTGTATATATATCAGACTTTTCCCCATAAAGATAATACATCGATATCTATCATGAAAAATTACCACAACTAACTCTAAATACTATGTTGGGTAATATTTCTCATAAAACATCAATTTTCATGACAAATTATCCCTAACCATTTCATTATTCATGAGAACACGTTATTATTCATTCATTGATACGTCATTATAGATTACAGTCCCTTCTCCCCAAAAGGGTAATGTAAGTACAGGTGCACTAACTAATTTGATCTTTATTTCCTTGAAATATTCCTCACCTTAATTTATCCAAAGGAACTTTTCTCCTTTCTAAGTTTACATTGTGAGTTTATTATATATATATTATAAATTCTCAGAAAATCATCGATAATATCCATTCAAATCCAAAAAACATTATATATCAGTTATCATGGTTGGTTTAAGCTAACATTTAATAGCCTACAACATTGATATATCTACTGATATACCATCTATTGAGATTATATGACCCAAAAATGAAACCTCTTATATCCAAAATTCATACATTTTAAAATTTTCATATATTTTCTCCTTTATTAGGGTTATTAATAAAATTCTCAAGTGATCTTGATTCTCTTTCTTACGTGTGGAATAAATGGAAATATCATGTATAAAGACTACCACAAACCGATCAAGGTAATATCTAAAAGTATATTCATTAAATACCAGAAGATATTAAGGGATTTAGTAATACCTAATGACAAAAATACATTATCATAGTATCCAGACATATTATAGAATGATGTATTGGGTATATCCACTTTCTTGACCATCAATTGATGATATCCATAATAAATTTCAATCTTGAAGAAGTATTGAGATCTGCACAGTTGATTAAAACGTCATGAATATGGGGTAGATGATACTTATTATTGATTTTCATCTTCTGCAGTTCCAAATAATCAATGCAAAGTCATCTCAATCCATATTTCTTATTAAAAAAACGGGTGTATCCCATGCTGACACACTTGGTCAATTGAATCCCCTGTCAAGATTATATTTGTGTTTCTTATTCAATTATTCCAAATCAATCTGGGCCATTCTATAGAGAGTCTATGAAATAACTGAGGTATGTTTCATGGGTTATATTTAGAATTTAACTTCATTTTTTGTTGGAATACTTGAAATAACTTTTAGAAAACATCAACGAAATCCTGAAAAATAGGCATATCATCAATGTTGAGTTTCACCCCAACCATATGAAATAAGAAACACTTTTGGATATTAATCAATTACAATATAATATAAATGATTTAAATTGGATGTTCATATATATCATCTCACTAATATATGATCATAGATCAATTTAGAATTTCAAACTAGACTTCCCAACCTTAGTAATTGATATAGGATTTATGCAGATAAATCCAATCCATATCTCTGATAACAAAAAACTAAGCCAGAGGGAGAATAAAGATATTTTCAGAAATAACATTAGCACAAACTTTGATTTCAGAAGAATCATATACTTGGGATGTGATCATCATCTCATTTCAGGGATTAAGTGCTAGTTGAACATCTAATAATTAAAGAAATGAGTAATCATTCCTTTATTATTTTCTTGATATAATAAAATCTTATAAATAAGATGAAATTGGGTAGTTCAATATTTGAGCATACATGTTACCACCTAAAATTTATCATTCTATCTTCAGTCCCTTTTAATCTCAAATTTGTTATCATGAAGATCAGGCATCACTAATCAGAGTGATAAATAATTCATAGGATGACTAAATCCAGAGACATTCTATTCAATCTATGACATAATAGGCGAAACCTAGGTTTTTTATGATTATAATATATTCAAATACTTCTGGATGGTTCATAAAATGTTTTTATGTTTTCAAAGAATATCCCCAAGAGTTTCAAACCAAGTGTGCAACAAGACCCATTATCACGAACTACTTCATGATCAAATCTAGCACAATGTGCTATTTTCAAAGTTATAACCCCTAGGTAGAACTATGAAAGAGCCAGATCCAATTGTAGTATATAGACATGGATGTATCTTCTTGGAAACTACTCACTCTATCCTTCACCAAAATTTCAGGTTATTTTTCTATAAGTACACTTATCCGTATGGTTCTCACTATGTTTTTCTCATACTAGATTCTAATGGTTAACTAAAACATTATCTCATACCAAATATAATGACCTAAACTTATCATACGTAGTTATCACAAATTATTATAAGTATATTCAATACATAACATAATGATTCATGTTAGAATAATTTAAGTATAGTTCCATTTGAAACTTCAACACATAAATAACTTGTTTATAATTGAGTTACATCATCTCCCACTTAGTTGTTCATAAATATTACCCTTCTTATATATATCAAATATAATAACATTCTTCATAACCTAGGGAAATGAAACATAATAAAGGGTGATATTTGATTCTTAGTAAGGGTAAACAAGGGTGATATCAACATAATTTTAGAATAATGGTTTGAGAAAAAGAGAATAAAATTTGAGATCCCTACCATTAATATCATAGATCATAAAAAATGAGTCATGGAATAAGTCTTGGTAGTTCAAACTACATGAATAAAAATGTAATTCAATGAACAAGATCCATGATGGAATAACATTGGTATAAGACATAGATTTATGACATACACATAAGTATAGAAAATAATTTACATAAAAGTGAAGGATTGTTTACAAAGCTATCATAGTGGTATGGTTTCAATCCCCAGATTATCATAGTAGTCAATTTTCACTCCTAAGAATATCATAGGCGACAAATTTCTATATTTAACACCGTTTACTACCCAGTATATTCGTATTTATCTCATAAGATATCAAACTTTACTCAATCCAGTGGAAGAGATATAGGTCCCACCTATCCAGGGTTATAATGTAACCACCACCATTAGTTATAACTTAGCCTCAATCTTTATTTATAACAAAATCACCATCCTTGTTTATAACATAACCAATCTTATAAAAATAAATTCATATATAAGTGTTCCATAAGATCATAAAACATGCATATTATCATATCCCATGAAAGGAAATGTGATTCACAAAAATATTTTCATCATAAATATAAATAATCCAGTGAAATAATAAAAATGATATCATTGTATCATATCCCTGAAAAATCTTGAGTAACTTAAAAGGATTCCATATTAGATATAAAATTATTTGTAAAGACCACTTGGAACATTTATTGAAGAAAACAACTTTTTTAATTTGAAAATAAAATTTTAAAAAATAGAATTTTCAGTAAAATTGTAAAGATTATTTTCTCTGAAAATATATTTGGAATAATATAAATGAATATTTAAAAAATTGAGTGGTAATGATGAAATAAAATACCATTCATACCGTACAAGATAAAAGAAAGATTCCATTTATATTTTCTATAAAAAGACAAAAGTACCTCATTAGGAAAATGAAAAGAAGATTCCTTCTAACAAATTTTTTTAAAATTAAAACAAGGATAAAAATGTATTTAAACCATCTTTGGATATTTTTAAAAAACATTTTTGAAAACATTTTTAGCAAACATATACATGGAAGAGAAATGATTATCGACCGAAGAAAGAAAAGAAATAAATTTTTTCTTCAAACATTTGTCATAAAATATTGAATGCATGATGATAGTAAAATTAAAGTAACACCATTATTCTCATGATATAAATATAGGATAAAATATATATATATATTATTTTTTGAAGATATAGATCATAATATTTTATCATCTAAAGAATAATCATAAACAATCCCATAATTAATGAGATATTGACACAAAAACTTTACAACTTTGGTATATTTTGAATCATAATACACATGAAATAAGGGAAATTATATGGATATTTATATCCCATAATTTCAAGATAATTATCAAAAAATACATTTTTTTGATGTATGTACCACACAAAAAAGAAATTAGTGGTGTATAAGTGATGTGTCCCACAAAAAAAAGTGTGAGATGAAAATCCCCTAACATTAATTCTAGAAATCCTTCATAGAAGTTAAAACCCCATATATGATAAATATAGGTTTATTATACATATATTAGAGAACCTTACTCGTATGTATCATACCATATATGATTTTCCCATATCAAAATCATGTTTTCGGTAATAATTACATTGATATTTTCAGGTATGTTTTGATTTGGTATTTTTGTTCCTTTTATACTGATAATTATTGCATAATCTAATAAACGTTAATAATAACATTAATATAATATATATTCAGTATATATGTACTTATTTTAATCCATAATAGTCTAATATAGAAAGTGAATTATACCGTTCATGGAGACGGTAGGGTGTACCTACGGATGAACATTGTTTCTATTTCCTCGAAGGATGAATTGAATAGAAGTTAGATAATAAATCACCTTTTTACAGACATTATTATTTAATATATATCACATATATTCATTACAATTCATCCATATTACATTCTATATAAAGTGTAGGTGAAAAATGAATCATAAAGCTTCGCGGGGCGGTTGTCCGTCGTACAAACAAGCGATGTTATCATATTCCCATGAAATATAATGTAAGTATATATATGTGATATAATCATTATAGAGGTATACTTATGTTATAAATATCATATAATAATTTTAAATTCATTATTTTAACAATTCGTGGGAGGTGGAAATAGAAAACATGTTACATCGGTTCGCGAGGCGGTAGTCCACTGTATACACGATCAATGGTCTCAATTCCCATTCGATGGAAGCAGAGATGCATGTAGGATATTTAATTAAATTAATAAAATATAAATATTTGATAGATATTTTTTTTATTATATCATCATATTTAGAGTGTGTTTTAATGATGTGTAGAAATAAATAAAACAAAAATTCAAGTTTAAGAATTTCACCTCTACTTTGAAGAACCTATTTTGGTTTATAGATAAAGCCTTATTAGGTGGGTGTCATAATAAAAATAAGTATTATAGTATTTGGTTATTGAAGTAAGGAATATATTTGTGTAGGTATGTTTCTAAACAAATGGTTTTTCTAGTATGAAGAGGAGTGGAGGGGAGGTGTCCTTTTATAAATAGAGGAGAGAGCATAATTGGATTTTTTTTTGAAAAGAAAAAAGTGTGCCCAAATTTTAAACATGAAAAATTGTAAAAAATGGTTATTATATAAAATTAAGGGTGACAATGTCAAAATAGTTACATAAAATTGTATATTAACAATTTTTAGGTCATTTTACCCCTTGTCTTTTTAAGTTAACCCCCAAAAAACCTATTTTAACATTTATTGCAATAAATAATTTTTTTATTGTTTTGACTATTCATTTTTACCAAAAAAAAAATTTAACATATTATATAATAAAAATTATTAAAATTAAAATATATAATCCATACTTCCAAATTCCATTCGCATAAGTGGAAAAATTAAATTTAAAAATAAATGCACAGGCACGATGAAAATAGTTTACCAAAGATAAAGTTTTCATAAGTATAGAAAATTTTAACACCAAAAGACAATATAAATTTTAATCCAATGATATAAATTGTTTTAATAGTAACATATTTCATCCAATTTTACTTTTAAAACATTTTTAAGAAAGATGTTACTTTTGAAATTCCTCCAACGAAAAGGCAGTTTGTAATAAAAGTCAATATTGTTCACTATTCTCCAAATAAATCAATCTTTTCAAAAAAAAATTAAAATTATCCTTTATCTAATTTTTATATTTTTATTTAAAAAAATTAATTTTTTCAAATAAATTTCAAAAATTTTCAAAAATTACTTTTTTATTTCCTCCAAAAATCAATAAAAAATTATTTTTAAAAAAATTGTATTTTCAAAATATATAAAAACTTCTACAAATATTTTGTATGTTCTTTAAAATATGTTTTATTTATATAAAATCATTTAATTAATTTTTAAAATTTGGTTATTATTATTCATACCACTAGGTTTAGCAGCTAGTCTATAATTTTCATTTTTAAATAATAATGTTGATAATATATCACAATTTGTTAGAATTCGGTGTTGCATTCAACAAAAATACCAAATTATTTAAATTTATTCGAAAAACTATTTCATAAAATCTCAGGGTGTTACACTATTCTCATTACAAATCATCTCCCAAGCATTTTCTTTGAGTTTTATTCTTTTATGCTACTACTTGTGGGGCTGAAAAATAATCCAATGAGGACCATCATGACCTTGAACTCAACTGTTATATAAAATGTTGGTATCGAACCTAATTTTATATCTAATTTAGAGGCTACGAACATAGATAACATTTTTAAAGTTTTAGAATAAATTTATCATGATATTCTATTGGAATTCATTGTTACACTTGATTTTAAACCCAAACACATTCTTTTTTTATTAGGAATATAGAATATGAGACGAACACTTATAAGGTTTAGTATGGGACTTGGTATATATATTCTAGACTTTTTTAGTTTCATTACATATTAAACATTGGTCAGAGATATGAGTTTAGATAATGAGCATGAAATTTTGTATAATTTGGTAATTAACACAGTAATTCTGGATGATTCATCCAAGATGAAGAGTACACAATTTAAATATCCCATCTTTAGAATTTTTAATATGGTTATCACTCATGTGTGGTAAGAGAAATGTGATTATATGGGATTAGTAATCAATATTAATTTAATAATTCTTTTTTAAATCTACAGGGAAGATAAAATAAATCTGAAATTTATGTTTTGAATTTACTTTGGGGGAATTAGGATGAGAAAAGGGTGCTCTTATGGGTGGGAATTTCCTAACCTATTTGGTGAAGAAATCACGATTTTCATTCCGGCTACCTCCTCACTTCCATGGACCCTTTTGAACTAATTTATATTATATAATGGATAAAATTGGTTTTCATTATAGGGAAATGGATATATTTTTTTGCATTTATTTGTATGCCATGAAACTTTATAAGAGGGTGCAGATAGTTGATCGAAGACCAATTTTGGACCACTAGTACCTCCAAATAATCCAGTACAAGATCTACCACCTTTTGAAAAGTACAATTTTCATAGATAATGGAATCTATTTTTTTAAAATTTTTCCATTTTATATTTAGTTAATTGGGGTATATTTGAAAAAATATGGGTATTTCATGTGCTACACCGCCATCCTTGCCCCATCTATTCCTCAAAACTACCCCACCTTCAGATAACTCCCTAATTCTAATCTTTTTTTCATATATAGATCATCTGGAAGAGAATTATCCATGCCATGAATGAGTAGTTTCCCCACATTCACCTTTTGAGAAAACATATCACTGGAAAAATGGTGGGCTATCACTCCAGCAGTCTCAGCACTCCCCGTGGACAAGGATGAAATTGAGGCATAAAGGAAGGGGAATGTGAAAATTTATGAGACATTCCCTAGAATCCCATTTTTTGTTCTAGACCCCAATATTCACATCCCTTTTTATATTTTTGAACCACCCCTACTATTAGATATTGTCCCACCATTGATTAATACTTTCTCTATATTTCCACCTGAGTTTCCACATGATTATAAAACCCCATTATCCCCACCATCTGACATGGATATATAGGTTGATCCCCAACTTAATGTTTCCATAACTCTAAGAACCATTTCTAATGTGGCTAAAAATACTTAATATGACTAAGACATACCTTTTTAACTATCATAGACTCAAGATAATGCTCACAGGGACTCTCAGAATCACTTACTAGAGTATAAGTATTCCCCCATTTGAATATTTTACATTTCATTTTATTTTTCATTGTGTTGAGATGTAATTTTGTCCATTTTTAATCTAAAACATTACATAAAAATACTCACTGACCCTTTATAATCTCTTCAGTGTTCCATTATTAATTTTGAATTTCCCATTTTTTATTTCATTTCGATCAATTAATGTCTTGTATTGGAAATCACCTCATTCCTTCTTAAGGATCACCATCTATTTATTTTTTAAATTGCTCTCCCATAATATTTTTTATTCCTTTTCTTTAATCGTTGGATACACACATTATAGAAAATTTTCCCTTCAATTATGTGGTAGAATATTCACACCACATTGTATTCCCACATCCTTTTGGTGACCAATGATACATCATGATATCCGAGATCTATTTTGGAATTTGGAAATTATTTGATTCATCCTATTTATAAAAGTAGTCAATTGAGGTGGAAATTTTAAAAACACTAGTTTTCTTATAATTTTGATATTATCTTTCAATGATTGTTGTTGTTATTTTTAATTCATGACATTGATTCATAGAAACTTGTTTTAATTAGATAATTTTTTCCCATTTCATGAAGTAATTTTCTAACAATTTAATACCCCATCTTGAGAGGATTCTAAGATATTTTTTCTAAATTCATTCTCACAATACCTTTCTTGGGAGAATTAAAAATTTTCACCATAATTATAATTTTCTTTCAATTATCATAGAAGCATGATGATTTTGAATTATATTAAAATGATTGATGTAATATATTGATTAAATATTATCCCAATTTACATTGTGGCCATCCTTATATCAATTTGTTTTTGAAATTGTAAAGACTAAAAAATTCCTTAAATTTTTTTTTATTTATTTGGGATTATTATGAGTCTGTGAAAATTGACGGCGCATGATTCTGAGGCATGGTTTTCCCAGAATGAAATTTTGAACTTTTTTAATGTACGTTCAGCAAACGTATGGGCATCATTTTCTAACATTTGAACCGGTGCTTGGAATTGAAATATGAGAGCACCGTTGAATCTGCAGCACTAGTATTTGATTAAGGGAAGCTTCACTTTGACCATAGTAGGACAGGAGAAAATTATTAATATTGGACTTCACAAAAAATAATAATAAAATAACTTATCAAAGTTATTTTATTTATTTTCTGTAACTTTTGAGAGGCAGCAGCAGGACCCATGACTTTTCAAGCCATTTAATGGCTTGACTCTATTGTTTTGTAACCTCACTATTATAACAATAAATGCAGTTCATAAACGAACCAAATTAATATCAAGCAACACAATTTGATCCTTTTTCTATTTAATAGAATCTCAAGCGTGGTCTTTTGGCATGAATTTGAAGAACCTATGAAGAAGTGTTTTGGCGAATTCCACTGAGGAATGGAAGCTTGGAAGTCAATGTTGGAGGAATCAAATTGGGAACAACAAATGTAGGCGGCTTGGTCAAGCATAGATTCCCCTTCTATCACCGTGACATCACCAACAAAATCTGAGGTAGGAAGTTTATTTATTAAAAATTACCTTTGATGTATTGAATAATCTCTTGCTTGTTATAATGATAATGTAGAGGTTATAGGCCAAACGAACAAGGTCGTACCTCCACCTCTTTATTCATGTTGCATTCTTCCGGGAGAAAATTTGCAACCTGATGGAAAGTGGAAACTAGGAGGCACACAATGACAGTGGCATCCCAGGAGGCCCGTAGGTGCGTTCAGAAGGAAGAACGAACCACCACAGCACACCCAGTGGCCTGCAAAAGTCCTTTCGGTGCGACACCAATGTGGAAGGAGGTGGTGCCACTTGATGCTGTGGAAAATGGACAGGCGGCCAGATCTCGGCTGGCCACAGAGGCGGGAGGCGGCATGCTGGCATGCGCCGCAGTGAGCATGTTGTCGCTACGAAACTGCAGTGAAGGAGGGGACCCGCTCTCTATGGGTCCCGTGGGTGAGGAGGTGGCCCCACCTGGAGCCGATATTTAAAAGAGCCTAACATATCTTTGATACATTTAAGAGGTGGACCACGTGACCCCTGCATGGGTCGTGCCAGCTGGCAGTTTGTATGGAAACACACCTTTTTAATACATAACTTTTCATTACATTTTACAGACACAAGATCTTTAAAGTCTAGTGTCTTGGAAATCAGGAACAAAAACACATGAAAACAAAATAAAACATTCTTATAATCCAGTTTTAAGGTTTCATCATAAGTTCTTCCTAATTACAATTACTGCATCTCATAACCTAGAGACATACATCAATGGAAAGGGGTGAGCAGAAGTCTCAGTAAGGAAAACAAGTGAAATAGTTGTCATGTGGTCTTGAGCAATAATAAATAGAACATGAAAAAAATTATAAACATATGAGCAGTGGAATAATAGTTATATCATGATAAAAATAACATGATTCAAAACATTAATATGTGGCTACAACATTTCATTTATACATTCATGAACATATCACTAAGTTTTGTCCCCAAGGTGTCATAAAAATTACCATTGTTATTCACCAAGGAATCGTGAAACTTGTCATCTCTAGAGATTAATTCTTTACCCAATGCATTGGATCACTATTAGGTCACTCCCTTAATATGACTTTAATTTTATGTGAGACACATATATCATAATCATACATTTCATAAATAATCCATAGATAATAAAAGAAATGGGTTCATTTCAAAATCGTGACGTTTTAATAGTTCGTAAAAATAATATCATTATGTCATTTATAACCCATGGAAAGGGAGTGAGGGTTATATGTATGTCAATTACAAAATAAAATACATAATTTTTGTATAACTATGAACATCCATAGAAACAAAATAGATATGTGTATTCACATTAATAAAATAAGAGAGTTTCTTGAGAGAAAGAGAGGGAAATTTTGTGACAAAATTTCTGCAGCAAAACGGTTATGTAACATGGTTTTAGAAAATAATAGAAAGAGAGGGTATAAGATTAACCCACTCATATATAACTTATAATACAGTATAAATACAGAATAACATAGAGATAATAACATGGTATGGAAATTTTAATGACATATCACATGAAAGGGAAACCTGAAATTAAAGAGAAGATGTGATTCCTTTTACGAAAAAGTATGTAGCCTAACGACATCACATAAAAATTCAGAAACTCAATTGATGAGAGTGGAAGGGGTCTCTCATAATTTTTACATGAAATAGACACTTGTGAGGATATAAAATAACAAATTCCCACATAATAAAATGGAACTATAAGACATAACATAAAGGAAGTCACGACTTAAAAGAGGAGGGTGAAAGATTCCCTTACCTTGAAGAGTAACTTTGAAAGCCTGATGGTCGGGACCTTGGGATACTTGAGGGAGCCTTGGGAGGAATCCTTGGGAGGTAAAGAGACCAGAAATTCATTGAGTAGGATTTTGGAATGAAATGGGCGAAGGAATAGATTAGTATTTATAGGAGAAGTGGGGGAATAAATTATTAATTTCCAAGGGACACCTCATCGGTGGTATTGGCAAAACCATGGGCTTGCCCATGGTATTTTCCCATGTTATTGGCCACTTGGTACACCTATTAAAATATATTACTATTAATAAGTCTACCATAATGATTACATAATTATTACATCATTATTGATGTCATTAAACACCCGAAACATAAATCGGTAAATTTACTATTCCCTGAAAATCCACCTATTTCAGAAAAAACCCAAAAAATTGCCCTAACCTAACATGAATGATCTGAGTTCAAAAATGAACTCCATTTTATGAAAATAATTTTTTAAATATTTTAATTTAATTTTTAAATAAAAACACTATTCACCTAAAAAACTATTACATAACTAATAATTTCTGAAATAATTATTTACTTATATTATTGAATCAGATTTCCTAATCAAGGTGCCTAAATTATATTAATACTTTCTTAAGTGAGGTTACTAATCCTTTTGTTCATATTACTATTCATGAGCATAAAATTACTATTCATAATTTACTATTCCTCAAAAATTATGTTAATTATATTAGACTTTAAATTTCTTACTAAAAATAACTGTAGAAGACCATTTTTTGAAAATAATTACACGTTATTAATTATTTAAGGTTTACATAAATATTTTAAAATATCCTTTTTCCAAAATTCATCAATAATATACAATCTATATTTATCTGGACATTTGAGATTCACAAACTTCACCATAAAAAGAAATAACAATTTTTTTATATTAAACTATTATATAAAGTAGCTAAGGTCTTGTTACATAGCCCATTATAACACCAGCATAGGTCCTAAGTGTAATGTGTGGTAAGGTGAGAGAATCATGGGGCGGCTTGGCCAACATTGCCTGAGAGGTGATTTCTGTTAGCTTGAATTTCCCTTGTATGCGATTCTGTTCAAGCTTCACACAATGAAGTTCGGCTAGGGTTTGGTTGAGAGAAAAGACCTGTGGTGCTACCTCCTTCCCAAGTTCTTCTAGATGGGCTTCGAACGGCCTGAGACTACTGGATGAGGCCATCAAATATTTTTTATGTAACCAAGATCACTAAAATTTATAAACAATAATCACAACATTAAGAGTTTAGTTTCCAATGGTTATATTGACCAACAGTTATATAAAAGTTGAAACATACCGGTATCATTTTAATTATACTCATTTCATTAAATAAATGAAATAGTTTTGTTGAGTATAAAATAAAATAACACACAAAAATAGGAAATAAAAATTATTCAAAAGTTCGGGTTGTTATATTCTTCCCCCATTAAGAAATTACATTCCCGAAATTTTAAGTCATGCCCTAAGAAGAGAAAATTTGTGGGTACTTCTGCCTCATAGATTCCTTAGGTTCCCACGTGGCTTCTTCCCATTTGTGGTTCCTCCACAACACCTTAACAGGGTGGGTATTGTTGTTGCGTAGAACCTTGTCTCTACGATCTTAGATCTCCACCGGTTGTTCGTCATAAGAGAGTTCATGTTTCTTTTGTACCACCTCTCTATTTAGTACATGTTAAGGGTCAGGTATGTACTTCCTCAAGAGGGATATGTGGAAGATATCATGAACTTGTGCTAGATTTGGAGGAAGTGCGAGTCGATATGTCACTGCTCCCACACGATCAAGGATTTCAGAGCGGCCAATGTAACTAGGGGTAAGATTCCCTTTCTTTCCAAACCTCTTGACTCTCTTAAAAGGTGAAATCTGAAGAAATACTTTGTCGCCAACATCATACTCCATGTCCCATTGACAGTTTTCAGCATAGATCTTTTGTCGTCTTTGAGTAGCCTTAATGTGTTGCTGGATGGCATGGACATTTTCAGGAATCTCTTGGAGAAGATCAGGCCCAAGAAGCTTTCTCTCACCAGCTTCATCCCAAAAATTAGAAGTTCTACATCACTTCCCATTTAGAACTTCCTAGGGTTCCATTTGAATGCTCGAGTAGAAGATATTTTTGTAAGAGAACTCAATGAAATAGAGATGTTGATCCCATCCACAATTAAATTCCATTGAGCATGTTCTCAACATTTCCTTGAGTGTTTGAATAGTACTTTTAGATTTTTTATCAGTTTGGGGGTGATAGGCCATACTGAAATTCAATTCAGTGCTCAGAGCATGTTGAAGACTTCTCCAGAATTTTGATGTGAACCTTGGATCATGATCAAATACAATAGAAAGTGGAACTCTATGGAGCCTTACCACTTCCTTCACGAAAATCCTGGCAAGTTGATCAAGAGAGAAATCATCTTGAATGGAGGAAAAATGGGTAGTCTTGGTGAGACGGTCAACAATAACCCATATCGCATTATTTCCTTTGGATGTTCTTAGGAGACCAGTGACAACTTCCATAGTGATATTGTCCTACTTCCATGCTGGTATTGGTAGTGGTTGCAATACTCCTTTAAGAAGTTGTCACTATTCCTTCACTTGCTGACATACTAGGCACCTTGTAGTGTAGTTAGTAATCTACCATTTCATATTATCCCACCAAAAATGATCACAAAGGTCCCTATACATTTTTGTGCATCTAGGATGTATAAAGAAAGTAGAGCTATGAGGTTCACCCATCAGCTCCTTCTTTATTTCTGAAATAGATGGAACACATAGTCTTGTATGAAATTTTAGTACACCATCTTGATCAATAATAAACTCAGGAGACTTCCCATATTTTATAGCCTCAAACTTTATCTGTACAAAGGATATTTTTTCTTAGCTTTCTTGATCTTCTCTTGTAATGATGGTTGAGAATTCATTTGGGTTAGGGTTGATGATGTCCCTTCCCATGTAATTCCCATGTCTAGCTTTACTAGGTCATTGATCAAAGGATCTATTTGAATCCTCAACATTGAAATAACAACATGGTCTTTCCTACTTAATGCAACAACAACTTTGTTTGCTCTTCCAGGATGTTAATGAATTGAACAATCATAGCCTTTGAAAAGTTCCAACAATCTCTTTTGTCTCATGTTCAATTCCTTTTGTGTAAAAATATACTTCAAACATTGATGGTCTGTGTATATATCACATTTATTTCCATAGAGATAGTGCCTCCATATCATCAAAGAAAAAACGACCACAACCAGTTCTAGATCATGTGTGGGATAGTTCTGCTCATGAGTCTTCAACTTTCAAGATGCATAAGCAATGAATGTTTCATTTTTTATGAGGACGCACCCAAGCCCTTTGAGAGACGCATCCCTAAAAATAACGAATCCTTCTCCACATGAGGAAGAGTTAACATGGGTGCAGTAACCAATCTCTTCTTCCACTCTTGGAAACTTTCCTCACACTGCTTTGTCCAGAGGAACTTGAACCCTTTCCGAGTTAACTTGGTTAATGGATTAGAGATTCACGAAATTTTTTTCACAAACCTCTTATAATATCCTGCTAATCCAAGGAAACTATGAATATCAGTTATTTTTGTAGACTGAGGCCACTCCTCCACAACTTTGGTCTTTGTAGGGTCAACTGTGATTCTTTCATTAGTAACAATGTTCCCCAAGAAAGTGATTTTTTGTAACCAGAATTCACATTTACTAAAATTTCCAAAAAGCATATCCTTCCGCAAGTTTTGTAAAATATCCCTTAGATGATCCTCACCACTTTTGGAATATATCATAATATCATCGATAAGAACTACCATAAAGTTATCAAGGTAGTCCTTAAAGGCTCTATTCATCAAATCCATAAAAATGTCAGGTACATTAGTCAGTCAAAAGGGAATAACAACAAACTCATAATGCCCATATCTTGATCAGAATGTAGTTTTTAGAATATCTTCTTTATTTTCCTTCAATTGATGATAACCAGATTGAAGATCAATCTTAGAGAATAATCGAGCCCCTCAAAGTTGGTAAAATAAGTCATCAATTCTTGGAAAGAGATATTTGTTCTTTACATTGATCCCATTCAGTTATCTATAATCAATTCATAGCTGCATAGATCCAACCTTCTTTTTCACAAAGTGAACTGGTGTTCCCCACAATGACACACTCGGTCAGATAAACCCCTTCTCCAAAAGATCGTGGAGTTGTTTATTTAATTCCTCGACCTCCATATTTTCCATCCCATATGGGGTCTTTGATATCAGATGAGATCTGGGTACGAGTTCAGTGGATAACTCTCCCTCTCTTTCTAGGGGAGGTCCTATTAACTCTTTAAGAAATACCTTAACTTATTCTTGGATGATGGGGACATTTTCTATCCTTAAACTCTCATCTCCTTATTCTTCTTCATCGATCAACTCCATAGATAAGGATATAGGGGGTTATTTTAGATAATGATCAGGTTGAGTTATCTGTCCGTGGAAGATAACTTTAGATTTTCCATTCAAGACTACTGATATTTCCTTGCTTCTGCAATTGATCTTAGCATTATACTTTGAGAGGCAGTCCATCCTTAGTATAATGTTGAATTCCAACATGGGAATGTCTACTAGATTTGTGATAATATTGTGCTCACTAAAGTAAATACTAGAGTTTCTAAACACTGACGATGCTTGGATAATCCCACCAGGAATCTTGACTTTTAACTCTACCTTTAGCATATCGGGTGTTGATTCTATATTATTTTCAAACATGGAGGAAATAAAGGAATACGTAGAACCAGAATCAAACAAATTACTTGCAAGCTTTGAGAGGACAACAAGAGTACCTACTACCACATCATTCGGAGCTTCTACTTTAGGTGTCGTGATAGAAAAAGCACGACCTTGCTCCCCTATCCTTTGCTAAGGCTGATGGTGGTTCCCCTCCACTGCCCTTGGATTTGGACAGTGATTGGAAAAGTGAACAAGTTGTCCACCCTTAAAGCACTGGACATCAGGTAGGGCCTACACCATCTTCCCCTTTTCATTAGTGGGTGGATGTTGAGGTTTCACCTCACTATGACAATTCCTCTCAATATGGCCATCCCTTCCACACTTTTAGCATTTCCTGCTCCCAAGCAGGCAGTTCCCCGAATGCTTCTTCCCACATTTATTTCACGTGGGACGTTGCACTTGCTTTCCTTGTCTTACTTAATCAAAGCTCATCCCTAAGCTTGGAACTATAAATCTCTTTTTATTATTGGATTTATGATACCATTGAATCTCACCAAACTCCAGCTCGACTTTCATCGCACTCCGCACGATCTCCTAATAGCTATCATAGTCTTGGTTGGCTAGATTCTTCTGAAGATAAGGTCTCAATCCACTGAAAAATCTATCAACCTTACCATTTAGATCCATGAAAAAGCTAGAGGTATATTGTGAAATCCTTGTGAGGTTCATCTTGTAGCTTCCCACAAATTCTCTCTCCTTCTGCTTCAACTTAAGAAAGTCCTTCTCCATTCTTGTTCTCGTGGAATGAGGGAAATACATATTAAAGAATATCCCTCTAAACTCTTCCCACTCCATAGCTTCAACATCCACTCTTGGCCTTGTGTTTTTAATCAGTTCCCACCCCTGATCAGCTTCACCCTTTAAGCGATAGACAGCCGGGGTGACCATCTCTTGCTCTGAACAACGGAGTATAGAAACGATATTCTCTATAGAGCTGATCCACTATTCAGCAATCAACAGAGCATAGAAAATATCTTCTCTACCTACTCGTATCCAGACATGGATGTATTTTTTTGATAAACCACTTACTCAATACTCACCAAAATACTATGATGTTTTACTATATTAAAAATTTTCTATAGTATTCTTTCTAAATTTTTCATAGCCTAATTTCCACAAATAACTAAACTATCCTTTGATACCAACTATGCAAACCCGCCTTTTTAATACATAACTTATCATTACATTTTACAAATAGAGGATCTTTAAAGTCTAGTGTCTTTGAAATCAGGAACAAAAAGACTTAAAAAAATAAAAAATTCTTATAATAAACTTGTAAGGCTTCATCATAAGTTCATCAAAAGTACAATTACTACATCTCATAACCTGGAAACATACATCAAAGGAAAGAGGAGAGTAGAAGGCTCTGTAATGAAAACAAGTGAAACAGTTGACATGTGGTCTTGAGAAATAATAATAAGAACATGATAAAAATTATAAAGACATGAGAAATGGAAGAATAGGAATATCATGACAAAAATAACATGAATCATAAATTTAATATGTGGCTACAAAATTTAATTTAGACATTCAGAAACATATCACCAAGGTTTATCCCTGATTTATCATAAAAGTTAACAAAGTTATTCACCAAGGTATCGTGAAACTTGTCATCTCTAGAGATTAATTCTTTACCAAATGCATTGGATCACTATCAAGGAGCACCGTTAATATTTTTTAACTTCATGTGATCCACACATATCATAATCAAAAATTTCATAAATAACCCATATATAATAAAAGAAATGGGTTCATTTCAAAATCGTGACATTTTAAAAGTTCTTAAAAATGAGATCATTATGTCATTTATAACCCATGGAAAGGGAGTGAGGGTTATATGTATGTCAATTCTAGAATCAAATATATAATTTTTATATAAATATTAACACAAATTGAAACAAAATAGTTATGGGTATTTACATATATAAAATAAGAGAATTTCTTGAGTGAAAGAGAGAGAAATTTTGAAACGAAATTTTTATAGCATAACAACAATGTAAATTGGTTTTAGAAAATAATAAAAAGAGAGAGTACAAGAGTAAAACACTCGTAAATAACTTATAATAAAGTATAAATTCATAATAACATGGAGGTAAGAATATGGTATGGAAATTTTAATGACATACCACATGAAAAGGAAACATGAAAGAAAAGAAAAGATGAGATTCCTTTTACGAAAAATTCGGCAGCCTAACGGCGTCACATAAAATTTAAGAAATTAAATTGATGAGAACGGAAAGGGTATAACATTATTTGGACATAAAATGGAAATTATTAAGGATATATAACAACAAGATACCACATAAAAAAATGGAACTATTAGACATAACATAAAGGAAGTCATGACTTAAAAGAGGAGGTTGAAAGATTCCCTTACCTTGAAGAGTAACTTTGAAAGTTTAAAGGTCGGAAACTTGGGTGGCTTGAGGGAAACTTGGGAGGACTCCTTTGGAGGTAAAGATACTAGAACCTCGTGGAGGAGGTTTTTTTAATGAAATGGGTGAAGTAATGGCTTGGTATTTATTGGAGGAGTGAGGGAATAAATTATTCATTTTCAAGGGACACCTCATCGGTGGTATAGGCAAAACCATGGGCTTTCCCATAGTATTTGCCCATGGTATTGGCCACTTGGGACACCTCATAGAATATATTACTATTAATAATTCGACCAGATTTATTACATAATTATTATATCATTAATGATGTCATTACACATCGGAAAGTTAAATCTGTAATTTTACTATTCACCGAATGTTCAACTATTTCAGAAAAAACACAAAAAATTACCCTAACCTAATATTGATGATCTGAATTCAAAAATGAACCCCATTTATGAAAATAATTTTATAAATAATTTTAATTTAATTTTTAAATAAAAACACTATTCACCCGAAAAATAAACTAACAATTAACTAATAATTTCTGAAACAGTTATTTACTTATTTTATTGAATAACATTACCTAATAAAGAAGCCTATATTATATTAATACTTTCTTCAGTGAGGTTAATAATCCATTTGGTCATATTACTATTCATAAGCATAAAATTACTATTTATAATTTACTATTCATTAAAAATTATGTTGATCTGATTAGACTCTAAATTTTTTACTGAACATGACTATAGAAGACCATTTTTTGAAAATTATTACACGTTATTAATTGTTTAAGGTTTACATAAATATTTTAAAATATCCTTTTTCCAAAATTCATCAATAATATACGTCATATATTTATTAGGACATTTGAGATTCACAAACATCTCCATAAGAAGAAATAACAATTTTTATTTATATCAAAGGATTAAATAAAGCAACTAAGTTCTTATTACATAGAACCTTATAACACCAGCATAAGACCTAAGTGTAAGGTGTGCTAAGGTGATAGAATTTTGGGTGGCTCGACCAACATTGCTCGAGTGGTTATTTCTATTATCTTGATCTTCTCTTATAGTCGATTCTGTTCAAGATTCACATGATGATTTTTATCTTGGGTTTGGTCTAGAGCAAAGCCCAGTGGTTCTACCTCCTTCCCAAGTTCTATCAGATGGGCTTCGAACGGCCCGAGACTACTGGATAAGGCCATCGAATCTTCTTTCGGTAACCAAGATCACTTGTATTTATAAACAATAATCGCAACATTAAGAGATTAGTTTCCAACAGTTATATTGACCAATAGTCATATAAATGTTGAAACCTAATGGTATCATTTTCATTATACTCATTTAATTAAATAAATGAAATAGTATTGTTGAGTATAAAATAAAATAACACAAAAATATGAAATAAAAATTATTCAAAAGTTCGGGTCGTTACAGGCTGAGCCGCCGCGGACCAGCCCAATCGGGCGGGCCCAGGCCAGTTTGGGCGGGGTTGGGTCGGGATGACCTGGACTGGGACAGGTTGGCCTAGTCTGGGTCGGGTCGGCCTAGATCGGGGTGGACCAGAACCAGACCCCTATCGGGCCCATATACGCTTAAAAGGCTATTTTTTACAAACCAGATGCCCGTTTGATGAATTGTATTTTGTGTTCAGATCCTTGGAGTGAGACATTACTTTTGAGATAATCCATGAGAGTTTTGGAGAATATTGGACTACGACTAGGTTGGATCAACCCAAAATCCAACTGGGCCCTCAGCACTAAAATGCAAATAACTTACAGACTATAAGTCTGGTTGACATGTAGTCTGTTGATTTGGAACCCTTATAACATAACAGATAATTGGGAAACTTCTTTATAGGACATCATGCTAGTGAACAACAACCAATGGCTTGAGGAGCGGTTTCTCCAGGAATCAAGTGTGCTATGGGAGCGAATCTTGTGGCTGGATGATATGTGAAGAATGGAGAGTGATTCTGTGTGGATTAGCACCTAGTGATTCTGTGTGGACCAGTACCTAGCAATTCTATGTGCATCAACACCTAGAAATTCAATGTGAATCATCACCTAGCAATTCTGTGTGAATCTGCACCTAGCGATTCTGTGTGAATCAGCACCTATCCATTCTGTGTGAATCAACTCCTAGAGATCCTATGTGGATCAGAACCTATCGATCATATGTGGGTCTTGTGGGGGTTAGTACCTATTGATCCTATGTGGGTCAGAAGTAGTGCCTATTAACAGAATAAGATGAAGTAGCTTTATGAATAATCATCTGTACTTTTGTACTTAAGTTATACATGGTGTGATATATCTTTTGGTTTGTGATTTATAATTGAGATCGTGATTTGTGTCTTCTCCTTTGTAGAATTTTGGGAGACCATTAAGGATCTTGGGGTCCCTACTATGTATTGTTATACTCACCCCTACACGGGATTCTCCCGCACTTTGTTGTGTCTTGTGCAGAAAATAGACAGCTACACTGAGTTATGAAGATTCAGGGCTTGGAAATGCTTGGAGGTGTTTGAAAGACGGTGTATGGAGGTGACCGATAGATGTAGAGATATGTCGTGAGGAGTTATACCTACCCTTTAGGTAGGAAACTTGGCGGACCACTTCAAGAGATATTTTCACGTTTTTTACTTCCAATTTAGTTGAATTTTTATTCTATCCCATTTACTTTAAGTACTTATTTTTACACTCAGTGGTGTTTTTTAGTAGTGGTTGTACCATTCTTCTTCTATTGTGTTTTTCTTGTGCACAGTGTGCCCTGTCTATGTGTGTACATGTTTTGAGTCAATGCCTTCCCATTTTAGGTATATGTCATTTAGGTGCTAGTCACCAACCCTGATCCTATGGATGGTAGGTTTGTGGTAGTCACGAAATGGGCCCTAGGGGATGGGTCTTGACAAAGTGGTATTAGAGGTGGTCAATTCAACTAGAAGAAATAATAGTTTGTGTTTTCAATGGAGCAGTAGTGTTAAGTGTCATGAATTCGGATTACAGTCAAAGGAGTCCAGTGTTGGTATGGCCGACAACGTATCCATACACCACGACCCTGAATTCTGTTTTCTAACTCGGTACACGAAAAAACTAGTTACATGTGTATTGAAAATATTTTTTTATTGATATCTTTTGAGTCAGCTCACCATGTATAACTTATTGACCGTGGTTCATCTTGATTCCCTTTCAAGATGAATTTATACAGACAGCCAGCCTGGATTCCAATGCATGACCTTGAGGATGGTCCACAGAGTGATGAGTCTTCAGTACAAGGATGGTTTCATAAGATGGTACCTTCGGGTGGTGTCCAAATGATACCGCAGCTCATTAGTCATCAGTTACTACTGGTGCTACTGGTAGAGGACACATGTAAGATCAGTGCCTTACATGAGTTTCAGTGACAGATACCCCTCAGGTTTTGAGGTGATCCCAACTCACAAGTGCATAAGGACTGTCCTGAGGTGGTGACCGAGATTCCATCTATCCATAGCATCATTATATGAGATGATCTTCCTGGTAGTGAGCATTATATGTGGCTCAACGGGGTGATGGTAGGGTTTAGATTACACCAATCTTACAATGAGGTGACTTTTTCGTGGACTTATCTTTAGCACCTTTCTCAAAGAATGGGTATCTTTACATAGAAATCTAAGGGGTATGTGTTCTAAAGAGCTTCTACAGCTTCGGCAGGACGACATGTCGGTTGTTGAGTAATCGTCGAGGCGTACTGACCATTCCATGTACTCGATGAATATGATATAACATGTTCTTTATGGATTGAACTTCCTAGAGAGATGTGTTTAGGGACATCTGAGATAGAACTATTCCTTTTTTCATTCCTACTAATGTTAGGGTGTTAGAGAAAACCTCTTTGGTTGAAAATTCTTTGGCTAAGAATATAGACCCAGTGAACGTCAGTAGTGGTAAATTAGGAAATTGACATTAGTATCAGAGACTTGGATGTGTAAAAAGTTTTGGGAAGAGGAAGTAACAGTGATTTATGAATTTTTATGGAAACAGACGTGGAAGAGGAGTAAGGAGATCAGTATGAGGTGGTATACATTTAGAAATGTTATAAACACCACCCCAATGTGGTCCCCACAAGGCTTAGGGAGCTGGAGGACAGGTGAAGGGTGTCGCTTCATGCGGTCAAGGAGTGTGACCCAAGGGATCCAGGAATGATTTGAGGTACAGTCTATGTCTAATACTAGCTTCCATATTAATAGAAATAGGTACTAATCATTCCTTCTTGTCACTAATCTTTTTGAAGACCTAGAGTTTTCAGTTAAACTGTTTACTTGACCCTTACGTATGGAGATACCTATGGGAGGAGACTTGATAATCACACTTATGTCGATGGTGTGATCTGACCCTTGAGGTGAGAGTTTAGGATGGATCCTCTTGGGGGTATCATCAAGGACTTACAATGTTAGATTGGGTTTGGACTGGTCATCCACAGTTCATGCTCAGATTGACTATTTTAGGAAAAAAGGATGTGGTATATCTACAATGTTGGAATGGGTTTTTCCTTGGGCAGAGAAATAGGAATCCTAGGAAGCATGGTAAAACTAATTCATAAGAGGGTGTAGCCGATCACTCTTTAGTCGGCCAGCCTTACCCTCATGGCAGTAGGTGTTTTGAGTTATCTATTCCCAAAATTAGTGGTAGAGTGCGGGAACATCCGTTCAAAAAATGTTTCCAAGATTACCTCCCTATAGGGAGAGGGACTTCTGCATTGTATTGTACCCAAGGGCGACATCAATATCTACAACTGCATATCGGATGGCTTCTACGGAGCTCCGGGAGTTGAGAGTATAGTTGGGAGAATAGTTTACTGTCTACACCAATCACAAGAGTCTCATGTATATCTTCTCACAGAAGGACATGAACCCGAGAAAATGATGATGGATGAAGTTACTCTAGGAATATGACTTTGAGATATTCTACACTCCCAGAAAGGGGAATATGGTGGAAGACGCACTCAAAAGAAGGTCTAGACTATAGTTGTTGAGTGTGGCGATAGATCATCTAGTCGTGTTGCAGATATCCTTCATGGATAGTGACAGAGAAATTTACCTCTAGTCTATGACAATGAATCCCCCACTCCTTCAGCGAGTCAGGAAGGAAATTCATGGGGACGATGACTGCGAGGACCGACATGCTCATTTATCCTCTGGGTGGGATCCTAAAAGATTTTCTAAGGGTGGGAGCACATCATCCTTTTTAGAGGATGCACTAAGGTACCGGTGATGCTATGAGATGAGGTGTTGAGGGAGTTCTACACATCCCCATTGGCGGTACATCCTAGTGTGGTGAAGTTGTACCAAGACCTCTAGCATCAGTACTAGTGTCCATGGATGATGAAAGTAGTGCAAAGTTCATTTCATGAAGCCTCTTTTTTTATCAAGTGAGAGCTGAGCATCAGGTTCCATCACACTTGAGCACAACTTTTACCCCTAGATAGATGGTCAGATGGAGTGAGCCAAACAGACCTTGGAGGAAATGTTTCATTCTTGTGTCCTGGATTTTGGTGACAGTTGGGAGGACCACCTACCACTAGTGGAGTTTTTGTACAACAATATCTATCACACCACCATTGGCATGGCATCGTTTGAGGCCTTATACAGGTGACCATGCAGATCACTTCTATGCTAGACAGACCTAGGGGAGTCAGTACTCATGTGTCCAGAGTTGGTACGAGCTACCACTGAGAAGGTGTAGATCATCCAAAAGTGATTTAAGACTACACATAGTAGGCATAAGTCTTATTCCAATAGAAGAAGTAGACCCTTGGAGTTCGAGGAGGGAGATCATGTTTTCATTCACGTCTCACCTCAACGAGGATTGCGTAGATTTGGCCTGGGCAACAATATATCTCCGAGGGTCATCGGAAATTTCCAGATTCTTAGTAGAGTTGGCATGGTGGAATACCGCATATCTCTTCCCCCACAGTTGTACTGGGTGCATAATATTTTGAATGTGTCGCAACCGAGGAGGAAAGTTCACGATCCATCGAATGATAACGATTGGGTCGAGCTGAACATTGATGATGAGGTGACTATTGCAGAGTTTCTGGTGTTAATAGAGGATAGATAAGAGCTGGTCCTTTTTTGGGAAGTCAATTCCTCCAGTATGAGTTCAATGGCAGCACGGGAATCTCCAGGAGATCACATGGGGACAGGAGGCTCAAATACATGCTCAGTACCCCCAATTGTTTCCTTAGTTTTGTTGTAGATTTCGAGGATGAAATGCTATATGGTGGGGAGAATGTAAAGACATGAAAATTCCATGTAAATATTTATTAAATTATTTGGGATTTTTACGAGTCTACGAAAATAGACGGTGTGTGATTCTGAGGCCCGGTGTGCCCGGAATGGAATTTTGAACATTTTAAGGTTCATTTAGTAAATGTATGAGCCATGTTTTCTAACTTTTGAACCAGTGCTCGAAAATAAAATTTGAGAGCACTGTTGAATCTTCAGTGCTGCGATTCACTTAATGGAAGCTTCACATCGACCGTAGTAGGTCAGAAGAAAAAGATAAATTTTGGAATTTGAAAAAAATAATAATAAAATAACTTAGGAAAGTTATCTTTTTTCTGTAACTGTTGAGCGGCGGTGGTGGGACCCATGACTTTTCAAGCCATTTAATGGCTTGAATCTTCTATTTTTTAATATCGACATTGTAAAATTAAATGTGGTTCATAAATGAACTACATTAATGTCATGCAACACGTTTGGATCCTCCATCGATTTAATAGAAACTCGGGCATGGGATTTTGGCATGAAGGTGAGAAACCTCTGACGAATTATTACCACAACTTCCACCAAGGAATGAAACCATGGACTAGAACGTTAGAGGAATCAAATCCAGAACGAAGGATACTAGAGGCTTTGTCAAACATGAATTCTCCTTCCAACACCATGATATATTCATTAAAATCTGAGGTGGGAGGCTTATTTATTAATGATTATCTTTGATGAATTGAATAATCTCCCACTACTTATAATGCTAATGTAGAGGGTGTGGGCCAAACGAACAAGGTCGGACCCTCTACCACATCTTTCATGTTGCATTCTTCGGGGGACAAATTTCCAACTCGACGGAATGTGAAAATCGGGTCGACCTGAACTGGGTTTGTACGACTGGGTCGGATCGGACTCGAACCCCTTTAGGTCCCAGATACACTTAAAAGATCATATCTTGTGAACCGTACATCTGTTTGATGAACCATCTATAGAACTAGGATCCTTGGAGCGAGATGGTCATTTTGAGATACACCATAATAGTTTTGGAGAATGTTAGATTATAGCTGGGTTGGATCGACCACAAATCCAACCGGGCCCTCAACACTAAAATGCCAATAACTTACAGACCGAGCATCTAGTTAATGTGTTGTCTATTGCATTGGAACCCGTATAATGTGATAGATCACTAGGTAACTTCTTCGTTGTAATTCATGCCTGCTGAAAATTGATTGATGGATTGAGGAGCGGTTTCTCCAAGAATCAACTGTGCTATGAGCAGGAATCCTGTTGCTAGATGAGATGTGATGAATGAAGAGAGATCATGTGTGGATCATCACCTAGCGATTATGTGTGAATTATCACCTAGAAATTCTTTGTGGATTAGAACTTAGATATTCTATGTGAATCAGCACCTAGTGATTATGTGTGAATCAACACCTAGTGATTTTGTGTGAATCAACACTTAGAGATTATGTGTGTATCACCACCTAGAAATTCTATGTGAATCAGCACCTTGCGATCCTTTGTGGATCAGCACCTATTTATCTTATGTGGTTCTTGAGGGTGTTAGTACCTATTGATCCTGTTTGGGTCAGCAGTAGTGTTTCTTCATAGAAAAAGATGAACTAGATTTACGACTAATAATATTTACTTCTGTACTTAAGTTATACCTATTTTGAGCTATCTTTTGATTTGTGATTGAGATCATGCTTTTTGGATTTTCCTTTGTGGAATTCTGGGAGACCATAGGGGGTCTTGGGGTACCTAATGGGTATTGTTATACTCACCCTTGTACGGTCTTCGCTCGCACCTTGTTGTGTCTTGTACAGATGACGAACAACTAGACTGATCCATTTGGATTCAAGTCTTGATGGTGCTCGGAGGTGATTGAAAAATAGTGTACGATGGTGAACAGTAGATGTAGAGAGCTTCTGTGAGGAGCTATACCTACCCTTTAGATAAGAACCTTGGTGAATGGCCTCAGGAGCTATTTTCCATTTTTTGTACGTTCACTTCAGTTGGGCTTGTATTCTATCCCCTTTACATTCAGTTTTTACTCTTACACTTAGTAGTAGTTTTTAGTTGTGGTTGTACAATTATTCTTATATTGTGTTTTTATTGTGTGTAGTGTTCCCTATCTATGTGTGTATAGGTTTTGAGGCAATGCCTTTCCATTTTAGGGATATTCCTTTCTGGTGCTAGTTTCCAACCCATGGACTATGGAAGGTGGGTTTGGGGTAGTCACAACACGGGCCCTAGAGGATGGGTCATGACAGAAATCTTACAATCCATGAAATTTCATAAAAAAAGATACAATATAGTCAATTTTATCCATACTTCCCTCTTTCATTGAGTATAAATTCATGATTTTTCATTTGAACTAAAAAGGATATAAGTATTTATTTATAACTTATTTTTTTGAAATAAGATATAGGGTTTGGTTATATTTAGTTACTATGAATATTCATCTTTCATTTTTCTTTATTCTTCGTTGTTTCATAATAATTCAAAAAAAAAGAAATACTAGGGGAGAAAAGAAAAAATAATGAATTGTTTCTATTTTAGAGGGTCAATATTCACCATTTATTGACCTATGATCTTGAAAATTTGGGGTTTTATGGTGGATGTGAGAATTATGTAAAGCACAACATTCAAAAAAATAGACAAATTTTAAAAAAAGGTCAAGATAAATAAGATATTATCTAGTTATTTCATTGTTTTATGAGCCTTAAATTAAGTTTTCGGATTGGTATGTTGTCTTATGAAAGGAGTTGAAGTATGAGCATTTTCTATTGAGAGTTACTTTCATAATAATTTAATCTACACATCATAAACCACATACCTTGTTTTTAAATGATATTAGAACCTTAATGAAAAATACCTCATTAATTTTTTAGTTCAACTATTACTAGACATCGGGAGAACTCACAAGATTATGTGTATAGTGAATATGCCTTGTGATGATCATAATTATATTTTAAAAAATATTGTGAGATGAGTGGAATATTCTCATATAGAAATTTAGATCATTAATTGACATAAGAACTGATGAGAAGTAGAATAATATGAGTGAAAATAGAATATTTGTCTTGAATTAGGAAATTCTAAATGAGACATGATTTTTAATTTAATTCTTGTATTAATATGAATCCATTAAAAATTTACACTTTTATTTTTCTTTCTTTTCGTAGACATCATGTTTTAAAAAATTTCCCATGAAATAGTTTCTGACCTCTGTGATTCAATGTTGAGGTTTGTTATTAGGTACAACAAATGATCAAGGGTGAAAAAGTTTTATAATTGGGTTTTATATATTATTTTGAGTATCATTTTTAAAGTGTTATTATTTAATTTTTTCCTATTTATGTTCAATTGTTCTTGATTTGGATCGGGATTCATGTAATGATGGGATTCAGGAATATGGAAACATTTTTTTACATAAAATGATCCAACCTTGCTAAAACCACAGATTTATAGCACAATATGATGAAGATATATTTCCTATGGTGAAATTTGGAAAACCATGCCACAAACTACTTAATAAAGTATGTAAAAGAAGTGATAACAATTGATCCTTTATCATATGTTTCTAGACCATGTCACATCCTTGAGTACTTTGAATAAAAAATAGGTAGACATAGGCTACCCCTCAATAAGTAGATCATGACATATGAAAACCCAAAGTGGGGAATCTAGCCATGCATCCCAAAGGGAGATATGGCTCCAATAAAGAGTAGGTCATATAGTAGGTCATATAAAAGCAAGTATAGACACACATGGGTCAGGTTTGTGCGGTTGATGGAGAAGAGATTCTATATTTTTGGGTGGCACATGGAAGTGTTAGGGGTCCTCCAATCGTAGTCCGACTTGATTCCTAGATAAAGGAATGGAATATATTATATAGAGGTGACCAAATTTTTGAAATTTCTAAAGAGGAACAGCACTAAATACACACTGTAGAATCCAATGTTCAACCATAAAATTATAAGAATTAGAGAGATTGAAGATTCGAACTTTCCTAAACCATAGCCTAATGCCTATATCATGGATGGTTGATTTTTGAATGTGATATAATTTTTTAGTCTTGATAAATCCATGTTGTAGGGATATTTCCACACCACATGGAAACTAGGACTTTTTGAACATTGGTCCATCCACTACCATGTTTCTAGAAAATTTCTAGGATATAATCTTTAGGGAATTGAAATTTAAATTTATACTCAATTTACCATGTTGTAGATGAGGTCATTACACCATAGACAAATGATATTTATTTTTATATTTGTTCTATAATGAAGTATTTATAATGTGATATTATTTAATTATATTAATGAATATATGACAATCTCAAAAGGAGGGATTTTTTTACCACAAGGATATGCAATCTGAAGGACATCCAAGGAGGATGGAATATATCATTTTATAGGGGAGAAGATAATTTTTTTGAAGTAAAATGGAATTTAATTTCTAGTGGACTTAAGACAAAAAATTATATGGGAGTTAATTCATTTATAATATCTTTGACCAATTTCATTCATCTTTACATAATGAATCCTCTATTTGTGAAATCATATAATAATAACATAAAAGATAATAAATCTAATATGATTGACTAGTCATTTCATGGTTGTTGGATTAAGGATAAGGGAGATTTAATGTTTATTCATAAATGAAAAAATGAATGGGGATTCAATTGTGAGGGATTAGTACTAATCTGTGTTCACTTTACCAATATTATCACTCATTAAAAAAATCAAAAGTGATGTTGATCAATAGATGAGTCCTATAATTGTAGAGGGGAATAGGGGAGTAAAGGCTCACCTCATTCCACCTCTTACTTACTAAATTCCATTTAATAAATTTATATCTATTAGATCGCCTCAACAAAAGGGATCAACAGATTGAGATAATACTAGTTGGACTGAGAAGCATAACTAGTTCCTCATGAGAATTTGAGAAATTCGTTTCTATTTATTGATCATGATATGTTTTGATCATTATTCCTAGTAATATCCACTAAATTTGATCCATAATCTATTTTTTTCTAAAATTCTATTCCCCCATTAAACATCATTCTTTCATATTATTCATTTATTCGAGTGAAACTTTTAAATTTTATTTTTTTATTGAACTTACATAATTTGAATGGATTCTAAAATCAAGAATATTAGGTTTGGGAAGGAACTTTGTGGTTCATTTGGGTTTGGCCTCAGAACTCTATTCATCTATACTAATTTTTGGTGGTTTATTTGATTAGGGGATTTGTGTTTTCAATTATAAAATTTCAATCGCATTCCTATAAATTTATGAAACCAATTAACACATCAATTAAAAATATTATTTTCATTTGAAATAAAAATAAACTTATTTACTCATGGATTAATCTGATTAGTCCAATAATCCCAATTATTATTATATTTTCCGTGTCCAAAGGGCCCTTTTTATGATTGGAAAAAATTATAAATTTCATCCATATTCATAAATTATGAGTGATATCTATCAACATATTATTGCTACCCAAATTACAAAAGGGTTTGGTGTGATCATATCCACAACATGACTATTATCTAAGGTCATTTATCATTTACATTGATATTAAACACACAACATGTAAAATTTCAATCCCATACAACTTTCCTCTATTCTCATTCCTAATGTTGTCTAAATAATAAATAAGAACATCATATATATTTATCTTGTCATGGACAAGATCATACTTAGTCAAAACTCAATTGAGGTCCATGATGTCATAACCAGTCTTATGGGAAGACACATACTTTATTAGTTAATCAAATCAATCCACTTGATTAATATAATAACCAAATTCCTTATATTAATCCAAATCGTCAAATGGATTTAGATAGATATCAATGTATGAAAATTCACATATAGGGAACCAATTTGGAAACCTCTACTTGAAGGATACATCATTAATGTTCAGTTAAGTAATAATAATGACACATGTAAGGTTATCCATGTAGTATACTTTATGTGAGTCAATACAAATAAAATTTGACCAATTATATACTATGGGTGATTAGTTGTATCTATATACAAGTTATGATACTCATACTAATCATAACATATGATCTCAACCATATATGATGATCATAGATTAAGGATAACCAGGTTGTGTATATATTCCATATGGTTGTTACAATATCACCTTCTTTATTAAAAAATAAATAAATAAATGATAAATTATATCTATTAATATATATTACATCATATAACATATATGTAAGTCGACACCACTTTACTAATTGTAGTGAACATACATTAAAATTATTCCCTAACAATTTCATTGGGTTACCTCTAGAGTGAGAAAATGAATTATCTATTGATCTGGTTACCTAGAAATAGACTATATTATTTACCTCGTATTAGATAGATATATCAAAACAAAAGGATCTAAATTTCAAACTAGATACCATTGATCTTAATGGTTTTTTACATCCCAACATATCTTCATGGGAAAAACCAATACTCATTGTGAATAAGGCTGATGGAAGATTAAAACTATGAATTTATTATAGAATGTTGAACTAAGTTACCATAAATAAAATATATCCCTTTCCTCACATTAGTTGATTCTTTAATCAATTAAAAGGAATAAAGTTTTTTTTCCAAAATTGATCTCAGGTTTGGGTGTTATCAACTATGAGTGAATGAATAAATAATACCCAAGGACACTTTTTAGAGGAGATATGGTCATGTTGATTATCACAAGATATAGTTTGGATTGATAAATTCTCCAAAGGTATTTATCAACCTTATGAAAAGCATCTTCCATCATTACCTTGACTTGTTTCCTATGGTTTTCATGCATCATATATTAGCCTATTCCAAATATGAACAACAGAATGAGAATCACCCAAAAACAGAATTTTTAATTCTTTGAGACCAACACCTTTATGAAAAATTATCAAAGTGACAATTCTATATTCGAGAAGTGAAATTATTGGTACTGTTGGTATAAAAATAAGAAATTTATATTGATTCCTAAAAAGGTGAAAGATGCTATGTTTTGGGAAGTTCCAAAGAAAATATTTATGATACACAACTTCTTAGGTTTAGTAGGATAATATCATTAATTATTTAAGGATTTATCTAATTTTTTGTCACCTTTGGTTAAAGTCATATACAAAGGAGTGAATTTTGAATGGATTCTTGAATTCAAAGCATCATTAGAAGTTGGAACTAGTTTTGATTCTTCTTGATCCTAGGGAGGACTATGTAATTTACTATAATGTATAAAGAATAGGGTTAGGATATTTTCTTATGTATGGAGATCATGTCATAGACTATGATTCTATTTAATTGTGAGCATATGATAAGAACTACCAAACCCAGGATATTTTTCTATAAATGGTTATTCATGCTCTAAAATATTTAATGCACTATCAAATTAGTGAAAGATTTAAATTGTACACCAACCAAAAAAGTCTGTGTTATATTTTTCTCAAAACTTCTAGAATCTAATATAATGATAATGGCTTTAGTATCAATAAGAATTTGATTTTGATCTGGACTACATGCATATAATGGTAAATATGGTCATTGATGCACTTAGTTGTAAGCTACCATCATAGAAAATAATAAAGTCCCAGGAGGGACATAATTTGACCTGTCTCATTGAAAAATCTCAACTCACAATAAAGAAATAGATAGAAGTGGTGTTCTTGAATTGAGTTTAGATTAAAAGATATCTTATTGAGTTAATTCATCTAAAAAAATCAATAAAATATTAGTCTTAGTTTATAAAAGTATTTATATATTGTGAGAAGACCACCAATGAATGGTCACTCTCCCCTAATTGAGTCATCTATTTTAGGAATAATTATGTTATACCTCTTCCTAAGAGGCAAGAAGTGAAGAAGGATTTCTATCAATCCCAATGGGCAGTTCCCTAAGAAATTAAAAAAATTTATTATGATTTGAAAGATTGATATTAGTATCCCTTGTATGAGAATTTACATAATTAACTATGTATCTTGATATTTCACTTTCAACAAGTGAAATAAGTTCATTAAAATCCTTTCGGTATGCTTAAAAGTTTTTATATTCCCATTTTCATGTATATAGATATTTATTTCATTATCTAAGTAATTAATAAAATCATGGAATGAATGATGTGTGGTTAATTGTTATTCAAATGAAAAAATTAGACAATTTCATACTGATCAAAGATATCACAAAAGGTAAAGATATTTGAAACATGTATATGAATGAGATAGTGAAGTTTCATAATGGGTCTTTATCTATCATTTCTAATAATTCTCCTTGGTTAACCTATCTATTTTGGAATGTAATTTAAGTGTCTATGGGTAGTAAGATCAATTTTAGTATGATATTCCATTTCTAATGAGATGGTAAAATTGAGAGGGCTATCCAAATATTGGAATATATGATTGGTGATTGTTTCATAGATTTTTGAGGATTATGGGATTCTCACCTATTTTTTATAGAATTTTTATACTATAATAACTACCAACCAAAGATAAGGATGACTGCTTTGTAGGACTTATATGGAAAAAATTTCTGGTTTACACTTTTTTAGACTAATGTATGGGATAGTTATTTACTGGAACCAAGTATAGTACGAGCGACGACATAAGAGATACAGCTTATTCATAAAAATATGTCGATACATAAAAATAAAAAAAAGTAATATACTGATTATCATTAATGTAAATTTTATTTTTAGACATTTATTTAATCTTCTTGAATGTATCACCTTGATTGGGTCATGATGGAAACAAAGTCAGGGAAAATAAATTTCAAGGCTTGTATGGAATTTAGAGATCACTGAAAGAATTAAAAAGATTTCTTACTAACTAACATTAAACATTTACTTGACACCAATCTATAATATCTTCCATGTTTGTTAGATAATGAAGTATCATTCTGATCCTTCCCATATCATCAGTTAAGAATAGCTGGAATATGAATGAAATGTTTCAGTTGTAGCATAACAAGTTTGAATTATCAACTCTCGGAATAAAGTGATGTAGAGAAAATCAGTTTCATTGGATTATGTGTTATAGTATCATAAGAATGATTCCCATGAGGCATAAGAGCATGATTCACAAATGAGAGACAAATAACCTCATCTCATATCATATCATTAAACTTTATCTCAAATTTTCTTGGTTAGAAAGTGTTATGGTGGGGTGAATTATGACACTCATTTACCCTTAATTTTGTAGTTTAGAGTTGAAAATTTTATATTTTCTGAAATTTCATAGAATGAACATTTTGTGTCCACATTAACCTAATCATGAAATATAATTATAAAAAATTCAATATTTTGAGATAGTAACATCTACATAGCTCCTGGATAGAATTTCTGACCATGTAATAACCACTTTATTTCCCTCCCCTTTTATCTTCAACTTGCGTGCTTCTCTATCAAAACTCAAGGACTCCATCATGTATGTGGTCCTCGTCACTTCTCTTCCCACATTATTTCCCTCTTTCATAATTGTCCTTCTATCTAGTGGTGGTGTTATACCAGGTTTCGTATTTAAATGGAATTTATGTTTGGATTTTTGGTATTTATATTTCCTTATTTATTTATATGGAATCCATATCTCCTCCTTTATCGAGGAAACTAATTTCCCAAGTGGATTTAAAAAATTTCAGTAGGTTTACTTATGTTAATCCATTAAATAAATGAACTATGAATTCATTATTATTATTATTTTACTTTTTTAGTAATATTAAAAATATATGATATACACTAACATCCTATGATCTTGGAAAGTATGTGATAATAGTTATCATTCATTGATATTTCATGTTTGGATATATTTAAATATATATTTTTTATAAGAGGAAAAATATTATAGTTCTTATCTTAGTGGGTTATGATAGTTGTAATTGAAAAAAAACATTCACTCGTATATTACATAATGTATGTGTGAATTCATGAACACTCTAGGAGTTTCCTTGATGATTATTCAGTAGGGGTATACTACCATGATATGGGGGTGTATGGATAATTTTTTAAGTATTGGTCCACACAGTTCTTCCTATAACCCCCTTCTCCTACATCACTTACACCATGTGTTTCTATAATTCCAAGGATATTGAAATAATCCCACTCATAATATGAGTGATTTATAATAGTTTAAATGTCAAATTATACCCCTTTTTTCTTTTACCAATTAATAGAATAAAAGCATAGCTCAAAAGGCAACTATGAGAAATATTTTCCCCATTAAAATTACATTTTCTCTTTCAAAATAGTATAATGAAGCATAAAAAATATTGCCCAATAAATTTCAGAAAACCATAATGAAAAGTCCTAATAACTAAATGGGTATGAATTAGCCTATAAAAGTAGGATGTTCATTCTTTGTAACAGGAATTGTTTACTCATTATCAATGCCTCATTGGATAGGAGTTCCCAAAAAATATATATCTTTAACCACTCCCAGGACATCATCCACTAAATATTTAAATATTAACGATAAAATGAAACAAGTAAGTCCATCTAATCCCAAATATCTATTCCATTACATCTAAAAAATCACTTTTAAAATCTCTTTCAAATGAGTAATTCTTAAAATATTGAAATTTTAAAAGACATAAATTATACTATTAATTTAACTAAGAATATATACTTTGATATTAACATCCTCCACACTATATAAAGATTAAAATAACATCACTAATATGTCTTAAATAAATATTAATCCACCAATCCAAATAATGTTGAAATCATCATTGACTGAAACCCATTTTTTGTCATTAAATAAAACATGAAACAAATCATCTTAGAATCGCCCCAATTAAACCATATCAACCTTTCTATATATTTTTTTTAAATATTTTTGTCTTTTTCAGTGGACTTATGATATTTAGTGGTAGATATTTCTAATATGTTGATAGGAATTTCTATTCATGAACTATAATTTGGTACATAAATAAAATCAGTCTCTTGAAATTTCAAGAGTGCTATGACACAAATGCTTAGGGAGATACCCTACGTAGGCCCAAGGAAAATGTATCCTTACTAATAGAAATAACTAAATTACATTACCAAATAAACCCCACCCCCATTTATACTCCCCAAACCATCTGATTATACGAATTAAATAATACAATACTGATATTGGTTATTACCCTAACTTATCAACAGTATCCCAAAACCCTTACGTACGCCCCTTTGAAACCCTTACATATCAAACACCAAACCCCAAATACCCTTACATGTTAACCCATGGACCTTAAACAGTATCCTCCCATCAATAAGTGACATGCATGTGAATCCATGATCATCTATTAACCATACTACCAATTTCCCCATCCATGTCCACCCAAAAACCATCCCTCACACTCATAATCCCATTATGTACTCCCACTTGATAACACACCATAACCTCATGGTGAAAATAGATAAATTGAGTCTTCATAACCTCCACATATTCTAACATTTCTTCTTCATATATATGATATTTCCTTTTTTACTAACTATATTACAGTACCCCCTAATGCTTCTTTACCAAAATCACTACTGGAAAATCTATGTCATTACGATTTTATTTAGGATGAATTTCATCTAGGAGATATTTCACTTGTACATCACTTAATTGGAAAACATGATATAAAAGAATTATATTATTTTTTAGGGGGTATGAGTCAATGAGTAATGGTTACAATTTCACCAACAATTGTAAATCGACCACAATACTTGGCAGAAAAAATTTCGTTTGTTTAAAATGAACCCCTAATTTATTAGGTATCAATCAGACACAAACTGTATAATCTTCCTTGTAGATAACCTCACTTCGATTCTTTTTTTATAATATCACCATTATATATTGATCCATATATATATTTACTAAGAGTTTTTAAAACACATTATCTCTATCATCTAAATCATTTTTCACAACATCAACCAAAACATCCCCCACCGTGTAATGAATAATATGTGGAGGCTTTCATTATTTAACAATACTTAATTGTGTCTTACTAATAAAGTGTGATAGTAATTATTATAATTTAATTAAACCCATTATTTAAACACCACCAAATTCTTGGGTTGATTTGAAGAGAATAACATACAATACACCTCCAAAAAAAATTAACCACTTTGGTATGGCTATAACTTTATTGATGATAATAAGAACAATTATTCAATGTTTCCCTTGGTATTTTAAAGATATCTAAAAAATAGTAAAAATGAGATCTTTTTTACTGACTATAACACTAAGTATTTCATGTAGCCTCACTTACTCCTTCATAAACACATCTGCAACTATTTTCACTATATATAGACGTGTTAGTGGCAATAAATTGGTTTATTTACATAGATATTATACTATCAAAAACACCACATCATACTCCTATGAATTGGGACATAACAAAATGTTTATAAATACTTATTACCACACTAATCATATAATAAGTAATGGTTGTGATAACCCAGTTAGATGTAAAAATTCACATTTAATCAATTGGTATAACTCCCATTATTATAAAAACATTTGTAAATCCCATGTCATCCATACCTAATATAATTAATATATGATTTATTTTTATGTTTTGAGGTAAACTATATGCTTCATAGAAAAGGATTAGTGGTAGTAATGCAACAACATATGTAACACCCCAAGAATTTTCAAATATATTTATTATAGAATGTATAGATCACTAAGTCTCTACAAACACCGCTTTGTTGTATCCTAGCTAAGAAAACCAAAAAAAATCACTTCTATGATGTGAATTCTGAAAATATGACATACATGGTTGTGTTTAGGGTGATATTTAGAGTCTGATAGAAGTATCTTAATTTTCGGTGAGTAGTAACCTACCCTTATGAATAGTAACATACCATTATGAATAGTAACATACCCTTATGAATAGTAACATGACTCTTATGAATGGTATCCATACCCATAAATGTATAAATGAATTTAGACACCCTAAAGATGATGATGAATATTCTGAGTGTTTATAAATTTCAATTAAATAATGATTTATATAAATATTTAATTAATCATATTTAGAAAATTATTTTTGAAAAATGGACTTCATTTTTGGATTCTACACGTCAAAAAATGGTTAGGCTGAATTTTCAGGTTTTTTCTGAAATACTTCAATTTCTTATGAATAGTGACATACCATAAATTGAAAAATTAAGATAAATACACTAATTATAGAGTCAGGTGTGATGTTCTGATGATGTAAGCCCACTTGGTTCTGGATCACATGATAAAATTACTATTCTGGGTCATGGAAATCTCACTATTCCTTTTCTTGAGGAGAAATAATAAATTAATGAGTTTTATATTAAGAAATCCCCTCTCTCCTCCACTATAAAACCCCCCTCTCACACCCCTTCCATTCACTCCTCTCAAGCCTTGTGACTTCTCTAAATTATGTCCAAATACCTTCCCAACCTCCTACCCCATGTCCAGAAAGATTTGGTCTCATAAAAAGTCCAAAACATCTCCCCTTAATAGGTTCTCAAAGGATGAAGTCTCAAGAGGTAAATGACTCTTTCAAATCCCTTCTTTTCTTTTAAGTTCTTTTCATTTTGAATTTTTCTCACCTCCCTTCACCAAAATAGTATCAAAAATCCAGTAAAATACATGTACTTGAATTTTTTCATAGTAATGGTATATATTTCATTATCCTCTCTCCTTTCCCCACATTTATTTGAACGAAATGAATGCACCGTTTGAGATGTGCCAATTTAGCACATTCAAGGACAACAGTTTATCAATTTCTATTATAATCATTAATTATGATCATTAAACCATTTGTGTTATGATTGAAACAGATTATTATGTAATATATCTTATTTTTTTAGTTCTGTAATCCTTTTGTACAATTGGTATTAAGTTATAAATCAAAACATGTTCATGGTAATCAAACCCACCGATTAACCAAAACGGTTGTCACTAAGGTTATATATATAATAATTCGACTTCACTCTTAGTAACCAAATTAAATTTAAAAAAATGTAATATATTGGATGTTAACTAATAGAATACAACAATATTTTTGGACAACCACTTCCATATTTCATATTTATTCTAACTTGAATATAAGTGAACTGATCATTTAATCTAAGTAAACAAACGAGCCCGAACAACGAAATTGAACCTTATAACTAATCAAAAAGGCCTTGAATGAACTAAAAATGGTTATAAGAAATAATTTACATATAAAAGGGGTTATTTAATTATGAATTAATAAGCCTAATTTGTTTATTCAGGTTTTAATAACAAGTCAAGAACACCTTCAAACATAAGGTCAGGGTTTCTTCATCTCACTTCCATTTTCTTGAGATTTTCCATATTCACTAGTAATACTTTTGTATTGTGTTTATATACTGACCATTGATGTCACATATCATGAATATATTTATCTTAATTTTATTAAATCTATCATTTTTATATTAGAAATTTTGGAGCATACGAATCATTTGATTGCTAGGTGTAAGGGGTTTCTCATCTCACTTTCATTTTTGTGAGATTTTCATTGTTCGCCACTTATTTCTTGTATGTGGTATACGTGTACTGAAATTTGATATATAATAACATGTATCTCCTTATATTAATGTTATTCAATGATTAATTTGATTATCATTATGTTCTGGTCATATGATTCGACTGATTACATTGTGGTAAGGGACTTTGTCTCAACTACCTTTTTCGTTATGACTAACTTTGTATTGTGCACCTAATAATCCCTATTTGGTGTACCTACTACCCATTTGAGATCAATTTTAATTTTAAATTGTATTTAAATTAAATATCCATAATCTCATTCCATGGATAGGTTTATTGTCTAAACCGTATACCATTTTACATGTGGTGTTTATTTAGAAGGTTATTTTAATTATGGAAATATTCATGAATCTGTATACTCTACTATATAAGGATATTGAAAAGGCATATTTCACTTGTTTTGAGTCAATGTATAATGAATGATTTGGAAATGCAGTGGCGGTTGGGGCCCGCTATATCCCCTCGATGAATCGATAGGCCTCATGAGACAAAATAGTTGGCGACAAACCCTTCGAGTTTGTTTCCAAAAATCAGATGGGTTTCTACCCACAGAACTAAACAGTTTTTACCGTATTATGGTTTCATGTGCCAGATATATGACGTCCAATTAATAAGAATTATCTTTATTAATTATCAATTATTATTATTATCCATGATATTTTCACTATGAAAAAATCTATGGATTCCGTTTCATTTTTAGTTATTAATGGAATTGGTTATTCATTTATTCACTATGCCATATTGATTATGCCAGATTATTTGTGATTCACTTATTATTATACTAATGCTTCCTCTATTAGTAACCCTTACTGAGCATTTGATCTCACCCCTTTCATTGTCTACCTTTGACAGGTGATGAAGAGAAGGCCTTCTTTTGAGTTTTTGTGGATGCAGATTTTAGTTTTTGTTATGTATTGTATTTTATAACCTTTTACAATGTAATTTGAGTTACATCTATGTATCTAGTTTATTCAAGACTAAAAAACTAATAGTTCCTTCGGGATTTTCATTCCTTATAACCATTCCAATATCACAAGTAATGCATCGGCTCCAGCCCAGAGGGGTCGGGTTGTAACAGTTTGTATCAAAGGAAGTTTAGTAGGAAACTTGGAAACTAGATTAGAAAACGTAGATTATAAACAAAGCCCCAAGGTAGTATTTGAGGATAAACATAAAATAACATCCTGGTATTTTTGTAAGGAATAGATTATGTAGATATTTCAAGAAATACATCTCTGTCTGGATATGAGCAGGTAGAGGTGGCTCTGGCCCAGATGTATCTAGGGGTAAAACCCGAAAACACCGCTCTGAGCTAGACCCGAACGGGAATTGGTAGACGACAACGGGACTTGCTGCACTCTTGGTTACAACACTCCCGAGGGATATGCTTAGAATAATTCATATTTTCTTTACAAGCCATTATGAATGAGTTTAATGTAAATTTTACTTAGAGGATTCGGTTTGGATAACTCTAGAAAACCAGAACTGAACAATGAAAAACTTACTTAAACAATACTAAGAACAATGCCTTCTTATTTTTGAGATGGAAAACGAAAGTACCTATCTTTTTTCTCTTCCAACAGAAGTATTAGAGACCATAGTGGGAAAATCATGTGTAGAAAAAATACGATACTTTTGAAAATATTATTTTATCATGCAAAACCCTCTACTGAGTATCCAACTCTCCTCTTGTACTCAAACTTTACCATGGAGCAGGTTTCATCTACTACCTCATGATGAGCACAAAATTCTCGTTCTATGTACGACATGTGAAATACTTTGAGGGTATCTTTAAATGTTTTACCCTAGATAATAATTTCATTTCCCTTGAGGACTTTGAGGAGGCTGCACAAGGGTGAGACCTCCAGGAAGCATATCTAAGTCAGATTTTGGCCTAAGGACGTTGTGGCTGAGTTGTGGACTTTGAAGCCTTTGAGAAAGAGACTACTCATTTGCAATATCGGCATCATGTTCATACTGATGTCACTCAACTTGATACCTGACATGCTTTTATCAATATGAATTCTAGATGTCCACACACGGTTGACCGTAGTTGCACAAGTTGCATCTGGACCAAGGAGATAGTGAAATTTGGAATCGCTTTGAGGATCCTCTATGATGGGAGATGTGGTAAGAACTTTAGAGAGATTTATTTTGTGTTTATGGAATGAATTACGAGGAAAAAATTCTTTGAAGTAGGGAATAATGTAACACCCCATGAATTTTCAAATAGATTTATTATATAATGCATAGATCACTAAGTCTCTACAAACACCACTTTTTTGTAACCTAGCTAAGTAAACCAAATTTTTTCACTTCTATGATGTGAATTTTGAAAATCTGACATACATGGTTGTGTTTAGGGTGATATTTAGAGTCGGACAGAATTTACATAATTTTCGATGAATAGTAACCTACCCTTATGAATAGTAACCAGCCCTTATGAATAGTAACTTACCCTTATGAATAGTAATATGACTCTTATGAATGATATCCATACCCTTGAGTTTATAAATGAATTTAGACACCCTAAAGATGAAGATTAATATTCTGAGTGTTTATATATTTCAATTAAATAATGATTTACTTAAATATTTAATTAATCATAATTATAAAATTATTTTTAAAAAATAGACTTCATTTTTGGATTCTACACGTCGAAAAATGGTTAGGGTGAATTTTTGGGATTTTTCTGAAATACTTGAATTTTTTATGAATAGTGACATACCATAAATTGCAAAATTAAGATAAATACACTAATTATAGAGTCAGGTGTGATGTTCTGATGATGTAAGCCCACTTGGTCCGGGATCACATGATAAAATTACTATTCTTGGTCATGGAATACTCACTATTCCTTTTCTTGAGGAGAAATAATAAATTAATGAGATTTATATTAAGAAATTCCCTCTCTCCTCCACTATAAAAACCCTCTCTCACCCCCTTCCATTCACTCCTCTCAAGCCTTGTGCCTTCTCCAAAATCTGTCAAAATAACTTCCCAGCCTCCTCCCCCACGTCTAGAAATCTTTGGTCTCATAAAAAGACCAAAAAATCTCCCCTTAAGAGGTTCTCAAAGGAGGAAGTCTCAAGAGGTAAATTCCTCTTTCAAATCCCTTCTTTTCTTTTAAGTTCTTTTCATTTTGATTCTTTTCTCACCTCCCTTCACCAAAATAGTATGAAAAATCCAGTAACATACATGTAATGGAATTTTTTTCATACTAATGGTATATATTTCATTATATTCTCTCCTTTCCCTACATTTATTTGAACGAAATGAAAGCACCGTTTGTGATGTGCCAATTTAGCACATTCACGGACAATGGTTTATCAATTTCTATTATAATCATTAATTATGGTCATGAAACAATTTGTGTTATGGTTTAACCAGATTATTATGTAATATATCTTATTTTAAGTTCTATAATCCTTTTTCACAATTGGTATTATGTTATAAAGAAAAACATGTTCTTGGTAATCAAACCCACCGATTAACCAAAACAGGTGTCACTAAGGTTATATATATAATAACTCGACTTCACTCTAAGTAACAAAATTAAATTTAAAACCATTTAATTTACTATATTTTCACTAATATAATACAACATTATTTCTGGAAAACCACTTCCATATTTCATATTTATTAGAACTTGAATATAAGTGAACCGATCATTTAAAACCAAGTAAACAATCGAGCCCAAACAACGAAATTGAACCTCATAACTAATCAAAAAGGCCTTGAATGAACTAAAAAGGGTTATAATAAATCATTCACATATAAAATGGGTTCTTTAATTATTAATTAATAAGACTAATTTGTTTATTCAGGTCTTTAACAACAATTCAAGAACACCTTCAAGCATAAGGTAAGGGTTTCTTTTTCTCACTTCCATTTTCATGAGATTTTCCATATTCACTAGTAATACATTTGTATTGTGTTTGTATACTGGCCATTGATGTAACATAACATTAATATCTTTATTTTCATGGTATTAAATCTATCATTTTTATATTATTAATTTTGCGGAATACGAATCACTTGATTGCAAGCTGTAAGGGGTTTCTCATCTCACATTAATTTCTGTGAGATTTTCATTGTTTGCCACATATTTCTTGTATGTGGTATATGTGTACTACCGTTTGATATATAATAACACAAATATATTTATATTAATGTTATTAAATGATTAATTTCAAGCTCATTAAGTTCTGGTCATACGATTCGACTAATTACATTGTGGTAAGGGACTTCGTCTCAACTACCTTTTTCGTTGTGACTAACTTTGTATTGTGCACCTAATAATCCCTATGTGGTGTACCTACTGCCCGTTTGAGATCAATTTTCATTTTAAATTGTATTTATTTTAAATATCCAAAATATCATACCATGTATAGGTTTGTTGTCTAAACCGTTTACCATTTTACATGCCGTGTTTATTTGGAAAGTAATTTTAATTATTGAAATATTGATGAATCTGTATACTCTAATCTATACGGATATTGAAAAGACATATTTCACTTGTTTGGAATTAATTTATAAAGAATGATTTGGACATGTAGTGGCAGTTGCGGCCTACTATAGCCCCTCGATGCATCGTTAGGTCTCATGATACAAAACAGTTCGCGACAAACCCTTCGAGTTTGTTTCCAAAAATCAGACAGGTTTCTACCCACAGAACTAAAACATTTTTACGGTATTATGGTTTCATGTTCCAGATACATGACGTCCAATTAATAATAATTCTATTTATTCATTATCAGTTATTATTATTATCCATGAGATTTTCACTATGACAAAATCTATGGATGCAGTTCCATTTTTAGTTATTAATGGCATTGGTTATTCATTTATTCATTATGCCATATTGATTATGTCAGATTATTTGTGATTCACTTATTACTTTACTCTTGATTCTGCTATTTATAACCCTTACTGAGTGTTTGATCTGACCCCGTTCATTGTCTACCTTCGACAAGTGATGAAGAGAAGTTCTTATTTTGAGTTCCTGCAGATGCAAATTTTAGTTTTTGTTATGTATTGTATTCTATAACCTTTTCCGATGTAATTTGAGTTACATCTATGTATCTAGTTTCTTCAAGACTACTAAACTTGTCATTCCTTTGGGATTTTCATTCCTTCTAACAATGGTAATATCACAATTAATGCACCGGCTCTAGCCTAAAGGGGTCGGGGTGTTACAACAAAGGGATTGTAAATGGTTTTTTAGTTGATAACGATATTTGTTTTGTAAAATAAATGGCCATTTAATTAATTATAGATTTTATTTTTTGTAAAATATATTTTAAAATACTCTTTTACCTCCACCAAGTTCCATCCCACTGAATCTCATCATTTACCAATTGGAGTTCCTTCCAACTAGACATTAAAACTACCATTTTTATAATTTATCCTTCATTTGGTGCTATTAAAAAGGTAGATGTGGCAATATTCAATCTTGTAGGCCTGTAGATAACCTTAAAATCATAGTACAAGAGCATTTATTATCAAAATTATTATTCCATATATACTTCCCATTGAATAATCATATGATCAAGGCTTCCATTATCCATTTAGAAATAAATATTCTTTCATATTAAATAAATTTTCTAATGTCAGATTGATAGGACTATAACCATCATCGTCTTTTCATAAAAATGATTTTTATGTTAGAATAAGATAGATCCTTTATGAAATATGATATTGGAGTATACTATTTATCAACACTACACCTATCCCTAGTCCTAAAAAACCACACTCCTCCATGAACTATCTTGATAAGTTCATCATACAAATCATATGTGTAGTATTCATGCTGAATTTCTGATTTCTAAAAGAATCTAGGGCTTCCTAACTCCACTTATATCAATATTTCTTCATAAAATATTTTAATGGTCTAAAAATATCTCTATAATCCTTTATTAATTTCCTTTAGTACCATACTTTACTTAATAAAACAAATACTTAATTTACATTACAAAGTATTAAAAACTTCTTCACTCCCTATGGTTTCTTGTGATCCATATATACTCATACCAAAATTATTTTCACAAGGTATTCCATTGACATCCTCCCCAAAGAACACTGTTTTTTTGTTTGAAAATAATATTTTTTTTCTCATTGATTACCTTACTCAATATACATACTTCAAGTGTTCTTACCAACCTTTTTTATTAACAAAAATATCATTAAGAATCATCAATACATATTTCCTCAATATAGGAATGAAAAATACATGTGTTGTTGTCTGTTAGTATTTTTGGGCAATCATTAAACCAAATGAAATTACAAGATATTTAGAAAACCCCTCGAGAGTTTTAAAATATACTTAACTAATATCGTCCTCCTTCATTCACATTAGGGGAGATCCAAAATTCAAGTGTATCTGTGTAAATTATTCAAATCAATTTAACTCATTCATCAAATCTTTTCTTACTAGAATAAGATATCTATCAAGTATTGTTATATTGTTTAATTACATGTAATAATTATAATTCCTATATCATTTAGATTTCTTATTCACTATGATTATTGAACTAAAATATATAATTTTACTATTTTTGATAACTACCTACTCCAATAGCTCATGTTCTTGATTTTTATCTTATTTTTCATTTAATAATCATGTTTTTATATACTAATATTTAAATGAGATGTTCAATTATTGAGTTTCATGTCATGATTAGTCACTTTTTTAATGATAATCTTCTAGATGACTCAAATATGGATATGTTTGTATATAGGTCCTTCTATAATTGATGATGTACGTGCTTACATAATTATGAATCCTCAATTTATACTCCCTTGTTTGTCACCCATTGCAATACTTTAACTATTATTTTATATATTACGATGAACTCTTGTAATTTTTTGGTGATACTTATGGATTTCTAAATCCATTATATATCATAGTACTTCCATTTTATTAAAAATTAATTTTTCAATTTTCTCAAATACATATTAACATATCCTGTAGTCTCAATACATGTTATACACAACACTAAATCTTGCCATATATTATCAAAAATGTATACTTGTACCTCAAATTTATTCTTTACCACGATAACCATAAAGGATTTATATATTCGTATTGAAACCACTCAGTGTCATTCTACTAATATAATACTAAATGATCTATTTTCAATGACTCTTTTCTTGAGGTACCTAAAAAATGGTTAAAGATGAAATTAGTGCTCTCTTCATTATGAACTAGTATTAGGATTAATACTCCCTTAATTGGTCCCTCTATAAGAATCAATTTGATACATTTTTTCTGTAACCACTCTCTAACACACATATTTTTACTCGGAATTTCCATATCTTATAAGTCACCAGTGACTCCTTCATTATCTATATAAATTTTTGGTTCAACATCTTGCTCATTACATGGTTAAACACACTCCCAAAACATTAGCCTAAAAAACTTTTTGTACATCTATTCCCTAGAGTAAAAATATACCCAAAGGTATAACCTAACCCTTTCAACATTCTATCCTAATATTCTTCCCAATACATGTTTCTAACTCCCTCACCTTGGTTCATGACCACATTTCTTATCCCTTTCATTTTAATCTTTAATTTGAATAAATTTAATAGTATTTGTTTGTCAACTTATTCCCAATCCACTAGGAATAAAACTTCATCTTTATGTTTTTTGATAATTCCTTTCACTATAGACTATATTTCAACTCTACGAGATAAAGCTAGAAATCAATCCTTATTCTGAAACTCATGTTTAATTACTAAAATCCCTATATCAAACCTCAATTCCCTAACAAAAAAATCATATTCAATTTATCAAAAATCATTAGTGTGTATATATATATATCTTCATTAAAACTCATGTATATTGGCATATAATATTCTGGTCTACTATATTCCCATTAGGTTGATTATTATATCTTCCTTTACCACACTTCAATAACATTTGATCATTTACTGCATGAGTTTCATCTAGGAGAAATTAGGATTACTTGTTTTTAATGATATAATCCAATATTGATCCATCCCTTCCATGCACAGTTGTGTTATCAATACCTTTAACTCTTATCAGGTTTAATGGATCTAAAAATATGTTCAATCACAGGTTATCTATGTCAATATATCTTCCCCAAAAAAAATTTGGAGACTCTACTTTCTTGAAGAATGCAAGAAGCTATTCTTATTCCACTATTTCTATTCCCCAATTTCCCACCTATTCTATATTCCTTTGATTTATTTATCTATATTTTAGCACTAGATTTCCTTCTCTTTACAATACATTCGATAAATTACATATACTAGCATATAGAGCTGAACTCTCCATTATCATGTGTTACATCTCTACATGACTCCTAACAAGTTAATCCATTATTTACAGTAGCTTATATATGTGTTTTTCATGATACTAAGTTCTGGGCTTCATCTCAATGATCTTTATTTATATATTTTCAATTCTACACTTTATAAGTGTGGTAAAAAATATTTTGGGTCAACTTCAGAATATCTTTTCCTAGAAACTCCTTCTAGATTATCTCAATAGAATCTCCCAATAGAACCAACAATTGATATAAATTTAAAAGAATATTATAAGAATGTCTATTCGTGAACTATAATTATATATAGAAATAAAAACATTCAAGAGATTTCTGACACCAATTATGGGAGAGATCCTGTTTTCAGGCCCAAGAAATTGCTATTTAATAATTTTTACAACTAAATTCTTCTACCTCTAAGACCCCACCCATATTTATACTCCCATGAAATTCTAATTATAAGAATTGAAAATAAAATAATAACACTAGTAGTGAACCTCAAATATAAAAAACACCACAACACCCTTACTTATGATCCTATGGAACTCTTACATATCAAAGAACGCATCCCCAACATGCATATGGTCGAACAGTAGGATATTTACATAACCCATCCTTTTCTAAGTGAAGTGTATGGGAACCCTTGGTCACCCACACATTGGAATACCATGGTCCCCCTCTCTATCCATTCCAACACAATACCAAAAACTCACATTCTTATCATTTAAATTGATATTTTATAAATGATTCACTATTATATGAATTTAAATGTTAAAAAAAATATTTTCATCCATAGAAACATAATTCCCAAACCTTTCCTTTTCCTTGAAGATGTCACTAAATGAATTTATGATGTTGAACCTTAACTCGATTTATAATTTCTTAATTTTATGAAAGAATTGAAACATACCACACTAATGATGTAGCCCACTTTCCCCTTAAAATCATGAAAAACAAACATATATAGAAATTTTAATTTCTCATCCCCTAAAATATCTAGGTTATTACTTTTTGAAAAGAGTGATGGATTATTAAAATAAGTGTTTTCCAACTTTACAATTACGAGTTCCTTAAAAACAAAGAATGACTCTTCATAAACTTGGTACATATGAAATTTTTTATACACACTTCTTTTATATCTCTTACCCATCCATGTGAAAGGACCTCTAACCCTATTTGGTTAATGAAAATAAATTTCATCAACAACTGATTTATATGCAAATATTTAATTAAACATAGGGGAGTAACTTGCATGATATTTAGAATAATAATAAATGGTTCTTAATTCAACACTAAAAATATTTTCTCCCAATTTTTTATATATTGATTATGAAGAGTTAATACCATAGTTGTATCCTAATAGTTTGAAAATATTTATCATAAACCACTATACCAAAAAACAATACCTTCAATATTTTATTATCCACTTTCAAATGAAGGAATTACTCCTGATCATCAAAAACATTAATAGAGATAATATCATAATTGTAGAAAAAAGAAAGCAGACAACACCTTGTCTAAAAAAATATTAAATCAAAATTTTGAACTCTAGAAATATTAAAAAAAGGTTTAAGATCATACACTACATCAAAATTTTCTATCTTAATAATTTGACCTATAATTTTAAGAGATTAGGATATTTCCCTCACATTATATGTTTATATAATTATCATTTAGAAGACTAAATATAACCATTTTGATTCATAAACCTCAAATAACATATTGAAATACTATTTCAAGATGAAATATTAATTTTTATTTGTTCATTTAAAACACTTTGAAGACCGTGAAGAAAATTCAAAGAATCCCCTCACTCAAAGGACTGCTCTATGAGCGGAATTCTGGGAAAATTCATTAATTTTTTTTAAGAAACATTTCTATATAATATAAAATAGACTCATGAAACATGAAAATATATCAAAGTTCAACCCCCTAATTTAATAATAATTTATTGAAAGAATTTAATCATCAACAACCACAGATTATAAGAAACCTGAGATGAATCAACTATTAGATACATTTTATTATTAGAAGAACCACTCGAAAAAAATATAAATAGACCTAGTTTTATTGTATTCCATTCGAGATAAAAATTACCCCATATAAAAACTAAAAAAACTAAATTTGGATTCCCTTTATGGCTCTAAAAAATACCAAGGAAAGAAAAAGAAAAAAAACAGACATTCAAAACTCAGTGACATTCTCCTTCACATATTCTTGAAGGGATCTAAAAACCTGGGTAAAAGATCATTCATACTAAAAGGTCCTTATAAAATAATTATATTATTATACCCTACTACTATATTATAATATTTTTTTCCTTTCAATTGAAATCATTTTGTAACATTTTCCACCACTTCTGAGATCAAAATCATCACTTTTCTACCCAAACCTTCTAGAAAATATTTTCTCAGACAATCAAAACTATGGTAATAAGAGAGATAAAGAATAATATTTTTATAACAGATCCATTGAGAAAAATCATGAGACTCATTTTTTAAGATTTAAAAGGAATGAACCATCAAGATCAAAAAATTGATATTATAGTTCACCAACAAAGGGGAAACTATATGTTTTACCAGTTGTGAATTATAGTGACACAATAGGGGTTAATTAAGTTTTTTAATTTTTACTTTTTAAAAATATATTTTTTCTAATTAATTAAATATATTATTTCCTCCTCTATTTTATATTATATGATTCATTGGAAATAAATAAATTTAAATGCATGAAATGTGATGTTTTTATCATGGTTTGGGGTTTTCAAGAAACACCCCCCACTCTACTCCACCAAAACCCCGAGATGGTATGTTGATTTTATTCAGATCCTTTTAATGAGGATATCATAGTAATGTGTAGGAAATTAACACATGTTGTTTATAGGTTAAAAAATATTCCAAACAGTGTCTCCCTATTCTTTATAATAATGCATATCTATGGTCTCACACCCACACATAGAAAAATAAATGTGTTCTTGGAAGAATATAAAATAGATATAGAATTTTATTATAATTTCAACATGCTATTTTATAATGTTAAAACTAATTTTAGTTGAATCGTATTCATAGAAAAAATATATATCCTAAAAGTGACACTTTAAAGGATCTAAAACCATATCTTAATTTTTAAAATAACCTAAAAGTACAACAAAATCCCTTTTCTCAATGTTATTTTTGGCAACATAGTTTAAAAAACATGAATAACAATGCTTTAAATAATAATATTTAAATTTAAAGAAACTCTAGAAAAGTTATTCATGTGTATATTCTCATTACTACGGGAAATATTTACTCATATATATCTTATTGTTTCAACATTTTATATAGTATATCTTGAATTTAATTTAGATGAAAATTATCCTTGATATTTTCCATGATAGTATGTGTTTTCATAAACATTAAAGGAATGTTCATCCAGGAATAAATTATCATAAATATATTGGTGAAATTCACCTTAATCATTTCTTTATTAACAATAAATTTCAAAGTTGAGTATTATTTTCTAATAAAACAACAATAGAAATATCTCCATAAAAGTCACTAAAATTTAAATGCATAAGAATAATGTAATAATATCTTCATATATAAGAATAAATTTCCCCATTAAAATTACATAAGAATAGGACTTTATATATATATGTGAGATTAACTTCTGGTTATAAATATAAATTTTTTTTTTACTTTAATACAATAGGTAAGTTCTTCTATTAAATTGACAAGAGTAACTCCAAATACTAATCAATATGAAAAAGTAAATTTTCCTTGAAAACATGTTGTACTGATATGTAATACCTCATACCTAGGAAATTTCTTGAATTATATAATTAATATGTGTCTTCAATGGTATATATAAGGGAAACATTTCAATATATAAGAATAAATTTTACACAATAAATTTCACATGAATTGAAAAAAATATATACCGAATAATAATTATACATTTTTACCGAATACATGAAATTATTTTTTAAAGATTCAAGAATATTTCCTTTAAAAAATATCCAATACATAAGAGTAGATTCCAATTTTAACAAAATATATTAGAATTGCTTTTCTATATGTAATATTGTTCACTTAGAAAAATTTCTTTAGATCAAATATAGTAACATAGAACTGGATTCATATTGAAAACAAATTATTTAATAAAATAAAATATAACATATAATTCACTTAAAGTAAATTTATTAGTAAAATAAATAATAGATTTTGTGGAAAAAATATAATTTTTTATGGTATGTTGGAACACTATAGCTATACTAAAATCTCTCCATTTTGATAATAAAAAAAGATAAAATTTAAGAAAATAAATTTTATAGATCATTTTAACATAAAAAATAATTGAATAAGTAAAATTTTGTGTTAACATTTTCATTCTCCCCAATTTTTTGATATAAAAAAATTATTTTCAAAGAAGGAACAAATTATTTTTTACACACTTGGAGAACTAAAATAGAGTCCATGGAATACTAAAATGAATAAGAATTAAAAATTGAATTATACTTAATATAATCAATTAATAGTTAATCTAAATAAAAAAAATGCAAAAATCAATTAGAAATTCACAACACAAAAATCACTTGGATTTTTTATTTGCTTATTTAGGACCATAAGATTATGGTTCTTTAGTGGGAGTATCATGTTCAAGAGAAAAAGTTATCAAGTATTGGTAAAAGGGTTTAAGATTAGATAAATAACCAAATATTTCATCTAAAACTATAACACCTATTGATTTATCTATATCTTTTCTCAAAGTTTTCATGTATTCATCAATTTTCTTAGAACTTTACCACATCGTATCTAGAGGGTACATATCCTCTCTAGACCAGAATTTGATAGGTTGAGATGAGGTTGGATTAGTACTTGAAGTGGTAAGAGGGGGAACTTTTTTGCTTGATTAGAAGGTCATCAGAAGTTTTTGGTGGGTTCTTAAATATTAATACAACTATTCCATATTGAAATTAAGTATCATCCATGTCTCTTTAATGAAATTAATTATCTGGACTAAAACTATTCCATAATAGTTCTCGAGAGGTATGTAACTTATTGGGTGGAATTGTACTGAGGAATTTTGAAAATTTTATTGTTTGGAAGATTCTGTCTTTGAAAATGTGATATCATAGAACATGAGTTCACTAGAATATGAAATACAATAGTGATCTGGTACTATGGGAACAAACCACAAAGACATCCCATTCCTTATTGTACGAGAAGTTGGGAATTCAGAGTAACCAAATCATTGTTCTAGTCACACACAATAATTCAAGCAATAAAATTAAAAGTATCAAAGATGCATAAATAATAAATAGTTTATAACTTGATCCTATGTCCATGGGATAATGCTACCAAATATTTATTTTACTAAAAAGATAAAAAGTATAATCACTATAGAAAAATATCTAGTAATTACAGAAAGTTGAAATTAAAGATCCTTGAAGTTATCTCAATGTTACTAATTATCATGTAGTCTAACCTATATTATAAAAATGTACTAATATAGTTGAATAGTTTACATCACCATAAAATATTTATAGTCAATCACCAAATGGAATTAGGCTTATCTTTCAATCTCTTATATCTAGCACCACCTCAACTATTGCAGTAGGTAGACTATTCAAACCCCAATATTTGATCGACTAATTCGAAAAAATTCCATTTACCAAGTATCTAATAAAATATGACACTTCCTATCATATGAATACCATCTTTGGTAAACATACCCACATACTGATGTATTCAATTGTTACTTCCTAAACAAGTCCAAAATGAACTACTAGATTTTCTACCTATGGTGAAATGAATCTAGAATCTTGTAGAATGGATTTTAGATACAAAAAATATTTCACATGAATATATCTACATGGATATATTCAACATCCTCAAACACATAGGAAAAAATGAGAATCCATCCTTGTTTTTGGTGTATTTAGTTCCCTCTATTGTCTTGAATTTAACTGAGACCGACTAAGGCATAGTGATACATCAAGATTTATTACAAGAAAATCCTCATGAACATATCAAAAATATTTTACATCATAGACATATTCATTATCTCTAACACATTTTCTTTTATCATGGTTAAAATTTAATGGATTTTCATATCAATATGTTTCATTCTTGCTTGGAACATTGGATTATGATAATAGTGAATTTCACTATGACTGTCGTAGAATAAAACTCCTCATTTTGGAATAATTCCAATCTATTTAAACATAATAATTAACCAAAATTAGTAATTTATTTATTTCATAGGTTCTATATATTCTATTTTTTTCATAGAAAACGTATCTATATGATTCATTTGAGAGATCCAACTAACAATTGTTTTTTCGAACATAAAAAATTCTTTTTATTCTTCTCTGGGTGTTTCAATCCCTAAAAAAATTTCATCCATGATTCCCTATAAATAATAATTATCCCTAAGGAACTAAATTATATCATCTTATACTTTTACATATGTAATGATCCACTTCATATTTTCCTAGTGATCCCTTCAATTGTTCTATATAAAATTACTTATAAATCTCACTAAAAAGGAAATTCCTGACTATGTAAAAATCAATTAATATATAAAGCTTCTAAAAGTTGGAGAAAAAATACTTTCCCCATATACTGGGACTCATATTACATTGTTGGTTCTTATGAATTGGATAACATGAAGTGTCCAACAAGAGGGGTTGGGAAAGGATTAAATCTAATCAATTTTATTTTTTCAATGATCTTCTATATTTATTCTTTCAATGATAATAGTAATGTACTAGATTATCTATCCATATCTATCCAAATCATTGTTAATTTCTTGGTTTGGAAAATATCTTTCATTTTGAGTCTTTTGGAAAAGGGAAACATAATATCCTGAATCTGTGAAATATCTAGACCCACCAGTATCATGTCATCCACATATAAAAAGTGTATGATGTTTTTCAGATCATTCCATGAATTTTGATAATGGTGTTGACCCCTACCAAATGAGCATTGAAATTTATAAAATGGAAGAAATGCATAATTTATGATTGTTCATTTCTCCAAAAATCAATGGAAGAAGAGGTGGCCAAAACACCTGGATCACATAAGATTCAAAAGTACACGTGATCACATCACCTTCAGAAGGTTATGAAATTAAGTCATGTGTAGTGGGTGATCTACTTGAAATCATGTGGATCCTCATTGAAAATACTCTTTGTTGTTGTGATGGAATCTATAAAAGCATTGATTATCATGTGAAGGCTACCAAGAGAGCTCCTATGTGCCATGTGACTTGTCAATCAGTGGATGCTCGACACTCATAAAATGTTCTCAGAAAATAAATTATGAAAATATGAAAAATTTGGTGACATTATAAGGTCTCTTATCTTCATACAATACACTAATGTTTTTTCCAAAGTCACTTTATAGTAGGGGTGAAATTTCTACCTTATTGTAAAAATAATGCTAGCATGTCACCATCATTATATAAAAGCTCAAAAATATGTCCATTCGATTATGTGTTGGATATTTAACATCATAGAAAAGTATGGGGTTTTCCATGAAAATGATCACACATCACCACATGACCAATTATTATTCACGCAACAAATCCTAAGTAATGAGAATGATTTTCTTATACTAAACTTGAACAACTTAATTAGATATATTGTCCTTGTAAATTAAAGAAGGAATTAAAAGAGGAAATAGTAGAAGATTCTTGCAGAGTGAGGATACATTGGACTTCATATTAAAGGTTTCATATTCTCTAGTAAATCACAATTGATCAGGAGAGGACCCCATTTAAAAGACCCTATGATCTCTCAAGAACCCTCGACATGTCAAACTGATCTCATGAAGGTCCCCCCCAGGAAAGTCATGTTTTCTCATGGAGAACCCCAAAAAAGTTTTAATAAATCACATGAAATAATTTCCATAGGAATTATAATATCTTGAATACCCCTATACATTTCATCGTTACCTTGTTTAAGCTTCTATACATGTACACATCATATGGTGAAATCCCATCGATTAGACTAGGACTCATAAAAATGAAAAAGGTGGAACATTATCATGGTCGACCTCATCAGGTCGTACCATGGATGACCCATGGAAAGGTCTTGTGATGTGTGTGAAACCAAAACCCTCCATTGAATCCATCTCAAATCCTCAATTTATTCATCATGTATGGAGGAATTTAATTGGGGTGACGAGGTTTATAAATCCCTCCCCCCCCAGGAAAAAAACAACCAATTGCTGATCCATAACTCATGAGAGCACAAAAGAGGACTTCTTAGAGCAACCAGTTACCCAATCAAAAAGGTATTCCACTAGATAAAATCTAGTTAATTACCAAAAGTATCATTAATCATGAATATGAATGTTTTTTATCACTCTAAAGATCACGTACATGACTTCTTTCATACTAGAATGATTATACGAAAGATGTCATGCATGTCGGTCGGGTCACTTGATGCCTAAAATAACTAAAAACTAGATAAAGCTAAGGTACATATTCTATAAAGGATGTAATAATGACCAAAATAATGGGATACTTATGTGAATAAAGATACCATTATCCATATGTTCTTTGAATAACTCACACAGATCATGCAACAGGACCGAGAAACATCTCTAATGTCACGCGACATTCCCTCGACATGCCATTTTAATCATTCAATGTATTTCAGACATGTAAATAATGTCTTACAATTACCTGTAGTAATTACACCCATGTATTTTGAATTTATCTATGATTTCTAGAAAAATATCATGATAACCACTAGAAATGTCTCCCAAATCATGTAGTGGCACCATGACATGTCTAATAGGTCTTACGATGTCACCAAGACACGTCGTCTAGGTATCACGATGTCACCGAGACATTCCAGTCATTATCTTGTAATGTACTCCGAACAAGTTAGATAGGCCACAAAACACCCTCTTTACATATCATCCATGTTCATGTGACATCCTCTAGGCAAGTTAGCCAGGTCTTTGGACACCCAGTAGACATGTCAGCCTGGATCATGCGACGTCCTTCAGACATGTTATCCAGGTCATGTGGCAGCCTCCAGAAATGTCAGCATGGATAACGAGATGTCCTCTATACAAGTCAACCAGGTCATGAGGCGGCCTCTAAACATGTCATATTTGATCATATGATATCTTGCAAAACAATATCAGATCATGTGAAACCCTCCAGTCAAGCCATCCTTGATTATGAGATGGTCTCTAGACATGAAATTAAGATTATGAAAAATCTTTTAGAGGATTAAAATGTATCATGTAATTGTTCTTGGACATGTTTTTTAATAAATCAAGACATGTATAGATATCCTCATAAATGTCATGAATAAAATCTGAACACATCAGGAAAAGAATTATTCCATGTTAAGAAGACATATCAGTACTTAATAACCTTGTACAATGGATATATTTGGGCGTATGCCCACATTGAATAATGAGAAACATGATTCCTACTATAAGTACGAAATATGGGGTTCCTTTGTAAGGAATGAGCTTAAATAGTCATCCACCTTGGTGTAAGTCCCCCCATGTCTCTGTCATTCCAACCATTGGGTCACAATATCTCCCATGGACTAGTCATTCTTCCTCATCCATTAGTGGATTGAGAAGGAAATTGAACTATGATGACTCCGAATCCTACCATAACCAGGATATATAGGACACCTTCCTATGTCCGAGATCTATATCAAATATCTAAAGGGTTACCCCAGTGCATATTCCCTGCATCCATATGCAGTGAGACTTATTACATACCATCCCTTTGTCTCACACTGAGCATGGATCATGTTGGCATCAAGATTTTTAATGGTCATATCATTCAAACCATGAATCTCCACCAGCCAGGAAAGCATTAGCTTGTAATCCCTGATCAGTGGCATGATATAACACCTCCCATACAAGGGAATCCCCCTCTGGGAAAGTCACAAGGGTGTGACAGAACTACAATGACTCTAATTCCTTCTATAACATGAATACAAAGGACTCCTCTCTAGGGATCAAGATTAATACCAAGTTCCTAATTTCCCCCATATATGTCCTTTCCACATGATGTTAACCTGCATGGGTTTGATGAACTATATGGGATTTGATTCTTGTTATAAGAAGGATATTTATGAAACTTCATAAAGGATCAATCCCATACTTGAAATATTAATTTCTTCACTATATGTTAGTAAATTACAAATATGCTTGGTTATATGGATTCAAAATATAAGAATCCACCCACTAAAGGGAAAAAATGACAAACCATGAATATAAATAGACGGATGCAATAGTAGAACCCTTTTTTACATATGAAAGGGTTCATCACATGATCATTTTTTAGGATAATCAGTCCTATATTAGGATTAATAAGAGATTTGAAATAATATCATAAATATATAAGAGATCTGCAGAGTAGGAAACAATCTCCCCCCCGCAAAGGGGGTGAAGAGCTTGATATCCCATCCTATCAACCAAATTGTGTTCCAAAGTGTCATTGGGTTTGAAACCCTAATTGACCACATGACTTTGTAAAGTAGGTCCATACTCATATATAGATTACAAATGATTGAATTCCTAGTTCTTGTTGAACCATTTTCTTCCTACCATGTGGGTGAACTTTTGAATGTAAGAAAAATGGTGAACCTGATGTAAAATAATTTAACTATGTAATATTGATTAAAGGTTAAAAAGGATAGAATTACTAGTTCTCATCGAACAAATTTTCTCTTAACACACAGGGGGATATTGTAATGAAACAACAATTTTGAACCAATCCAGAATATCTCAAATAACAAAATTAATGGTTTACAAGGAATCAAGCTATTTTTTCATATCCTATTAAAAAAATAGTGAAACCAACATGAATCCCTCTAATGAAAAAAAGTTCTACTGATCCTACATAACTGGGGTTCCCATAAAATAAGTGTATCCTCACTTTGACAAGTCCACATGAGTAAAATGGTTGGACTGAGAATAATAGAATAAAATTGTGTTACCTATACAAATCTTATTGAGCATGTATTATGGATATAATGATAAGCTGGTATGTGACCACATTTCATTATGTACTTGTGGCTACAAATACTACTCTCATAAAAAACATCTGAACCGAGATAATTTATTTATTTAGAGACCAATCTAGAAAATCAGCTATGAATGAAACCCCTTGTGATTCGTAGAACAACCTCAACCACCAGACAAGTTTTATGTCATATGGAGAGTGAAATTAAATTTGAATACTATCCAAACTGTAAAATTTTGATGCTTGAGGCTGCATGAATGTGTCTCCAAACATTGAAACTTAAGAGTCTGTATCATCCAAAGAAATATACAGTATATTCAATGGCACAGATTTCAACCACCAACCACTTCTAAATATTTTCCATGAATCATGAAAATAAAGAACTTTGGTATCTAAGGAAGGTAATCTAAGGATTCATCAACAACTACCTTCCGTTTTTGGAGCCCACCAGGGGCCTGCTATCAACCACCATCACCAGCGACATCCCACTGGTGCCTCTCAGTCACCTGTAGAGGGCACCACCTGACACATTTCCATATCTAACAACCATGAATGGGAAACTAGGATGACACACAGGGTGAAAATAGATTTGGATAACTAGGAGTGGGATTATATCCCCTCTTTCACTAATAATGACCACCGACATATTCTGGAAGTAACCAAAAAAGCAAGCTCATATATCTGCATATTATGAACTAGTCTAAAGACATATTCATATAGAAAGCATAGAGGAGGTTAATATCCCTACCCTTATGTGTGATGTCCATCATCATATTCTAAGGGAACAAGGAGGATAGAAGTTGGATCATATCATTTATTCAATCAAAGAGATCTACTAGTATATTGAAAAGAAATAAAATGTGTAGGATTATACGCCATCACACACTTTTATAGAATTCCATTACATTCTACAAACAACTGTAGAAGTCCATAATAATATTCCATTACTAATAAAAATACATGGATAGGTTCATAATTCTATCACAATATCTTGAGAAGCACATCAGTCTGGTCAGTATGAACAAGTGGTTCATCTAGAGCAAGCACACATACTTGCTCTCTTCTAGAAGGATTATCAACATATTCCAGTAAAGGATGAGGCACCAGACTCGGATTATATCCTCATTAAAATCAGGGATCACCAAGTGATAGTGGCACATACCACTGGATAGGCATAGATTCTTGTTGAAAAAGACTAAAAAATACTCCAATGGCTAAGGATTAGTCTCATATCCCTATTCTGGTCATATATCACCAAGTGAGAGTGTTACATGGATCAAGATAGACTCATATTACTATCAAGAAGTACATTCGGCATATTCTAAAGGCTTAGGATTGGCCTCATATCCAAGTTATGATTGAATCACACCAAGTGAGGGTGGAGCATGACTCAGGGTAATCTCATATTCTTATCAGTGAAGATAATTGGCATATTTCAGTAGATCAAGGATGATAGGTTCAAATATATACTTTCTCTCATGAACGATTACACTAGTATATATTAGAATCTATACAAGAGAGGGGTCATAGCCCTCTCTTATTCTCAAGGTCCATCAAAATATTTTGACTGTGAATGTATATTTGAGTTGGGATCAAACCCATACTTCATCCAGGGTGGAATGGAATATTCTGGAAACCTTCTATTGTCATGCTCATATTTCTATTGATAATGAAGAAGCTCAGTGGAATATTCCAGTAGCTTCTCAGTAGTGAGCTCCAACTCCCATAGCACCATATGGTTATCAATATATTTCATCAACCATCATACATCAGTATTATATCCCTCAACAATATGAAAATAAAGATCATAAAATTCCATCCATGACATATAATTACGACGATATTCATAATATTCTCAATTCGAGTGTCCTTGAGGTTTCTAGAGACATATTCTCAACAACCCAAGGGTCAGGAGACTCTTTAACAAAAGTAGAAGGTGATCATTACCATGAGATTCCTCCTCGTGGTAGTATGGATATGGATCATAGGGACTCTACTACTAGCATTCACTGTGGCCAACCTCTCCACCAGTGATATCTACCATGGACAAGGAAATACACCTCGTTCCCATACACCTCTATAGAGAGAAGTTATCAAAACATATATACCTCCATATTGAGATAATTTATGAACCTTAGGGTCAACCGTATATAGTTCCAAATTAACTTCCATCAACACTTCACCCCAGTCAGCAGATGACCCTGAGATGAAACTTTTGTGGTCTGACTAGGTGGAGGTGTGTATGTTTAATGAAGAGGATGACTAAATGAACATTTGGAAAGAGTTATCGAGAAACAGACCCCCAACCATTTTCTATACCGTCACCACCTCTGAATATGTGATCAATGATGAACTATAAAGGGAGTGAATGTCCTACCAACATTGAAATATACGGGAAAATCATTATCCATTGATGGATAAAAACCCCATAGTCAAAGATATGATTATCAAATTTTTATCATAAATACACTCTATTGTAAACTTGATATGGATGTCATTTCGATTGCCAAAAACCCAAAAATGGAGGATCAAGAAAAATTCCTACATAGTGTTTGTCTTCATATCATGACAAATCTCCATCAACTGATTTCTAGAGACTTTTTAGGTGTATGTATCCAAGGATTATGGAAATATGAGAATTGAACATCACTTTGTCTTCATAATAGAAAAACCACCAAGACACAGAAAATAAGAAAGGTCACAATATGGAAAATAAGACAGGTCGCAATATCATCTTCCATAACAACCATCTTTGAGAGAACCCAACCCACTATTCTGGTGGAATATGTACCACAATCTCCACCCCCATATTGTCAGTCCTTGAGAGGATTCTAGACATATCAGCAATATCTAAAAATCAGGCCCATCTCAATGGTCTTGGAATTTTTTTTTTCTCAATCACCATCACCAAGATCATCAACCCCAAGTGTGTCTAAGATAAATAACTTGTGGTTCCAGATCAACAAAAACCTACTGGGTAGAGGGTAATTTATCTCTCAATTCCCATCCCAAGAGTCATCATATCTATGATTGGAATCATTGAATCCTCAAAAAAAGGATAAACTAATACCAATTTGTTTTCTGAATAGGCACCATCCTAGGGGATGGGGTAATTTTCATCCTCATCATCACCACCATATAGGGAATCAATATTCTCAAGGTTGTGAGGTAAATATCAACATTCGGCATCCCATCCATTCATCATGAAACAATATGAAACTATACTATTCAAGGCTTATTTGGAAAACACAACCAGATACTCCCTCAAGGTCACTGTTCATAGGTTGATACAGGAGGAATGTACAATGAAGGAAAATAAACATTATAGGTGTTTTATACCAAAATGATCTAATATGTAAAAGGGTTTAAGAAATGACCCTGATGTAGATAGTTTAGTATCATCATATTGTGTGGGGAAGAATAAGGAAACTGCCATTGACTGACACACATCAATGAATGTCATCACCATCAAGACAATAGATAATATGGATCAAGACGAAAAATAAGAGGGATGCAATACATAAAATACTCCATAATAGGAGGATCTGGATACACCAAGAAAGGTTTCACAAACCCATAACTAGATAGGAATAAAAAACCTAGAACTTACGAATATTGAGTTGGAAACTCATGGGTGGAACACTTCTGAGGATAAAGATAAATAAGTGTTAATATCACTGTCGTCACTTATAAGAGCTTAAATGCAATCCATAGATGAGTAGTTGGAACAATATGAGTGTGAGATATAGACTCCCAAACAAATCAATGAGGGTAAACTTAGGGGAAAATTATTATTGAGTATCATATTCAGTCTAAGGTGAATATCCCTCCTCCCATACATCAGGAAAGAGAAAATTGGCATGTAGGAGTGTAATATGAGTCTCAAAACAACATCAGATGAAGGAAGATGATCAATATATATTAAGAAGACTGAGATGATTATGACTTCCCTCCATTACAGTGATAACCACTTCCTCTATATGTTGATCATTCAATCTTAGAGAAAATTAATAATTAGAGGGGGATAAAAATGTGGCTGAAAAATCAATACCCCCCCCATTCATTATCAAGAACTGGTCAATTCCATTGAGTACCTTGTTACTCGAATAGAATACATAAAAGGGATACACACACCTATGCAACTTCAAAAACATCTATATCCCAAATGGGTGGATGTAACTTTTCCCCAACCCAATTTTAAAAAACCTACCTTCTACACCTCTAACATTGATGGATATCTCAAAAAAAATCTCACAGACTTCATTTCCAAATACATTCTAATGATTAGATATCGAGATTAGTAGGAGGCGGACAAGATGGGATCTTTTGTATAGAATCTAAAAGGGCCAACCTTTGTTTGGTGCAACAGTTTTCTTATAGGATCAGTTGTAGGATGGGAAGACCTTATTCATTAATTCCTTTACAACTCTAACTCCATGTTTAGGAAAACCAAAATTATTATCCCTAAAAACTAAATGAAATGTGAAAATGAGATGGTGTATGACTTCATATCTAGATGGAATGGTTTAACCTATTCACTTTGCATCTATCTATCATATGATAAATTGATGGAACTCTGTGTTGAGAATATCTAATATGAGTTGTATAAACCTCTGATACTGATGATATTTATAAGAATAATCTATGATTTTACAGAAATGGTGCAACATTTGGATTATTTCATTTATATGACCCTAGATAAGTCTTGACTAATTCTCTCAGCACAATGGAAAATGACCAATAAGGAAAAGGCTAATTTTTTTAAATAAAATAGAAATAGTTCCCATCCATTCACCTAGGATTGTCCTAAAACTATCCAATGCCTTCTATTGAGTGGAAAAAACAACAAAATCACCCTTTTCTGGAAGAAAAAAGATATGAGGGTCTCTAAATAATTAAGGAATAAATGAATAAAGTATGCTTCTTCTAGACTGAACAAGGCCCTAGTTATTTCCTTGCGGCCATGGACAATTACATGCTTAAGATGACATTTACCACAAAGCCAAATGAGGTCAACCTAACTAATCATCATAACTACTTCTCTTTCTATTGAGACTAGGGTCACAACATCTAGGATTAATTCATCTTAAATTTCATCCTCCAAAGCACGGTCAATTCCGAAAAGGTGACGTTGGATGAATCTCTAAAAGAGGTGACCTATGTAACTATTTCCCAGTTAGTAGAAGAGAGTTATTGGAAAAAAATTTTGTCTATGAATGGGTAAAAGTTCAAAAAATGGATGTATCGAAAGATAGATGAACGATCTCATGAAACCCTAAGATAATATCTCTATAGACCCATAATAAATTGAAATGTGTTAGTACACCACCTTGTCTTACTTGATTACTATCAAGGAATAAAGAAGGTGGCTATGAGGATTCTCCCCTCTCAATATACTAATGTAGAGGAAGAAGTTGACAAATTAAGTAAATCCTATTTTGTCTAGGAAGTGAAATTCCCATTATGGATCACTGTAATCACTACTATCAAGTAATAGAATGGGGAGATTAGGGTCTGCATTAATTTTAGAGTCCTTAATCGACACTTCCTAAAAGAAGAATTCCTATTTTTGATCACTGAACTCTTGATCAATGAGACTCTTGGATTTCAAGCCCTCTCATTCATGGATGGGTACACAGGGTATAATTAGTTAAAGATAAACACTAAATATTAGGATTCCAGTTCCTTCAAAGCATCTTAGGGGATATTTTTTTTATCAGTGTATTATTCATGGATTAAAGAAAATGAGAGCTACTTATCAACACACAATGAATCATATATTTAAACCCTTCATAGGATTAATAACCAAATTTTATTTAAAATACCATATAGTGAAATCTCGATAGTGGTGTGATCAACTCAGAAATCTTCAAATAGTTTTTAACAATTTGTGACAAAATATTCTGAATATGAATCCATTGAAATTCAATTTTGAGGTGACAATAAGGAAAATCCTTGGATTTTAGGTATGCCACCCTGATATTGTCATTGACCCTTAAAATAAAAGTGCACTCTGGGAAATTTTACATCCTCGTCATCTTTAAGAACTTATGGGTATCTAAGGGAAAACCACCTACCTTCAATGTTTTATATCAAACATATTTAGAAAATTTATCCCATTTACCAAGCTAGTGAGAAAGAGAATATCCTACCTATGAGAGGAGGACTTCCAATAATCTTAAAAGGTCTCAAGTAATACATATAGCACCCACTGGTCCTAATGTCGTTGGTGGAATGAAATCCACTCATATTATATGTTGATGCTAGGTAATAATCGCTTGATGCACTCCTTGAATATAAAATAATTTGAGGAATGAGAACATTCTCTACTACATTATCCAAATGATGCTATGAACCAAAACCCAATATTATAATGTCAAGAAGAAAATCCTTGAACTCATCTTTGTAGTGAAAAGGATGAGTCATTAATTGCAACACAATGATGTCCACTTCTTCTCTTGCATCAAACCACTCAAGTAAATCCTTGTCCATCCTATGATTATAAAGAATTTGGATTGATGGGAAGTTATTATAAAATATTATGACATCCAATTAATTTCATAGAAGTTAGTGAAAGGGATGAACCTGGCTGATTTTCTTATGGAACATTCATCCCCCAAAAGTACACTAGTGAACACTGAACTTCTAGATGAGTATGAATTATATGCCCATGACACTCCCCGAACTTGGGAGCTGTATTATGATGGTGAATCCTAAATTCTTGTTGTAAAAAGGTTGGAAAACATAAAACTCAGTCAGTTTGTATTAGGAATTTTATTTGTTTCTCTAGAAAAATAAATTTTTCCCTACTCCTTATCACTATCTAAAGGATGAAAAATAATAATGAGTCTGAATACCAAGACCTCATCATTGTCTTGAAACTAGACCTACATATGTGACTTTTCTACCTAAACATAAAATGGGATTCAGAGCTAGTGATATAAAAGATAAAAAGTGAATATGCCATCAAAAAGGAGGAACTAGACCATATAACTGACTATATTAGAGGAATAATTATGGAATTTTCTTTTGAGCGCATAACGCATAATGTACCCTGATCATAGAATGCTCATGTTGGTGAACTGGATAATAAAGCAATAGTGCTATATAACACTGATCATGAAGAAGTGATCTTCCACATCACACAACATAGGATAGTCTCGTCAATCACCATAAGTGACCTAGAAAAAATCTATCAGGTCAACACTACCCCATAGGGTGATGAACTAATATCGAACCCTGGATGGATAGAGTCCATAATTTATTATCTCTAAAATTGGACTCCCCTAATAGACTAAACCGGAAGGGAAAAAACTCAATGCTAAGCATCAAGCATTACCCTTTAGGATGGTCCAAATGAGTAAAAATCCCTCAACAAATGAGGCGTCAACAGAATCCTCCTCATATGTATAATATAAAAAGAGATACTCACCATCATGGAAGATTTCCATGTAGGCTCCTGTGGTTTTTATCAATATAGTACAAAGCTCTCCCAACAAATCAAGAGGTTAGGTTACTAAAAGAAAGCCATGATACATGACTATGTGGAATTCAACATAAAATTTCATAAATATAAGATACATGCATGATTCATCCAATAACTCTTGGAATTCATACATATAACTAAATATTCATATTCATTTTCTATAAGGGGAATAGATGTTGTTGGGTTATATTTCCCAATCACGTCTAATTAGTTTAAGTACATATTTATTGCTTCAAACATATTTTCCAAGTATAATGAGGCAATACCCCTCAAGGAAGCAAGGACGAAGAATATAATCAACTTCATGAAGTACAATATCATCACCAGGTTTGGAGTCTCTCACATTATATAGATGGACAATGGTACCATCTCTTGTTCTACTAATTTGAATAAATTTTACTAGGAGTACAAATTTGTGTCCAATTTTTTATCCGACTATCATGCAGCAGAGAATGGAAAAATAGTTTTCTTTTAATAAGATTATATCAAGTACAATCTATTAGATGCTGAATAAATATTATAAGTTCTAATTGAATATGACATTTCATGATTTATGGTCCTACCATACCACTATACATACTGCATTATAAGAAACCTTGTATTCAATGGTGTATGGAATTGAGGCAATTTTGCCTATAGAAGTCCAGTTTCTCTAACAACTGATAAACATATATAGACAAATCTAATACGATGGGAAATTATAAAATTTATTGGACGAATTAGAAAGGCTTAATGAGAATAGGTGGAGTATATTTCCCAATGTCAAAGCCCATTATAACCAGATTTCATAATATTTCAATAAAAGGGTTCGCCTCCATTGATTCGTTCATAGAGAACTGGTAATGGATCTTAGAATCACAGTGATACTCAGGAATAATCCTCATAAGATGGAACCCAAATGGGAATGGCCTTACATAATACGTAATTTCTATCACAATAGTGCTTTCTCCTAGGATAAAATATATGGGGAACATGTTACACCCCCACAAATTCAAGGTTTCATAACAAATAATTTTCATAGATTCCACCATGTATTATTATCATCCTTCACACATGATGATAAACTATAAAAAAAGTGTTCTTGAGCACATGAAATTAATCTATAAGAAATAAATCCTGACCAGATTATGTTAAACTATACGAAACATGTCATCACCACATGATTTTAAATTGTATGGTATTATTCCTAGTCATATGATGTTAAAATACACAAATTCATCCTGATCACATGACGTTAAACTGTAATAAACACATCCTGACTGTATGAAGTTAAACTACATAGTATATGTCCTCAAAGTATGACATTAAACTACATGAGAATCATCAGATTGAAAGAGATTCATCACACATGAGATATATTTGTAAAAAATAGAAATGAATTTCCATTTTTCATTTGTGAGTCAAATCCACATAGGGAATTCATCATTAAAGAACTAAATGTGACTTTATTGCTTCCATCATCAGATACATAGTCATGCCTTAATATCTAGTACTAGGAATAGACATAATATATTCATCCTGATCACAAGATATCAGAATTCATGATAATAGTCAATCCATATTTACCGAATATGGTGACACTTATCCTTACTGCAAGATGTTAAAATGCACGAATGAGGTCCTCACCACATGATGCTAAAATGCATGGTTTCCCAGAACTACATGTGGCTTGATTTCTACCATCAAATGATACACCGTGATACCCAGAAATCCATACATGGTCATATTCCTAATATTCCTCTTCTTTCATGTTTAGTCAACATTATCCTTACCCTAAGATGTTAAAGCACATGACTTATGTCCCTACTACATGAAAATAATTTTCATAGTTTTTGCAAACTATATATGGCTTGATTATACTTAAAATCATATATGTATGGATGAATAGATCCTATATCTTTGACCAGACACCAGATTATACAAAATTCCCATGTCCTTTCTCTAACTGATTATATGTCGTGAGAGGAAACATTTCCACTCATAGTTTCTCACACCAATCATAGATCATGTGAGATTAGGAATAATAGTAAGGTATTTCCTGAGAAAAATCCATTTATGAAATGATTAATATTGTCCTGGATGAAAGAAATTAAAATGTACACCATATGTTCTTACAATATGATGTTAAACTGCATGGTTGTTGTCTCTAGTATGACATAAAACTGCTCATTACTGTGGACCCCGCCCGAGAGGACCACTAACCTTGGTGTTTGACTCCCACCACACCTCTGTTAAAGAACTACATGTTTATTGATTCTTTTAATAATAGGTTACATAATAATGTATGTATCTTTGATCTTTGGTCCAGCTACAACAATTGATGGGAATAATTCTCCCCTCTTCATATAGTTCAGACCTAACTAGAGAGTTTACCATTCCATAACAATGCGTGTCTTGATTCCAGTCACTAGAGGATACATAAAGACACCTAAAACACTATTCCTAGGCCTAGTCACAATATTCCATTTTCACTTTGGGGATCCTACATCTTTATCTCGTAATGTTAAACTGCATTGATTCCCAAGAACTATGTGTGTATTGATTCCTATCATCACATGATATGTACTGGTTCTTGTATCCAAAATCCATAGACAATATAAAAAATAAATGGGAACAATTACCCAAATGCATATGGGTCAGACCTATGTAGAGAGTTCCCCATTCACAAACTACATCTACGTAGGGAACATTCATACAAGAAATATGTACTACTTGAATCCTACTATCATAGGATACATAGAGACATCTGAATCTTCAATCATGGTATCTACTGCAATATATAGAATGGTAAAATTTTACCCCTTACTACATATGTGCTAGACCTATCCAGCAGATGCCCTTACCACATTACATTAAACTATAAGAAAAATGTCATGGTCACATGACATTAAAACAACACAATAAACATTTCCCAACTATATGAAATTAAAATATACAATCCATCACTAATTACCATTCCTTATCAGAGGACCACAAAAGCCTGGCCCAGGTCGACCAGCGTATGGGGTGCTTCTTCTTTCTTTTAATCCCCTCATCATATAAATCACACTTCATGTACTAAGTGCCTCATATTACTTAAAAACATACCTGGCCCTTGGAAAATGAGACCTATCTTTAAGAGACCCTCTGTTTGACTGTGGATGTGTTCTTATGAATCCTACATATATGCTAATGGACATCAACTAAATGTTTCATTGTTGTGCCAAAAGGGATTTCTGAACCTTGTGAGCTTGCCAACACCATGGTGGAATGAAGTACCTTTGGGTGTTTTGGGTCATCCCCATTATAATTTTCCCATATCATCACTCATGACCTGATGAACTAGATACATGATTTACAACATTTTCATATCCCACATAGAATTATGTTTGATTACTCTAGAATATAGGTATCCTAATTAGGCTATTGTGTAACATTTCCCTCATATCAGGTCCATGTCCATCATGACTTTAAATTGCCAGCACTTTGTTCAAAGATATATGACCTTAAAATTTAGCATTTAATGGAAAAAATATCAAAATTCTAAAACTTATTTTTTAAAAAGGGTAAAACTTATTATATTGAAAACCCTCAATGGGACACCTGAGAAAAATTATAGTCTCCACTTGAGAAACTATTCATCTCATGTGTTTAGGAAATGGTTAGAGCATAAATGAATATGTCCTAAGCTCTTAGGGACTACTTTGTGGCCTGAGTAATATTCAAGCCATGGTTACTGGACTCATTGGTCCAGAAAAAATCTCGAGTAATGGTTTTCAAATTTCCTCATTGTGATAATGTGTTTAATAAGTGGTGACACATGTTTTAGGATTCTTTAACCCTTCTTCAATATTACAGTTTCTACAAATCAAAATTCATTGTTTGAGCACCTCTGATTGCCACAAATCGTACATGGTCCTTGGAAAATGATACACAGCTTTAGGAGACCATTTGTTTGACTATTCCTGTATCCCTATGGATCCTTCATATTCACATGTGGTCATCAACCAAATTCATCTTGCCTTGAAAAAATTGAATTTCGGTCCTTGTTATCCATGATGTCATTATAGTGGAACACAACACCTTAAGGTGTTTTTGTTCATCCCTAATGTTATTGTAATATATTATCCTATTGACTCAAGCACTTTGTACTATGATTTGAAATCCTCATAACAAGAATATTCAAAAGGATTCTACATGCTCAAAATTACATCACAATGTTTTATACCCTTTGTCATATAAAAAATGTGAAACTCCATTCCAAAACCTTTTGATGTCCCACACCCTGTGACTCGAAACGAAAATGTGTAGGGCCCGAGATACAGAATTAGAGAGTCAAACTTCCCTAGAGATTTAGAACCCTTCCTAGATAGTCCTTTTACCAATACCCAACATTATCATCCAGATGTTTAAGTATTCATAAATATTTCATGGGCCTTCTAAAAGATCATGGAAAACTCATTTTGACCAAACTATCAATGCCTAAGGTATTTAAACTACCAAATAGAGGCATTCATGGCTTTATGGAAAGGAACCCTAATCCTTGTGATCCTTAGTAACATCATGGAAGATCCTGACACATTAGGGTGGTATGGTTCATTCCCATCATGTCTTCCCCATTTCATTTTCATTGACTCAAACTTTTGGGTTATTCTTTACTTGAATCATATTCCAACTATCCATGTGGAATTTTCTTCCATATATTTTCTACATCCATCCATTCCACCTCTATTTGACCATGAAAATGATGAATAAGGGCCTAGACCAACAAACAAATAGCATCTCCACCTTGTAAAAAATGAACTCCAATCCTCATGATACCTAGAAACACAACATTTATACACAACACTTTAGGGTGTGCTAGGCCATCTCTGGAATGTATGCCAAATTCCATATTCATCAATAATGTTTTGAAAAAAATCATTTACATTGAATCTCTTATTTTACAAAAATACCATATGAAGTTAAACTTCACATTAAATGTCCTTACCACATGATAATAAAGTGAATTGAAAAAGATAGTTCCCAAATGATATATTACTAGCAGTAGAAGGGCCAAGATAAAATACTGTAAACTATAGAAATAGAAAGAAAGAGTTGAAAGACCCTTAAATATAATAATAGATGTTCCAAGCTAAAATACCCTAAACTACTATGATAGAAGGTATGATCTAAAAGGCCATAAACTATAGTGAAAGAATGTATGAGATAAAAGACACTAAACTATAGAGATAGAATGTCTGAGCTAAAATACCCCAAACTATACTGATACAAGGTACAAGATATAATTCTCTAAACGACAATATCATAACGATTTAGTTTGAAATAATGAAGAAGTTATTAAAAATTTCAGGATGAAAAAACATAAGAGGGTGTTCTAAGAAAAATCTGAGTTCATTCCCACTAAGCCTTCGCCTATATTAGTCTTATGAAAACATTAGGGAAATATGAAATAAAAACACATGAATCTTGTGAGTGGAATCATATGGCCTTATAAAAAAATAAATATATTCTTTCTATGTCCACTGACTTCAGTAAAATATTGATAATTCTCCTTCCATGAAAAATATTTTACCCAATTTATCATTTTGTAAATTAGTTAATCTTAAGATAACTAAAGTAGATACATTAGTGGGGAATTACATGTTAGTGGGAATTCATGGGAATTTCTTGAGAAAGATCTGCTATGATTTAAATTTTAAAATCCAGGAATTCCAGTTTACATAATATTATACGATGGATGGGTATCGTTGACGATTCATGAAACATCTAATCAACGAAATATCATGAAAAACATGAATGAATGAAAACTAGATAATGATGTATTAATTTCATATGATCTTTTACTTAAAATCATGATAAAGAGGGATATAAGAACATTAGAGCCTCTTAGAGGATTATATAAAAAGAAATATTTATGATTATACAAAAATAAATTTAATTTGTTGATCTAGACAATTCACCATGAGTCTAACTAGAAGTGTCAATTGATCACTGAAGTTCCACCTGACATGCTCCATCTAATTTTTTCCAAAGGTGAAGAGTCTCAATTAGAGTATACAACACCTAAACTCATTTCTGAGTAGGTTCTAATGAGGATGATAACACCAAAATTTCATACATTGAGTGTGTTATGATATCCTCATGTCTCGCTATCTATGAGGTCAAGACTTACATTGGTGTTTGAAACTTAGATATGATCGAATGGATCTATTCCAACACCTCTTTAGAATTCATCATTAGTTTCTCTATTGGAGTACCATAATTAAAATCAAACTATCCTCCCTCTATAGTACCCAAGTATTACTACTTTTGGATGATTTTTCACTTGATTTAATATAATGAATTGAAATCAAAGATTCCCACCCCCAAATCTTGAAAGATCCAGTGAAGAAATTCTTCTTAGTCATGAAATGTTTCTCGAGGAGTCTCAGTGATCAGTATGTGAATCTACTTCCAGATTATCCTACACCATGTCTGATCCATTGAAACTACTAGAGTGGGTACATTAAAACATTCAACTTTCATTGATCATGTTGGAGGACTAGTTCTGTCAAAAAATTATTCCTCACTAATCAGATGGTGATCGCTATCATGGGGATTATTAATCAAAGACTCACCCAAATTTTAAATCAAATCCATTTTTTATAAAGAAAAATGGGTCGGTAAGCCACATGGTCCATCCACATAATGAACCAGTCTATTCGACATTCCACCCAGGTAGGCTTCCACCCAAAAATGCGTATAATCATAAGTTAGGATGGTAGGGGTGTCAATAGGTGGAAGGATGATCTTGGAATTGGTATCATCAGACACCATTATAATCCAATACAGGTGGATCACCCAAATATGTCGTTATACACACAAAATAAAAAATATGGAGGGAAGAAACCAATTGGATGCAGCCAAATTTGTGAGAGAACTGGTAAAGGGTATACAACTCACAAAAAATCAACTCATTTGTATGAGCTACGAGAACCTCATCCCGATGAGAGATCTTATATGTCAATTTATTATGAGAGATTCTGAAATTATAAACAATCTTCCTTATCGGTGCAAGATAAGGCATGAAATTGAAATGATCAAATTGGATTATCATGTCGACAATATCATCAGAACATTATGACATCACCTCATCCTTGGAAATGTTTAGTAGCCTGGGGTGGAATGAGGCATCAAGGATCTCGATAGTGTTTTGGTACCTTTAACCATGGAAATTATCCCCTATCCAACCAAATAGAAATTGGAACCGACCACCCATCCTATATGGAAATTTTACCTATTGCATATAGCCCAAGAGATTGTATAAGCATGAAATAATCACTACAGTTATATCAAGAGTCCTCTCATCTTCCAATTTAGCCACCAGTACCAGCATACAAACTCAAACTCTGAAGCGTGTGTCCCCAGTTGGGAAAAGCCACCTATTTAAGAACATGTACATTAAACCCACCATCCTAAAACTCGTGGATATCTCTGGCCTCACCATGTTTCTCCATGTGGTATATTATTAATCTTCCAATAGTTCCTAGTATGAGTTGGTACTGTCATGAACCTTTAGTGAAGGGAATCAATGATGTTGTAAATGAATTGGAAAAAATCCACTATGATAGGGAAAATTTTGAACTATTATTTAGAATATATTAATTAGAACATATTCATCTCCTTCATTAAATTTTCTTTCATAATGTTGAGAATGTCCCTTTATAAAATTGGAGTTTTTATGAGGTCATCATAGATGCACGCAGTTGGAAGGAAGTCTTCATACAGTTCTATAAGGGGAGATATACCACAAAGTCAGTAGATATCACAAAGGCTGATTCTTGATTCACAATGGGATAGATGGAATGTATTAGTACCAAGGAACCAATGTATAATTAGTTCCTTGTGAAGATCTGACTAACAATAGACGATGAACTAAGAAACCCATAAGGAATCATATAGATATATGGTGTTTAGTTGGTCAGAAAATATTAAACAACTCCGTCTAACCCAGCTTGGCTAGACCCATTCATCAAAAAACGTTATACCAGGTTTTAGGTTCTATTCTGAGGTCCATCCACCACCCTTATTGTTCATGTAAGAGAAAAACATGTTCTAATTGCTACGAGAAATTGGTGGTTGAAATAAATCACAACCGTCCAGACCTAGAGGAGAGTTCTCTAGAATGTAAGTCAACCCATGGGCCCTTTATACAACCAATTGGCCATCCTTATAAACCATTATATAACTACATTCTAGGGATGTTTAAATTCAAAAATATTGATGATTGAAGTCAGGAGAGGTAATGAAAACATCATCCTATATCTTGGATCCATACAGGGGAAGCCGATGTGTTGGAGGATAGCTTTGAAGTTCACATACAAAAAAGTCTCTACAAACATCATTGTGTGGATGAACACAATATATAGGGTTAGTGTTATGGTTCCCAATAATTATTTCCCTCAGGATATACACAATGAAAGTCACATGGAAACTAGAAACCATTTGAACAAATTTATGTGGAATTTGTATGATAAAAATGATAAAATCATGCCAACATGATGTATGATTCTGGAAGCATCATGTGAATCCCATGAACCATTAAGGTATTTTTGAATGTATGAAATAGTAAAGGTCTCATGAGCCACATGACCTATTGAGATCACATGGAATGCTTCTCCGAAAAGAAATATCCTGATCACACCACCAGTCATATGACTTTCAATAACATCACTTTGAATTGGTTATATGATTCACATGTTGGTCAATAGATTGTGCATCCAAGCCAGTAGATCTTGAAAAACTTGTAAGGAGTCCATATGGACAAGGTTCAATAAATTAACTAACAAATAGTCATGGTTTATTTGAACAAGTAGAAATACACAACATGTATCCCGAAACAATTCTCATGAAGTAGTCTTTCAAAATTGATCCTATGATCTTTTCTTGTAGAGATTATCATGAATATGATTTTTGGAAAATGTCTTATGAAACGAATCATGTGACAAGGATTATCATAAGAGATCTGAAGATTATAATTTGGTGGTGAAATTATATCTTATACACCCCTAATTATAGTGAAATCTGTAAAATACCAACAATTTCCCAGGAGAACAAACATTGCCTAAGACATAGGTTGGAGGAAACCCTAGGGACTCAGGTGGGAATTTAATTTCTTCAGAACTAAGCCCTTATCCCAGTAGATATTGCTCTAGATGGTGGGGGGGATTTTTGACACCTTAAAAATGAACATTGTAAAATCAACATGGGATGAAATACCAAAAGAAGGGGTGTTATTTTCTCCACAATTTAATGGGAGATATGGTGTCTGAATCACAAAACCTTCAAAAGGACACATGATCACACTGACTTCAGAAGGTCAGGAAAATGGGTCATGAATAGATCATGATCTACTTAATATCATCTAGATCCCCTTTTAAAATCCTCCATATTATTGTGAAGGTATATTTACAAGAATTTATGATCATGAGAATGTTTCTAAGAGATATCCTCCCTACAATGTGGCTTACAAACTAACAGACTCCATGAAATAATCCAAAATCCTTATAAAATAAATGATGAAAATATGAAAATAGTGGAGAACATTTTTTGTCATCGATCATCATGGGACACTCTCATGAGGTTCACAAATACACCAAAGAGACCTATAAATATGGCCACATTGTTGCACAAAAGTATGTTGTATTGTCACCTTCATTATGTGAAGGTTCTCAAACATGTCCATTATATTATTCACTGCCATTATGACATAAAAGAAGAGCATGTGGTTTTCCAATAATAATTATTGTGCATCACCACATGACCCATTTTTGGTCATGCGGTGCATCTAATGCAAGGAGAGTTATTGTCTTTAACAACACTCGCACAACTCTGTGAGATATGTTGTCCTTGTAAAATAAAGATAGAAATAAAAGGGGAAAAGGATAAAGCTTCTTACAGAGTAAAGATATTCTAGAATTAACACAAAAGGGTTCATGTGTTTATGGTGATCACCATTGATCATGTGAGGTCACCCTCTATAAGCCACCATGATCTCATGAGACCCCTCGACATCTTAGCATAATCTTTTCAAGGCCTCCATGGAAATCCATCTTTGTCTTGAAGAGAACACCGAAAAATACATCTTAATCAACAGAAAATAATTTTCATGGGAATCATGATATCGTGAAGTCCCCTAGACATTACAGCCTAATGTTTTGGAATCTTCTTGATATTTCTACATGGTTAGGCAAAATCCAACTGACCAGTATGAGTCTATTAATAATGATGAAGGTATAAAATTATCATAGTCACAGTCTTCAAGAGAATCTATGGATGTCCTATGGAAATATCATGTGTAGTAAATGACACCAAAACCAACTAATGATCCCATATTGAATTCTTGAGATATGAAAAACACAAGGTAGGTTATAACTGGGGTGATGAGGACAATAAATCTCTCCCACTTAGTATTAATAATGACCAATGGATGATCCATCACACATAAGAGAACATGAGAAGACTTCTAGAATAATGGTCTTCCACTAGGTTAAATCTCTGGAATCAACTAAAGGATAGCATGTAATGAAAATGTGTTTCATTTGATCGCTCTATAGATCACATAAATGACATCTGGGTACCAGATAAATTATGGGAAGCAGGTCTTACATGTTTGATGGGTCACAAGATACCTAAAATAAGTTATGAATGGGAAAAACTGAGGTAGATATGAAATAATGTAGAGAATAAATACCAAAATGATGGGATACTTATGTGAATACATATATGATGATTCTCTTGTGGTTCACATGACTCACCTAGTTCATAAAACGGCACCGAGACATGTCACTAAAGTCATGTGATATTCCATATACATGCAAATTTGATCATGAGATGACCTTTAGACAAGTCAATAAATATAGACATTTCCCTATAGGAATGCTATAAAAGTCATGTGAAGTCTTATTGGATTTCCATCCAAGTCATGGGATGACCTCCAGACACATTGACCAAATTTTATTATGGCACTAGAATATGTTAGATAGGTCTTACAATTCAGAAATACATGTTGGATATATGTCATGATGTCACCAAGAGATGAAATCATTTATCATTGTACATATTATGAATAGCTAGACAAGTCATGCGGCATCCTCTGGATATGTCAGCCTCGATCATGGGACATCCTCTAGACAAGTCATCCAGGTCATGCGGAATCTTCTAGACTTGCCATTCTGGATCATGATACTTCCTTCAGAAAAGTCAACAAGGTCATGATACACTATCCAGAAATGTCATGTTGGATCGGGCAATGTCCTTCAGACAATTCATCTAGGTCATGTTGCACCCTATATACATGTCATCCTTGATCATACGATGTTCTGCAGACAAGTCTCAGATCATGAAACACCCTATAGACATGTCATCCTTGATAATTAAATGGTCTCAAAACATCTCATTTAGATTATTTGAAATACTTTAGAAAGGTCAAATGGATCTTTTTATTATCATTGGACATGTTCTCCAAGAAACTCGGACATTTCTTGATATCCTCAGACATGTCTGATAGATAATCAAAACATGAGAGACAAACAATCAGGTCATGTCAATAAGATTTATTTGGACATTATAACATTATCCAGTTGATATATTGGGGAATACCACCACATTTAACTATGAGAACTATGATTCCTTCCATACTCATTATATTTGGGATGCATCTAATGGTCTGAGCTCAAATAGGCATCCACCAACGTGTAAGTACCCCCATGTTTCCATCATTCCAACCATCAAAACCAAATATCTCCCATGCGATGATCATTATTCCACATATATTAGTGGATTGAGAAGGTAATTGAACTATAATGAATCTTATTCCTGCAATAACAAGGATATGTAGGATGCTTTTCCAAAGACCGATCTCCATATCAACCATCTGAAGGGCGACCCCAACATGTAAGTCCTACATCCGTATGTAATGAGACTAATTACTTTACATGCCTTATTTCTCACATATATCATGGATGAAATGTGATTGGGGTTTTTCATTGGTCATATATTTCACATCATGAATTAAACAGTCCGGGGAAACCACAATGTGTTATCCTTGATCAGTGGCATGATATAAAGATCCCCATACAAGGAAATCAATATTGGACCCAAGTCCAAATGCTATGACTAAACCTCAATTACCCTAATACCATTTATAAATAGGGTAGATAATACACATCCTCAAGGATTGAGGTCAATACTCAATGCACAATTTCCCCTATAATTTTAATTTCTACATGTTGTTAAAGTAGACGTTCCTAAAAAACTATGTCTATTTTCATTCCTATTATAAGTAGGATATATAGGACAGCTCATAAAGGTTTAATCCCATCCTTGGAATATTAATAACTTCCTTTGATGATAGAAAATTCTAGAGTTTCTAGTTATATGGATTAAAAATATAAGTAGTTACACACTAATAAGAAACATAGGAAGAACCTTAGATACATATAGATGGGCTCATTAACAAACCCCCATTTAAACATGAAAGGGTTCCAAACATGATCATTTTTGGGTAACCGGTCTAGTATCAGAATTAGGAAGAGATTCATAAACATATATTAATTCTATAGGAGAGTCTTAGAGTATACAAAAAATCCCCCCCAAAAGGGTGTGATGGGCATAACCTCTCATCATCTTGACCAATGTGTGCTTCTAAGTTCCATTAGGCCTAATACCCCAATTGATAGTCTGCCTTTAGAAAGAAGGTTCATACTTAGTTATGGATTTGTGAATCATTGGGAGTCTCCATTAATAACAATAATGGTGAATCTGATTTTAATTATTTTACAATACGCTGACCCACCCCCCCCCCACACACACAATTAACTATTGGTCCAAACATAAGGAACAACATTTGTATCTTTTATTATAAAACAAAATAGTGAACCTGAAGTGAAAAAAATTAAGTAAGAAATATCCTTTACAGTTTAAAAAATAAATATTTGATAGTTATCATCAAACCATTTCATTCGTATCATTTAGGTGAACTTTCGAATGAAATAGAAATGATGAACCCGACATGAAATAATTTAACTACGACATCTTCTCTACAGGTTAAAAATGACTGACTACCTAGTTTTTGTTGAAAAATTTTATTCCTAAAATGATGGTGAAATTTTGAATGAAACAAATAATAATGAATAGAGTTGCACAATGTGAAGCCATATTTAGTATTTAAAGTATCAATTATATGGTTCATCTATTAGGGTGTCTATTTTAGGCCATAGTGTCTTTTCTTCAACATTCAAATATGGTTCTCATTCTGATGATCTTTATAACGCTTGTGTTTATTTATATATATCTCATCCTCTAATTCACCATAATTGAGGGAAGTATTGGAATCCATTTTCATTAACATTGTATCATTAGATTAAACTAAAATAATCACCATCTTGATGTTAATATTATTAACTAATGGTGAAAATATTTCTAAGAAATCAATTTCATTATTTTATTATAATCTCTTCCCCAACACACGTCCCATGAATCTTTAACTTTCATCAGAATCTTCCTTGAATTGTGAAACACATTTATACTCTATTTATTGACTTACCTCTAGTGATTCAGTTATATTTTAAGGTATTTATTAACTTTAAGGAATTTATTTATTCCCTCAGAACTAACTCTAACTATTTTTAGTCATGTCATTCCCTCTCCTATTTTAAATGTCTTTGTTCCAAAATATCTATTAGAATAAATAAATTTAAATCAGTTTCATATTTATATACTAGTTACATGACTCAAGTATATTTTCTTAACTCAGCATAAGATTCATCTCTTTCTGGTGCCGGTATTTTTGGTGTCATATCATTCAGTGTACCGATTGACAACTGCTCATATTTTAGAGCATTCCCTCAAGATTTAGTAGACCATGATCAATCTGGATCTCCGATATCTATTCAATAATCCAATGAATTTTTACTAACATCTATATTAATTGAAACTTGGGGCCATTTTGTGTTTTCATCCAAATAAACTAGGACATCAGTAGTTAGCTTTTTCCACTAAAATATTGACCTCTCCAATTTTTGGTTATTCCATAGGACATTATCATTGAAGATAATGTTTTCAATTTATATGGTCTGGACCTTTTCATCATCCCATAGTCTAAAACCAAAGTCTTCATTCCCATATCTGACAAGGAAACACGTCTTAGAATTGGATTCATATTTTTTTATATCTTTGACAACAATTTGAAAATATTCCATACTTGTAAATACTTTATAGTTTTCAACTTCGGGTGACATACTAGACTATAGTTCTTGAGATAAAATTTTCCCCACTAAAAAAATGATTTATCATAGAGAAATATAAAATAGTTATGGTTTATTCCACCAAAAAGGCCTTCGTAATTCTGATGTTCACACATATGCATCTTTCATTTTCATTCAAAGTACAATTCATTCTCTTTTCCTCACCATTTAGTTTTGGTCTTTAAGGAAATTTTCTTTAGAGCATAATGAATTTCCTCTAGTAAAAGTTCCCAAAGTTACCATTATAATCTCCACAACTAACTTATTTGACGAAATTCATAATATGAACACATTATCTTTCCAATATGTCATTCTGACTAACAATTAACATTTTTTATTCATAAGGAAGTATATGGAAAAAAGAGAAACAAATTCAAGGGGGTGATGGTGGTTAAAATCGAGGGCATCCCTTTAGATAATGTCCATACAATAAAAGGAATTGAGCCTATGTTATAAATAATAACCCCAACTCATCGAATTTTGATGTAAGAGTATTAGTTTTTATATTACCTTCCCTTCTGGTGTGCATTATTTCCACATTCATTTAAAGAATGTTTTTATAGGTTCTAATAAAATATCCAATGATCCAAGGAATTAATGATTTGGATACCAAAGCAATGACCACCATGGTCAAGTCCTATTCAACCATGGTGAGGTAGAAATTTTTTGTTATACATAGATAAATCACAATGAAAAGAATATGAATTTATTCTTGAAAAGAATAAAACTTCCCATAAGAATTATAATAATTCGAAAAATGACAGAATGCTTAGAGTCTAAAAAAATTACACTACTGCACATAACCCTTTTTATGTAGGAGTTTTCAATGTTGATTTTAAAACCATGAACATGTGGTATCCAAGACACCCAAATTCCATGCCCCTTAGACTTATTATCTTCAAATGGACCTATAGGTAAACCTCATATGAGATATGGGAACCTCATATTATTTCACAATGAATTGAGGAAGGGATATAGATAGAAAATCCATATTTTCAAAATAGATTCCAAATATTTGAGACCTTGATCACGAGAAATGTTACATTCTTCCTTGAGAACCAAGCTTCCAATAGTGAAGAGAATGAACCTCCCCTAGGAATCAGCACTCACGGCCCCATGATCTCTAAGGCATACCTGCATGAATACATCAACCAAAATAAACCATTGATTGGGACATGAAATTCCGCTAATAAAATTTGGATGTACATCGCTTAGTCAACTTAAAAATTGGGTGCAACCCTAATTCCATTCAACCACTCACACAACATACACATTTTTAGGTGGGGGGATGATAATGCATTGAATTCTATCATCTGTGGAGACTAAATTATTTTTAATCCTCCATAAAATGAAGTTGATTTAAATAGTAATGATTTTATACCATATCTTGTGCCCCAATCTATCTAGAGGGTTATTTGTGTGAATCACCTTGGTAAGGATCAAGAACTGAATTGACCCAAGGGGGGAAGACTGAAGACTAGATGATCTGAAGCATAATTAAGCTAGATACTTGTGTAGAGATATTTCTGAGGATCAATGAGAACAAATTCAATGAAAGGATGGGTTTTCAATGTCTTCTTGAATAAAATATCTTGTAATGGAAACCCTAGAAATAAAATTGGATTACCCACTCAACTAACCTTATAAAAGGATAAGTTTCTCCCAGAAAAATTCCAAGGTGAGTTTCCCAGAATCAACGACATCAAACCATGATGATTTTTCAATATGTGGGAACTAGAGTCATTATTTATCCATTGGTCATGAAAATCCCCAAACATACTTCTAATAAAGCTATCCTAGAGGGAGTTTCTTGAAATGGATTTCCAAATGAGTTTTTCCTTTATACATATTATTTTTACCTCTATAAACCTGAGTCTAATATCATTCTCATCAATTGGGTCATCTATGAAACCCTTTCAAGCCTAGTGGTGATGCACTTCCAACCGATTTCCCAAAAATAATGTTGTTGATGAAAATTTTAATATTCTTTAAACAACTCTTAATGATTTTTAAAAAATAGTACATGCATGGGTATAGTGGATAAAGCACTAGTCACCAAAGTTACTCTACCACAAATGGATAAAAAGAGACGCTTCTAATTAAGTATCATGCCCATGATTATTTTTTACAAAATCATTAAAGTGGTGGATGAAATCTCTCCCATTCAACAGGGTGAAGCAATATAGTCTATCTGGAAATTTCTTCTAGGGATAATGAGTATATCTTAAATAAGTTTTTAATGCCTAATAGTACTGCTATTGGAGATGAAGACACTATATAAATTCACTAAATATATAATATTTATGATAAATTAAATAAATTCATACCTTTATCCTTTCATAATTAGTGAATGTGACGAAGTAAAAAAGATCCTTCATGAGAATACAATAAAATTTCCCCATACATCTAAGTGAACTAATTCTATATTTTGATATCTAGGATTCCAACTGTTTAAATTGATTAAAAATCTATTTATATCCTTAGAACATAAATTTAACATATTTTTATTATTATTTGGTCTGTTTTTAGTATTCCTTTACTACTCACAACCTGTATGTTCTTCTTACTAAGGTGATAGGTCATGAAATTATAGACCTCCGGATCATTTGATATTATGATTCCGACCATTTCACTTCTATATGAATTTATGATAAAGTGGAGTGTTCCATCCTTTACTTCTTGCGCTACAACCATGGACTTGACATACTTTCTAGACTCCATTATTAAAAGTGGTGTTATACCCGGCATCATCAAATTATCCCAAAGAGTTGAGATTATTCCAAATACTTGAAACGTGTATCACTTCCTTCATTCAAGGGAAAAAAACATTCTATACTATAATATTTACATATCCATTTTCAATGACATCCAATGATTCATCATCCACAATATAGAGTTTTATGATTATTATAGTTATATAGTTTACCATGAAATCATTATATTTTATTGTATTGAAAGATAAACCATATTGAACCACTCTTGAATACATGGTAACATTGATACTAAGTAATAGAATTTTTCCTCGTTGTTTTGTGTTTACATAAATTTAACTTTTAGTATCTATCCTACTAGTGACTTGTGATTTTTATAATTCCTCTAGAGATTTCTATTATTCCCTCAACATACATTGGTAGGATCTAGCATAGTTGACTTTACTTGACTACTCTCCCTTGATTTATCTTATGGTAACCAATCGTTTCTCTTATTAGGTGAGCTTCTCTTCCTTAAATATTTAATGTATTTTAAAAAGGTATTTGGACCTCTATTCTATCGATTTATTCATACGGATCAAATTATATAAATAATAAAAAAACAAGAAAATTCTATCCTTATGAATTAATTAATTTTGTAACCACTGAATCCCATGATTCAAGAAAAGATTAAAGTAATAGGATTTCACAAACATCATTTAGGAAAGTAACTTTTACTACAAAAAGATGAATATAGATCATGTTGAAATTATTCACATGATCTTCCATTTCCTCCCTTATGACAACCTCATACTAATCAGTTGTCTCATCAAAAATACATTGTTTTATATTGTATGTTTCCCTTACATATCTAATAAGGCCTCTATTAGTTTAATTATTGTCCTCTTATCTTAGATTTTTAAGGAAAAATTTTATGCCAACAACATACTCTATAATCTATGTTATTTTCATTAAAACGTTTCCAATTTAACTTATTCAGGTTTTTTTGTCTTAAATCATCCCAACAGAATTTCCAATTCCATTTGGATTAGATAATATTCCTTCAAATTTTTCTTAAAAATGAATCCACATCAGTATAATTTATCAATTAAAACATATCCTTATTACATTGGTATATCTTTCCATAACATTAAACTCAATTGATATCAATATAAATACATGATGAGTATGCTTTCTACCTAAGATATTGAGTGTGGAAATTTATTTTTTGAATCTTCTTGTTGGGAAGATATATTCCATGAAACAACCAAATGATAGAACATGAGTTCACCAAAAGATGTCACACATTGGTGATCCTACACTATGAAAACCAAACCACCAGAACTTATTATGTCATAGGGTTCCAAATGATAGAATGAAAAATCATGCCATTTTTTGGAACAATTCAAACCTCTCAAGCACTCTTTATAATGAATCACAAACCAAAATTCTTATAATGAAATAAAAAAGGAAAGTAAATATGACCTAAAAATATTCTATGGTTTAGAATTTCATTCTAAGTATATTGGAGAACATTTATAAATATATATTTTCATATAAAACAAGGGTTACAGTCGTTGTATAAAAAGTGTCAATATTTACACTTAACAATAATTATATATCCTTAAATTTAATCAAAAATTTACTACTCAAAATATGGTCCCACCTATACTTTATAAAGGTCTTCTTCCAATTGGATTGGCTAAAAATCCATCCACGATTCACGGTTAACCTCCCATTAGAATTGGGTGGATCCTATGATATCCTATATCCAGTACCGCCTCAAATACTATAGCTGGTATAATATTCAAAACCCTCTATCCAATCAACCAATTCCATAAAATCCTATCTATTTACGAACATAGATCATATTTCAATTCCCATTGAAATAAAATCATCTTATTGAAAACGTATGTATAAGTTATAGTTGTTAAATGTCACTGCCTACAAAAGACTGAAGTTATATATTTTATTTTCTTATTAGGGTAAAATGTTTCTAATAACATAAATTAAGGATTCAAAATACCAATATTGATATCATATAAATCTCTATCCTTGAGAGGATTTCATATTTATTGAATTAGAACATCACTTCAAAACCATTCCTTTCGAAATACCCATAAATATTTAGAATTTCATTCATATATTATCTCCCAAAACCACAAATATAATTCTTGTCTATTTCAAACTCCTAATTTGTTGAAATATTTTCAAATAATGCATTAAAATTTTTCTCATAATGTAAAATTATTATATGAATGATTCTCAAAAAACTATTATTTTTTTCATGTTTTCCATCAATTCAGCCATCTTCTAAATAGAACATTCAATGTAATTGAAATGTTTTTTTGATTATATACAAATGATTCATAGAAATAATATCAGTTTTAATTTAAGAATAAGTATTATCTTTATAAATCACAATTTCACTACATTTGGAAACTACCTACTCATTTATAAAAGATTTTATTTTTGTTTCTTCAATAGATGAGGATTAAATTTCAGATTTAGAATAATACAGATCATCAATATTCTCAAGGATAATTTCATATACATATATCAGAATCATAAAAATTTTATTTAGAGGTGGATCCCACCCTATGACCTTTTCCTTTTGATACTGAATAAATTGTATATTTTTCTATATAGTATCTTCAACCAATTTTGATGTGTTATAAATTGTTTTTTCAAATTCTATGTTGAGAAACAACAAAAAATCAGGATCCATATTATTTTTATCATGTTTCTAAAAAACTAGATACTAAAAAATTATATAGTCTAAAGTAGTTCCCTTAATATACATTGAATTTTCAGAATATAGATCCTTGTTTCTTACCTTTCTTGCTTTTAACAATTAACTCACTTTTGAGTTCCTATAATGTTTTTACTATAATGTATTTATTTTTTCCATTCACTATATTCATTTTATATGAGTAATTAATAAAAAATAATTGATATTAAATGGATTTTGTTTCCTATATAACAGAAATTGGAACACCAATATCAATTGGTTATTTCTCTTCTATAATACAATATAGAGGTTTCATTATTTCCTTAAGCTCATTTTTAAATAAGTAATTCATAACATTATCAATAGTTTTTGAAATAATGTAGCCTCTAATTGAATATTCTCACCAAATACCACCTTTTGGGTTTTTATTAATTTTACATGTCCACAGACATCTTGATCTTAAAATTGTTTATTTTTAGTCTATCTATTTCTAGTTTCAACTACTTGTTTATTCACATTAACAAACTCCTCAATAGTAATAATATCCACATCATAATTCAGAATAATTTTTTCACTTATATAAATTAATTTCTCAAAAAAATTAATTAGACCATCTGTAGATAACTCTATTTGGGCATCTTCAATTCATAATTCCAATCCAAAAAAACCTCTGAACTCAAACTATCTTCACTAGTTGTAGTTTCAACAGCCTTTTTAATAATTCCATTTATTCACCATCATGAATTCCTACAATATCAGTTTTTTTCAACAAATTCATTCATTGGAAAGTCATGTTCAACCACATGAGGTTCAATAGGTGTTCTTATAGAATCTACCTCAAAATTATTAGTGACGTACTATTTAATACATTTATCTTCAAAATCGTTTTCAACATCATAAATATCTTCTTTTTTCTAAAAAAATATATTTTGGATACATTCCAAATATATTCAATTTTTCTTTATACTCAAAAAATTTTAGTTTTGTTATCCGGACTTTTAATAATTTTTGGTTGATTTAAATATATTTAATTCTTCTTAAATATCAATGTTAATAAAATTTCAGAAGTGTATAAGTTTAAATTATTCATACCATGGCTATAATTATATAAATATATAAATATTTATATTTGAAAAAAAAATTCTTCTGAAGAAAAATGTATAAAAAATACATGTGTTTATATATAACGTTCTCAAATTATCTTTCATGTTAGGCTATTCTAGTACAAATAAAATTGTCAAGAACCTTTTTCTCAGGTTCTAAATTTTTGACTTGCATATTCTATTTTGATGTTTTTCTAAAAAAAGGGAACATGTTTTCCACATAGATAAATTCTTCATTGATGATCATAGATTGACTAAAAATGATATATTAAACATAGGGATGGTAAAAAAATTAGTTAAATCAGTAAAGGTAAAAGAAAATACATTTAAAATTTCATTTTATATGATAGAGTCTTTAAAACTCCCAAAAGTGAAATGGTCATTTGAATAGAATTCTCTAAAATCGTTCTCTAACACAACATCTGTATTTTTTTCATCAAACACAAATTCTCATTCTTAAAAACTTAAATCTTTATTCTTTATTATATTTTTTTGACCTAGATTAGAGAAATAAAGAACTTTACTATGGATAATTTTTATTTAAGTATCATTTCCTCTAGATTTTTTGGCACTTACTAATGAAGTACCAATATCTGACCTCTTCGTCTTACACCCAATGAATGACATTATAAGGTTTGAGGTTTTAGGGTTTATAAATTATTTTATAATTCATATGTCTCAATCAAATTGTAATCTTGAGCCAAATAATTGGTTGTTTAAATAATATATTAAAATGTGAAAAAATTTAACAATAAATTGAAGTGGTGTTGAAATGTATGAATAAAAACAATAAAAACATAAAATCAAAAGCAAATTACCTGACATAAATATAATATTTCATATTAGAATGATAATATTAGATACTAAAACGTTAATATAATGTATTACGATGTTGATATTATGTATCATGGAATTAATTTTACATATAAAAAATCAGCTCATTTTAATATTATATACGATTAAAATCTTATACATAATAATGATATATCAATATGTAAGATTAAATAATTAACTACAATGATATAGAATAGATTAATAATATAAAAAACTATACTCACTTAAATTCAAAAAATCCCACCTGTTTATTTATAAAAATCATAATGATCAGAAGTAAAGTGCTTAGTAAATATATATTCAAATTGATGTTAAGTATCAATAAACTCATGATATATATCATCTTTTTTAGTATTATATCTTAAGAAATTATTCATAATATCAATGGGATTAGTTCTATAATATATTATTTATTTTTAATGAATTTTTTATAGCACCAATGTTATCACATTTTATGAGAATATCTATAAAATCAAATAAAAAATCCTTCTAAGTGTCTTTCATTTACAAAACATGAGCACAATGACTACAATATACTATACAATAATAATAATTATTAGATAATAAAAAAATGTTATTTTTTACTAAAATAAGATACCAAATGTTTTCCCAAGAAATGATATGTTCTTGAGGTTTACTTTATATCTAGTATACACCCCCAAAATCTACCATTAGAATATGAAATTATATCAAATCAAGAGATTTTCGGAAACCAAAAAGAATGAGAAACTAAACCATTTAGATACCTTAAATACTTTTGGTTTATTTAAGAAGATATTCCTTAGCATTATATTTAAATCTTGAATATAGAAACATAATAAACATGATTATTAGTCTATTGGCAGTAATATGTATCAAGCTTCCAATTACTCCTCTATAAGACTTTGTATCCACTAGTTTACCAACATTATTCATTTCAAGTTTAAAAATTAAAAGCATAGGAGTTTTATAAACATTAATATACTAATTAAAAATATTATCACTAAGTCATGTATATACTCTCTTTGATTTAAAAAATTCATAAATTATTTATGATATATTTTAAAACCAAGAAATAGTTTCAACTCAACCATAATGATCATTTAAAAAAAATCATGAGTTTTGAGAATTCAGATTCACAAAATATATTTTATTGAACAAAAAATAACTTCATTAATTTATATTTTAACCAATATAATAGTTGAAGAATTAGTTTTCTTAAAAAAATCATGGTTTTACAACGTATAGAAAACTATTCGATAAAAAACAATTAAGAGGATCACCCCAAGTTTTAAGTACTTTTTACGACTATATATTTATTTTTTATATTTAAAAATAAAGTTTCCAAAAAAATATTATTTGGATAAATGGGAGGTTTTTGAATATAATATTTCTACATTAGAAACCACTCAAAGACGATTATTTAAAATCCATATAATTTTTTTAATGTTTATATATTGTATATAATCTAGGAGATTTATAATGGATTATGGCCTAAAACCTGGTGCAAATGTCTCTTCATAATAATTTCCTTCCTCTTGATTATAAATTTTAGATACCAACATATCCTTATTTAAATTTATTACACCTTGATCATATTACATATTACTATAAACCCATTTAGTGTTTATGATAGTGTAATCTAAGAGCCTCCCCCCTAATTCCAAAATTTTATTCCCAAGAAACTAGACTAACTATTCTTACATAGATAATAATCGTCTTCCATAAACAAAGGATTCATCAATGGTTTTATTGTTGTGATATGAGATAATGGTATAAAAATATTCTATATTTCCTAAACTTATTCTATCCATAACACCTCTATATAAAAAATTACAATAGTTTATACAAGACATTATTTTTAGGTTTTAAGCTATATAGGAATGACAATATCAGATTCATTGGTTTCTAACTCTTTAGGACTATATTATATGTTAACAAGTTCCCCATTTTCATCCCTTTTTGGGTTTATAGGAGTACCAAGTCTTAATTTATTAGAAGAATCATTGAGGCCATCAATGAATGTTTTTTTAAAAGGTTCATGTTCATAAAACCACACATGAATTTATTCTTCAACTCCATTTAACTTCTTATTGAAAACTCTATAAGATTTTATAGAATTATAATAACTAAGAAAAATTACGCCACTATCCTTTGAATCAAATTTTACAATATTATCATTTCATCAGAAGACATTAAAGTATCATGTATTTAAATTTATTCCATTACAAAAATTATATAGTGTTTTTCTCAAATAATTTTTATTAAAACCAAGTTTATGACATAGAAACCTGTATTAATATCCTCATCCCACAAGTTAGTAGTAAATATATATTCACATAGAATAGTTTTATAAATTTCATGAAAATTATTCTTTCTCCTTCAAAAATTCTATTATGTTGATGTGTTCTGGGAGAAAAAAATGTATTATTAATACCAAGATTTGATCAAAATGATTTAAGCTCTTTATTTTTAAATTATCCTCAAAGGTAATTTATTATGAAATTAATTTTGGAATATTTTTTTCTTTGAAATAGTTTTATGATATTCATGAAGACATCACAAGCTTCAATTTTAAGATTCAAAGTGTAAACCAAAAGTAAATCTAGAAAAATTATCAAAAGAAAGTCTTTCCACAAAGGATTAACATTCTAGATGGTCCAAACCAATCCATGTGAATATGTTTAGAAGTTATAGAAGTACCATCCTCATTTATTTATTTGATGTAAGATCCATGTTTCCTTCCCATTTGGAAAACATATTATAACCTCTTCTTTTCAAACATTACATTAAATAAATATATATCAAATTATTTTTAAATAACATTATCAATGAATAAAAGTTAAAATGTCTATGTCATTTAGGATAAATCCAAGATTCCTTCATTTAAAAATTCAAAACAAATATATTCTATATATATGAAGTGTATGTATCTAATGTATAGGCATTCCTAGTTAATTATAATTGAAATTTATATAATCTATATTTATAAACAAAACATGAGTTGTTAAAAAAATCAATTGGATAAAAATCATCATAGTGTTGATAGATACTTATAAAATTGTGAATTAACCCTTAAATATATAAAACATTTTTGATAAGCAATGATTTTTGACTTCCAATAGATCTAATTCTAATATTTTTCCTTCACCATTATCTAAAAATGTGATATTTAAACCATAAATATTTGAAAAAATATATAATTTGAGAAATCTCCACCCACATGATTGAGAATCCACTATCCATAAAAAATTTAGTAGAGTTTGTTTTAAGACTCCTTCACAAAAAAATTCAAGCACAAATGTATTTTAGTACCCATGTACTTTTGGGTCCAGTATTGTAGTAATCTAGTGACTATAGTAACCAAATATACTTTCCATGAGTAAACATTACAACATTAATTGAAGAACAATATTTTTAAATATAGGCGTGTTTAGCTCTATAAATATATGGATATCTAAAACTATAATAATTTATAAAATGTTCACAATTTATGAAATAAAAAAACCATAGAAATTACTCTTCTACTAGAACTAGGAACAAAATAATTTCTATAAATATTTAGATTTGGGCCATTTCTTATAATTCTTTATTTACCATTGGCATTATTTTGACTACCATGAATTTTATTTTGGTATTTTTCATCATAATTATGTTTCTTGGACACCAAATTTAAATAAAAAACTTCATTTATCAATTCCTTAATTCTACCATAATTCATAATACAAGATGATCGAGATTTATTAAATTAATAATTTATATCTAAAATTTGATTAGTTAATTAATTATTTTCAATAATCATACTATAAAAACATTTGATAATGAATTTTTACATTTTATATAATGAATCATATTTATCATTAATCATAGTGAAAGATTCATTAATCTCGTCTAAAGAATAATTATTAGATTTATGAATAATAGAGAAAAAAATAAACTCTGTAGTCTAAGTTATTAAACATATATTAACTTTTTTGGATATTCAGCTTTATAATCAAAACTTGATTCATCAGTAGAATACTCAAAATAACTCCATTTTACTCTCTATTTCCCTTATTTATATTACCTTGTATTTTTTAAAACTTTATTTATGATTTCTGATTTTCTTTATCTTGAGGCTAGTTAGGTTTAATATTCCCAAGATTCATGGGTCCGTTACTACAAAACTCCAGTGAATTTCTATCATTCGTTTTGAATCTATCGAATAAAATTTCAGAATATATTATTATATTATAAAAAATATTGAATATTCTAGAAAATTTATAATATTCATCACTATAATTCAATCTACAACATTATCTTTCATTAGATGAGAAAAAGAATATTTATTTGGACTTATTTTCATCTTTTGAAGTAGAAATTTTAATATAATAGATTTATTTTCTAATAATTTTATGATCATAAAATTGATTAGGATTTAAATATTCATAAATCATGAGATTATTGATCAAGTTTTTAGTTTAATGACCCTTAACTATTTTATATTGTCTAATTTTAGTATAAATCCAATTCGATATAGCAGGTAAAACTATTAAAACCTGTTACATATTGATATGATTCTTGAAAATAATAACCCGTGGAAAAAAATTATTTAAAATTATAGTTATACTTTCATTCATTTATATTAAATTTTAACCATAAAGCATCTTAAAAGTATAAAACATAAATTTTATTTTATTATACTTGAATCATCACATGTAATCATTACCTTTAAAAATAATAATAATAGTTTCTCCTTTATCATATACAATAGTAAATTTATAAAATTTTCTAAACGAATTAAGTCTTATTATATAGAAAATATAATTAATAACCTTTTAATTTTAATCACACTCAACATTTTATGGTTTCACTACCTTCATATAGTATTTCAATGGAAAATTATTAAGATTGATATTCATTATTTCCTTCCTGTAATCATAATTATGACCATTAAAATAATGATCTCTAACTATAAACATGACTTCTATTAGATCAACAATTTTAGAAACAAGAGTAAATATTTAATATTTAACTATCAAGTGTAGAGACCACAAAATCATTTCTATCATTAAAATAGTTTTCTTAATTTTTTATTAAAATAATTTAGGGGGGATGGATGAATTGAGTTCATTAATTTCAACATTAAAAAAATTAACTTTCCATAAGAACTAATTCTTTTAATTTATCATCTTTTTCAAATTAGATTATTCATCATAAATACAAAAATGTAAATAAATGACCTAAATTGTTTTTATAGTGGTTCAATTTCATTAATAATTCAATCCATTAACACCTAATAAAATTATAGTGATTTTATTCAGGTCCTTTTACGAGGGACCTCAGAACCAAGTGTAAGAATCTATTAGTTAATATTTATATGTCACACATTCTTTCACTTAGGATATTAATCTTCTTTATAATAAGACTTATCCATGGTATAACTCGCACACTGATTATAAGAGGCATTCACTTATAAGAATATAAAATTGATCTAAAATTTTATTATTGTTGGAGAACAAAGTTTTATAAAAGAACAACTTATAGTAGATGAATATTTTTCATTAAAACATGCATGTTTCTAAATTATAGATTTGAGGGATCCAGGAACATATCTTGATCATTAAAATATAACACCACAATAACATAATTTGTTGCTTTATCGTCTTGGTTTTTGATCACACAGTTATAAAAACATGAAAAAAATACTAATAAAAATAATCATGAAAACAACAACACCATTAGATATTATTTTCTTATTTATATTCACCCTCACATGAAAAATTATGATCACACACACACACATATATATATATATTATTCTTTCAATATAATAAATAGAATATACGAAATTTAATTAAATTGAAAATGATTCTCGATCTATTTATTTAATATATGACTTTTCACATCCATTATAAAATATTTATTCTAGAAATAAAATCCTAAATCATCTGCTACAAAATATTCTTAAAATCATATTATTGTTAAAATACTATTTCAAAATTGAGAAATATTCTCTTATAAAAGAAAAACTGAAAAAACATTATTGAAATCTTTGAAATTTAGATGTGTAAAAATAATATAAAAATCTCTTCATATATGAGAATAACTTTCTTTATAAAGAATACAAAAGAATATAACTTCATATAAATATGTAATAATATATTCAGGTAACATGTAAGAATACATTTTTTAATTTAATATAGTAATTAATATCTTACATTTTATTATATAAGAGTAACTCCTAATATTACTAAATTCATAAGTGTAATATTTCCATGAGTAACATCTTATACTGATATAAAATATCTTATACTTTTGAATAATATTAAAATATATGATTAATATACGACTTCTACTGTTTACATAAGAGTAACATTACCATATATAAGAACTAGTTTTTTCATTGTAATATCCCATACATTTTCAAAACAATGATAAAAATTATATATAATTCTTACTACATATGATATAGTAATATGTCAATATATTAGAATCATTATATTGTGAAATATCAAATATAAAAGAGTAGTTTCCAATTTTCATAGAATATGTAAGAATAAATTTAATATATATAATATCATGTACCTAAAAAACTTTATTCATCGCAAATAAAATAACATAGAACATAAATTCTAATTAATAAAGAAATATTTAATAGAATAATAAATAACCAAAAATTATTTCAGTGGAAAATTATCATAAAAATGGTTATTGTGAGAATATATACCTATGATTTTCCATGGTATGTTGGGGAACTATAAATTTCTAACACCATATTCCAAATATCAATATGAAATATCCCAAATATGTCTTTGTTGACAAAAAACGTAGGAATTCAGTGTTTCTCAATTATCAAGGGATACTCAAGGAAACCTCCCAATATTTTTGTGTTACACAATCCAAATGGCTAAATGAGGAGAATTAATTGGAAAATAAAGTTGGGATTATCTATTTGGTGATTTCCATGCTAGGGATTCAATTATCAACCAACTTTGGTAAAGACAAACAATCCTTTTTTAATAGGTATCTGTAGAGTTTAAAGGGATAATAATTAATGTAAAGAAACACTCAATGATATTAGGCTTAGTATTAGATATGGGTGAAATTACATGAAAATATAGTATATAAATAAATATATTTTAATATATAGTATATAAAAAATAATATATTATAATAAAAATAATAATAGTAATATTAGAAAAAATATTATAATACTTACATTACAATTAATAAAGTAAAGATGATTAATAAATCCATTTTGGTGTAATTTTTTACGGAACATGTTATCTTCATTAATTTTATATTCATAATACATTTAAAAATCCTAGAAAATTTATTAAAAAACCATAATTCAAAATAATATGAATTTTTCACTACTAGGAAGTCAATTTTTGTCATCATTTTTTTTATAAAGTGATTGAGCATGTAAACATAATATATTTTCATGGAAAAGAGAAACATGAGCTTTTTTATCACCATAAAGTAGTATAATAATAGTGAATGTGATATATGTAATAACCCAGACCTTTTTTAAGTTATAGGTTTTTATTTTATAGTGTTTTGAGAAAAAGTAGAGAATCTAGAAATTTAAGGAGTATACGCCGTGTACTTAATAGTACACACAGTGTACCCTGTTACCGTAGGTGACTGTGTACTGGTTGAGTAACATCTGAGTACATGGCAGTATGGGGTGACCTAGAGACCTCCTAATGTTGGTCTAGGTAAATTCATATACATTCCATGTACTTTTAAAATACACGTTGTGTACTTTTTTTATTTGTTAAGTTTGACAGCATCGTGTCTAATTGGAAAAAACGCCTTGTTCTTGGCTCGTCTCGTCCAGGAGCGACTAAAGCCAATGATTATTCTCTGAGCCCCCAGCCTATCATCCGTTCTCTAAATCTATTTTCATCTATTACGTTGGAATCACTACAGTGAGTTCTTCCTTCTTCTAGATCCTCGTTCCTTGATTTCTCCTCTTTCGTGAGATATCCTCGGTTGAGTGTTTTTGACGTTTTTGTAGATCTACTGTGTTCTAGGTCAATTCAAGGGCCAAATATAGAGTATATATATCATATAATACCGAGGTAGGTGGTTGGGGCTTTTTTATAGTTAGTCATTGAATATTATGTGAAAAAGTTCCCAATACCCAAGATTTGGGTCTTGGGTGTTTAGGGATTTTAACCCTACTGATTCCTATTATGCTTGTTTGCTTGAGTATGGGATATTGTTTGGAAATAGGATTATTTTTCCATAAAATGGAGGTGTTTTCCCATGTTTTTTTTGATATTGACTATTTCATCTAGCTTTTCCTGTTATGCTGCTTTATTTCCATGCCTAGTGTTGTTAAGATGGAGTGATTTTATCTAATGTTGTGATATGAATTTTTAACTATTTATCCATGTAGTTATTGAGATTAACTTTGGATGATGTATATCGTTTGTACATGATTGACTTACACAGGGTTGTGGGAACCTGTTTTAGTTAGACTATAGGGGAAATGGATGTTGAGGGCTTTCTCAGAGTGTTTGTTTACTTTTAAGTTATGAGACCATAGGGGGGTGGACTTGTGTGCTCCTTCAGAGTGTCTGTAGTTCTAAATTTCAAGAAAACATGGATAATTAGACGTTGAGTGCTTCCTCAGAGTGTCATTAGTTACTATTCAGATACTACAAGTGGGAATTGACGGTGAGTGCTTCCTTAGAGAGTCTTTGTTAAAGCACAACCAGAGGAGTTAGAATGTGAGAACTTCATAGAGGGTTGCTAGTGTTTGATTGGATGTTTATTTTGATAAATGAAAATGAATATAATTTAAAAATTAGGATTGTTTACTTTTGAGTACCTCCTTGTTTATTGCTTCCTTTTTTATATTGGCATCTATATATATTCACAGACTATTAGGCACAGATCTTTGGGTGGTTGCCTACTAAGATTCGTCTCACACCCTGTTTGGGCCATGCTTTTGGGCCAAAAAGATTATATTATTGCAGGTATAGATAAGGTAAAATTCCCTTCTACTTCAGGTACTTGATTTATGTAAATATAGAGAGCATGTGACCATGTCAAGGATTGCGATGCTACTGGATTTGTTTACTTATTTACCTTGGTACATTTGTTTATTACTATATTTCATCATTTTTACTTGTTTGGCTGCTTTACTAGATATATGTGACATCCATAATTTATATATGTGCTCTAGTTTTTTATTTACTTCTAGTATTCTATTTTTTACTATTGTATGGTGTTATTATTGCTTTCGATATTGCTATATGTTTATTTCTACAAAATTACTCGGCTAATGGGGGAATAGTTTACCCACTATCACACCCAAGGCCCGCGCTGCTAGTCGGCATCCTATAATGTTCGGGGAAATGCACTTGAGGCCATGTGACCAACAGGATACGGGGCACCTCTGGGCGGCACCCAAAACCGGGATGTTACAAAGTGGTATCAAAGGGATTATTTTCTTATTGACTTACTGTTTGGAGCCTATTTATATGGATAGGAATGAATAGGTACATTGTAATAAGTAGTGCCTGGGAGTAGCTAACCCGTGTATAGGGAAAAGCTAATTTACCTCAATTGTTATAATTTTTCTTGTTTTTGAATTTTATAGTTGATTTGATTTCACCTTTGGTTGATTCACATGTTTTGTGCTGTTAAAGTTGATAATATTGGGGTTATATTTCTGTTGCAACCCGATGAGATGAGGGTAATCCATCTCATGCATCATATAGTCACTTGCTAGAGATCACATTTCATGAATTATTTCCATTCCATTTAGGGTGCAGTACTGATTTCATGTTGTTGTGATAGATGTTATGGTAGATATTCATGTTGTTGTGATAGGATCCTTGATAGAATACATGATATTTAATAAGATATTAGATTGTGTAAGGTTTAGTTTAAATGACCACCAAAATTTGGTTCTTGAGGTGTTAGGCTCTCTCATGGATCATAATTTTGTGGATCATTGAATTTATATGCTTTTATGTGACATGTATAAGATTCCAAACTTTTATTCGTGGGGAGTATGGGTCCTCACGGATCATATTTTAGTGTTTTAATGTTCATTTCAGTGTTTTTATGGGTTCCAAAGTAGTTTCTAAGGATTACTATGTAGAAAAGACTAGAATACATGGTGTGTATTGCTGAATACACACCATGTATCCTTCTAATTTGGAAGGAACAAATTTTCTTATGTACATGTTCTGTAATGTATGTACATGTTGTGTAGTCTCTAACCATGTCACTGGCTAAGTGGGCAGAGACACGGGGTTAGGAAATCATTGGGGGAACACGTCGTGTACTGGACATACACCTCGTGTTGTATAGACCATCTGTCCAACCGTGTGACCAATGTCATGGGTGGATGAAACTTAGGTAGTACACATCATGTCTATATTGAACACGTCATGTAGAGTTGACCGTGTAACCGGTCATGTGACTAATAACACGATTCAGTGAAATCCTTCTAGTACACATCGTGTCTGTCATGAACACGCCGTGTAGTCTCGTTCTAGGAGAACCATGTGGGTTAGTCATGTAAAAGAACTCAGGTAGGTTAAAACAATTCAAGTAGATAATGTGTCTTGGGAGAACACGTCGTGTGTATGGGGTGTTACATGACCAATTTTGGCAGGGGTACACGCCCATGTGAAGGTTTAAAGGAATACGTTCTGTAGGGATTATAAACAACGTGTATCTCTATTTTGAAAAAAATGAATGTTTTCAATCTCTTTTTCCATTCTTGCAGTTCTAAGTTTCATTCCTTGATAATATCGAGCTAAGGTGTGTGTTTGACCTTACAGATTCATGCCACCAAGACATCCTCTAGTTGTACGCTAGATACAGGGTAGTGATCCGACGTCATGCATAGTTAATTAGTGACTACCAGCATATCCTCCAGTTGTGCCTGTCTTGGCACCAACCGTCATTCAGGATACAGGTGCCGATGAAAAATCCCAAGAAGGCTTCATGAGGTTTATTCAAACCTTCCAGGGAGCACCGCATCCGGCCCAGTATATGGTAGAGTTGACACAGGTTCTTCAATAGCAGCATCCTCCCACTTTCTTAGGGGAAGAAGGACCTCAGACTAATGAATCATAGTTAGAAGCCATCCTATCGATCTTTGATCATCTAAATGTGCCTCTAGATAGGAAGGTGAATATCTCTATGTATTTGCTTTGGGATTTCACCAAATAGTGGTGGGATGTGGTCTCACCAGAAGGATTCCAGAAGGTTATGGCTTGGGATGAGTTCCAAAAATCCTTCTATGATTACTTCTACCTGGAGACTTTGAGGGCTGATCGATCCTGATAGTGCATGAGTATAGAATAAGGTACTCTTTCTGTCATGTAGTACTCATATCGCTTCACAGAACTATAGAGCTTCATGCCCATTCTAGAGGGTGATGAGTTCTTTCTGGCAAGGAAGATTGAGGATAGTATCAGGAATGATATCTGATCTCAGGTGAACAACTTTAGGTTGACTTCCATCACCTCTATATTTAACCAGGCACTGATCACGGAGCACAATCTAAGTGATTATGGAGCTTTCACCTAGAGCGGCTCGGCATCCAGAGTTGTTACCCCTCCTACTGATAGTAGGAAGCACCATAGGGAGTCTACATGTGGAAAACCAAGGAGTAGGATACTTATTCTGGTTTCCATGTGGTGTGCTAATATGGAGAGAAGAGAGGGCATACGAGGCCACATTTCTCAAGAGACCCAGTGGAGTGCTGATCTTGTAGTAATATGGGTCATCTTTAGCGTTTCTATCAGTTTTTCTCACCAACATCTGGTGATAGGGGTTCTGTCTGGACTCCTCATACCAGAGTAGGACCACCAGTCCCACATCTGTTAGGGAACTGGAGTTCTTCTGACCGTTCATGCTAAGTTGGAGGTCACGATTGTGGTAGACAATCGGTAGGATTTACATGACAACAGAGTAGATCAGATCAGGGTGGTTATACAGGGTCATAGGGCCGTAGTACAGGCCCGAATTTTACAATGAAGAAGACCCAGCAGGGGCAGGATCCTAAACCCTCTATAGTTTGAGGTACAATTATAGTTGCCTCAGTTTTAACTTCTACACTTTTCAATACAAGGGCTTCCCATAGTTTCATATCTGTTTCTATTTTAGAGAGAAAAAGGGCTCTCTATCTTTAATTCTTCTGATGTCTTAGAACTGGAAACTATATTGGGGACAAGAACGACTAGTGTACGTCAGTGCAAGGAATGTCACCTTGAGGTTGGAGGGTGTCACTTCCCATGGGATCTTAATGTATTTGAGATGATAGACTATGATGTCATTCCTGGAATGGATTGGTTAGTTCCTTTCTAGGTTTTGGTTGATTTCTATTGTCATGGGGTGAGATTCACATCACCAGAGGGTGGATCGTTTCTTCATAAGGGTGAATGGGATGTCCAGGAAAGAAGAACGGGACCCGAGCATCATGGGTTGGGAGGAGTTACTTCTCATATTACTAGTCTATATCTAGATGACTAGGGGACTTCGCAGATATACTTTCCTCCAGTGGTGGATTGTAACGATCGTCGACGATCGAGGTAGGGGAATTTGAGTTATTTTATATATGAGTATAAACCTTCATTCTTCATCATTCAAATTTCCGGATTAGGGTATGCCAAATGTTATTGCCCTGACGAGGGGGCTCGGACAACACAAACATGGCCCAAACCTCCCCCTTTGGTTGTTCTTGTTGTCGATGAAGGAGGCATACCATAAAGAATCCGGCAGCGCAAGGCCGTCGGGTCGCTACAAGGGCACGACATCATCGTACTACGCAGGGAACCGATTCGCGGCCAGGCGGGCCACGACGGTGTTGGAGGGGCGCGATGTCACTACACCGCACCGAAAGAAGGGGGTTATAACGACCCATACTTTACATACATTTTTAATACTTCAAAAATTGAAGCACAGTTATTACAACATATGATAAAACCACAAAGGACCGTATAGGTATAGTGTCTTTAGAAACTGGGAAACATAAACAACTGGTTCATAAATCTTCTACAGTGTCTCCCATTTATTTCATCATATCTAGGGTCCCTTTTAGAATATTCTACTTAATATCCATCTTCCTGACCTGGGGAAAAGAAAACATAAAAGGGTGAGCTCAAATGCTCAGCAAGGGCAAATAAAGGAAATAAAAATCATATCATATCTTTTTGAAAATCAAAACCTGCAAAAGAGATCATAATATCTTAACATGGAATAAATCATAGAAGTAAAAATGAGATCCCCATAATCATAACATAAAACTTGAAACTTTGTGGCATGCACACATAATCATGGAAAATCATTTCTTGTTAGTCATGACTCATTGCCAAGACTATCTTTGTGGACAAAGTCCCTTTCTGAACCGAGTAACCCTCGTTTCAGTCCTGTTTCACTGAACCGGTATAACCTACCGTTCCAGCCCTGTCTATCTAATGAGATATAAAATCTTTACCCAATGCATTGGAGGGAGATATAGGTCCCACCCATCTTATAATGAATCCTTTCTTATGTGTGCCACATAATCATAAATCATACATCATCGCATAACCCATGTAATAAAAATGGGATTCTTAAACAACATGACATCATAAAACAATTCATATAAGATAAAGGAATTCATAAAAATATTTCCATCACAACATGATCAAATCAATGTTATAATAGGGATAAAAACAGAACCCTTTATTATCTTAGATGGAAAACAATTTTGATAAAACACTTGAACTCCATTCTGGAGGAAAATATCTTTTCTTCTTCAAAAACATTTTTCCTTTCATAACATGTCATACGACTTTAATATAAAAGAAGTTGATTAAAAATAAACTTTAAAAATTGTAAAGTAAGCTTCTTGGAAATAATGTTTTAAAAATCTATTCATGCCGTATAAGTTAAAAAAAACATTCTTCGTACTTTTGTCGGAAAAGTCAAAAAGTACCTCGTACGAAAAAAACGACAAAAGATTCCTTTCATATTCTTTACTAAAAACTCACCGAAGGGTAAAATTGGATTTAAAATATTGTAAGTTGGTGGAAACAATATTACATATTGAGGGAACATGGATGTGGATGATAAAATACACTCCAATAAATACTTACGAATAAACAATCTCGGATAAAAATGAGATTGTGATATTTCCCTTACCTTAGGTCCGATATTCTTTGTACGTGTCCGAAGCTCCTGTATAATGGTTTAAATAATGTTATTGACTTATTCCAGAATCATACATATTGATATGATATCATATATATTCATATTCTTAGCTTCTTGTTAGTAATATTTCATTGTTACTTGTTACTCGGGTCTTTATTGCCTTTTGTTCTTATGCGTGTTTTGCCGAATAAATTCTTATTCTTCTTTTAAGGTTATAGATACCTTATATCCAGAATGGTATTAGTGTAACATATATCATATTTATTCATTCAATTCATTTATATAATTAATATGTAATGATGATCATGTAGAACGAGTCGCATCACATCGTGGAGACGGTATTCCGTACGTACGCACGAGTGATGATATCGTTCCTATGATCGTGGAATTGTATTGGAGTATATATATATTATTTCAGTATCAATATTACTTTATAATAATCATAAATAGTTACTTATTACACCATTATACCCATCCTTTTAAGGTGATGGTGGAAAATTGATTACACCACGGCGTGGAGACGGTATTCCGTACGTACGCACGCGCGGTGATTTCATTTTTCCATAGGATGGATAGAAGGTGAATTAGGGTTGTTTCATATTTATAATAACATATCAGTATGTAAGTAATACTGATGTTATTACTTTATCATGAAACAACTAAAGAAGAAGAAGTTGAAGAAGAAAGAAATTGAAAAGATCGGTAATGGATATTACCTCTTCTTTGGAACGCCTCTTTGAATTCTCCACTTAGGGAACTAAGATTGGTCTTTGAAGAAGACCAGGACCTCTAGGATTATTCTAGGGAAGTGGAGAGGAGAAAATGGCAGGGTTTGGCCGAGCTTGAGTGCTCAATTTGGTGTGAGGAGGAGGGGGAGGAGGTGCCCTTTTATAAGGGAGGAGAGGGGCACCTTAGGAATATCTCAAAATATTATTTTATATTAAAGTCAAAATCGGTTTATAATGGTTCCAAAGGGTCTTATTTCGAATCTAATGTGGGGAAGGGTCGAAATCCTATCAACCAATAGGATTTATACAAGTTTAGGGTATTATTTTAACCTTATCAATTAGATTTAAATAATTTATCTTTTACCATGTCTTTTTGTTTGCTTTCACTATATGGTTAATACACTTACTATGACATGCCAAACGAACCCCAAATTGTTTATTATTAATATATATATCCTTATCTAAGTCATTTGGCCGAACCTTAGATTTTTAGGAATAAAATAACAATTAATAATATAATATTTGATTTAAAAACTATTTTGTGTCAATTTTGACACTATTTTATATATGATTTTTGTGAAAGTCATAACAGAATTATATGTTCTAACCAAGTTGATTAAATCAACAATAATATATCATAGTAACCTATAAAATTAGTGTAATTCATAAAAAGTCTTAAATTACATTTATTTTGGTATTTATATTATCAATTATGTCAATATTTCATTAATAAGATAATTACTGCATCATCTTTGTGTCATAAATAAATTAAATTATTTGATGTCTAAAAATTACAAATAAAATACCATCATGTAGGAAATCTTTTTAGCTTTCTAATGAATATTTACAATCGAATTGATCTTATGTATAACCCCATATTAAAAATTATTTACTTATTAAACATTGATTTTAACTATTTTAACCCTTCTTTAAATAAATTAATAATAAATGTCCTAATCTAATCCAAGTGGGCCTAAATGGTCATATTTTATTCCTAAGTTTGTTTTTGGTCGAATTACACTTGTCCAATAGAATTAGTACATGTGTTAGGGTAATATTAATATCATATTTACCCTTAGTTACCCTATTTACTATTAACCGCGGTAAAAATAGTAAAAAAGTTACTATTCACCAAAAAATTATTTTTATCTCATTGAACCACATTTTACTTACTGATATCAACCGTGTCTGTCGGATTTTTGAAATTCCATTCACAGAAGCGGTAAAATTAAGTTTTATGCAAAATTCAGTTTTTAACCTACCACTTAGTGGTTTCACTATTCATCAAAAATTGAAAGTTTTCAGAAAAATACCAAAATTTCACCCTAGGCTAATTTCGATATTCTGAGTCCAAAAATGAAGTCCATTTTGAAAAATAAAATTTATAAAATTTCAAAAAGTGTTTATTACTATTCATAACGGCTAGTTTTAATAGCATATTGTTGTTTAGTGAAACTCGGTATTGCGTACGACGCAAGCTATCGAGGAAGGTCGCGATTGCGTGTAAAGCAAGCCAAGCAATTGTTGTGTAGAAAAAGATTCCTTTGATGATTTATATAACATAAAAGTCTCGGGTGTTACATTCTACCCCCCTTAAAAAGAATTTTTCCCTCGAAATTCGTCACTTTGTAACAAACAGATGAGGATACTTCTCCCTCATCATATCCTCAAGCTCCCACGTAGCTTCTTCAAGTTGGTGGTTCCTCCATAAAACTTTCACCAAGCAAGTGGTCTTGTTTCGTAGGACTTTTTCGCTACGATCCAGAATCTCTATCGGCTGTTCTTAATAAGAAAGATCTTGCTCCAGCGGTACAACTTCTGAGCTGAGTACATGTGAAGGAACTGGTATGTACTTTCTCAGGAGAGATACATGGAACACATCGTGAACTTGAGAGAGATTCGGTGGAAGCGCCAATCGGTAAGCTACCTTCCCAACATGATCCAGTATTTCGAAAGGACCGATATATCTAGGGCTCAACTTCCCCTTCTTTCCAAATCTCAAAACCCTCTTCCAGGGAGATATTCGTAAGAACACTTTATCACCCACTTCAAAATCTAGGTCTTTTCTTCGGTTGCCGGCATAACTTTTCTGTCGACTCTGAGCTGCTCTTATGTGTTGTTGAATAGATCTAACCTTTTCTGCCATTTCATCAACGAGATCAGGTCCTAATAGCTTTCTTTCCCCAACTTCATCCCAGCAAGTTGGAGTCCTGCATTTCTTTCCATAGAGAGCTTCATAAGGAGCCATCTGAATACTGGAGTGAAAGCTATTATTATAAGAAAATTCCACCAAAGGTAGTTGTTGATCCCAACCTCCTTTGAAATCCATAGAGCAAGCTCTCAACATATCTTCTAGGGTTTGAATTGTTCTCTCAGACTGACCGTCTGTCTGGGGATGATAAGCAGTGCTGAAACTTAACTCTGTATCCAGAGTATGCTGAAGACTTCGCCAGAACTTCGAGGTAAATCTCGGATCCCGATCAGATATAATAGAAAGTGGTACTCCATGCAATCTTACCACTTCCTTTACATATATCCTGGCAAGCTGATATAGAGAGAAATCCTCTCTAATAGCAATGAAGTGTGCAGACTTTGTAAGACGATCAACTATGACCCAAATAGCATTATTGCCTTTGGATGTTTTAGGAAGTCCTGTGACAAAGTCCATAGTGATGTTTTCCCATTTCCATTCGGGTATGGGTAATGGTTGTAACATCCCCTTAGACTTTTGTCTCTCAGCTTTAACTTGTTGACAAACCAAGCATCGAGAGACATATTCAGCAACATCTCTTTTCATGCCATCCCACCAGAAGTACTCTTTCAGGTCCCTATACATCTTCGTGCTTCCAGGATGAATAGAGAATGATGAACTATGAGCCTCATCCAACAGCTCCTTCTTTAATTCGGGGATGGGAGGAACACAAACCTGATTCCTGAATTTTATTATCCCATCACAATCAAGGTTGAATTCAGGAACATTTCTCACCTTCTTTTGTAACTCGACATCTTCTTTCTGTGCCTCTTTAATCTTCACATGTATAGATGGTTGAACATTCATTTGAGAAAGATAAGATTCTTCCCCTTCCATTATAATTCCAAGATCCATCCTTTGTAAATCCATAAATATTGGATCTTTTGTGATCCTCATCATGGATAAACTGGCATGGTCTTGTCGACTTAATGCATCTGCCACCTTGTTTTCTTTCCCAGGGTGGTAATGGATTGAGCAATCGTAATCCTTAATCAGCTCCAACCATCTTCTTTGACGCATATTCAACTCCTTTTGTGTGAAAATATACTTTAAACTTTTATGATTAGTATAAATATCACACCTTTCACCATAAAGGTAATGCCTCCAAATCTTTAATGAAAAGATTACCGCAGCCAACTCCAAATCATGTGTTGGGTAATTTTTCTCATGGATTTTCAACTGTCGTGAGGCATAAGCTATCACCATATCATTTTTCATAAGAACACACCCCAATCCCTTCTTGGATGCATCACTGTAGATCACAAACCTTTCTCCACTACAAGGCAGTGTGAGCACATGTGCACTGGATAACCTTCTTTTCAACTCCTTGAAATTATCTTCACATTCCCCTGTCCAGACAAACTTAACTCCTTTCCAAGTCAACTTGGTGAGTGGATTAGATAATCGTGAAAAATCATTTATAAAACGTCGATAATATCCAGCCAAACCAAGAAAACTTCGGATCTCAGTTACTGTTGTTGGTTTTGACCATCTTTCGATAACCTCTGTTTTTGCTGGATCCACAGATATTCCCTCTTTTGAGATTATGTGACCCAAAAATGCAAATTTTTGAAGCCAAAATTCACACTTGGTAAATTTGGCATAAAGCTTCTCCTTTCTCAGGGTCTTCAATATAATTCTCAAGTGATCTTCATGCTCTTCCTTGCTCTTTGAATAGACAAGAATATCGTCTATAAAGACTACAAAAAATTGATCAAGATAGTCTCTAAAGACTCTATTCATTAGATCCATGAAGATAGCAGGGGCATTAGTAAGACCAAATGGCATCACTATAAATTCATAGTGTCCATACCTTGTACGGAATGCCGTCTTTGGTATATCCTCCCTTTTGACCCTTAATTGATGATACCCTGAACGAAGATCAATCTTGGAAAAGTATTGAGCTCCGCGTAGTTGGTCAAATAAGTCATCAATGCGTGGGAGATGATATTTGTTCTTGATAGTGATCTTGTTAAGTTCTCGATAATTAATGCAGAGTCTCATTGATCCATCTTTCTTCTTAACAAATAGAACAGGTGCTCCCCACGGTGATGCACTAGGGCGTATGAATCCCTTATCAAGATTCTCTTGGAGTTGCTTCTTCAATTCCTGCAACTCAATTGGGGCCATTCTATAAGGTGTCTTTGAGATAGGCAAAGCACCCGGTACGAGTTCTATTGAAAACTCAACTTCACGATTTGGTGGAAGACCCGGTAATTCCTCCGGAAAGACATCATCAAACTCCCGTACAATGGGCATATTCTTAATCGTGAGTTTCTCACCAACCATTTGAGATAAATAACCTTCATTTAGTGGAATCAATACCCATAAGATGGAAGAAATTTCCACTGGAAGGTTATGTTCATCCTTGCATTGGTATACGATCGTAGATTGATCTGGAATATGAAATGTGACTTCCCTTCTTTGGTAATTGATATGAGCTCCATGTAGAGAAAGACAATCCATGCTAAGAATCACATCAAATTCCACTAAAGGAAGGATCACAAGATTTACAGGAAGCGCTTTCCCACAAACTTCGATCGGAGAAGAATTATAAACTTTTGATGCGACTGTTGTTCCATTAGGTGTTGTCACAGCTAACTCAACATCTAATTGTTGAGGTAGTACGGTGATACCCTTAGAAAAGTTTTCAGAAATAAAAGAGTGGGTGGATCCAGAATCAAATAAAACATTTGCTACTTTAGAGTGGATGGTAAGTGTACCTTTCACCACTTCGTTATCGTACTCCACATCACTGATAGAAATTGCATGTGACTTTCCTTTGACTTTATCCTTAAGATTTTGTTGACGTCGACCATCATCATCAACCCTTGGATTTGGGCATTGATTGGCATAATGCCCCATCTCCTTGCACTTGAAACATTGAAGTGTAGTAGGTTCATTCTGTGTATCCCTTCCTTTGTTTGCGTCATTAGACATCTTCTTCCCATTATCACGGCATTCAAATGACCGATGACCTTCCTTTCCGCATTTAAAACATTTACTTGTCCCTTTAAGACAACTCCCTCCATGTTTCTTTCCACACATTGAGCATAAGGAAAAGCTCATCTTCTTTTCCGTGTGCTCTTTAGATTTTTCTTTGAATTCCATCTTCCTCTTCTTATCAAACCCATGTGACTGATTCGTTACTCCAATCTCCATCTCGACTTTGAGAGCACATCGAACGATTTCTTCGTAGCTATTGAAGTCCCTTATGGCTAACGCCCTTCGAAGACTTGGTTTTAAGCCACTAAAGAATCGATCGATCTTACTCTCAGGTTGGATAATAATACCAGAAGCGTACCTTGCAAGTCTTGTAAAATTTGCTTCATAGGTACCAAAAGATTCATCATCCCTTTGCTTCAGTTCAAGAAACTATTTCTCCATCTTTGTTCTGAGAATACGAGGGAAGTACTTATTGAAAAATAAGTTCTTGAACTCGTCCCATTCCATAGACTCAATTTCATCCCTTTGCCTCGTATTCTTAATAAGATTCCACCATTGATCAGCATCTCCTTCCAAACGATACACTGCTAAGATGACTTTATCATGTTCAGAACATTGAAGAACTGAAAATATCTTTTCAGTAGTACTAATCCATTGTTCAGCAACTAATGGATCAGTAGACCCACTGAAAGAAGGTGGACGCTGCCTCATGAAGGATTCAACAGAATGTTGCTCCTTCCTTTGCTCGTTTGGAAGTCCTGCATGATTCATAGCTTGAGAAAGTTGTGTGAGCATGGCTACAAGATTTTACATTCCAGCTCCCATATCATTTGGTTGCTCAGAGGGACAATCATTGCATTGCCCATCGCATTCCGCATTAACACGGTTCCTTCGGGTTCCAGCCATTGACTAAAACCAAGAAGAATAGTGTGAGCAACACTAATTATAATAAGAAAACCACATAATTCAAGAATAAAATTTTCATGCTTAAGGTCTTATCCTAGGTTATTCAAGGCCATTTCTAAAACACTAAGATTGTGTTCTATGCTTAGACTTATCCTTAGGGTTTTTACTAAGGCTTTCACATCCTAGTTTCCAAAGGTTGACTATACCTTTCCTCTGATACCAACTATAACGACCCATAATTTACATACATTTTTAATACTTCAAAAATTGAAGCACACTTATTACAACATATGATAAAACCACAAAGGACTGTATAGGTATTGTGTCTTTAGAAACTGGGAAACATAAACAACTGGTTCATAAATCTTCTACAGTGTCTCCCATTTATTTCATCATATCTAGGGTCCCTTTTAGAATATTCTACTTAATATCCATCTTCCTGACCTAGGGAAAAGAAAACATAAAAGGGTGAGCTCAAATGCTCAGCAAGGGCAAATAAAGGAAATAAAAATCATATCATATCTTTTTGAAAATCAAAACCTGCAAAAGAGATCATAATATCTTAACATGGAATAAATCATAAAAGTGAAAATGAGATCCCCATAATCATAACATAAAACTTGAAACTTTTGTGGCATGCACACATAATCAGGGAAAAACATTTCTTGTTAGTCATGACTCATTGCCAAGACTATCTTAGTGGACAAAGCCCCTTTCTGAACCGAGTAACCCTCGTTTCAGTCCTGTTTCACTGAACCGGTATAACCTACCGTTCCAGCCCTGTCTATCTCAAGAGATATAAAATCTTTACCCAATGCATTGGAGGGAGATATAGGTCCCACCCATCTTATAATGAATCCTTTCTTATGTGTGCCACATAATCATAAATCACACATCATCGCATAACCCATGTAATAAAAATGGGATTCTTAAACAACATGACATCATAAAACAATTCATATAAGATAAAGGAATTCATAAAAATATTTCCATCACAACATGATCAAATCAATGTTATAATAGGGATAAAAACAGAACCCTTTATTATCTTAGATGGAAAACAATTTTGATAAAACACTTGAACTCCATTCTTGAGGAAAATATCCTTTCTTCTTCAAAAACATTTTTCCTTTCGTAACATGTCATACGACTTTAAAATAAAAGAAGTTGATTAAAAATAAACTTTAAAAATTGTAAAGGAAGCTTCTTGGAAATAATGTTTTAAAAATCCATTCATGTCGTATAAGTTAAAAAAAACATTCTTCGTACTTTTGTCGGAAAAGTCAAAAAGTACCTCGTACGAAGAAAACGACAAAAGATTCCTTTCATATTCTTTACTAAAAACTCACCGAAGGGTAAAATTGGATTTAAACTATTGTAAGTGGGTGGAAACAATATTAAATATTGAGGGAACATGGATGTGGATGATAAAATACACTCCAATAAATACTTACGAATAAACAATCTTGGATAAAAATGAGATTGTGATATTTCCCTTACCTTAGGTCCGATATTCTTTGTACGTGTCCGAAGCTCCTGTATAATGGTTTAAATAATGTTATTGACTTATTCCAGAATCATACATATTGATATGATATCATATATGTTCATATTCTTAGCTTCTTGTTAGTAATATTTCATTGTTACTTGTTACTCGGGTCTTTATTGCCTTTTGTTCTTATGCGTGTTTTGCTGAATAAATTCTTATTCTTCTTTTAAGGTTATAGATACCTTATATCCAGAATGGTATTAGTGTAACATATATCATATTTATTCATTAAACTCATTTATATAATTACTATGTAATGATGATCATGTAGAACGAGTCGCATCACATCGTGGAGACGGTATTCCGTACGTACGCACGAGTGATGATATCGTTCCTATGATCGTGGAATTGTATTGGAGTATATATATATTATTTCAGTATCAATATTACTTTATAATAATCATAAATAGTTACTTATTACACCATTATACCCATCCTTGTAAGGTGATGGTGGAAAATAGATTACACCACGACGTGGAGACGGTATTTCGTACGTACGCACGCGCGGTGATTTCATTTTTCCATAGGATGGATAGAAGGTGAATTAGGGTTGTTTCATATTTATAATAACATATCAGTATGTAAGTAATACTGATGTTATTACTTTATCATGAAACAACTAAAGAATAAGAAGTTGAAGAATAAAGAAATTGAAAAGATCGGTAATGGATATTACCTCTTCTTTGGAACGCCTCTTTGAATTCTCCACTTAGGGAACTAAGATTGGTCTTTGAAGAAGACCAGGACCTCTAGGATTATTCTAGGGAAGTGGAGAGTAGAAAATGGCAGGGTTTGGCCGAGCTTGAGTGCTCAATTTGGTGTGAGGAGGAGGGGGAGGAGGTGCCCTTTTATAAGGGAGGAGAGGGGCACCTTAGGAATATCTCAAAATATTATTTTATATTAAAGTCAAAATCGGTTTATAATGGTTCCAAAGGGTCTTATTTCGAAGCTAATGTGGGGAAGGGTCGAAATCCTATCAACCAATAGGATTTATACAAGTTTAAGGTATTATTTTAACCTTATCAATTAGATTTAAATAATTTATCTTTTACCATGTCTTTTTGTTTTCTTTCACTATATGGTCAATACACTTACTATAACATGCCAAACGAACACCAAATTGTTTATTATTAATATATATATCCTTATCTAAGTCATTTTTCCGAACCTTAGATTTTTAGGAATAAAATAACAATTAATAATATAATATTTGATTTAAAAACTATTTTGTGTCAATTTTGACACTATTTGATATATGATTTTTGTGAAAGTCATAACAGAATTATATGTTCGAACCAAGTTGATTAAATCAACACAAATATATCATAGTAACCTAGAAAATTAGTGGAATTCATAAAAAGTCTTAAATTAAATTTATTTTGGTATTTATATTATCAATTATGTCAATATTTCATTAATAAGATAATTACTGCATCATCTTTGTGTCATAAATAAATTAAATTATTTGATGTCTAAAAATTAAAAATAAAATACCATCATGTAGGAAATATTTTTAGCTTTCTAATGAATATTTAAAATCGAATTTATCTTATGTATAACCCCATATTAAAAATGATTTACTTATTAAACTTTGATTTTAACTATTTTAACCCTTCTTTAAATAAATTAATAATAAATGTCCTAATCTAATCCAAGTGGGCCTAAATGGTCATATTTTATTCCTAAGTTTGTTTTTGGTCGAATTACACTTGTCCAATAGAATTAGGACATGTGTTAGGGTAATATTAATATCATATTTACCCTTAGTTACCCTATTTACTCTTAACCGCGGTAAAAATAGTAAAAAGTTACTATTCACCAAAAAATTATTTTTATCTCATTGAACCACATTTTACTTACTGATATCAACCGTGTCTGTCGAATTTTTGAAATTCCATTCACAGAAGCGGTAAAATTAAGTTTTATGCAAAATTCAGTTTTTAACCTACCACTTAGTCGTTTCACTATTCATCAAAAATTGAATGTTTTCAGAAAAATTCCAAAATTTCACCCTAGGCTAATTTCGATATTCTGAGTCCAAAAATGAAGTCCATTTTGAAAAATAAAATTTATAAAATTTCAAAAAGTGGTTATTACTATTCATAACGGCTAGTTTTAATAGCATATTGTTGTTTAGTGAAACTCGGTATTGCGTACGACGCAAGCTATCGAGGAAGGTCGTGATTGCGTGTAAAGCATGCCAAGAAAGTGTTGTGTAGAAAAAGATTCCTTTGATGATTTATATAACATAAAAGTCTCGGGTGTTACAGGGGTTGTGGCCAAGAGGTCCACAGAGGTCGGACGATGAGCACTGCATCGTCGCGCCGCGCAGAGAAGCTGGAAGTCGCGGCCAGGCCGGGCCCCGGTGGAGGTGGTGCAGCACCATCGCGCCATGCAGAGGCCAGTAGAACCGCGGCGCTGTCACGCCGCGGTGGAGGAGCTAGGTGTGGCCGGTGGATTCGGCCGCCAGTGCGCACTACAAGTGGGAAACCTTGGGTCCCACAGGCCATAGAACTGGCGCCTAGTGCCGGTTCCTTCGGAAGCTAGTGGGGCACCGCACCCCCCCACCCCCCACCCCCCCACGATGTGGCGAGCCTGGCCACGCGTCCTGGACGGCTAGGACACACGGGCCTGCCGGCCCGGCCATGTGGGCCAGCCAGCCGGGTCGGGCCGCCTTCAGGCCGGGCCAGGACACTCCCTCAGGTTGAGCCACCACATCGGGTCGGGCCGCCCCAACGGGCCGGGTTAGTCCCGCAGACTGGGTCGGACCCCAGACCGGACCCGTTTAACCCAAAATTACATATTCTCCCATATATTGGGTTATGAGAGTCTATTAGATGAACCGACTATGGTGACAAAGAGCTTAGAGCGAGCCGGTTCTTTTGGAATACTCCACATGAGTTTTGGACACATTTGGGGTATGGTCAGGTTGGTTTGAACCTAAAATCCAACCAGGCCCCCAGGGCGAATCGCCAATAACTCACAGACCGGGCGTCTGATTGATGCACCGTCTGTTGTGTTGTGACCCCTATGATGAGGTGGTCCTTTAAGATAATTCTGCTCGGGACTTCGTAACAGTTGGAGTTCGACTAGTAGCTCGTGGATTGGATCCTTCCAGAGGAAAGAAGACAGTCTACAAAGACCTAATAGCTGGCAGGGAGGCAGAGGTTGGAGATAGAACATACAGAGGTCAGTACTGAGCGATCCTATGTGGGTCAAATGTTGTGTGGGTCAGTGCTCAGCGATCCACTATGGGTCAGCGCATACCGATCCTGTGTGGGTCAAATCCTGTGTGGGTCAGTGCTCAACGATCCTGTGTGGGTCAGCGCATACCAATCCTATGTGGGTCAGATCCTGTCTGGGTCATTGCGGGGGTTAGTACCAATTGATCCTGTGTGGGTCAAACTTCGTATGGTCAGAAACTGTGCCTATTGAAAGAATAAGATGATCTAGCTTCATGACTAATCATATGTACTTCTACACTTCACTGAAATCCTGGTTTGAGCAGAGTCTTTGACTTTCATGTTTTCCTCATGATTGAGATGAGTTACTAAATAACTTAGGTATATGTATGGGCATATACCTAAGTAAGGGTTATCTGTTGACTTTGTACTTTGTGTTTATACTTATTGGATTTTGTGAGACCTTGAGTGTCTCGGGGTCCCTACTGAGTATCGTTATACTCACCCCTTCACGGGCTATGCCCGCACCTCGTTGTGTTGGTTGCAGACGACAAATAGGGCTGATCAGGACATAGAGTAGCATAACTGGACGGTACCTGGAGGTGGACCACTCACGAGACATACCCGGAACGAACAGACAGACTTGGGCTACTGAGGAGGCCATCTGTACTCATCGTTCAGGTGGGAATTCCGGAGGACAACCCAGTATCTACTTTACTTCTTTTCTTCAGTTGTACTAGCTTTTCAGTTGTATTGTACTTTACTGTTGGGCTTGTATTTCCGGCCCCTTTACTTTCAGCACACACTCTTGTATACAGTTTCACTTAGTGTTTTACTTCCATTTGCTTACTATGTTGTGTTTGTTTGCTGTTATAAAGGCAACGCCTTCCCATTTTAGGGATTTATGCCTCTGGTGCTAGTCTCCATCCCATGGACTATGGAAGGCAGGCTTTGGGTAGTCACGATACGGGCCCCAAGGTCGGGCCGCCCCACCGGGACGGACCACCACCAAGACGGGCTGCCACCATGGGCCAGGTCGGACCCCCGGACCAGGTCAGACCCGCGGACCGGGTCAGACCCTAGTCTGAACCCATTTGACCTAAAATCACTTATTCGCCCTTATCTTGGGTTACAGGTGTCCGAACGACGAACCGTCTACAGAGATGGAAGGGTTGGAGCGAGACGGTTCATTTGGAATACCCCACTTGAGGTTTGGACATAGTTGGATTATAGTCGAGTAAGTTTTAACCTAAAATCCAACCGGGCCCCTAGAACCGAAATGCCAATAACTCACAGACCGGGTGTCCAATTGACACACCATATGTCGCGTTGGAACTCTTAAGACATGGTGGTCATTTGGTTTAATCCTTTGTGGAGTTTAGTGGCGATCGAGGTATGACCGATATCTCTAGGGAAGATTCTATGAAACTCAAGCGCACTGGGTGCGAGGAATCCAGTGGATGATAGTGAGGCAGAGGTTGGAGACAGATCATATAGAGGTCAGCGCTCAGCGATCCTGTGTGGGTCAACGCATAACCATCTTGTTTGTGTCAGATCCTGTGTGGGTTAGTGCTTAGAGATCTTGTGTGGTTTAGCGCATACCGATCTTGTGTGGGTCATTGCGGGGGTTAGTACCTATTAAACCTGTGTGGTTCAGACTCCGTATGGTCAAAAGCAGTGCCTCTTGACAGAATAAGATGATATAGCTTCGCGACTAATCATATGTACTTCTATATACTTCACTAAAATATTGGTTTGAGCTGAGTCAATGACTTTTTTGTCTTTCTAATGATTGAGATGGGTTACTAAATAACTTAGGTATATTTATGGGCATATACATAAGTAAGGGTTATTTGTAGAATCTTTACTTTGGGGTTATCCTTGTTGGATATTGTGAGACCTTGAGGGTCTTGGGGTCCCTAATGAGTATCATTATACTCACCCCTGCACGGAATTTTCCCGCACTTCGTTGTGTTGGATGCAGACGAAAGACAGCACCGACGGAGGCCGAGAGCGCTAGGACCGGACTGTACCCTCATACATTGTGTGTATTATCACAAGATTAACCAGTTAATAGTCAAGAACTAATATCCCTTTCCAAGGATTTATGATATCTTTGATCATATTCGAGGAGCCTGAGTGTTCTCAAATATTTACTTGAGATCTGGTTATTATCAGTTGCGTGTTAGACCATCAGATATACCTATTACAGCCCTTCGGAGTAAGTATGGTGTATACAAGTATATGGTTATGTCGTTCGGTCTCACAAACGTGCCTGCAGTTTTCATGGCATTGATGAACCGATTACTCCATCCATACTTAAATTCTTTAGTGGTAGTTTGTATAGACAATATCTTAGTGTACTGTCACACTCTACACGACCATAACACACATATTGAGATCGTTTTGAGTACACTAAGAGATAATCAGTTATATGTTAAGCTCTCAAATTTCCACATTTGGATGGAACATATTCACTTATTGGGAAATGTTATCTCAGAGATAAGAGTATCAGTAGACCCAGAGAAAGTGAGAGCAATAGTTTCAGGGGAGCAGTTGAAGAATGTCTTTGAGGAATGATGTTTTCTAGGGCTAGTTGGATACTATAGACATTTCATATATGAATTTTCATGCTTAGCAATGCTACTAACTGGCCTAACTAAGAAGGGTGTGATGTACATGTGGTCATATTATTGTGATTCAGTCTTTCAGGATCTGAAAGGGAAGTTGACTTCAGCACCAATAATAGTTTTTCCAAATATGGTAAATATCTATATTGTTTACTGTGATGCATCAGGTATCAAGATGGGATTAGTGCTTATACAGGAAAAATTATTCGTTTTGTATGGGTCTCAGTTATTCAGACACCTGAGAAGAATTACTCGGTGCACTATCTTGAGTTGGCTGTAGATTTTCATGCCTTATGTTTTTGGATACATTATCTATTGAGGGATAATTTTGTGGTTTTCACCAATCAAAAATTCTCAAATATATATTTACCCAGTGCGATCTGGATATGATATAGTGAAGGTGGGTTGAGTACCATTAGTATTTTGATTTTGACCTTGCCTTCACGCCTTGTAAAGGTAGCGCAGTAGCTGATGCGTTGAGCAGAAGGACTCAGATACAGGCAGTTCAAGAGGACAATAGTTAGTGGAAGATTATGGATCTATTACTTGAGATGCATTTGCAGGTGCACAATAGATAGGGGCAGATGCTTCTTTCTTATGTGGTTGTTACCTCTACTCTACTTGATCGAGTGCGAATGAGGTAGATATCAGATTCTGAAGTCCTAGTTCTAGGGGAGAGTGTATCAAGAGAGGACCCTATTCCTAGATGGACCACAGGCAAGGATGATATGTTGTGCTATCAAGGATGTGTATGGGTGTCATAATACATACGTAAGGAGCTAATGTGGGATTTTTATTCTTCAGTTTGGGTAGCTCATCCAGGTGTCACCAAGATGTATCGAGATCTGCAACATTAGTATTGGTGGCCAGGTAGGAAGAGAGATGTTTATGGGTTTATCATGAGGTGTTCTATCTTTCAGTAGGTGAAGGTGGAGTATCAGTGACCACCAGGACTTTTGCAGTAGTTACCCATTCTCGAGTGGAAGTGGAATGATGTCGCGATGGACTTAATGATAAGTTTTCCAAGGTCGCCTCGAGGGAATAATGCAGTATGGGTTGTCACTGATAGACTCACAAAGGTTTCTCACTTCTTTCCAATCAAGGACACTTTCAATGTTGATAAGCTGGAAAAATTGTACATTCGGGAGATTGTGCACTTACATGGGGTTCCACACTCCATCGTTTCAGACAGGGATACCCGTTTTACTTCTTGGGTCTGGCAGGGACTACAAAGGGTATTGGGTATATAGGTACTTCTGAGTACAGCTTACCATCCGCAAGCAGATGGCCAGTCTAAGTGTACTATTCGGGTGCTGGAGGAGATGCTTTGAGCATGGGTCCAAGATTTTGGAGGTTATTGGGAGAATCACCTACCCATTGTGAATCTTTCCTATTATAATAGTTTTTAAGAAAATATTTAGATGGAACCTTATGAGGCTTTGTACAGTAGGCCACACCGATTACCCTTATGTTGGATGGAGGTAGGAGAGGCAGCTATGTTGCGACCTCTTCTTGTTCAGGAGATCACATAGTAGGTGGAGTTGATTCGAAAGAGGATGGTTACTACACAATCACGAAAAAATTATTATGTTTATCGAAGGAGACGAAATCTAGAGTTAGAGGTCAGAGATTAGGTTTTTCTAAATGTCACACTGAGGTTGGGACACATGAGTATTATGAGATAGGTCAAGATTTCTCCAAGATATGTTGGACCGTTTGAGGTTTTGGAGAGAGTCGGTTAGGTTGCCTATCGGTTGTAGTTACCTCAGAGGTACCGGGCTATGCCAAACGTCTTCCACATTTCTCAGTTATGGCATTAATTCTCAGACCTGTCTCATGTTTTTTAACCCGAGGAGATTGAGCTAGAGGTGGAATCATCATTCTAGGAACATCATATCCGGATTATTGATCGTAGTGCAAAGATTCTTCATCCCTGGTCTCTTCCTCTAGTACAAGTGTTATGGAAACACATGTGAGTATAGGATGAGACTTAGGAGAGAGAGGACTATGTACGATCGTAGTGGCTGGAGGTGTTTGATGATTCTTCTTCTATGCTGCCTTGCTAGGGAAATTCGGGGATGAATTTATTTAAGGGGGGAAGTTTGTAAGAACACAGAACTTCTTTTCAGGTATGATTTTTTCTTTTTTTGTGTTTTTGAGAAAAATATGAGAATATATAAATTTAAGGAGTACATGCCATGTACTTAGTAGTACACACCATGTACCTGGTTGCCTCGGATGACTGTGTATGGGTCGTGTAATAGCCAAGTACATGGTCATGTGGGGTGACCCGGAGACCACCAAAATCTGGGCTCGGTAAAGGTATATACACGTCGTGTACTTTTAAAAGACACACCATGTACTTTTATTTTTATTTTTTAAATCAGAATGGGGCTGCGTCTAATTGGATGAAATTCCTTCTTCTTGGCTCATCTCATCTAGGAGTGTCTGAAGCCGATGATTCTTCTCTGATCCCCTGACCTAACTTCTATTCTCTGAATCAATCGTCATTGATTGCATTTGAATTTCCACGGTGAGTTCTTCCTTCTTCTATATCCTCATTCCTTGATTTATCCTCTTTCGTGACATATCCTTAGTTTAGAATTTTTGACATTTATTGTAGATCTACCGTATTCTAGGTCGATTTAAGGGCCAATGTTGGATTATATCGATTGTACAATGCTGAGGTAGGTGGTTTTTCCTTTCCATAGTTAGTCTTTAAATATTATGTGCACAAGTTCCCAATAACCTAGATTTGGGTATTGTGTGTTTAGGGATTTTAACCCTGTTGATGCCTGCTATGCTTATTTTCAAGAGTTAGGTCTTTTTTTTGTAAATAACGTTGTTTTTGTCATGCTATATAGGTTTTTTCCCATGTTTGTTTTGATATTGACTGTTTGGAATAGTTTTTTATATTATGATTCTTACTATCCATACCTAGTGTTGTTAGTATGGAGTGATTTCATCTGATGTTGTGATATGATTTGTAGCTGTTTAGCTAAGTAGTTATTGAGATTTACTTTGGCTGATGGATATCGTTTGTGCACGATTGACACACACAGGGCTGTGGGAACCTGGTGTAGTTAGACCATAGTGGAAATGGATGCTGAGAGATTACCCATAGTGTCTATTTACTTTTACATTATGAGACCATATGGGGGATGGACTTGTGTTCTCCCTCAGAGTGTCTATAGTCCCATGTTGCAAGACCCAAGGGGGAATTGGATATTGATTTCTTCCTCAGAGTGTCTTTAGTTTCCATTACAAGACCACATGGGGAATTGATGGTGAGTGCTTCCACAGAGAGTATATATTAAAGATGAAATAGAGGGGTTGGACTATGAAAACTTCCCATAGGTTTTCTAGTGTTTGACTGGTTATTTATTTTTGATAAATGAAAATGAATGTAATTGAAACTATAGTATTGTTTACTTTTGAATACATCCTTGTTTAATGCTTAATTTTTCATATTTCCTGCTATATGTATTCACAGACTGTTAGGAACATATATTTGGGTGGTTGCCTACTGGGATTCGTCTCACACCCTGTTTGGGTCATTCTTTTGGGCACAAACAGATTATATTACTACAAGTATAGATAAGAGAAATCTCCCTTATACTTCAGGTACTTGATTTTTGTGGAGCTGGAGAGCGTGGGACCAAGTCGAGGCTTGAGATGCTGCTGGATTTTTTTACTTTTTACCTTTGTACCATGGTTTAGTAATATATCTCAGCATTTTCACTTATTTGGCTGCTTTCCTAGACATATGTTACATGCATCATTTGTATATGTTCTCCATTTGTTTATTTACTTTCATTATTTCGTTGTATACTATTTTATGGCATTACTACTACTTCCGCTATTACTATATATTTTTTTCCACTGCATTACTCTGCAAATGATATCATAGTTTCCCCACAATCACACCCAAGGCCCTCATTGGTAGTCAGCATCCTCTAGAATTTGGGGAAATGCACTTGGGGCAATGTGACCAACCGGTTACGGGTCACCTCTGGGCGGCACCCATGACTGGGACCTTACAATATGACAAACTAGTAATGAGTATGATTACTAGATATTTTATCATGGTTTATTAATTGATGCTTAGATTATATGGATGAGTGTTTTCTATTTTATTTGATCTAAATTAATTGAGGACTTAAACTATATTAATCATATAGTAAAACATAAAAAATAGATCTCATCGAGTCTAGAATTATTTTATATGAAAAAATGACATAGATAGTAAAATAATATTTCATGAAACCTGTTAGATTTTTATTTATTCATTCATTGAATGACATTTATTTTATTTATTTATTGTTTTAGTAAAATTTCCATATTTTGTTTTTCTGTTTTTTGTGTGAATTTGTCTTTTTTATGTTATTATTTTTCAGTATGATTATAAATTTCTTTCAAAGGAAATTTTTATTTTTTATTAATATTTTTTTAATTTATTGAATCAATATTGGGATCGGGTTGATCTATTTTTATTGAAAAATAATGGTGATTGATTTGAAGCATTTCTTGGGATGAAACGTCATATAGAGTTTGGAGGTATGTTCTCAGTTTTTGTTTTTTTCTTTGTTTTTAAGTTTTATTAATGATTATTTTTGTATATTATTTTATTAAAAAAAATTTATTGTTCCTATGTAATAATTATCTATTATATTTTAAAATTCGGTTGATTAAAATTTTCATATATTTTTTAGTTAACTTGATTTTTTAACTAAGGTGTGTTTTAAAGTATATTAAATAGTTTCCTTATTTTTTTTTATCTTTATGAATTTTTATTGTTTGTAAAATAATTTTTGTTATTTATTTTTGAAAAATTATAATATATATAGAGTGTTCAATTACTGAACAAGAATTTTACTTCATAATATTAAACTGAAAGTATGACTATTAAATTAGATTAATATATTTTATGTTAAATTATTACGAAGAGTTATATTAAAATATATAAATAATTTTATATAATACTATAATAAATTTTGATATTGCTAGAATTTATTTTAAATGTTCTACATCATAATGTTTTTCCATTTTAATTAATTTGATAAATTTTAATAGTATTTATCTTTTAAGATTTTATGGAATCACATAAAATATTTTTATTTCTTTTATATTTATATTTTAATTGAATAAAATTACAATTTGTGCTTAAATGTAAGGCATAATGTGGCTCTAATACCATTGTTTCATATATATTTTAATAAATGTTTTTTAAATTTTTTTAATTTCATCACTAAAAGTGTCTTTTATATGGTTTATTGGTTTTATAATCATCAACAATGATATAAAATAGTCAAATAAAAGCTATAAAAATATTAAATCAATTCTGATATAATCATATATAAAATAATTATATATGATGATACATGTATAATTTACTATTCATATTTAGGATTCCTTGATCAGTGAGGTTGATGGAAAACCTAAAAAACTTCCAGTAAGTACTTTCCTCTATAAGTATCCACTGAGTAAGGAAAAATCTTAACACTTTAGTTTGATATCTTATTCTTTCTAATGGTGTTATAGCTTGACCTACATAGGTAAGGAGGACAAAATAATATATTGGATATTATAATGTATTAGTATGTATTACCATATATAAATGAGGTGAAAAAGTGTTCCATTTATATTGTTTCATCAATAAATAAATAAATGATAGATGTTTCTAATGTTTGGTCGACATCTGACTTACGTTATAGTTCTTATAACTTATAAAATATTTATCTATATCTAAACTAATTATGGAACACCTTCATTACATATGGAGTCAACACTATAGTTTTTTTATCCATGATTACTTATATTATATTTATCATAATATCATGATGTGTTAGATAAGATTGTGAATTTTTGAATCAAATTTCTATACTAAAGTAGTAACACTAGTGTAGTTCCAATATGAATGGTTGTATTCATTTTCAATAATATTATATTGGATAAATTGAGAATCCCAGTATGTTTATATGAGGAATAGATTAGATTTTTCTTAAAGAATTTAAGAATATTAAGAATAATAAGAGTGAAAAATATACCGTGTAGTTGACAAAAAGATAAAATGTAATGTGTAAAAAGATGATTTGATGAAGTATTTGAGAAGAATTTTAAGGAGTTTAAAATAAATTAAATATATTAAGGATGAGATTATATTTTATATGGGTCTGACCATAACAATTATCAATAATATTTAATGAATAAAATTTGGAGGAATATTATGGAATTATACGTATAATTTTTAATAACTGTTGAAGTAAAATTTCCATCTAAAAGTTAGGCTTAGTCCTGGATTGTTTTCCCAAGAGTTATAGTATTTGACTTCATAAAGATTAAGGGAATCCCTTCCTAGATGACTGAGGATCATGCTTGGGTAAATTAGGTTGCACGCACATGGTTCATGGGTATTGAATGGACTATGTGGGTCAATATGTAGGTAGAACGCACATGGTGAACAAGTAGAGAATGGAGTGTGTGGCCTAACACATGGTTATCTAATGGCACTTAGCCTCTCACAAGTGGGGTGATGTGGGAGGAAATAGGAAGACACCAACACTCGACTATCATGATTTCTAGTTCAATGGGATATAAAAACTAATAAATCATAGAAATATCTTCAATTTGATTCAAAGTTATACAATAATTTAATTACAGAATTGTTACTCCTCTAAATATATAAACATAATAATGGGTTTAAACAAATGTTATGACCGATCAAGTGGCCACATGCTTCATGGCTGATCCATCGACTTCATTATACATGATTGATCTAGTGATCAGATTCTATCAAGTATACCCATCAAACGCATGTCAAACAGTTGATCCAGTAACCACATTCCTTATACAGTTCATCCATTAAAGATATTATTTATATTTAATCCAAATAATTGTACCTCCTTCCTTCATTTTATAGTAATTTGGAAGAAATAATGCATGAATATGATTATATAGTACGAGTGAAATCAAATATTATAGAGGACTCAACAAAGATGATGCATCATTGGGAGAGAATAAACAAACCTCATGAATACGAGTCCCAACACTATCCTTGTATATAATGATAAGGCTGCATTACTCATTAATAATTATAATGATTCTAATGTACTATACTTCATTGAAATAAAACCACATAATGTGGTTCATGCTTATATAATACAGTATGGTTTTTTAGTTCATAAAAGGAAATATATGACAAATATAAATGTTTCCATAACATCATTGCTCATTTTAAAATTAGTTTATATTCAATAATATTTTTTGATACTGTTATATCTCATTATTATAGATGTAATCCTAATATTTAGGAAGTTTTAAATATATATAAGGATTATTTTTTAAGGCTAGGATATATTAAATATTATGAAGATTTATTATAATCCTTTTAGATAATATAAATAAAATCAATGAAAATAAAATGGGTTAAATATTTTTAATAAATAATTTTTTATTATTCTAGAAAAATCATAATTAAATTACATTAGAAATAAATTCATGCATAACTATGAATGTAAATATATGATTACAAAGAAAATAGAAGGGAACAACTATGGGATTTTTCAGAACCTACCCTAAGTAAAAAAGGGAGAGAGATAGTGTCTCAGATCATATAATAGTTCATATTATTTGAGTAAAAATTAGAGTAAAATAATAATATAAAAAATAAGTAGAAGAATAAATGTGGAGTGGAAGATACCACTTACTATCTTTTGGGTATCAAGGAAGAAAAGAGAGGTTGAGTTGAGAAGGGACCGATTGTGTTACTGTAGTAGATGATCATGTTATTGAGACCCTGGTAAAGGATAAATGAGGTTTTCATCATGCATGAATTCCCTCGTGCATGAATAAATTATCCTAATGTTTTTGGGGAAATAATTATGTGCATTGTGTAATTCTGAAGATATTCCAGCAGCCGAATTCATCCATAAATTGTTCTTATTCGTGATGAATGGAAACCCAATTCATTAGAAAAGATATGGTTGAATCAATGAATGAATGGGTATGTTTAATGAAGTAATGGTTCCAATAAAAAAAACAAGTGATTCTATATAGAGGCTATATTTATACGTCGATATAGTTGCAGATGTGGTACTCAAGGAAGAACACATCCCTTATCTTTCATCACAGTTATGTAATATAGTACATTCAGCTTTTATAATTCAAGGATGAAAGCCTCCCTCATTCTATTTTAATAAATCTTCATTATTATAGTTTTAGTATAGGTTTTATATCTCAAACCAAAACTATAAAGTATTAGGTTATCACATTAATGTTGAACCTTGTAAATCTAGGCATTCTTTTATTTTTGTTCACTCTGCATTCATATGAGGGAAGGCGTTGAGAATGAATCATTATATCCATCTATATTAACCAGGATATTGGTTTTACATATAATAAGGGATAAAAAATAGCAAAAAAAAAATCGGTAAAAGTTATGTATAATGATTAACCCCCTCTTGGTGTCCCTATACAGTCCACTGGGAACTAAAACTGGTATTAGAGCATAGTTATACCACTGTCTAGATCAATTTTTTGAATCATTGTTTTTAAATTTTCTATATTATCTATATATTGTAAGTTTATTTATAACTATATCAAGTGGAATACATAGTCTCAAAATTTTCTAAATAATACTTGAAGTTGTCGACTACAACTCTGAAAACCCAGAAGAAGAATGATGTATTGAAATTGGGCAAGATCCCAAGAGACGTGAAGCATCAATAACTATTTTAAGTTAACCAAGGTGATAAATTGTCATCTATAAAATCAATTGAAATTGATTCATTTTAATACAGAAGCTAAAATTTTAAATTATAAATAGAATTTGATTCTATTAAAATGGATGAAAACTTATACTCTCAAATTGAATGGAATGGAAATAATGTTTCTATTGAGGTAATAACATATATACATGGCATTATTAAGGATCTTCTTAAAAGGAAAAAAACTACTAGAAAAATATGAAGGGTGGATATTGGGAATATGGTAAAGGAAATATCTAATGGGCCTATAAATCGTAGTACTTACATTGATTTTAGGTTTACACTCCTTCTCATGTTATTTTTTGGTTAGTGTCATTTTTAGTTATCAGATCTTATTCACTTAGATTGTTTCTAGAGTTATGTTTAGAGGACTTATAATTCTTAGATGAAATGATTCTTATGGCCCGTTTGTTCATTTTACCTTTATCATTGGTAAATAATTTATAACATTTAATAATATTCTACACGACATTCGATTTAGGGAGAGGCCTCTCTAACATCTATTAAACAGTGTCTACATAAATATTCAACCTGATTATCAATCTATGGGGGTGACCCAATTTTCCAAATATCAACTTTATTTAGGGAGGTTTTGTTGACATTGAATATACTTGTTGCATTTACATGGGGTGTATGTCGTGATAATGGTTGGGAATAAAATTTCCCAAACACTACAGGGTGGGGAGGTTCATAAGGTATTTTAACTACATATTTAGCCACTTCTCTTCTTGTTTTATGGGAAATAATACTAACAAGAACCAAATAATTTTTTATTTTGGTTTTCCCCAAGAATATTCAGCATTGGGTGTTGATGAACTACTATAATAGGTGGTTTTTGGTTAATAGTGTTTCCCTTATAGGTTTTGACCCCTTTGCAAGATGGATATATTCCTAGGTAAGTCAGTTGTTTACTAAAATCCATTAATCTCATATTTTCTAATCCTTTGTAGAAGGGAATCTTAGTAAAGTAGGATTGATGTAAGTTTTCCTAGATCTTGATTAACCCCAAAAATCATAACATTTCACACTTCCTTAGTTTTTAAAAATAGGTAGTTTGAATGAAATCTTTAGGTACTCTCTCCTTTGGATGAGAGGGGTGAAGTGGAGGTTTTTTTATTTATACAATCCTTTAATTTTTACAAGGGGTAACCATATTTCATAACTTATTATAAATTTTCAAGGCTATATATGAAAGCATGTTGAAGATGATCACATTTTCAAATAGACATTGGGATTCCTTATATTGAAATAAAAGTGATACCAACCCACTTATATTATTCAATGAGTATGTTATGATGATATGAGTATCCTGAAATTGGAAAACATTGGTTGTCTAAGTGATTTTTTTCCAATATGTTGTGATAGAGGTAGGAAATTTAATATTCATATATCTGTTTTAGAACTGTATATTGGTGGGTGGTGAAGGGCTAACACATGACTGATTTTTTATCACGTACCATCAATTTCTAAATTTCATCTAAATGGACTTCACTTTTAATAGATGATTCATTTGGATTCTCCACCCATATTGGATATTTTCCTACAACTCAATCATATAGGCTCTAGCTTCACTATGCATTTTTTGAGGTCAGTGAGACTTCATAAGTGGGATCGAGAATAGATAAATACATGATGGTAAAGATTTAACGTATGGGTAATCATCTCGTGATAGATTAAAATCAACTAAAATTATATATTGATCACCATTGAAGGCTATTGGAATTTTTAATCATTGATCAAATGTTCTTTAATGTATCCCCTTTATTGGATTGTAATTTAAATTATGATAGGTAAAACAAATTCTATGGAATTTAGGAAATTTTTATATCACTAAATGAAATAATATTTTTTTATTGAATAAAGTTACCCCTTAGTTGATGTAAATCCATAATTGTTTTGATGTTTTTAAGATAAATGAGTATTATATTGATCCCTTACATATTATTAGTTGTAAATAGATAGAGTTGGAACCAAATGTTTTAGTGGTAGCATAACAAGTATGAATTCTCAACTCTTCAAATAAAGTGTTGAAGAAGAAATAAATTTATCTTCTTTGTGTGTTATGGTAGCATAAGAGTAATTCCCATGAGACATGAGAATGAGAGACATAAATGAGAATGAAATGGACACACCACTTCTAAGATTGATAATTATAACCATGAATTTTTAGGGTACAAAATGATATTGTGGGGGAGAATTTTGACACTCAACATTCCATTTTAGGCATACGTTGTAGTATTTATTTTTTCTACCCTTAATTTTGAGGTTTTGGTATTCAAATTATAATTTTTTAGTAATTTCACAGACATATAATTTTCAAAAAAATTTATGTTGTGTATAAGGGTTCAATTTTTAGAGACAATAGAACCTATATATCTAGTTTATGGTTTGATTGATCATACGATCACAATGTGCATCCTTTTAAAAATTGATTTTTTTATTTTTTAAAAATATTAAATAAATGGGATCACTGTTATTTATTTCCCCTATTTATCTAGAAGCTTAAATGAATCTCCTAACATCTATTCATTTCCCTCTCTGTCCACTTGGTTTAAATATTAGTACATCTGTATTAAAACTCAAAGAATTTATCTTGTAAGTGGTCCTCATCTCATCTCTTCTAATGTTTCATCCCTATTTCTCCATTTTCATTCACTACTTTGGAAATGGTGGACTAGGTTTTTGGTTTACTTGTAATTTATATTATGTTTTAGTTTTAATTTTTCTTCTTGTTTTCTATAAACTCCATATCTCATCATTTAGTGAGAAAATGTTTTTTCAAGTAGATCAAATAATTATAGATGGGTCGAACTATATCAATCCATTCAATCTATAAACCATGATTTTATGATTTATTTAAATAATTTTATAAGTAAAATTAATATACAGTGGCAACACTTTATCATTTTTATCATCTATAAACTTGTATCGTCATGATTTTTAAACGATATATAAAGAAGTATGTTTAAATATTTAAGGGTATATTTCATTATCTTGAATCTTAGAAGGATTTTCTAGAAATTGATTTTCTATAATTCATGGTACTAAATGTAAATTTTTTTTAAAAAATGTTTAGATATGAATTTCATGGAGTAATCAAATTGTTATATTTTATGTATTTACATGATTCATGGGATATTGGCATATTTAAAATGGCTATTACATGAAACAAATTTTCATACATCTGTTCTCTTTAAAATAATAAAGTTCATTTTAGTAGAATTTATTCTCTTATATATTAAGTATGTTGGTTAAATGGGTGACATCATGTATTTTTATTAATCAGTATATAACTTGGCATGGTAATGAAAACATCATGGAAAATACATTCATTATTTGGAGGGTTCTAGGTGTAAGTTCTAGTATGGGATATGAGGAAACTATCCTTATTTTATTCCCTATAAATGTGAAATTCCCTATATCTTATATATATATATGAGGTATTCTTTCTATATCACAAGTGATGATTGTGTATAGGAATGACATTTATATTTTATGACACTAACTTATCAAATCATATTTTTTGATTAGGTGGTATTGTGTAGAGTATTATGAGTATAACCGTAAAATATGATATGAACTAACATCCTTTGATATTTCTAGCCAATTGATAATAGTTATCACTTAGGATTCTTTCTTGTTTTCTATAATTAAAAGGATACATTTCCCTAGATGAAATATATTGGAGTTTTTATAGGTGATATTACGGGTACATTATGTGATAACAAAATCCTGACATATGTATTTTAATATTACATTATGATATAACGATACTATATAATGTGATAACTAGAGGCCAATAAATGTTATCGATCATAATTCTTTCAAATTTATATAAATTCAGTGGTTTTGTTCTGTGTCATAGGTTATAATATTGGTGATAACATAGGTTATAAATAAAATCTGGGTTGCATGAAAATAGATCATCATAGCCCCTTAATATGTAATGTTGTTTTTCTAATACCTAAGTTTTATACAATCAATACATAAGTTTTATCCATATCCAAATAAGTATAAATCCCTATCATATATTCCTTATCATAAGTGGCGATAACACTATCAGTCATACAATATAACAGATAGTGCCTAAACCATTTAATCATCACATCCAATCAAGTATATTCTACATTTCAATATATTTCTCACAAAATAGTATGTAATGAATTTTTCTCTTCATAAAACTAAATTACATATTGAATTATATAATTTTAAAATCATTTATAAATTATAATAAAACTTATTTTAAAATAATTTTTATTTTATAAATGTGTTAATTAATTAATTAATTATAATGTGTTTGATATTAATTAATTAAATTTTATTGAAAAAAAAAATATAAATAAATATTCTATACTTTTAATTCATAATATTATAATAAATTATGAATTATATGGAATTACTTATAATTTAAATATAAAATTATTATATGGAAATTATAAGTGTAATTTAAAAAGGGATTATAAATTTAAAAAAATAAGTCGAAATATGAAATGTTTATATTTAAAATTTTGAATTCATTATAATTATTAATTTTCATTGTTTGAAATAAAGGTATTATTTGAAAAATTCTTTACTTCTCTTAAAAATAAATTTTGAATAATTATTTGATCAAGGTTTAAATAATTTTAAAAATGTGATATATAGACTATGTAAAAAAATTATTTATTATAAATTTACATATAAAATGTTAACATTTCATGAAATATCATATATTTAAAGAGAAATGTCATATAATCAATAATATGAAAGAGTTAATATTATAAAATGAATATAAAGTGTATGTATCCAAGATTATAGAATGTCCATAATGAATAGGAAAATTATAGTGTTTATAATATAATTTTGTACGAACTGTTCATAAATGATTATCTCATGTTTAAATATGTGAATTCTTTATTCATTTAATATTATTATTTAGATTATTTGTAGTTATATTTTTTTTATTATAATTATTTTTATTATATTTTATAAATGTTAAACTTATTGTATAGATTATCATACAAACATCTATAGAGTAAGATGCTTGGTATGATATTGGATTTAGTTTTCTTCTACATTGAATTTGGATTGTATTGGGTTATGAGCTTATATTAAGCTGTTATTTATGATTTTTACAAAACATTTGTTAGATTTATAATGGAATTGAAGTCTATATTGAGTAAAGTGTCCTTGTATAGAGGGACTTTGGGTCAGATATTTAAAAATCATAGAGGCTTATACCTTATTTTAGAAAAGTGGGGGTTGGATATCTATGGATCTAGGCTTACTAATGTATATATTATTTATTTAATATAATTCTAATAATTTACATAAAAATGTTCTTATATCTTATTCACATGATGCATTTGGATGTATATAAATACAATTGAATTTTAATTGTTTCAATAAAGAAGTGATGTGTTTTGTAAAGAGTTTCACATCAATATGTTTTATTAATATATATTTTAAGGAATGAATATGATTTTAAACTACATGACTATAATCATGTATATATAAGAGGAATAATATGAGATTATATGGCGATATTATAACCCATTCAGTATAATAAATGTTATATTACTTCCCAAGAGTCACTTATCAAGACCTCGATCATTCTGTATAGGTGACCCTAATCATTATGTTCCAATGGATTATATTGTGTAGGTTAAGAAAGTAATGAGGTGATTTTAATCATTAGGTTCATAATTATTGGAATTTTATTTTTGTTACACTTATCTCAGAAACCATAACCATTGGAATACCATAGGAGTTGAGTTGAGTGAATCCGAATGATAAATTTTGGTAAGGGTTTATCAATTTTTCTATTCAAGATTCATATATGATATGATGGAAAATAGTTATCTGTCGTATATAGTCATTACTTATTTATATAATACTTCTTATAATTTATTATGAAATACGGGTCTTGGTTAACTAATGTGCATGGTGAGTTTAGAATGGGTCATAATTTTAGTAGAGAAAATATAATTAAATTCATTATTAAATATATTTAAAACATGAATCTCACCAGATAAAAAAATATAATGAAATTTTTTTATCGTTATATTTTTAATAAAAATTTACTTGTAGATAAAAATTAGAGAAAGGAGAATCCTCATTTAAGCAACTCATAAGATTGGTAAATTAATAAATTGTATTCCTAAAAACTACAGGTGTTAGATCAAATCCCTTCTCAAGAAAAAAAATAGTGAAGTGTTTCAATAGATAAATGTAGATTCTTAAGTGGAGAATAAAAAGATCCAATTATGGTTTCAAAAATATTAAATGAAAAATGACATAAGGAACATTATTCAATGATTATATACTGAATGTGACTTAGTATACCAATTATTTTTTGGTACTAGATGTTTCTTTAAGGATTATTCTCATTAAGGAATTAATTAGGATTTCATAAAGTTAAATGTTCTGATGATTTTAATGAATTTATGAAATTGTTACCCATTATTATTAATGTTCTAATTATATATTTACTAGTTATTGATATTTCTAGGTTTGAATATCTTGTTGATAGTATAAGTGGGTAATGTTCAAAATAATATAAAATAAATATAGTAATAAAGTCCAACAATTTTTATTCTAGAAACTATTATAGGTAATAAAAACATAAATATACTATTAGTAATGAGGAGTAATTATTCCAAGGGTTGGAATTGTATAAGAAATCTGAAGAAGTTTGAGAAACTCAATGGAATGCCAATATAATGTATCAGAGTTATAAAAATCAATTCATTGATTTTTAAGGGTTTTTTATAATAATAAAATGTTTTAAAAGTGTTATAAATATATATTAGTTTAAAATCATGTTAAATAAATTTATATCTTGTAGTTTTTCTTCAAATAATGAAGCATATAGTTGATAAATAAAATAATTTAATGAAAAAGCATAAATTAAGCTCATATGGAACTAACTAAAAGATGTGTATAGTTAGTTCATTTCTTTCACATAATAATATACTTTGTTTGTTAAGAAAGCATAAATTTGAAAAATATGAGATCCTGAATTTAATACACATGATTTATGATTCCTAAGTTTCTATAACATCTTTTTAGAATAATAAAATGATAAAAAATATTTATCTAGTATTAAAGGAGTTTATAGACACCTTTTTTAGGATACGAGAAATTGATATTACACCACCCATCAGTGGGATATTTTAAAGAATAATATTATTTTTGAGAAAAATAATATAAAAAAATATGATTCCTTATAAAATATGGAATGAATAATATATTTTTTTAATACTACAACTAAAAAAAATAATTGTTTTTTTCTAATGAAAAGGGGTTAATTAATTTTATGATGATATTATAAGAGGAATATTATGTCTAAGAGGCTAGATGGGGTATATTTGAATATAAATAAATTAAAGGTTAATAAATAAAAATTATTACACTCAAAATTAAAATTTAATTTCCCTTAATATCTTAAAAGATATTACGACATGGTCATATAGAAGAATGTAATGCTATAAATTTAGTTAACATAAAGAAGTGAATATAATTGTTTATTAAAGGAGTGTATGGTGTGTTATTAAGTGATAATAAAAAATGTAGAAACCCAAAATCCAGTATCCCAAATCTAGTTTCTTATTTATCAAATAATTATATGATACATGGGATCGAACCACACAAGATTGATCAGTTTAGTAGCTTTGAAGAACCAAATAGATAAATTATTACCATATTAAATTGTAAATATAAAATTCATAATATAAGAAACATTCTTTAATCCTTGATATTACTCATAGTATCCTTCTTCCTATGCTGGGGAAAGGAAAAAATAATGGGTGATCTCATATGCTCAGTTAGTGTTATGTATAATAGAATCTATCATGGAAAAATATAAATAATAAATATGGAAAAGTAAACAAGTGAAATAATGTTCTATTTAATAAATATCTTCAGCATCAACAACATCCATCGATAAAATCAATACATTAATCTCATGGATAACTATAAATGAATTCTCAATGAAGGAAATAATTAATATTTGTTTTCATAGTTGAAGACATGATAATATATTTACTATAAAATCCATGTTCCAAGATAGGCTAATCAGTGGGTAAGTATAAAAAAAGAATCCATTTAATAAGTTTGATAATATAGTGTATCTTAGGAGACCTATAAATACATAAATGTGATATCTATAACTAGTCTGCACCGATAAATAGATATGCAATGTATCCCTCATATACTGAATGATCAAATTAATTCATAAAAATATTTCTTATCAATAAATATCCATATTGAGTAAAGAATATAATGTATTTTTGTTTAACTAGTCAATAAAATAACATTAATAATAAAACATTGTATGTAAAAATGGTATATGGTTTATGCAATAATCATACCCATGATATAAAAATATTATTATTTAAGATAAATGTAATTTCCAAATAAAAATTATCACAATATAGTTGATGTTTCAAGATATTTTTCTTGACCACAAAGTTATTAAGATATCAAATATGGACATCAATTTATGAGAAATATAGGGGTTTTAATTAATTGATACCCTTTGGAGAATATAGAAAAATATAAGAAGAAAATCATAAAATCTTTAATTAAAGATTTATCTTTGTAAAAAAATGAAATATTAAAGAATAATGTAAAATATATAAAAAATTTTTGTCATAGGGAAAATACATTAATGGATTATAAGTTAAAAAATAACCATTTTGACTTATTTTTAAAGAATGTCAAAAATAAAACTTTTAGAAAATATTATAAAGATTACTTTAAAAAAAATTAGAATGTAAATAGTAACATAAAATTTCCTTAATATTTAACTTGAGTAAATAAAATTGAAAATTTTAAAACATTTTGGAAAAAAATTTACGTGGAAGGAAAAAATGCCAATCAAAAAGAGAAATAACATCATCTTTTATTTTAAACATTTCATTGATTTATTAAAGTGAAAATGAGAGGAAAATTTGTAAGAAATAAAATACTTAAATATTCATAGTATTATAAAATATACATATTTTATTAAATATGTATTATAATATTCCATCAATAAAAATAAGAGAAATTGCAAAAAATTAGATTGTAAAATAAATACTTATATTGTTGGTAATTTTTTAATTATAAGACCTTGGAATTGAAAACATGAATTAAAAAAATAATCATCAAGAAGAAATATATATTAATGTTAAATACATTATATTTTAATTATATACATCACATAATATTATATAACTTCATAATACCAAATATGTCTTAATGGAGAGGAAATTGAGATAAAATCCCTTACAAAGATCGTATCTTTGAAAATATAATTAATCTTTCAAGAGATTATGTGTAAAAATTTTAAATAAAGGAACAAAATTCAAACTAAAAAATAATAAAAATATTTTTAATTTCAGACATAATTATGGTATAGCATAGTCAATGAAGTAGAGGTATAACCCAATGAATGAAAATTCAGTTAAGAATCCCCTTACCTCAAGTTCGAATAGTCTTGTAAGTGATTTTAACCTACTGTATAATTAATTAATATTTATAATAAATATATAAATAACCATATAACTCTCTATAATATCATATAATATAAATTTATAACATATTATCATCCATTTTTTAACATTAATTTATTATTATCGCTGTTTTTAGCATTAACTACTACGTTTTTTATGAGAATTTTGGTTTGGTAGTTCCAATATTTATACCATGATTAATGTTCAATAATATAAATAATTTTAATAATTATATTAATAAAAAATATATTCATTATATATATAATGATTAAAACACAAAAATTAGATATAGAAAAATGAATTACACCATTAATTGAGATAGTAGGTCTAATGTATGCATGAATGATGTTTCACATTTCAATGGATGAAAATAAAGAAATGTAAATAATAATTCAGATTTATAGGATCATTTTTATATCATATATATTTTATGTATTTATTAAATATATCCTTAATTAAATACAAGTAATGTGGAAATGAAAAAATGCATCACCTCGCTTCATGGAGGTGGTTGTCTGCACATAAGTAAGAGCAACATTATCATTTTCAAATTAATTGAAAGTTAACAAGGTAAATGATATATTATATTTAAATAATAGTAACAATTTCATAAATTTCATATATATATATATTAATTATTTTCAAATTTATAATCATCCAAATGAATTTATGATGAATAATGAATTACACCCTTATATGGGGATAGAAAGTTGTACAAACGCATGAGCAATGTTTTCACTTTTCATAGGTTAGAAAAAACAAATAAAATGGTTATAACATAATAATAATAACGTCTTAGTATTTTTTCTATATATTTGTTATTAATTTAGGATAGGTATAATATATTTATAGAAATTATATGAATAAATAAACTTGAATGATTTGGTAAAGATTATTATCTCTTTTTTAGTAGACTTCCTTTAGATCGATTCATGAGGAAACCTGTAATAGTATTTTAGGAAAACCTAAACCTATAACGTTTTGAAATAGAATTGTTCAAGTAAATTGGGTTGGGTTTTCTATATCTATATGGTCCATATTGGTGTAAATAAAATAGAAAAGTGTTGTCCTTTTATAAGTTATAGGACGGGAACTTTTGGAAATTTATGAAATATTATAATAAAATATTCATCAAACTCCTATAAAATGGTTCAAAATAATATATATAATAATAAATGGAGTATATAGTCTTAAAATATCCACTGTGTAAAAATATTATAGGTTTAGATTTAATTTTAAACATAATCTTCTAGACTAACCCCTAGGTTAACTAATTTTAACCTTAATCGTGGTAATGAATTTTTATTTATTAAAGGGTTCTAAATGTACATATAAGTTGAAAATTGGTTCATCAATAGGTATGATATTTTAGGCCACATATTATCCCCCTTTTCCTATTATTATATTTTTAAAAAATTTATGAAAATATTAATTTCATAAAATATCATTAATGTCATTTTGGAAAATATTCATTTAATTAAACATTAAAGGAACCATGAAAAAGATTTAATTAAAATAAAATCAATTAAAAAATTAATAATACTATATATTAATCTATATATTTATTGTAGTATAATAATTAATCTATATTTTATTAATTTTAATATTTTTAAAATCATTTATTTTATTTTTATATTAATTGAATAAATTATGTGTTGGGGTTGCGTAAACATTTAAGTTAATTATTAAATAACTAAATATTATAAACAAATTTCCATGATAAAACAATTTATTGAATAGCTAAAAAGTAAAAATTAAATTTTAATATAACAACTTTTTATACTTATTGAAAAATATTAAAGATATTAAATTCAAGAGTGTGGCATTTTTTAATTATTTTCTTAAATTAATATAAAGATAAATAACAATGAATAATGGAAAAAAGTTTCCACATTTTAGTGAAATATATTTAAATTTATGAATTAAATTCATCCAATAGGATTATTGTATGTGTTAGTGAAATGCTTGTGCCTTATCCCAAAGTTTTAAGATTGTTTTACCCATTTTACCCTTACCAAGGTGAAAAATATCCACACAAATTACTATTTATAATGAAGAAAAACAAAAATGACATATTTACCAAATTCAAATATCATGAATCAAAATATTTAATCCATTTTATCAATTGAATTCATATAATTTGTATTAATTAATTTAAATAAAAATACAAAATTCAATGAAAACCATTTTTTATAAAATGTTTTTTTATGTCCAAAGATGAATTTATACCAAAATCAGTTATAATAATAGTCTTGCTGAATTGAAAATTGTTATAATTTGACATTATAATATTTAAAAATGTTTTTTTATTTTTTAAAGTTGGTGTTTCGTGTAAATAAATATATCAAAGAAGTTTATTTATGGGAAATATATCATAAAATAATAGGTTGTTATATAAATAGTTACATTAGTTTCCAAAATATTTCAAGGAAAAAAATTGATTGAATCCAAGAATTATGATGATTTAATTCTAATTACATCTGAAGTAAAAAATATAATTTTACATCCTATATCTTGATGATGTGGTTTTAAGGAGTTTGAATATGTTCAAGGAGATAAACATTAAAAATATGTTTCCTAAGTATCACTATTATTCAAACTAGATTACTTCATATATTTTACTCAATAAAGAGTTTATTAAAAGGGTTTTATAAGGTTTTAATATATATATATATATGTGATAGGAATTAAATATATTATTTATGGGTTAATAAACCCTTGAAAGTGCATCAATCATATAAAAAATCTTGAAATCTGACATATATGATACATTGGACAAGTTATTATGTATAGTTTCTTTTAATAATTCAAAAAGGAGTTTTATTTTTTTTAAATGTTTCATATTAATATAAATATATTCTAAACATAATTATACTTCTATGTTTTCTACATTCATGTATATATTTACATACATTTCATGATGTGAAATGATAATCGAGCTCACAAAGTATAACTTTCAATAATCCCTAAATGTTGTTATACATGAAATTTTCTAGGTTACAAAGTAATATTATTTTTAATTTGATTATAATTATTGTATCAAGATTCATAATATGGTCCTGAGTAAAAATCATGGGTTTTTTATACTAAAACTCCCGTGTGAGGGTATACAAAATTGATATTTATTTTCTTAGTACAGAAAAGTATCCAAATAAGGTCATATCTCTCGAGGATCCATTTTATTCTAATATAATCAAACAATATTCTAGGCACATTATTATAATTTTAGTGTTTTATTTTTTTATTAAAAAAATGTATTATGAGGTTTGACTAAGATGGAATTTATGAAAATAAAATAAAGTATTAAAAACATAAATAGGGGTTAGCATAGAATAACTTAGTCCTATAGTTGGCTACCCTAGTTCATTTATTATCTATTTTTATCTAAATAATATTTAATAGTCAATCATATCATACTTGAAATATTATCCCCTAAACTGAGTGTGAAATATATGAGGCATAAGATATGACTTCAATACACTATATTATATGTAATATTTTCTCCAGAGATCCATATATATAAATATTTTTTTCTTTTTTTTTCATACATAATAAATTTTGAAAATGAAATGTAGTGTGAATAATATTATGTACTTATATTATGTGGTGAATACATAAGTTTTTTTCTTATATCCAAGGATGTGTAATTTTTTGAATTTTTTTAATTCCCTCAAAAATCATATGTATTATTTTACACTTGTATGAGGAAAATGTGAAAGGATCCCATGATGTGTAGTTAGTTATTTTTCCATGGTTCAATAAGAAAACATTCTAATTTCACCATAGGAATATCCGAAAGTGTTTCACTTAAGATATCTACCTATGAGAAACATCGAGGAGTTTACATGTCATGGTTGAAGTTTTAGTGAAACATTCAAGACATCTTCTATTGTTGAGAATAACCAAATCTTTATCCCATGGAGAATTATAATCCATTATGGCATGTGTCACCTTTTTCATCCTATTAAATACCTCCAAATCCTTGATTAACCACCCATACTCATTTAAAGATGATATAAAGGTTTTAATACCATGAGGGAATTCAAATATTATTAAACAATAACATCCACTAGGGATAATGGTCTTGGAAAAAATATAAAAAACACACTACTCACATAGAAAAGGAATATTGGTTGAGAAAAACATGTGGGTAAAATTGTCTATGAACGAGCTCAAAAAATTCTGGATCCCACTGTTGAGGACTACTACTTCCCTTACCTATTTTAATTTTCACTTTTTTCTAATTTTTATTTATTGTTTCTTCCACTTTATCTATTATACTCACAATAATGAGTGACAAACCATAGGTATGACGGAAGAGGGAGTTTTTTCATTGTTACTGAATTCTTATGTTTTTTATTATTTATTTGTATTTTTAACAAGGAAGTGGGTGCATTCAGGTTTGATGCAATTATTTTCCTTATTACAAAGATATTATACAGTTTTTATTCTATCACCTGCTGAATATTAATTCCATACCTCATATTAAGAATTTTCTTCACATGATGGAGTTGGGTTTTTTAGGGGTGAAATGATATACGATCGAGACAATTCATAGATGGTGTTATACATATAATGGAGTGTTTTTACTATTCTGGACTATTATAGGAAGTGATATTTGGTGTGTCAAGGACATAATACATGCATCCTAGGTTTCACAATAAAAGTAGGGGATAATAGTTCATGTATGATGGGATATTTTATTAAATATAATTCAAAAACTAATTACCGATAATAAAGGAATATTAGTGGTGAACCCTATGACTATGTTACTTTTTCTAACACCTTATTGCTCGAACACTTTATGTGGGAAGAAGGTAACAATGTATCGGCCAAAAATCATTGTATCCCACTTCCAATGACTATTACTTCCCAATTCCCATTTAAATTTATTTCCCTCCATTGTGATGCTTATGGGGGATAGTTTTTTATAAGCCATAACATAGCTTCAAATTTTTTGAAATAGATCAGGGTTTCAATGTTAATTTCATTCTATAATTCCATTTCTACTCTTTTAATATAAGTATGTATAATTTCTCTAATTATATTTATTTCTTGTTTTTGTTTTATTTTATAAAATATATTCATGATGGTGAGTGACTAGAACTAGTTCTGACCTTGGGGGTAATTTTCTTGATGTTCGTTATTTTTTTCATCAATTTATTATGTTTATTTTTTATTTTTAATGGAAGAACTGTTATATAATAGATTTAGGTCATTGATGGAGTAATATATCTGATACGGTGGGTTCATAATTGTTGACTATTCGAGGAGGTGTGATTAGATGTTTAGAATATACCCCCTAGGAAAGCTATTTTGCACTTAATGTAGGGTAAAATAGTTCATGTATGATGGGTTGGATTATGAAATATAATTTAGATAATAATAATATATAATGATGGAACGATAGTATCCATCCCTAGAAAATATTTTACACTTTTTAACATATCTTTATGATTTTATCACATTTTATTATACACATGCATTCCATTATATACAATTAAATAATTAAATATACATTTTTGACCATATGTATTTATTTACAGGGGATATTGAAGGATAAAAACCATATAATTAATTAAAATAAAATAAAATTTCACTCCCAGCTGGATGAAATATGACATGAAAAATTTAGAAAACATTTCATCCACATGGAAAAAGTCTGCTTCTCGGGCCTTTTATGAGGGAGGAAACTATCCATGCATGAAAAAACCCAGTTTGAGTGCAATTCTAAGGAATGTTTTTTCATTTCATAATTTACAATTAGTTTCCTTCCACTATAGGTGTGGTGTCAAATTTTTATAGGTCAAAACATGGACTCATACTCATGAAATATATTAGGATTTTAATACTAATTTCATTTTATAATTTTGATTATTCACTATTAATATATGTATTTCTGGTTTCTCTTCCTTTTATTATTTTATAGTGTTTATTCCATAATATCTATTATACTCATTGTGGTGAGGGAAAAACTCTATTCTTGGCGTTGAGGGAAGGTTTTATTGATGTTCTATAATTCTTATTCTTCAATTATTTTTTCTATTTGTATTAGGGAAATGGGTGTGTTTAGGGTTTATGGGGTGATTGTCACTATTTACAAGATATTATCCCCAATTTTATTATATTCCCCACTAAACTCTATTTTCCAATTTATATTAGAAAATATCATCATATATTGGATTTGAGTTTGTTTAAGGAATGAAACAACATATGATGGTGCTAGGTCTTGTATGGTTTTGAACATATGATAGAGTGTATTCATCATTCATGACAATTGGAGGGTACATCTTTCATGGTGAGTGTGTGAGGAAATATAGGTCCTCTTATTGGTCCACTCCTTATGTGGTATCATTTTCAACATCCAAGGCCTAATCTATGTGTGTTTTACTAAAAAATTCCATAAGGAATGTTGGTGAAAATTTGAATTTGACAAAAAATTAAATTAGAAGAATCAATAGTAAAATCATTATATTTAAAGTATATAGCTTGAAATATTATTTCTTATAGTAGGGAAATTGTGTGCTACTCAAGTACTCCATTAAATAGATATTCATTGGGTTCATGGAGCATTATTCATTCATAATTATGTGAATATTTATCATCTTTATCCTCTAAAATAATCCATGTGTAGGAAGAATACAAAAAATATATACAGTTGGCGATGATCTTTAATTTAGTTTTAATAAAATCATATGGTAAATGTGTTCTAGTGTAGAATAACTCCCTTTATTCGCTTGATTATGAATTATTTTTATTTTTACAATTTCTCTTGGTATTGGGTTTTCATGAATAGAGGTGGGTAGTAAATATTCTCTATATTTTCATAAAATTATATCAATTTAGTGGTTTCTTAGCTGAAATTCCAAGAAATTTGGAGTGGGGTTGATTGTTCTTCTTCAAATATGGTAGACTCATTCTTCAAGTTATAGTCTAATAAGTTTATCTAATGTGAATCCAAAGAATTTTGTTCTCACAAATGTGTATTAACTGACATTTTTTTCTTCATGAATCACCTATAGAAATGGATGAGTGTCGTCATGAATTATTTAATCTAGTAATTCATTTCCAATAATCTCAGGTAATTAAATAAAAAATATGAGTGGTGAAATCTCTTCTGACATTGGTTCTAGTTCTTTTTTCTTAAATTTATTTTAATTGGAATAACTAAGTTTTCCAATTAAAAATTTACTTGCTTTTTCATTTGATTTATATATTTTATCATATTATTGAATTTATCTTCTATTTTATGTTAATTTTCTACTTACCTTTCCAACAAATATACCTCCATTTACTCAAGTATTTTAAAATTGATCTTTTCACATTCTCAAGAGCATACAAGATATCCACAATCTTGTTTCCATCATAGTATCTCTATTAAAAATATTTATATATTTTTTTCAATTATAAGGACCTTTTTAGGTTGTTTTTTGGCTAAGGGTTTGAAGGTATAATATGTTAAAATTCAAATACATAATGAAGAGGGTATGGATAAAGAAAAAAAGAAAAATACATGAGAAAATGTCCACACACAATAACGTATCCTCACTTACTCCCATTTGCAATGATAAGACTTTAAAGCCCTTTTATTTCACAAAGGTATTCCATAATTGGATAATTTTATTAATAATGATTTCTCCCATCATTTTCTTATTCTCTATTCTTCTATAGTAGTAATTCTATTTTCAATATTTCAGATCTAGAATTCCTATAATGATTTATATTTTTGGGAAAGAGATGAATATTTTAATCATCAAATTTTATTTTGAACTCATAGAAAAAATCAAAATTTTAATTTTCCTTATACTTAAATAATTTTATTATTAGAGTTCTATTCTAAAAATAGTATCAAAATTTATAGCACTTTTCAACTCTGCACATAAAAGAAGCATTCTAGGATAGCATAGAAAAACAGTTATCACCCCTAGCTTGACTTTAACATGGATTAGGAAATTATTTATAATGAATCTTGGTATGAGATTAAAGTCTTATAATGTGGATACCTAACAAGGTTGATCAACGATAATAGGGACTTAATAAAATGGTCAGTTGTGAGATTTAGGATCATATATAAGTTAAATATAGAATGAAATTTCAAAATAGTTCCTCAATCAAATTTTGAAACAGTTTTATAAACTACAATAGTTTGGAAAAAGAAAATTTTTTATGTTTTATTTCTCACAACATAACTCAATACTATTAAGGAAAGTATATGTTTTAATAAGATATGATTTTTTTGAAACCTATTAGGTTAGGGTAAAAATAATAATTATATAATATATGTGCACATAAATTTCACATTTAATCAAACTTTATTAAATGATATAAGTGTAAATGAAGAATCAAAACCCATTTTGGAAATCATTTAAGTCCTAATAAATTCCAATCTAATAGTTTCAAAAAATTACAAGATGATACAAATTTTATCGTGTGTATAATGATTCTCAAGGTATCCTAAAAATATTTCGAAAATTAAAAACAAAAAACAAAAATTAAAAAAAACCCTAAATATATTAATACAAACTCTTCCAAACTGAGACTATTAATATCCAATTTTTTTGTTACAAAATTATCTTAACTTTCCAAATATAATTTTAAAATTAAGTTAACAAATAATGTAGACATAAGTTATATAAGATAAATTATTCATAGTGGAATCCTTGACTTATTATCCAAACATTAATATATATAAAACCTATAAAAAATGAAAAAATTAATTTTTTTGAAAGAAAACTTATAGAGAAATTAAATATAAAAAAGGGGATACACCTTGGTTTGGACCTTAAAGTGGGTACTACGATTTCACTTCCCATTGCCATGAAGTTCAATTTGTGGCCAAAAAATTTGATTGTGGGTTGGTTCTCTTTGACATAGACTTCAACATGTTTTTTCTTCCATTGTTCATTACCTCAAGTTATTTGTATAGGACTATATGGATAGTGTACATAAGATTCATCCCCTCAATATAAAGTGAATTTTACTTGGTATGATATGAGAAAATATGGGTTCTCTTCTTAGGAACTAATTGTGCATATCCCTTATATAACATCCATTTCCTACACTTTTGTGTTTTATTAGAAGATTTATCAACTATAAATTTAGTTGAATCATCAATTTGAATAAAAAACATATTAGACGAATCAATATTTAAATCTAACACATTAATAAAGATTTCTTACTACCTAGTTTCTTCCAGAAGGGAAACTAGTAACTCATTTTATATTCCCTTTAATAGATTTTCAATTGTCTTAGAGAGATTCATTCATTAATCATAAGGTATATATTCAACATCTTCATCTTCCAAGGCAATCCATGTAATATCACATAATTTTAGTATATATATTTATCTGTAAATAAATTATGTTTAATGTCTTTTTTCACACAAAAGATAAAATTAAAATTATATGTAAAAAATTAGATTACATTTATTAATAAAATTATAATATGAATAAACTGAAAATTAATATTGTTTACATTTAGTGGATAAATAATTATTTTGTATTAATTTTAAAACGTTTTTTTAAGAAACGTTTTTTAAAAGTTTTTTTATTTTATTGATCACTTTTTGAAGTTTATTATTATTATATGTAATATTTAAATTTATAAACAAATATAGTAAAATTCATGTAATTAGTAATTTATACGAAATGAAATTAAGAACACTTAAATTTTAAAATGACCTTTTTATATAAAAGAAGTTTTTCTTTATTTTCTTCATTTTTATTTGAAAGTTAAATTTATGAATTTTAAAATTTTAATTTGATGGAATTTAATTATTTTTTAAATCCATAATTTCAAAATTATCTTATGGTAATTTTTTGGAAATTTTATCTAATGGTTGTTTTTTATGAGTAGTGAAAATATATTTTTACAAATACTTTCGATTTTATGACATCATCCTGATATAAGAATATATAATAAGTTTACGAAACCATTTTTTTACCAAATATGTTTTTAAGTATTAAATTGAAATATTTAAAAATATTATTTTGAATTTATAAACCAATGTTTGACATTTTAGACTTAAATGATGTATTATTTTAATAAATGGCCTATTATTAATCCTTGTCATTAATTTGTATTTATAGGGTTACATTAGGTTTTGGATAGGTTATTAAGGAAAATCAATATCATTTTCTAATAATAAACTTATTAATGACATGATAATAAATAATATACATTATTTTTGTGTAAGTTAATTTTTATGCATAAAAATGAATTTTTTAAACTCTGTTTCATTGCATTTTTTGTGTGATTATATTAAAAAAATTAACTCCTTAATAAATTTAAAATTTTAAAAAGCTTTTAATATTTTTACTCATAATATTCAAATTATCTAAGGTTATTAATTTTATTTTCTTTAATAAAATTAAGATACAATGGTAAAACATTTTCACAACATTTAAAATTAAAATGGGTTAAAGGGGGTTAAAACTGTGTGAAAAGGTCGCAAACTCCTATGTATAATTTTATTTTATAAGCGGATTTTTATCTACCCTATATAAGGATATAATTTATATTTACTTGTTGAAACTTGACCGTTATAATGAAATTTATATTATTTTAAATTTAAGATTATTTAAAAAGGTACAGGGCCTCTCTCCAATAAAAGGAGCACTTCAGCCTCTCAGTTATACACAAACCATTAGCAAATTATCTTAGAAAAAATATACCAAATAATCTCCCCAATAATATTTCCCATGACCTAGATGTTCTTTTATTCCTAAAATTTCAAAGTATTAAGGTGTAAAAATATATCCAAATAAGGATACCCAAGAGAGAGCTAATCCACTTAATAAAGCTCATTAAAATTAATTTATTATTCTACCTCCTTATAATATATTATAAAAAAACTAATATATTTAACATAGTATCATTGACATAAAAAAGTTTATTATGTGGAATGAAAAACCACTATCTATAACCATTTGATCCACTGGATTGTGCAGAATTCGCTTGTGTGTGCATGCATAATAACACCTCATAGGGTAGCATATTTCACTTTTCATAACTGGCTCACATGTATAGTAATAAAGATGTATTAATTGGATAAATATTATATCTATCAAATAATTACAATTATGTTAAGATAAATAATTATCAAAATTCTTTACCACCCATCCATTAAAAATGAAAATAACATTTATTTGTATGTGCAAACTACTACCTCCATGAACGTCATATTTCATTTTTCCATCACATACTAACATAGATGGTCCTAGATATGAATTTTATGAATAATTATTATATTTATACCATATTAATATAATTTTAAAGTGATTTTGAATTTATAAAATAACATTTTCTTACTTATTCAACCTTTATAATGTGTTCTTATTTTGGTCGGTTTGACAACCAATATGAAAATTCTTATAATGTTGATGCCATGAATGGTTAAGGAATGTTATGTTATAGTATTATTAATTAATAATTATGAATTTTTTTTATTTTTTTAATGCATATATATATATTTATATTTTTTAATAAAATCAATTCTTTCTATGATATCAAAATTTCTAAGAAAAATTGATTTTTCATTTTTTCCATGAGGATCATCACCGTAAGTTCCATAAAATATATATGGGAATCTATAATATTATTAAATAAATATATAAAATAATTTTGAATATTATTTATTTGTTTAAACAATGAAAAATCTTCACAAAATGAAACCTCCAAATCAAAACATGCATGAAAAACAAGGCAATTAACACAGAAACATTTCTTTTAACAAAGAATTATTAATAAATTGGTAATAATAAATTATAAGTGAATGGTATTGAGTAATAAAAATATAAAAATGGTTATGATATATATATATATATATCTTAATTTTTATTTAGGAAAACTAGTTTGCATTTAACTAAGAGGAATCCAGAGTTAAGGGTTTTACCCCTCAATATCACTTCAATGAGACAGGTTTCTTAGTATGCACTTATTTTTATTTTTGTGATATATATTCTACCTATTTAATATATTATCTAATTAATAAATCTATACTTACCATATTTTAAGTTCATTTTCAAATTATTTAATTCAAGTGGGTTCTGATTTTAAAAACTCACAAGAGGTATTTATTTAATATTATTTATTTAAGAGTTTTAAAGAATCATACCCAAAACATTCTCTTATAAATCCTTAATCACTATTTTTCACATGAATGTTTTTCAAAAAACATTAATTAATGTTTAATTAATATTTAAATACTTTTAAATTTATTTGAAATGGTTTAAAAAGGAATATTTTTAAAATTTTCCGTATGAGTTAATTTTAATTTCGTATAATGGTGTTAAAAGATTGTTTTTTATATTTAATGCTTGATAACATTTTAATGGTTTTATAAAAATTATTTATTATGAAATTTCATTTACATTATTTCATTCTTTTTCTAATAAAATAATATATCAATTATTTAATTAATTTTCAGATTTTTAAAAAATTTCCAAAAAAAGGAATGTATCCTTTTGTTTCAAAGAAATTTTTTAATTATTTTATAAAATTATATATATGACATGTTAAAATACTTTAATAATTTTAATTCTTACTTAAGGATATGAAACCATACACTATATTTATTTGGATGGATTAAGATGATATTCTGATGATGTTTTCATGAAACTCATTTTTTCCCATGGGTTAACTATAGAGGGATGAAATCATGATTATTTCCATGTTCATGTGGAACTCATATTCATGGATATTGAAAAGTGGGGTTCTATATCAACCTATAGTTAATTGTTTATGGTTCTATAAATAATGATATAATAATGGTAAATGAGTATTGATTCTCTCTTTACTATAGTAATAATGAAGTGAATCGTTATCCCCTCAGTTATGGGAAGCATGTTGTGATACAAATTCCACTATGTTATGATTTCATATGATTATGTTTGGGTTATAATCTTTTGAATACGTTAGTATTTTTTGGATCATTGTTCTCAACTCTCTAAAATAAGTCTTATGTCATTATTAAGCCTTATTCAATGAATTCAGATTTATGAATTACGTATTTAGGGGTTGTATTTTCATATGTTATGATAAAATACCTTGATTTTATTTTCATGCCCTTATTCTCATCTTATTCTAACTTATGGTATTTGATTGTGATATATTATGTTTACCCTTAAGAAGAATATGTGCTCACACTTTTATATTTTTCCATTTCCTATGTTATGAAGAAGGGTATCAGGTATGATATTTATAGAAGGGAACCATGTGTGAAGGAAATTTATAGAGATTGATGAATAATTTTTTTGAAATAATTTTATTATGTAAATATTATCTAAACACACTAAACATTTGGGTATTGTTATTTGTGAGACATTTTAAGAGATGAAATGCTTGATTTATTGAAATGATATAAAATATTCACATGTTTATATTTTCTTAACCATAATCCATGTGTTTTTTGAATCAAAAAATATAAAAATATGGAGGTATTTTTCAAATTATATTTAGTAAAATCAGAGTAAAATGAGTCCATGTTAATACTATCTCTACATATTAGCTCAATTATCAATTATTTTTCTTCTCTCAGGGCCTCTTTGGGTTGGTTTCTTAGGAATGGATATTGGTAGTAAATATTCTTCATATTCAATTAAAATTCCACAAATTTAATTTTGTCTTTATACAAATATAGAGAATGTAAGAGGTATACCAATTGTCCTTTTTCAAATTTGAGAGAACCATTTTGAAAGAATCCTATAATGTGGTGTTAGTTGTTTTTGTATAGATAAATTAAAATGGAATGTTAATCCTGCTAAGATAATTTATGAAAGAATTTCACTTAAGATATCTATATTTGAGAAATGATAATAATTCTACTTGATATAGTCAAAGTCATGGTCATTTATTACAAAGATATATTACTATTGGGAAGAACCAAATCCCCATATTATGGATAATTCAACTTCATCTTGCTATTCATCATGTGTTTTTATCAAATTAAATGATTATAAATTCTCTATTGACCACATACACCCATTTAATGAATAGATTAATATATAAACACAATTTGGGTAATTAAAATAAGATTAAATGCTTCCTTACACTTGGAATAAGTATAGAGGGAATAATTTAGAATGTATACTTTCCAATGGAAAAAAACTCATGAACAAGCACTTCATCCATGATGAAACTAACCGTGCATATGCTAAACCATATTGAGGTCCACTACTCAAGAAATATATTTAAATATTAAAATTTAATTTTTTTCCCTCCATAGTAAATGAGCGTTACATTGTTATAAGTGATATCATGGAATTAGACCTTACAAAATACATCATTATTTTACTATTACTTTTATTCTATAATTTTCATTATGTACTTTTTATTAAATTATTTATAGTTTCACATTATTATATCATTTCCTATGTTTATTCCTTAATATATATTATAATGTGATTAAATAATCCTAGACTTTGTCCTTGTAGAGTGAATTCCCTCTCCCTCAGTAGATGTTTTGTAACATTTCAGAACAACAATTTTAGTGCATATCCAATTTTTTTGAGGAAAACTGAAATATTTTCACATTAAAATTATAGTTTGAACTACCAAATTTTTTTTAAATTAGGTTTTAATATATACTTGTATATTCCCATAATTTAATTTTATTCCCCACAATAGCATAAAATGTTGAATCACTTTTCAAATAAACCCCCATACAACTTATTCCATGTTATCACATAAAAACAACCATCTCCCTCCCTCACACTTGAGTTTAACCATGATGAAGAAATTAGTTCTAGAGAAGTTTGGGAATTAATTATGGGATTATAATATAGATACATAAATACGTTGTTCATGGATAAAACACACTTAGTAATGAGTTCAAATGTATATGTTAGGCTAAAATAGAAGTTAAATGTAAAAATTCATTCAAAATGGAGCCTAAATCATATTTTACATAGTTTTATGAACTCTAATAGTTTTGAAAAATACAGAAGAATAATTTTTTAGATATCACTACATACTAAAAAAAATTAAGGAAAAAAATTAATGAAGATGTGAAAAATGTTTATGAGCTTCTTGGTTATAAAAAACCTTAGAAAATATTAGCTCACATCTTTTTTAAATTTTTTCAATACTCATTAAACTATTAGATTGTAAATTGAGAAAAAACTATATTCTAGTAATAATTTATTTACATAGAAATTTCAATCAAGTAGTTTCAAAAAATACAGTGATGATATAACTTTTCACAATTTTTAGTGAATATCATTATATCAAAAATATATACCAAAAATTAAAAATAGAAAATGAAAACAAAATCATAAATATATTAGTACTAACTCTCAAAAAAATTAGATTATTATTATGTTCTTTGGGTTTATAAATGATAATAGATTTTAAAATATAATTTTAAATATAAAAAAACTAAATAAAGGGGAAAGGAGTGATATAACCTCACTAATTTTGAGTGAAAATGTTGAGTTATTCTCCTAGAATAGGCTGACAACAAAATTATATGAAAGAAAAATTAAAATAATAATTTTATTTGAATGAAAATGAATATATAAATAAAATGTAAATAAATGGGATTAACCCATATTTAGACCACCCCCCCCCCCAAGTGGGTGTTAGGGTTTTACTATCCCAAGCCAAGAAGTTCTAGTTATCACCTAAAATATGATGGTTGGCATGGTTTATTTGACATAATCCCCCATATGTTGTTTCTTCTAATATGAATTCCCTCAAACTAACTATACATGAACCCATGTATAGTGTATATAAAATCCACCCCGTTAGCATAGGAAACATATATTGGTGCTCTTCATAGACCACTACTTCTGTGGCTTTATTTTAAATATCTATTTATAAATCTATTTATGTCCCATTATCTATTTTTTCCAAGGGAAAGATAGTAAATAGTTTAATTTCAATAAAATTTAATTATTATGAAATAGTATTAAAATATTCCCATTTAATTTAAATTACATTTAACCTTAGTTTATTCTAGAAGGTATATTAGAAACTTCCCATTTACTCCATTGAATAGATGTATAATGAGTTGAAGGGGATTTATTCATTCATCTCCAAGTTAAAATTATTTATCTTCACCCTTTAAGGAAATAAATGTTTCATCCAAATCTGAATCAAAAAATGATATTTATTTTCCTAGTGAAACACAATGGATGGACAGTTTCATTACTTTTAAGGATCCTTTTTTTGAAAATTATGTCATTTAATTCCAAACACTTTCCTATATTTTTCTGTTTATGTTTTAATAAGGAAAGGAAAAATACTTTTTTAAGCATGATTAATGTCATCAAACTAAAATAAATCATTAAAAACTTTAATATATGTTAATAAGAAAAACATTAGTCTTAAGATTGGATATGCAGGTTCCTTCACGATCTATTATTATTATTTAAATTATATTTGAGAGTTTATCCCATTATATATGAACTACTATACGCTACTATTAATGTGAGACATTTCATGCCTATGAGAATAATTCGACTCATTTAATCTCACCTCATTTAATATTAATGAATAATTAACACACTTTATCATATATGTGACACCATCAAAGACCTAACTCCATTTTATATCGTTTCATCCCTTTGAAAAAAAACCCCATCATGTTAAGATAATAGAAAGGAAAATAGTGGAACAAATTTTTGGTTGGGAAAAGAATTAAATAGTTAATAATATCTTAGATAGAAAGAAAACTGCTACAATAGCGGTTAACACACCCACTTCCCATTTGAAAATAGAAAATAAATATAAATAATTAAATAAATAGAATTTTAGAACACTAAGAACCCCCCAAGTAAAATACTAATAAACATCATGATTATAAGAGATATATTGGAATAAATATAATAAAATATTCAACAATGAGAAACAAAAAATACATCTATTGATAGTGAAGAAATAAAGTTATTGAATTAATGTAGTAGTAAAACCTTAATAAATTTCATAAGGATGAATGAAAATTTGTGACCTTAAAAACTATAAATCCTATTTATAGTGGAGTAAAAAATTTGAATCAAAAAAATGAAGAAAAAATACAAAATATTGGGATCTAATCGGGTTTTTTTACACATGGATAGTTTCTTAAAGCATGTAATACTAAAGAAATAGTCTTTTTTAACATAGGAAACATTATATATAAATTCCTCAGATAATATTTTTAATATGTGGAAACATTTATTTAATCTCCCATGAATAAATTACCTAGTATTTTAAATTTTATACCCTTTTTAAATGAGTGTATTTATTCAATGAAGGGTTTAAGAACATTTAATTGGATAAAAATAAGGTGATGTATTCCACAACGCGACCGAATTTTCCATGACATGGGGCTTTGAATCTTCTGAAACACCTTTGATATCTTGAATTCATGACCTGGAATCAACTATGGGATATATACTACTCATCATTTCTCCCTGGTAGATATTTTCAGTGAAACACCGTCTAAAATTCCTATAGTGAAATTAAAAATTCATTTTGAATTTTCCTTGGAAAAGTGCAAAAACTCTTGTATTTATTCTCCTATAATTCCAAAAAGTTAAAAAACTTTCACATATCTATACATCATGAGAAATATATACATTTTATTCTTCATTTCTATGTGTATAATATTATATATACCCCTTTGAATTTTGAAAATATATTTCAAATGAACCATAGTGAAAGGAAAAAAAATGTACCGATCTTAGGGGATCTCTAGTGAAAACATTACACATCAAATTAAAATATTATGCATGATCCTTATCTTGAATAAATAATGTAATATATAAGATATAACCATCAAATATTTTATATATCACCTGAAAAAATGATTCATTTCCTAAAAATGTTACACATCCCAGCCTTGATTTAATTTTAATATTTTGTTTCTTAAGGATATATTATGTATGAATGTTCTTTTGCTAAATGTTCAAGAAGTTACTTCAAAGACATATCTTTACCAAAAAACCAAAAAGAGGCCATATTAGAAGTATGGATTTTCCACATAATTCAATAAATGAGTAAAAAAATTAAAAAATTTCTATTTTCAAATTAAATGACTATTTATTCCTAAAACATAAAATGGTGTTGATTACACATAAAATGATAAATTTGTTGAAATTAAAGAACTAAAATTTAAATTTTAAATATAAAGAATATTAGCTCTCTCAATTCCCCCATATATAAATATTAAAATCTCATAAAATCATCTAATACTAAGGTAAAAAAACTTCCTAATATATTTGTGGTAGTGCTACTAAATTATCACATCTAAAGCTTTATCATGAACCCCACATCAATCACAACACCCTAACTCCAAACTAGTCAAAATAGTAATTTAATCTCTTACTAGTTCTTTTGTTTTTTTTATTCTTACATCCACAAAAATATATCTTTGTTTACTAAAGTATTTTTAAATAGATATTTTCTACTTCTGAAGATAATGTGTGATCTCTATATGGTTTCAAACTTCTAATTATATCCCCTTACCAATATTAAAAAAAATGTTAAAATCATGAGGATTAGACATGGTGTTTCTTTTGAATAAGTTTTGGTATGTTTTATATGTTAAAAATTAATGGAATAATGAGGAGGGATGGGATCTAAAATAATAAAAAAATCATCATCAATAGTTAACACTTAATAATGTAACGCCACTCCACACATTATTATTATTGAACTGAAAACACATTTTCGATCCATTAGGAAGTCTGTACTTTACGTATTTTGGTAGTATTGATTTTTTTATTAGTTTATTTATCTCTTCCTACTTAGTGGTTGTGTTGTGTTCACTATTTTAGATCTATAATTTTAGTGAAAATTGGTATTTTTGAGGAAGAGAGGAAATTGTTGATCATAATATTTTAGTTTTAACTCCCATCCTAGTTTTTAACAATATTTTCCTCTATCTTTCAATATTTATAGCATTGAGTTTTCTTCTAAACAACTAGAAAAAATGTCTTATAACTTTTCAAATCATCTCCCAAATCTATTCTTCTAGGATAGCATATAAACAAATCTCCCTTATAAACAATTGAGTTGAATGATGATCATGAAATTAACTATAGAGATGATTGGGAATAGATTAATGCTTTTAATATGGTTACCCAATTAAATTAGTCATCAGTACTATGGGCATAATTAAAATTAATTATGTGAATAGTGGGTCCAAATAATGTTAAATATTAAAAATGATATGAAAATGGCCCCCCAAGAATAGTTAACATAATTCATGAACTCAAATAATTCTGAAAAAGATAAACATGAAATATTATAGATATATCATTATTCCTAATGACTTCCATTAAAAGGAGGAATTTGTGAATATTTTAAAATGTTTTAAAAAAATCTTGGTTTGGAAAAGGTAAGAACATAACAATACCTATACACATAACATCCAAATTTGATAAAACAACATTAAATAATTAGATTATAAATAAATCAACAAAATTATTTTCAGTAATCATTTAAGTCCTTAAAAATTCAAAACATGTAGTTTTGAAAAATACTAATATGATGTAAATTTTACAAATTATTTAGTGATTCATATGTTATAATAGAAATTTTTTAAAAATAAAAAAATTGAAAATATAGAAAAAAAAATTCAAAAAGAAATCAATACCATCTCCACCAAAACAATACTATAAGTACACATTTTTTTTATCAAAAAATATCATGCCTTTTCAAATAGAATTTTAATTGGTAATAAAGTGATGAAACCAAACTTATTGGTTGTGGTGGTTTATTGTTATGATCTTACCTATTTCCCAAAACAAACCTATAATAATGAAAAACAAAAATAATGATTTATTAAATAAATAATATAAAACATACATAAAAGGGAATGAAAATGGATAAGCCTTGGTTTGGACGTTCCAATGGCCACTATGATTGTCACAACCCGTCCCCCAGGGCCCGCATCGTGACTACCCCAAGCCCGCCTTCCATAGGCCAAGGTCTAGCGACAAGTACCAAAGGCGTAATTCCCTAAAATTAGGAAGGAGTTTCCTTTATAAATCGTAAACAGACTCAACCAGAGTACAAGAAGAAGAAAACACTAAGTAAAAAACTGTGTAACAAGCATGATGAATGTAAATGGGCCAAAAATACAAGCCCAACAGTAAAGTACAATGAAAGGATAGACGAGTACAACTAAAAGAAAAACAGATAGAAGGTGTCTAGAAGCTCCTGGATCATCCACCATGGATCCTACCTGATGGGTAGGTACAGAAATCCTCCTCAGGGCTCCATGCACGTCAGTCTCCGCCAGATACCATCTCGTCATGAGGTCCACCTCCAGGTACCATCCAGTTCTCGTACACTCTGCCTCGTTCAGCGCTGTATGTTGACTGCAACCAACACAATGAGGTGTGGGCATAGCCCATGTAGGGGTGAGTATAAAGATACTCAGTAGGAACCCTGAGAACCTCAAGGTCTCAAAAGATCCAACAAGGATAATCCACAAAGTAAGATTTCAACAGATAACTATTACCCAGGTATATGCCCATATATATACCTAAGTTATCAAGTAATTCATCTCAACCATGTTCAATACAAAAAGGTCATTGACTCAGCTCAAACAAAGATTTTCATTATTGAAACCATAGCTGTTGGAGAACTCCTCTTCTGTCGAGTACAGTGGCCCTGTCACGACTCAGAGGCACTAATGACTAACCATAGACTGCTGAGGTACTCCTCCTATCAAGTACTGAGGGTTTTCTGCCAAACCGGGTGCTCCATCTGATGTGGGTCTGCTGCCAAACATGATGCTCTCCCTAATAGCCATTAGAGGTACTCCTCCTGTCGAGTACCATGGGTCAGCTGCCAAACCAGGAGCTCTATCCCCTGTGGGTCTGCCACCAAACCGGGCGGTCCATCCACTGGGCTAGTCGAATCACTCCGAGTCAAATCGGTCAAGCAGTCATCAGGTCTATTGCTACTAGGTATCTCTACTCCGTATGCTCGTCTCTAGAAGGATCCATTACACGAGCTACTAGTCAATACTCCAACTATCCCGAAGTCTCAGGTGGAAGTATCTCAAAGGGCCGCAACGTCATAGGGGTCTAAACGCAATAGACGGTGCGCCAATCGGACACCCGGTCTGTGAGTTATTAATATTTTAGTCATGGGGGCCCGGTTGGATTCGTGTATGAACCAACCTAACCGTGACTCAAATATACTCCGCACTCCAGTGGGGTATACTCAAAGGGACGACTATGCTATAAGAATACCGGCACCGCTAACGGTTCGTCAAACGGACATCTGGTTCCAAATAAATGGCCCAAGAAGTTAAAGGGTCAGAAATGGGCCCAGGTCCGGTCCGACCGACTCGGCCAAACCCGGTCTGGGCCGACCCAGTCAGACTCGCTGGGTCTGACCCGACCCATTGGGCGGGTCAGCCCACTATGTTTTGACTCGGTCCACTCGGCCCGGTCCAGCGGACCACGATGGCGGTTCAGACGGTAGGCCGGGTGGTTCGGCCCGATAGTCGTCGCGGGTCGGCTCGGGAGGTCGTTGGCCGAGAGGCCGGCAGGCAGGCCGCACGGGGCGCGGGCAGGCTGGCTAGTCACTGACAGGACGCGGGTGCACCGGGTATGGCGCTGGTGTTAGGCAGGCCCCAGTAGGGGTGCCAGGCAGCATGCGAATGATCTGGGCTGGCGGGCAGTGCGCCGGGGGGGGGGGGGGGGGCGTGGGTAGGCCTGGCAGCATGCTGGAGGGCGCCAGGCTGGGCAGCAGGGCATCGCGGGGCACCAAACAGGGTGTCGGACGTCGGGCAGCGTGTGGGAACACACTGTGCAGCGTGTGGGGGCGCACTGGGCAGCGCGGCAAGGCACTGGGGGCACCGTTCAGGGCGTCGTGGGGTGCGCCAGTGTGCACTGGGCAACGCAGGTAGGGCGCCACGGGGCGCCAACAGCATAGGTAGGGCGGCTCGGGGGGCGTCGGGGTGCACGAGGTGGCGTGGGTAGGGCGCTTCATGGCGCAGGCAGCGCGGGTAGGGCGCCGCAGGGGGTGCCGCGGGGGCACCAGGCAGGTCGGGCAGCGCGCCATTGGGTGCGGGTAGGTCGGCAGCCTGCTAGGGGTCACGGGCAGCGTGCCGGCGAGGCGCGGGAGCACGGGGGTGCGGGTAGCGCACCGGGGTGCCGCGGGGGCGGTGCAATTCACGGAGGTCATGGGTAGCGCAACCTTTTTTCGCCGCCTTCGTCGCCGTCGCCCCATGTACCGTCTTCGTCATCACTAAACAAGAACAAACAAGGGAAGGGTCGGACCATGTTAGTGCAGCCCGAACCCTCCTCGTTACGGTGATCAAAAACAGCGATTCATACTCTAACTTGATAAATGATGAAGAAGTGTTTATCCTCATAAATAAAAAAACACAAGGAATTCCCCAACCTTGTAATCGGTGTCGTTTGACGAAGTCGCGGGATGGTGGCGTCGCTTCATCAACATCGGGAGGAGGTGACGTTGTCGTAATCGATGTTCTTCGCAGCTGGCATCTCCCCTTCCTTTTCCTCAATTGAACAAAGAAAGAAGCTGGCGTCGATATTCGGTGGAAGGAGTGTTCTTCGCGTTCTTCGCTAGAATAATAGTTCATCATTGGGAGCTTTTCCTCTCCTTAGCTATCCACAAAAGAAATTTCCACAAAAGACAATTATGCCAACGAAATAATAAGAGTTTTCTTATTATTTTAATGTTGACATGAAAATTCAAAAGAGAGAATTAAAACTCGGCACCACCAATCGAATTCTTGTGCGGTGTCACATTAATTGGGGAGGAAGCCAAGAGGCTCCCCATAAATGTTTGGAAAACTTTAAGTGGAGGAGTTGAGGAGTTTCTCCCCATTTAATGGGGAGTTGAGGAGGTTTTTATCCTCCTCCATTAGTAGGGGTCAGGTGGTCCCCACCCCTACAATTTAATGGATAGGTTATGCTCGGGTGTTCCCCGCCACAATTATACTCCCAAGGGAGGTTATGTGTGGGTGGGCTCCACCACCATAACCTCTCATGGAAGGTTATGCTGTGGTGGCCCCCACCACCAACCACCACCAACCACCACCAATAAAAATAAATTTAACACTTTATTTTTATCCAACTAAATTAAAAACCCCGAAAACTATCTTCCATCCATGTCATAACACAACTATAGTGAAGAAATCACTAAGAAAATACCGATTATGTGTGCTCAACGGTGCCCTCAGATTTTAATTCCGGGCACCGGTTCAAAAGTTATAAAATTCCGAATGTACGATCACTAAACGTACCCAAAGAAAACTTCAGAAATTGATTCCGGGCACACCGGGCCCCGGAATCAAGCGCCGTCAGAAACTGAGGACTCGTAAAATTCTAAAAAAATTAAGAAAAAAGGATTCCTCAAAATTTTCGGGTCTTTACATTACCACACCTCATGGCTTTACATCCCCGTAAAGGTAAAACATACACTAGGGAAACAAATAGGGGTACTGAGAATGCATCTGAGCCTCCCGCTCCCATGTGCCCTCCTAGAGGTTCCCATGCTACTAGCGGATGCGTACAAGAGGAATTGACCGTCCATGCAGGATCCGCTCATGTCGATCCTCAATCTCCCCTGGAACCTCCATGAAGGTCGCCCCGTCATCAATATCCAGTTCCCCGTGGTCGATGATGTGGTATGGGTCATGAACGTATCTCCTCAGTTGGGATACGTGGAAGACGTCGTGCACCTGGTGTAAATGAGGTGGAAGAGCCAAGTGGTAAGCCACCTCACCTACTCTGCTGAGGACTTCGAAAGGTCCGATGAACCTCAGATATAGCTTGTCACCTCGGCCAAATCTCTGTAGACCTCGTCAATGTGAGACACGTACGAAGATGCGGTCGCCATCCTCGAACTCCAAAGGTCTCCATCTCATGTCCGCATAAGACTTTTGTTTGCTCTGTGCAGTCTTCATCCACTCCTGGATGATCTGCACCTTCTTCGTGGTAGCCCGAATCATCTCTGGTCCCACTAGTGCTGACTCCCCTAGGTCTGTCCAGCACATTGGTGATCTGCATGGTCGGCCATACAAGGCCTAAAAAGGTGTCATCCCTATGGTGGAGTGATAGGTGTTGTTGTAGGAAAAGTCCACCAAGGAAAGCGGTCCTCCCAGCTGTGACCGAAGTCAAGGACACAAGCACGAAGCATATCCCCAAGGGTATGGATGGTCCTCTCTGTATGACCATTAGTCTGAGGTTGGAAGGTGGTGCTCAAGTGATGATATGTCATTAAAGCCTCCTACAACCCCTTCAATAGCCGGTAAGTGAAGCGCGTGTCATGGTCGGAAAAAATAGAAGAAGGTAATCCATTCCAATGCACTATCTCCATCACATAGAGGCATCCCAAGATATCAATTGTTCCCTGCTCTCTGATCGGTAGGTAGTGGACCGACTTGGTGAGTTAGCCAATGATTACCCAAATCAATTCTTGATCCATGGATGTACGTGGAAGACCCGTCACAAAGTCCATGGAGATGCCATCCCACTTCCACTCTAGGGCCCCTAAGGGCTGGACCGAGCCTGCTGGTACCTGGTTCTCTGCCTTCACTTACTAACAAGTGAGGCACCGTGAGTCTAACTACGCTAATGCCTTCTTCATACCTAGCCACCAGTGTTTTCGTCGAAGGTCCTGGTACATCTTCATCACTCCTGGATGTACCGCTAGAGGGGAAGTGTGGAAATCCCTCAACACCTCCTCTTAAAGTGCATCTGGTACCATGGTACATCCTCTGAAGAGGATGACGTGCTCCCCACCTTTCAAAAATCCATCAGGTGCCTACCCTGTGGATATCTAAGCACATCGCATCTCACAGTAAAGATCCCCATGTTGTGCCTCCCAGACCTGCTAAAGAAGTGGAGGAGTGACTGTAAGAGACTATAGATAGGAAGCACTATCTCTATCCATAAAAGATATCTGCAACGCGGACAGCTGCTCTATCGCCTCTCCTAGTAGCTGAATTCCAGTCCTCCTGCTGAGCGTATATGCAAAAACGTTCTCCTTCCCATGTGTATAGACTATCTCGAAGTCATAGTCCTGGAGGAACTCAAGCCATTGTCGTTGTTTCAGTTTCAGGTCCTTCCGTGAGAAGACACACCTGAGACTATTGAGTATTAGTGTAAACCGTAAACTGTTCGCTAAAAGAACTCTGGGTGAGACTAGCCAATTGTAAGAACTCAACTTAACCCTTATTTTCCTATGTTCTACAAGATCTTCTAATATTTCTCATTTACTAAAGAGGGAAATCTGGTCTCATCCCCTGGATGAAACATGTACTTTTCCAAATACAGTCAATCCTGACATGAACGGTACAATTCATGTCATGGGTGATGTCGTAAGGCCTCGACGCTACTATCAAGAGATCCAACCTTCACTCTTTCCTCCAAAGGTCGAGTCACACTGTCAGAATCAGTGTGTGGTAAATGGGTCTCCTCCAGTAGGAATATTGAATTTGAGGTTCAAGTCAACTGTTTTAACTGGAACCTCTTAGAATTAACCACACAAAAGGCAGGAAAGAAAACTTCACAAGGACAAGTGTCTTGTATTACTACAGATCAAAGTACAAAGACAAAAAGAAACCACAAACAATGACATCAACGAAGCTAGAAGTATCATGAACAAAGGCTTCTATGCCTGGAGCTAGTCCTGCACATATACACCTGCTTCCGGAGCTCGAGGTGAAACATCTCAGGGTGGGAGTAGTAGTGCTTGATGAATCTAACCACCATCCACTGAAGGTCCTGCTCCACTACCTCATATATTGCTCGGATGATGCTCAAGCTCCTACTACTGCCTCTGTATTGGCGGCTCCTCCAATGCCAGCTGATCAAATGTGCGGGGAGTCAGATAATCACACACTCTCTGACCCCATTCTCTATAGGAATAATAGAATCTTCTCCGTTCAGGTCTCCCTCAGCCTCAGGTGCCCCGCACCCCCGTTGCCACATATTGGGGTCGTCTATCAGTAGGTCTAACCCACTCGTTCCCTCATGTCAACTGTCTACTACCTACTATAGATGATTCAGCTACTGATGGAAAGCCTTGTGGCAAGAGAAGAAGCTCCAGAGCATGCACAGAGTGTAGAGTCGCTGGTATAAACTCTTCCCTGAAAATACCCTCTATGTTTCCCCAGGTGAGGGTCACCACATCGTAAAACTGGAGCATCAGTCTCAACCACCTCTCAGTTTCTCCCTGAAAGAGACTAACAGCTAGGTAAACCATCAAGTTAGAGGGTTTCCCAACTTTGTGGAAAACCCGTGCTACAAACCCTAGCCAGTACCCAGCCATCTGTAAATCTGTCTCGCCTCGAAACCTTAGAGGCCTCTGTTGCAGGAACCTGTGCAACATGTTCAAGCGGCATGCACCCTCTGCTACTGGGGCTGGTGGTAACAGTAGCCCAGCAGGTAATGGTACCGATGGTGCCTCCACTGTGATGGGGCCCTGCACTGAGGCCTCATCACTTGGCGGGCTGTCAGTACGTATGACTCTCGAGGCTCTAACTGGTCATCCACGGGGAGGTATCCGGAATGAAACCGATGTGACATGGTCAAAAGACTATACCTGGTGAGTTGACCTAGTTTGAGCTGACTTAAGGAAAACTTTTTAAAACACACACGCAATCAATATTTTGTGCACTGAGTTGGAAATCAGAAGTCAAGGACCTGGTGTATGGATACATTGGTCGCCCGCACCAACACTAGACTCCTAGGACAGAAAACCACACTAAGTACCATTAACACTATTTCTTAACAGAAAAGAAATGTTAGAGTCCTATGTTTTGCGGTAGAACCGACTCCTTTGATACCAATTGGTCATAACCCGTCCCCCAGGGCCCACATTGTGACTACCCCAAGCTCGCCTTCCATAGGTCAGGGGATACCGACTAGCACCAAAGGAGTAATTACATAAAATTGGGAAGGATTTTAATTTATAAATCATAAACACACTAAACTATAGTACAAGAAGAATAAAACACTAATAAAAACTGTGTAACAAGAATGCTGAAAGTAATGGGGCCGAAAATACAAGCCCAACAGTAAAGTACAAAGAAATGAAAAATGGGTACAACTAAAAGACAAACATTTGGAAGGTGTCTATCAGCTCTTGGATCGTCCACCATGGATCCTACATGAAGGGTAGGTATAGAAAGCATCCTCAGTGCTCCATGCCCGTCTGTCTCCTCTAGATACACTCTCGTCGTGAGGTCTACCTCCGAGTACCGTCCAGTCCTCATAAACTCTTCCTCGGTCAGTGTTGTCTGTCGTCTGCAACCAACACAACGAGGTGCGGGCATAGCCCATGGAGAGGTGAGTATAACGATACTCAGTAAGGACCCCAAGACCCTCATGGTCTCACAAGATCCAACAAGGATAAACCACAATGTAAGATTTAAACTGATAACCATTACTTAGGTATATTCCCATACATATACCTAATTTATCAAGTAACCCATCTCAATCATGAGGAAAACACAAAGGTCATTGACTCAGTTCAAACCTATATTTTCATTATCGAAACCACGACTACTGGAAAACTCCTCCTCTGTCAAGTACAATGGCCCTGTCGTGACTCTGAGGTGATACTAACTAACCATAGACTGTTGAGGTACTCCTCATGTCGAGTACCGCTGGTCTGCTTCCAAACCGGGCGCTCTATCCACTGTGGGTCTACCGCCAAACCTGGTGCTCCCCCTAATAGTCGTCAGAGGTACTCCTCATGTCGAGTATCGCGGGTCTGCTGCCAAACCAGGCCCTCCATCCACTGTGGTTATGCCGCCAAATCGGGCCCTCCGTCCACTGGGCTAGTCGAATCACTCTGAGTCAACTCGGTCAAGAAGTCGTCAGGTCTACAGCTACTAGGTATCCGCACTCCGTATGCTCGTCTCTGAGAGTATCCTTTCCACGAGCTCCTTGCCAATGCTCCATGTGTCAAGAAGTCTCAGGTGGAATTATCTCAAAGTACCTCCATGTTATAGGGTCTCAACGCAATAGACGGAACACCAATCAGATGCTCGGTCAGTGAGTTATTTGCATTTTAGTTCCGGGGGGGGGGGCCAGTTTGATTCGTGTACAAACCAACATGATCGAGACTCAACTATACCCCGAACTTCAGTAGGGTATACTCAAAGGGACAGCTACACTCCAAGAATACTGGGGCCACTGATGGTTCTTCAAACGGACGTCTGGTGCCAATGATATGGCCCAAGAAGGTAAAGGGTCAAAAAAGGGACCAGGTCTGGTCCGACCCAGTCTGGGACGACCCGGTCTGGGTTGACCCGGTCAGACTCGCAGGGTCTGACCCAGCCCATTGGGTGAGTCAGCCCACTATGTTTTGACCTGGTCCACTGGGCCGGGCCCAGCGGACCGTGATGGCGGTTCGGGCTAATAGTCGCCACGTTGGTGGCTCGGTAACTTGGCTAGGAAGACCGGGCCGGTTCGACAAGTGACACCATGGGCGGCATCGCAGGTCAGCTCGGGAGGCCGGTGGCTGGGACGCCGGTGGCCGGGAGGCCAGCAGGTAGGCCGCACGGGGCCCAGGCAGGCCGGCGGGTCACCTATAGGTCGCGGGTGCACCGGTTAGGGCGCGGGTGCCGGGAAGGCCACGGTAGGGGCGTCAGGTAGTGCTCGAGGGTGTCGAGATGGCTGGGCAGCACACCGGGGGGCGCGGTAAGGGCGTCCAGCGCATCGGGGGGCACCGGGCATCATGAGGGGGCGCACCAGGCAGTGCAGCAGGGCGGCGGGCAGGGCGCCACGGGGTTGCTAGGGTGTGCTGGGCAGCTTGGGCAGGGCGCCGCGGGGCGCCGTGGGGCACCAGAAGCACGGGCAGGGTGCCTCGGGCGGCGCTGGTGTGCGTCAGGCAGCGTGGGCACGGTGCCATGCGGCGCCGGCTGCGCTGGAAGGGCACCACGTTGGGCGTCGGGGTAAGCCGGTCAGGTCGGACAGCGCGCCAGGGGGTGCGGGTAGGTCAGCAGCATTCCAGGGGGTGCGGGCAGCATGCCGGCGAGGCGTGGGTAGCGCGGGGGTGTGGGTAGCGCACCACGGTGCCACGGGGTCGGCATAGTTCACAGAGGTCGTGGGCAGTGCGACCTTTGTTCACCGCCTTCGTCGTCGTCTCCGCGTGTACCACCTTGGTCGTCACCAAACAAGAACAAAAAAGGGGAGGGTCAGACCATGTTAGTGCGGCCCGAACCCTCATTGTTAAGGTGATAGGAAGCGGTGATTCATACCATAACTGGATAGACGAAGAAGGAGGGTTTATCCCCATAAATAAAATAACACAAGGAATTCCCCTACGTTGTAATCAGTTTCGTTTGACGAAGTTACGGTATGGTGGTATAACTTCATCAACGTCGAGAGGAGGTGACATTGTCGTTGGTGATGTTCATCGCTGGAGGCGTCTCCCCTTCCTTTGAAGAAATAAAAAGTTGGCATCGATCATCAGTGGAAGGGGCGTTCATCGCGTTCTTCGCTGGAAGAACGGTTCTTTGTTTAGAGCTTTTCCTCTCCTTAGCTCTCCACAAAAGAAATTCCCACCAAAGAGAAATATGCCAATGAAATACTGAGAGTTTTCTTATTATTATAATGTTGGCATGAAAATTCAAAAGAGAGAATTAAAACCATGCCCCACCAGAAAATGCCCTATATATAAGATTTTTATTATTAACAAGGCCAAGACCAAAATTTAGTCATTTCAACTTAATTGGGAATTACCCTATATATAATCATTTCATCATAAAACTAGAAAAATCCCACTATATAAGAATTACAGAATCACTGTTCATAGCCTTATATATAATAATTTTAATATAAAATGGTATAGCCATATATATAATCATTTCAGCATCAAACACAACAAGTAATAATAACAAGGATATCACTATATCACATCATAAGCCACAATTGTTAATTATGAAATTACCAATTATGTTTCAATTACACTTTCATTTATATGTTAAATTATAAAATTTCATATCAATAGCCCATAGGTTACTACCAAAGGTATTCTATATCAAGCAATCACCTATAATCCCATGTCATGCTAAACACCCTTCAATATACTAGATATTTTGTTATTTATCTTGGGTCTGCTCACCCTACATGAAGCCACAAGCCAGGTCTCAATACCATTGATTCCAAATAGATCCTACTAATAATCCAATCCACGATTTATCATAATTTATCATTCAATTAATTAATGTTCACATCATGGTGGTGAAATCACATTATTTCATGTGCTTTACAATTTAACAGACCATAGGGTTAGATTTAGATCACCCAACATTATCTGGTGATTAATAAATATATACAACCATAATTTAAAATATGAAACATGGAACAAAATATTTCAAGAAGAATCTTATATAAAAAAAAGATCCAGATAAACACCCTAAACAAAATCTGGTCAAACAAAAACAACCACCACAATAAGGAATGATTAAAGGGATGGGAAAACCTAAGTAGAACGACTCAAAAAAGATCAATTTCTTGAACGGGAAATATTTAATGGAAGAGGAGACTCTATATTCACTTCTAAATCATCATAGGGTCCGGATATAAAGAATACACCAATAGAATAAATGAAATAACGTTCACTACAGGCATTAAAACCACCCATCCCATGAAATACATGGCGTGTAATTGTAATACATTTCACGTAATTCTCGATTAAAATATATCGCCAAATTCATGTGTCCTCAAGTGAATTTAACCCTGATCAAGCATTAAAAGGTATGTAATCACTTCAAGATAGTTATTTATTTCATGTCATTAACCCCATTCACATATTATTCTTGAAAATATTTCTATTTTTATTAATTCATTTACACATTGTATAATTGACTTGCATAGAGATTTCGAACAGTTTCCCATATAAATAACACTAACCACCTATGTACGCTCCCAACTCATGGAAAAAAATCTTAATCCCATTTAACTTGTTTATACCAAGACTGCACTAATTTAAAAATACATACATTCCCAAATTATAGGAATTTTCTATAGTAAGGATCTTTCTCTCCAAATGGGGATTGACCAAAAAGGTTTAGAGAGAAAGAAAACCAAAACATAAGAGGATTGACACAAAAATCAAAGAGGTATGTACCTAGAAAATAATGGGATCTTAAAGTGTTTCTCTTTAATTACCAAGGATATCAAAAACCCAATTGTGTATTTCCTTGGATGTTGAGGTGTGGTTTACATTTTTATAACATTGATACTTTGCATACTTATATGAAGGTGGACGACCAAGATTAAATAACTATTATAATAGTCTCTATAATAATCTTCAACTTTGAGTTTTTGATGAATCAATTGTGTTTTTTCATTTATAAGTTAATAAGAATAATATTTGAATAATTTCAATACTTGGATAACATTGAAAATGGAGATCAAAACTAGAAACAATCATTTTTCTCATAATCTTATTTTGAAAATACTTATTTCTTTCCTTTAATTTCTTTTCAAAATAAAAAATATCTACCCCTTTATAATCTAAGAGGAAATTGATTTTGAGCAGTCATCTATAATGAAAACCTTGCGATTAATGAAACAACTGAATTTATCCTAGTAAATTCTTTTCCCCACATCCCCTGATAGGTCAAGTATAAAAACATATTACCTTTTCAGTGGAGGTAGTTCCAAAAGAAAATGGAATTCCAAAATTTAAAAATTCAGGAAAAAATATCCTTTTACTAATCAAATTGTTCTTTTTGACCCATAGATTCAATCAACATTATTCAATAAATCAATATATTTTAATTTAAATCCTATATTTGAGGGATATATATTGAAAAAATAAGTGAAACCTCAAGTGTTCACCTTGATCCCATTACTATGTAATCCAACTCCAAATAAACTTTGGGAGGCCTATGTACACCCCAAGTCTTAAATCTATGTAATAAAATTATTATTCACATGTTACAAAATAAATTTGACATAAAAAATGTTTAATTCAATTTTTTTTAAAAAAATTGGCCTAAAAGGTAAAGAATAAAACAAACAATTCAATGAATTCACATTGATCGACTCGATATTTATACTAATAGGAGTTGATGAAGAACATGTTAAGTATAGTGAATACCCCTTGCCACTTTTGGGGGTAGTGAAGTAAGGGTTGCACAATCTAAAACCAGAAGGATTTCAAGACTAGGAAGACCGAAAATATATTATTACTTTAGATATTATTCTCTATCATCATTAGTGAATATATAAGAAAGGATATATATACTATTAGATATACTATTGGAGAGACTCTTTATGACCATTGAGAGTGGTTTAAGAAGAAATGTTCTAGTTTCCCATACAGTGATATAAATTATAGTCATGCCCTTATGTTCTCTTATCAATATGTTTTTGAAAATGATAGAAACATTATGGATTCCATAGCTTTGGGATCCATTTTAGGAAAATCACTATCATTATCCGATGGACTGATTGTGAATATTGATTAAAACTCACAAAAACAAAGCATAATACGTACTAGAACAGGAGGCATACATGAGGTAAAAATATTAAACTCACATCCATTATTGAAATCTAAACATGAATATCTCACCATTTTTGTGAAGAAATCGTCTTCCAATAAAACTAGTTAGAAATAATAAACATCCATGGTATGTTTCCTATGTTAATATATAAACCATTATGTTAAAAATTGTACCGAAGTACAAGGGACAGAGATTTGTGCCATATTTATTCATCAAAGGAAACACTAATAGGACACCCAAGGATTTAAAGATAATAACCAAGTCCAATATTTATTTAGAAATAAAAATAATAATTCTAGACCACCCTATTAAAACCAATACCAATAAAAGACCTCATTCAGTATTAAAACCTACAATTCTAGAACCCACCTCCTTTAGAGTTGAAAAATAAAAAATCCCACAACTAACCAACTTATCAACACCCATATATTCATGTAAAATTTAAATTATTAGAAACCCTCAACTCAAAAACACCATAGTACAACATCAACATGAATGTACAGTTTTAGATATTCAATATAATTTATGGAGTTAGAGAATAAACAAGTGAATTTGAGGGAATTTTATAAAACGAACCTTACAAAAATAATAAGATAAAATTTCTCTAAAACTAATGGTAATGTAATCATGATAACCCTAATAAAGGGTAATGAAATCCCCTCACTGACTGTAATTTAAACCAGAACAACACCAATGATAAAATTGAAAAAACACCAAATGGAAGAACATCAAAGAGAAATTTTGGAAACCTACCAAAATGTTTTGATTAATATTCCCATTTTCAATGATCCTAAAAGATGCACACATATTCCAAGTTTATAAATGATTTTAGAGCTAAAAGGAGAAGGATTTATGGGGACAAAATGGTCGATTTGGGAAGAAGTGTGTAATAACCGAGTCCATATTGTAGTAGGTAAATACTATATCCTAAATTATCACAAAAAACAAGAGAACTCTGAAGAGACTTTATTCATGAGTATATTTAAAAGTTTAATTTCTATATTTTAGAATTTGATTTCAAAAATATAAAAAAAATTGATAAATAATAAATATATTATCATATAATGAAATTTTGGGGTTTTTCACAACTATTGATTTTTAGTAGAATAGTGTAAAAACCATTTTTTGTTAATACCATGAACTTTATGGAATCACAAGGATGTAAGAACAAAATAAAACTCAAAATAAAATTATATTGAAAAAAATTGGTTTTATATGTAACATTATAAATTATAAAATTTTGTGTTAAATTTACAAACCTGTAATTGATATTTTAAAACTTACTTCACATTTTTCACTAAAAATGTTTTAATGAATTATTCATTTAATATTTTGAAATTATATTATATAAGTTTTATAAACATAATATTTTAAAATTGATTTCAAATTTTGAATCACCAGGTCCATATTTCTTTTAAAAATAACCACTTTATTTTTAGGAATAAAGGATAAATTACTAAAGTTAAAACATATTACCGTGGTAAAAGTTAAAATAGAAAATGTGAGAAATATAATTATCAGGTGTTGAAATGTTTTATATGGAATGAATAAAATGGATTCATATATGACTTATAAACCTTATATATTTCACAATCCATTATTTCTCATTTTTAAGTGACTTAAATGGATAATGACTTCACATTACTAAAAATTATGGGTATTTACATAAATTTCATCCCTTTTACTGGACACCTTCATGATCTTTCCTTTGGTTATACCATTTAACATGATTATGATACCAAATTCATTCCATGGGTAACCTATATGTTTATGTTTGATTAATTATGTATAAATATTATTTTGGAACACATATTCATGAACATATTATTATGAGTTTTACCAAATAGAACTCCAATGCATTGGGTAATGTTTAGTCTCATGAGACATCATGTTGGGACACAGAGTAAACCTAATTTCTTTATAAGAATTTGTCTGTCATGTTATATAGTCTTGGAATTTAGAATTGAATCATGATTATGTCAGGTTACATGTTGTTTCCACATTACTATGATTCCATGATTATATGTTTCTATTTTATACATGTTATACTTCCTTATATTTATTCATGTTTTCTTCCTTTTATGTTATTATGTTATATGTTCTAACCCATGTGCTATGTTTATTAATAGGCTTATTCCATTACTAGGATTTTTAACTCATCCCTTTTTCTCATTTATTCCCTAGGTTATCCTATGTAGATATATTGGATCAAATGGATTTATGAGTTTATTATGAAAATTAAATAAAAGATGTTTTTATTTCGTGATGTTTAATTATGTACCTAATATCTAAGACACTAGAATTTACGATCCTTGGATTGTAATATTATGATTAATTATGCTTCAAATCATGTAATGATATGTGTAAAAGGCTATGGTATCCATATAATCACTTTTTATAGACAAAAATAAATGGTGTTTTCACGTTTTTTTCAATCTGTAAGAGTCATAAATGTAATTTTAATAATTAAAAGGGTCCCACATAAGGACCATGAATGGTATTATAAATAACATCATATATATATATATGATTCAGGATAGGTTTTTTATAATTTTATAATGATTTAATTGTAAATTTTAAACATTAAATACTATTTAAGGTCTTTGTCAGCACTATTATAATACTTGACTTTAAAAACATAATTGTAAGTACCAATTTAGAATACAATCTATTATATCATAACTTATCCATCCTAAATATCTATAAAATACGTTGGATACTCAAACTCTTCTATATATTATTATTTTTAATATTTTTATAATTGTTTCTTTAATAGTTTTACATTTTTTATATACATCGCACCATTGCGATGTAAGTGTTTTCGACAATTATAATAATTTTAAAATTTTAAAATAAATTATTAACGTAAAAAAATTACTATGAATTTTTTTATCTTTTAGATTCATTTATAAGGAATATCTATTCTCATTCATATCACAACAACATATTTAATAAGTTATTTTGATTATTTTCACATTGCACAAGCATTACACAAACATTTGGATAATATTCTTGTTATATAACTCCATTTTTATAAACTATAAATAGTAATTACTATTTATAACAAATATTTACTAACAAAATCATGAAAATTCGTCTTCATTCTCAATTATTATCATTAGGACACCAAATTTGACTTTTCTAGTGCCGCAGATGCATTGCGTCGAAACTGAAAATGTTTTTCATATTTATCATGACATAAATTAAAATTTATAGGTTTCTAATTTTTTATTTATAATAAATTTTGGTAATTATCATTAATGAGTAATTAAATAATATTCATAAATTTATATATCATATTTATGTTATGATAATATCATAAAATATAATGTATCTTATAAAAAATAGTATTAAATCTATTATTCACTAAAATTAAACTTTAAGAACTTCAAGAAAAAAACGGAATGATAATATAAATTTTTATAACATTAATAACCTTCCATTTAGATCCATAAAAATAATAAAAGAACCAAAATTATCCAAAAAACATCAAATTTAATACTTTTAAATCTAGTTACTTGTATTTTTTTACCCATTGTACAAGCACAACTTCAGTGATGTGTAAGCATTATAGGTAATTGTATCAATTTTAAAAATTTAGAAATAAATTACTATAATAAATATAATATTTTAATATACAATGTAACCATTTTTTATCGTTAATAACTTATAATAATCCTTTTGATAAAATATTAATGTTTATTAAAACAAAGTGATTAGCATTTTGTCTTCATACTTATATAATATTTGTGTCATTATCAAAGAAAAATGGCACGAAGTTTCCAAATTTTTTGAGAATAAAATTATTATCGACTATATATAATCATTTAATAATATTAGGTTAAGTTTTTGGGTGATTTTAAGGTCTTACCCCACAGTTTTAACCTGGGTTTACCCGCTTTACCCTTACCGAGGAGATAAATTTTACCATAGTTACTATTCATAATGAAAAAAATAAATAGGGCCTATTAAAATAATTTAAACAAATTGATTAAAAATATTGAATCCAATTTTCAATATCCAATTCACATATGTGGTAGGAATTAATTTAAGTTTAAAAATCATAACGAATCAAAAAACAATTTTTTAGAAAAATGCATTTTTAAGCCCAAAAATGAACTTATAAAAAAATAAGGTATAATTTTGATTAAAATTATATTAAATAGATTATATCTAATTAAATAATAATTTATTGATTTTATAAAAAATTCAAAGAATAATGAGACTTATTAATTAAAATAAATTATAGTTTTACAAAAATCGGTATTTTCCACTATTTAGTGAAAATGTATCTTCTCAGAAAAATCCCAAAATTTCACCCAAATATAATTTTGATATGATTATTTAAAAAATTATATCATTTTTATAAAATAATATTTCTAAAAGTTTCATAAATTAGTTATACTATATATGCATAAAAATAAATAAAAAACAGTTTATAAAAAAAGCAGTTTCGAAGCATTAGATGACTTTACTGAAAATTAAGTATTTATTTATTATAAATTAAAAAATACATTTGGATTATAAAAAACATCTAAAAATATTTTTCATAATATGTTTGTTACTATTCATACCCTCAAATTCAATGTTTAGGTTATAACTATAACATTTAAATAATAATATTTCATTATTCATTTAAGTTATGTGTTGCATGTTGTATAAGCTATCAAACAAAGCATTATTTTTCAATCCTATGGTGTAAGAAGTTAAATTTGGTACAGTAATCTATTTCACGTGATGATTGATATAGATATGTGGAATTATGTTTTTTTTGTTGAAGTAAATTATTCTGGAAGGCATTAGAGTAACATCATGATTTACATTCTCTATTTTATCGAAAAATAAAATAAAATAATATTAATTTACTCTTTAGTATCCATTGAAAAGTAAATTTATATTATAATATTATCAAATAGAATTCATAATAATGGTTAAGAGAAAGGATTATATAAAATTTCAAACACTTCTTATAAAACCTCATCTTCAAGATGTCGAGGGAAAAGTAAAAACCTACCCGCCAAAAATATACACAGAAAAGATAAACAAAGTCACATGATAATCTTTTGTTGGAAAATAAGAGGAGGAAGATATAATGACCCATTTCCTTAACATCCCAGAAATATGATTTTAATAGAAACGATTTCGCATTTCATACATTCCCATGATATTTTGGGTTTATATTTTTAGGGAATTAGGAAACAAATTACATAAAAAACCGAACACTTCCACACAGTGTTCATTTTTCTATAAAATTAGGGCTTTATGTTTACACCCACATTTGATTCAAGACACTTTTTATTCTTTATAAATGATCCCAAAGAGGAATATTTTACCTTTTTATAGTTTTATCTCATATTTAGATCCTATGAAAAGTATTTCAAAATGTGTTATGAGCACCAAAAATCATAGTATGGGACATAAAAAATCCCTTTAGTCTAGTGAAGACAAAAAAATCCTTGAAAATATTTACCATTTTTTAAATAAAACTCTAAGCACATAAATAAATAATTTCCACATATTAAAATCAATCGTTTCTGAAATTAAAAATCTGAGAATCCATTATAAATCATAGGAAAACCATGAAGGAGTCTTGAGGCATGTGGTAACTACTAAAAGATTTTTTTTTGAAAAATAATCCTTTAACCTTTAAAAATTCATAAACATTTCTTATCTCATGAAATTAAAATATTTCCATAAAATCATTTTCTTCAAGAATAATATGCATATATTGTTGCATCATATTTATAACCCACGTTCACTCATGTTTAATCTGTGTTAGAATAACTAAATCTTAGTTAATTTAATAGGAGTAACCAATACGGTTATCTACCACATTTTACCTTTGAAAACCATATCATTACCCAATTTATTAGAGAGAGATATCAGAAGCACCCATAATCAATAGGTATATTAAGCTCACCCATTAACAAAACACATTCCATTTTCACATAATCATAAAAACAAATATTCTTTTTCTTTTAAAACTCTTAAAAAAGAAAATTTAAATAATAGAGGACATATGATCTACATTGAAAAATGGTCTCAAATTTTAGATAATACATGATAAAAAAATAATTCATAGGAGGGTGGTAAAAGGTGGCTAAGTCATGTATGTCAAATTACATTATTTTTTCACTTTTTAAAAAATATAAAAATAACCCATACAAAAAAAATTTAAAAGATTGATTTTTTGGTCATTGTAATGAATTTCAAATATAGTTAAAAACTAACTCGATAAAACTTTTATAAATAAATTAGGAAATTGTAGAAACATTTAATAGAACCTCAATATGGAAGAAATAGAGTTGGAAGGAAAACATTAATACAATATTTTTTAAAAACTTATCTTACCTTAAGTCCCATCTAACTTTGCGCGTTATCTAAATACTAAATAATAATACTAGAGTAGTTGTTTTATTTCTTAATAAAATTATTAATTTTCATTCCATTATCATTATTCCTTTTGTTTCATTTATTACGATATTTTATTTAGTTACAAAAATGGTTAAGTTCACATGGGTATTTTGGGGTTGTTAAGTTTATGACCAAAAAAATAGTATTGGTGCATTGATTGTGGTCAAAGGGTTTATAGTTCTATTAACTAAAAAATAATAATCATTATATAATTATCATAATTATATATTTAATACACTTTTAAAACCATCCATGAAAGTCACTCATTAATAATTAATAATGTTTTTTCATAGAGATAGTTTTTCAAACATAGGCATGAAAGACACTTTAATTTTACTAGTGGGAAAAAGAAATAAAGTATATAATATTTTAATTTTAAAAAATCATATATATCTTATAAATTTTATATTTATTCATTAATTTTTTCTTCATGACCATACTTTAAAGGTGGAAACAAAAAATAAATCATTACAATTTGTGGAGGTGGTAGTCCATATGTACGCCCACATGACATTATTATATTCCAACTGATGTAATGGTAAAAACATAATTATTATGTTTCATTTAAAGAATCGTAATTATTTCATAAATATCATATATATGTATTTTATCTATCATTTTTACAATCCATATGATCTAGTGATGTAGTGAGCCCAACCCCAGTAGCCCAGAGCTAATGTTTGTTTTATTACGTTGATATAAGATTCAAGAAATTGCATCTTGAAGGGGGAATAGTTTGGTAGTATTGATAAACTAGATAAATACTTTATTTTTATATTACATTTAAATAAAATAATAACAACATAATTTTTCTAAGAATAACATTATTCCCTCTAGTATATTCTTGAATATCAAACATAATACCCTTCATGGATTATTGAGAATGGAAACAAAATAAGGGTGATCTAAAATTCTCATTAAGGGTTAATTATATTAGAATAAATCATAAATCAATAATCATAATCAATATGTAAAGGTATATAACTGAACACACATTACATTTAATCAAAAAATTGATAATGAAATGAATATAGAGATAATATCATTATGAAAATATCAAGGATAATAATCAATATGGAAAGGTAAAAAATTGAAAACACATTAAATTTAATCAATAATAATACTATCATAACTAGATAAGAAATAATAAATATATAAAGGTAAATAACTGAACTCACATTCCATTTTATCAATAAATTAAGAATGAAATACATCCATATATAATATAATTGAAAAAAATTATGGATAATAATAACTAAATTATAAATGAATAAAATGCTTAATTATTGGATGTCATGTTTCCCAGGAACATGATACCTCTACAATCAAGATCTATCCACAAGAAAATTTTAAACTAAGGGTTAAAAACTAATTTAACTATGTTTAGAAAACTATTTCTTCCCATGAGACCACATGTCACTTACCGACCCGACTCACCTCTAAGACAGTGGCTGGACTGGTGGGTTACATGACCTCAGACACATCTCCCCGTACATCAGAGGTTGCTGACTAGCATCAAGGGTTTCAGGAGGTAATAGTGGGGAGAATATACCCTATTATCAAAGTTGTGCAGTTGTATAAAAAATTATAGGTAAAAGAAAACTGCGGAAGCAGAAAATAAATATTTGATTGCAGTAGAAGACAATATAAATAATTAACAATCAGTGAAAGACAATATTTAACAATTTAATAAAAGAGTTAAACACCAAATTATACAACAAATTAATGCTTTTCATAGTTATGATACATACTGAAAGTAGTAAAAAATACAGCATTCTTGAAAATCCAATAAAATAATAATGAAAAGACAAAAAATCCCCACAATCTATCTCATTGAGTATCGCAAGATCCATCTCGGTCCTTTTCTCCTAACCCCCAGACAAAAAAATAACATCATAAGAAATCAATCCTCATATGTAGTCTTGTGAATGAGAAAAGTCTACTCAAATACCCTAGTGCAATGGCGGCCCGAGTAGGGTGCAAGATATAAATCTCAGTAGGCCAGCACCACCGGTGTCTAACCTAATCCAGACAATGCATTATAAATTAAAAAGTGTGCAATATAAAATAATGGTGAGTGATATAAACTAAAACTAAAAACATGGTCTAGGTTGCTAAATGGACACCCTTCCCATATCACCTTCATTGGCCTATGCTGGAAATCTAAAATGAATACCTGTAAGAAATCATTTGTATATTTATATATAAAAATTCTAGAAAATAGAAGGTGAAAAAAATGAAACATACCCCAAATCATATTCTTTAACTTCAGGTTTAATATATGTATCAAAAATAGTGTCATAAGACATTAGAAAGGTATGAAAATCCTCAAGGGAAACCAAACAAAATCTTTATTATTATTATGTTAAAGTTGTAGATTCAGAGTCTGAGATAGTCCCAAAAGTATAACTATAGTACATCCTTAAAATTACGCAATACCACCGAGCTCATCCAAGGAAATATTTTTAAAGACCAAGTATTTCTCAAGGCATGGATTTACTATGAGTTTGTCCTGATATCACACAGAATGGGTCGAGTATCACTCGAGGCTTGGCATAGCTACTTTTCTAATAAGTCTGTCATCGATAATCCCTTTGCGAACTGGTATCACTCATAAGTATTTAGAAAACCCAGGGAAACCTTCATCTAGAAGAGCCTAAGACATTGTTTCCCCGGAACGTCATGGTATAACCACCCAATCATGGGATTCCATCCATGATTCCTTAATATCGAACTCATGTTCTCACCCAGACCATATCAAGTGAACCATAGTAACCAATACACATTGAAAGGAAAAAACCAACACATATATCACTTTGAAATATTATACATAAATTACGTTATCAAATAAGCATCATGAACCACAAGCCATTCAAGCCATCAAGTATATCAATTCAAGTCGTCAACATGGCATAAATAATTTAGCACAAAAGTAAGAATGTAATAAAAACTTGAAAATATTATCACTTTAACATCTCAAGTGAAAAAATATAGAATGAAGATCAAACCACTAAAACAAGGAATCACAATTTGGTACTTTCATGAGAAATATAATGTGAACAAAATCATATGGCATCATCATGCCTCCACAATAGTTTATTAATGACATTAAAGGATATATGAAAACAAGATTGTTCAAGAAGGGAATTAAATTCAAACTATTACATTGCATTTATAACTTAAAGAACAAGAAAAGAGGGAATTTAGGTGGGGCACACCCAAAGGGGGTGGCCAAGGGGAAAAGAGAATTCCCTGAAGAGGTTTCTTCATAAGTGGTGGCCACAACATTCATGATATAAAAAACCAAAACGTTTAGTAAGTGATAACAAGGCATCACCAGAAGGTTTCAGTGAGCTTCAAAAAGACACGACATCTAAAGTGCAATGAAATAATAGAAAATAATCATTCACCCTACACAAACCATTTACCAATTCATTCACATTACCTAAACGTAGAAATTTCATTTATAAAATTCAAGGGAAAAAATGAAAGTGTCATGATCAAAGAGTATACCTACTTGGAAATTTCATTTGAGCTAAATGAGAATGATAATTCAATTTATATTATTCAAAGAGAACAATAGCTAACTAGATACAAGATAAGAACCAACAAGAGGCATATGTAAAACTCAAATAAAATCTAAACATGATATAAACAACTATCACTACTCTTTGGTTTAGAAGAATGTGCACCTCTGTTGGAGGGGTTTTATTATAAAATCATGGCATTTCATTGTCAGCCAATTCATTTAATTATATTTAACATTTATTCAAAAACTCATTCAGAAAAAATCAAACACAATAAGTTAAGAAACTAAATAAACATAACTATCACTGTGAGTTTTCACAGACAGCGCACCTCCGTTGGAGGGGTTTTATTATAAACCCATAAATTTATTATCAAGAAACCATTTATCACATTTAACACTTCCATCAGTAATCACACTCAATTAAGGTTAAAAATAATTTAATCAAAACATTACTACATTAGGTGAAATATAATAAAAGTGCAGTAAGAAATTAATTAAAGATAATAATTAATGATTTTCATTAAATGAAAGGGCAAGGGAATGGGATCCTACCTCAAGTGAAAATAAGTCATCCACTCTGATCCTTCATGCTTTCTATATAATATTTGATTCTCCCCCACTAGGCATATACAACATTCCACTTATGAAAGGTCACTTATCCCTTATGCACACACCTACATAGTTATAGGCATGTGTAAGGGAATCTTTAAACCTGTGCTTATATGCATATGACCATATCCACTTGCATGCACATGAATTAATTTATATATACATGGGAAAACCTAGCCCCATACATTCATAGTAACTTCTATGGGTGATTACACACTTAACATATGTACCCACACACACATATTTACCTACCTTTGCACACGCAGGCAAGTCACCCATGACTTCGCAACTCGAAAGCAACAATCAGGGGCCAACTCAAGAAAAAGTTTACACTAAAAAACATAAAATAATTAAATAATTCAATTTAAAATGTGAAGGACCCGAAAAAAAAAGGAAAACTATCACCTCAGGTGTCAGCGAATAACCACGTCATAGTGAAACCATCTGAAACAGCTCAATGCCATACCGATTAAATAACATGGACTCAAAAACACTGAAATCCCCAAATTTAACAAGTGATAAACATAAAAATAGGTGAAAACATACCCCAAAACCAAGACGACAGACAAAAACCACATGAATGGCTTCCCCTTTGATGGTGGTTTCTAGAACACGCTCCAACACATTCTGAGAGACCATCTGCTTGACCAAAGTACAAAAGAAAACTTAAAATCAGATCACCCCCAAATCCCTAGAGATCAGCTGAATCTTATGGGTCAAATAAGAGGACAAAATTAGATAAAACAAAGCTCAAATAAGATGGAGAGAGACATACCATGGAGTTTAGGACCATGATCTGGTGGAAAACCGTGAAGAATCGGAGCCGAAGATGAGTTTGTAGGTGGAGGGGTGTGCATCGAAGGGGGAAACCCCATGGGGGGGTGCTCTGTCATGTGGGTCGAGCCAAAGTGGGGTGAGGGAGAGTTTAGATTAGGTTTTTTTTAATTTATTTTTCTTTTAATTTCAATTAGTTCATTTTCATTTAAAATTTTTAATTTTAATTAATTTGACTTCTCAAAAAAACACATTGTGGGGGTTCTGACTCTCAAAAAACATTTTGATCCTCTATTTTAAAAATGGCCTACTCAGCTAAAGGAAAAAAGTTAATTTCTAGTACTTTTTCTTCCGGTTCAAAATAAGAAATGATACAACCTTCCCGCCTTTGAACTTCTCAGCCCCAAGAAGACTTCGAGAACAATGTAACTTTCATCTGATCCACAAGGGTCGTGAAGTCTCACACCAAATGTTGTGTTGCATCTCTAAACACCCAATTCACATTCAAGTATTGACTAGGAAAGAAGTATATAATTCATTAGGATCTAATCCAATGCGCATTCCCCAACTGAAACACTAAGAAGATGCTTATCCAAGCCCTTTTTGGTAGAGACACGACCATTTTTTCATCTCATTAAAGTTCTTTCCAAAGTTACTTCCCACCTTAGGCTTTAATGTAAGAAAGATGAAAATTCCCCATCAACCAAAAGGCACATGTCAAGCCAACCTTTTATGAGAATACCTAGTCGATACATACCTCAATTTCATCCCAGGGAAACTCAAGGAGAAACTTAACCTATACTTACATGAGGGTTTAAACTAGGACACTAATACAGGTTCCATTCCCATGACTCTTACATTTATTCACATTTATCTTTTTTTTGAACATTTATAAGGTTTAAAAGAAATATCAATTAACCATTTTTTAAACAAACACTAGGTACTTCATTTAACTAATTACCCCAAGGGAAAATCATGTCACTACAAGAAGCTAACACTAAGCCGCAAGCTATAACACAGAAGCATGGATTTTTAATCATAGAGACATGCTAATAAGAATAGAAGCATGATACAAGTAAATCATGCTAGTGAACAGGCATCATGAAAATAGGCTAGCATGCTAAATATATCATTGAAACATGGTATATGAACAAGCATGCTAAATAAATACAAAATAGGAAATACATTTAATGCACTCAATCATATCAACATGAAAACTACAATGCAACTACATGGAATGGAACTATGTATTGCAATTGATTTTTATGTGCCTAATATTATGCATGTTATATTTCATCCTTTTCTTAATAGGACAGGGGTAATATAACCTAAACTTAAAAAATCCATAAGCATCATAAATTACACAAATAAATCGAGGTGAAATCATAGTAACTGTAATATCAAAAATCATGAACAGCAACTCCCAGCTCTGGTAACTTAGTCATTTCCCATACGCTGGGTGATTAGTCCTAAGAATGACTATTAACTAAGCATTGACACATTTCTAGTCTCTTTTGTACCAACCCAAAATAGTAATAAAAATGAAAAGAACCACCTTTGATACCACTTTGTCACATACCGACCCAGCACACCACTAAGACGGTGGTTGGATAGGTGGGTCACATGATCTCATGAGAGTCTCCCTATATGTCAGAGGCTTCCAACTAGTAGTGAGGGTCTTAGGAGGTGATCGTGGGGAGAAAATACTCTTTTATCAGAGTTGCACAATGTTATAATAGATTATAGGTAAAATAAAATAGTGGAAGTAGAATATTAATATTTGACAGTATCAAAAGACAATATAAATAATTGGCAAGAAGTGAAAGAGAATATTTCACAATTTAATAAAAGTTTCCAATGACAAATTGTACAACATATGAATGCACATCATGGTGATGATACATACAAAATGAAGTAAAAAATACAACATTCTTGACAACCCAATTCAATAATAAGGAAAAGACAGTAAATCCCCACAGTCGATCTCCTTGAGCATCCTGAGATCCAGCTCAGTCCTTTTGTCCTAACTCCCAGACAAAAATAGCACAACATAATTAATCAATAATTGTGTGTAGTCCTACAAATAATTAAATTCAACTAGAGTACCACAGTGCAATGGCTGCCCGAGTAGGGTGTGAGATATAAATCTCAGTAGGTTGACACCACTTTTGTCTAACTCAATCTAGACAATGGATTGTAAATTAAAAAGTGTGTAATATAAAATAATGGTGGGTGATAGAAACTATAACTAGAAACTTTTTTTGAGTTCCTAAATGGACACCCTTCCTATATAACCTATTTTGGCCTAAGATGGAAGTCTGAAACGAATACCTCTGAGAAGCCATATGTATATTTATATATAAAAAGTCTAGAAAATAGAAGGCAGACAAAAAGGAAACATACCCGAAAGCCTATTCTTTAACTTTGGGTCTAATATATGTATTAAAAAAATAGAGTCATAGGACATTAGAAAGGTTTCAAAATCCACAAGGGAAACCAAACAACATCTTTATTATTATTATGTTCATGTTCTAGAGTCAGAGTCTAAGCCCATCCCAAAGATATCGCTATGGTACATCCTTAAAATTACCCAATACCACTGAGCCCATCCATGGGAATATTTCTAAAGTACAAGTATCGCTCGAGTCATGGATTTACCATGAGTCTATCATGGTATCACACATAAGGGGTCGAGTATCACCCGAGTCTTGGCGTAGCCACTTTTCCAATGAGTCCATCTTCGATAATCCATTTGGGAATCAGTATCACTCATAAGTCTTTAGAAAACCTAGGTAAACCCTCATCTGGTAGAGCATAATACATCCTTTCCCCGGTGCATCGTGGTATAACCACCCAAGCATGAGAGTCCATCCATGAGTCCTTAATACAAAACAAATGTTCTCACCCAGCCTGTATCAAGTGAACCATAGTAACCAAATCACATTATAAGGAAAACACCAGTACATATATCACATGGAAGGATTATACATAAATTACTCTATCAAATAAGCATTTTGAACCACAATTCATTCAACCCATCAAGTAGAACAATTCAAGACATCAACATGGAATAAATCGTTTAGCACAAAAGTAAGCACATAACAAAAACATGAAAATATTAGCACATTAACATCTCAAGTGAACAAGTTTAGAATGTAGATCAAACCACTAAAAAAGGGAATCACAATTTGGTACTTTCATGATCAATTAAATGTGAACAATTGCATATGGTATCAACATGCATCCATAATAGGTTATTAATGAAATTAAAGGATAAAGGTTAACAGTCTTGTTCAAGCAGGGAATTCAATTCAAACTATCACATTGAATCTATAACATAAAGGACAATGCAAGAGGGAATTTAGGTAGGGAACACCCAAAGGGGGTGGCCAAGGGTCAAGGAAAATACCCTAAATAAGATTCTCTATAAGTAGAGGACACAACATGCATGATTGAACAAAGCAAATAATTTAGTAAGTGATAAGAAGGAATCACCATTAGGTTACAGTGAGTTGTAAAAAGACACGACATCTAAAGAGAAACAAAACGATGGAAAAGAATCATTCACAACACACAAACAATTTACCAATTCATTCACTTTACCTAAATGTGCAAATATCATTTCTAAGAATCAAGGGTAAAATGGAAAGTGTCATGATCTAGGCATATACCTACTCTGCAATGTCATTTGAGCTAAATGAGCATGATAAGTCAATTTATATTATTCAAAGAGAACAAAATAAAACTATCCATGATACAAGAACCAAGAAGAGGCACGTGGAAAACTCAATGAGAATCGAAACATGATATAAATATTTATCACTAAATTTTGGTTTTGAAGATAGCACACCTCTGTTGGGGGGGGGGGGGGTTATTATTAAACCATGGCTTTTCTTTATTAAAAAAATCATTTAATTATATTTAACATTTATTCTAAAACTCATTCATGACAAATCAAATGAAATAAGTTAATCAACTAAATTAACATAACTATCATTGTGTTTTTTCAAAGATAACACACCTTTGTTGGAGGGGTTTTATTATAAAACCACAAATTTCTTATCAAGAAACCATTTATCAAATTTAATACTTCCATCAAAAATCACACTCAATTCAAATTAAAATTCATTTAATTTAAACAATACTGCATTGACTAAAATATAATAAAAGTGTAGTCATAAATTAATTAAAGATAATAATTAATTATTTTCATTAAATTAAATTGAAAGGGAATGGGATCCTACCTCAAGTGGAACTAATCCATCTACTCTGGCCCTTCACGCTTTCTAAATAAAAGTTTTTGTTCCCCCACTGGGAATATACATCTTCACACATATTCAAGGACACCTATGTCCTATGCACATACCTGCATGGACCTAGGACTATGTATGGGTATCTTTACACATGTGCTTATATGCATATGTTTGTCTCCACTCACCTACGCATGCTTTTATATATATATATATATACATGGGAATACTTAGCCCTATACATGAATAATCACTGCCATGGGTGACTACACACGTAACGGGGGAACCCACATACATATATTTACTTACCTATGCATATGCAGGCGATTCGCTGTTGACTTAGAGACTTGAAACCAACAAGCAGGGGGAAACGCACTACACATTTAACAATATAAACCTTAAAATAATTAAAGAACACAATTTAAAATGTGAGGGACCAAGAAAAAAAGGAAAACCCTCACCTTAGGTGTCAAAGATGAACCAAAACGAATAGAAACCACCCAAAATATCTAAATACCCAACCGATTAAATACCATGGTATCAAAAACACCAAAAGCCCAAAATTTATTAAGTGTAAAACAAAAAAAGAGTTGAAAACCTTACCCTGAAACCAAGATGACGGACCAAAACCACTCGAACCACCTCACATTTGGAGGTAGTTTCCGAAACATGAACCAACACATCTCGAGAGACCTTCCACATAACCTAAGAACAAAACCAAATCAAAAATTAGATCACCCCCAAAGCCCTAGAGTTCAGCCAAATCTTGTGGGTCGACGAAGAGGCCAAAATCGGCCAAAACAAAGTAGGAGAAGGAGGGAGAGAGACCTACCATAGTGTTTCAAACCATGATCTCACAGAAAACTGTGTGTAATTAGATATAGATAGGATGTAGGTGGAGGGGCATGCGTCAAAGGGGAAAACCCCATGGGGGCGCTGCATCGCGCGGGTGGAGCCAAATAGAGGTGAGGGAGAATATTAATTTGGGTTTTATTTTTAATTTATTTTAATTTCAAATTTTTTATTTTAATTAATTTAACTTATTAAAAAACACACATTGCGGGAGTTCCGACGGTTCTGACTCTCGAAAAAATGTTTCAACACTCCTTTTTAAAAACATCCTGCTCAGCTAACAGAAAAAGTTAATTTCCTACAATTTTTCATTTGATTCATAATGAGGAATGTTACAACACCAATACATTGAGGTGATATCTATAACTAGGCCCCACCAATGCCCTTCATATCCAAATCATTCTTCATATATCGAATAACCAGTTTAATTCATAAACAATATACATTATCATAAAGAATCTTTATTGAGTAAATAATACAAATTTTTAGATATTTCCCTAGTTAATCAAAAAATTTCATAGTAAACAACATTTTTAAAAATATTAAACTTTTTAGGAAATAATAATATTCATTATAAATAATATAGATATTTATGGGAAATTTAATTTCCAATGATTAAAGGAAAGAAAATATTTCAATGGAATGTTGATGACTAAAAAATGAATCAAGAAAGTGAATGTAAATATTTTAATTCGTCAAAATAATCATAAATAATAAATAAAAATAATAATTATGGTATCAATACAACATATCCTAAGTGTATAATTATTATAATAAGGTTTATTGTCATTGATGAATAGAAATCTTATAAAAATATCATTAAAAACATTCTCGAGGAAAATATAATTTTCATTTTGAAAATAACTTTCCAAAACTCAACAATTTTTTTTGAAAAGAAACTTTGAAACTTATAAAAGAAAATTCAAAAAAATTGAGTGGTCATAAAGACATGAAATTTCATTCATGTGTACACATTAAAACAAATATTCCTTTCACTTTTTGGTAAAATCCAAACGAACATTATTTTAAAAATGACATAAAGATTCATTTTTTTTAAAAGACAAAATGGATAAAATTTTCTTTAATAAATAATTTTTAAAAGGGTTAAAATAAATTTTAAAACATTTTTTGAAAACATGGTTTTGGGAGAAAATAGAATTCTGACGAAAGAGAGAAACGAAGTCAAATTTTCATAGAAATTTTTTCTCAACTATTATAATCCAGAGTGTAAAATGTTACTATTAATTGAAAATAACATGAATAACCAGAGTATAATTAAATTAAATGGGTTTATTAAAAAATGATAAAATAATTTTCTTTAAATTAAATTCAAGATTAAACAATATCGATTAGAATGAGATTGTGAAATAAACCCTTACAATGATCATAACGTTGAACTAAGAATTAATAAATGAATCAATTATGTGTATCATATGTAAATTCACATAAAATAATGGGAAATAAAACATAATATAATCAAAATTAATTATATATTTAACCTTATAATATCAATTAAAATAAAGAAGTAGTATAACCCAATGAAAATAAATTGATTTATGAAATTTTGTACCACTTGGTAATTTTCAAGTCAAATCCCATCAGATGAAATAATTTAAATTTAAAATTAATATAATATGAATTATTGATTAATATTGATAAAACATATCAAAGTTGAATTATATGTACTATATAAAAGAAATTAGGTGTATAACATTACAATGTTCCTCAATGAAATTATAATGAGACGAAATCCCTCACCTCACGCTTCCATTTTGTTAAACATGACTTAACATGATGTATAGTGGTTTTAACCATGTTATTAACTTTAAAAAATAACCATATTAACATTTTTAATATCACATATAATCATTTTAAAACATATTATCACCTATTCATTAATACGTATTCATTATTTTCATTTTTTTGGGTGTTAATTTCCTCGTTTTCTCATGCATGTTTTTTCTGAAAGATCTGATTCTTTCACATGTAATATTGTTACATAATCACCATAATATTAATAATGACATAATTTTTATATTTTTAAATAAATTATAATTTTAATACTTTTCATGAAATATGGTTTTTGATAAATGAAGTATGTTACGATCATGGAGATGGTAGGCCATACATACGCTTGAGTAACGTTTCCATTTTTCAATAGTCATTTTTTAAAGGAGGAAAGTAATATTTTAACATTAAATAATGATAATAATATCATATTATTTATTTAAATTTTCTTATATATATAATATATGTGGTTTGGTGATGACAATTGAGTCACATCGCTTCATGAAGGTAGCAGTCTAAACATTCATGAACAATGTTATCATCTTTCAGTGAGTTAAAAGGTAAGAAAAAAAAATGACATGTTATCTTTAAATAATGATAAATATTTAATAAATATCATAATTATAATATGTATATCACATATAATCATTAAATTTATCCTTGTAACCTTCCATGTAAAATTCTGGTGAAATATGAATCACACTGCTTCGCGAGACAATTGTCCACCGCAGACACGAGCCATGTTATCATATATCCTATAGAATGAAAAGTAAAAAAGGTATATATGTTATAATGACTCAAATGGTATGCTAATTTTATAAATATAATATATATATATAATTCATATCCATCATCATACCCAACCATGAGAGGTGGTAATGGAAAAAATAATGACATCGGTTTGTGAGGTGGTAGTTTGTCATACACACGAATGATGATTTCATAACCCATTTGATTGAAGTGAGGATTTTTGTTGGTCATGAAAATAAAATAAAAACATATCATTATTTTTAATATAATGTGGTTATTATATCATCATGGTTTAATAATATTTGAGGGATGTGGAGGAAAAAATAAAATAAAAATGATCGTTGAAGAATGTTTGTTCTCCTTCGAGAATCCTCCATAGGTTTGCACCAAATAATTACAAGGTTTGATTTATGCCCAAAATAATGCTTCTCAGATTAAGGGAGGTAAGTTTGGAAGTGATTTGGTCAGGTATTTTTTGAACAAAAAGGGTGTTAAGGTGTGATGAAGAGAGGAGTGGTGTGACCTTTTATAAGTGAGGTGGGTGGAATACTTATATTTGTTTTGAAAATATTCAATCTTAAACACATTTTTATCATGAAAAAACCTCCCAAATGGGTCCCTATCGAACATATAAAATATAAAGTCTAAATATGGCCATCTAATGGGTGTTTTTAAATTTATTAGCTCATTTTTAACCCTTATCTTTTTAGTTTGACCCCTCTATATACCCATTTTCCCTTAATCGTGGTAATTAATTTTTTCTATTTTCACTATTAATTTTGGTCAAAAAATAAATTAAAATTATTATAAAATATATATTATTCTTATTTCAAATATATAATCCAATTTTACAAATTAAATTCACATAATTGATAAAATTTAATTTAAAATTAATCTCACAAACGTGCTGAGAAAAAGGATTTTCAAAGAGAAAACATTCAAAGGTTTACAAAGTCTTTAAATAAAAAATAAATATGAAAATGATTCAAATAACCTAAATTTTATTAATAGATATATAATTTAACTAAATTTACTTTAAAACCAATTCAAAATATAATTTAATTTTATAAATAATTTAAATGAAAATACAATTTTCAATTAAAATTCGGTATTTTTTTCACTATTTATCAAAAAAAAATAAAATATTTTAGAAAAATCTCAATAAATATCCCTATAATAGTTATTATATGTTTATTTAAAAAATAATTTTATTTTTTTGAATCATTTTTATAATTTTTTTCAAAATTTAATTTTAAATTATGTGTGAAAAGAATCATTAAACCGGTTTTTAGAAAAAATACAATTTTTTCAGAAAACATAAATTTTTATTTTAAATTATTATTATTTCATTTCTAATAAATATATATACATAATTTCATAATATAGTTAGTACTATTAATACCCTCCAATTTGGTAGCTATGTTATAAAGATATATAATATTACGAAACATTTTGACTCAGTGTTGCTTGTTCCGTAACCAATTGAAGAGATCAAATTTAAAGAAATATATTTTATGCTTTATTTTAGCTTGTTGTTTTATGTCATATATTCTATTGAATTTTTTTTCTTATTTTATCATTTTTGGGTGTTACATTCTTCCCACATTAAATAAATTTAATCCTTGTAATTTAAATTGCTCTCAGTAATCATGGGTTTAACATTTGAAATGTCATTATTGAAAAACCCACATCAAAAGAGGATTAATAAAATATCCTATTAAAAAGAGGGAATGTGAAGTAAAATGTTCATATATAATATCACATAAATACGTTTACAAGTAAGATAAAATTGGTGGAAATTAGATATTTGTACATGGAAGATAAAAATAAATAAATATATAAAATTATTGGGGTTATTTATAAAAACAATTGAATGATCAATGGAAAGCTAAGGGAATCACAACCATAAATATGTGATGATTTAAAATACCATCTCATTCATCAAATATGAATGTAATAGGATAAATTTTTTTCTTCAAGATCATTTTCCTAAAGTTGAGGAATTATTTTATTATCTAAGAGTATAAGTAAATATATTTACTTGATACATTTATATAAGAAAAATTACATCCTTTGGTTGTGATTTTATCAATTTAAAATTCATCTCTTAACTCAAGAAATTAATATTATAACATTAATCTTTTTATTCCTGAAGCACTAATAATTAACTTTTAAAGGATTGTGAGATTCGTAAAAGAGTAAAAATTATTTTCGTTTGTCTCTAACTATTTTCCAAAATTGATATGTTTTTTACAAGTTATCCAATATAATAAAATAATATTTAAACCTAAAAGTAATTCCACTGGTTCATCATTAATATATATTTTTCAAATAATTTTACTAAAAAAATGACATATTAACTAGGACATCATGTAGACCATTGGTATGCATTAAACCCTTATCATCCTTTGGTCATGGGTTCAAACCCTAGAATCTTTCCAGATGTGATGGGTTTTCACCTAGAATGCATGTTTCAATTTTCCTAAGATTCATTAATATAATTTCTATAATGTTCCCAAAAAAATATGATGGACATCCTTGAAATAAAATTAATCATTAAATAAATTTTTTACTTATGTTTTGAACACAGCTTATTTCATTCCATTATTTTTTAAACGTCTAATAATCATATTTTACTATTATTAAAATGTCATTTATGATCATATCAACCATAAAGGTCATAAATACTTTCAAAATTATGTTTAAAAAATGTAAATATTTTATTTGTTAAATAACCTTTCCACTAAAACATATACTTTCCTTAATTTGTTTTCCATAATATCCTTAATCTTGGTAGACTCCCATCACATAAAATATAAAAGGGGTATGTAATACTTTTAAGTTATGATCAATATTAAACTCATAAAACTGTGATGGTATCTATAAATAGTATTTTAATTAAGACACATATGCTTATAAAATTTAACAAAATCCTTAGATGTTTCATAATTATTATCACCAAAAGACCATTCTTAAGAAAAAAAATACTTCTATAATTTAATACTTGAACCCCAATACCTAAATACTTAATCCATTTTATTTAAACATAAGTACTTCCTTGTTCTAGGTTTCATCTGTTAGAAGAGATAATTGACTTAGATAATTCATAAGTTCTTCACATTTAGGAAAATAAAATAAAAATGTATCCTTAGGATGACATTTATTTCCTTCCATTATACTTTTAATTTTTCCATAGAAATTATTTTCATTATGCACTTCCTTTACACACATAAATAATTTTCTTGTCCAATTGAGACACTTTTTAGGGTGTCTTATTCCGCATTTATTACATGATAGAAATTGATCCTTCTTTCCTCTAAGGTCTCCATCACATGATATCTTAATGAACTCCCTTCTTCTCTTCTTCGATGATTCTGGGAGTTTGTTAAAGTATATGTTACAAATCATATTTTGGGAAAACTAATTATGATTAATCAAAATATATATCTCTCTAGTCATCAACCCATTTGGTCTCTCATAGTCACCACCTTTTCCTTTATATTCAATGTTAACATGATTTCCTTGGGTTTCATCCATTGATGAAAACTAAAAATCATAGTGTTATCAACAATAATCATATTGGGAAACCATATAATCATTTATAAGATATTTATATCATGATGCCTCTTATTTTAATCTAATACACCTTCGGTTTAACCTAGTTCATTCATTTTCATTATATATTCAAATAATTTATATTGGTTATTAAAGAAAGTGTGAATTATCCTATCATATCCCCTAGGAGTGTCAAAAAAGGTGCTTAGTGAGGTTTGTTGGTATGCACCAAGTGATGATGATGTCAATACCAATGAACTATTTTTAGAGTTATTACCCCAAGTTACCTCTATTCCAGAACCATGTCTGCTTTTAGTATTCATATAGGGATTTATTTCTAGAAAAACCACATAATATTTACCTTACCAAAACATTAGGATATTATTATATACTCATCCTCAAAATATATCATAGGGTCATATTCCCTAATATATGTTTTAGTAAATCTAGTTCCCATGGTTTCTACTAAATCTCATATGAAACCAACTATAGAGACCCTATCCCTAATAGTCTAGAGCTGGTGTATACTTTATTAAATATTTATAATACATAAGTAATCATATCCCAAAGAACCAAATAGTTTCGTTTTCATGGAAAACTAGATACATACTTGAGTTTCAAATTACATTCGAATACAAAAATTACAACATAATACTTTTGAGAATAAAATTATTCCCTCTTGTATATCCTTAAATATTTAACATCGTACAATTCATGGATTTTGAAGATAGGAGACTGAATAAGGGTGAGAAAAAATTCTCAATTAGGGTTAATTACAATGTATGAAATCATGAATCAGTAAGAATAATCAATATATTAAGGTAAATAGCTGAACATACATTCCATTTAATCAATAAAATGATAATAAAATACATCCTAAGATAATTTCATTTCAAAAATATCATAGATAATAATTAATATAACAATATATATAACTGAAAACACATGCCATTTTTTCAATAACAAGACTAACTAAACACACATTCCATTTGATAGATAAACTAAGAATTAAATGCATCTAAAGATAATATCATTATGAAAATATCATGGATAATAATTATGGAATTCTAAATAAAGTAAATGTTTAATTTTTAGTTTTCATGATTCCTAGGAACATGATACCTATACCATAAATATTTATCCTCAAGGCAGTTTAAAATTAATGGATGTAATCCCAACTAACTAAATCAATCCAACTATATTGTCTTATAAGACTACTGATGCATCGAGGGGATATTTATAACCAGGTCCCACCTATTTCTTTCATGTCCAAATAATTCCTCATATATCAAATAATTAATTTAATTTATAATGAATATATTTTATCATCAAGTATCTGTATTGAGTAAATGATACAAATTTATCAATATTTAACCAGTTAATCAAAAGCATTTATAGTAAACACCGTATGTAAAAATGGTATATAGTTTATGAAATAATCATATCCATCATAAATAATATGGATATTTAAGGGAAATTTAATATCCAATGATCAAAGGAAAGTTAATGACTACAAAAATGAATCAATAAAGTTAATTTCAATACTTTCCTTGGTCACAATTATCATAAAAATCCATAGAAAAAATAATGATGGTAACAATAAAACATATCCCGATTGTAGGATAACTAGAATAAGGGTTGTTATCATTGATGAGTAGAAATACCATAAAAATATCATTAAAAACATTCTTGAGGAAAATATACTTTTCATTTTGAAAATCACTTCTTAAAACATCAAAAAACATTTTCAAAAATATTTTTCTTTGAAAAAAACATGTAAAACTTATAAAAGAATTTTAAAAAATTTTGAGTGTTCAGGACAGATGTAAATTCTTCTCATGTCATACATGTTAGAACAAATATCCCTTTCAACTTTCGGTAAAATCCAAATGAGTGTTATTTTAAAAATGAAAAGAAGAATATTTTAATTTTTTTAGTAAAAATTAAAAATGAGTAAATATTTACTTAATAAATCATTTTGAAAATAGTTAAAACCATTTTTGAAAACATTTTTTGAAAATATGGTTTTGGGATAAAATAGATTTCTAACCGATGAGAAAAATGAAGATGTATTTTATTAAAAAAAATCTCAATTATTTTAAGAACCAAAGAGTGGAAATGGTAATATTACATTAAAATTTCATGAATTATAAGCGGATAAGAAAATTGAATGGTTTTATTATAAAATGATCAAATATTTTTCATCAACTGAAATTCAAGAATAAACATTCTTTATTAGAATGATTTGGTGAAATAAACACATATAATGATAATATTATTGAAGTGAGAATTAATTGATGAATAAATTATGTGTATAAACTATAAATAAACATAAAATAAGTGTAAATAAAACATAATATAATCAAAATTCATTACACTCATAATCTTAGAATATAAATGACAAAGAATAAGTAATAAAACCCAATGAAAATAAATTGAGTTATGAAATTCATTACCACGTGGTAATTTTCAAGTCAAATACCATATCATGAAATAATTAAAATTTAAACTTAAAATACCATGAATAATTAATTAAACATGATATAACATGTAAAAGGGGAAGTATATACACCAAATAAAAAAATAGGTGCATATCATTACAATACACCTTAATGAAAAGAAATTGAGATGAAATCGCTTACCTCACGCTTACTTTAGGTTGAATGTGACTTAAATCGATTTATACTGGTTTTAAACATGATATTCACAGATAAAAATACCATATTAATATTTATAATATCATATATGATCCTTTTATAACATCTTATCACCATTTTATTAATAATTGTTCATTATTTTCATTGTTTCAGGTGTTAATTGTCTTGTGTTCTCATACGTGTTTTGTATTGAAATATTTGGTTCTTGGACATATTATATATCTCCATAATCTCCAGAATAATAATAATGTTATAATTATCATATTTTTACATCAATTATACTTTTAAAACCTATCATTAATGATTTTTTTGAGAAATTAATTATGTTACGATCATAGAGATGGTAGGGCGTATGTATGCATGAGTAACATTTCCATTTTTCAATGATCGTTATGTAAAAGAGGTAAGTAATATTTTAGATTTAAATAATGTCATAATATCAAATAATTTATTTAAATTTAATTATATATATCATTGAGTGAAAAGGAAAGGAAATAAAATGATATATTATCTATTATAAATGATAAATATGTCATGAATATAATATTTCTGACATTTATATCACATATAATTATTAAATTTATCCTTATCACCTTCAACGTAAAGTGTTAGTGAAAAAAAAATAACATATCTTCATGATGTGGTAGTCCACCGTACACACGAGTGATGTAATATTATCTCCTATAGAATATAAATTAAAAAAGGTATAGATGATATAATGACTCCATATGTAAAATAATATTATAAATATAAAATATATACTTTATATTCATTATCATACCCAACCATGAGAGGTGTTAATGGAAAAATAAATAACATCATCTCACGAGGTGGTATTCCGCCATACACACGAATGATGATTTCATAACCCATTTGATGGAAGTAGAGGTGGTTATAGGTCATTAACATAATATAAAAAACATCTTTTTATATTTAATATAATGATTATATTATATCATCATGGTTTAATAATATTTGTGGGACTTTTAGTAAGATATAAAATAAAAACAGTTGTTGAATAATGTTACCTCTTCTTTGGGTATCCGCCTTATGTTTTCACCAAAGCATTCCATGGATGGAATTCTGACCAAAATAAGGCTTCTATGATTAGGATGAGGAAGTTGTGAAGTTATTTTAATAGTAATTTTCTAAACCAAAAGGGTGTAAATATGTGATGAATAGAGGATAGGGGTGACTTTTATAAGTGAGGTGAGTGGCACACTTTTAATTGTTCAAAAGGATTCAATCATACCCACTTTTGTATCATTACACAAGAAAATAAATGGTCCATCCTCTAACATAGAAGAAATAAGGTCAAAATATGGCCATAAAATGGGTTTTGGAAAATCTTATGGGTCATTTTTAACCATTATATTCATAGTTTAACCTCAGGTAAATCCATTTTACCTTAACCGTGGTAATTAATTTTAACCGTTTTCACAATTTATTTTTGTGAAAAATTAAGGTAAACTTATTAAAAAATAAAAAGTATTCTTATTAAAAATATGGAATTAATTTTTATAAATTGCATTCACATAAGTGGAAATTTTTAATTTGAAATTAATCCCACAAACATGACAAGAAAACAGGTTTTTAAAGAGAAAATTGTTCCAAAGATTACAAAGTTTTTATATCAATATTGAATATGAAAATGATTCCAATGACCTAAAATAAATTAATAGATATATAATTTAATTAAAATTACATTAAAACCAATTCAAAATATAATTTAACTTTATAAATAATTTAAATTAAAATATAATTTTCAATTAAATTTGAGTAGTTTTTCACTGTTCGTTGAAAAATGAAACATTTAAGAAAAATCACAGAAATTAACTGTAATATAGTATTGATATTATGATTTGAAAATATTTTTACCATAATCCAATTGTAATTTAAGTATATTTGAGTTACTGATTTTATTATTTAATTATGTTTTAAGAATATTTTAAGGAGATTTTAGAAGAAATAAACCTGAAACACTCATTTTAGAATTATACTCTTCTTTGAAAAACCTCCTTTATCTTACTCTTTATCCTACTTAGGTTGGTGTTTTTGTAACGCCCCGACCCCAGCTACCCAGAGTCGGTGCATTACTTTGTAACATTGGCATGATCACAAAAGATCAAGTCTCGAAAGACCGATTAGTTTAGTAGCCTTGGAAACACTAGATACATTCGTAAACGTTACATTACATCATAAAGTGAAAAACTACAATAACAAAGTCTCCATAGTCCACACTCATATCCTCTTCTGACTATCCCTGCAGGTCAATCATAAAATACTTCTTCACATCCTGGAAAATATTAAAACATTGAAAGGGGTGAGCTCGGATGCTCAGTAAGGATAACAATATTTCGGAAGCTTTCGTAAATAAACATAAACATTTAAGGCAATGTATAACTAAAACAAAAGCCTTTTAAACTTGAACATCAACATAATATGGCAAAAGTAAAATGAGATAATGCCATTTACTTCTTCACATGGATATTCTACTGGTCGAATAATCACATGCAATACCAATAACCACTTTCATAATGAGGGAATGTATAATGCCGGACATTCTGAAACATTTTGTCAAGGCCTCGGCCAAGACGTCTAAAATGATTAAGGCCTCGGCCAAAACCATAAATCAAATTGGGAAAGGGCCTCGGCCAATTCCACGTCTAGTTGTCTCATGAGACCTACCGATGCATCGAGGAGCTATTGCAGGCTCCACCCGTCACTTATTAAGTCCAATACATTCCTCATATGAATAGGTTTAAACATATCATAAACCATAACATAATCATATCACTTAAAACATGCATAAAGGAAACATAACATTTCCACATTTCAATCACAAGATATCAATACAACACATTGTTATAATAAAAACGCTTTCAAAACCATTTTCAATACCAAAATAAAAGAAAGTTAAAACTTTGTATTTATTTTTCATTAAAAAAAAGATGGCTTATAGAGGAAGCCGAATCTCAAATAATGGTCACGGCGGTGGAGAAGTCATTGTCGCTGCATATGTATGGAAAGAAAACATTCCCTTTTGTCGTTTAGCAAAACGCTTCGTATAAAAAACATTCCTTTTGAATAAATGTAAAAGTCAAAGGGGTTTATACATCGTATAAAAGAAAGTTGTGTATAAAAGCAAATATGCCTCAATGAATGGAGATTGAGACGAAGTCCTTAAAAAGATCATTTTTAAAATAAAATAGATCTATTATGTGTATTCACTATAGGTACACAAATAGAAAGTAAAAATACAAAATTGGACATAATAATATCATGACATAATTTGAAAGTAGGAGATTAACCCAAAGAATGGAAGTTGGGTTAAGAAATTCCCTTACCTCGTGTCTGACTTGACTCAACCGTTCTTTAACCTCCTGAATAATAAACTAGAGTTAATATATACCTTATTAAGAACCATTTTCAATTTCATTATCCTTATTATATCACTTATTACAATGATATGAACATTATGTAATTATTTAAGTTAATAACGGTCGTTTTGTCGATCTTTGGTACTTGAGTCAACAATAAGCTTCTTATAATTACAAGTTGTTTATGTGGTGAAATATCCATTATATCCAGAATTATATTCATGATTTAGATGTCACATATATCTTATATATCCAGTATATACATTCATTTATAATATTACGTAACATTTAGAGGTAAGAAATGAAATGCACCGTTCATGGAGACGGTAAGCCGTACGTACGCATGAACGCTACTTTCATTTCAATTTCATATTTAATGGAACTAAATCATAATGATATAAATGTATAATATAATTCCAGTATAATATAGTGTATAATACCATTTACTCCATCCTTTATACATCCCACATATGGCATTAACGATTCAAATCATTTTGAGGGGGCGGTAGTCCGCACTTCCTAAAATGAAATTATCGCGTTTTACCCATAATGGAAATCATAAAGTAAGCCATAAATGAGAAATACAGAAGCATAAGTAAAACATAAACACATTATATATCATATATAAATATAGTGACATCTTAATGGCCACCTTTGAAGGTGTTATATGAGTGTTGAACAATCATCATTTCGTGAGGCAGAAATTTGCCATCCACAGAAACCGTATGTTCTTTAACCATTAGATGTAGGTGTGTGTAAGTGTAGCTCAAATCCTTCTTATAACAACATCCTAGTATATTGAGGATACTGGTGTTGTTACAAAAGAAATGAATAAAAAGAGTTTAGGGGGTTGGAGAAGAAAAATAAAACAAAACGACATTAGAAAAGACATTACCTCAAAATCGGGTAACTCTTTTTGATTTGAGCCAATGGCTTCCTTGGGAAGCGTTCTGCCCAAAGTGAGGCTTCTAGGAGTAAGGGAGGAATGTTGGGAGAGTATTTGGGCAGAGGTTGGCCGAGCCAAATGGCTTGAAAGTGTAAATGAGGTGGGAGAGGTGGGGGCCTTTTATAAGTGGAGAGGAGGGGCTCTTTTGGAAAGATTGAAATGTTACATTATTTACACAATGCTTTTCGGATTCTAAAGGTCCCACACTTATATAATTCGAGGCTATGGTGATAAGGGTTCGAAATCTCCTCATCCAATTGGCTTTGGACAAGTGTAATCCTTGTATTTTGCATTATCTTCTCATTTTATTTAAATCGTTAAATAATGAGGTCATCACTGCATCATCATGATGTCATAAATAATTTAATTTATTTAATGTCTAAAAATTATAAAAAAAAATACTATGATGTAGGAAATCCTTTTAGCGTTCTAATGAATATTTATAATCAAAATTTGAACTTGTGTAACCCCACTTAAAAATTGTTTTAGTAAAATAACTCATGTTTGTGTCAATTTAACTTTAACATTAAATAAATATATATTAATGTCATTTTCCAACTAAAGTGGCTCCATGGGGTCCCCAAGTTGACCCATGGGTTGTCTTGGTCGGCCATGACTCATCCAATAGGAGTAGGACAAGTGTCAAGCTCATATCATATTCTTAAAACATTGTTTTTACCTTAAACTACACTAATTAACTCTAATCGCGATTAAGAACTTAAAAGTTACTATTCACCAAAAAATTATTTTAATCTCATTGAACCACATTTTACTTCTTAATGACAACCATGTATGTCGGATTTTTGAAAATCAAATCACAGAAGTGGTAATATTTCATTTAAACGAAAAATCAGTTATTTAACAACCACTTAGTGGTTTCACTATTCATCAAAAATTGAAGTTTTTCAGAATAAGGCCAAAATTTCACCCTAAGCTATAATTGATATTCCGAATTCAAAAATGATGTCTATTTTACAAAATTCCAAACATATAAGTTGTATTAATTAATTTTATAATTAATTCCCGCTGTTACAACAAATAGCGTGTTTTTAAGAAACAATTTATATCAAAAGATTGGCAATTGTTTATGTCCAATTTCAATGTCAAATTAATTCTAATGACCACCATTGGATAAAATGATAAAAATATATTCCAATTATACTTTAAAACCACTAAATAGTATAATTTATCACTATTAATTATTTTTATTAAAAAATTTGTTTTAAGTATTTTTCACTATTCATAAAAATTTGGAAGTTCTCGGAAAATTACAAAAAATTCAATATAGGCTAATTTCAATATTAGGAATACAAAAATGAAGTCCATTTTGAAATATAAAATTTCTATAATTTTAAAAAGTGGTTATTACTATTCATAACGGCTACTTTGATTTGTCGCGATGTTTTAGAACTCGAAGTTGCGTACAATGCAAGCTATTGCATTATTAAAAGAGAGGCGTATCGTGGAAGCTCGGGGTGTTACATTCTCCCCTCCTTCAATAAATTGCGTCCTCGCAATTTGATATTTTTCTTTGAAAATAAAAGGTTGAAAAGAGAAAATACCTTTGAGGAAAACACACATCTGAAATAAGGTTAATAAATATATAACATTAAAAGAAAGCAAGATAAGTACAAAGGTCACCCGATATAGCCAATTCTAGGATTATATGAAAATATGGATATGGAGAAAAAACAAACCATCAAGGTCTGATGGAGAGTTATAGAAAACAGGATTAGGAGAAAGTTTAACCACAAGAAAATCACAAACTTGTGATTGGTTAAACGGTCATTGAATCCCCAGTTGGAAAAGTTAACCGACAACATTTTTGTTTTAAGTTACCTTTTATAATGTTGAGGAATTTATTTAGGAGATTTACTAAGAACGTAAGGGAATATACATACCTGTTATGTATACTTTCATTCGTTAATAAATTTTTACCACAAACCCAACTTTTACTCCAAATGGTAACGGAACTCAAAAATATTCTATTTATCCTAATTGTATAAGGTTCAAAATGTTAACACATACCATTTAGATTAGTAAAACTATTTTGTAATAACCAGGGACTTCCTGTAGGCTAGTGGTAGGAAATAAAGGCTTGTCGCACTATGGTTGTGGGTTCGATTCCTGCAGCTTTGTCCGACGCGACGAGTTATTCCCCACCCTGCAGGTTGTCCTTTTCCTAAAACTATAGTATTATAATATTACAAAAATAATCTTCAGAAATTCTTTAACCTTAAACAATACTATCCAAAGATCAACTTAATCCACTCCAACCTTTATAGTTATCCAAAATACCTCCGTCCAGACTTTCTCTAAAAGGTCTCTAAATTCCAAAATCAATTGTAACATCAGATTCCCCAAACAAAGAAAAGTTTCTCTTATTGTCACATACTGAAAATATGATTACCTTAATCATATTAAAACCTTACTGAAATCAACAAGTACTGCAGTACAATCCATCACATTATTCTTATAACCAGAATATAATCCATGAGTCCAAAAGCACCAATACATTAATTATTCCGCTTCAACTGTAGTCACAGCATAAGATTGGCCTTGATCCCTTAGTCTTTTCTAAGGTAAGTTTCCTTGATGCTTAGGACATTCATTTTCATAATGCCCTGTTTCCCTACAATTGTAGCATTCAACTTTGACAGCCTCTTTCTTTCCCTTGCAATCACGAGCCTGGTGACCCTTTTCTCTACATTTATAACAAACTCCCATTCCTTTTAGGCAAGTACCAGGGTGATTCTTCCCACAATTATCACATAATGGAAAATCCTTCTTTCCCCTTTTCCCTTTATCTGTCTCTTGTTCCCCTGTTCTCTTCTTCTCTTGCTTTACTTTGTTTTCATAAGACTTAGAGAATTCCTTTTCTGTCTTGATAGCACACGAGACAATATCTTCGTATGATGAGAAGGATTGTGATACTAAAGCTCGACGGAGAAATGGTTTTAACCCATCAAAGAAACGATCAATCTTACTCCTTGGGTTACGTATATAATCGGAAGCATGCCTCGCTAACCTTGTAAAGTTAGCCTCATACTTTGCGACATTCTCATCCTCCTTCTGCCTCAAACTCAGAAATTGCCTTTCCATATCTGCTCGATGGTCACGAGGAAAATATTTTTCAAAAAACAGATCTTTGAACTCCCTCCATTCCATATTCGATATGTCATCATCTTCCTTTGTGTTTTGAATCAGCGACCACCACTGATCGGCATCTCCAGTGAGACGGTAAACTGCCATGACAACCTTCTCCCTTTCGCTACTCCCCAAGGCATGGAATATTTTCTCTAAGGAATTTATCCATTGCTCAGCTACAGTAGGATTTGTACTCCCATTGAAGGTTGGCGGTTGTTGCCTCATGAAACGGTCTAGCATTGATCCTCCACGTTGCGGATCAGGGTGCTCCATACGAGTAAGGTTATTATTCATAACCTGCGTGAGTTGTCCCAGTACAGTGAGAAGCTGATCAGCACCAGTTGTATCTCCAGATCCACAATAATTATCTTGAGCAGGAGGGCAATCCCTACACGGAGTTCGTGCATTGATACGGTTTCCATTCCTTCCACTAGGCGCCATTTCTAAACAATGGCATAAACTAGATTAGTTTATGAATCAAAATACATAATTCCATACTTGTTAAACACTTTACATAAATTGAACTATTTATGGATATAATCCATAATCATAAAAAGAAATGTTTTCTTTGAGGAAGTATGTACTCATAACCCTTCATAGTGGTTTGTAAATAAAATGAGAATTATCCTAAGCATATCCCCGGGAGTGTCGTAACCAAGAGTGCAGCAAGGCCCGTTGCCATGCACCAGTTCCCGTTCGAGTCTAGCTCAAAGCGGTGTTTTCGGGTTTTACCCCTAGGTGCATCTGTGCCAGAGCCGCCTCTACCTGCTCGTATCCAGACAGGGATGTATTGCTCGGAAAACTCATAACATCTCTATAATACCAAAATTCTAGGAAGTTCTTCTATACTAATCCTCAAAGTCTATCTTTGGGATATGTGCTCTAATCAGAGTTTATCTAAATCTAGCTTCCAAGGTTTGTACTAAACTGCCTCTGATACCAACAGTAACGCCCCGACCCCAGCTACCCAGAGTCGGTGCATTACTTCGTAACATTGGCATGATCACAAAAGATCAAGTCTCGAAAGACCGATTAGTTTAGTAGCCTTGGAAACACTAGATACATTCGTAAACGTTACATTACATCATAAAGTGAAAAACTACAATAACAAAGTCTCCATAGTCCACACTCATATCCTCTTCTGACTATCCCTGCAGGTCAATCATAAAATACTTCTTCACATCATGGAAAATATTAAAACATTGAAAGGGGTGAGCTCGGATGCTCAGTAAGGATAACAATATTTCGGAAGCTTTCGTAAATAAACATAAACATTTAAGGCAATGTATAACTAAAACAAAAGCCTTTTAAACTTGAAAATCAACATAATATGGCAAAAGTAAAATGAGATAATGCTATTTACTTCTTCACATGGATATTCTACTGGTTGAATAATCACATGCAATACCAATAACCACTTTCATAATGAGGGAATGTATAATGCCGGACATTCTGAAACATTTTGTCAAGGCCTCGGCCAAGACGTCTAAAATGATTAAGGCCTCGGCCAATTCCACGTCTAGTTGTCTCATGAGACCTACCGATGCATCGAGGAGCTATTGCGGGCTCCACCCGTCACTTATTAAGTCCAATACATTCCTCATATGAATAGGTTTAAACATATCATAAACCATAACATAATCATATCACTTAAAACATGTATAAAGGAAACATAACATTTCCACATTTCAATCACAAGATATCAATACAACACATTGTTATAATAAAAACACTTTCAAAACCATTTTCAATACCAAAATAAAAGAAAGTTAAAACTTTGTATTTATTTTTCATCAAAAAAAAGATGGCTTATAGAGGAAGCTGAATCTCAAATAATGGTCACGGCGGTGGAGAAGTCATTGTCGCTGCATAAGTACGGAAAGAAAACATTCCCTTTTGTCGTTTAGCAAAACTCTTCGTATAAAAAAGATTCCTTTTGAATAAATGTAAAAGTCAAAGGGGTTTATACACCGTATAAAAGAAAGTTGTGTATAAAACCAAATATGCCTCAATGAATGGAGATTGAGACGAAGTCCTTAAAAAGATCATTTTTAAAATAAAATAGATCTATTATGTGTATTCACTATAGGTACACAAATAGAAAGTAAAAATACAAAATTGGACATAATAATATCATGACATAATTTGAAAGTAGGAGATTAACCCAAAGAATGGAAGTTGGGTTAAGAAATTCCCTTACCTCGTGTCTGACTTGACTCAACCGTTCTTTAACCTCCTGAATAATAAACTAGAGTTAATATATACCTTATTAAGAACCATTTTCAATTTCATTATCCTTATTATATCACTTATTACAATGATATGAACATTATGTAATTATTTAAGTTAATAACGGTCGTTTTGTCGATCTTTGGTACTTGAGTCAACAATAAGCTTCTTATAATTACAAGTTGTTTATGTGGTGAAATATCCATTATATCCAGAATTATATTCATGATTTAGATGTCACATATATCTTATATATCCAGTATATACATTCATTTATAATATTATGTAACATTTAGAGGTAAGAAATGAAATGCACCGTTCATGGAGACGGTAAGCTGTACGTACGCATGAACGCTATTTTCATTTCAATTTCATATTTAATGGAACTAAATCATAATGATATAAATGTATAATATAATTCCAGTATAATATAGTGTATAATACCATTTACTCCATCCTTTATACATCCCACATATGGCATTAACGATTCAAATCATTTTGAGGGGGCGGTAGTCCGCACTTCCTAAAATGAAATTATCGTGTTTTACCCATAATGGAAATCATAAAGTAAGCCATAAATGAGAAATACAGAAGAATAAGTAAAACATAAACACATTATATATCATATATAAATATAGTGACATCTTAATGGCCACCTTTGAAGGTGTTATATGAGTGTTGAACAATCATCGTTTCGTGAGGCAGAAATTCGCCATCCACAGAAACCGTATGTTCTTTAACCATTAGATGTAGGTGTGTGTAAGTGTAGCTCAAATCCTTCTTATAACAACATCCTAGTATATTGAGGATACTGGTGTTGTTACAAAAGAAATGAATAAAAAGAGTTTAGGGGGTTGGAGAAGAAAAATAAAACAAAACGACATTAGAAAAGACATTACCTCAAAATCGGGTAACTCTTTTTGATTTGAGCCAATGGCTTCCTTGGGAAGAGTTCTGCCCAAAGTGAGGCTTCTAGGAGTAAGTGAGGAATGTTGGGAGAGTATTTGGGCAGAGGTTGGCCGAGACAAATGGCTTGAAAGTGTAAATGAGGTGGGAGAGGTGGGGGCCTTTTATAAGTGGAGAGGAGGGGCTCTTTTGGAAAGATTGAAATGTTACATTATTTACACAATGATTTTCGGATTCTAAAGGTCCCACACTTATATAATTCGAGGCTAAGGTGATAAGGGTTCGAAATATCCTCATCCAATTGGCTTTGGACAAGTGTAATTCTTGTATTTTGCATTATCTTCTCATTTTATTTAAATCGTTAAATAATGAGGTCATCACTGCATCATCATGATGTCATAAATAATTTAATTTATTTAATGTCTAAAAATTATAAAAAAAATACTATGATGTAGGAAATCTTTTTAGAGTTCTATGGAATATTTATAATCAAAATTTGGACTTGTGTAACCCCACTTAAAAATTGTTTTAGTAAAATAACTCATGTTTGTGTCAATTTAACTTTAACATTAAATAAATATATATTAATGTCATTTTCCAACTAAAGTGGCTCCATGGGGTCCCCAAGTTGACCCATGGGTTGTCTTGGTCGGCCATGACTCATCCAATAGGAGTAGGACAAGTGTCAAGCTCATATCATATTATTAAAACATTGTTTTTACATTAAACTACACTAATTAACTCTAATCGCGATTAAGAACTTAAAAGTTACTATTCACCAAAAAATTATTTTAATCTCATTGAACCACATTTTACTTCTTAATGACAACCATGTATGTCAGATTTTTGAAAATCAGATCACAGAAGTGGTAATATTTCATTTAAACGAAAAATCAGTTATTTAACAACCACTTAGTGGTTTCACTATTCATCAAAAATTGAAGTTTTTCAGAATAAGGCCAAAATTTCACCCTAAGCTATAATTGATATTCCGAATTCAAAAATGATGTCTATTTTACAAAATTCCAAACATATAAGTTGTATTAATTAATTTTATAATTAATTCCCGCTGTTACAACAAATAGCGTGTTTTTAAGAAACAATTTATATCAAAAGATTGGCAATTGTTTATGTCCAATTTCAATGTCAAATTAATTCTAATGACCACCATTGGATAAAATGATAAAAATATATTCCAATTATACTTTAAAACCAGTAAATAGTATAATTTATCACTATTAATTTTTTTTACTAAAAAAGTTGTTTTAAGTATTTTTCACTATTCATAAAAATTTGGAAGTTCTCGGAAAATTACAAAAAATTCAATATAGGCTAATTTCAATATTAGGAATAAAAAAATGAAGTCCATTTTGAAATATAAAATTTCTATAATTTTAAAAAGTGGTTATTACTATTCATAACGGCTACTTTGATTTGTCGCGATGTTTTAGAACTCGAAGTTGCGTACAATGCAAGCTATTGCATTATTGAAAGAGAGGCGTATCGTGGAAGCTCGGGGTGTTACAGTTTTAGTGAGAATAAAACCTCTTATATGTGGGAAGGATAGTTGGAAAAGGATTTGTATAGTTATTTTTTAATATTGAGTGTTCAAAGTGTTTGAAAAATTGAGGATGGGAGGTTATATTTAATAATTGAGGGGAGGAGTACAATTATAAATACATTAAAAATTTTAATATATTATATGTATTTATAAAAGTAAAGTGTAAAAAATTGATATATTTTAAAGTTAAGATGATTATGAGTATAAATAAACTCATACAATCAAATTTTAAAAAAGTTTTTATGTTATTTTAAACCATATCTCTTAGTCTTAACCCATTTGTTAACTCTTTTAACCATTACTGTGTCAGCAAAGCTTTAACAAAGTTAATATTAATAATGACCTAAAATGAGATTGAACACGTTACCAAAATAAAAAGTACAAATTCAAAATATTAAATCTATATTTCAGTTTTTTATTTTTTATAAGTTTTATAAATTAATTTTAATATAAATATGAAAACCGTAATGAAAATAGTTTTTAGAAAAATGTCCTTTTTAATCAAAAAAATGATATTATACCAAATAAAATATAATAATGATTAACATATATTTAATTATATTATTTATATTCATAGTGGAAAATTTTAAATTGAAAACCAATAGAAAATTTAATGTTACTTTTTAAATACTTGAAAATAAATGATAGTTTTAATTAAAATTGATATTTTTCACTATTCTCCCAAAAACCAATATTTTCAAAAAATTACCAAAATTAACCCTATGATAAATCTGATATAATGAATCCAAAAATGAATTAATTTTTATGAAATTAAAAATTTATTATTTAGAAATTTATCTTTTAATTTAAAACATATAATACAAAGAAATAAAATTTACTTAAATAAAACTATCCCCCTTTCAATTGAAACTTTATATAAATAATTTATAGAAATATGATGAATATGAATCTATAAAATTTAATAATTATAATTAATAATATTGATTAATTTATATGATTATCCCGGATTATATAGAATAATTTAAGGTCTATTTTAATTGTTATAATATTATTAAACATTACATGTATTAATTACTTTGATTCTAAATTGTTTATTTGTGAAATAAAAAAGGAGTATAGAAAATAAACAACATGCATCAAAACCAATATACCCCTACTATAAAGAATGGATGGGTTACTCTTTACTAAATTATATTAAAACAATTATATGGTATGAAACAACAAAAAAATTATGTTCCTTTGTTTTTATACAGATTGATGAAATAGAATCTCAAGCCACTTCCATACCACATCATGTTATAAAAGGAGGCTTAGGTAAATAAAAAAGAGTGAAATACTAGATAAAAAACATATTTTTTTTGGGAATCATGTGTATGTATGACATAATTAAAATTTATTCTTCTTTGAAATATCATCACATGAAAATGAAAAATTATTTTACTATATAATTTATTGGGTTTAGATATAATAATCATCTTCTACAATACCCTATGAATGGATACTTTATTTGGAAATAAAGTGAATAGAATAGTATATCCACTTTAAAGGTGTTTATTTTAGATTTTCACCCCAAGAATAATTTGATAAAGAAAATATTGAAAGATATATAAATTATAAATTGAAAAAATGTAGGAACAAATAGATGATCTAACTAAAAGGTTAACTAGAAAGATTATTTGATAAACTAGATTCTTTAAAGGGACAATCTGAAATAATCAACGCAGGAGAAGCCACAACATTAAGAGAAACACTCTGGTTTTTTTGGCAAGTTTTTTCCGTCAAACGTATGCCTTACTTTTGGTAATTGATTTTTTCATAATAGATTTTTCAAAAATGAATTATATAAATAAAAATAACTTTCTCATTATAAAATTATATAGGGTGAAATTGATTTTGATTTATATCTATCATATCCCCCTCTCACCCTTGTTTTAATATATATAGTTATTAGTGTCCAAGGTAATATTATACATAATAAATAACATCAAAAATATTACATGAGAGTAGGGATTAACTATCTCATGAGTCAAGAACTAATCTATTTATTCCCCTTTATTATTTTAATATTTACATAGACAAACACTCTATTATAACATTCATATAATGGAATTTTTATCTTCTAAAAATATATGAGGATAAATACGCATGTCCTTTACAGTTAATTTTATATAAAAAACTCATATAATTAATTAAAAAATTATAAAATGATGTACATTATTAGGAAAGTAGAAATATAAGGGGAAATAGAAGGTCAAATCCAGAAAATATAAAGGATCAACTAATTGATCGAAATGACCTTAAGATAGTACCTATACCCCACTATTTAGGATGAAACATTTATTAGATATACAAGTTTTTATAGATTCCGAAATAAAAATATGGCATACACTGAATATAAAGAAAAAATTTATATAGATGGTATTGTTGACATGATGGGTCTAGAGAGTGTAAATTAAATTCTCATGAATAAATAACTTGGAGCCTTGGTTGTGAATTTATACATGTGGTATATTTTCATAATTTTTTTGGCCAATAATTAATATACTTTTTAAATTATTGTTTAAAACTATTCATATTTTATACAGGTGTTTATATCATTATAATATAAATGGAAGACCTTGAGAAGAAAAATTTTGATTCGTTAGTCCTCAAGTAACTTCTATAGAAAGATATTAGTGGAAGAAGATGTAATCTTATTATGATCACACTGATTATCCATAGTTTTTGAAAATAAAATAAATTATGGAAGAAGCTTTTTAATACCTAAAATATAGAGGTAAAAAACTACACTATAATACTATAAAATATATTTTCATTTTTGATTTATTTATTCTTTTTTTGACTCATTATATGATCATTTTTATCAATTTTGATACTCCAAAGATATATTTTTAGATCAAATTCATTTATATTAACAAATAAACCATAGATTATGTCTATTATGAATTTATAATACACAATATTAAAAATTCTAAAAATAAAAATTAAATTAAATTTTTTTAGTTTTTATTTTTTGTTATGATAATATTTTTTTATGATAGGGTTATGCTAATTTATCATCAAAACCATGGTATAAGGATGGAAAATGAACATAATAAACCTATGGATTTACACAAATAGATTATTATTAGGTTATATATAATAATATTTTACTATATATTTTTATATATAATTATTTATTTTTCTCAATGTTTGTGTTTGAAACAAATTAATCACATCGATTATGGTTATTAAGTTTATAAATTTATGGAATATATCATATTCCATCCAAAAAATTATCATCCTCAAAGAGGTATTGCCAAATGAAAATATAACTTTATTTTAAATACTTATTAAATATTTTTATCTATATTTTTATTATACAATCAAAATTATTTAAAATACACATTTTCAAAATTCTAAATACATTTTTTTAGGAATTTGTAAAAAAATTAGTGGTGTCACAATTTTTTTGAACATAATTAAGAGGTGTTTTCCTACCATTTTTGTAATTTTTTTATTTAATAGAGATTATGAAGTGGTGGTTTATCTATTACTTATTTAGTTATTTTTTTATCATTTTAATTTAGAGTTACGGAGACCTTTTTATCTCCAAAGGTGATCGCTTTTTATATTTAGGATCATTTAGGCAATGCGATGGGTAATTTAATGAAAATTACTCTCATAGGATTCAAAATGGTTGGGTAAAATGGAGAAAGGATTTTCGGGTTCTTGATGATCATAAAATCCAAAAGAAATTGAAGGATAAATTTTATAGGACTATTATTAGACCTAAAATTCTATATGGTAGAGAGTATTCTTCTTTTATGGGACACCATTAAAAAAAGGATAGTAAAAAATGAGAATGTTAAGATATACATGTGACTATACTAATATAGATAAGATTATAAAGGAATGTTTTTTCAGGGAAAATTGGAGGGGCCTTGTTTTATTAGAAGATGAATGAGACTATTTTAATATGATTTAAACATATTTGAAGAAGTTTTAAGGATGAAACTTAAAGTTTCTTGTGGATTGAAAGAATGAGAGGGTATGGCACCTACCATCGGGAAAAGATTATGAATTCATGGGATAGCCTAGACAAATAGCCATGTGAAAGGTGGAGAGCTGATTTCACGATGAAGATTCTAGGAGGAGCAGTTTAAAGTAGTTAGTCTAGGTTTTATGTTATGTTTGAAGCCTACGTGCAATGAATTCCACTAAGGTCCACAGGGCCATGTAATACTTATGGCTACAGACATTGTAAGAGTTCCACCTCACCCCTTGAAAGATTTATTATAGAAAAATCAATAAAAAATGAAGGCCTTCGGGCCATTGGATGGATGGATATTTTAATGTTCTCTATATTGAAATAGTGGGTGCCCTAGACCCAACTATGTTGTACTTTAGATTACCATATCATGTGTACAGTTAGTTATGCATGATAACATATAACCATTATAGTGTTGATTTTTCTACATCCAATATTATAATGGTAATTTCCAAAGATTAATTTTTGTATCGAGAGGTTATAGTATATCACAGACTATAATGAGAACCTTGAGAAACAATGAAATTAATCTTAAATATATGTTCTATTGTCTAGATACATCTTATTGGTTGGAGACAGTAGATGTTTGACTATCAGTTGTTGGGGGTTCATAAGAATTTAGAATTCCTCTCATGAATTTTTCACTTGGTGATCTCTAGTAGTGAGATCATGAGGACAGACCTATCAATCAGAACAACACATATTTTGGGTGTCATTAATCATTCTTATCTACAGACATGTGTATTGGTCTCCTGACTTGAGATCATTACCAATGTATACCATTTGATTACGTACTTTGATGCCTAGAAAAAACCATGGTATTGAAATCTTGGGGAGGTAGCTTGTATTGGGTGCGTCATTGGTGGTATGACATTGGTTGAATGGTTAAGAAAGGATTTGTCGCTTCCAAGTTTAGGAAGTTCTATATCTCAGGCCTGGTTGATCGAGTTGGTGTTGCCTTCATAAGTCTTTTGCCAAAGTAGTACAAAGGTAAATCCATTCAGAAAGATCAACAAATAATAATGCAAGAAAAAGTATGATGACACAAGTGTGCGTCATGATTTATGAGATATTTAATGACAAAGAGATTATAGTACATAGTCAGTGTTCGTAGATTGGTTTTCATTGCTATGAATATCATTATCTCTTTAGGTTCCATGATGGTTTTCTAGACTCTACTCTTGATCTGTGGATTTTATTCACTACTATTGACATAAGGGCCTATAGGGTCACACACAATAGCATATTCAAGAATCCGCCCTATTCAGTTGAATGGGTATATGGACATAGTGGGCCCCACCATGGGGTCCGAGTGTTGTCCAAGTTACCGATCACCATAAGAATTAAATAAATTCATCAATATTCATGTTATGAATATTTGGGATTGAATTTATTTAATGTATTTACAAGTTTAGTAAATACGAGAAAAATATTAATCAAACGAATATTATTTTAATAATCAAGGTTCGTTTAATATTAATCAGGTAAGCGAGTCGAGTTAAATGGCTCAGTTTTTATCATGTAATATATTATATATATATTACAAGTATGTGAAAAAATAATAAATAGTTTTGATGCAGTTTAGATCGTTAGAAATTACTTATTTACTACATGTTGAAATAAACAAGGGTCGGGGAACCCAACCAGGTATTTCTCAACGTCACTATAAATACTAGGGAGGAATCTCTCTCAGGTGTGGCCATTCCACTATTCATTCATTCATGGAATGAAAATCGAGAGCCTCTCTCTCCTCCTGCTTCCTAGAGAGAGAACCTGTTGATCCAAGAGTTTTGATCAAGTTCTTCCTCATGCATCGAAGAGATCTTGATGTGGTGATTGTCGGGACGTCAGAAGCATCATCAGATCACTATGGCAGCACCCAAAATTTGATGATCGACATTCTAACCGATTTTTGGAGCGCGTGTGGAAGATCTAGAGGGATCCTACTATGGATTCTTCAAGCAGTGATCTCCAGTGATGAGTTGCAGTCGAGTACACATTCATATTTGAAACGGGTATGTTTTCAATTTAATTTTTTGCTCTTTAAAATTTATGTGAGATCCCCATACCTCATAGGGGCTCAGATTATTGGCGTTGACAAGTACCGTCAATCCACTAAGGAAAATTTTAAAAATCCCAGCCCACAGGCTTCCGCTACATGCCCCGAAACCTTTCAGTGGAATCAGATGGATCATGTAAATTTTCTAAGACAAATAAAATTAATTTGCATAAAATTAAGTATATGATTCAAAGATGGTCCCAATGATTCAAACAGTACGGCGATCCGATGCTAAATGGCCAAGTTATGGTTAGTTTAAAATTTTCAGATTGGATCAAATTTGCAGTTTGACCTCGGGTATTATGTTTTATTCATTTTGAAGAACCAATCAAATTTAGACCAGTTCATCAGATATAATTAAAATTGTTCAAATTATAAATTTTAATATTTTTAGTTTTCATAATATATTTATTATTATGATAATAATTATTTTATTATTATAATTATATAAAAATAATAAATTATTATTTTAATATAATTATTTTATTATTATTAAATTTAAAGGCATTTTGAATAGCCTTTAAAAAAATGGGCAAGGGAGACCATGACTCATTTAAAAATATAAGAAAAAGAGGTGAAGAATAGACTTAACATAAGTATTTAAGAATAAAAAAAGGAGTGAGAAAGAATTCAAAATATGTCTTAAGAAAAATCAAAAAAAAAAATTAAAAAAATAATGGGGGTCCGCACGGACCCCATGGGTCGTCTTCCTTGAGATATCTCAGAGACACCGGTCGGCGGACCCTGCCTCCTGGCTGCCACGGCTCCCCTCCGGCTTCGGTTTGCAACCACCTGGTTGCCTCTGCCCAGGCCCTAGCCGCCCGACCTCTTTGCGCCACCCAGGTTCCAAGCCAGGTGACCTGCACCCCCTCCATGGCTCCTCAGTCCTACATCAAGCCACCGCCGGTGCACCCTAGCCGCTCGGCTGCTTCTGATCTCTGCCACTGCAATGCACAAGGTGGCCTCCAGGGTCTGGCTTCCCCTCCTCTGCCTCCTTATGCTGCCAAAACCAGAAGGCAGCCCGCACTGGCCTCCGACCGTATTTCTCGGAGCCACCGCCTGGTGCCAAAGTAGAAGACCCGGCCTAGTGACCCGCTGGCCTTCCTGCCGGACTTCTCTCAGATCCCCTGATCTAGTAAGTTGTAGACCAGTGCCAAGCACCTGTGACCCAGTGTTTCCTCTTCTCTTCTGGCCTCCTCGGCACAACGCAGTAGGCCGCCGCCCTAACCCCATCACATGGCCACAAATGGACCTAATCGAGGCCACACCCGGCCTCCCTACCGGCTTTCCCCGAGGCTGTTCTACCTCCCTGAAGTGGCGCTACCACACCGGCTGACCAACACCAGGAAAGGGCACCGTCTGCCTTCCATTTATTACAGGGTTTTCCATAACCTTGCAGCGCCTCTGGTCAAGATCTGAGAGGTACCTCTTTGGCTGCAAATTATTTTTTGTAAGGAAAATTTGGTCCTAAAGTAGTCCGGGCAGACCTGCCCAACTTAGAACAGGTTTGGGTGGATCGGCCCAGCCCAGTTTGGCCTTGGACGACCTCATAGGGCCCTGCGTGGGTTTGGCCCAACCCGCACAGGCCCTGTAGTTGAGTTTCGGGGACCGATCAATTTAAATTAATCCAAGTAATTAATTTAATTAATTTAATTTTAGTATCTAAATTAAATTAATTAAAATTAATTTTGGTTAATTATTTTAATACCAAAGGATATAAATTATTTTAATTTTGAAATTAAATGAAATTATTTAATTAATTTAATTTTGGAATAAAAATTAAATTAATTAGCTGACCTATTATTAATTAAATTATTTGAATTTATTAATTCATTTAATTTAATTAAATAAACTCCCATACTTGTTTAATGCATTTTAATTTTGTCGTTCATCATTTACAAGTCCATTGCTCTTGAGCATCGACCTGTGTATGTTGCTTTTAATTAATTAATTATGCTAAATGTGTGTGATGATTGTAATTAATTAAATAGATGTTCTGCTCATCGTTTCTCTTTTTCAGTTAAAATGTATAAGGGCATGCGCTCCCAATTTTTACCCAATGTACATTTATCCCACTAGTCCCCCTCGCTTGCGCACAAGTATTATTTTACTTCAAACAAAGACGATGCGAGACATGACCTGGATCCCACTATGACAAGGCGATACTCCATGATGTGATGAGGAACCCACCAAGACAAGGTGATGTTCCAAAAGAGAAGCGGACATAAAAGATGAGGGCAAGCTATATCAAGAGTCAAGTTTCGAATCAGTTATTATTCCCTTAGGTCATTTAGATACTCAAGACCAGTCGGGTAGTAGTATTACTTTATGCGTTTATTTATTATTTTATGCATTTTAGAACAGTGGGAAAAATATATAAAATAATAGATAATAAAATGCTTAAACAAGCAGTGTATGTTTTTCTATTAAAGTTCTGTTGTGAGCGTGACAACATAGATGAACAAGTTTAATAGAAATGGATTACATTCATTGAGAGAAACTAATAAATCCCTCAAAGAAAATATTAAGTCACAAAAACCATCCATCATTCAATTTTGAACAAAACCTGGTGTTTGGGGTGTCGGTCATGCCATATCTAAGGGTGCCTCTTACTACCGAGGAGTTCTTATTAGGATGGTGGGTTGACTTAACTAAAATTGTAGCAAAGAAATAGTTACTGTTATCTTGTTGTAATTTTAGAGTCAATCTTTGAGTAAATCAAGAAATGATTTTTTAATTTGGGACATCACTCAACATATCAAGGAAATATGAGTTAATGTCATTGGCCATCCAAAACCCAACCTTAAACCCTCTATGTAGTGGTTTATCCAAGCTTCCACGGTACGTTTCTCTTTGAATAATACAGTAGTGTGTGTTGTACGCAACTTCGAGTTCTAACACACACCACAACCAATCAAACAAGCCGTTATGAATAGTAATACCCACATTTTGAAATTTTATAAATTTTATCATTCAAAATGGGATTCAATTTTTTATTCGGAATATCGAAATTAGCTTAGGGTGAATTTTTGTTATTTTTCTGAATAAATTCAATTTTTGATGAATAGTAAAAAAACACTGAGTTATAGTTTAAAACCGAATTTTTAATTAAATAATTATATATTTTATTAAAATTTAATTAAGGTCAAAATAGATACATAATACCTATATATGTTCAATGTAATTCATTTGAGTTAGTTTAGAATAATTTTAGATGTATAAAACTTTTATTGATCTTTTCACTGTCTTTTACCCACCTCCTAGGAGAATTTGGAAATTCACATAAAACATAATTTTACCACTTCTGTGAGTGGAATTTTGAAAATACGAGAGACATGGTTAATATCAAGTAGTAAAATGTGGTTCAACAAGATAAAAATAATTTTTAGTGAATAGTAACTTTTTACTTTTATTTACCACGGTTAAAAGTTAATAGGGTAATTAAGGGTAAAAATGATATTAATATTATCCTAACACATGTCCTAATTCTATTGGACAAGTTTAACTCAACCAGAATCAACCTTAGGAATAAAATATTATAATTTAGGTCCACTTGTATTAGATTAGGACATTTATTATTATTTTATTCAAAGAAGAGTTAAAAGAGTTAAAATCAAAGTTTAATTACTAAAACATTTTTAATATAGGGTTATACATAAGATAAATTCGATTATAAATATTCATTAGAAAGAAAAAAATATTTCCTACATAATGGTATTTTATTTATAATTTTTAGACATTAAATAATTTAATTTATTTATGAATTAATGATGATGCAGTAATTACCCTATTAATGAAATATTAAAATAATTGCTATTATAAATATAAAACTAAATGTAATTTAAGAATTTTTATGAATTTCACTAATTTTATAGGTTAATATGACATATTAGGACTGGTTATATAAATTATTTTTGAAGTAATAATGCTGTTATGAAATTATCAAAAACAAAATACCCAATACTGTCAAAATTGACATAAAAACGTTTTTAAAAAAATATGATATTATTAATTGATATTCTATTCCTAAAAATATATAATTTGGCCAAAGGACTTATATAATGATAGTTGTATCCTTAATGTACCACTTGGGGGTCTCTTGGAGATATATACTCAGTTTATTAACTATATAATATAAAAATACATAGAGACATGGAAAATGTCAAACTATTTAACTAATAGTTAAATATAAATGATAAAGTTAATATAATGACCCAAACCTGTCTAAAATATATTGGTTGAAAGGATTTCGACTCATCCCCACCTTAATATTTAAATAGTCCACTTGGGATTCATTAGAAACCAAATATAAATTTATTATAAAATAATATTTCTAGCATTTTCTAAGGTGCCCCTCACCCCTCTTATAAAAGGGAACTTCCCCTTCTCTCAAATTTACACCTCCATAGTCTTTTGGCTCGGCCAAATCCTGCACAAATATTCCCTAAACTTCCCTAAATTCAACCTAGAGTCCTTAGTTTGATTAGAAAGCCAACCTAAGGATCCCTTTTGATCCAATCAAAAGGAAGAACCCGAAGAAGAGGTAATGACTTTACCACCCTCTTTCAAGTTTCTTTCTTCTTCAGCTTCTTCTTTCTTTGTTACTTCCATTATAAAATAATAACTCTAGTATCTTCTATATACTGTGATGTTATTATAAATATGGTACAACCATATTCAGTATTCTATCTATTCTTTGAATTACATGTCATCGTACGTGCGTACGTACGGCTTACCATCTCCACGTCGCAGTGTAATTGTTATTCAAGACATTATTATTTGGATGGGTATGATAATAATGTTTAATTGATGTAAATAATAAATATATCATGATATTTATTCTGTATATATGATATACCATCCATTTATATATTATTATAATATCAAAAGAATGATATTGTCGCTCGTGCGTACGTACGGACTACCGTCTCCACGAACGCGATGACATTCATTCTCCAGCGTATCCATTCAAGACTAAATTTCATTTGATGATTAAAAATAATTTTTAGAGACATGATATCATTATGGATATGAATAATATACATCCAATTCATAACAAATATGGCTCACATAACAAGTAATATAATGGAAAACTAATCCGTTAATAGCCGAAACGATGATAATACTAAGATATTATTAACAAATCAATGTTAAAAGATCATATATGATATCATATTAATGTATATGATTCTTGTATAATTTAATAAAAATTATTTCACTATTATACAGGAGTTTAACCTACCCTCAACCAAAAAAAAGTACAAGGTAAGGGTTTATTTCACAATCTCTTCATTATCAGAGGTTCTTTATACATAATTATCTACTGGGACCTCTTTATCATCCACATCCATGTTTCATAAAAATGTATTTCAAATCATTGTTTCTATTTTATAGAGTATGGGTTAAAGTAATTTATACCCTTTTATGAATTTTAATAAGTTGTTTATAAAGGAATCTTTCTGTCGTTTTCCAAATAAGGTCTTTTTCTAACCTTTTCGACAGAATTAAGTTAAGAATGTCTTTTTTTAACTTATATGGTGAGTGTGGTTGTTTTCTACCATTATAAAATCTTATAAGCTTCCCTTACAAGTTTATAAGAATATTTTCAAAGTAAATGTTTTCTTTCATAATTATGTAACTTTTAAATTATTTCAAAAAAAGAGATATTTTTGTCAAATAGTTTTGATTTCATCTATGTCAACATCCTTTGATAGATTTTAAGATTATTTGAAGTTGATTTGTTATGATAAAAAACATTCATATTGTATTTATGGTTTTGTGATATGTTTGATTGTGGATGTGTTATTTTTATACCATTAATGGTTCATGGAGAAAGTATTGACATTTCGTATGTTATTTTTAATATGAATGATTATTTTATGTTTAAACCTGTTCATATGAGGAATTCATTGGACTTAATAAGTGGCGGGTGGAGATCGCTATAGCTCCTAGATGCATCGGTAGGTCTCATTAGACAAACTAGTGTCTTGGAACAAGGTCTAGACAAAATCTTATTTGTAGTCTTCGCACAAGGCCTTGACTATCTGGTTATGATAGTCTGACATTATGCATTCCATCATTATGGAAGTGGTTATTGATATTGCATGTGATTATTAGACTAGTAGAATATCCATTTGAATAGGTAAATGACATTATTTTATTTTATTTTTGCTATATTATGATGACGTTTAAGTTTAAAAGGCTTTTGTTTTAGTTATACATTGCCTTAAATGTTTATGCTTATTTATGAAAGTTTTCGCTATATTGTTATCCTTACTGGAAATTTGAGATCACCCCTTTCTATGTTTTTTTTTCCAGGATGTGAAGAAGTATTTTATGAATGACCTGCAGGGATAGTGTGAGGGGATATGAGTGTGGACTATGGAGACTATGTTGTTGTAGTTTTTATTTTATGATGTAATGTAAACTTTATGAATGTTTCTAGTGATTCAAAGGCTACTAAACTAATCCGTCTTTCGAGACTTGATCTTTTTTTATCATTCTGATGTTATGTAATAATGCACCGACTCTGGGTAATTGGGGTTAGGGCGTTATAGTTGGTATCAGAGAAAGTTTAGTACAAACATTGGAAGTAAGATTTAGATAAACTCTGATTAGAGTACATGGATCCGTAGCGTGGAGGGTCAATGTTAGATCGCTTCATGAGGCAACAACCACCAACATTCAATGGGAGTACAAATACATTGGTAGCTGAGAAATGGATAAGTTCCCTAGAGAATATATTTCAGGCTTTAGTGAGTAGTGAAAGGGAAAAAGTTATCATGGCAGTTATCGCCTCACTGGAGATGCTGATAAATGGTGGTCATTGATACAAATAACAAAGGAATATGATGAGGTATCAACTATAGAATGGAGGGAGTTTAAAGATGTTTTATTAGAAAAATACTTTCCTCGTGACCATTGAGTGGATATGGAAAGACAATTTCTGAGTCTGAGACAAAAGGATGATGAGAATGTCACAAAGTATGAGGGTAACTTTACAAGGTTAGCGAGGCATGTAGCAGATTATATACATAACCCAATGAGTATGATTGATCATTTATTTGATAGGTTAAAACCATTTCTCCATCAATAATTAGTCTCAAAATCCTTCTCATTATACGAAGATATTGTCTCATGTTCTATCAAGACAGAGATGGAATTATCTATGTCTTGTGACATTATAGAAAAGAAAGAGAAGAAGAGATCTGCCGATCACTCTGGGAATGGAAATAAGGGAATGAAGGAAAAAGTTGAATATCCATCCTGCAGTAAATGTGGAAATAAACACCCTGGTACTTGCTTGAAGGGAATGGGAGTCCGTTACAAGTGTGGTGAAAAAGGCCACCAAGCTCGTGATTGCAAGGGGAATAAAGAAGCTACCAATGTTCAATGCTACAACTACAGGGAGATGGGACATTATGCAAATGAATTTCCTAAGCATCAGGGGAACTTATCTCAAAAAAGGCTAAGGGATCAAGGCCAAGCATATGCTATCACATCTTCTGAGGTAGAAGCTCCGAAAGACGTGGTGGCGGGTAATTTAATGGTTTTCTCAAGTTTATCCAATGCTTTATTTGATTCTGGATCATCGCATTGTTTCATATATTCCCAGTTTGAAAAGGAAATTAGATATTTCCAATTTGATTTAACAAGGGAGTTTTCAGTTAAAACTCCTAAGGGAAGTATCATTGCAATAAATTTTTATGAATCAGTCCCCATTAGAGAACATGAATGTTCTTTATTTGCAGATCTCCTCTTCATACATATGATTGAATTTGATATAATCCTTAGTATGGATTGGATTTCGGACCATGATGAAAAAATTTATTGTAAGAAGAAGAAGGTTACTATTTTTTATGACGATTATAACTAACACCTTTTCTTTAGAGTGGAATCACCACCACCTAATTCTTACTTAGATCCACCCCCAGTAGCTCAACTAAATTCAATTATTGGGGAGGAATAGAATGAAATGACTATGGGTGAGGAAAGGAATGTTCAAATAGAGGATGTTTCTATTGTGAAAGAATATGTAGATGTGTTTCCATAAGATTTACCTGGACATCCTCCAGAATGAGAAATTAAGTTTTCCATTGATTTAATTCCTGGTTCAAGGCCTATATCGAATACCCCTTATAGAATGGCCACTGTGGAATTAGTTTAACTAAAGAAACAACTAGAGGAATTGAGTAATAAGGGATTTATTCTCCCTAGTTTTTCTCCATGGGGAGCCCCTATCCTTTTTGTTAAGAAGAATGATGGATCGATGAGGTTATGTATCGACTACAGGGAAATCAATGCTATAACAATAAATAACAAGTATCCCCTACCTCGTATTGAGGATTTATTTGACCAACTGCATGGAGATCAATAATTTTCAAATATTGACCTTCGATCTGGATACCATCAGTTGTGTGTGAAGAAAGAAGACATTCTGAAGACAGCATTTCAAACCAGGTATGAGCATTATGAGTTTACAGTAATGCCTTTTAGGCTAACTAATGCACCCTCTGTTTTTATGGATCTAATGAATAGAGTTTTAAAGGAATATCTCGATGATTTTGTAGTGGTATTTATTGTTGATATCTTATTATATTCCAAAATCTACGAAGACCATGAAAATCACTTGCGCATTATCCTAGAGACTCTTAAGAGACATGAATTATATAGGAAGTTTAGCAAGTGTGAATTATATCTTCAAGAGATCTCTTTTCTTGGCCCTATTGTCTCTAAGTATGGAATCTATATTTATCCTTCTAAGACAAGAGCAATCCAAGAATGGCCAGCACCAACGAGTATAAATGAGGTATGCAGTTTTATTGATTTAGTAGGTTATTATCGACGTTTCGTCCAGAATTTTTCCAAGATGGCTAACCCATTAACAAAGCTCGCACGTAAAGGGGTTCAATTTGTTTGGACAAAAGAGTGTGAAGAATGTTTCGAAGAACTGAAGAGAAGATTAGTCAATGCTCCTATATTGAATGTACTATCGGGGAATGATGGGTTTCTTATTTATAGTGATGCATCGAAGAAAGGACATGGTTGTGTCCTTATGTAGAATGATAGAGTTATTGCCTATGAATCATGACAACTAAAAATTCATGAGTAAAACTATCCTACTCATTATCTTGAGTTCGCTGCTGTAATTTTTGATTTGAAGATATTGAGACATTATCTCTATGGTGAAAAATGTGATATTTACACTGATCACAAGAGTTTGAAGCATATTTTCTCTTAGAAAGAACTCAACATGAGGAAAAGGTGATGGATTGAACTACTCAAGGATTATGATTGCAAAATACACTACTACCCATGGAAAGCAAATAAGGTGTCAGAATCTTTGAGTAGAAAAGATCATGGAGTTTTGAACAAGATGAGAGTTGAGAGGGATCCTATTTTCATGGATTTAGTAATGATGTATATGGGAATCACCATGGAAGGTGAAACATTAATGCTTTTTCAAATGGTTGTCGAACCATCTTTACTAGAAAGGATTAAGAGTTCTCAGACCGATAATGAAGAATTTAAAAAGAAGATTAAAGCTATGAATGATGGTATATTGGGAGACTTTGTGTATGAAGAAGGAATTTTCAAATCTGGGAAGAGACTTTGTGTTCTCGATATACCTTATCTGATAAGGGAATTGTTGTACGATGCTCATAGCACTAATTTTTCTATAAACCTTGGGAGAACCAAAATGTATAGAGATTTTAAGGAACATTTATGGTGGGACAACATGAAGAGGGAGATTGCTGATTTTGTGTCACGATGTATGGTTTTTCAACAAGTGAAAGTAGGAAGGCAACAGCCTGGAAGAGTCATACAACTCTTCCCATACCTGAGTGGAAATGGGATAATATCACTATGGACTTTGTCATGTGACTACCAAAGACTCCTAGAAGGAGTGATTCAATATGGGTCATTATTGATCGTTTTACCAAGTCATCACATTTTCTTGCTATATGGGAAGATTTAACACTTGAACGTCTAGAAAAACTTTATATTAATGAAGTTGTGATACTTCATGGAGTACCCATATCGATTGTTTCTGGTCATGATTCACATTTTACTTCACGATCCAGGAAAAATCTTCAGAAATCCCTGGATACTGAACTTCATTTGAGAACTGCCTACCACCCCCAAACTGATGGACAATCAGAACAGACTATTCAAACCTTAGAAGACAGGTTGAGATCATGCTCACATGACTTTCAGGGTATGTGGGATCAATATTTACCTCTAGTGGAATTTTCCTATAACAATAGCAACCATTCAAGTATTCGGATGGCACCATATGAAGCGTTATATGGAAAGAGATGTCGCACACCCACCTGTTGGGATGACATTGGCGAAAGAAAACTTTTAGGCCCAAAACTGGTGGAGGAAACAATGGAAAATGTAAAGGTAATCCAAAACCACATCAAAGCAGTTCAAAGTAGGTAGAAGATCTATGTCGATAACTGAAGGAAGGATTTGGAATTTCATGTAGGAGATCATGTTTTATTGAAGGTATCTCCATGGAAGGGAGTTATACGTTTCGGTAAGAAGGGTAAATTGAGTCCCAGGTACATCGGACCTTTTGAAATTCAAGAACGAATTGGGGATTTAGCTTACCGTTTGGCAATGCTGCCAAGTCTCTCCAAAGTTCACGATGTGTTCCACGCATCACTGTTGAGAAAATACATGCCTGGCCCAACGCATTTACTCACTTACGAGGAATTAGAATTGGAACCCGATCTGTCTTATTGTGAAGAGCCTGTCAGGATTCTTGATATAGGAGAACAAGTGCTGAGAAACCAGATGACTCGTCTGGTAAAAGTTCTATGGAGAAACCATAAGATGGAAGAGGCAACGTGGGAACCTGAGGAACTTATGATGAAGAACCCCCCAAGTCTTTTCATGCAGTAGTATTCTAGAAATTTCGAGGATGTAATTATTTGAAGGGGGATAATGTAACACCCCAAGCTTCCACGGTATGGTTCTCTTTGAATAATATAGTAGACTGTGTTGTACACAACTTCGAGTTCTAACACACGCCACAACTAATCAAACTAGCCATTATGAATAGTAATACCCACATTTTGAAATTTTAGTAATTTTATCCTCCAAAATTGACTACATTTTTGGATTTGGAATATCGAAATTAGCTTAGGGTGTATTTTTGGTATTTTTTTGAATACATTCAATTTTTGATGAATAGTAAAAAAACACTGAGTTATAGTTTAAAACCGAATTTTTATTTGAATTATTATTTATTTTATTTAAATTTAATTAAGGTCAAAATATATTCAGAATATATATATAAGTTCAATTTAATTCATTAGATTTAGTTTAGAATAATTTTAGATATATAAAAATTTTATTGAACTTTTCACCGTCTTTTACCCACCTCTTAAAAAATTGGGAAATTCACATAAAACATAATTTTACCACTTCTGTGAGTGGAATTTTGAAAATACAAGACACATGATTAATATAATGGAGTAAAATATGGTTATTAATGTGGTTCAATAAGTTAAAAATAATTTTTTGTGAATAGTAACTTTTTACTTTTATTTACCATGGTTAAAAGTAAATAGGGTAATTAAGGGTAAAAATGATATTAATATTACCCTAACACATATCCTAATTCTATTTTACCAGTGTATATCGACCAAAAACAACCTTATAAATAAAATATTATCATTTAGGTCCACTTGGATTAGATTAGGACATTTTTTATTATTTAATTCAAAGAAGAGTTAAAATCAAAGTTTAATAGCTAAAACATTGTTAATATAAGGTTACACATAATATAAATTCGATTATAAATTTTAATTAAAAATAAAAAAATATTTCCTACATAATGGTATTTTATTTATAATTTTTAGACATTAAATAATATAATTTATTTATGACACAATGATGATACAGTAATTACCTTATTAATGAATGATTAAGATAATTGATATTAAAAATATAAAAATAAATGTAATTTAAGACTTTTTATGAAGTTAAATAATTTTATAGGTTAATATGACATATTATTACTGGTTATATAAATATTTTTCGATGTAATAATGCTATTATGAAATTATCAAAAACAAAATACCCAATAGTGTCAAAATTGATGTAAATGAGTTTTTAAAACAAATATTATATTATTAATTGATATTCTATTCCTAAAAATCTAAGGATCGGATAAATTACATATATAATGATATTTTTATCATTAATGGACCACTTGGGGGTTTCTTGGAGGTATATAGTATGTTTATTAACTATATAATATAAAAATACAATGAGACATGGTAAATTTCAAACTATTTAACTAAGAGTTAAATATAAATGATAATGTTAATATAATGACCCAAACCTATCTAAAATCTATTGGTTGAAAGTATTTCAATCCATAACCACCTTAAACTTTAATTAATCAGCTTTGGATCCATTAGAAACCGAATATGTATTTATTATAACATAATATTTCTAGCTTTTCCTAAGGTGCCCCTCACCCCTCTTATAAAAGGGAACTTCGCCTTCTCTAAAATTTACACCTCCAAAGCCTTTTGTCTCTGCAAAACCCTGACCAAACATTCTCTCAACTTCCCTCACTTCAACCTGGAGGCCTTAGTTTGATCAGAAAGCCAGCCTATGGATCCCTTTTGATCAAATGAAAAGGCAGAACCTGAAGAAGAGGTAATGACTTCACCACCCTCTTTCAAGTTCCTTTCTTCTTCACCTTGTTCTTTCTTTGTTACTTCCATTATAAAATAATAACTCCAGTATATTCTATATACAATGATGTTATTATAAATATGGTACAACCATATTCAGTATTCTATCCATCCTTTGAATGATATGTCACCATACATGCGTACGTACGACTTACCATCTCAACTTCGTGGTGTAATTGTTATTCCAGATATTATTTTTTGGATGGATATGATAATGATGTGTAATTGATGTAAATAATAAATATAACATGATAATGATTCATTATATATGATATACCATCCAATTATATATTATTATAATATCAAAATAATGATATTGTCGCTTGTGCGTACGTACGGACTACCGTCTCCACGAACGCGATGAGATTCATTCCCCATCGTATCCATTCAAGACTAAATTTCATTTGATGTTTAAAAATAATTTTTAGTGAAATGATATAATTCTGGATATAAATAATATACATCCCATCCATAACAATTATGGCTCACATAACAAAGAATATAAAGGAAAATGAATCCATTAACACCCGAAACGATGACAATACTAAGATATTATTAACAAATCAATGTTAAAAGATCATATATGATATCATATTAATTTATATTATTCTTGTATAATTTAATAACAATTAGTTCACTATTATACGGGAGGTTAAAATACCCTCAACCAAGGAAAAGTACAAGGTAAGGGTTTATTTCACAATCTCTTCATTATCTAAGGTTGTTTATACGTAATTATCTACTAGGACCTCTTTATCATCCACATCCATGTTTCTTAATAATGTATTTCAAATCATTCTTACTATTTTATAGACAGTGGGTTAAAGTAATTTTATACCCTTTTTTGACTTTTTATAAGATGTTTATAAAGTAATATTTCCATCATTTTCTAAACAAGGTCCTTTTTAACCTTTTCGACAAAATTAAGGTAAGAATGTCTTTTTTTTAACTTATAAGGAGAGTGTGGCTATTTTCTGCCATTATAAAATCTTCAAAGCTTAACTTACAAGATTATAAGAATATTTTAAAAGTAAATGTTTTCATTTATAATTATGTGACTTTTAAATTATTTCAAAAAAAAGATATTTCTTTCAAATAGTTTTGATTTCATCTATGTCAACATCCTTTGATGGATTTTAAGCTTATTTGAGGTTGATTTATTATGATACAAAACTTCCATATTGTATTGAAGGTTTTTTGATTTTTTTCATTGTGGATGTGTTATTTTTATACCATTAATGGTTTATAGAGAATGTATTGACCTTTTATATGCATGTTTTAATATGAATGTTTATATTAGGTTTAAACCTGTTCATATGAGGAATAAATTGGACTTAATAAGTGACGGGTGGAGCCCGCTATAGCTGCTCGATGCGTCGGTATGTCTCATGATAAAAACTAGAGTCTTGGAACAAGACCTTGAAAAAAAATATTATTTTTAGTCTTGGCACAAGGCCTTGACTATGTGGTTATGATAGTCTGGCATTATGCATTCCATCATTATGAAAGTGGTTATTGATATTTCATGTGATTATTCGACTAGTAGAATATCCATGTGAATATGTAAATGGCATTATTTTATTTTATTTCTTCCATATTATGCTGAAGTTCAAGTTTAAAAGACTTTTGTTTCAGTTATGCATTTCCTTAAATTTTTATTCTTATTTATGGAAGTTTCTGCTATATTGTTATGCTTACTGGGCATTTGAGCTCACCCCTTTCTATGTTTTATTTTTCCCAGGATGTGAAGATGTATTTTATGAATGACCTACATGGATATTATGAGGGGATATGAGTGTGGACTACGGAGTCTATGTTGTTGTAGTTTTCATTTTATGATGTAATGTATACTTTATTAATGTATCTAGTGATTCCAAGGCTACTAAACTAATCGGTCTTTCGAGACTTGATTTTTTGTGATCATGCCAATGTTATGTAATAATGCACCGACTCTGGGTAACTGGGGTTGGGGTGTTACACTATGAGGCTGGTTTGTGGGTCCTTTCTACTAGAATACTCAAGAGTATTCCAATTCTCGTATAGAGGGTTCTAGAATTCGAAATATTAGTGGGAGACATTTAACGATTAAATTAATCACTAATGTCACATTTGGTAATCAACATAAAAGTACTCATATACTAAAGTTCATTTGTAGGGAATGGAAAGTAATACCACAATAAAACAATGATAAATATTTAACTAATTTAATTTCCAAACTAGAACAAATTTCTAGAATGTAGTATAGGCACTTGCGCATAATATTACTATATCTGAAATTAAAGGAGTTAGTGTCCCAACCTGTTAAGACACCTCAAGAATAATGGGTGTAAAATTGCTTACAGGAGACTCGTGAATTATGCATATTATAGTTCTATCATAATTCTATCATCATCGTCTGATGTTATTTGCGGTCGCTACATCATGACATGGATGATATTACATGAAGTCTCATCTATAAATGTTTCCAAAGAAAAAGCTAAGAAAACTTTTGAATGTGATGATTGCACTCGATTTGTGTAAAGTGAAAGACTGTTCACAATATTTCATGACATCCCATTCTTATACCTTTTTACACCCCATTACTCTAGTTTCGTTTAATGATACATTGGAATGATATAGAGTAATCTATTCATTACCTTTAAGGTAATATTCTCTTAGAAATAAGAATATTAAAGATATCTCCATATTTTGTTTTTATGGAGAATACATTGAAATACAAGGCGAAAAGGACTATGGAAAGTTACACAAAAGGAACTTTAGTCATTGCCTTCAACAAAAAGTGGTTGGTTTTTTAAAAGGATGTTATTTTCATCACATATTGAAATAAATTTATGGAAGTTTAAAAATGCAATGAACTGAAATACAAGAAAAAAGTATCTGCTTCTCATTCATTTTATATTCATCAATATAAATTAATGTTTTTAACATACTTATTGGTTAATGAATACAATATTCCAATATCATATGTTTATTTAAATATAGTAACCAACTAATTATAGGAACATTATAAAAAGTAAAGTGTCTTCTCCAAGCAGCTGAGAAAGGGTGATTCCTAAGTACTCGGTGAGAAACACATAACACCAATTTCTAAGTGATTAATTCAAATTGAAAAAGTTGTTGAGTATAACCAAAAAATTTATCTCACATTCCCACTTGGACATAATAATACTTTACTCCATGTTTTGTAATTAATGTTGTTTGTGGTATAACATACTCAACAAATAGTTCAAACATACTTGAATCAAAGGCAATACATGTTGAATATAAAATGTAAAACTTACCCAGTTCTGGAAATATAATTATTTTTCAAGTAAAACTAAAATGTAGACATCAAGTATATACCCATTATGTTATTTAGTCTCAACATAGCTAAACACCATTGGTATTATTGACATCTTTAGTTTATAAAAATAAACTTTTAGAAGTAAAGGTATGCCACAAAGCTTTCGAGGTTAGTTCAACAAGAGAGTGTGAACTATTCCAAAGAATGATATAGGTAAAGATACTTCATAATATTTCTTTATGTTATTAAGGAATGTAATAGTTAAGTATATGCATGGTCAAAATATTTTATTTGCTTTGGATCGGCATGCCAAAGAATATCTTGACCAAAGGATTCATCAATCATGATAAGGTAGCATAGAGTAATTCATAAATGCATGTTACCTTATCTACATCACCGTATTGATTTTCATAAGGAGGGTCGATGATATAGTCTTACATTTTTACATTGATCGAAAAAATGTAGCATTTATCAATTCCAAAATGCACATTTTATACATCAAAGTTATGATGTAAGTTGTATAAATATTGCAACCTGTAGAAACTTCCATTATATTTGAAGATGTGATTTGCAAATAATGGCATAAACCCATAACCAATATGACAACTAAAATGGAAAATCAAAATAATATGAGTCATAGTATGATGAAAATCCATTACATCATAGTACATGTGTTAAATATGTAAAGAGTCCGTTAAGATATAAACAAACATGCATCAAGTTAAACACATGGTGCATCTAAGTAAATATCCTAAAAGTTTATTAGGATATTACATAAATCCCTAAGATAGAATTCATGTAGTCAAGTATTAGACTAAATTTCTATATAAGGGTTCACATCTCTATTAGAGATAGTGGGGGAAAGATTGACTTAGGTTGAGTCAATGCTCCAGATGCACAAATGGTTGGAATAGGAACATGTTTCACAATTTCATGTGAAATAGGAACATTCTAGAGACACATACTGCGTAGGAAGGATGAAATCATCGTAATGGTTTTATATTCATCGTGGTCAGTGATAAATTATTCATTAAGAATAATAAATCCTATAATTAAGTAGTATATGGAAATTAGCTAATATTTTCAAGATCAATTAAAATTAAATAATGGATTCCATGTATCAAATTGCAAAGGGGAATATAAATTGAATATTGTGGTGGGTATTTAAATGAGAAGATACATGGATCGTACAAGCTTGGTACCAATAAGGAACAATTGGTTATACCAAGTCGGTATTCCTAAATCCATTAGAATTTTTCTTTTCCTAAGTATCTTCTAAAACCATTTTATTGGTCATTTTATGCCAATATCATCCTTCATGGAAGGTTACTTTTAAACACAACTAGAAAAAGATGATGACACCATCAAATTCCAATTATGGTTGCATGTTACTAAAATCCAATTCTGGATTAAAGTAAGCAACAAGATCTTAGAGAATTAATTTTGAATGAATCTTTACCTTGTGTCTAGAAAAGGTTAGTGGGAGTGCCAATTTTTTCAAGAGAAATATGTTCGGCAACATATCGAAGACAAAAATATTTTTCTTACTATTAGATAAGACAAGGATAAAGGTAATTCTCCGGTGATTGAATTAAAGTAACAACCTGAGTACTAGGTAATATGATCTACTAAGTTATATCCATAGGTTTATTGGTCCTAGTAAATAGTACATGTAACTCCCCGACCCCAGTTACCCAGATTTGGGGCATTATTACATAACATTGGGATGATCACAAGGGATCAAATCCCAAAATACCGATTAGTTTAGTAGTCTTGGAAGTACTAGATATATTCATAGGTTTTACATTACATCATGAAATAAAAACATAAACAACATTTTTTCCCCTTTTGAACACACTTATATCATTCTCCTATCCCTATATGTCAACCATAAAATAATTCTTCTCATCCTGGAAAAAATAAAACATAGAAAGGGGTGAGCTCAGATTCTTAATAAGGATAAAAATATAGCAGAAACTTTCATAAATAAGCATAAACATTTAAGGAAATGTATAAGAATAAAACAAAAGCCTTTTAAACTTAACATCAGAATAATATGGCAAAGTTATAATGAAATAATTCCATTTACTTATTCACATGGATATTCTACTAGTCGAATAATCACATGCAATATCAATAGCCTCTTTAAAAATGATGGAATGCATAATGCCATACTTCATAACCACATAGTCAATGCCTTGTACCAATACAACAAATAATATTTTGTCAAGGGCTGATTCCAAGACACTAGTTTGTCTCATTAGACCTACCGATGCATCGAGGAGATATAGCGGGCTTCACCCATCACTTAGTAAGTCCAATGCATTCCTCAAATGAAAAGGTTTAAAGATAACATAAACAATTGTATTAAAACTAGCATATGAAATTTCAATAATTTATCCATAATCCATGAATGTTATAACTATAACATATCCACAATCAAACATATCACAAAAACATCAATACAATATGGAATATTTTTATAATAAATCAACCTCAATCAAGAATAATATCCCATAAAGGATGTTGACATAGTTAAAAATGATCAGTAAAAATATTTGAAAGAAATATGCCTTTTTCATGAAATCATTTAAATTTCACATATTTTATAAAGAAATTCATTTAAAAGATAGTTTTTAATAAAAGTGTATCATACCACTTTGAAACTTTTTAAATCAATTAACATTTTAAAACATTCATGTCCATATAAATAAATCCTTAAAAACATTTTAAAAACATAGACATTAATGAGAAAGGTTTGGAAGAATAAATCATTAAAACATTTAAAATGATGTTTCATTAAAAGAGACCCTTAAAAATACATTTTAAAACTCTTTGAAGAAACTTAGACATGGATAATAAATATGTCCCAGTAGATACTTACATAAAAACAACCTCGGGTAATAAAGATATTGTGAAATTAATCCTTACCTTGTACTTTTCCTTGGTCGATGGTACGTTAACCACCTGTATAATAGTTAAATCATTGTTATTAAATTATACAAGAACAATATAAGTAAATATTATATCATATATTATGTTATAATATTACTTTGTCAATAATATTTTAGTAGTATCATCATTTTGGGTGTTAACTAGTTCGTTTTCCTTTATATGATTGGTTACGTAAGCCATGTTTGCTATGAATAAGATGTATTTTATTCAAATATATAATGATATTATGTTCATAAAAATTATTTTGAATCATAAAATGAAAATTATTCTTGAATGATTATGATGCGAAATGAATCTCACTGCATTCATGGAGACGGTAATCTGTACATACGCACGAGCGACAATATCATTATATTGATGGAGAAATTATATTTAATTGGGTGTTATATCATATATAAATAATAATTAACATGTTATATTTATTATTTACATTATTTATACTCATTATTATACCCATCCAAATAATGAAGTGTTTGAATAACAAACTACACCAAGACGTGGAGAAGGTAATCTGTACGTACGCATGTATGGTGGCTTTTTCATCTGTTGGATAGATAGAATAATGAATATGGATATACCATATTTATAATAACCTCACAGTTTTTATAAGGTACTGGATTTATTATTTTGGTACGGAAACAACAATGAAAGAGGAAGTGGAAGAAGAAAAGAACATGAAAGAGGGTGGTGAAATTATAACCTCTACCTCAGGTGTTTCCTTTTGAGTTTATCGAAAGGGATCCTTAAGTTTGTTTTGTGATCAAAGTAAGGCCTCTAGGTTTAATTTATGGTATTTGGGATGATATTTGGGTAGGTTTTGGCCGAGCCAAATGGATTTGGAGGTGTTAAATTAAGAGAAGTGGATGTTCTCTTTTATAAGAGAGGTGAGGGTCACTATAGGAAATGATTGAAATATTATTTTATAATAAAATCATTTTCAATTTATAATGTCTCAAAAATGAATTATTTCAAGGATAAGGTGGGGATGTGTCTAAAACCTCTCAAAAAATATGTTTTAGGCAGGTTTAGGGCATCATATTAACCTTATCTTTTTTATTTAACTCTTAGTTAAATAGTTTGTCATTTAACTTGTCTCTTTGTATTTTTATATTATATGGTTAATAAACTTACTATAACAAGCCAAGAGAACCCCAAGTGGTTCATTGTTAATATATATAACCTTATGTAGGTCCTTTGGCTGAAACTTATATTTTTAGGAATATTATATCAATTAATAATATCATATTTGTTTTAAAAACTCAATTACGTCAATTTTGACACTGTTTAGTATTTGGTTTTGTGAAAATTACAACAACATGATTACTTTGAAATAAAAATATTTAATCAACCCTATAATTTCATATTAAGCAATATAATTAGTGGATTAATCAAAAGTATAAAATTACATTTATTTGGATATTTATAATATCAATTTTTTTTAATCTTCCATTAATAAGGTAATTACCGCATCATCATTGCTTCATAAATAAATTTAATTATTTAATGTCTAAAAATTATAAATAAAATACCATTATGTAGGAAATCTTTTTATCTTTATAATTAATATTTGTAGTCGAATTTATCTTATGTATAACCCTATATTAAAAATTATTTTGTTATTAAACATTGAATTTAACTCTTTTAACTCTTCTTTAAATAAAATAATAATAAATGTCCCAATCTAATCCAAGTGAACCAAAGGGGATCATATATTATTCATAATGTTTTTTTGGTCAAATTACACTTATCCAATAGAAATAGGACATGTGTTAGGGTAATTATGATATCATTTTTACCCTTAATTACCCTATTTACTTTTAATCGTGGTAAATAAAAGTAAAAAGTTATTATTCACCAAAAATTATTTTCATCTTGTTGAACCACATTTTACTTACTGATATCAACCATGTCTCTCAGATTTTTGAAATTCAACTCATAAAAGCAGTAAAATTATGTTTTATACAAATTTGGAAATGCTCTTAGGAGGTGGGTAAAAGACAGAAAAAAGTTCAATAAACTTTTTATATATCGAAACTTATTATAAAATGACTCCAATGAATTACATTGAACTTATATAGGTATTATGTATCTATTTTTTACTAAAATAAATATAAATTAAATAAAAAATTATTTAAATAAAAAATTTGGTTTTAACCAATAACATAGTGTTATCACTATTCATAAAAAATTGTAAGTTTTTAGAAAAATACCAAAAATTCACCCAAAGATAATTTAGATATTATGAATTGAAAAATAAAGTCCATTTTGAAAAATAACATTTATAAATTTTCAAAAACTGGTTATTACTATTCATAATGTCTTGTTTGATTGGTCATGGTGTGTTTGAATCTTGAAGTTGCATGCAATGCAAGCTATTGCATTATTTAAAGGGAAATGTACCGTGGATGCTTGGGGTGTTACATTCTCCCCTCAAAATAATTTTGCCCTCTAAATTTCTAGAATATTACTGCATAAAAAGAGTCGAGTGGTTCTTCATTATAAGTTCCACAGGTTCTGATTAGCCACTAAATGAGGCTAATATTCATTGTTCATATATATAATATTCATTTTCTTTATTATTCATAAACACCATTTTTGTGCATTTTACATTTTGAACATTATTCCACATTATGATTGTAATACCTTCTAAAAATTAACTATTATGTGGTACATTTTTGAACATCATTTGAAGTACCCAATAGTTAATCTGATTATAAATATTTTAATTTGATATTTTTTTAAATTGATCTATACTTCAATATGAACATGTTTGATTCAGGGATTAATAGAGAATTCATGGAAGAAGATGGGGATATTTTGTGATGAAAGGAAACAATTTTGGAGAAGTCAGATTGGACACCAGGCCACTGATGAGGCTGTGGATCCCAACATACAATCCCAATGAATCCCAAATTTCGTGGGATGCTATAAGACATGTATAGGAACAAATAAATCTGCAGGATCAAATGCTAATTCGGCCTCTATGGTGTTCATTTAGGCGGACCAATTTAGATATAAAATTCTAGGCCAGATTCGGCGGCCCATAAAAACAATCCACTAATCTAATCATATCTCCTAATATACAACTCCAAATAGACCCAAATTTTATAGTATGTTAGGAGAGATCTGGGGATCCATTTTCTTATTCTATTTCCCACTCTAATTAGTTTATCTAGAATGTCTAACAAGCACGTCTGTTCGGTGGAAGCAAGTTGGCTGCCACCTCGGGTCAAGGGTGGAAAAGTCTCCTCTCCCTTACTTTCCACCACCCTAGGCCTACCATACTCATGTGTGGTCTTTTGTACTATTGTAGGCTCTACCCAAGGCTCCCAAAATTCCTATTTAATGTAGTGGTGTCGAAGGAGTTTTTAATATTTGGTTCTTTGTTTAATTGTAATGTAATGCTGCAATTTTGTTGTCTCAAGTTTGTCTTTCACATGTAAGTTGTTAAATTCACTTTAGTTTCTTAATAAAAGTTCTTATTATCCTCTTATTATTTTGTTATAAATATCAATTTGATACCGTTGCCTCATGGTTTGAATTTATTCACATTAAATATTGTGAAATTATTCACACAACGGTGGAGTGATCATTTTATTTTTGTTATTTTCTTTACTTCTCCATTTCCTCCCTCATGAGTCTACTTTCTGCTTCCATTGAAACCATGGGATCAATGGAGGGATAACCCACTTATGGGTTGATACAAGGGAGTAGAAAGGGTCTGGATTGGATGCTATTTATCCCCATATTAATTTATAATCACTTCTTTAATTGAGATTTTTATTTGATGATTTTTAAACTCCATCATCCTTGTTGAAATTAAGGCCACACACATCAAGTGCTAATACGAACCTTTACCTTGAAGTTCTCAAAACTTTTATCCTTAAAGTGTATAGTTGATTAGTATTAAAGGGTGTAGGCATTAAAACAGTAAGTGATGATGTTGTTTTATCTCCTTAAATGAACCCATCTCAAATATAAGAAATTGAAATCATTGAAAAGGAAATACATCCAATCCACCCCGAGTGATAACCTAGGATCAACTCATTATTTTAAACTGAATTTACTTAAATCTGTTAGTGTTCCTTTAAACCCATCTAAAATCAACCCATTTTATCCACTTCATAGCCAAAAATAGTCCTTAGAATGTGTGTGTCTATGGGTTACTTCTTTGGTCTCTGTGGATTCGACAACCCAAGATACACTACAAGGACCGTTCTACCTTAATATCTTGGGTAAATTTGAGCGAGAATCAAATTTTGGCATCGTTTCCGGGGACCTAAGTAAGTTATCTTAGACATTATCGTCCTTTTTTCATCCCTCTTCTCTTTTCTCACCCCTCACTCCTATTGAATTCAATTTAGAAGAAATCTGAACATGGGAAACCTATCCCTACTTTGATCACCCAACCCCATGTGTGATGTACAATGACAATCCTAATTTCTACTATTGGGATAATCAATAACCAATTGAGACACAATGTTTTAACTCCTATCCTCCAAAAAACATTCCAACAAATAATGAGTTTCAATCCCCACAAATCCAATCTGAACATCCTCCTATGGAATTCCAACAACATAGTTATCCTCTTGGAATAGACCATCTGTCTCAACCCCTTATCCATCCTAATCCACATCTATTACTTGAAAAAATATGTCAAAAAATGGAGATAATGAATTTTGAGGTTTCATAATTGAGGTTAGAACTAAAAAGCATTAAAATTTGTAAGGAACCCATCCCTACACAAACTTTCCCTTCCATAACCTTATATGAAGTGTCTAGTTTCCCACAAACCTCTCATGAATTTATTAAAGAACCAACCTATGGTTTTGGGGTAGGGGAAGTGAATCAAGAAATTGTTAAAGGTTCTTTAAATCAGGAAGACATTCATTTCATGTATTCACAAGAGGGAAATTTGACATCGTGGATTGAGTCTCCTAAGTATAACTTTATTGACGATTGTTCAAAAACACCAATCCCTGAACCATTGATAGAAATAAAAAAAGTTGAGTCCATACCCATTCCTAACACTGATCTTTCCAATTTGGGGGTTGAATATTCTATTCAAAAGGAACCGATTTTGTTGAGAAATTTGGAAAATGAAACTAAGTTAGATTAAAAATATCAACCTGTGTATAAATGTCCTATACAACCCAAGATCAAAATTATTGTCCTTCCCTCCCCACTAATGAATCCCTTCATAAGGTATAATGATGATCTTTCAATTGGAATTCATTATTCTCTTGAAACCAAAAAAGATGGAATGATCACTGATGTCTTAGGAAAGACTACAGAGGAAACTAGATCAACCATTTCTGATATTCCTTTGATTTTACCACTCATTATAGAACATAGGTTTGTGCATGAAAAAAATTCTAAAAATAAAATGAATATCAACCTAGTAGAAGTGGTGAAACATGTGGTCCTTAAAATGTTGAAAGTTGGTATTGGGTAAGTCGTGGGGTTCAAGTCGAGCTAATGACGTTAAACAAAGCGTTTCATGGGAGGCAACCCGTGGTTTTCATGTTTCTAATCTTTCTCAATCATATTTATTTTCCAAATAAGATTAATTAATCATTTTTATATTTAAAAAAAAAGTAAAAAATAAATAAAAAAATAATGATAATAAAATAGACTTTTGACATGTTCTTCTATTAAGAGTATGGATGGGTACGAAAGGGGAGCACCATATTCATCCGTGTCACGTGGTGTGATCCTTGAGTAATACCTTACCCAGAAATTTAAAAAGAAGAAAATGTATCATCAGTTTATTTTATTTTATATATATACTTATATTTTACTTATATATATATATACTATTTTTTCTGTTTGTTTGTTTTCATTTTTCCACTGGGGAACTTTGCAAGCGACATGGATATCAAAGGACAAAATTTGAGCGGAAAAAACATCAAACTTCAACCACCAGGTGACTTCATTCCATGATCATCATTTTCAATTTCCTTTTTGAACTTCCATTATCTGCCTCTACTCCTAAATTTTCATTTCTTCAAACACTGGGGATAGTGCTGTTTTAAGTTAGGGGGGAGATGAAATAAAAAAAATTGGTTTTGAAAAAAATGAATGATTTGAAAAAAAATGTGTAAATGGGAGGAAACATTCCTTTAACTTTGAACATGGTAATACACATTACACACATTGAAACTGAATATCAAATAATTTAGCATTCCCTGATTCTAATTTTAGTCCTTGTATAATTTCATGAGAATTTATTTTGGAAATTGTGGTTGTCCAATGTGATATTTCATCGTTTATATTTTCATCTAAATAAAAAAAAGATCACAATGCACGTCCTTTGGATAGTGGGGTATTAGTTTTAGTTAATGGGGTCCCCCAAATAAATAGCATAGGGTTGGTGATCATTTTAGTTTAATTTGAGTATTCAAAAAAAATTGTGTGTAGAGCAATGAAATGACCTAATGCATGGCTTTCGGCACTTGGGACTCATGACTCCATAGTTGTCTGGCACATAGTTAGTAATTTTATCTCTATTTTTAGTAATTTTAATTTGTTTTTGACTGAGTTAACTCGAGATGATTCCCGAGTATGTGGGCTTCACTTGGTGGCTTAAGGTCTTTGAGCCTGGGAGTCATCGGCAAAGTCTCGCTATAGGGGTTGACTCTTTTGAGTGCAACTTCAATTATCATGGAAAAATTGAAAAACAAAAAATACAAAAAAATACAAAAAAATATAAAAAAAATTGAATACTCATCTTAATATTGAAATGTGATTCCACCTAGCGCTTCCATAATTTCCCCCTTGAATAAAGATGATCCCCCATGTGTATTGTGATGCACAACACATCCTTATACTTAATTGATATTGGATGAAAAATGGCAATGAATTTGAACAAAGGAATGGGCTTAGGATTGAGATCTTCTTATAAAACTATCTTGTATTAAATTATTTTTATGGGTTTCAGTATTGTTTGGTATAAGGGTTTTTGGTGATCATTGCGTATTAAAATGTTTTTGGAAAAAGGGATTCGAATTTCATATTGTTGAGATATATTTTTCTCAGGAATAGCAAAACACAAGTTGGGGGGGTGTGATTAGCCATGAAATGAGGCTAATATTCATTATTAATATATATAATATTTTTGTTCTTTATTATTCATAAACACCATTTTATTACATTTTACATTTTGAACATCATTCCACATTATGATTGTAATACCTTCTTAAAATGAACTATTATGTGGTACATTTTTTAACATCATTTGAAGTACCCAATTATTTATATGATTATACATATTTTAATTTTATATTTTTGTAAATTGATCTACATTTCAATATGAACATTTTTGATTCAGGGATCAATGGAGAATTCATGGAAGAAGATGTTGATATTTTGTGATGAAAGGAAACAATTCTGGAGATGTCAGATTGGACACTAGGCCAATGATTAGACTGTGGAGCCCAACATAGGAGCCCAATGAGTCCCAAATTTCGTGGGATGCTAGAAGACATGTGTAGGAACAAATCAATCTGTAGGATCCAATGCTAATTCTGCATCCATGGTGTTCATTTAGGCGTCCCAAGTTAGTGATAAAATTATGGGCCAGATTCTACGGGCCAGAAAAATAGTCCACTAATCTAATCATATATCCGAATCTACAACCCCAAATGGGCTCAAATTTTGCATCCGGTTAGGATACATCGGGGGATCCATTTTCTTCATCTATTTCCCACTCTTATTAGGCCATATAGAAGGTCTTACAAGCGCGTCTGTTCGGTGGAAGCAAGCTGGCTGCCACCTCAGGTCAAGGGTGGAAAAGTCTTCTCTCCCTTACTTTCCACCACCCTATGCCTACCATACTCAAGTGGGGTCTTTTGTACTGTTGGAGGCTCGACCCAAGGCTCCCAAAATTCCTATTTCAGGCAGTTGTGGTGAATGGGTTTTTTTATCTTTGGTGCTTTGTTCAATTGTAATGTTATGCTCCAATGTTGTTGTCTCAAGTTTGTCTTTCACTTGTAAGTTGTTCAATTCACTTTAGTTTCTTAATAAAAGTTCTTATTCTCCTCTTAGTCTGTTGTTATACATCTCACTTTGATACCTTTTCTTCATGGTGTCAATTAATTCACACCAAATCTTGTAAAATTATTCACACAATGGTGGAGTGATCATTTTATTTTTGTTGTTTTCTTTACTTCTCCATTTCCTCCCTCATGAGTCTACTTTCCGCTTCCATTGAAACCATGGGATCAATGGAGGGATAACCCACATATGGGTTGATCCAAGGGAGTAGCAAGGGGCTATATTAGATGTTATTTATAACCTATTAATGTATAATCACTTCTTTAATTGAGATTTTTATTGGATTATTTTAAACTCTATCGTCCTTGTTGAAATTAAGGTCACACACTTCAAGTGATAATACGAACCTTTACCTTGAAGTTCTTAAAAATTTTATCCTTCAAGTGTATTGGTGATTATTATTAAAGGGTGTAGGAATTAAACCAATAAGTTATGATGTTGTTTTATCTCCTTAAATGAACCCATCTCAAATATAAGAAATTGAAATAATTGAAAAGGAAATACGTCCAATCCACCCCGAGCGATAACCTAGGATCAACTCATTATTTTAAATTGAAGTTACTTAAATCTGTTAGTGATCCTTTAAACCCATCTAAAATCAACACAATTTGGCTACTTAATAGCCAAAAATATTCCTTAGAATGTGCGTGTCTATAGGTTACTTCTTAGGTCTCTGTGGATTCGACAACCCAAGCTAGACTACAAGGACCGTTCAACCTTCATGTCATGGGTAAATTTGAGCGAGAATCAGGTTCCCAAATCGCCTATTCAATTTTATGATTTCTCAATGGAACATTTACCAGATGATTCATATGGTTTCTCTACACGTGTTCTCTGGTATCAATAATTTCGAGAGGCTCTTCATAATAAGACAGATCTGGTTCCAGTTCAATTTCTTCATTGGTGAGTACATGCATTGGGTAAGGCATGTATTTTCTCAACAGTGATGTGTGGAACACATCATGAACTTTGGAGAGACTTGGAGGTATTTTTAAATTATAAGATACAACTCCAATTCATTCTATAATTTCGAAAGGGCCAATGTACCCGAGACTCAATTTACCCTTCTTACCAAAAAATCATAACACCCTTCCATGGAGATACCTTCAATAAAACATGGCCTCCTACTTGAAATTCCAAATCCTTCCTTCAGTTATTGGCATAGATCTTTTTCCCACATTGGGATGCTTTGATGTGGGTTTGGATAAACTTGACCTTTTCCATTCTTTCCTCAACAAGTTCTGGGCCTATGAGTTTTCTTTCACCAGCATCATCCCAACAAGATGGTGTGTGACATCTCTTTTTGGATAATGCTTCATATGGTGCCATCTGAATACTTGAATGGAAGCTATTATTATAGAAAAATTATACCAGAGGTAAATATTGATTCCACATACCATGAAAGTCAAGTGATAAAGATATCAACATGTCTTCTAAGGTTTGAATAGTCTATTTTGATTGTCCATCAGTTTGAGGGTGGTAGGCAGTGCTCAAATGAAGTTCAGTATCCAGGGCCTTCTGAAGACTTTTCTAGAATCATGATGTAAAATGTGGATCACGATCCGAAACAATTGATAGGGGTACTCCATGAAGTCTTACAACTTCATTAATATATATTTTTTCCATACATTCAAGTGGTAAATCTTCTCTTATAGTAAAACAAATGTGCTGACTTGGTAATATGATCAACAATGACCCATATTGCATCATTCCTTCTAGGAGACTTTGGTAGCCCCATGAAAAATGACATCATAATATTATCTCATTTCCACTATGGTATGGGAAGAGGTTGCATGAGTCCTTCGAGTTTTTTCCTTTCAACTTTCACTTGCTGACAAACCATACATATTGACACAACATCAGCAATATCCCTCTTCATGTTGTCCCACCAAAAATGTTCCTTCAAATATCTATACATCTTGGAGCTCCCAAGGTGTATAGATAAATTGGAGCTATGAGAATAATCCAAAAATTCTATTTTTTGATCAGGTATATCGGGAACACAAAGTCTCTTCCCAAATTTCAAAATTACATCTTCATATATGAAGTCACTCAATCTCCCATCATTCATAGCTTTAATCTTATTTTGAAACTCCTTATCATCAGTCTGAGAACTCTTTATCCTTTCTTGTAAATAAGGTTTGGAAACCATTTGAAAATGTATTGATTTTTCACCTTCCATGATTATTCCCATATCCATCTTTACTAGATCCATGAAAATAAGATCCCTTTCAACTCTCCTATTGTTCAAAACTCCATGATCCTTTCTACTCAAAGCATCATTTACCTTATATTCCTTTCTTGCGTGGTAATGTATAGAAAAATCATAATCCTTGAGTAGTCAAAGTCATCGCATTTTCCTCATGATGAGTTCTTTTTTTGCGAAAATATACTTCAAACTCTTGTGATCAATATAAATCTCAAAATTTTCACCATAGATATAGTGTCTCCATATTTTTAGAGCAATGATTACAACTACTAACTCAAGATCATGATGGGATAGTTTTGTTCTTGAATTGTTAGCTGCCATGATGCATAGAATATAACTCTATCATTCTGCATAAGGACACAACCAAGTCATTTCATTGAAGCATCACAATAAATAAAAAACTCATAATTCCTCGATGGAAGAGTAAAGATAGTAGAATTAATTAATATTCTCTTCAGTGCTTTAAAACATTCTTCACACTCTTTTGTGAAAACAAATTTAACTCCTTTACGAGTGATCTTGATTAATGGGTTAGCCAATCAGGAAAAATTCTGGAAAAAACGCCAATAATAACCTGCTAAACCAATAAAACTGCATACATCAATTATACTCGTCGGTTCTAGCCATTCTTGTATTAACATGGCCTTTGAAGGATCAACTGAGATTCCATCCCTAGAGACAATATGGACAAGAAAATAAATCTCCTGAAGCAAGAATTCACACTTGCTAAATATTCCATATAATTAATTTCTTCTAAGAGTCCTTAGGATAATGCGCAAATGATTTTCAGGATCTTCATAGATTTTAGATTATACTAAGATATCATCAATAAATACCACTAAAAAGTCATCAAGATATTCCTTGAAAACTATATTCATTAGATCCATGAAGACCGAGGGTGCATTAGTCAATCCAAAATGCATTACTGTAAACTCTTAATGCCCATACCTAGTTCGAAATGCTGTTTTTAGAATGTATTACTTCTTCACACACAATTGATGATATCCAGATCGATGGTCAATCATTTAAAAATATTGAGCTGCATTAAGTTAGTCGAATACATCATCAATTCGAGGTAGGGGATACTTGTTCTTTATTATTATAGCATTGATCTCAATGTATTCAATGCACAACCCCATAGATATGTATTTCTTCTTAACAAAAAGGAAAGGGTCTCCCCATAGAGAAAAACTAGGGAGAATAAATCCCTTGTTACTCAATTAATTTAGTTGTTTCTTTAGTTCCACTAATTCCATAGTGGAAATTCTATAAGGGGTCTCCGATATGGGCCTTGAACTAGGAATTAAATCAATGGAAAACTCAATTTCTCATTTTGGAGGATGTCCAGGTAAATCCTCTAGAAACACGTCAACATATTCTTGTACAATCCGTATATCCTCTATTCAAACATCTTTTTCCTCACCCATAGTTATTCCATTCTCTTCCTCCCTAATAATTGAATTTAGTAGCGCTACTAGGGGTGGATCTAGATAAGAATTAGGTGGTGTCATATCTTCTCTAATGATAAAGTACTCTTTATTATCATCAAAAATTGTAACCTCCTTTTTCTTACAATAAATATTATCATCATGATCCAAAATCCAATCCATTATGAGGGTTATATCAAATTCAATCATGGGTATGATGATGAGATTAGAAAATAAAGAACATTTATATGCCCTAATGGGAACTGATTCACAAATTTTTTTGGCGATGATACTTCCATTAGGTTTCTTGACAAAAAACTCCCTTCTTAAGTAAAATTAAAAATATCTAATTTACTTAGCAAACTAGGAAGATATGAAACAATGCGATGATCCAGAATCAAATAAATCATTGGCTAAACTTGAGGAAACCATTAAATTACCTACCACCACATTTTTCAGAGCTTTAACCTCAGTAGTAGTGATCACATAAGATTGTCCTTTCTCCCTTTTTAATTTTCTGAGGTAAGTTATTTTGGCACTTAGAACATTTATTTTCATAATTCCCCTTTTGTCTACAATTTTAGCATTCAACATCGACAACTTATTTCTTCCCCTTGCAATCATGGGCTTGGTGGCCTTTTTAACCCCATTTGTAACAGACTCACAATCCCTTTAGGCAAGTACTGGGGTGTGTCTTCCCACATTTACCACAGGATGGATAACCAAATTTTCCATTCTTCCCCTTATTTACATTTCCAGACTACACTACTAGAAATCTGGGCTATAGCCACGGACCTATAGCCACGGTTTTATAGAACCGTGGCTATAGGTTTTATACAACCACGGTTTTTTTTCTATCCGTGGCTATATCCCCTCGCTCAGTTTTTTTCTCCCCCATTCCGTCGGGCTCCATCCTCGCCCTCTCCCCCAAGCGTCGGGCTCCATCTCCTCGCCCTCGCCATTTCTCCTCCCCGCGGCCTCATCCTCGCCGCGGCCTCCTCCTCCACGACGCATCAACGCCGCGCCATCCTCCTCGTCGACGCCCTCCTCGCCGCGCTCTCCTCGCCGACGCTCTCCTCGCCGACGCCCTCCTCGCCGCGACCCTCCTCGCCGCGTCATCCTCCCCGCGCCCTCCTCGCCGGCGCCCTCCTCGCCGACGCCTTCCTCGTCGCGCCCTCCTCATCGAAGCCCTCGAGGTCGACACCCCCATCTCCCTCTATTTTTTTCTCTCCCGAGTTCTGGTTATCTGCATTTTTTATGCCTCATTTGCACCTTCGATTTCTTTGATTTAGGTAAGATTTACATGTTTTCCCCTTCTGTTTCATATCTGCTGAGGTTGATGTTTTGAAGCCACTAGTAGAATTAGTGTGTATTTTCATTGAAGAGGATTATAGATGTTTCTACGTGGTCCATTACAAATCTTGGTATGATTTCTGCTCTATCTGCAAGTAACTTGGACACCTAAGTCAGGTCTGCTGATGGTCTTCTTCTAAATGGATTGGAATGGTTGCATCCCAAGGGATCAATACTAGGAATGTGGGTATTAGTAGAATGTTGATTTGGGTAGACGAGTTTGGATCTACATGTTTTCCTATAAAGGATGCATGATTCACATGACCTAGGTTGTCATATGAAAATGCATTGTGATCCGACCACGAACATCTAAGGAGCCCGGGGGAGAAAGTTGTTCCATCTGTTTCTAGTGCTGAATATGTACCAATATATGAAGAATTAAAATGAAATTGAGAAATTCAATGGAGAAAAAGATTCCAATACATGAAGAATTAAAATGAGAGCCTTTCTCGGACAACAAGGCTGAATTGAATCCCTATATGGGCCCAAGAAACCCATTACGACTGTTAATGAAATGTTCAGACCATTGTAGAATACTAAGATGTTACCCCTAATATATATATTAAGTCTCATAGAACCCTTTTACTTTACATAGGTGATGGGGTCCTTAGAGAAGTATATTATAAGTCTACCACTGTATAAATTTTCTAAAACATAAAAATTTATACATGACTGCTTCATTAGTAGGAATAACTTACTAGAATCATCATATGTTCACATTCAAAATAAAGCATTGTACTTCAATAAAAACCTATTTAGAAGAGTTTAATAAAGTCAAATTATATTTAACCAATATTAATGTTTCTATAGATGATGAGGATCAGAAATTAATCCTCTTAATCCCTCTTAACAATAGCTACATCACACTAATTGAGACCATGATATATGGTCGAGATTCTTTAACTAAAGAAGATGTTAAATAATCTATTTGGTCTAAGGATTTTCATTCTAAACTTAAGATAAAAGGAGAGGTTGAGTGTTTTTCACAAGGGGAAGACCTAAAACTTAATGTAAAAAAGAAACAGTTCAATAGATACAAAAGTAAGAGTAATAAAGAACCCAAATCCAAAACTAGTTCCTTGGATAGAAAAGTCACATGTTTTCACTATGTTAAACCCATGCACATTAATCCCAAGTGTAGGAAACTCATGTGAGAGTTAGAACACAAAAAACCAACTGACCAGCCTTTTATGGTTGACTCAAGATATTATGCTATTGAATTCCGGAATATATCCATCCATAAACTCAATCATGAGTGGGTCCTCAACTATGGATATTATTGTAACTTGTGTCTATATATAGAGTCTTTTTTGAATCTATTCAAGAAGTTGGAAGGGTATGCCCTTTTAGGAAATAATAATAGGTGTAGGGTTGAGGGTAGAGACTCTATTCTAATAGAGTAAGATGATCAATCCATCATCCACTTACTTGATGTAAGGTGGGTCCCCAACCTTCAAAAAAATAATATCCTTAGGAGTCCTTGAGCAAAATGGATTTACCTCTAGTTCATATAATATAAATGGATATTGAACATAATTAAATATTGATATAATTAATTTATTATAGTAATATTTCCACCTTCAATTTCAACCAAGAAGAAAACTATTTTCTATGAAATGTCTCTCTCCTTCTCAAAGATAAATAATGATGATTTCTGTTATTAATTTCTTTATGATATGGTTTATATTTTTCGTCATCTACCACTACTCAATGGGGTGCGGGGTAAGGCATAAAAGAAAACTGAGAAAAATCACTAAACAACTCAACCACACTAGAAATTCTCAAGGATTTTAGTATAATGACAACATATCTTTGTAGATATGGTTTATATTTTCCGTCATCTACCACTACTCAATGGGGTGCGGGGTAAGGCATAAAAGAAAACTGAGAAAAATCACTAAACAACTCAACCACACCAGAAATTCCCAAGGATTTTAGTAGAATGACAACAAATCTTTGTAGATATGGGTTATATTTTCAAAATGTCTCTAAATTTCAATAAATCTTTGTAGATTTAATACAGAACATCAGAACTCGTTATGAATTAACCCAAACACTTTTGGGAATTGATTATTATTATCTCTTAGATTTCATATAAACTCTTTTTACTATAATCAGTCCTCATTATTGGAACTTATGTATGACTATTCGTGAATTTTTATAATTTAAAACATTTATGAATTCCCTAAACCATAATTTTAATATATTTGTTATAATTTTTTTATTAACTTGTTATTGATGATTACTTAATATCTTATGAAACGATACATACAATGTTAAGTCATTTTCTAGATTATTTATCTAATGTATGTTTATCTGCCTCAGAATGGATAGATACTGGATGTACAACATTGATCGGATCACTGATGAATTTCAGAAGGAGTTACAATATTTTTTGGACTTTGCATTCAATAATGATTCAGATGGCGGATTGATTCGATGCCCGTGTTTTGATTGTGTTGGAAGACCTTGGTTAACTCGCGAGGAAGTGAGTTACCATATCACTAAAAGTGGTTTCCAAAAAAATTATCATGTGTGGTATCACAATGGAGAAAAAGCTCAAGTGTTGAATGTCATCGATTCAGCAGAAAAGATTGGTATGAAAAATCTGATTTCTGATCGGTTTCCTTTTGTTTCTGAAGCTAGCTCCTCATGTAGACCAGTGCAAGAGGAAATGAATACTGGAACACAGTTCTCATCTATTAATCAGGATGATGACGTTGAGAGTGTTAGAAAGTTGATGGAAGATGCAAATACCCCAGTATATCAAGCATGTGGAAAAATGAGCAAACTTGAGTTTTTAATGCGATTATATCATGGGAAAACAATGTATGGATTTAGTAATACTGCAGTCGACTATCTCCTTACATTTATTAAGGATTTACTGCCTGATGATGCATGTATTCCAGAAAATGATTACATGGCATCAAAGTTGGTTAACAAATTTGGATTTTCATCTAGTAAGATTCATTCTTGTCTCAAAGACTGTTGTTTGTTCTGGAAGGAGAATGCAAACTTGAGTCAGTGCAAACAGTGTGGCACATCAAGGTGGAAGACTAATAAAGATGGATCTCAATCACGCATACCACAGAAAGTGATGTGGCACTTCCCTTTAATTCCCAGGATTCAAAAATTTTTTATGTCAGAACAAATGGCAATGAATATGAGATGGCATGCAGATGAAAGAAATAAGGATAACGATGAAATAGTGCATCCTGCAGATGGGTTGGCTTGGAAGAAATTTGATAGGTTACATCCTGATTTTGCAGCCGACCCACGAAATGTTAGATTGGGATTATCCTGTGATGGTTTCAACCCATTTCGCCAAATGCATACTGCACACAGTACTTGGCCTGTTTTCATTCACATTTATAACTTTCCTTCATGGATGTGTATGAAGAAGTCGTGCACTATCCTGAGTATATTGATATCTGGACCCAGTGATCCTGGAAATGATATTGATATATACTTGCAGCCATTAATAGAGGAGTTAAATGAGCTTTGGATTGTTGGTGCACAAGCGTATGATGCATTCAGAAAGGAGTACTTTATGTTTCGTGCAGCTTTATTATGGACGATAAATGATTTCCCTGCCTACGGAATGATGTCTGGTTGGAGTACTAAAGGGAAATTATCCTGTCCTATTTGTATGAAAAATACACGTTTCCGAAGAATGAAGTTTCGACGAACTTTCAGCTTCATAGGGCATCGACGTTTTCTACCAATGGACCATCCATACAGGAATAATCGGAGACAGTTCGATAATGCCATCGAGACAGATGAGACACCTCAACGAATGTCAGGGACTGATATTGTTAAAGAACTTGATGATTTGAATTATGTTCTTGGCAAAAGTCAATCAAATATCAGAAAGCGAAAGCATGCTAATTCCAATTCCAACAGCAATTGGAGAAAGAAAAGCATATTCTTTGAGTTGCCGTATTGGTCATCGAATTTATTACGTCATTGTTTGGATGTAATGCATATCGAGAAAAACATTTGTGAGATGTTACTTGCTACTATTTTAAATGTCAAAGGCAAAACAAAAGACGATTTGCGGTGTCGTCGTGATTTGATGGATTGGGGTATAAGAGCAAGACTTCATCCTGAGTTAATTGGTCAAAATAAGTGGAAAGTCCCTGTTGCCTGTTATTCGATGACAAATGTGGAGAAAAAACAATTTCTTCAGGTCTTGGAAAGTTTGAAGGTTCCGGATGGTTATTCAAGTAATATTTCGAAAAGGGTGAATACGCAAGATGTGAAACTCAAATCTCTTAAAACCCATGATTACCATGTCTTGTTACATGAGTTGATTCCCATTGCCATTCGTCATTTACTTTCACATAATGTTAGAGTTGCGGTGATTAAGTTATGTCAATTTTATCGAGATCTTTGTGCCAAAAGATTGAGCAGAAGTGCTGTTCAGAAATTGCAGAGAGATGCACCGATTATTCTTTGCGACTTGGAGAAAATTTTCCCACCGTCTTTTTTCACAATTATGTTACATTTGACTGTGCATCTTCCCACGGAAGTTCTCTTTGGTGGTCCTGTTTCGAGTCGGTGGATGTATCCTACCGAAAGAATGATGTTTACATTGAAATCTTATGTGAGAAATAAATATCATCCTGAAGGCTGTATTGTGAAATGCTATTTAGCACAAGAATGCATGGATTTCTGTTCATCGTACTTGGCTAACGTCACTACGAGGTCTAATCGACTAATGAGAACTGAAGATGAGCAATATGATCCCATTGAGCCTGCATTTCCTTCAATGCCCCAAACAGGGGGGATATCTGGATCGTACTCGTTGTGTACTTTAAGCAGGGAAGAGTGGGAAATGGCACATCGCACAGTATTATTCAACTGTAGTGTGCTTGATGATTATATCAAGTAAGTAAACTAATAAATATGTATTTTTTTCATTGTGTGATTTCTTTATATCTTCTGACATTTTAATGCTTGCATATCTGTAGAGAACATTTTGAAATTATAAAAAAGAGACATCGCTCTCTATCTATTAAGAGGAAGGAACTGTTGCACAGCAAAGAATTTGCTGCCTGGTTAAAGTCAAAGGTAATAGATTTCTTTTTCTTCTTCTCATAACATAATCACATGTCTCTGTTTAATATTCTATGTTGGTATCTTTTAGGTTTTAACTCTACCAATGATTGAAGTATCAGATGAAATAAAAGCATTGTCCTTTGGTCCAAACGATGTGGTGCGTGATTGTAAGTCAATGGTTGTCAATGGATATAAATTTGTTATAAATAGTTGTGCAAAAACAATGGCAACACAGCATGACGGTGTCACGATAAGCGCCACAACAGATTGTTATGCGAGTGCATCGGACAGGCAACCTCGATCAGAAAATATATCATATTACGGTGTTGTTGAAAGAATCATTATATTAGATTACTATGCACATGGTCGTGTCGCAATGATGAAATGCAAGTGGTTTGATTCAATGACACGACAAGGAATGCATATTGATAACTGTGGATTTAGAGTGATTGATATGAACCGCCAGCTTCGTACCGATGAACCTTATATTCTTGCGTCACAAGCTAAACAAGTGTTTTATGTAAGTGACCCGTTACAACCACAATTTGGTGTTATTGTTGATGTTATTCCTAGACATATTTTTGACGAAGGCATGGATAACAATGATGTTGTGGATGAACCTGTTGGTATTTATTCGAATGTTGCATTTGATGATACGGATGATGCAATTGTTAGAACAGATTGTGAACCAGAAATTGTCACAGACCCCACATAGCGTTGACACATTTGTAAGTATTTACCTTATATTATCGCAATATTGTATGTGTTTTTTTTAACTTTCATTCATGATATCAAAATAACTAGTATATTTTATACCATTATCGAATATAAAACTATTAATAGCCTCACCAATTTATGTTTAACCACTTCTCTAGTAAATCTTGAACATAGAAAAGTCTTGATATTTTATCAATATAAATATCACACATGAAAATGTATCTCATTGTTTTATGATACAATTGTATTATTTAACATTTTGCATTATTTCTATTTATTTGATAATATTATTTTAAATTTTCAGGTCAAAATGTCTGATTATGATGGTAGTAGAAGGAGTAGAAGAATATTGAGAAACGAACAACGTAGGTCTCCTCCTGGAAACAATGTAAGTACAAATTATGTTTGAATATTATGGTCTTTCATATTATTTATCTTGTTATCGTTCGTTTTATTTTATCATCTATGTTATTTTAGACCGCATCGTCGAGGAGACGCTTGGATTATGCCACTGAGGATGATATTGTGGCGGGGGGCACTGATTCTACAGGTCAGCCTACTACTACGCCGCTTGAGACATCAGGAGGCCATCCTCCCATTATGCCACCTCCATATTATCCATACCCACCTTTTCCGTATCCCTTTTTTCCCACTCCCACATCGGATGGTAGTTCTCAGACTCCCATCCCTCAGTTTCCATTCCCACCATCCACTGTACAGGGTACTGTGCCCCCATATATCCCACCGCCATATCCATATCCATATCCACCCTCATCTGTACAGGGTTATCCATCGGGTTTTCTGCCTCCATCAGTACACTTTGCATCTACTATACATAGTATTCCTGTAGATATCTCACCTACCATGGAGGCTGCCCCCCCTCCAGACGCAGCACTTCAGGGGTCAGCAGATCCCCCATCTACTGGTATTTGTTTAAGCATTACTGTTACTGATTAATGATAAATTCATATATATTATTCTCTTTTATTTTGGTTTCATGATTAGCTACAGCCTCTACCAGACGACGAGGCCGCACAAAAATGCGCGAGGTTTGGAATCGGAACACGCAAATCATAGTTGATTACAATGAGGACAATGCTATAATTAATAAAAATGGCACGGAATGTAAAAGTTTTATGGGAACACTTGCTAGACACAGCAATATCATTCCGGTTCAACCGATAAGTTGGAAGGCAGTTGGACAAGAAATAAAGGACAAAGCCTGGGCAGAGATTTGGGTAAGTAATGTTAATCACCTTTTTTATATATATAAATTTATAAAATTTTCTTAACATATATTATGTCCATTGCAGCTTCGATATAATTTTCCCGATGGACAAAATGCAAAGGCTGCAATGATAATGTATTTAGGTGAAATGTGGCGAGCCTACAAGTATGATTTATATCTTGGGTGGAAAAAGAGAGTTGGTACAGAGCTTGAAGAAGTACCGGTGATTCAAGATTGCCCAATATCACAATATAAAGAGATGATCAACTATTGGAAGAGTTCAGCGTTTAAGGTGTTTGTTAAATTTATATATATATTCATTTATTTATTTGAAAACGATTTTAAATTACTTGTTTTATTTATGTTAATGAGTTTATATAATTATTTGTTTATAGGAGAAATCAAATAGAAATAAAAAAAACAAGAGTGCAATGAAACACATTTATACTCGCGGACACACTTCATTACCAGATCATGAGCAGACGCAGGTAATTTAACATTTAAAATATTTAGCTTTGTTTTGTGTAATTTTTTTAACTTCCAATTTTGATTTATTTCATTGTTTTTTTCCAGAAAAAGTCATTGAATATTGAGGGTCGCGTTCCTCGCTCAACTTTGTTTTGTACAAGCCGGAAAAAGAAAGATGGTACTGTGCCAAATCCCGACACCGAGAAGGCGATTGTAAGTATATTTCAATTTCTTTGATTTTTAATGAATTTAATTCCTTATATTATTTTATCATTTTAATTTATGTTATATATCAATCAACAGAATGCTTTAGAGGCGTTGGCAGAAAAAGAACCTGACAATTTGGGCCCAAACGATCATCTACATCAGGTATTAGGAGATGAGCATCAGGGTAGAGTGCGTTGTCGGCCTGGGAAGAAGATTGTACCATCTCGATACTGGTCTACTAACGTTTCTTCGAGTACCGGTTCTGGTTTTGTCACAGTGGAACAAATGAATGCCGCAATCAAAGAAGCAAGTCAAAAATCAGAACAGGCGATAACTGCAAATATGATTAAGTTTATGTCTGCCCTTTCTTCTACACTTCCACCAGAAGCAGCTGCAACGGTTGATGCCTTTTTGATGTCGATGCGTTCTGCTAATGTAGATTCTTCTGTTGGAGCCGGAGCCGGACCTAGTGCTGGACCCGGTGCTGGTGCCGGTTCGGATGCAGATGTCGATGCCGATGATGATATTGGTGGTGTGAGAGGTGGTGATGGTGTTTCTGTAGGAGGTGTGGATGAGGGTCATCATGATTTTGATGATACTGATATTGAGACTCACTTTTGATGTTAATTGTATGTTTGGATTGGTAATGTATGACGAGTTCTATGCATCCAATTACATTGTTTTTTGATCAATATCATTAATATTTACCATATCTTATTGGGAATGAGAATGACTACTAAACTACGGTTCTCCACTACTACAAATGCCTTTTCTGATTGGTCTCAGCTTTCTTTTAGTAGTGATAATACTATTTCTAAGATGTTCCGTAATATGAAACCTACAATTTCTATCCTTAAGGATTCAATAATACAACCTGCTAACAATGACACCTCTCTTGGACTAAAGAATGAAATCAAAATAAAAGATGATGAACCAGTTTCTGCTATCCCAACTCACACTAATACTATTAGCAATCCTGCCAATTATGGGTACGCCGAGACACTAAATAAGCCCTGTAATACTGCTTTTGTGGCACCCAAATCAGTTGAACATGGTACCACAATATCGATACAGGAAACTAAGCCCATGCAGGTTATGAATGTCTCTATAGAGAAAATGCACTGCTGTACAGATCTGGAAAATATCATAAAACATCCCACAGATACTTCACAGGTCAGGTATAACTATTTCACCACCTATAGATAGTGAGCACTGTGCTATAAAATTTGGTAAATATTTCTAATCATAACTCTGTTTCTGATTGTTTTCTTGCAGAATATTGATTTTGATGACGATTAAGATGATTGATTATAATGTCGAAGAGAATGATGGTATGAAAATAATGTATACCATTGCTGTTACAGTTTTTGTAAATGAATTCTAATAACAATTGTTCACTAGATGATGTTGATCTTTACTTATTGCAGATGAGACGTTCTATGATTGATCGTACCCACCAAAGTTCTGTACATTGGAGGGCAGTGGGGGGGAGGGCAGTGGGGGGGAGGGCTGGGCAGGAGGGGGAGGGGGAGGGCAGTGGGGGGGGGGGGGCTGGGCAGTGGGGGGGAGGGCTGGGCAGTGGGGGGCTGGGCAGTGGGGGGGAGGGCTGGGCAGGAGGGGGAGGGGGTGGGCAGTGGGGGGGGGGGGGGCTGGGCAGTGGGGGGCTGGGCAGTGGGGGGGAGGGCTGGGCAGGAGGGGGAGGGGGAGGGCAGTGGGGGGGGGGGGGCTGGGCAGTGGGGGGCTGGGCAGTGGGGGGGAGGGCTGGGCAGGAGGGGGAGGGGGTGGGCAGTGGGGGGGGGGGCTGGGCAGTGGGGGGGGGGGGGCTGGGCAGTGGGGAGGGCAGTAGGGAGTGGGGGGGTGCTGGGCAGTAGGGAGTGGGGGGGGGGTGGGCAGTGGGGAGGGCAGTAGGGAGTGGGGGGGGGCTGGGCAGTGGGGGGGGGGGGCTGGGCAGTGGGGGGGAGGGCTGGGCAGGAGGGGGAGGGGGAGGGCAGTGGGGGGGGGGGCTGGGCAGTGGGGGGCTGGGCAGTGGGGGGGAGGGCTGGGCAGGAGGGGGAGGGGGTGGGCAGTGGGGGGGGGGGGCTGGGCAGTGGGGAGGGCAGTAGGGAGTGGGGGGGAGGGGCTGGGCAGTGGGAATCCTGCACTAATAAGTGCGAGATCTCTACAACAGGTATGTTTTCCTAAAATTGTGGAATAAACCTCCCTACCATGCATCATTTTTCATTTGCATTTACACACTATATGAATGCAGGTTATTGGTCGTAAAATCATGGAGTTGACCCCCTTTTCATCCAACATATGAATGCAGGTGATATGTTTTAACTATTGACTCCACTGTATATTGATTTTTGTGGGTCATGTCTAAGAGTTGCTAGACATACTTTGATTGTTCTCATCCCAGCATAGCGATGAACCAAAATATTGGTGAATGTGCATGGGCTGATGGAATGAATGCCTTCAATTTACAAGCATGGAGAAGAAACTGACTGGTATTTCTTATCAACATATTCAGGCTTTTTATTCTGCATTTTAATCTGCACTTTAGTATTTTATTGTTATGTAGTAATAACAAAATTTCTATATGACATTTCATTGCTTATGAGTCTTATATATTCATTAATAATAATTCATGGTTTTATTTGTTGCATGTACAGACTGTAGCAAATTAAAGTATGATTACCAATCAGTGGTTTGCCATTCGATCTTTATCAAGGTGAGCTGACAAATCTATGTGCCAATCTAACACGTCATTTGAGCTTATTCATGCATGACTCATCTATGTGAATTCTTCTTTGAGTTAAGAGTCTAGCTGAAACACACTTTAGATATTGGAATCATTGAACACACATGCATTCTGAATGTCCAATTTTTTTTCCCTGCTTGTTGGTTATTGGTTTTAATCTAGCTTCTTTCATTTGGTTGGCATTTCCGATCACTTTTGTGCTGAATATGTTTTCCATCTGTTGCTGGCAGGGGGACAAGCATGACGACACCTTGCGGCGGTTACTCCTCCTTAGAGAAACATTGAATGGTTAGCTCTATAATTTTTCGTATTTCCTCATTCCTAAACTATATCTCCTCTCAGCGCTGCCTCTCATCCATCTTTCCACAAAACGTGCATAGCAGGTGGTACAAAAGCTCAATTCAACTGAAAAAATTGGTTTGGAATTGTCTGGCATATTTTATTCCTCTAGGTATTCCTACACATTTCTAGATCTCCAAACCTCACCGAATTAGGTATATCAGGGGTCATCCAATCCTCTATTCATCACAGATTAGCATTCATTTCTTTAAATCTTCTGAGAAAACGTCCTCTCATGCCATCCATATCATCCTATTTGAAACTAAGTGGAAGATGTTGCCCCGCGGATGTCGCTGGACCGGGCCAACACGCGCGGTCACGCCGCGGTCACGCCGCGGTCACGCCGCGGTCACGCCGCGGTCACGCCGCGGTCACGCCGCGGTCACGCCGCGGTCACGCCGCGGTCACGCCGCGGTCACGCCGCGGTCACGCCGTGATTTGGCCCTGCTCCAGGACGACACCCTGCGGCGGTTACTCCTCCTTAGAGAAACATTGAATGGTTAGCTCTATAATTTTTCGTATTTCCTCATTCCTAAACTATATCTCCTCTCAGCGCTGCCTCTCATCCATCTTTCCACAAAACGTGCATAGCAGGTGGTACAAAAGCTCAATTCAACTGAAAAAATTGGTTTGGAATTGTCTGGCATATTTTATTCCCCTAGGTATTCCTACACATTTCTAGATCTCCAAACCTCACCGAATTAGGTATATCAGGGGTCATCCAATCCTCTATTCATCACAGATTAGCATTCATTTCTTTAAATCTTCTGAGAAAACGTCCTCTCATGCCATCCATATCATCCTATTTGAAACTAAGTGGAAGATGTTGCCCCGCGGATGTCGCTGGACCGGGCCAACACGCTGCGGTCACGCTGCGGTCACGCCGCGGTCACGCCGCGGTCACGCCGCGGTCACGCCGCGGTCACGCCGCGGTCACGCCGCGGTCACGCCGCGGTCACGCCGCGGTCACGCCGCGGTCACGCCGCGGTCACGCCGTGATTTGGCCCTGCTCCAGGACGACACCCTGCGGCGGTTACTCCTCCTTAGAGAAACATTGAATGGTTAGCTCTATAATTTTTCGTATTTCCTCATTCCTAAACTATATCTCCTCTCAGCGCTGCCTCTCATCCATCTTTCCACAAAACGTGCATAGCAGGTGGTACAAAAGCTCAATTCAACTGAAAAAATTGGTTTGGAATTGTCTGGCATATTTTATTCCTCTAGGTATTCCTACACATTTCTAGATCTCCAAACCTCACCGAATTAGGTATATCAGGGGTCATCCAATCCTCTATTCATCACAGATTAGCATTCATTTCTTTAAATCTTCTGAGAAAACATCCTCTCATGCCATCCATATCATCCTATTTGAAACTAAGTGGAATATGTTGCCCCGCGGATGTCGCTGGACCGGGCCAACACGCTGCGGTCACGCCGCGGTCACGCCGCGGTCACGCCGCGGTCACGCCGCGGTCACGCCGCGGTCACGCCGCGGTCACGCCGCGGTCACGCCGCGGTCACGCCGCGGTCACGCCGCGGTCACGCCGCGGTCACGCCGCGGTCACGCCGCGGTCACGCCGCGGTCACGCCGTGGTCACGCCGCGGTCACGCCGCGGTCACGCCGTGATGTGGCCCTGCTCCAGCCACATCCAGCAGGGGGGAGGTTCAGCCCCACTTGCTCACAGGCGTTTCAGACGACCCATTTTTCAGCAAAGTCATCAGCCCGCTGCCACCAGCATTCCAGCCCGCAATAGCCCCCCCACCTTCGAATCAGCCCGCACCATCCCCCCAACACCTGCAACCAGCCCCCTTTCACCCACATTCCAGCCTCCTCCCGCTCCCTTCGCTCCTGGTCGGAAGATGCTGCCCCGCGGATGTCGCTGGATCGGGCCAACACGCTGCGGTCACGCCGCGGTCACGCCGCGGTCACGCCGCGGTCACGCCGTGGTCACGCCGTGATGTGGCCCTGCTCCAGCCACATCCAACAGGGGGGAGGTTCAGCCCCACTTGCTCACAGGCGTTTCAGACGACCCATTTTTCAGCTAAGTCATCATCACTCTGCAAGCAGATGCTCCTTCCTTTCCTACTTACTCTTTTCTGCAAGGTGTCCTCTGTTATAAGGGCCGGTTGGTGCTGTCTAGTTCGTCCCCATGGGTGCCCATATTGCTGGCTGAGTTCCATTTGTCTCCGTAGTGGGGTCATTCTGGTTTTTGCCGCACGTATAGAAAATTGCCTGCCAATTTATATTGGGTCGGGATGAAAATACCGGTTCAACAGTTTGCCAATGGGCCAAATGCCAACGAAATAAATATTCCACACTATATCCGGCTGGCCTGTTGCAGCCGTTGGAAATTCCCCAGCTGGTGTGGTCGGGTCTCTCTATGGATTTTATCACCGGACTACCCTAATCCCGTGGTTGCACTGTGATTCTGGTCATCATTGATCATCTCTCTAAATATGGCCATTTTTTACCCCTAAAACACCCTTACACAGCAAAGAGTGTGGGAGTGTGGGCGAGGTTTTCGTGTGGGAGATTGTCAGTTTGCATAGCATTCCAGCGACCGCAATCCCATTTTTGTAAGCCATTTTTGGATTGAACTGCTCAAACTCCAAGGCACTGACTTAAAACTCAGCTTGACCTACCACCCGCAAACGGATGACCAAACAAAGGTGGTAAATCGCTGCCACGAGACCTACGCTGTTCCATCAGAAATCTAGTTGCCCGCTGTTGCCCATGCACTGCTTGATCGTGGACTCAAATATTATTTGAGTCGGTCCCAAGACATCATGAAGCAGAAAACTAATACACTGCCGTCACCTTGCCCTCCATGTGGGAGATCCTGTTTCCGTACGCTTTCGGCCTCACAAACAACACTCTTTAACCTGCCAGATTTCTCAGAAACCTGCCCCTCGTTTCTATGGGCCATTTACAGTTCAGCGGAAGATCGGCCTGGTGGCTTGTTAGCTTGATCTTCCTCCCTCAGCCTGGGGGCCTCCTGAGGATTTCTTCTGTTGTTTTCCCTATTTCTTCTATTTTTCTGCTGTAATTTTCGTTCCCATCCTTTAATACAGAATTGCAGCCCTCATTGAGGGCTGGAAGTTTGAGAGGCTTAACAGAATTAGAGTATGACAGTGTGTCAAGTTTGAGAGGCTTAACAGAATTAGAGTATGACAGAAAGAAGCTTCGAGCCGAAAGGCTCTAAAGCCATTTTATTAAAAACAAAAGATGACATAAGAGAGGAGATGGGGCTAGACATTGATAAAACTGCCTTCATAATAAAGCATTTCGTTTTCATAACCCCCTCCCCGACGTCATCATCCCATTCCAAGTTGTAGGTAGATGAGCTATGAGACCTAGTCACCATCGGACGTGCGGTCTGCGCAGGAGGGCTCATTATGCGTTCTTTAAGCGTTGCGCGCGCTTGAGAAACGCGCGTGGGGGGTCCAAACGGGCCGAACGAATTGCGAATGGCCTGAAATCGGACGACATCAAAGGGTGAGTGAATTGTGATGTGGTCGAGCAGACGGCACGTCAATCGGACGTGCCGTGTGCCCGCGGTGACCGGGAACGCCGTTCTGGTGTCATAAACGGCCAAAACGGGCGTCTAACGGTCAAACTCATAGCGAACGACATCGGATTGACCTGAAATCACAGGACAACATTCAAATTATTATTCGCGACGTGCACGTGCAGACGGCACATCAATCGGACGTGCGGTCTGCGCTGGAGGGCTCATTATGCGTTCTTTAAGCGTTGCGCGCGCTTGAGAAACGCGCGTGGGGGGTCCAAACGGGCCGAACGAATTGTGAATGGCCTGAAATCGGACGACATCAAAGGGTGAGTGAATTGTGATGTGGTCGAGCAGACGGCACGTCAATCGGACGTGCCGTGTGCCCGCGGTGACCGGGAACGCCGTTCTGGTGTCATAAACGGCCAAAACGGGCGTCTAACGGTCAAACTCATAGCGAACGACATCGGATTGACCTGAAATCACAGGACAACATTCAAATTATTATTCGCGACGTGCACGCGCAGACGGCACATCAATCGGACGTGCGGTCTGCGCAGGAGGGCTCATTATGCGTTCTTTAAGCGTTGCGCGCGCTTGAGAAACGCGCGTGGGGGGGTCCAAACGGGCCGAACGAATTGCGAATGGCCTGAAATCGGACGACATCAAAGGGTGAGTGAATTGTGATGTGGTCGAGCAGACGGCACGTCAATCGGACGTGCCGTGTGCCCGCGGTGACCGGGAACGCCGTTCTGGTGTCATAAACGGCCAAAACGGGCGTCTAACGGTCAAACTCATAGCGAACGACATCGGATTGACCTGAAATCACAGGACAGCATTCAAATTATTATTCGCGACGTGCACGCGCAGACGGCACGTCAATCGGACGTGCGGTCTGCGCAGGAGGGCTCATTATGCGTTCTTTAAGCGTTGCGCGCGCTTGAGAAAACGCGCGTGGGGGGGTCCAAACGGGCCGAACGAATTGCGAATTGCCTGAAATCGGACGACATCAAAGGGTGAGTGAATTGTGATGTGGTCGAGCAGACGGCACGTCAATCGGACGTGCCGTGTGCCCGCGGTGACCGGGAACGCCGTTCCGGTGTCATAAACGGCCAAAACGGGCGTCTAACGGTCAAACTCATAGCGAACGACATCGGATTGACCTGAAATCACAGGACAACAATCCCATTATTATTCGCGACGTGCACGCGCAGACGGCGCGTCAATCGGACGTGCGGTCTGCGCGGTAGGGCTCATTATGCGTTCTTTAAGCGTTGCGCGCGCTTGATAAACGCGCGTGGGGGGGTCCAAACGGGCCGAACGAAGTCCGAATGGCCTGAAATCGGACGAAATCAAAGGGTAAGTGAATTGTGATGTGGTCGAGCAGACGGCACGTCAATCGGACGTGCCGTGTGCCCGGGGTGACCGGGAACGCCGTTCCGGTGTCATAAACGGCCAAAACAGGCGTCTAACGGTCAAACTCATAGCGGACGACATCGGATTGCCCTGAAATCACAGGACAACAATCCCATTATTATTCGCGACGTGCACGTGCAGACGGCGCGTCAATCGGACGTGCGGTCTGCGCGGTAGGGCTCATTATGCGTTCTTTAAGCGTTGCGCGCGCTTGATAAACGCGCGTGGGGGGGTCCAAACGGGCCGAACGAATTGCGAATTGCCTGAAATCGGACGACATCAAAGGGTGAGTGAATTGTGATGTGGTCGAGCAGACGGCACGTCAATCGGACGTGCCGTGTGCCCGCGGTGACCGGGAACGCCGTTCCGGTGTCATAAACGGCCAAAACGGGCGTCTAACGGTCAAACTCATAGCGAACGACATCGGATTGACCTGAAATCACAGGACAACATTCAAATTATTATTCGCGACGTGCACGCGCAGACGGCACGTCAATCGGACGTGCGGTCTGCGCAGGAGGGCTCATTATGCGTTCTTTAAGCGTTGCGCGCGCTTGAGAAACGCGCGTGGGGGGGTCCAAACGGGCCGAACGAATTGCGAATGGCCTGAAATCGGACGACATCAAAGGGTGAGTGAATTGTGATGTGGTCGAGCAGACGGCACGTCAATCGGACGTGCCGTGTGCCCGCGGTGACCGGGAACGCCGTTCCGGTGTCATAAAAGGCCAAAACAGGCGTCTAACGGTCAAACTCATAGCGGACGACATCGGATTGCCCTGAAATCACAGGACAACATTCAAATTATTATTCGCGACGTGCACGCGCAGACGGCACGTCAATCGGACGTGCGGTCTGCGCAGGAGGGCTCATTATGCGTTCTTTAAGCGTTGCGCGCGCTTGAGAAACGCGCGTGGGGGGTCCAAACGGGCCGAACGAATTGCGAATGGCCTGAAATCGGACGACATCAAAGGGTGAGTGAATTGTGATGTGGTCGAGCAGACGGCACGTCAATCGGACGTGCCGTGTGCCCGCGGTGACCGGGAACGCCGTTCCGGTGTCATAAACGGCCAAAACAGGCGTCTAACGGTCAAACTCATAGCGGACGACATCGGATTGCCCTGAAATCACAGGACAACAATCCCATTATTATTCGCGACGTGCACGCGCAGACGGCGCGTCAATCGGACGTGCGGTCTGCGCGGTAGGGCTCATTATGCGTTCTTTAAGCGTTGCGCGCGCTTGATAAACGCGCGTGGGGGGGTCCAAACGGGCCGAACGAAGTCCGAATGGCCTGAAATCGGACGAAATCAAAGGGTAAGTGAATTGTGATGTGGTCGAGCAGACGGCACGTCAATCGGACGTGCCGTGTGCCCGGGGTGACCGGGAACGCCGTTCCGGTGTCATAAACGGCCAAAACAGGCGTCTAACGGTCAAACTCATAGCGGACGACATCGGATTGCCCTGAAATCACAGGACAACAATCCCATTATTATTCGCGACGTGCACGCGCAGACGGCGCGTCAATCGGACGTGCGGTCTGCGCGGTAGGGCTCATTATGCGTTCTTTAAGCGTTGCGCGCGCTTGATAAACGCGCGTGGGGGGGTCCAAACGGGCCGAACGAAGTCCGAATGGCCTGAAATCGGACGAAATCAAAGGGTAAGTGAATTGTGATGTGGTCGAGCAGACGGCACGTCAATCGGACGTGCCGTGTGCCCGGGGTGACCGGGAACGCCGTTCCGGTGTCATAAACGGCCAAAACAGGCGTCTAACGGTCAAACTCATAGCGGACGACATCGGATTGCCCTGAAATCACAGGACAACAATCCCATTATTATTCGCGACGTGCACGCGCAGACGGCGCGTCAATCGGACGTGTGGTCTGCACGGTAGGGCTCATTATGCGTTCTTTAAGCGTTGCGCGCGCTTGATAAACGCCCGGGGTTCTGTGCAGGGGGGTAGGGGGCTGTATGGGGTTTGTCCGGGGGTGCACATGGGGGCTGTCCGGGGTTGCACATGGGGGCTGTCCGGGGGTGCACGGGGGGCTGTCCGGGGGGAATGGGGCTGCATGGGGTCTGTCCGGGGGTGCACATGGGGGCTGTCCGGGGGTGCACGGGGGGCTGTCCGGGGCTGGTCGGGGGGCTGTCCGGGGGTGCACAGGGGGTTGTCCGGGGCTGGCCGGGGGGCTGTCCAGGGGTGCGCGGGGGGCTGTTTGGGGGTGCATATGGGGGCTGTCCGGGGGTGCATATGGGGGCTGTCCGGGGGTGCACGGGGGGGCTGTCTGGGGGTGCACGGGGGGGCTGTCTGGGGGTGCACGGGGGGGCTGTCCGGGGGTGCACGGGGGGCTGTCCGGGGGTGCACGGGGGGCTGTCCGGGGCTGGTCGTGGGGCTGTCTGGGGGTGCACGGGGGGCTGGCCGGGGCTGGCCGGGGGGGCTGTCCGGGGGTGCACGGGGGGCTGTCCGGGGGTGCACGGGGGGCTGTCCGGGGGTGCACGGGGGGCTGTCCGGGGGTGCACGGACAGGGGGGGTGTCCAGCAGGGGGGGTTGGCAGGGGGACAAGCAGGGGCTGGGGGGGCTGGCAGGGGGAAGGGGGGGGGGGTGGCAGGGGGCAAGCAGGGGGCAGGGGGGGCTGGCAGGGGGACAAGCAGGGGCAGGGGGGGCGGGCAGGGGGACAAGCAGGGGGAAGGGGGGGCTGGCAGGGGGGCAGGGGGGGGGGGGCTGGCAGGGGGACAAGCAGGGGGCAGGGGGGGGGCTGGCAGGGGGACAAGCAGGGGGAAGGGGGGGGGGCTGGCAGGGGGGGCTGGCAGGGGCAGGGGGGGGCTGGCAGGGGCAGGGGGGGCTGGCAGGGGGACAAGCAGGGGGGTGGCCGGGGGGGCTGGCAGGGTGACAAGCAGGGGGAAGGGGGGGGGGGCTGGCAGGGGGGCAGGGGGGGGGGCTGGCAGGAGCAGGGGGGGCTGGCAGGGGGACAAGCAGGGGGGGCTGGCAGGGGGCGGCAGGGGGGCTGGCACGGGGACAAGCAGGGGGGTGGCGGGGGGGGGGGGGGGGGGTGGACTAACAGGGGGCAGTGGGGGACTAGCAGGGGCAGTGGGGGACTAGCAGGGGGCAGGGGGACTAGCAGGGAGGGTGTCAGGGGGCAGTGGGGACTGGCAGGGGGGGCTGGCAAGGGGACAAGCAGGGGGGGTGGGGTGGCGGGGGGGGGGACTAGCAGGGGCAGTGGGGGACTAGCAGGGGGCAGGGGGGGAGCTGGCAGGGGGACAAGCAGGGGGCAGGGGGGGCTGGCAGGGGGACAAGCAGGGGGCAGGGGGTTTCCGGGGTTCTGTGCAGGGGGGATGGGGGCTGCATGGGGTCTGTCCGGGGGTGCACATGGGGGCTGTCCGGGGCTGTCCGGGGGTGCACGGGGGGGCTGGCCGGGGCTGGCCGGGGGGGCTGTCCAGGGGTGCACGGGGGGCTGTCCGGGGGTGCATGGGGGGCTGTCCGGGGGTGCACGGGGGGCTGTCCGGGGGTGCACGGACAGGGGGGGTGTCCAGCAGGGGGGGGTTGGCAGGGGGACAAGCAGGGCGGGGGGGCTGGCAGGGGGAAGGGGGGGGGGGTGGCGGCAGGGGGCAAGCAGGGGGCAGGGGGGTGGCCGGGGGGGGCTGGAAGGGGGACAAGCAGGGGGAAGGGGGGGGCTGGCAGGGGGGCAAGCAGGGGGCATGGGGGGGGGGGGGCTGGCTGGAGCAGGGGTGGGGTTGGCAGGGGGACAAGCAGGGGGGGGCTTGCAGGGGGACAAGCAGGGGGTGGCTGGGGGGGCTGGCAAGGGGTGCACGGGGGGCTGTCCGGGGGTGCATGGGGGGCTGTCCGGGGGTGCATGGGGGGCTGTCCGGGGGTGCACGGACAGGGGGGGTGTCCAGCAGGGGGGGTTGGCAGGGGGACAAGCAGGGGCGGGGGGGCTGGCAGGGGGAAGGGGGGGGGGGGTGGCGGCAGGGGGCAAGCAGGGGGCAGGGGGGTGGCCGGGGGGGCTGGAAGGGGGACAAGCAGGGGGAAGGGGGGGGGGGCTGGCAGGGGGGCAGGGGGGGGGCAGGGGGGGGGGCAGGGGGGGGGGCTGGCAGGAGCAGGGGTGGGGCTGGCAGGGGGACAAGCAGGGGGGGCTTGCAGGGGGACAAGCAGGGGGTGGCTGGGGGGGCTGGCAAGGGGACAAGCGGGGGGGTGGCGGGGGGGGGGGGACTAACAGGGGACAGTGGGGGACTAGCAGGGGGCAGGGGGACTAGCAGGGGGGGTGTCAGGGGGCAGGGGGGACTGGCAGGGGGGTGGCAGGGGGGGCTGGCAAGGGGACAAGAAGGGGGGGTGGCGGGGGGGGGGGGGGGGTACTAGCAGGGGGCAGTGGGGGACTAGCAGGGGGGAGCTGGCAGGGGGACAAGCAGGGGGCAGGGGGGGAGCTGGCAGGGGGACAAGCAGGGGGCAGGGGGGGCTGGGGGCTGGGGGCTGTCCGGGGGTGCACGGGGGGCTGTCCGGGGCTGGTCGGGGGGCTGCTCGGGGGTGCACGGGGGGCTGGCTGGGGCTGGCCGGGGGGTCTGTCCAGGGGTGCACGGGGGGCTGTCCGGGGCTGGTCGGGGGGCTGCTCGGGGGTGCACGGGGGGCTGGCTGGGGCTGGCCGGGGGGGCTGTCCAGGGGTGCACGGGGGGCTGTCCGGGGGTGCACGGGGGGCTGTCCGGGGGTGCACGGGGGGCTGTCCGGGGGTACTGGCAGGGGGGACTGGCCGGGGGTGGCATGGGGGTGTCCAGGGTGTGTCCAGGGGGTATTTTTTTTTTTATGAATTTGGACACCCTATAGCCACGGTTCAAAACCGTGGCTATTGATGTATTGCCGCGGTTTTAAACCGTGGCTATAGACATAATGCCACGGTTTTAAACCGTGGCTATAGATTTTGTCCGGCCTTTGGTATAGCCACGGTTGAAACCGTGGCTATAGGTATACAGCCACGGTTTTAACCGTGGCTGTATACCTATAGCCACGGTTGGAACCGTGGCTATAGAGTTAAAGCCACGGTTTGGAACCGTGGCTATAGGTCTAGGCCTATAGCCACGCCAAACTTGGCCACGGTTCCTCAAACCGTGGCTATTACCTATAGCCACGGTTTGAGGGCCTATAGCCACGGTTTAGAACCGTGGCTATAGCTCGAATTTCCAGTAGTGCTATCCAATTGATCTCTTTTTCCCTTAATTTGATTTAAAGTTGTAAGACTTAGAGAATTCCTTTTCTATCTTGATAGCGCATGAGGCTATATATTTTTATGATGAGAAGGATTATAAGACTAATTCTCGATGGAGAAATGTTTTTAACCCATCAAAGAATCGATCAATATTACTCCTTCGGTTACTTATATAATCTACTGCATGCCTTTCTAAACTTGTAAAGTTAGCCTCATACTTTGCGACATTCTTATCCTCCTTTTGCCTCAGACTCAGAAAGTGTATTTCCATATTTTCTCGATGGTCAGGAGAAAAGTATTTTTCTATGAAAATATCTTTAAAATCTCTCCATTCCATGTTCGATACTTCTTCATCTTCCTTTGTGTTTTGGATTAATGACCCCCACTGATCTGCATCTCCCGTGAGATGATAAACTGCCATGAAAACCTTTTCCCTTTCGCTACTCCCCAAATCATGAAATGTTTTCTCTAAGGAATTTATCCATTTCTCAGATACTGATGTATTTTTACTCCCATTGAGTATTGGTGGTTGTTTCCTCATGAAGCCGTCTAACATTGATCCTCCAAGTTTTGGATTAGGGTGCTCTATAAGGGTAAGATTATTATTCATAACCTGAGTGAGTTGTCCCAGTATGGTGATAAGATGATCAGAACCAGTTGCCTCACTAGCTCCACTATAATTATCTTGAGTAGGAGGAAAATCCCTACATGGATTACATGCGTTGATACGATTTCCATTCCTTCCACTGGGTGCCATTTCTAAACAATGTCATACACTAGATTAGTTTATGAATCGCAATTCATAATTACCAACTTGTTGAACAGTTAACAAAAATTGAACAGTTTATGGATATAATCCATAATCATAAAAATGTTTTCTTTGGGAAAGTGTATAATCATAAACCCTTCATAATGGTTTGTATAGAAAATGGTAATTGTCCAAAGCAAATCCCCTGGGAGTGTCGTAACCAAGAGTGCAGTAAGGATCATTGTCGTGCACTAGTTCTCGTTCGAGTCTATATCAAAGCGGTGTTTTTGGGTTTTACCCCTAGGTACATCTGTGCCAGAGCCACCTCTACTTGCTCATATCCATATAGGGATGTATTGATTGAAAACTCACAAAATCTCTACAGTACCAAAATTCTAGGAAGTTCTTCTATATTAATCCTCAAAGTCTGTGTTTGGGTAATGTTCTCTAATCATAGTTTTTCTAAAACTAGTTTCTAATGTTTGTAATAAACTTCCTTTGATACCAAATGTGATGCCCTGACCCCAGTTACCCAGAGTCAGTGCATTATTACATAACATTGGCATGATCACAAGGGATCAAATCCTGAAATACCGATTAGTATATTAGCCTTGGAAGTACTAGATACATTTATAAGTTTTGTATTACCACATGAAATAAAAAAATCAACAAAATTTTTCCCCTTTTGAACACACTTATATCCTTATCATATCCCTACAAGTCAACCATAAAATACTTCTTCACATCCTAGGAAAAATAAAAAACATAAAGGGGTGATCTCAGATGCTCAATAAGGATAACAATATAGCAGAAACTTTCATAAATAAGCATAAAAATTTAAGGAAATGTATAAGAATAAAACAAAAGTCGTGTTGACACTCCTTTCCGTCACAGAGTCTAACATCTAAAAAAGGGAAATACCTTAGTCCAAAGTGATTCATCCTTTGAAGAAACATAAAAAATCGACAAAGGGATGAACAAGGAGAACATTTCCCATAGGTCACGCAAGTTCCCTCATGGTCGCGCAAGTACACTTGCGCGCCGCCTAGTGGTCGTACAAGTATACTTGCGCGCCGCCTCATGGTCTCCCAAGAGACTTGCGTGCCCTATGTGGAAACGGCCCAGGGTCTTCTCCAGCCTATAAATAGACCTTGTGGGCCCCCCATTCGAGGGAGGGTTTTTTTCCAGAAACTCATATTTGAGCTCTCGGCACCCTAGACTCTTCTCAAAGCTTCTGAAACACTTCTAAGGTAATTTCTTACCTAGAACGGAAGATCTAAAGAGGGGGGGGGGAAGGCCTACGTGTTGAAACTCATCAACACTTGCGCGCCTGAGTGGCCAGCCCTTAAGGGAAAAGGGCCACACTTGCGCGCCGCCTTACTCCTTCAATAGATCCTGCGTACCCCTCTTCTAGAAGAACCTCAAGAGGATTATAAAGGCTTTAATGAAGAGTCTCTCAAGTATTAACCTTATGGTTAACCATCGCGCAAGTACACCATGTGTCATGCAGGCATACATGCGCGACCAGGACTTGCGCGCCCACGCAGTACCTGCACGCCTGCCAGGACTTGCGCACCCCTGCCTTTTTGGGTGCCTTTCTTTCCCATTTCACCCCTCTTAAGCCATTACACCTTTCCTATTCAAGATTCAGTCTTCAATACACTCTCCAAAGCCATTTATGGCATGATTTCTTGATTTTACTTCCTTATCTGAATGGAATTCTGTGGAATATCTCTCAAAACCTAGTGATTTACACATCTTTATGTCACTAAAGATTGAGATTTCATTCATTCAACCTCATCCTTTAAGATGAGATAATACTTAACCTAGGTCTCCTTTTCAGGAATAATCCCCAGTCATATGTCCTCTAATTTAGGCATCCTCTTTAGAAGTAATCTCCAAGTCCCTTAATTTTTGGGCATCCTATTTAGGAGTAAGCCCTAGATCCCTTAACCTGGGCCTCCTTTTCAGGAGTAATCCCCAGTCTCAAATATGGGAATCCTCTTCAGGAATTAGCCACAGTCCCCTAATTTGGGAATCCTCTTCAGGAGTAAGCCCCAAACCTTAATTCCCTTAAACTAGGCCTCCTTTTTAGGAGTAAGCCCCAGTCATAATCCTTAACATGGGCCTCCTTTTCAGGAGTAAACCCGAGTCTCAAATCAGGGCATCCTCCTTAGGAGTATGCCCCAGTCTTAATTTCTCTTAACCAGTCCTAATTTACCTTTGATCTGGGATTCCTTTTCAGGAGTAAAACCCAATCATAAGTCTTCTCCTAATTTGGGCCTCCTTTTCAGGAGTAAGCCCCAAGTTAGAGTATTCAAAATATCCATGAAGCACATATACCTTTATAGACCATGTTCCTGGATTTCTTCCTTAAATTAAATCCTAACCTTCATTTATCTGGGCAGTCATACATACATAATCCCCACATTATTTCTTATGATTGCATCTTTCATGGCACAATTGTCTAATTTTTACCAATACCTCTTATTTCTCACTCTGAGCATGACTCACGTGAGATTAGAGTGTAAAAGTAATTGTGAAATTCTTATTTGAGCCATCAATAATACACATCATACTCCCTTACTTGAACTACGTGGGTTTTGATTCCTTTTCTAAACAAAGGATACATAGGTATCCCGTCTACGGGTTCGATACTAACTCTAAAATAATCCATGTCCTTCTGAATGACAATAAACTTCAAGTGCCCCACTGAGTGGCTTTAAAACCAGCATGGTCATCATAATGACCAAGAGACCTCTATATAAATGTGTCGAAGGGTACCATTGACCAAGAATCTCTAATAAATACATATGACTATCTATCGATGAAGAACCTCAAATACATACAAAAGATTCTCTAATTTTCCTACATATTTAATCATTGATTGTCAGATCTGAAGGAAAGCTCATTTGACACTTGGTAATGTAATAAGGATTCACGAACATAACTTAAATCTATAAAGTGAGTCCCGGAGTAGACAATAATTCCCCTCAAAAAGGTGTGATGAGTCCGAACTCTCATCCTATCGACCAATGCAAATTCTTAAGCCTCATAAATCCACAAACTAATGAGCACCTACCTTTGTAAATTAGGTCCAAATGGATGTGTAATCATTGTATTTTTCCGGTTCTATGAACAAACCCATTAGAAACCGATCAGAATGTTTGAACCTCCCATAAAGGAGGTCATCCCCGGATTTCGAGGGAAACAAAAATGCTGAACCTGACGTGAATCCTTAACCAAGTTAAAATGATGTTTTACCTATTTGTTAGGACCCTATTTAAAACTCAATGAGAGGGCCAACAAAAACAATCATTGACATATGTGCTCATCCAAAAGATGTAGTGGATAAATTTATCTTGATTACGTCTGTTATATCAAACATGCACTATTTTTCCAAGATCTTCTGCATTTCTAGAATGGCTGCTCTCAAGTTCACACCTGTGAATACTGCTGCTGCAAATGCCACTACTGCTGGATCGTCGTCCGCTCTTAGGACAATATCACCTACTCAACATCTTCAACGCTGGGTATCAAACGCACTGGTTAAGGAGTACCGTCAACACGGTACCATCCCAACTTTGGAGGCTGCCCGACAAGCCCTCCAAGTAAACAACTCACATCGGTCGTCTGGACAACGACGACCAGTGATCAAGAAGCTGGCGGTGCTGAATACCGTCTCCAATCGTTTTGGGTCGTTATCCCCGGAATGAAATCACCATTCGCTTCCTTATTCTGGGGAGGTGAATGAGAAGGTCCCTCAGGACCTTAATTCAAATAGACACGAGTCCTTCCTGAGGGCTCCCACCAACAATCGCTGCTAGACTCATGCGGTAGTGCGCCCTCAACATGATGAGGGTACCGACTCTAGGCATTCGGCTCAGGTTCCTCGAACCCGAGCAAGAAAGACGAACCACCAGAGGCGGAATCCAGTCAACAGTGAGTAGGTTTTCATCTCTTCCATCTCCAGAGAAGTCCACCAACCTAACTTGGTGGAAAGCAATGAGCAGGCACATACACCTTCTAGTTTTAAACCTGTTGTCTAGCAGACTCGTCTGGCAGCATCATGCCAATCCCGCCTGGAAATTCCGGTGGAGTACTATAGGCAGGAACATACACCTGTTTATACATCATCAGCTAGTCAGTAGGCTCGTCTGACTACATATGATGGATCTCGTCAATCACATTTGGCGAAGTGCAATCAGCAGGCACATACACTTGCTAGTATTAATCAAGCCTACCAACAGTCTCACTTGGTAGCATTCGGAGAAGTTAGTCGAAAATCCCTGACAAAAAATAGGAGGCATACTCAATTCTCTGCCCCCACACTTGAGTACTGTCAGGATTCAGTGACAGGAAAAGGAGGACAGGAGAAGGCACATACAACTGCTCCACACCCGGAATGGATGTATATTCTCTTTCCGGTAGTTGAAGTCACCAAGCATATTCTATCAATGGTGAAAGAGAAGAAGCAAATCTCTGCTCATATTCTGGATGCCTGCCAGGATATTATAACAACTTCTGCGGCATCTCAGGGAAGGACACATAAATATATCCCTACCAGTGGAGTGATACATCAACAATTCACTCCAGAACAGACACACACATCTGTTCCAGTCCAAGTGGGTTATGGGGAATACTCCCCCATATCATACGGATGACCAAGTCAGGAACATACACATGATTTGAGAGGAGATCATCAGCCTAACCTAGCCATATTTCTTGATCATGCACATACACCTACTCAGAGTAGCCACTTTCGTCAACAAGTGGTTTCCAAGGCGAGTAAGAAGGAATCTAAGAAAAAGACCCTCCCAGCATAGTCAGGAGATCAAGAGCCAATCTGTAACAAGGCCTTGCTCGATGCTGGAGTTCTTGAAGCCCTCAGACAATTATCTGTTGGAATTCAAGATTATACTCCCTCAGTTCCCAATAGTGGGAACATTAATTCTGAAGGTCTTCAACAGACACTTCCTCATGAAGGCTTGCTGCATGACAATTCGGTCGATCTCGAAGTTTCATCTTCAAATGAGAGCCACAAGAACCCTCTATGTGGTCAGAAGACTAAGGAGCAAGATATCTCATCTTTTGTTGTAACCCATTATGGTGGTCCTCCCCATGATGATGAATTTCGTTGCGAAAGTCCTCTCCGTAGTAGTGATGCACATTTCCCAGAAAATTCTCCAGTGGACAATGTAGTGTCGAGAAAGCCCTCTTATCTTGAGGCACTTGCAAGGGCGAAACCAGTCATATCTGAAGCTTCATCTCTAGCAGGTGAAATATTTTCTCAATCAGAAGATAGCCCAGGGTGTAGGTAATTCTCCAAACCACCCCTAAGTCATGCATCTTCTAGTTTGATCAATGATTTTTCTTCCAATCTCGTTGAATCCAATGAAGAAACAAGGAAACACCAACTCTGGTCAAATCAGGTAGAAGAATATTCATCAAATCATAAAGAGGAAATTTTGAATATGAGAAAACAACTGGCGAAAGGTGATGTGACAGTCATGTTTTGGCCTCTGGCTGACTCTCAGTATAATATTCCAGAAATGTTGACGAAAGATGAAATTCATGATATTCGACTCAACATATGGAAAAATATTTGTCAGTTGAAAAATAAAGTATTATCTTATGATGAATATGAAAATCATCTTAAGATAATAGAAGGGTTACAATGTCAAATTGATTTGGCTTCTCTATCATTCTCTTGATATCCGAATGCTGAAAAGCAGCAGAGATCCCTTCAACGTTCATGCTTTGGAGCACTAAGAAGATTGCATCAGTTAATTTCCAATGCCCTATCTGGTATTCATGTCAGAGGATAGGGTGTTCATGGAGCACTGCATTTCACCGTGCTCTCCAGTCAGCAAAGCCTGCCGAAAATGGTCTCATGCAATGTTATTGCCCATGGCCGACCATAGTCAATGGGCTTTGTTTGTAATAAAAATCATTCCCAAGAACAGGCTTCAACTAGTTCCTCTCAAAATCAAGAATATAGAGAACAAGTTGTTGAATTACTCTTGCATCAAGAAAACTAGAATATTGAACAGGCCTCTTGTTTGGGGAAAGCACGTCACCAAGTGACAGAAGTGTCGGAAATCATCCAACTGTCTTTTGAACCGGGTGATAAAAGCGGATATAGGTTAATGCATCCAGCTAATTTCCGAACTAAGGTTCACAAGATTAGGAGGACTTTCAAGAAAGTCTCAGACATAACATGTCAAGAACCGCCCTAGCTCACCAGACTGGGGACTCTTTTAAACAAACCCTCGGAATCAAAAAAAAGGATTCGGGGAGTTGAGCGAGAACAGCAGGAATGACCCCATTCCACTAGACTGGAGACTTTTTCAAATCATCAATCCCCTCCTCAGATAAAGTCAGTCTTTTCTCGATTGGGGAAGAAACCTCAAGAGGAATGAAGAGCCAAATTATCAGGATATTCCCTCCAAATTACAGTTTTTCAAGAAGTTCCTGAGGGATTGAATCAACCAAAGGCAATGTCTCATCGAAGACATGGAAGAAGACAATATCACAGAAATGTTGATAGAAGGGATGCGATGAGTTATCCATCGATTAATGTCATCAATGTCGTTGTTGCTAATCCACCAGATGAGGCTCACTTAGGGGAATCATATGAAGAGGTTCTTGCTCAAGAAGATGTACGCACTGACACAAATGAATAAGGTGTGCATACACAAAGTCAAAGGATTACTTAGAACTTAAGTAATCCTTCGAGTAACCCACTTCCCCCTCTCCGAAAAGGATCCAAAAAAGGGAAGGGAAAGAACCAGGTTACATATCCTTCCTCTGGAGAAGGTCAATCGCTCTCACTAGAGAAGAGGTTTGCACAACAGGAGGAAGAAATGAAGGAATTAAGAAGGTTGAATGAAGAACTACTTCAGATTAGTCTTCTTCTTAAGCATGTTGGAGTCAGTCAGCCAAAGAAATTTGTTTTAGCTACTGAGATGGATCAAGAATATCCTCCTCTATCAGTACACCCTCATATGTCTAATCCCATGGGTCAAGTGCAACAACAGTTGGCAGTGCTACCATTAGTTGTAGCACCAATCTCCACATCTATCCAAGCTCCAGTCATTGCACCTATGCAAGTACAAGTTCAACCATATGTTTCTCAAAAGTTAATAACTACTATTGAGTCATTAACATCTCGGTTAGAAACAATGGAAGGAAAGCGTGCACAAGTTCAACCAGAAAAGAAAATTTACCCTGAATGGGAAGATTCAATTTCTCCTCCATCCAGTTTTGGGAACTCTGTATTCCCTATTTTCAATGGATCAAGCGATCCAGAACAACATTTGACAGATTACGTGTCTTCTTACGATCCTATGATGGGAACTCCGGAGTATTAAGAAGTAGTGAAACTCAGATGCTTCGTGCGAACCTTGCAAGGACCAGATTTTGTTTGGTATACAAGCTTGCAATCCTGGTCAATTACCGGATGGGAGGATCTTCGCCAAAAATTCCTCCTTCAGTTCAGCTCAACTTTTCCAAAGACAATAGTTTTCAATCTTACAAACTGTAAGCAAAGGGAGAATGAAAGGGTCTCTGATTTCATTCCTCGACGGAAGGGATTAACATATTCCTTGAGTTTAGCACTCCCTCAAGAAGAATTGTTTCCAATCTGTGTGGAAAATATGTGTGATGAATTACGCATGTCGTTAATCCCTGTGAAATACACAGGAGGGTTTTGAGACCTTACTTCAATCGCTCAGCAGATTAAAGATTCCCTTATACAGGCTAAGGCTAAATCTCGTGTAATTCTAGCTGCTCCAGGAAGGATAATGGGTAAAGAAGAAACTGCTACAGTTATGCTTAAACAAGCACCTGTACCTATTTCTACCTCAAAACCTTCATCTTCTCGATGGGCTCCATATTCTGAGCGCCAACAACAAAGGCCTTTTCCTCCAGATGATCAAAAAGATCAAAGACGAAAGAAATTTGAGGATCTGAAGAGCAAAACATACTCTTTCTGAAATGAACAAGTTTTTGGTTATTTCATTTCGGCTCTGGAAAACAATTTGGTTCAATTTCCAATACCCAAGAGGCCAAACAAGAAAGGAGATTAAGACCATCCTAATTATTGCCCTTTTCATCAAATGTTGGGGCATCCCATCTAGGAGTGTTTCGTCTTCAAGGACCTCCTGAAAAGGATGGTCGACTCGGGACAGGTCACATTGAAAGGATCCTCAGCCCAGGTAGCATGTGTCACTGCTACAGTTCTAGAGGAGAAATATGAATGGCAGGAAGTCAAAAGAAAAAATGCACAAAAGTATGATGATTGGATGGTCACAAAGAGAATCAATCAAACTCACTCTATTTTGTGAAAACAATTAAGGAAACCAATTGTGTCTTCTTCCATGAATGATGCGGTAAAACACTCTTCGTCAGAGGGAAAGTCCTCAAAGAAACGACAAGATTCAAAGAAAGAAAAATAATCATAAGAAGATGAGTATGTGTCAAAGCCTAAGTTGTCTTTGACTTTGGCGGACTTCATGCCATCTACTTCAAAGCCACGGGAACCGCCCCACCAAACGGCAAATCCTAAACAGTCTAATCAGGAAGAGTCTTCATCAGATGAAGAGTTAATCTTTGGCTATGTTAATATGATTCAATTAACAGATCCATATTCCAGTCGCAGTTTCAATTTCAATGAGCCTGAATTCCCTGTATCAAAAAGAGGAATCAGAGGAAGTTGCAGGGGCTCAGGATACAGGGGACGACGTGGATCTTTCAGAAGCCACTATTCCAATTCTACCCCTGCTAGAACTGTGTACGTAGTAGAAACTCATGGTAGAGCCCTTCAACGAGCTCAGCAAGAACAAGAAAGTTCCTCCACCAATAGAAAACTCAGTCCTGGCACAGTTATTTTGGAAGACCGGTTGAAGGTTCCATCTTCTTCCTCTCAACAAGTAAATGGATCTAATCGGTCTAATCTTCCAAAACCTGGAATATTTCCAACTCCTATCCAAATACAAGATGCATCAACTTCCAAAGCATATGCTTCCAAGGTACCTGCTAAACCACATATTCCTATTGGGAAACGCAGACCTCTGGATCAAATTTATGATATATTGAAACACTTGGACCAAGTACCAGCCAAGTTATCAATTCTGGATTCTCTGAATCTGTCAAAAGATCTTCTGGAAGCACTCATAGAGGCTTTGTCAAGTCCTCAGGAGTTTGAAACTGAAATTGATGCAGCTGAAGTCTATCACATAGAAAATAATCCTGCAGAATGCCATGCAATAATATCCTTTACTGATGAAGATGAAGAAGATGTTGTGCATGGACATATTAGACCATTGTACTTGTCTGGAGAGGTCAATGGAGTGGATGTTTGAAGAGCTTTCATTGAAAATGGTTCATAAGTCAAGCTCATGCCCATTCATACACTTCGTCGATTGGGCCTCATGGAATCTGATTTATCTCCTTCCACCATGATGCTACAGGGATATGATAAAAATGAACAAGAACCACTGGGTGAAGTTACACTTAGAACTCAGTTTGGAGATCTTGTATCCAATTCATATTTCATGGTTGTTGATCAACACTCAGCATTCAACATTTTTCTTGGAAGACCCTGGCTACATCAACATGCGGTTATCCCTTCATCATACCATCAATGTCTCAAATATTGTTTCGATGGTCAAGTTGGGACATTGTATAGTGATAAGGCCACGTTCAAGACATGTGAGTCTCAATACATTGAGTCGGAATTCTATCACATGAAGCAAAGGGAGAAATCCATAACAAAAAAGATTACCAAAGTTAATGCTCCATATGGTTTGGAAAAAATTCTAGTAAAACCATTTACACATGTGAGTAAAGATTATGTGTTGCCTGTTAGTAAAATTGACAAGATAGGCCCAAATCAAAATACTCTTATGGAAAGATCCATAATGTCAATTACGACAATCGAGCCAGACAACATGGGAGAAATTGGTAATCTACCAAGCAGTGATGAAAGCGCAAATGGTGACGTCTTCATTTCATCTGCTGAAATCCAACAAGTCTATGCTTCGCCAATTAGGCCGGAAGAATTTGTAGCAACATCGGAGATGAACAATGATGTCGATTCTCAATCCATCATCTCCTCTTTATTACCCAAAGAAGACCCTTCATCATCAATCAGGTTGGAAATGGAAGCTTCTTCTTCAAAATATGCATATTTTGACATCTCTTCAAATCATGATAATTCTACTTTATCATATACTATGCATGTAGAATCGGAAGAAATAACACATGAAGAAGAACAAGAGGAAGATATCAGAGATGCTCCTCCAGCATTTGAAGAGGGTATATCTACCACTGAGGATGAACTCAGAGAAATAAATCTGGGTACAAAAGGAGATCCACGCCCCACTTTAATCAGTGCAGCCATGACTATTGAAGAGAAAGAGATGTATATTTCTTTTCTAAAGAAAAATAATTATATATTTGCCTGGAACTATACAGAAATTCTTGGGCTTGATCCTGATGTTGCTACTCATCATTTGGGTTTACCAGAAGAACATCGAGGATTTAAGCAAGCTGCGAGAAGAACACACCCAACTTATGATTCCAAAATTGAAGCTGAAGAGGATAATATTATCAAAGATAAATTCATCATAGAAGTTAAATATCCCAAATGGTTGGATAATATTTTCCCTGTAAAGAAAAATAACTGACAAATTAGAGTTTGTATCGATTTCAGAGATCTTAATCGGCATTGTCCTAAGGATGATTTCCCAGTTCCGATTATGGAACTTATAATTGATGCAACAACTGTCTATGAAGCACTTTACTTCATGGATGGATATTCTAGATATAATCAGATCCAAATGGCCCCAGAAGACAATGAATCTACAGCCTTCAGAGCCCCTTAGTGTGTGTTTTGCTACCGGGTAATGCCCTTTGGCTTAACGAATACAGGTGAAACTTATCAGCGTGCCATGCATCATATCTTCAAACCCTTCTTAGGTATGATTGTTGAATTCTATGTAGACGATTTGGTAGTTAAATCCAAACAATGTTCTAATCACTGGGCTGATTTGGAAGTCATATTCTGCAAGCTTCGACAACATAATTTGAAGATGAACCCCTTAAAATGTGCTTTTGGGGTAACCTCAGGAAAATTTATCAGCTTTGTTGTATGCCATTGTGGTATTTATGTCAATCCTAAGAAGACCAAGTCAATCCTTGGTATGTCACCTCCTTAAAAATTGAAATAATTAAGAGTACTTCAAGGAAACTTAGCATATATTCGGCGTTTCATCACCAATTTAGTAGGAAAAAGTTTACCCTTCACCAAATTGATGAAGAAGGGAGTCACTTAACAGTGGACTGAAGAATGTCAAAAAGCATTTGATATTCTCAATAAATACCTCTTGAGTCCACCGGTACTCACGCCACCTATTGAAGGAAGACCACTTATCCTCTTTGTGACAGCTCTGGAGCGATCATTGGGTGCCTTTCTTGCTCAAAAGATTGATTCTGGGAATGAAAACAGTCTCTACTATCTCAGTCGAACCATGCTTGAAGCAGAAAACCTGTATTCAAGTATTGAGAAGTGCTGCCATGCATTATTCTTTGTAGTTCAATAGTTGAGACACTACGTGAAACATCACAAGGTCAAATTGGTATCTCGCAATAACCCTCTCAAATTTATCCGAAGTCATCCAATGCTTATAGGACGTCTGGAAAGGTGGGCAGTTATTTTGCAGCAATTTGACATTTAGTATGTGTCTCAAATGGCGATAAAGGGTCAAGCTCTGGCTGATTTCCTAGCTGAACACCCTTCAGTGGAAGACACATCTTCAGATATTGAACTCCCTGATGAGGAAGTCTTCTCTATTCAACAAAGTCCTCAGGCATGAGAAATGTATTTTGATGTTGCTTCCAGAAGTCCAATAGGGAGGAAAATGGAAATTCCTAAATTCAAAAAAGTTGTCTTAGGAATTTTTCTCATTTCTCCAGAAAAGGAAGTGTTAACTTATTCCTTCTTATTATGGGAATGTGGTACCAATAATGAAGCAGAATACCAATCTCTCATCGTAGTTTTGGAATTATCACTTCAATCACAATTGAATCACTTAAAGGTGAAAGGTGATTCAGACCTAGTAATCAAACATGTCAATGGGGATTATGCCATCAGAAAAGAAGAAATAATCCCTTTGTATGATTACATCAGAGAGTTAATGGTGGAATTACCTTTGGAACCGACATTTTCTTATGTCCCAAGATCACAAAATGCTCAAGCTGATGCATTGGCTAATATAGCCACAGCTCTGGAAGATCCAAATCGGGACGAGACAACCATCAGTATTTCCCATCGTCGTGCAATTTCACCTTATGTTCGAATCAGAACAGAGGAAATTAATGAAATTTCTCCCATTTCTGAACCGTATAGTCATACTACATGATGGATGTCACCAATCAGGGAATACCTTCAAAATAGAACACTTCCACCTGATAGAACTGAGAAAGAAAAAATTCGGGGACGTGTGGTTAATTTTACTCTTTATGATAGCCTAGATAACCTAGAAATTATTCTCTACAAACATGGTTTTGATGTAGTTATCTTCGTATTCATTGATGGTGAAGAGACAATGGCTGTCATGAAAGAAGTGCTTGCAGGAGTCTGTGGTGCCGACTAGTCTGGACATAGACTGTATGATCAGATTCGAAGGCTTGGATACTTTTGTCCTTCAATGATATGAGATTGTGTCGATTTCATAAAGAAGTGTCATTCATGCCAAGTACATTCCAAATTAATTCATCAACCTCCAGATTTGCTTCATACAGCTAAATACTCAAGGCCATTTACCACATGGGGAATGGATGTGGTGGGACCTTACCCTTCGGCTACGGCCAAGCGGTTTAAGTATATTCTTACTACTACGGACTTCTTTTCCAAATGGGCTGAGGTAATACCTCTCAAGGAAGTCAGTTATAAATGCATTTTTAGCTTCATCATGTCTAACATCATTACCATATTTGGTGTCCCTCATACCATATTGATGGACAATGGCACCAATTTCTGTTCATCTGAGATGAAGAAGTTGTATCAAGAATACAACATCAAATCCAACCATTCATCTTGGTATCATGCAGCGGACAATGGCCAGATATATGCCTTTAACAAGACTCTTTAAAATATATTTCAAAAGATGGTGAATAAAGATAAGAGGTCATGGCCTGATAAACTCTTTCATGATTTATGGGCTTATCATACTACCACCCACACTGCAACTCTGTCAACTCCATATTCATTGGTATATGGAACGGAAGCCGTCTTGCTCATTGAAGTTCAACTACCCTCACTCAGAGTAGCCATTTGTGATTAATCATCTTCCTATGAACAATCTCAAAAGCGATTGAATGAATTGGAACAGTTAGATGAGAAAATATTGTGCACTTTGCACCACTTGGAAGTCTATCAGAATCGAATAGCACAAACTTATAACAAAAAATTTGTCTTCCGTTCATTCACTTAGGAAGAATTGTTATTAGTTCTCAGAACTCCAATGATACTAAGAAAGAAACCTCCCAAGCTTGATCCAAATTGGGAAGGACCTTATTCAATACATAGGGTCTACTCTAATAGAGCTTATTCATTAATCTCAATGGATGGAGAACTCATCACTACTCCAACCAATGCTAGATTTTTGAAGATGTATTTTGTATAAACTAAAAAGTACCTATTTCTTCCTTGCTATATGATGTTAAACTATACAGAAACGGTCCAAGAATATGACCATAAACTATTTACACATACGTCCAACATGACGTTAAACTGTGTCACCTTCATCGTCCTAGCTACATGACGCTAAACTGTAAAAAAGTACTTTAATACATCCTACATGACATTAAACTATACTTCGTCCTTACAATATGATGTTAAACTATACAGCAACAGTCCATACATATGACCTTAAACTATTTTTACTTTCTTCCCACATGATGCTAAACTATGAAAAAGTTCCCTTAATGGTCTTGTATGACCTTAAACTACATCAATGGTCCAGTATGACCTTAAACTGCATCATCAACGGTCCATGCATATGACCTTAAACTATTTGTGAGTTCCTTACGTCCAGCAAGACGTTAAACTGTGATGTCCTAATTACATGACACTAAACTCTATAAAAGTGCCTTACATCCGGAAAGACGTTAAACTACATAATCATCAAAGGTCTTGTATGACCTTGAACTACACTTTTGTCCAGCATGACATTAAACTACACCATCCACGGTCCATGAATATGACCATAAACTATTCGCACTTTCATCCAACATGAAGTTAAACTATGGGAAAAAATCTCCAATGCATCCAACATGACATTAAAATGGTGCACTCTTTTGTCCTCACTGCATGACATTAAACTGCACAGTCCCCCCCTTTTCCTCCAACATGACGTTAAACTCTATTGTCCCCATCATCCTAACTACATGACGCTAAACTGTACAGAAAGTCCATGATACGTCCAACATGACATTAAACTGTATTTTGTTTCTGTTACATGACACTAAACTGTGCAGCACCAATAGTCCTAACTGCAAGACTTTAAACTGCATAGTCCCTTTATATGTCCTACATGACATTAAACTATGTATCGTTATGGTTGTTGTTACCTCTTGTTTCTCACACCAAGTATGACTCATGTGAGCTTAGATAAAACCTCAACCATAACACTCTCTCTGGGCCGCTAACCATGTGTAAGTCCTAACATCATTTTTTAGGTCATTGTCCCCAAGAACAACATGATCATTAATTCATTCTTTAATTGAACTACACAGACTTTGATCCTTGCCTTTTAGGCTGGGTATGTAGGCAACCACCCATGGTTCAAGCCCAAAACAAATCTCTTCACGTCGGTTCATCTCCATCTCATACGATGATAATTCGTGAAACTGCCCTTAGAATCAATATATTTACATTGGTTCACTTTCGTCCTTGTTATACGATGTTAAACTATACAACACTTTTGTCCAGTATGAAAATAAACTACAAATTTCTTTGATACCCTCACCTGAGAGGGAATCATTATTTTTTTTTATTTTTCAATCATGTTTCATTTCAAAGACTACGTGCATACATGGAAATGCCCAAACATTTTATCTTGGGTTAAACCATCATTGCACTAAAGTCCCCTTTCACCCATTAAATGTACGAACCAAATTTGTACATAGGGTATTTCTAGAACTACGTGGGCTTGATTACCATCCTTATAAGATATGTAGGAACGTTCGAGTGTCCCTCAAATCCAGTCCCAAGTCTTTAAGCCTAACCCCAAATTCCACTTTCAGTCCCTTGGATGAAAATTTCCCATGAAAACGCACACTGTGTATTTCATACAATGCTCCAAGCTCTATGACCCTAAACTAAGATCTCTAATCCTTTTGTCCCACACGACGTTAAACTATAGTTTAAGAACTACATATGGCTTGATTCTCATCCTTATGGGATACATAGTGAAGTCCAACAATTCAATTGAGGACCCACCCACAACATGAATATGGTTAGCATTGATCTATGTATCCTTGTATACATTGAACAATACCCATATTTATGTGTCATAATCCTAACCTTAAATATTTTCAGATCCTCATAACCCTTTTCATGACTTCTAGTCACAAAAATGTCCAACTTCTGAGAGTTATTTAGTCTGACTATGCAGCATGTGACCATAGGTGGCCTTGCATAAACAGTCTACATAACAGACTTGTTAGCCAAAAGATTCTATTATTTGACTATGCAGCCAATGCCCTTAGGTGGCCCTGCATAATTCAACCCCCTAACGGGTTTTTTGGATAGTGGTAACTTCATTCTTGGGAAGAATGCCCCTTTTGTCCTTATTTGTCTTAAATGACATTATGTAGGGATCTGAAAAAATAGCCATCCTTAACATATTTGTCCCATATCCTTTTTCATGATCTGAAAGTATTCAAGTATATGGTTTATATTCTCCTTCCCTACGTTTGGGTTAGGCCTTTGTAGGAGTGATATTCATCCAGTTCTTCGATAATTTTGTTTGGAAATATTTTCTCTATATTCAAGTACCTTTTTCCATATAGCAAACTCTAAACTTTGGAATATTTGAATCTCCATAAACTTTCAATGGCTTTTAGCACTAGGAAAGTAAATTTTTTAGAGTTCTTTTTCCTGACTATGCAGCACGTGCCCATAGGCGGCCTTGCAAAAACAGTCTACATAACATACTTGTTAGCCAAAAGATACTATTTTATTTAACTATGCAGCCAATTCCCTTAAGTGGCCCTGCATAATTCAACCCCCTAACGGTTTTTTTAAATAATGGTAACTTCGTTCTTGGAAACTACTTCTTCTAATTACTTTTATCTTTTTTTTCATATCATTCCTCAAATTCAAATATTCCTTAAAGTCATAGCTTACATATTTTCCATCATACTTGAGTATTGTAATATGTTTTCAGATGAATTTTCAAGGAATTGAGTCAATTCTAATCCATTTCTGTCAAAGCTATTTCGACCTTAAACATTACCCTTTGTATGTATGACATGCATGACTTTAGAACTGCCATATTTCTTGTTTTTTCTTTTTTCACCTCAGAGTCAAATCCTCTTTTCTCTCCGGATCCAACTCTGAGGGGGGACTTTTGTTGACGCTCCTTTTCGTCACAGAGTCTAACATTGGAAAAAGGGAAATACCTTAGTACAAAGTGATTCATCCTTTGAAGAAACATAAAAAATCGACAAACGGATGAACAAGGAGAACATTGCCCATATGTCATGCAAGTTCCCTCATGGTCGCGCAAGTACACTTGCGCGCCGACTAGTCGTTGTGAATGTATACTGGCGTGCCGCCTCATGGTCGCCCAAGTGACTTGCGCACCCTAAGTGGAAACCGCCCAGGGTCTTCTCCAGCCTATAAATAGACCCTGTGGGCCCCCCATTCGAGGGAGGATTTTTTCCAGAAACTCAGATTTGAGCTCTCGGTGCCCTAGTCTCTTCTCAAAGCTTCTGAAACACATCTAAGGTAATTTCTTACCTATAACGGAAGATCTAAAGAGGTGGGGGGGAAGGCCTAAGTGTTGAAACTCATCAACACTTGCACGCCTGAGTGGCCATCTCTTAAGGGAAAAGGGCCACACTTGCACGCCGCCTTACTCCTTCAATAAATCTTGCGTGCCCCTCTTCTGGAAGAACCTCAAGAGGATTCTAAAGGCTTTAATGAAGATTCGCTCAAGTATTAACCTTCTGGTTAACCATCGCGCAAGTACACCATGTGTCGCGCAGGCATACCTGCACGACCAGGACTTGCGCGCCCACGCAGTACCTGTGCGCCTGCCAGGACTTGCGCACCCCTGCCTTTTATGGTGCCTTTCTTGCCCATTTCACCCCTCTTAAGCCATTACACCTTTACTATTCAAGATTCAGTCTTCAAGACACTCTTCAAAGAAATTTATGGTATGATTTATTGATTTTACTTCCTTATCTGAAAGGAATTCTATGGAATATCTCTCAAAACATAGTGATTTACACATCTTTACGTCACTAAAGATTGAGATTTCATTCATTCAACCTCATCCTTTAATATGGGAGAATCCTTAACATGGGTCTCCTTTTCAGGAATAATCCCCAGTCATAAGTCCTCTAATCTGGGCATCCTTCTTAAGAGTAAGCCCCAAGTACCTTAATTTTTGGGCATCCTATTTAGGAGTAAGCCCCAGATCCCTTAACCTGGGCCTCCTTTTCAGGAGTAAGCCCTAGTCTCAAATATGGGCATCCTCTTCAAGAATCAGCCCCAGTCCCCTAATTTGGGCATCCTCCTTAGGAGTAAGCCCCAAACATTAATTCCATTAACCTGGGCCTCCTTTTCAGGAGTAATCCCCAGTCATAATCCTTAACCTGGGCCTCCTTTTCAGAAGTAAGCCCCAGTCTCAAATCTGGGAATCCTCTTTAGGAGTAAGCCCCAGTATTAATTTCTCTTAACCAGTCCTAATTCACCTTTGATTTGGGATTCCTTTTCAGGTGTAAAACCCAATCATAAGTCTTCTCCTAATTTGGGCCTCCTTTTTAGGAGTAAGCCCCAAGTTAGAGTATTCAAAATATCCATGAAGCACATATACCTTTATGGACTATGTTCATGGATTTCTTTCTTAAAGTAAATCCTAACCTTCATTTATCTGGGCAGTCATACATACAAACGCCCCACATTATTTCTTATGATTGCATCTTTCATGGCACAATTGTCTAATTTTTAACAATGCCTCTTGTTTCTCACATCGAGCATGACTCGCGTGAGCTTAAAGTGTAAAAGTAATTGTGACATCCTTCTTTGATCCATCAATCATAAACATCATACTCCCTTACTCGAACTAAGTGGGTTCTGATTCCTTTTCTAAACAAAGGATACGTAGGTAGCCCGTCCACGAGTTTGATCCCAACTCTAAAATAATCAATTTCCTTCTGAATGACAATAAACTTCAACTTCCCCACTGAGTTGCTTTAAAACCAGCATGGTCATCATAATGACCAAGAGACTTCTATATAAATGTGTCGAAGGGTACCATTGACCAAGAATCTATAATAAATACAGATGATTCTCTATCGATGAATAACCTCGAATACATACAAAATATTTTCTAAATTTCCTACATGTTTAATCATTGATTGTCAAATATGAAGGAAAGATAATTTTATACTTGGTAATGTAATAAGTATTCACGAACATAAATTAAATCTATAAAGAGAGTCCCGGAGTAGACAATAATTCCCCTAAAAAGGTGTGATGAGTCCGACCTCCCATCCTCTTGACCAATGCAAATTCCTAAGCCTCATCAATCCACAAACTAATGAGCACCTACCTTTGGAAAGTAGGTCCGAATGGAAGTGGAATCATTGGATGTTTCCGGTTCTACGAACAAACCCGTTAGAAACCGATCGGAATATTTGAACCTCCCATCAAGGCAGTCATCCTCGAATTCTGAGGGAAACAAGCCTATTAAACATAAACAACATCATAATATGTCAAAGATAAAATCAAATAATTTCATTTACTTGTTCACATTGATATTCTACTAGTTGAATAATCACATTCAATATTAATAGACATTTTCATAAAGATGGAATGGATAATGTCAGACTTCATAACCACATAGTCAAGGCTTTGTGCCAAAAATACAAAAAAGATTTTATCAAGGCCTTATGCCAAGACACTAGTTTGACTCATGAGACCTACCGATGCATAGAGGAGTTATAGCAAGCTTTATCCATCACTTACTAAGTCCAATGAATTCCTCATATGAAAAGTTTTAAACAAAACATAAACATTCGTATTAAAACTAGAATACGAAATGTCAGTACTTTATCTACAAACCATGAATGGTATAAAAATAACACATCCCCAATCAATCATATCAAAAAACCTTCAATACAATATGGAATATTTGTATAATAAATTAACCTTGATCAAGTATAATATCCCGTAAAGGATATTGACATAGTTGAAAATGATCAGTAAAAATATTTGAAACAAATATCCCTTTTCATGAAATCATTTAAAAGTAACATAATTTATAAAGGAGTCCATTTAAAAGATAGTTTGGAATCAAAGTGTCCCATACCATTTTGAAACTCTTGAAATGAATTAACATTTTAAAACATTCATGTCCATATAAATAAATCCTTAAAAACATTTTAAAAATATGGACATTAATTAGAAAGGTCTAGAAGAATAAATCTTGAAAACATTTATAATGATGTTTTATTAAAATATTCCCTTAAAAATCAATTTGAAAACTCTTTTATGAAGCATTGACATGAATAATAAATATTTCCTAGCAGATGATTGCGTAAAAACAACCTCAGATAATAAAGATATTGTGAAATTAAACCTTACCTTGTACTTTTCCTTGGTCTAGGGTACGTTAAAATCATGTATAATTGTTAAATCATTGTTATTAAATTATAAAAGAACCATATTCATAAATATGATATCATATAAGATCTTCTAATATTGCTTTGTTAATAATATTTTATTAGTATCATCATTTTGGTTTTTAACTGATTCATTTTCCTTTATATGATTGGTTACAGAATCCATGTTTGTTCTAAATATGATGTATTTAATTCATATAAATAATGATATTATGTTCATAAACATTATTTTGAATCATAAAATGAAAATTATTCTTGAATGATTACGATGGGGAATTAATCCCATCGCGTTCGTGGAGACGACAATCCATATGCACGTACGAGCGACAATATAATTATAATGATAGAGAAATAGTATGTAATTGGATGGTATATCATATATAGAGACTAATTAACATGTTATATTTTTCATTTACAATAGTTATACTCATTATTATACCCATCGAAATAATTAAGTGTTTGAATAACATACTACACCACGACGTAGAGACGGTAAGCCGTACGTACGCACATATGGTGACTTTGTCATTTGTACAATGGATAGAATAACGAATATGGTTGTACCATATTTATAATAACATCACAGTATGTAGAAGGTACTGGATATATTATTTTGGTATGGATACAACAAAGAAATAGGAAGTGTAAGAATAAAATAACTTGAAAGAGGGTGGTGAAATTACTACCTATACTTCGGGTGTTTCCTTTGAGTTGATCAAAAGGGCTCCTTAGTTTTGATTTATGATCAAAGTAAGGCCTCTTGGTTTAATTGAGGGATGTTGGGAGGATATTTGGGTAGGTTTTTCCTGATCCAAATGGCTTTGGTGGTGTGTAATTAAGAGAAAGATAAGTGCCCTTTTATAAGAGAGGTGAGGGTCACTTTAGGATAAGCCTGAAATATTATTTTATAATAAATTTATTTTCAATTTATAATTGATACAAAATGAATTATTTCGAGTCTAAGTTGGTTATGGTTCTAAAAACTTTAAATCAGTTGGTTTTATATAGGTTTAGGTGATCATATTAACCTTATCTCTTAGATTTAACTCTTAGTTAAATAGTTTGACATTTACCATATCACTTTGTATTTTTATATTATATGATTAATAAACATACTATAAAAAGACAAGAGAACCCTAAGTGGTTAGTTATTAATATATATAACCGTATATAATTAATTTGGTTTAACCTTAGATTTTTATGAATATTATATCAATTAATAATATAGTATTTATTTTAAAAACTCAATTATGTCAATTTTACACTATTTAGTATTTGGATTTTGTGAAAATCATAACAGCATGATTACTTCAAAAAAGAAATATTTAATCAATAATAACATGTCATATTAACCTAAAAAATTATTGTAATTCATCAATAGTTTAAATTAAATTTATTTGGATATTTATAATATCAATTATTTTAGTCTTTCATTAATAAGGTAATTACTGCATCGTCATTGTGTCATAAATAAATTTAATTATTCAATGTCTAAAAATTATATATAAAATACAATTAGGTAGGAAATATTTTTATCTTTCTAATTAATATTTATATTCTAATTTATCTTATTTTTAACTCTATTTAAAAAGTGGTTTAGTTATTAAGATTTGAATTTAACTCTTTTAACTCTTCTTTAAATAAAATAATAATAAATGTCCTAATCTAATCCAAGTGGATAAAAGGGGATCATATTTTATTCCTAAGGTTTTTTTTGGTCTAATTACACTTATCCAATAAAATTAGGACATGTGTTAGGATAATTATGATTTCATTTTATTATGATATCATTTTTACCCTTAATTACCCTATTTAATTTTAACCGTGGTAAATAAAAGTGAAAAGTTACTATTCACCAAAAATTATTTTTATCTTGTTGAACCACATTTTACTTAATGATATAAACCATGTCTATTGTATTTTTGAAATTCAAGTCACAGATGTTGTAAAATTATGTTTTATGTAAATTTGAAAATGCTCTTAGGAGGTGTGTAAAAGACGGTAAAAAGTTCAATAAAATTTTTATATATCTAAAATTTTTATAAAATGAATCCAATAAATTAAATTGAACATATATAGGTATTATGTATCTATTTTTAACTAATATAAATATAAATAGAATAAAAAATTATTTAAATAAAAAATTCGGTTTTAACCAATAACGTAGTGTTTTCACTATTCATCAAAAATTGAAAGTTTTCAGAGAAATTCCAAAAAATCACCCTATGATAATTTAGATATTAAGAATTCAAAAATAAAGTCTATTTTGAAAAAAAATATAAATTTTCAAAAAGTGTGTATTACTATTCATAACGGTTAATTTGATTGGTCGCGGTGTGTTTGAATCTCTAAGTTGCGTACAATAAAATCTGTTGCATTATTCAAAGGGAAACGTATCGTGGAAGCTTGAGGTGTTATAGTACGTATAGTGACATTGTATTGATAAATACAATTTGAAAAAATTCAAGTTCAGAATTGTTATCAATCTCACATGGATAAATCTATTCAGGTTAACATGTTCGAACATGGTGGAGATTAAAGTTGTGTGTTGAGTTCCACACGCTTCAGTGGTGGATCAATCACGTATACCATAATATGTACAATAATTGATACTATCATGATATACTTTATTTTAGGCATATAAAAATTATAACTAGGAGCACTTCAAGTGATGTAGTCAGAACTATCATTTTGTACTTTGTAAAGTACAAATGATATGTACCTAGAAAATGGAGAAGTAGTTATACTAGTTATGGTGGGACACAAACTAGTAATCATTAGTTAAATTTGATCTAGTATCATAGTTAAGCTAAGGTGATGAGTGATTCAAGCTCATAAAATCTTGTAGTATCCATACCTGCAAATAATTCGTATGGTATAGCTTCTAAGGCAGCTAACAAGTAGTTAACTGCAATGATTTGTTCTAGTTCTTGGAATTGCACCTAGATAGAAAATTATTATCATAATGTAAATCGTGATATTCTTACTAAGCCAAGTTGTCAAGTTATGACAATGGAAAAATGTGATATAATTGGCGATACCTTATCTTGAGAAGTTTTACTCAAGGATATAAGGTCGCATACAACAGATATGCCACACGGCGAAAATGTGGCAGACCCAGCAGTTAAAGACATTACTCAGTAGAAGCATGATCTTTATCATGTGAGTAGCTAAAATGTTTGGTTATCAAGTTGGATATAGTGCAAGTGGGAGTGTTGAAATAGTGGGTTCCCTAGACCCAACTATGTGGTACTTTTGATTACCATATCATGTGTACAGTTAGTTATGCATGATGTCATTTTAGCATTATAGTGTAGATTTTTCTATGTCTACTATTATAATCGAAATTCCCAAATATTAATTATCGTATCGAGCCGTTATAACAGATCCCAGGCTATAATGAGAACTTCTAGATACAATGACATTAATCTTAAATATATGTTCTATGGTCTAGATACATATTACTAACTAGACACAGTAGATGTCTAACTATTAGGTGATGGGGGATCATAATCATTGAGAATTATTCTCATCAAGTTCACACGTGGTGATCTCTAGTAGTGAGATCATGAGGACATACCCGCCAATAGGAACACCACATGTTTTGGGTGTCATTGGTCATTCTTATCTATGGACATGTGTATTGGTCTCCTAACATGAGATCATTACCAATGTATAATATTTGATTATGTGCTTTGATGTAAGGAAAAACCATGGTATTGAAATCGTGGTGAGGTATCTTGTGTTGGGTGAGTCATTGGTGGTATGCCATTGGTTGAATGGTCGAGAAAGGATTTATCGCTTCCATGTTTATGAAGTTGTATATCTCAGGACTGGTTTATCGGGATAGTGTTTCCTTCATAACTCTTTGGCCAAAGCAGTACAAGGGTAAATCCATCTGGTAAGATCATCAAATAATAAATAAATGAAAAGGACGATGACACAAGTGTACGTCCCTCTTTATGAAATATTTAATGACAAAGAGATTATAGTACATAGTCAGTGTTCGTAGGTTGGTTGTCGTTGCTATGAAAATCCTTATCTCTATAGGGGCCATGATGGGTTGCTAGACTCCACTCTTAGTATGTGGATTTTATTCACTATGATTGAGATAAGGGCTTAGACGGTCACACACAATAACGTATTCAATAATCCACCCTATTCATTTGAATAGTTATATGAACATAGTGGGCCCCACCATGGGGTCCGAGTGTTGTCCAAGTTAACAATCACCAAAAGAATTAAATAAATTAATTAATATTAATGTTATGAATATTTGGGATTGAATTTATTTAATGTATTTACATGTTTAGTAAATATGAGAAAAATATTAATCGAACAAATATTATTTTAATATTCAAGGTTTATTTAATATTAAGCGGGACGGCGAGTTGAGTTAAATGGCTCGGTTTTTATCACTTAATATTATATATATATATATATATATATATTACAAGTATGTGATAAAATAATAAAAAGTTTTGGCATAGTTTAGATTGTCAGAAATTATTTATTTAGTAGACATTGAAATAAATGGGGGTCAGGGAACCCAAATGGGTATTTCTCAACGTCACTATAAATACAATGGAGGGATCTCTCTCAGGTGTGCCTATTACGCTATTCATTCATTCATGGAATGAAAATTGAGAGCCCCTCTCTCCTTCCACATCCTAGATAGAGTACCTATTGATCCAAGAGTTCGGATAATGTTCGTCCTCAAGAATTTAAGAGATATCGATGTGGTGATCATCGGAATGCCAAAAGCATCATCGGATCACCACACTAACACCTAGAATTTGATGATCAACATTCTAATAGATTTTTGGAGTGTGTGTGGATGATCTAGAGGGATCCTTCTATGGATTCTTCAAGAAGTGATCACCAGCAACGAGTAGCAGTCAAGCACACCTTCAGATTTGAAACGATTACATTTTCAATTTAATTTCATGCTCTATACAATTTACGTGAGATCCTCAGAACTCACCAGGGCTCGGATCGTCAGCGTCGACAAGTATAATCAATTTACCGAATCTTTTTTTAAAATTCCTGGCTCACTGGCTTCCGTTGTGGGCTCCAGAACCTTTCACTCTCAACCCTCACCACATCCTTTAATGTGGTAATAAAACAAGAATCAAAAAACAATTTTTTTTACAAGTCGTTAATTCAATATGGAAACCCACTACCTTCTATGTTCAACTCCCATCGAGACACAAATTATAACTATTATTAATTAGTGATTAAAAGTGAATTATAATGACCTAAAAGTGTTGGAATGGTATCATTCACATTCCTAGGGATGGTATAATCCACTTACCTTATGCTATCTACTAAAAGCTTCTTCAGTCTCATGAATATATTGTATTTTTTATACTATAACCACAAATATATAGTGGTCCATCACATAATATATGAATCATATCTTTCTTATGATTTTAATGTCATAAAATTACCATAAAAAGATATTATTCTTCAATAGATAGGTCTCTAACCACCAAAATATAATCAACTATACTTCATTCTGGTTATCCTTATTCTTCATATCCATCTCACTTTGATCCTTAATCATAATGAATCTTCAAACTTATGAAGTATTAACATAAAGTATAAGAATAAAAAATAATATTGAATCTCTCTCTCTTATCCTTCTTCTATGATATCGGTATATTATAGAGATTATCCATATTGTTCACAATCTTCTTCTTCAAAAAAAGTGTATTGTATGACTCCTATTTCTTCTTACTCAATGCATATGTGATTCTACTTGGATGCAACCGACTTCTCCACTTAATACATCGATGACCTCAACTTATTCAAATAAAGTATCAAGTTCCCATTACAAAACGTTTTCATTCTTCTTATTAAAACTATATCTACAAAAAAATCATGATGATATTATTTCTATAATTTAGATATGGAAGTATACCTCGATTTTTGATGGAAAAATATCTTCTCGTTTAAAGTGGTAAATATTTAGAGGTTTGAATGTCAAAAAAATATCATTCAAATCCCAATCAATGTCTTCATTTAAAGATCCATGAATCTAAATATATTTTCATCTTCAAACACCTTATAAAATACATAGCCCATTTTAAATTATTTACATGAGGACATGTATGCTCACATACACAAAGATTTGTTACGAGACAAAACTACTTATGGTGAAAAAACCTTTTATTCCTTAGAATAGTATTTGGATTGTTCTTAAAAATCAACTTCATTCATAACCCTTTTGAATTGTTGTGATTTTTATTTACTGAAGATCAACTCAACAACATCCTAGTTTTTTTTCATCTTAATTTTGTTACCTAACGATATTTATGATGTTAGTGAATGACCCTTATAATATTAGGAAGTGATCCTCATAAAACTAGAGTAATATTCTTTACTTTTTTCATATTTTCATTTATAATATATCATAAGAGTAAAATGGATCTTATGATGTAGGAAATTTACAATGTTTTAGACTATATATATACAGTAAGAGTAAATGACTCTTTGATATATTGATATTTTATGCCTTAGCTGATTCTAACCTAAATTGATGTTCTATAAGAGTAAATGACTCTTACATAATGTGGTTTTCCCTTGTGATCTCGATATGAATCTTATAGAAAATAAATCTCTCTTATAGAATTGGTAATAACTCTTATAGATTTGATAATGGCTCTTATAGATAATCGGATGACTCTTAAAAAATTATAATTCCATTTACAATTCTCTCCTCTATCTCTAAAATGACTCTTAGAGAGTATTAGATGAATCTTTCACAATTTCAATTAATTTTTTGATGATTCCAACTTATTTTTATAGATTTTAAATGAATCTTATATAATATTAATTCATTTTATCATTTTCTATTCCATTGATAAAATGACTCGTATGGATTAGTCTTGATGATTCTTAGGAAAATTATACTTATAAAACTTTCTCCAGCTCTAGAATTCTGTACTTAATCAAGTAATCTTGGAGACACTTCAATTCATTCCAGGGCCTTTTAAATCACTTAAAATAAATTTGGAAATTACTATAGTATTTCAAAATATCTTTACCTCAATTTCCAAATTCATAAAATATACAAATACCGAAATTGGAGCATTTTAATAAATCTTTACTACCTCTTTTATTGTAGTCTATATTAATATTGTCCACAATCTCATCCTTGAAATATTATTCTAAAAATATTATAACCTTTATGATTAATGGTTTAAATATGGTTTCTCTAACTTTAAGACGGCTTATTCACTCCTTTAATCACAACTCCTCAAACTATTTTCCACAGTCAACATTATCTATATCTATAAGTAGTAGTAGATAGTTCTCCACCCATATAATTAACACTTTTATGTTCCCATGAAAAGGAAATCTCTAATAATAAAATATTTATAAGTTAATAACTTGAACATATTTTTCTGAGAACATCAAGAAGAAACATCAACTTTAATCTACTTTTCGAAAATATAAATGCATTTTTAAGAGTCCTTCAGTGGAAGTAAGATTCATAATATCTTCACATATCAAAAAACACATATTGATAACTTCATGTATTCTCAAGATTCCATAAATATAATGAATATTTATCACCTCTTCACATACCACACAACTCATATTGAAAACTTCACTTCACAAAGAAAACCATGCTTAGTGACAATAAATACAATCACCAATGCTCCATTGGGAACCTAAATATACCCTTTTGAATATTTTCTCGATACCATTAAATACATCAATATAAATATATGTGATTATGATCTATTTTCGTATCCCCCTTATTTATAATAAATTCAAACGTAAAAATATAATGGAAAGCATCACTCATATTAATGATACTTACATCTTTTTTCAAATAAAATCTTCTCCCCCTTTTTTGAGAGTTATAGCCTGATCTAGTACTTTAAGAGAATGGTGAAATCATATCTCTCAAATAAATGATCCATATTTTAATAAACTCTAAGTCTATTTAGGAAAACCCAATATAGAAAACAATAATGACTAACCTAGAATATAATACTATCCATAAACTATACAACGTGTGATAAAAACTCATATTTCATTATTAATGGTTGTTTAAATATATTTATCCAAAAAAATATAACCTATACCCATCTTCAACAAACACATCAAAAAATTTAAAGGTCAAGATAGATAAACCCCCCCTTGAATAAATATTTTATTCATCAACCATCACCCCCTTAAAAATATGATTCAATATAGTCAAATAATATATAGTAAAGTGGTTTTTATACCACACTTGTACATTATATGGAAGATATATAGATCCTAATTTAACATAAAAGAACATATATTTGGAAGATTACTCTTCATATTATATCTACCTCCAGTTATACACTCTATTATTAATTATGTTTGTTCCATTTTAAAGATAAAATTCAAGTATCCTTTGATACCCCTTGAAATGCTACATGGAAACATTAAACACTCCATGATAGAATAAATATTATATTTATATAAATATTATAACTTTCACAAAGTTATTCTTTTTAAAATATCATATTTAATTACCTACATTAAAATACATTAAAAAATACTATGGAATAATATGACTCCTCCATCTTCTCCTAACTAAGAGAGTCAGGGCTGAGAATTGGATCTCAATATAGAAACCATTTTTTCAACTCTTTATTATTTAGAACTCATCATGATTTTACTCTATTTGATTCTATAAGACCGAACATCCTTAGGAAACTAAGATTTATTACTTTCTTTGAACCCCTCTTTGTGTCGAGTTTTCTTCTTTACATCATCCAATAAGGAAAAATATATCTCATAGTGATATTTTTATATTTTTCAATAAATCGTATTGAGTTGGTAGGGTAGTCATATAGTCCTTTGAAACATTTACATCTTTATTTTACCTTCCATATGAATTTTCAAGAAGTATTTTTTCATCTCTATTAGATAACCTATCATGAAATTATAGTTCTCTATCCAGAACGATCTATTTCACTTGATCACTTACACTTTCTTATTATTTATTCATATATCTATCCATTTATAATTGAGTTAGTCAAATAGTCAGATGTTTATTTTTAACATACACAACCTTGTTTAGTTTTTTACGTAGTTTCTTATCACCATTTTCATTACATTTTTTGGGAAACTCCTTTAAATATTTTTCTAGAATTTCAACAACTAACCCCCCCACCCCTCTCCTAAATAGATTCCATTTTTGAAGTCATATTTCATCCTTTAATTATGATTTACATGGATTATTTTCAATTGTAAATTGCGTGACCTTCCCTCTCATAGTATAATTATATTCACATTGTGTTGACAACTATTTTAGTTTTCTTCTTGTGTGAATCTTTCTCAAAAATCTTATTTTTTTATCACCTCTCTTCATTCTCTTGAATCCCAAGTAACATTTAGCTTTAATTTACTTTAACGTATTATTATATGGAATTATATTCTCATCAGTACTTGAATTGTTCTTGGTTGGTATATACCATCATTCTTATTTCATATGAACAGTTTTATTTCTGTACTCATATATTATCTTCAACCATTTTAATCCAATATTAGTGAATATATTTATCTTTTTATGTGAAATAAACATTAATTCAACATGAATTATTTTTATTTCAGCTATTTTTCCCTTAATTTAGTCCTTTTATACTCCCTATGAGTTAAAATATTTTTTTAAAAGTCAATTTAATTATGAATAAATCTCCAGAACACCAACAGTGGCCAATGAACCTCTTTCTCTTGCTTATCGATAAAATCCATCTAAAAATTTTAGATTGTGCACCTTATTATTTTGAGTAGGAATAAAATTATTTTACGATCTTATTAGAATGGTTAACATCCTGGATTGAAGGTTATAGGGCATATAATAAGTGATTGGGTCCATGACAACCAATGTATTTCTTTGGTTTCTTTGAATAAATCCTCATAAACAGATGGTATAAACCCCAAAATATTTAAATAGAGAATATTATCCTATATAATTTATAATTAGTTTATGTTGAAAATAATTATCTTCTTATAGAATAATTTCTCCATTGCTGAATTAGTTGAAATTTTCTTATAGTTTCATTATTATGATGAAGGATCCAAGGGTATAATACCTCAAGAGTTATCTATATATGATCCATAAACCATATAATACTATCCTAGAATCTCAAATTTCTAGCACGAATAAAATTAACCACTTGAATAATCCACTATTTATCACAGTAATAACACCTTATATACTTTAAATATTATATCTAGTTCAATCAAGGGTTTGAGAGGGAGGAGTAGTTTCATTTTTTTGTTTTCTGTAAAGTGTTCTAGAGAAAATTCATTCTAGGTATTTAAAGAATTATCTAAAGAGAAATTTTGTGAAAAAAAAATAATTATCTCTAGAAATGAAATAAATCAGGTTATATAAGGCCAAAACAATATTTATTCCACAAATTTATTTAACCAATCTATAAATTGTAATTAAACACCATGATGAATAATAATAATATTATTATTATTATTATTATCATTACTTCCTTGATGTACACTAAACTCACTGATATTTATATATCATTTCTTCTAAACCCTTAACTCAACCTATCAACCCTGAATGAAATATACCAAAACTGGAATAATAACTATTTAATTAAATAAATAAATATTACTATATTTTTCATTTAAAAAATATTTATGCAATCAACATAAACAGAATAATTATTATTCCTTTGAAATTTAGAATAATATTTATTCCAACATTAAATTAAAATAGAATTTAACTGAGCCTCAAGATACACTTAGTGTGGGCTCTTTAGTCTAATTTTCTAAAGTCTAAGATCAACATCTAGAAACATGTAAATGATCCCATAGAGAAAAAATTTCATGTTTCAATTAAAACAACCTCCTATGAACACTCACTATGTAATATAATCCTTTTGTTTTGATATCTCATCAAGAAGGTTGCATACTTTGTGCCATCAACCTATACTCATGATATATTTTTCTTCTAATTCCTAAAATAAACACTTTGATATAATTCCTTGGACAATATTTTTTATAAGGTTCTATTTCAATCAAAAGGATAGAGATATATACTTCCATTAACATGGAAGGGACAAATCCTTTCTTGACTTATTCATTAATATCATATCACATGTGACATACCCAATGTATCCTACCTCACTGCAAGAATATTTCATCATGGTTTTTGTTAATACATTAAAATAAATGACTCATGATATACATTAATAGTAATATAAATTCTAAATACTGACACACACAACCATAGATATGAATATCCAATGACATATATAACACATGGAATTCCTAATGGGGAGTGTAAGATCCCATTTTACTCTAGAAATATATCTCTATGAGTTTCTCATTTTATCCTTAGTGGGAGTGTCTTGTTTGGAGATAGAGATCTTTGTTCGAAAAAATTAATTAAATTACAATGATGGATGTTTGTTTGAATTAATGGAGTTAGGGTAAATGGGTTATGGGTTACCATGGGTTCTTGGTAAGATGAGAATCCTTAATGGGTATTCAGTTTTTTTAATAGGTAAAGGGGATGAAAACCCACATGTAGAACATTTACACAACGTGTAAATGGATTAAACATCTTGTAATGTTTGGATGATTTTAATATTTTCAGCCAAGGAAATGGGTTTTGGGTGTATAAAATTAAAAATAATTACATTATGTGTAACTACATTACACGCCATGTAATTCCTCAACCTGTAGTTTTAATGTATGCATTGTGGATGATTTTACCATTCATCTCGCTAAACCCATCTCCTATCCACTTTAGGGTGCCCTCCAGGTGATTTTGGAGTGCTAACATCTCTTTCAGACATCTCGTTTGTGTGATCAATCCCTCGTAAGTGGTTTTGGTCCAATTTTCATTTCCCTCCCTTATTTCACCAAACATTTTGGTGTAAAACTCTTAATCATGTGTGTTGTTGGTATTGATCTTTTTAGGTATTGGGACGTTCACTGGATGTCGGTGGGCTGGGAAATTAAAATTTTTTGCATCACCGGAGCGAAGTTTCAACGTCAACTCCGGTGAGCTATCCCAGTATGGTCCAAGGACCACGCGTTGATTTTTCATAGCCCAAAAAGTAAATTGAACATGTACCTAGTTTAGATCAGACTTGTGCTAGTCCATTGCAGGATGCTGGTGATCATTTCTCAAAGACTCTGATGTCAAAGCCTTCTAGATCATCCACACACATCTCTCGAATCTGCTCGTGCGCCGTTCGTCGAGATCTGGGTGATAGTGCAGATCTTCAATGCTCACTTCAGCGCAGTAATGATCACTGCATGGAAAGAATAATCAATCCGAGATAGATAAATTTCATGATTTTCCTTCTCTTGAGAGAATCTCTCTCCAGATTCTAGGAGGAGAGAGAAGCTCTCAATATCAACACATGAAGAGTTACAAGGGAAGAGCCTCTCTCTTACTTATATAGGGAATGTTTAAGACATGTGGTGTGTGATCCTAGCCCCCGTGTAATAAATGTCTGCTATATAAGTTTCATAAATAATTATTTATGACAAATAAAATTATGCCACAAATAATATTTATAATTATCACTTACTCATAATATATATATATATATATTAAATATATTACATGATAAACTTGAGTCTTTAACTCGACTCACACCTCCTGTTAATATTAAACGAACCAAGGATATTAAAATCCATTCGAATAACATTAATACTTGTATTTACTAATCACTTGTAAATACATGTTATACATAAATTCAACTTTTTATTCCAAGCATGAATAATAATAAAGAATTTATTTATTCCTTTGTGATCCATGGAACTTGGATAGTACTCAGACCCTTTGGTAGCTCCCACCAAGTTATACATTCCTATTCATAGAATAAGGCATATTCTCAAAGCACTATTGTGTGTGACCCTCTAGATCCTTATCTCAATATTAGTGAATAATATCTACCGACAAAGAGCGGGGTCTAGAAACCCATCGAGGCCCCTATAGGGACAAGGTAAAGTCTAAGAAATGACTACCTTCCTACGAACATGGTCTGTGTAATATAATCTCTTCGTCGTTGATATCTCAATAAAGCAGAATGCACACTAGTGTCATCATCCTTTATTTTTCATTATTTTATTTTTGGATTTTTCTGGATGATCTTACCTTCCACTACCATGGTCATGGATTTAATGAAGGTGAAACCATCCTAATCAACTAGGCCCAAGATATATCTTCCTAAACTCAGAAGCGACAAATCCTTTCTCGATCATTCAATCAATGCCATACCATTAATGATGTACCCGATACAAACTACCTCACCATGACTTTATCGCTATGGTTTTCACCATGCATCAATTGTACGTAATTAAATGAAATTCATTGATAATGATCTCAATTATGGGGACCATTACACATGTCCACAGATAGGAATGACCAGTGACACCTGAAACATGTGGTGTTCCTATTATGCAGGTATGTCCTCATGATCTCAACTACTAGAGATCATCAAGTGTGAACTTCATGAGATGAAGTATCAATGCTTATGAGCCCCCAAAACATGATGGTCACAGATCATCTATGTCCTTTCAGAAAGATGTAACTGGACCATAGGACATTACTTTAAGATTACTTTCATGGTATCTCAGGGTTCTCATTATAGCCTAGGATCTACTATACCCCCTTGATACGACATGTAATCTAAGGACATTTCCATAAACAAAGTGGATGCAGAAGTATATACACTATTATGAAAAGATAAACACATGTATTATAACAAAATGCATACATATACTGGTATTTAAAGTAAAATGCATGTTGGGTCTAGGGAACCCACTTTTAGCACTTCCACTTGTACTAGATCCAACTATAAACAGGTTTCAATCTCCTAGATCTCACATGAGAATCATGCTTCTGCTGAGAAATGGATTTAGTTAGGGAGTCTGTCGTGTTGTCCTTAGTGGCTACTCTACTAATTGTGACTTAACCTCTTTGAGTAAAATCCCTCAAGAGATGAAACTTATGAAGAATATTTTTTGTCCTATGGTGATACCTGGGATCCTTGCCAAGCACCACTGTAGTAGTATTATCACAATATATAGGAACAAGGTCTGCACTGCTAGGCACATCACAAATTTCTGAGATAAAACTTTGTATCTAGAATGATTTTTTTGTTGCATCAGAAGCTGAAATATATTCAAACTCTTCTGTAGAATCGACAACCATAGCTTTCTTTGGGCTTCTCATGCTCACTGCACCGCCATTCAGAAAAAAGATGTATCCTAACTACAATTTCATATCATCATGATCTGTCTGGAAACTAGAATCAGTGTATCCCCTCACAACTAGTTCCTTATCTCCTCCATACACCAGGAACATATCCTTTGTATGCCTCAAGTACTTTAGGATAGTTTTAACATCTACCCAATGCAGCTCTCCTAGATTGGCTTAATATCTACCCACCATGCTTAAAGCAAAGGAGACATAAAACCTGGTACATAGAATGGCATACATGATAGAACCCACTGTCAAGGCATAAGGGAATCTACTCATTCTGTCAATTTCCTCATGTGTTTGAGGATGCATTTACTTAGAGAGATTTATACCATGTGATATAGGTAACAATACTCTCTTGTATTTTTCCATATTGTACCTTTTATGTACCTTGTCAATATATGTACTTTAAATTATCCCAAGAAGCCTTTGATATCAATCTTGATATATCTTAATCCCTAGAATGTAGGATGCTTCACCAATGTCTTTCATGGAGAAGAATTCATTTAACAAAGTCTTAACTGACTTTAGGACTTTCACCTCATTTCCCATAATTAATATGTCATCAACATATAATACTAGGAAAATGATGGCATTCCCTTTAACCTTCTTATACTCCCAAGGCTCGCTTTCATTTTTGAAAAAACCAAAATCTCGTATGGACTCATCAAAACAAACATTCCATGATCTTGATGCCTACGTCAATCCATAAATTGCATCTTGCATAATTTATTGGAATTCTTTGACTTGACAAACCCTTCAGGTTGAAACATATAGACGTCTTGAACCAACTTCCCATTTATAAAAGAAGTTTTGACATTCCTTTTCCAAATTTCATAATCATGAAAGGCTGCTATTGCAAGAAATATTCTAATGGATTTATGCATTGGTACTGGTGAGAAGGTCTCATTATATTCAATGCCTTGACGTTTCCTGAAACCCTTTACAACTAGTCTTTCATTAAATGTATTAACCTCACCACCCATTTCCAGATTATTCTTGAATACTCATTTGCTTCCAATGTGATTTACATCAGCTGGAGGGTCTACTAAAATCCAAACTTGATTGTGGTACGTGGACTCCATCTCAGAATTCATGGCTTCTTTATATTTAGTAGCTTCTTTGACTTTTATTGCTTCCTTGTAGGTTAGAGGTTCATCATCCTCAAGGAATAATGTGTCACATGACTCAATGACAAGAAAACCATAAAGCTCTGGTTCTCTAACCTCTCATGTATACCTACACAGTGTCTGTGTCTCGGGAACAACTTCTTCTTCAATTTGTTCTTGTAGATATTGTTCCTCTACCAAATCTTGTGAATCTAGATCATTAAATTCATCAAAGTCAATCTTTATCCCATTGTTTTTAATAGAAATGTGTTCCCTTTCTTGAAATGTGGTGTATCTTGCCACAATGACTTTTCTATATAATGGGAAATATAGGTAATATCCTCTAGTTTCCTTTGGATAACCTATAATGATGCACCTAGTGCTTTTGGATTCTAATTTGTCACTTGGTAAAGTCTTGACAAATTCTTTGCATCCCCACACACGTATGTGTGTCAGACTGGGTTTCTTTCCATACCATAACTGATATGGAATCCCATCTGTAGCTTTAGTTGGTACTCGGTTAAGGGTATATGCTGTTGTATACAAGGTGTGTCCCCAGAAGGATAATATAAGGGTTGCATGACTCATCATTGATATGACCATGTCAAGAAAGGTCTTATTCCTCCTTTCACTAACACCATTCCATTGTGGTGTATAAGGAGGAGTGAGTTCGGATACTATCCCACACTTCTTCAAGTTATCATTGAAAGCTTGGTTAAGATATTCTCCACCTTAGTCTGAGCGAAGTGCTTTTATCTTCTTACCAAGTTGGTTTTCTACTTCATTTTGGTATTCCTTAAAAAACAAAAGGAATATGACTTATACCACATTAAGTAGATGTATCCATACCTACTATAGTCATCGGTAAATGTAATGAAGTATAAAAAACCACCCCTTGCCTTTACAGTAAATGGACTACATACATCAGTATGTATTAATTCCAGTACTGCATTGGATCTTTCCCCCTTTCCTAAGAAAGGTGCTTGGTTCGTATTTCCTTGTAAACAATCATGACATACATCTAAGGGTTCTAACTATACCAAGTCTAGATACCCTTCTTGATGTAATCTTCTCAATCGCTTCTTGTTTACATGACCAAGCCTGAAGTGCCATAGGCGGGTGATATTGGAGCCATGTTGGCTATTTTCTCCATTGATTTCCATTACTGAGTTCTTTAGCTCCAGCATATATAAACCATTGTTAATATGTGACATACCATAACATATGTTATCCATATAAAAGAGACAACATTTATTTCCAAACTTGAAATAAAAACCCATAGTGTCAATACTCGACACAGAGATAATGTTTCTGGTAATAGAAGGTACATAATAGAAATTGTTTAAAACTAGAACTAAACCAGTTGGCAAGGTTAAGTGATAGTCTCCCACTACCAAGGCTACCATACTTGCACCATTTGGAGCTCCTAGATCCACTAGACCTTTTGCAATATTCACAAACCTACTTGGTTCCTGTATATGAATAAACATGTGTGAGTCACATTCCGTATCCAATAACCAACTTATAGATAAAGATAGATTGCATTCAATGAAAAAAATACCTGAAGTAGAAGCATCGGTTTGCTTCTTCTTCCCAGCTCTGCAATTCTTCTTCCAGTGGCATTTCTTGCCACATCCAAAGCAGACAGATTCCTGCTCATTACTTTTCCATCGAATCTTTAGCTTTTTTACCGGACGATGCATTGGTGTCTTTGGCCTTGACTTGGCCTTAGACCCCTTTTCTTGACTTTGTTTTTCTTGTTCACCATAAGGACAGATGAATTGGTATTTTTCATATCCTTTTCAACTTAGATAACTAATGCCAAAAGTTCTAGGAGCTACTTTGTCATATCATTCATATTATAATTGACAATAAAAGTCAAGAATCGTGATGGTAAAGAGGCAAGAATGAGAACCACTACTAGTCCTTGGTTCAGTTTGAACCCAAGTGCTTCACGCCTCTCAATATACCCAATCATCTTGAGTACGTGAGGTCCGACATAGTGCCCTTCTACTAGCATGCACTTATAAAGTTCACATGAGATATCATACCTTTCTTCTCTATCCCTATCCTGATATAGTTCATAGAGACGTGAAAGAATCTTGTAGTCGTCCTCATCCTCATGCATTTTTTCAATTGGATAGACATGGGTGACAACATAATGCGTTGTACATCAAGTGCATCATCTACATGATTTCACCATTTATCTTTGTCCATAATGATTTATCCCTGAGGAGGATCAGTAGGAAATATGGATTCCAACCCATATAACTTCCTTTCTTGGCATAGTACTATGCACAAGCGCCTGTATCACTCCAAGAAGTTATTGCTGGTCAGGATATTTTCTTTATCCAAGATCGATCACAGTGACAAAGTTCCAGTGGTGTTGGTGATTTCCATTTTAAATCTACATCAGATAAACATTTAGCAATTAGTACTTTGTCTTGATTAACTTTTGATATTTTTTATTAATAAATTATTATATCATTTTAATGTCTCCCACTATTTTATAGAACCTTAATATCCCTCACTATTAGATTCTGAATACTCTATCGCTTGAGTATTTTAGTGGAAAGGATCCTAGAAACCTCCCTCGTAGTCTACAAGATATGGCTACGCCACTACTTGGAGGGTTTCAAGGTAGGTACTAGACTATCCAACCACTTGACTTGTGGTTCCTTGTGTTGTTGAGTAAAGTCCCTACCTTTTGGAATCTGAACTTGATTCACTCAACATCTTTCCTCTAATGTGATATCAAGTTAGATATGGCTAAACCTTTACTACTCACATTAGTTATGTCAACCCAGTTCTCTCATGAAAATTTCCTGGTAGTAAGAGGCACTCTTAACTATGGCTGACGATCACCCTAAATAGCAAGTTTTGTTTAGATGTGAGAAATGGAAGGGGTTTGGACTTAATATCTCTTTGAGGGATTTTAATATTTATTGATGAGTAATCCTTTTTCTATCGATATGTTCAATCTATATTGTCGCACTCTCAATTGAACATGAAATAGAAATAAATTCGTCAATTCTTTATGCATTTTTATCTTGTTTACTATTATATGTGATCAAGAAATAATCATGTACTCATATAAAATAATAAACAATGCATAAAGTAAATCACACAATCTGACTGGTTTTGAGCATTCTATAAAGATCAATCCATAATGGATCAATCATGACCTGGGGGCATTCATACCTGAGTCAAAAACTGACTCACGTTGCAGTCATGCCCTGTGCAATGCTCTTGGATCTCGTCTGGTTTACTACGTCGACTTGGTCGGGTCTGCGTGTCGAATCATCAACATTTAATTACAAATGTACTCGCACGCAAGCGAGGGGGTCTAGGGGTACAAAATACATCTTGTGCATTGGACACACAGGACCTTATACATATTTGAAATTAAAAGGACGATTTTCAGACTGTTATTTATCTAATTAATTATTATAATAATCATGCGCATTGAATAAATAAATAAATAAATAGCAGACATACACAGTTCGGTCGCTTGCTCAAGACCAGTCGGTAAATATAATGCGTGAATAAAATTAAACTACAATGAAATTTAAAGAGTATGGGGGGTCCTTATAAATTAAATGATTTTGAATAAATTCAATTAATTAATTTTTATCAATTCCAACTATTTAATTTAATTTCAAATCCAAAATTAAATTAAACTATCAATTTAATTTAAACTATAAAATTAAATTAAATTATTAATTTAATTTTAATTCTAAAATTAAATTAATGTTTTGGATTAAATTAAATTTAAACCCTAAACAAATTATAATTAATTTAATTTAAAAACTGAAATTAATTAAAATTAATTTAAGACGGGGTAACCTCTAGCTGGGGAGAAGTCCGGAAGGACTGTGAACCACCGTGATTGTCTTACTAGAGTAGTTCCAAATTGCGGTTCGACCGCAGCGTTACCATGGTGTGACCGCGGCGTGACTGCGGCGTGACCGCTGCGTGACCACGTCGTTCCTTCCTGGTATAGTAGAACTCGTGACGATAGTGTATTCTAGATAGCAGCAAAGGGAGAGGTAGGAGGTCGTGAAAATCTCTGGCTAGTTGAAAATTTAGCAGCCCTCTACTCTGGTCAGCCGTAGGGGCGGTGGCCCAGTCTGGCAGGACCTGGACCATCGGATTTCTGGTCCGGCATGGCCAGGTCCGCTGGCTTGTGAGCCGAAGATGGTCTGGTTGGGGCACAGTAAGGAGCGGCTCTAGGTGGGGACTGAGCAAGGCGGTGAGTGTCTGGGGTGGCTCGGGGAGGCTGGTTCGGTGTAGTAGGGAGCAGCGCAGGGTGGGGTCCGAGCGATGCGGTGACCCGAGGTGGGGAGGCTGTCCGTGCAGGGCTCGGCCAACGCGAGACAGAGGGGCAATCGGGGTTTGGGTACAAGGCGACACAAGGAGGAGGGCGGCATGGGGTGGAGGTTCGGTGGCCAGTGAGGCCACCGCTAGGGTTTTCTCCCTCAAGGGGAGGTGTGCCTTGCGTGAAGAAGAATTCTTTCTTTGGGTCTTCTAAATATATTTTTTTAATTTGCCTTTAGCCAAAAATTACACCTCCCTTTACCCTATTTTTTATAAAACGAAAGGAGGAAAACTCATTTTGGGGTTTTGGTCCCAAAATTATTATTATTTTTTAAATAAAGAAATACTTGACTTGATCCCATGTCTTGAAATAATATTTTATTTGAGAAAAATAAAACTATTATTTTATAATATTATTTTATTTATCTCCAAAAAATTAACTTACCAGATTAGTTCTGGCTACTAGATTCCGGCTATAGCGTGGCCGAATTTTAGTTTTTTTAAGAACGTATTAATAAAATTAAAACGCGTTCTTCTCAAAATTTAATCCAGAGAAAATTTAAACCGACGAGTCGATCCAATTAAAATTTTCAAATGGCCATAACTTCGCCATTCAAAAACAGATCGACATGCAGTCAGTTGCGTTGGAACCGATTTAATCCTCGTACTTAAATTTTATGACATTTAATTTTTTCTTTTGACTCTAAAAAATCACGAGTCCCTCTGATACCACTTTTAGGTACCGGGATGTGCAGCGGAAGCCGGTGGGCTGGGAAATTAAAATTTTTCGCATCACTAGAGCAAAGTTACAACGTCGACTCTAGTGAGCTATCCCAGTATGGTCTGAGGAGCACACATTGAATTGTCAGAGAATAAAAAGTAAATTGAATTTTTACCTAGTTCAGATCAGATGTGTGTTAGTCCATCATAGGATGCCAGCGATCGTTGCTAGAAGAATCCGACATCGAAGCCCTCTAGATCGTCCACGCACGCCGTTCAAATATGCTCGGATGTCGTTCGTTGATATTAGGGTGCTAGAGTGGATCTTCATTGCTCACTTTAGCATAGCAACGATCACAGCAAGGAAAGAAACTCTAATCCAGGATGGATGAACTTGAAGATCTTCCTTCTCTAGAGAGACTCTCTCTATAGATTCCAGGAGGAGAGAGAAGATCTCAATCTCAACACATGAATAGTTACATTGGAAGAGCCTCTCTATTACTTATATAGGGAATGTTTAAAACACACGGTGTGTGCTCCCAGTCCCTGGGTAATAAACGTCTTCTATATAAGTGTTATAAATAATTATTTATGACAAATAAAATTATGCCACAAATAATATTTATAATTTATCACTTACTCGTAATATATATATATATATATATTAAATATATTACGTGATAAACTTAAGTCTTTAACTCGACTCACACATCCTTTTAATATTAAACAAACCTAGGATATTAACATCCATTCGAATAATATTAATACTTGTATTTACTAATCACTTGTAAATACATGTTATAAATAAATTCATCATATTATTCCAAGCATGAATAATAATAAAGTGTTTATTTGTTAATTGGTGATCCAAAGAACTTGGATAGTACTCGGACCCTTTGGCAGGGCCCACCATGTTCTACATTCCTATTCACAAAATAGGGAAGATTCTCAAAGCACTATTGTGTGTGACTCTCTAGATCCTTATCTCAATAGTAGTGAATAATATCTACCAACCAAGAGCAGGGTCTAGAAACCCATCAAGGCCCCTATAGAGACAAGGTAAAGTCAGAGCAGTGACTACCTTCCTACGAATACAGTCTTCGTAATATAATCTCTTCATCATTGATATCTCAATAAAGTAGAATGCACACTAGTTTCATCATCCTTTATCTTGCTTTATTTTATTTATTGATTTGTCTATATAGTCTTACCTTCCACTACCTTGGACATGGATTTAATGAATGTGAAACCATCCTAATCAACCAGGCCCGAGATATCTCCTCCTAAACTCGGAAGTGACATATCCTTTCTTGATCATTCAATCAATTTCATTCCATTAATGACATACCCAATACAAACTACCTCTCCATGACTTTATCTCCATGGTTTTAACCTTACATAAAGTGTAAATAATTAAATGAAATTCATTGATAATGATATCAAGTCTGGAGACCATTACACATGTCTATAGATTGGAACGACCAATGACACCTGAAACATGTGGTGTTCCTATTATATGGGTCTGCCCTCATGATCTCAACTACTTGAGATCATAATGTGAGAACTTCATGAGATGAAGTCTTAATTCTTATGATCCCCCATCACCTGATGGTAACACATCATCTGTGTCCATTCAGAATGATGTAACTAGACCATAAGACATTACTTTAAGATTACTGTCATGGTATCACGAGGTTTTAATTATAGCCTAGGATCTGCTCTATTCCCTTGATACGACATGTAATCTAAGGAAATTGACATAAACAAAGTGGATGCAGTAGTAACTACACTATTATGGAAAGATAAACACATGCATTATAACAAAATTCATACATGTAGTGGTAATCAAAGTACAATACAAGTTGGGTCTAGGGCACCCACATTCAACAGATCTTGACCATTTTTTATCCTGGATCCTTCTTGCAATCTTCCACACCTTCTTTCTCATGGGAATTTCTATTGTAAGTATTGTTTGATTAGAAGTTAAAGGCATGGGGTCTAAACATTAACCCCTATTCTTTGATAAATTTCAATTATGTGCAATATTTCAACTATGCCAACATATATTGCACTGAATAAATTTAATGAATGATTTGAATAATTTCTTGGAGTCCCTATGTATCAAAATAGATATTGACATGGATTGTGGATATGATTCAGGTGAGCAATACCTTGAATATAAATGAACTGTTTAATGAATTAAAGTGATTTTAGCATGACATGTATTGTGAGTGATTTATTGATATAGATTAACATTGGGTTTTCTTGTTTATTGAGATAACTATCATGTTATTTTTTATGACTAATTGGTATCTGAAATGTGTAAATGAAATTTAAATGGTAATTTTCATAATTAACTATTGATCCCTATGATGTGATATTGTGATATCTTTATTGCTATGAATTTTGTTATGATTAAATTCTGAAATGATTATATAGGGATATGCCCAGGGACACATGATGAAATGCTGATATAGCAGGCTTATCACAATTGATATGCTAAAATGATTATGTAGTGGGCTTCACCCAATTGATATGCTCAAATACTGATATAGTGATCTTTGCCCAGTTGATATGATTAAATGATTATATAGAGGGATCAACCCATACTAAATGATGGAATTATTATAAAGTGGGTATGAACCAGATTACTATGATTTATACCTTGTTTATAACATCATGGTTGACATTATTGTAATACATGCTCAGAACATTCCAGCATGGCTCGGATATTGGTTGTGTTATACCATGTTTATATGGTTATGGTTGGTATGGTTGTGAGACTTTCTTAGACATATTTCTGTGTAGTGCTGAAACTGTTTTATGTATAATTAAGTTAATTTTGTAACTAATTAATGCTCTTGTTTATTTATTTATTGCATAAACTTGTTATCAAACTAGTAAATTTAGACACGATGGTGTAAAACCACTGAGTTATATTCACAAACTATTTGGGACGTTGTTTGGCACCTGAGAAGATTATATGGATGTGGGTTTGGATAATGGAAAATGACCTTGTTTTTTATTGTTTTCTTGTTGGATGAGCGGGATTTTAGAGATGGGATAGACATGGAGTTTGGGATCGGGGCCTTTCAGGTATTTATATGAGTATGCTAGAATTTTTTTCTAGCATGATATTTAGTTACATTTCAGAAATTCATTACATTATTCCTTTATTATTTATTGGATTATTTAGATGGATTATTAGTTGGTTTCTTGTATCATTTTGTTTTTTTTTCTTTCACACTTTGATATTTATGTATATAGTTATTTGGATATTTTACTGATGTATTGTAAACTCTAAATCTATGGCGTATAGTTTCTCAACTATACTTATCACACCCCTACTACTATTTGGTAGCCTTTAGCATATGGAGAGGCATGTGCAGGGTCTCATAAACAACCCTTCCAAGAAATGTGAGAGTGTTCCAAATCAGGGGATGCTATAATGGACTTGTTCTCATAACCTTTTCCCTTGGATATTTTCAAGTAAAAACTTCATGAGTAGAAGTCCTAATGTATTATGAGACTCAAACACCTGATAAACTTCATCATATGTTTCCAATTAGATAGATTTATTCTTATCATAAACCATATATATTTAGGAATATCATCAAGAAAACATTAAGTTTCTCATCATAGTGGGGATCTTTTCTGACCTTTCAATGAGATAGGCACTCTAAAGACATTGTCACATAAATTTCACTAATAATACCATGCAAATTGTTGTAAGATATTTATTAATATTCAATTCTATGAACATATACAGGTAATTAAAATTAAAAAATAGATTTTTCTTGGGAACCAGCTCCAACACACTCCCGCTTTCACTAGAGCTAACTTCTAACAACTTTTTAGTCCACTAGTTATCACATGATATTCAATATTCTTCTGAGATATTTTTATAGGTGGTGATACTACCTTGTTTTGATACCTAATCTTCTTAACGTGAATTCATATCTTTGAGAAAATAATTGAAGAGTTGATATCACTGAGTATTAACTATTTTTAGTTAGTTATATTTGACATATGATCTAAAAACCATAGAAGGGATCAAATTGTTATGAAACTGGATTTTTAATCCACATAAGAAGCTACAATGTACTCATTATATATAAATATAAAAACCAATGGTTTTAATAAGTTTTCCTCATAAAAATTATCTTATCATAACTATTATACTATATTGAATTGATCTGAAGGAATATTAGTTCTATATCCCATTATTAACTAGTATTCTCATTTCTCTGACAACCAAGAACTAGTCTAGTTTTTATTTCTCATGTAACATTGTAAAGTTATAACATCTATATTTTTTTCTATAGTTTTTTTTTTCTAGAGACAATATCCTTTTACACATAATATTATATGATTTTGAGCATAATTATCTATAAAATACAAACCAAGGATAAAAAATTATAGTGTCTTTGGAAAACTAGGTATATAATTAGAAAACATGAAACTAGAATAAAACATATTTTTTTAATATACAGAATGATCTCCTAACTTTTTTTGACCCCATACATATAAATGGGATAACCTAGGGAATACGTAGACAAAATAGATGAGCTAAAAGGACAGTAAAGGAATAAACATGGTAATAAATCATAACACAAGAGTTGGAAAGGCATAACATGAAAATATAAAAGGAATGGATTGTGAGTAAACATATAGAAGAATAACATATAGAACATGGAATCATATGATCATGGAAATATTGTAATGTGGTAGAAACATATATGATGACATAAAATGATTCAAGGTTAACAGATATGACTATATCCCATTGTGGATAAAGTACAATAATGGATTAGGTTTAATCTCTAATCCCATACATGACATATCATGAGACTAAAAATTATCCAATGAATTGTAGTGTTATCTAGGAACACACATTATAACATGTACATGCATATGTATTCCACATAAACAAATCACACATAAGGAATAATCATAATGGTTACCCATGGAAGGAAATTTGTTTTGTAATCATGTCACAAGGCATAACCAAAGGGCGTATCCTAATGGTATCCATGAAAGAAGTGATTTAAATAATTCTTGGAAATTTAAAATGTAAATATAAGAATATAGCATGAATAAGTATTTCCAATTTATGTGAAAACATTAAAAATTTTGGTTAGGTAATTTAAGAAATGTGCCACTTCAGAATAGTTTTACAGAAAAGAATGAAGTGTTAGGTAATAGAATAATTATTTACATAAAACAAAAAATAAACTAAAATTGTTTTTCATGATAAAATTAGTGATTTTATAAAAATATTTGTGGTTTAAAATAGTTTTTATAGTGTACTTGAAAATGGGTAAGAAATAGAGAAGTTTCCATTAATGGGGCTTGCTTGTCAAGAGGGATTGAGAAGAGAACCTTTTAAAACATATATTTCCCCATAAAACAAGGTTGAATTAATCTACATAAATAAGTGTCGAACATATAAACATAATTTAAAATAATTATATAAGAATATTGAAGAAATACATTGGGGTGAAGAGAGATCAAGAATAACCCAAAGGAAAAAATAGAGGTTTAGAGGGATCCCTTACCTTATTTTCGAATGTTTTATACACTTGCACTTAATGTCCTAGATAATAGAATTGGATTCGTTAATTACTTAATTAAAATCATATTATATATTTATTTTATTTATTATAATTTTATTATGTTCATTTATAACTATTTTAATGAGTTATAAGGATTAATTTCTTCATTCTGGTAGCGTTCATTTCTTGGTTTCATGATCAGTTCAGTTGTGTGAAATTATGGAAGATTAATTAAAATAGGAATAATGCTACAAAAGGAAAATTATATTTTATTAATGCACTTAAATAATTTTTAATGTTCCCATATATCATTTTTTTTCTAGTATGATGATGATTCATTTGATAAAATGTTAATGATAATTGTTCAAATTGTTTTTTTGGTGGTTTTTCTGACCATCATGAACTAGTTTCATTTTATTAAACATTATGTTTATATATTAGTTCTAGAACATTAAATATTTTAAAATATACATATTAAAATTTAATTTAACCATAATAATGGTTTTATTACCTGCCTCAAAGGAGGTATGAAAAATGAAAACTAATTATCCATAGAGATGGTAAACCACCATAATTTGGTAAGCTGTTTCATTTCTTTGAATAAGAGGAGATGAGAAAGGAGGGGGAAAAGATATAAAATTAGCAATATAATATTCCATTATATACTAGGTATAAGTTTTTTTGTGATTTTATGGATGAATATAGTGATTATAAGGTAGAAGATGAAATTAAATTAAAAGTGTTTGTTTGAGGAAACTACATCTTGAATATCACCTCCTTGAAGGATCCCTTAATGAAATTGGAATTGGTATATTTTGAGACCAACAGATCTTAAACATGGTTAATAGGATTCATAAGGTAATTGGGTTCAATATTGACAAGATACAAGGCTTAGAAGGTGTGAGTAGAAGGGGTGGTTAGCGGTGGTATTTATTGGGGAGGAGAGGGTTTTTTTATTATTATATTAATTAGTTTATTATTTTAGCTCAGAACTATAAATAGAGTTGATTAATATTAATAAATATAGAAAATTATTTAGGAGAGTTCAAACCAATGAGTTATTACATAATCCATGACTAAAAAATTCATTTATTTGGCTTATAATGTTAAATATAGTAAATCATCGTATTTTTTTATTCATAAAAAATTTAAATATTTTAGAAATATCCCAAAAGTATATCCTAAACATTTTAAGATGTTTAGATTTAAAAAATGGATTCCATTTTATGAAATTAATTTTCTAAATTTAATAAATTTAATTTTTAAATAAGACCATCATTTATTTTAACAATACCAATTTTAATATTATAATCGATTTTTCTATCCCTTTAAAAAATTAATTAAGGTCACATAAAATAATCTCATAATCTTAATAAAACATAATATTGATTTATAAATCAATTTTATGAAAATAAATTTTCTATTAAATTATTATATTAATTATAAAATTGTAAATAAACATTTATGTTTTACAAAAATACCAACACCTAATTTATCATTTTTAAAACATGTATTTACTTATACCATGATATAAATATATCAGGTTTTAATTTATTGAATACCAAAATTTTATTTTATAATTTCTTAGGTTAGGTTACTATTCTAACAACTAGATTACAATTCCTAATGGCCAGATTATTATTCCAATTGTGAGGTTATTATTCAAACGGTATAGGTTCCTTAATTTATATAAATACCTATTATTTCATTCATTATTCATTAAATTATATTTTATCTAAAGTTTATATATATAATTTCATATTCGTTGGCCGATCCTCATAAAAGAGATCATTTTCTAGTTGTTATACATTTTAATTTAGTACATACGAGGGATATAGTATATAATTCTTTAATAGGGATATATGGAATACATCATGTACTTGATAAAAGGTTTGTGAAAGTTCTAGTCAATAGGCCACAGCTCCAACGTGATCAACAATATCAAAGAGGCCGATGTACCTGGGACTTAGCTTTCATTTCTTCCCAAATCTCATGACTTTATTCCTTGGATATATGTAGAGGAATACCTGATCACCAACCTCAAAATCTAAGTTTCGTAGATGATTATATTCATAGATCTTATATTGAATATGGTAATCCCAAATATGTCGTTGAATGTTCTTCACCTTTTCTTCCATTTCTTTAATCATTTTATGTCTCAGCATCTTGCGTTCTCTAACTTAATCCCAACATTCATCTGTTCTGCACCATTTCCCATAAATGGATTCATATAGATCCATTTGGATTCATGAGTGGAAACTATTTTTGTAAGAGAAATCAACCATTAGAGTATGTTGATCCCATCCACCATTTAAGTCCATTTAACATGATTTCAACATGTCTTTTAGTTTCCTAATATTCCACTCAGATTGGCCATCATTTTGGGGGTGATAAGCTGTATTGAAGTTCAAATCAATATTTAGAGAATGTTGGAGGATTTTCTTTAACAAGGAGGTAAATATTAGATCATGATTGGATATAATCAATAATGACACTCTGTGTAACCTCACTACTTCTCTGATGTATATATGTGCAATTTGGTCGAGTGAAAAGTCCTCTCAAATCACAATAAAGTGAGATGACTTTGTAACATGGGACACAGTGATCCATATATCATTATTTCTTCTGGATGTATTTAGAAGTCTAGTGAAAAATTACATAGTGATGTTTTCCCATTTCTATGTAGGTATGGGTAATGGTTACATCATACCCTTAGAATTTTTCCTTTTAGTCTTCACTTGCTGACATACCAATATCTTTGATGAATATTCAATGACCCCTTTCTTCATATTGTCCCACTAATGGTTCTATTGGAGATCTTGATACATATTTGTGATGCCTAGGTGGATCAAGAAGGTTGATCTATATGCATCATTTAGAGGTTCTTTCTTTATCACTTGATTGGATGGTTCATATAGTCATGACCGAAATTGGACAAATCATTCCTCATAAATTTTGAATTTTGAGGATTTCCATTTTTATAGCTTCCACCTTCTTCTAAATTTCCATATCATCTCTTTGATAATCCTTTATCTTATCTAAAGGGGGTGGTTGAGAAACCATTTGTGAAAGGAATGATGATGTACCTTCCTTTATGTTTCCCATATCCATCCTTTGAAAGTATAAGAAGATGTCACCTTTCTAAATTATCATCATTGATAAAGTGACAAGATACTTTCTACTTAAATAATATACCACTTTATTTGATTTTCCAAGATGATAATGGATTGAGCATTCATAATCCTTGATGAGATATAAACACATTCCCTAGAATATATTAATCTTCTTTAGTGTGAATGTGTATTTTAGGCTCTTATGATTTGTATATATCTCACACTTCTCCCTATTGATATAATGCCACCATATTTTCCCTGAAAAGATCATAGATGACAACTCCAAATCATCCATGGGACATTCTTTAATGAATATTCATCCACCTTGAGGTGTATGATACCACTTTATAATTTTTCATTAGTACAATGCCTAATCCCTTCCTTGAAGCATCGATGTATACCACAAAGAGTTCCACACTTGTTGGTTGTGTAAGTATTGGTCCATTGATAAGCCTATTTTTCAACTCTTTATGGAATTCTTCACATTCACTTGTACTGATATACATTAATTCTATCTGAGAAATCTTTTTTAGTGGGTTTTATAATCTCAAGAAGCTCATCAAAAATCATCGGTAATACTTAGCTAGACCAAGGAAACTATGGATCTCCATTATAGATGATGGTTTTCATCACTCCTCAATTACATTTTTTTAAAAGGGTCAAAAAATATTCATTTTCTAGTGATAAAATTCCCTATGAATGATAATTCCTCTATCCACAACTCACATTTACTGTACTTTAAATTTAGTTTCTCCCTTCACAAATACTTTAGAAAAGTTTTCAAATGCTTCTGATGTTCTTACTTTCTCCCAAAGTATATTGGAATATAATCTATAAAGTCTGCCACAAATTTGGCGAGGTAATCGTTAAATACTCTATTCATTAATTAGATGAAAATTTCCAGAGAATTATTGAGTTTTAAGGTCATCACTATGAACTCATAGTGTTCATACCACATTTAAAAGTTAATCCTGGGAATATCTTCTTTCCTCACCTTTAATTGGTGATATCCTGATTGAAGGTTCATGTTAGAGAAATACTTGGACCCACATATTTGTTTTAACAAGTCATATATCCATGTTAGGGGATAGATTTTATTTATCGTAATTTTTTTGAGATCATGATTATCAATACATAAGTGCATCGATCCATCTATATTCTTGATGAAGAGGATTGAAAAACACCACAGTGAATCATTTGGGTGTATAAAACTATTGTACATATTCTCTTATAATTACTTCTTCAGTTCCTCCAACTCAATAGCGGACATCTAGTAAGGAGTCTTTGTTATAGGTAGATATCCAAGTATAATATCATTTGAGAACTCAACCTCTCAATCAGAAGGAAGACCAATCAATTATTCAAGGAACGCATTAGTGTAGTCCCTTACAATGGGCATGTATTTGAGCATGATTTTATCCTTTTTCTCAATTATTTGAGATACAAATTATTTCTCATAATGTAATAATATCCATAATTGAGATGTTGATTCTGAAGAATTTTCATCTTCCTCCTTTCCCTTGTAAAAAATTGAGGGATACCTCAGGATGTGAAGAGTGACATCTCGTTCCCGACTATTGATATTGCCTTTGTATTAAGATAGCCAATCCACACGAAAATATAGAATCAAACTCCACTAAAGGAAGTGATAAAATATTTTATTATAGGTTCATTCCATATAAATTAATCAGGTGGGAGTTATATATTTTAGATTTAATCATTTCTCGATTCGTTATTTTCATATATAAATAAACTATCATATTTTAAGGTGACATTTAAATAGTTTTACTAAACTGAAAGATATGAAAGAATGTATAAAACCAAAATCAAATAGTACATTCATTATTCTTGAATGAATAAATAATATACTTTTCACCACATCATTTTTTGGATCCACCTAGGTAGTAGTGATAACATATTCCCTTCATTGCTTCCTTAGAGGTTGTTGTTGTTAATTTATTTTGATAAACCTTGGCTTAGGGAATTGTTTCACATAATTCTCGTGTTCCTTATAGTTGAAACACTACACTTTAGGTTGAGTTTTGATATGAACCCATCTTTATTCTTCCACATTAGTGGGATTATTCAAATACCTTCAGCAATAATTATTTAGATGCTTCTCTCTTCCACATTTGAAGTATCTCCTAGTTCCATTTAGATATTTATTTTTATGCTTCTTTCCAAACTTTTGACATTTGTGGTGTTGGATTTTATTTCCTTTATGGGGTTTATCTATTTATATCTCAATATTATACTCCATTTTCCCCTTTTTATCTCAAATCCCATGATACTACTAAGAATCTTCAATCTCCATTTTCAACCTTAAGGCCACAATGAACAATATCCTCATAGATGTAAAACTATCAAATATCTAAGGCCTTTATTAGACCTGAATTTAATCAACTAAAGAAGTTATCTAACTTAATTTAATTTTTCATTACATAGATGGTGGAGTACCATGCAAGACATGTAATGTTTTACTCATACACTCCTATAGATTTATCTTCCTTTTCCCTCAGTATGAGAAACTACCTCTCTATCTTGTGACAAAGTATTCGGGAAAAATATTTATTGAAAAATTTCTCCTTAAATCCTTTCAAATTCATGGAATCAATAACCTCCTTATACTTTGTGTTTTTTATCAGTACCCACCACCGATCAGCTTCTCCATCAAAATGATAGACCTCTGGTATGACTTTCTCCTCTTCAAAGAATGAGAGAATAGAGAATATCTTCTCAATGGAGTTAATCTATTGTTTTACAATGAGGGGGTCAAAAAATATGAAAAATATAGGAGGTCTTTATCAAAAAAAGGATTCAACCATAACTTTCTCATTCTTATGATAAGGATGGAATTCCACATGATTCATATTTTTATTCATAACTTGATCCATTTGAGTTAGTATTATCACTAAGTTCGGTGCTTTGTTTCCCATTAGGTTTGGTATCTCATTTGGGAAATCATCACATTTCCTATCACATTGGTTATTAGCATGAGTTCTCCTATTTCCCTACATTAACTAAAAAAGAGAAAAAACAATTAGGGTGATTTTATAATTATCTAATGATCATATAAAAAGGAGAACCTTAAACATGGAGGTAATAACTTATAAATGAAGATTATATCATAACTTATGATTACCTAAGTTTCAACCTAGGTAATACATGGTGATTGAATTATACATAGAGTTCGTAATAAATTTTTATAGTCCTAACCCCCAAAAATAAATATACCACTCTCTGATACCATCTATAGTGACCCTATCCTTTTATACAAAATATTACATGATTTTGAGCATAATTATCCATGAAATATAAACTAGGGATTGAAAAGACTTATGTCTTTAGAAAAATAGGTAAATAATTTGAAAACATGAAACCTGAATAAAAAATACTTTTATTAATCTCCATAATGTGATATTAACTTCCTTTGAGCTACTATATATGCATGGGATAACATAAGGAATACATAGACAAAAGAGATGAGCTAAAATCCCAGTAAATGAATAAAAATGGAAATAAATCATAGCACAAGAGTTTTAAAGGAATAACATGATAATATAAAAGGAATGGATCATGAGTTAATATATAGAAGAATATCATATAGAATATGGAGTCATAGGATCATGGAAAATTGGAATGTGGAATCAAAATATATGATGACATAAATAATGATACAAGGATAACTACCAAGACTATATCACATGGTGGACAAATCCCCATAATGGATTATGTTTACTCCCTAGTCCCATACATGATGTAGCTTGAGTATAAAAATTAATAAATTAATTATAGTACTATTTGGGTACACCCATAATAACATGTACATTAATATTTGTGCCACACAAATAAATCAAACATACGGAATAATCATTAGGGTTACCCATGGAAAGAAATGGGGTTTGTAATCATGTCACAAGGCATTAGAAAAGGGCGTATTATAACGGTATCTATGAAAGAGGGATTTAACTCATTATTGGTTATTAATAAAAGATATATAATAATATATCATGAATAATTATGTCCAAATATTGTGAAAACATTAAAATAAGTGGTTATGGAATTTTAAGAATGTGCTAGTTAAACATAGTTTTAGGAAAAATAATAAAGAGTTTTTAAAGAAGGTAAAGAAATAATTATTTATATAAAATAATAAATAAAATAAAATAAAATTCCTAATAAAATTAGTGATTTTAGAAAAATATTGGTAGCTTAAAAGATTCTATGGAGTGTACTTGAAAATGGATAAGAAATGGAGAAGTTTCCTTTAACTGGGCTTTTCTATCTAGAGGAATTGAGAATGGAACCTTTTAAAACATGTATTTACCAATAAAATAAGAATTAATAGATATATATTCATATGTTTGGAACATATAAACATAATTTAGAATAATTATATAAGAATAATATAGAAATAAATTATGGTAAAGACAGATAAATCCTAACCTAAAAGAAAAAAATGGAGGATCAGAGGGATCCCTTACCTTATATATATATTTGTATATACTTTCACTTATTATCCAGGATAATAAAATTAGATTCATTAATTACTTAATTAAAAACCTATTATATATGTATTTTATTTATTATAATTTTATTATGTTAATTTATTACCATTTTAATGAGTTATAGGGATTAATTTCATTGTTCCAGGAGTGCTTATTCTATGGTATCATGATTAGTTCACTTTTGTAAAATTATGTATGTTCATAAAAAATAGGAATAATTTCCTAGAAGTGAAAATATATAGTACTAAATAAATTTAAAACGTTTAAATGGTCTCATTTATCAATTATTTTTTTGGTATGAGGATGATTCATTTGATAAAACATTATTGATAATTGTTTAGTTTGTTTTTTTTGGCGGTTTTCCCTTATATCATAAACTAGTTTTATTATTGAATATTAGGTTTATATATTAGTTCCAGAATTTGAAATAATTTATAATATACATATTAATATTTTATTTTACCATAATAATTTTTTTATTTCCATCCTTGAAGGTGTTAATGAAAAACAAAAAATCCTTATCCACGGAGACTGTTAACCGTCATAATTTGGACAACGATTTCATTTAATTGAATAAGAGGAGATGAGAAAAAAGTGGATATAATATATTACATTAAAAATATAAAATTACAGTATATTCATGATACTAGATTTATTATTATTTTATGGATGAAGGAGGTGAGGAGAAGGTAGAAGAATAAATTAAATTAAAAGAGTTGGTTTGAGAAAGTTACCTCTTGAATATCACCTCCTTGAAGAACCCATTAATGAACATGGAATTGATATTTTTGAGACAAGGAGAAATCAGATGTGGGTAAGAGGCTTGTAAATGTAATTGGTTATAATATTTGAAAGCTAAAAGGCTTATAAGGTGTGATAAGAATGGGTGGTATTTATAGGTGTAGAGGGCAGTATTTTTTATTATTATATTCATTAGATTATTATTTTGGATCAATACTATCACTAATGTTTCTTCATATTGATAAATATTGTAAATGGTTTATAATAGTTTTAAATAATGGTTTAATACATCATACATCACTCAAAAATTCATGTTATTAGATTATAATGTTAAATATCATAAATTACCGTATTTAACAATTCACCAAAAAAATTGTTTTTTAAAAAATACAAAAAATTTACCCTAAAAAATTTAATATGTGTATATTTAAAAAATGGAATTCTTTTTATAAAAATAATTTTATAAATATGATAAATTAAATTTTAAATAAAATCATCATTTTTTCGAAAAATATCAATTTTAATATTATAATCGATTTTTTACCATTTGAAAAAATAATTAAGGTCACATAAAATTATCTTATAATTATAATAAAACATAATATTAATTTATGAATATATTTTAGTAAAATATATATATTTTTAAATAATTATATTAATTATAAAATCGTAAATAAACATTTATGTTTTACCAAAATACCAACACCTAAATTATCATTTTTAAAACATTTATTTACTTATACCATGATATAAATATATCATATTTTCATTTATAAAATATCTAAATATAATTTTGTACTTTCATAGGTGATGTTACTATTCTAAAAGCCATATTACTAGTCATAATAGTCAGATTACTATTCCAATGTTTAGGTTACTATTCCAATGGTATATGTTATTTAATTTCTATAAATATCTATTATTTCATTAATTCATCATTCACTTAAATTTTCTCTCATGTTTTTATATATAATTTCATCTTTAAAATGAATATTTTAGTACTAAAAGTTTTTTATTTCTAAATATTTATTTTAGAGTGTGGTCATTCTAGTGGATTGAGCATATCCAAATTTTCCCATTCTTTTTATTTTATTTTCTATTTATTATCCCACTGTGATATTTTTCATTCTAATTTTTTTAATTTATGAAAAAATTATCATTATATATTTGTGAGAATAATGTTTTTATTGGGTTATCTAGGTGATGTATGTGTTTTATAACATAAGAAGGGAAATTTCATTGATATAATCTGGTTCGTTGCTTGTTTAATATTCAACTGCTATGATATACACAAAGAAAAATCAACCCATAGTATATATCCTAAAATGTGAGATATATTTAAAAAGTACTATTTGGAATATGTGGTCTATTTATCACAAGAATCTCTTCCTGTGTTTTCACATATCAAATAGGAGATATTTCATTCCATGTGACACTGGAAAAAAATTCTTTTAAATTCTTTCATCTTTTATTTTACAACACCATGTCAATGAATATACTATGAATTTATCTAAACAACCCCATATATTTGTGTTTATAAATCCTGATCACTAGGACTGGGTTTCTACTTAAGTCATTCTTAAAGCTATTATCCTTAGTCTTAATTAACTGTGGGACTAATCATTCGTTTTACATATTTTATCAAACATCTCTATCCATAAAAATAATAGTGCACCTACTAATAGCTTGTTGAACCCTAACACACATTCATTAAAAACAAATATTCTATAATGATAGAATGTTTCGATGAAATGTAAAATTTTAATGGATTTTAGAATAATGACTTGGTATGAGGTTTTATCTTAGACTATATCTAACTATATCTTGAACCATAAATAACCAATCAAGACCTATCGGTACCTAATTTTACCATCAATTTTTTGTTTCTCATGAATACCAACCAATATATCTGCATCAACTGGTGAAACTATCAAATTAAAAAATTGGATTTTGGTACATGGAATTCATCTTTGTATTTATTTGAACTTCCAAATTATAGAATTTTCCAATTACTACTTCCTTTTTGACTAATTATTCCAGTTGATTAATATGTCACCTATTTTTAATAAATATGAAACCGTATATACCATTCTTACTTACGTACACAATATGTGTATTTGAAAACGTTACCCCCACTAAGTCTCATAGAGTTTACTGTTGCAATGAAAACTTATTTGTATTTGGGTAACAGACTTCACTAAAGTATATATCGCTTTGATTATATCAAGAGAGATCCCTTAAAAATATTGCCTTATTTGACTAATATTTTTGTATCTTTGGGATGTTAATATATTCAGTTTAAATAGGATAAATAACTAAGATACACTTTGTGTTTTTCCTTGATGTACATTTGAAACATAACCAATCTTTAACAAATGGTCCTCATAAACAGCTAATGTTATGACATGATTTAAGTCCATAATATTGCAGCTTATATGAAATCTATTAGTCAATATAGTTAGAATATGAATAGTTGTAATGGTATTAGTTTTCCCAACAATATCTACAAAGGAATTATAGAATACTTCAATATATATAAACCCCCCATTAAACTTTCTTGTACTACCATCAAATCATTGATTTGTATAAGGTAATTTGATTTTATAAAAACCATCACTCAGTATTTAAATGATCTATGATTAATTGGTTAATATATACTCCAACAAGCCCACCCGAAGGATCCCGTATCTTTTACCAATTGAATTCAATTTTCCACTAAGCATTCCTAAAATTTCATTATGTAATAAAATAGAGTGTATGAATTTACCTATACCCTTTCCTTAAAATAGTCCAAATGGTCAAACTAAACTAACACTATAAGTTTGTGGATTACCTTTATTTCAAAAGTTTTATTCATCTAAAAAATGATAAGTGAGAATATCGATAATACCTATGGATTTCATTTCCAAATATATAAAACCCTTTTGTGTATATCCTTAACATTCACAAAGAATTATCTATATTTGACTGGAAATGAGTCTTATATTTTATATTCATCATTCATTGTAATTTTCGATATCTTTGATTCAAGTATAACTAGACTATTGGTTTAATATTAAATACCATAAAAATATTAATTCTAAACATGAAAAAAATTTCTTTTTATGTCTAATTAGACACTAAGGTAACTGTTTCGGTAATAAAAAATTCATTTCATCCTCTTGGATGACTTAAGAATCACATATTATCATCCTTTATAGAGTTCACTTTAATTCTCATAATGCTTCTAAACCTCCTTGGTTAATGTAGTATATGATTATATTAATTTATACTTTAATTCAATATAGTTTCTATTATAATGACCTTTCTCACCACATGATAAATGGATAGTCTTGTATCCATGTCCATGTGTATAAATATTTTATCTGTTTTAAATATTTTGTAAAGTCACCATTGACTTTAGATTGGTCTTGATATTTTCAAAATGATATTTCTTTTTGTTCAACATAAGGGGTGAGGAACCATATTCCCACTAATCCTTATCTTCCTATAGAATCATAGTGAAAAGATTCTTAAGGGTTTCAACCATCATGTTTATCCTATAATTTTGTATGAATATATAAAATATAGGAGGTAAGGATGATAATATGAGATTAATGGTCAATTTATTATTCATATGGAATCATAACTTCATTAAATGATCAGTACAATCTATAATTTTAAAGGAATGATCACTTGAAAATTAAACTTCTTCCAGTTTACACTGGTATAATGTAGTGATAATCTCAATTATCTTTTTCCTATCCTCCTTTTGAAGTTCATGCTCATGAGTTTTCATGGTGTAAGAATCCATATCCTTATGATGCACCATCTATTATTTATAAATAGATGATATTATAATGAAACATACATCAGAATCATCTTATAATAATCTTCACCAAACTTACTTTTCACTTTGCTCACTCATTGATGTGAATGGATAATTATAAAGGACTCTAGAATATAGAATAAATCTTTTTGTAGTAGTGAAGTGTATAATTTACTTCACCACTCTATGAAATTTAGGCAGTTAAGGACATGTTCCTTGTCGAAAAATGATCATATAATTTATGTGGGTTTTCATTAAATTTTTCTATAATTAATTAAAATCATATTTTAGTAATTTATCTTTATTAAAAAATGTGATGTGATAAATTTTATTTATTAGTTTCCCACTATTTTATCAAATCCTCATATCCCTCACTATTAGATTCAAAATATCCCATCGCATGGATATTATTGTGGAAATGATCTATATTTCCTTTCTCATAACCCAAACGGAGGTCTGAAAAGTTACTTGAAGTTATTTAGGTTGGTAGTACTTCCAACAATATGAACTCATAGTTCCTTAAACCATTGAGTGGACTCCCTAATATTGAAATCATAAACTCATATTTCCTCAAAACTTATATCTTAGTTTCCCCATGTCTTACAGATGAAATCATCCCATGATTTCAACATAGTTAAGTCAGCCCAATTTTTTTTTTAAATCTCCCAGATAATTGAAGATACTCTGATGAAGGCCAAAAAAGTACTTTGAACTATGGTTTTATTTTAACTCAAATTAAAGCCTTACTAACTTAATATTTCATTTATGGTTTTTTAACTCATGACGAAATTTTTCTTTAATTTAATATTTTATATGCTTATTAATACAATGTATATTTTACATAATTTAATTAACCATGTATAATAAAATAAATTACCTAAAGTCCATTTATTTTATTTTTTTTCACTCCTATTTATTAATTAATATATGTGGTTTTGTTTAAATAAACACAAATATAATAGATAACTAAAGATGTATCGGATAAAGAAAAATAAATATGTGGAATGATCATACTATTTTTCTATTGGTTGATTTATTGAGAGGATGATAAATGATATATTTACCTTAGGGAATATCTTATGAAATTTATCTTGGTTCGAGTTGCAATTTTCTACCTTTGATCTCTGAATCTCCTTGGTTGGTTTCACCTCTACATCAATTTGAACCATATCTACATGCCTGAGATCTGTTTTTTTATATATATTTAGTCACATAAAGGTGAGGGGAACTAGATTTGAGGTTGCATAAAGAAATCGTGGACACACATGCCTGTACATAATAGGGAGGAGGATGTGATTCACAAATTATTATTTTTAATTTAATAACAATTATAAAAAACCCCATGTAATAATTATTTAATTTAAATAATACCAACACAAACATAGATTTTTCAATCTCATGATCATCCACGCATGCAATGAAAATTAATGTAACAAACAAGTTATAATTCATTTTCAAATCGTTTGTGATTAAGATTTTTTTTTTAAATTAATAAATTAATTATCTGATTAATTTGATCAATTATTTTATCTTAATTTATCATCCAAATAGACCTATATATTCCCATACACTATAGTTTTAAAGAAATTAAATAATTTAATTTTAATTTATAATTAATTTATACACAATATGTACTGACATGGCACATGATATGCACCCATTTGGTCAATCATAAATTCCTTCTGAAACTTAGCATGACATGTACTAGATGTAACATGGAGTATACCCTTTCTACATTTAAACATTGTGTACTATCACTCATATAATGTGTGACTACACTTTGGATGGTGATTTAAATTTTTTCTTTGTTCTTACAAGTCATGTAGCATATATAAAATATTGTGATATAAATGACATGTTTTTTCATGAGTCAAGTTGTGTAGTCAGCATGAAATTTATGGCTACGCAACACATCAAATATTTTTGTGACAAGTACCATTGGAAATGCCTATGATGTACATGATGTGTATGGTGACCATACATGGTGTGTATTGGTAGAAAACATGGAAAATAATTATTTCAAGAATTTATTCCATATGACATGCCTAAAAACCCTGTCACATTAAATTTACACTGGCTAAAAATAATCTAGTATGGTTTTTATCAAATTAATTTTTATTTCTAGGTGTATTTACTCACATGAAATGATTTTCAAACCATGTGCTTGGAATAACATTACACAAAATGTCATCCGGTCAGAATCTCAAGAACCTTTGGATGTTATATATAATTGTTCTTTAGTTGGTCATATTAAGGTGAAAAATGTTATCTTGACTTTAAAATTAAGAAAAAAGAAACTGTAAATGAAAAATTAACATCAAATGCATATATCTATCAATGAATGGTAAGTAATTATAAAATGATATGTTACTGGTCTGATACAACATAAAAGTTCTAGGGTATTGAAAAAGCAGTTTATCCCATGACCAACAATTCATTTTGTTAGTTTCTTCTAGTAAATCCTTATAATTGGATGATAGAAATCCCAAAAGAATCGAATAGAGTACTTTTTTCACATATTATTTATGATTAATTTTTATAGACAATAATTAACTCAACCTAGAATTATTTATTAATTATCAAATTGATTGACCTTTAATTATTGTTTTTTTTTCAATAAAGAAACTAAGGGTATAATACCTCAAGTGTTATCTACGCATACTCCATGAACATTGGAATGCCACCTTAAATATTTGGTTTCTAGTACAGATGATCCTAACCACTACCATCATTTCTTATTGACCCTAACAAGAATCCCTACCAAACATGATGTATTATATCTAGTTCTATCTTGGTATTTAGGGGGATGAGGTGGATTATTTCTCCCTATTCTTGATATAATTCTAGATAAAATTATATTTAGGGATTTGTAGAATTATCTACAGATAAATTTTGTGCTCAAAAAATCATTATCTCTAGAAATGACATAAATTAGGTAATATAATTAATTCATAAAACTATTTATTTCAAAAGGACCTTAAAAATATCTTATTCTAATTAAATCACATATATAATAATAATATTAATGATAATAATAATAACATTTCCTTAACATGTGATAAATTCATGGATATTCAAATATATTTTTTTTATACCTTAAACTTGACCCATCAATACTCCTCAACATTTATCGAACCTTGAATAAAGAATTTTTATTTAATTAAATATATATTACTGTATTATTCATCTAATAAATATTTGTGAAATCAAAATAACCTAAATAATTATTATTCCATGGAACATGTGAATAATTTTAATTCTAATATTAAATTCAAATAAAATTTTACTAAGGTTCTGGAAACACTTAGTGTATGAACTTCTAGGCCTCTTTCTCAATGGAATTAGACTAACCAGCCAATAGTCAAAAATTAGAATCTATAAACACATCAAGGAACCCATGGGGAAATAAGTTATTGTCATAATGAAACAAAACCCCTTGGATGCTCACTATATAATATAATTCCTCTGTCTCAATATCTCATCAAGCATGATGCAAGATTTGTTCCATCATATATATGATCGATATATCTTTCATTAAATTATTGAAATAAAAAAATTGATATACTTTCATGGACATGGATTTATTACATAGCGACATTTCAATCAAAGGGCTAGAGATATCTGCTTCCATTAAACCAGAAGGGATATATCCATTCTTAACTTATTCATTAATGTCATATCAATTCTGATACACCTAACATATCATACCTCACCATGAGCACATGTCATCATGATTATAATAAATAAATAAAATTAAATGATTTATGAAATAAATTAATAATAATCTCAAGTCAAATGACCAATAAACATGTTCATAGATAGAAATATTCAGTCATCCATATAACATGTGAAATTCATACTAGTGGGTTTTTTATCATAACCTTTTCTCTTAAAGATTACCAGGTGAAAACATTATGAGAAGAAGTATTAATTTTTTATTAATCTCTAACACCTAATATCATATATCATTATGTTCCATAATATATATTTCCTATGGACATATAATATATATATTTAAGAATAACATAAATCATGTGGTAATATATTTATTAATATTCAATTCCATGAATATATATTGGTAATAAAAAGTACAAAGTAGTTGGTTATATGGAAAAACCTCCAACATGGATATGTTAACATATAACTTTAGTGATTTGGTGGATTTATTAGCATTTTTATCCACCCAATTTTACCTAGATTTTGAGTTGAAACTTGTACTAGCATATGATTTAGTATTGGTATAAAAAAATTAACTAGGTCAAGTTTTACCTTTCTCCAATAGCTTATTTTAGGTTGATCATGAGATGATTTATAACTATTTTATCCAATAATACATGTATTTTTGGAGACAAGCCTCACATCAAAAGTGTTCAGGAAAACATCCTTCTATTCATATTTTTTTAACATCTTAATTGGGTTGTTACCAAATATATTTTCTTTACCTACAACTAAATGCATTTCAGATTCAAAGGGTTCTTTGGATCTTCAAGTAATTTCATCTTGTCTTTAAACCAACTTTTTACTTTTCCAATACGATCTTCATGAAACTAACTTTCCTCTTATATAAAATTTTCAATCTCATTTATTCTCTTTATTTAATATCCAATTGAGTATCTTTGACATTCATGGAGGTATCATATAGTTTTTCCATTACATGGATCACTTCTCTAAAAACTCTTTCATCCATAATTATCTCACAAACACTTCTATGAAAATATTATTAAATTAGGTAAAATCATCATTAAAAATTCATAAATATCCTTCTTTAGATTAAAAAATCTAAGTAGGAGTTTTTCATCATTGGAAATTCTTAGACAAGAATTTTATTATATCTTCAGTCTCTAATTGTAGCTATGATTTTTAATTAATCCATCCCCTGATAAATCCAATGAAGTGTTTATAACCTCAAAAAGGGATTTATTCAAGTAATATTTGACTTCAAAGTAGAGGTATTAAATTATTTCAATGGAATCATCCTACTCACACTCTCCATATCTCAGATTCCATTATTTAAAAGGATCACACTAAATAGATTTATTAGTTGAAGAATTATCACTTTGATTAGCTCTTAGTAGGGATATAACATTCATTTATTTTGAAATCTTCCATAACTTCCTTACCACATTTTTCTTCCTATTCATTAGAGTTTTGGAAGAGACCTCTATTTCAACTTTAACAAGGATGGATTATAAGTTATATATCTAAGGTATTTCTATATTTTCCTCAAATATTCACTTCATGTAGACAAGTTAAAAAAACTTGGAACATTTTATATCCAATCCTATGATACTCAGTTAGCTCAAATAGTAATTGAAGTTCCAAATGAATTATACAAGGACACTGAAGAGGGGGTGAATCAGTGTTACCATATTTTACAAATTTTTACTTTCTCTTTAAATTATCATCTCTCGGTACTTAAATCACTATCTTGGTTAATATGCATGGATATTTTAAAATAATATCAACCCTTACCATAATATCAAATGTAGGAATAAAACAATAAAAACAACACAGAAGTTTTTTTTATAATGTTTGACTTGAATGGGAAAAAAACTCCTTACTGTGTTCAAATCATACTGAGAAACAGATTATCACTATTAATATTAAAATTATTACAAGTTTCTTAAAATGAAACAAAAGGGTTGGTGAAGTGTCATACACTTCCCTTAAGCTATCTCCCGAAGGCTTCTTCAATATCCTAAAAAGAATGATGTTTTTTATATTAGAACCACGAGTCTCTATTGGTCCATTAAAAAAACTATAATTCAGATCTTCCTTCTTCACTAGATGTCAAAACAACAACAAAATAATATCTCATTCCCCAATAAATAGGTATCCATCCACTAGAATATAATAATCAACACTTCATGAAAGTTGGCCTTATTCTTCACCTCAATCTCACTATGATCTTCAATCATATTGGCTCCCTAATATTACAGTGTCTTGACACAAATTATAATCTTTAGCAATATAATTTTATCTCTCTATCTCTCTCAATTTTCTTTTATAATATATAAATATAATAGTGCTTCTCATAATCCTTATTATCAATCATTTTCTATGATATATGGGTATCGTAGGATTAATTTTTCTTATTACACGATACATAATTTCTTCTACCACAATGCTGTCAACTTATACCCTATATACACAGATTATATCACCATATTATTATATAGTGTTGGGTTCTCATACTAGTTTATTCACTTTATTATTCTTGAATTTATATCTATATAGAATCATGATGATATTATTTCCATATTCAAGAAATGAAAATATAACTTGACTTTTAGTGGAAGATGATATTCTCATTAAAACTGGAAGATATTTATAGTTTGATTTCTCACAAAAATTTCATTGAAACATTGATCAATATATTCAATTAAACTTCCATGAGACTTGGGATATTTTCATGTCCAGATTCTCCAAAACATACGTAGTCTCTTTTAAACTATTCCCATGATGGCATTCATGCTCGTATGCACCGATCCATGTAGTGGTATAAAACTCTTTACATTACAACTATCTATTGTTCCTCATAACATTATTTGACTTTTTTATAATTCTTAAATTGAATCACAAACCATTTGAATCATTGTGATTTTTATTTAGTGAATATTAACATAGAATCATCCTAGTTTGGTGTCATCAACATTTTACTCCCTAACGATCTTTATAAAGTCAAGGAGTGACCCTTATGACATTTTCAAGTGATCTATATAAAACAAAATTCATGTTCTTTTCCTTTTTCATATTTCTATTTTAGATATATATTAAAATTAGAATGGATCTTATGATTTATAAAGTTTCCAAAATTCCAGATTATATTGATATTGTAAGAGTAAATGACTCTTATGATCCTTTGATTTTTTGTACCTTAACTTATTCTCACATAAACTAATATTATTTAATAGTAAATAAATCTTATATAATGTGGATTCCCCTTATAATCTCATGATGAATCATTATAATAAATTAGTGGCTCTTATGGAACTAGTAATGACACTACAGATTCATTGATGACTCTTACAAAGAATTAGATGTCTCTTATTGAATTTTAGTTCCTTTTAAAATTCTCCACTCATGGAATGAAATTAACCTTATAGAGTATTCGATGACTCTAAAATAATGTCAATGATTAATATTGATATTCTTAATTATTCTTACAGATCTTGAATGACACTTATAGAATAGCCATGCCATTGTTGATCATTCATTCCACGACCTAAATAACCATTACAGGGTAGTTTGGATGATTCTTATAGAAATCAAACATAGATATGTTTATCAAACACTAGAATTATAGACTTATTAAAGTAATATTAGAATTAATTTAATTCAAATTAGGGACTTCTTAATCACTCCAAAATCACTTCAAATAATTTTATAAATTACGTGAATATTTTCAAACATCTTCAAATCAATTTCTAAACTCATGCAAAATATAAATAATTTATTTAGATAAGTTCAATAAATATATATTTCCACATCAATTACTGTCTTTACTAAACTTATCCATAACATAATACTTGTGATATTATTTCAAAAAACACAAAAATATTCATTACCAATGGTTCAAGGAAGGTTTTATAAACTTCAAGCATGCTTATTCAGTCCTTTAATCACAAATAGTCCAACTATTTTCTATAGTAATCCTACTACATCTATATAATCTAGAGTAAAAAAGTTCTCTATTCTTATAATTATCACTTTTCATGTTTTAATGCAAACAAAATTTATAATCCATAATATTTATGAGCCCCTACCTTGAATCAATTTATCTAATAGCTTTAGGATGCAACATCAACTAAAAAATCCTTTTCTGAAATATAAATTAATTATCTGGAGTATTTCAATGAATGTTAGATGTATCACCTCTTCACATATCACACAAAAAATATCAACATATTTATCTATTCTCAATATCCCTTTAATGGAAGGCAACTTTGTTCCCTCTTCACATATCACACAACACATATTTAAGTCTTTTCTTTACAAAGAAATCCTTTCTCAGTGAAAAAAATAAAATCACCAATGCTGCGTTGGAATATTTAAAGTTTTTAATAAAGTAATTTTTTTTGAAAATACACTAATTAAAATTAGTAGAGGTATATCTTAAAAAAAATTATTTTCAAACATGATTCACATTAAAAAAACCTAGAAAAAAATTCATATTGTCTTTATACTTTAGGAAAATAATATTTGATTCTTTTATGACATGTAGAAATAAACTTCACATCAATATGACATATATTGTGTCCAATATGATTCAAAGTGTGTGTTTTTTAATTTAAAGGCAACATTTTAGTTCAAAAAATTCATTACATACTCAAAAACAATAAAACACACTCAAATTGTCTTGATAATTTTGAAAAATTATAAATAATTCATTTTTGATGTATAGCAATTAATCTCTTGTCAATCAGACACAAAATATATCTAGTATGATTGAAAGCACATGTTTTTAGTTTAAAAGTGACATTTTAGTTCAAAACCTACATAATATACTCAAAGATAAAAAAACACACTCATAATGTCTTGACACTTTATGAAAAATACTGATGATTCATTTATGATGTGTATGAATTAACCAAATGTCAATTTGACGCATGATATGCGTGGTATGACTGAAGGCGCATGTTTTCATTTAAAAGTGAAATTTTAGTTCAAAACACACTTCACATCATCAAAAATTGAGAAAATTTTATCATATTTTCTTCATACATTAAGAAAAAATTTGATAATTCATTTCTTGTATGTAGGAATTAACCTCAACTAAATCTGACACACGATGTGACATGTATGATTGAAAGTCTGTGTTTTTATATTAAAGTGACTATTTAGTTTAATAGAATAATCACATAACCAAAACCAAGAAAACATTATCAAATTTTCTTGATACTTTAGAATAATGATCGGTTATTCATTTATGTAATGTATGAATTAACTATACATCAATTAGTCATGCAGTGTCACTGGTATAATTGAAAGTGAATGTTTTAAATTTAAAACTTGTATTTTAGTTCATAACATTCTTTAAATAGTTAAAATAGAGATAATTTATTCATATATTCATTTTACTTTAGGATAATGATAGGTTAACCATTTGTGACATATAGTAATTAACTAAACATCAATCTGATACATGATATGACTGGTATGACTTAAGTTATGTCACATACCAAAAACTGAGCAAACACGCTGAGAGTATCGTATTACTTTTTAATATTTTTTTATGTGTTATGTTATCCTTTTTATTTATATATTATAATTTATCATTCATGTTGTCTCTTTTTTAATTTTTATTTACGAATTATTTTATCAAATTTAGGTTTTATTTATTTCTACATAATATTACAAAAATATGTGTTTTTTTTATTACATGAACATGATTTTTTTCTACGAGTCGGGGGTGATTTTTTCGAAAACTAGTTCTGTGATTGATCCCTATTGAAATAGGGTCCCAAGGGTAGTTTAATATTGGTCCACCTAGTGTCCTACGAGTTAGATTATATTTGAGTTAATTAGAAATTCTAAATACTGGTAATAAATCATACATATCAATGTAATTGTAATGTATTGAAATGTTTTTAATGTAAATATATTTGTAATTTTAATTTATTTTAACATAATTTTGTAAATTTCATTATTTTTTATTTATTTGGATGTTTTAGAGAGTTGTTCGTGTAGTAGAACACTATTGTACCTAGTGACTTTTATTATCATTGGACATAGGCCTTGTCAAGAACTGAATCTGGTTTCCGCCAAAACCAACACCATACCCAGCCCGCAACATGGCCCAAAGGGCATTCCCGATCCCCATGGGCTGTCACAAGTGCCCGGGTATCATAAAATGAGAATTGGGAACGATTTACCTGAGTTTAGAAACTCAAAACAACAAAGGAATCCAATAAAATGAATCTGGATTTTTCAAACCAAAAATTATTTTACAAAAATTCAGAACTGAATTACATATTTTAAAACAACCCAAAAATACTATAACAAAGGTACAAAACCAAAAGGAAATATACCAAGACCCCTCATGGTAAGGGCCACCTCCCTCAAGCCATCTCCACAAGACATCACCACCAAGGACCGGCTGGAAACCCGAACCACTAGCACTAAAAATAGTACCCAACCTCAAAAAACAAAAGAAACCCATGTCTACATACACCCAAGGGAGTATTTAGGGTGTGATATAATTCCCATTATGATACCACCACTAAAATATTCCATGCGATAAACATTCAAAGCTGAAAAGCATGCATGTTTTCAAGAACATGTAATTTCTAGTTACAATTTCTAAAATATGCAACTTAAAAAAATAAAATTTCAAGTGGGCTAATTTAAAGAATCAAAACATTTAAAATAAATGCCAAAGATACTGAATTTTCCAGCCAAATATTCCATATGCCAACAGTATGTATAAAATATCTAATGAGCATAAGCAATAGGAAATAAACCGTAGGCACTAGCTTGTTGTGGGTCCCAGGTACCTCGTATCTCGGTGAGAGTAACCATTGTAAATATACATTCTCGTGAACGAGCCACTACTAGGGAATATAACAATAAACTATTGGTCCCAAATCATCATCATCATAGTTTAGTTATAGTTGTAAGCATCAATCTTTCTAAGTGAAACTGAGGCCAAACCCCACGGATTCACTAGCATACTAGTACACGTCCACCCTCCTAGATACCCGGGTTTTCCCCTTTGTAATCAAACAAGTTCAAAAATCAAGAAATATAATTTGCACTTGAAAATATCCTTTCCTCGTCAATAATTAACCAAAAATCCCACATTTATACCACAAAAGTCACAAAATTACACTTTTCATTCAAATTGATTTGAAATCTGACTCACACCAAAACAGCCCACAACACTTTTCATATTTCTCTAACACTTCCACAAATCGATTAAAAAATTTTATAAAACCATTACAATATATTAAAACACACATAACAGTCCACTCACATGTTACATAATACCCTTTTCATAACCAAAATCCATTTTTCACATCACACACACACAAAACATCCCACATCACTTTCACATCTCTTACACACTTTAGTAAATCCTTCAGACATTTTTATAAAACATTTTCATTATGGAACACATCAAAAAATAGCACCTTTCACATTTAAAATGAAACATTTCAAAATATACACACTCGAAAATAGTTTCCCAATATGGTTTCACCTCTTTCATAAATCATTAAATCATTCAAATATTTCTTAAAATAATTCTAAAGAGTATACCCACACTTTTCTCATAAAACCCAATTCAAAACAATATTTCAAGGACCAAAACAAACCAAAAAACTACCAATTTAGAATTTTAATCCCTATATACATTTATAAAACCACTTTCAAGAGTTATAAAATCACCTTTAATAATACCACGAAAGATACAAATGAAAACACCCATTTTCATAAATTGCTCTCAAGAAGTATAACAAAGTTTTGCACATCAAATCTATTCAAAAACCTTCTTTTTAGGCTCACATGACATTAATACATTACCTAACCATAATTTTCTGGTCAAAAAATATTTAGTAAACCAATTCCATAAGTTATAAAATACACCCAAATAATACCCCATGAGTTACACATGAAAACACCCAATTTCAAGTTAAAAAGAAACTATAAAATTTAACACTAAACCAAATAAATTATAAACATTTTTTGAACCACACCCAACATATGAGTAATATGAAAAATGAGTATATACAGCATGATAACTCATCAATAATTGTTTACAACATGGAACCACCTACCTTTTGAGTCAAACCCCTTGAATCTTGGTGTGAAACCTCAACTTCACCTCCTCCGCACCACAAGGAAGTGAAAACGAACCCAAAACCATAATATTTCACCAAAAATACCGAAAATAAAAACCTAGATATGAACCCTAACTTTTGGACACTCTATAAATTTATGAAAGAGGGAGGAAACCCTAAGGAGAAGGAAGGAATTGAAGATAGAAACACTTAACAAAAAAAATCATAAAGAAAATGACCCAAAATCCACCAGTATCTGAATTTTAAAATGGATAAAAATTCAATGGAGGATCGAACAAGGATTAGGATATCATGTAGGAACTATAATGGGGGAAATGGAGTACAAATATACGGAGTTATGAAAGGATCAATTTACCTCTTCAAATCTGAGCGATTTGTAAAATCCAGATAAGATTCTCCCAATTTTGCGATTCTATTGAGATCCAAATTGGGGGAGGAGAGAATGGGGGAACGCCTTAGGTATGGGGGATCGGGTGAGAGTTGGAATCACCCAAGAAACATAAAAATCGAATGAATTATTAAATAATTAAAAAATATTTTTATTGCAATAAATGGGATTTCAGGCAGGCTCAATACCTTAAATAAAAACTCATATCCACCATGATTATAGATCCTAAATGTCCAAAATTAATTTGTTGGTGTTAATAGGTCATGGTATGATATTTAGGAATTTTAATGGTTGAAATTTTTTGAAAAATTAATGAGTTATAAAGGAATCAAAATATAATTTTAAATCTGGAATTCGGCCCACAGTTTGGCCCAATTCATGAAAACTCACTCATTCCTCCATAAAAGCTTGGGAAACCCCCAAAACAAAGTATGAATGGAAATTAAATGAAATTTAACTTTAAAATAAGTCATGTATGTGACAATTCTCCCCACCATGGAAATTTTCCATCCCTAGAAAGCCACAATAAGCCCAAATACCAAAACAAAACCCAACCGATAAACGAAGATGTACTTCTTTGCTCAGCTTTGCCTCCAAGGGCCAAAACACCTCCAATGATCAATTAAGGAAGGATTACTCTCACAACCAAAACATAAACTTCTTTCCTGAAATGATCAATCACATTCATACTTTATCCCAAAATAAAACTTTCTCAAACACTATCCGAACAAGACTCAAGCAATTCACCCAAACTAAAAACAACTTCGAACAAGGTTACACTTACCTTACTTTAACTAAATCATTAGGTGCTCTCCAATCCCAACGTTTACTCAAGGAAGATGTTGGTAGAGAGATAATTATGAAAGAAACTACCTACCTCCAAGAAAAGACCATCGATAAAGCTGAGCTATTGGTACGGGAGCACACAAATAGGCACCCCACCATAAGAGACAACCTACATTTTTTCTAAGATAGAATCAAGACACTAACAGTGGGAGGCCTGAACAGACTCCCTAGCACAAATGGCAGAATTCCATTCAGTTTTTATGAAGGAACATACATGAGAATCATAGTGGGTCTCCCCACCATAAGGACCAACCATATTAACCAACCAGAATGGGCCGACATAGAAAGACCCATAAAAAAGATAAAGATTTACGAAGAGCATTGAGTTTGTCAGCACGGTTTGGGAAACCATACACTAACTGTGTAGATAATTCTTTCAACATGGCTTCCAAGCTCATAGTCACTACTAATCATGAACAAACTATGTGATCAGCCTGTCTATGCAAATTTCAAACCATTCTCTAAAGACTCAATGGAAACCAAAGGGGGAGGGAATGAAATTACATTATCACATGGGTACAAGGCCCTCAACCTATTTCCACCAAACAGGAACAACAGAAGAAAGATGATGAAACCAGAGGTTTAAACACTTCCTATCTTTTATACTGATGATAGGCCTTTGGACAAGGTTTTAAACAACACTAGGATTTCCCCAGACTATGATCCAGCTTCTCTCTGAGACCTCTGGCTAGAGCTCAAATGATTGAAGCATCTTTGACCTCACTGTTAGGCTTTGGAAATCCCCTAAACAAGAATAATTCTTTCAGTTCCACCAACAACTACACTGAAATCCCCGATAAGATTTCAAAGACATAACACATTCCAAACTCACATTACCGTAACCCGATATTTCACTGAAACAAGGTCTTAGAAGATACACACACATCACACCATGTTTCTTCGGGTGAGAAAATATAGAAGTAAAGAACACCTATAATCACTATCCTCTAAAATAGAAGATTTTGATGTTTTCCCAAGGGAGACATTCTCCCAAAATATCAGAGACTCTCAGAGGATTGCACGACTTTCACCTTTACGATCAATCGAGCATATGACATTACAAGGCGTCACTGAACATGACCATTGCAACTGATTTAAACAATGCATGGAGAGGTGCCTTATACAACATCCCTAAACAACACACAATTCTTGAAAGTTCACACAATATTCAATCGTGACCATATTTTCCACACTGGTGGTTTAACATGAACTCATGGTTCAAAGAAACTGTGAAGAACCCAGAGGCCCTCTTAGACACCATTGAGACACTCATCCACACTAACAACCCCAGACCACTTCCAACTTCGACGAATCAAGTATCTTAATAAACTAGGGCCTCTTTTAACCATCCACGAGCACTCTTCTGATATAAAAGGATTAGAAAAACCAAGAAATGAAATTGTGTAGACTCAATCTACAGAGCTCGAAAAAAAAAGATTCCTTATACTGATCAACTGGAGGATTTTCCAATGGAGAAACAATTTGGGTTGTACTTCAGTCGCGAACTAACCCTTAATGGGGTGTACCTTATCCAATGATTGAAACTAAGGACCCAAAAAATATGGTCCATCAGTCAAGACACACCACAAACTAGATCTAAACACATGAAGGGAACCAATGAAAAGGAATCCCAAAACATTTCTCAGAATAGACCACTATTCGGCCCTTCAACACAGCTTACTAACCAAACACAATCCCAAAACACAGTTCAATCGGGAGGGGTTCTTGGACTCCAAACATCCCAAAACATCAAAATTTTCAAAAACAAAAAATACACACCATCCCAAACTAGTCATAAAGACATCAATTTTTTCCTTTAAAATCATATTTTTAAAAACAAACGGTTCAGCAGTTAGCGTATCCACCAATGGTACCCCATGGGTCTCACACATGCATGTTTCTGTTCCACACCGGGCACCCTCCTCATATTTATCCCGAAACTCATCCAGTCATTCCATTAACCATCCATCATACCATATAAACCCATGCATTTTATTACTCACGAAAATACCAAAGTTTAATATAAAAACTCATTCCACCTTTCAAAACCAAAACAATCAACCAATACTTCCTTTTTCTCAAGACCGCTTACCACGAAATTGAACCAAAATTACCACATTAAAAAAACTTTTCAAAAAGGCACAATCATTCCACTAGAAAATCACTTTCATGTTATTCAAATAAATTCCAAAACATCTCATCCCATTAAAACACCTTTCAATAGTTTAGAAAACTCTATTTGAAACACTTTTTCAACACCAACCTTGACATAGTTCATGCATTCAAAAGAGGTGCAAACACACCATTTTCCATTCCAACAAAATTTTGAAAATTCATTTCTCCATTTTAAAAAATCTAACCATTCCCAATAAATTAGATAATTATTTCACAAAAACTTTACACTTCTTAAAACCAAGTCACATTAAAACCAAAGTTCCATGATTTCAAAACTAAAGAACACAAGACAATGCGAGAAGAAACTAGTTTCAGTGGGTGACTTGAACATATGGTTGGCAGCCATATTCCAATCACATCACCATTACAGAGAGAGTTCTAGGAAAATTTCTATGGATCCACATGTCCTTCCAGACCTTGTGAGCTCACTAAGACCGTTAACCCAAATCTCTTTTCATTTACACTAATCAACATCAAACCAAGAAACCCAAAGGACTCAAGAACGTCTCGACTTCCCCTAGTGACTTGAATCCCATAATGAGGTGTGGTGATCAGACACACTACTCCTAAACAGAATTCCAAGTCCCAAAAATCCTAACACCAGAATATCTCGATTGTTCCCTAAATAATATGACCCAAAGAGAGTGATCCTCCTCTGATACAATTTTATCACAAACTGAATCTGGATGCCGCCAAAATCGGCACAAAACCCACCCTGTGACATGGCTTGAAGGGCGTTCCCGATCCCCATGGGCTGGTACAAGTTCCTGGGTATCATAAAATGAAAATTGGGAATGATTCACCCGAGTTTAAAAACATAAAACAACAAAAGAATCCAATAAAACAAATCTGAATTTTTCAAACCAAACAATCTTTTACAAAAATTCATAACTGAATTAAATATTTTAAAACAACCCAAAAATACTATAACAAAGGTAAAAAATTAAAAGCAAACAGCCCAAGAACCCTCATGGCAAGAGGCACCTCCCTCAAGCCATCTCTACAAGACTTCACCACCAAGGACCTGCTAGAAACCCGAACCACTGGCACTAAAAACTGTACCCAACCTGTGACAACAAAAGAAAATCATGTCTACATACATCCAAGGGTGTAAGTAGGGTGTGAGAAAATTTCCAGTAGGATACCACCACTAAGATATTCCATGTGATAATCATTCAAATATGAAAATCATGCAAGTTTTCAGAAACATGTAATTTCTAGTTACAATTTCTAAATTATGAAACTTAAAAAAATTAAATTTCAAGTGGGATAATTTAAAGAATAAAAACTTTTAAAATAAATTCCAAAGCTACTGAATTTTCCATCCAAATATACCATATGCCAATGGTATTTATAAAATATCTAATGAGCACAAGCAATAGGAAATAAACACTAAGCACTAGCTCGTTGTGGGTCTCAGGTACCTCGTATCTCGGTGAGAGTAACCATCGTAAATATTTGTTCTCATGCATGATCTACTAGTAGGTAATATACCCATAACCTAGTGTTCCCCCATAATCATCATCATAGTTTAGTTAGAGTTGTAAGTGTCAATCTTGCTAAGTGAAACTGAGGCCAAACCCCACGGATTCACTAGCATACTAGTACACATCCACCCACCTAGATACCCGAGTTTTCCCCTTCGTGCTAAAACAAGTTCAACAAGTCAAAAAATATAATTTTTACATGAAAATATCATTTCATCATCAAATATTTTCCAAACAGACCACATGTATACCACAAAACTCCCAAAAGTCCACTTTTCATTCAAATTGATTTGAAATCTGAATCAGACCAAAATAGCCCACAACACTTTTCACATTTCTTTAACACTTCCAAAAATCATTAAAAAAAATTTATAAAACCATTACAATATATTAAAACTCAAATAACAGCCCACTCACATGTTACATAATACCCATTTCATAACCAAAATCCATTTTTCACATCACACACACACAAAACATCCCACATCACTTTCACATCTCTTACACACTTTAGTAAATACTTCAAACATTTTTATGAAATATTTCCAAGATAGAACAAATCAAAAAACAGCCCCTTTCACATTTAAAATGAACCATTCCAAAATAGACACACTCTAAAATAGTTTCCCAATATGGTTTCACCTCTTTCATAAATCATTAAATCATTCAAATATTTTGTAAAACAATTCTAAAGAGTATACCCAAACTTTTCTCATAAAACCCATTTCAAAAACATATTTCAGGGACCAAAACACACCAAAACACTACCAATGTAGAATTTTCATCCCTGTAGACATTTATAAAACCAATTTAAAGTGTTATAAATTCACCTTTAATAATACCACGAAAGATACAAATGAAAACACCCATTTTCATAAAATTCTCTCAAAAAGTATAACAATGTTTTACACATCAAATCTATTAAAAAACCTTCTTTTTAGGCCCACATGACACTAATGCATTAACTAACCAGAATTTTCAGGTAAAACAAGATTTAGTAAACCAATCCCATAAGTTATAAAATACACCCAAATAATACCCCATGAGTTACACATGAAAACGCCCAATTTCATGTTTAAGAACAACTATAAAATTTAACACTTAACCAAATCAATCATAAATAGGATTTGAACCACACCCAACATATGAGTAAAATGAAAAATGAGTATATACAGCAAGCTAACTCATCAATAATTTTTTACAACATGGAACCACCTACCTTTTGAGTCAAAACCATTGAATATTTGTGTGAAAACTCAACCGCACCTCCGCCACACCACAAGGAAGAGAAAACGAACCCTAAACCATAATATTTTACCAAAAATACCCAAAATCAAACCCTAGGTATGAACCCTAACTTCTGGACACTCTATAAATTTATGAAAGAGGGAGGAAACCATAAGGAGAAGCACTGAATTGAAGAGAGAAATACTTACCCAAAACAATATTGAAGAACACGACCCAAAATCCACATGTATCTGAATTTTAAAAAAGCTAAAAATTTAATGGAGGATCTAAAAAGGATCAGGAGATCATGTAAGAACTATAATGGGGGGAAAATAGTAAAAATAGATGGACTTATGAAAGGATCAATTTACCTCTTAAAATCTAGAAGATTTGTGAAATCCAGAGAAGTTTCGCCCACATTCGTGATTCTATTGATCTCAAAATTGGCGTAGGAGAGAATGGGGGCGCACCTTATTTATGTTGGCTCGGGTGAGAGTTGAAATCACCGAATAAACATTAAAATAGAATGAGTTATTAAAGAATAAAAATATATATTTAGTGTAGGAAATTGGCTTTCGGGCAGGGCCAGTCCCTTAAATAAAAACCCATATCCACCATTGTTATGGATTCCAAAATGGCCCAAATTAATTTTTTGGTGTTAATAGGTCAGGGTATGACATATATAAATTTGAATGGATAAAAAATTTTGAAAAATGAATGAGTTATAAAGGAATCAATATTTAATTTTAAATCTGAAATTGGGCTCACGGTTTGGCCCAATTTATGAAAACTCACTCATTCCTCCATAAAAACATGGGAAACCCAAAAAAAGAATGAATGGAAATTAAATGAAATTTAACTTTAAAATAATTCATGTATGTGACAGGCCTGATAAAAGTTTCTTCTAGTAGAAATTAAACTATCACTGATAAAATATAACTTTTATCAATGCTAACTCTAAAACTGATAAAAAATGATTTTATCGGTGCTAAAAATGTCAATTATTTTTAGAACTGATAAACTCAAAATCATATGCTAATAAAATCCGAATATATAGCAGTTTTAATAAATAAATAGTTATATATTATTGATTAGGTAAATTTAATCCCCCCTAAAATAATATTTTAGAGAGATTAGGAGAAGAGATAGGGTTTAAGGCATGCAGACAACCACCATTGAGTTGAATACTTCATCAAAGATTATTGTATGTGCCAAGAAATACTACTAGAAATATGACATTTATATATTTCCCAAAGCAGTCACGAAAGTGCTTTAGATACCGCCATACAAACGCTTTTGGAAGTAATAATTTTCCCATTACTAAAGGAAAATACTTACCGCCAATGGTGGATACTATAGGGGTCTACTGACGAGCAAAAAAGTTTTCACTAGAAATAGATTTATAGACCTCTATAAGTGGTAACTCATGCATAGAAAAATAGTTTTTATCATCCACCATAATTGGTCACTAATTCTTCAAAAAATATGTTTTAGCGTCCTTTATAAGTGATCGCTAATTCTTCTAAAAAATTGGTTTTAGAGACCACCCATGGTGGTCACTAACAAATTTTTTTTTAAATGTTACATTTTAAAATCCATACAAAAAAATAAAAACCAGAAACTAAAAAACCAGCTATCCAAAAATCTACAGATGCTTCCAATCTTCTTTTCCAATCAAACTACATATATGATACAAAAAACAATTACACAACGAATTAAAAATTAAAGTTTACATTCAAATAAAATATATTCATTTTATATATATAATAGTCAAAACAGTTTTTACAATGTTGTATACATAAATAATCATATAAATAAATATAGAATACAAACCAAATTTGAAATAATTAGCATTTTTTACCCCTACACAGATGATTTCCCGATTAGTACAAAAAAATTAATAATGTAAAATCATACATTTATCCATACTGATAAATCCAAGCATTGTATTAATGTTTAGTTTTTTTTAATAGAAAAACAATAATTTTAGAAATGTCATCTAGGATGTTCACATCAACGAGAATTCATTTTCTCATTTTTTTACCCCTTGATAGGACATATTCCATTTTTATAAAAATATGCAATGTTACCTATCATTTTCCATCATACCATGAAAAACTAGCATGTGATTTGATGTGAATTTGATTAATACGTATGAAAAATAACTTGGTGATAATTATCCCTTGATTCCATATCAATACAAGTGAGTTTCCATGGTATGGACCCCATTTATGTTTTTTGTTACTTAACTCCAAATCTGAGGGATAAACACCACTTTCGATCATACTAAATAATTCAGAAATCAGATTTATGTGTCAATTATTCCTATATATTGAAAATGACTTAATTAACATTCACATAAAATTTCATGTTAATCAGTGCTCATTTGGTCAGTTTTGACCCCAAAACACATGATTTTCTAATTATTAGAAAAATGGGAATGATCTTAAATCACACCTTAAAACATACCAATAAATTATTGTATCATATTGATGAGTAGTTGATTATAATAGATCAAAAATTATTTTTAAATTTTATCCTAGATTTTCACATCAATCATAATTCGTTTTCTCATTTTTTACCACCTATAATAGGAGATATTCCATTTTAATAAACTAGACAATATTCCCCGTAGTTTTTTATCGTAGTAGGAAACACGAGCATCTGATGGATGCCACAATGATTCTTAAAAATATAAAATGACTCGATGATTGTTATAGCATAATTTTATGTCAATCAGATTATTTTTTCTAGGTATTATACTCTTTTATGTGATTTTTCACAAAACTATATATTCAACGAACAAACACCACTTTCGATCATACCAAGTAATTCAGGTATCTGATTGATGTACCGATGATTCCTATATATTTTAAATGACAGAAATATAATTGTACTAATATTTCATGTCAATTGGTGCTCATTTGGTTTTTTTTACCACTACACACATGATTTTTACATTAGTATAAAAAATGAAATTATGTTAAATCATACCTTAAGCCATATCGATCAATTTGGGCATCAGATTGATGCACGGTTGATTCTAATAGATCAAAAATTATTTGAGTAATATTATCATATATCTTAACATTAATCAATTGTTTTCTTATTTTGACCCCCCCAATGGGAGATATTCCATTTAAATAAAAATATACAATGGTACCTATCATTTTCCATAATATTTGGTAGAACAAGCATTCAATTTTATGCGGTGTTGATTCTTATAGATCAAAAATCACTCGCTTGTCATTCTCCCATGATTTCAAGTCAATCAAAGTGTGTTTTATTAGAATTGACCCTTTTTGTGTGATTTTTCACTTAACTCTAAATCTAAGGGACAACCAAAACAATCGATCATACCTAGAAATTCGATTATACAATCATCATGAAAATGATTCCAACATATTTTAAATGAATTAAAGATCATTTTTCTAATATTTCATGTTAATAAGACCTTGTTTGGTCAGTTTTGACCCCTACACACATGCTTTGACCATTATTACAAAAATGATAATAATGTAAAATCATACCTTAATCCATACTAATCAATCCGGGTATCACATAGATGTGTAGTTTATTCCAAAATATTAAAAACGATTCAAGGAATTTTCTCCTAGGTTTTCACATCAATTAAGATATGCTTTCTTATTTTTGACCCCTTGGTGGGAGATATGACATTTCAATAAAACTAGAAAATGTTACCCATCATTTTCCATCGCACTGAGTGACATAAGAATCTGATGGATGTGGTCTTCATTCATATAGATCAAGAAATAATCGATGTTTCTTGTTAATACAATTTCATTTACGTGGTATTGACCCTGTTTATTTGATCTATCACTTAACTCCAATTATGAGGGACAAATGCCACTTTCAATCATATTAATAAATTAAGGTATCTGATCAACATGAATATGATTTCTATATATTTTAAATTACTTTAAGATCATTTTCCTGATATATCATTTCAATTGAATATTGTTTAGTTAATTTGGACCCCTACTTACATGATGTTCCCATTATTACAAAAATTATATTAATGTCAAATCATACCTTAAGGAATACCAATCAATTTGGGATTGGATTAAAGCATGGTTGATTCTAATAGATCTAAAATGATAAAGGAATTTTCTCCTATATTTTAAAAAAATCATAAGTTGTTTACTCATTTTGACCCTAAATGGGTGATATTCAATTTTTATAAAACTCGACAATGGTACCCATTGTCTTCCATCATATCGAGCAACACAGACATACGATGGATATGGAATTGATTCCTAAAGATTAAAAACAACTCAATGATTATTATCCTGGGATTTCATGTCAATCAAATTGTGTTTTCATTGTATTTGAAACCTTTACATGATTTTTCAATTAACTCCAAATACAATGGAAAAATACCAACTTCGATCATACTAAGAAATTAGGGCATCTGATCAATTTGCTGATTATCATATAGATTTTAAATGAATTAAATTCTATTTTTAAAATATTTCATGTTAATCGATGCTCATTTTTTTGGGTTTAACCCCTACATGCTTTATTTTCCCATTAGTATAAGAATTGAAATAATTTCAAATCATATCTTAAGCCATATCAATTAATCTGGGTGTCATATTGATGCATGGTTGATCAAATAGATCACCAATGATTTGATTAATGATCTCTAATATTTTCATTTCAATCAGATTTTGTTTACTCATTTTGACCCCCTAATGGGAGATATTCCATTTTAATAAATCCATACAATGTTACCCGTCATTTTCTATCACACCAGAGATATTAGTATTTGATTTGATGCAGCATTTATTTCTACAACTAAAAAACGAATTAGTGATCATACTATCATGATTTAATATCAATATAAGTGTTCTTTCTTAGTATTGACCCCATTTACATGATTTTTTATTTAACTCTAAATCCAAGGGGTAAAGGACACATTCCATTATACTACGAAATTCAGGTATCTAATCAACGAGTCGATGATTCCTATAAATTTTAAATGACATAGATATCATTTTCATAAGATTTTATTTTCAATTAATGTTTGTTTGGTCAGTTTTAACCCTTATACACATAATATTTCCATTATTAAAGAAATGGTAATATTATAAAATCATACATTAAGCCAGACTGATCAATCCAAACATCATATTGATTCGAGGTTGATTAAAATAGACCACAAATGATTCAAGGGATGCTCTTGAAAAATTTTACATCAATCAGATTTTTTTTCATTTTTGACCCCCTGATTAGAGATACTCCATTTTACAAGGACTAGGAAATGTTACCCCAAATTTTACATTATACCGAGTGACAAGAAAATCAAATGGATTCTTCATTGATTATTATAGATCAAAAATTAATCCATGATCATTATACCAGTATTTCATGTCAATCCAAGTTTGTTTTCATAGTATTTTACCATTTTGGATTATTTTTTAGCTAACCCCAAATCCGTGGGACAAACCCAACTTTCAATTATATTACGAAATTTATATATTAGATCACCATGTTAATGATTCCTACCTATTTTGAATAACATAAATATCATTTTCCTAATATTTAATGTTAATCAGAGCTTGATTAGTTAGTTTTGAACCCAACACACATGATATTACCAATATTACAAAAGTGGTAATAATGTAAAATCATACCTTAAGAAATACCGATCAATTTGGGAATCATATTAATGTTTGGTTGATTATAACTAATCAAAAATGAGTTGATGAATGTTATCCTAGATTTTCAAGTTAATCAGAAGTCATTTTCTCATTTTGACCCCCATACGGGAAATATTTAATTTTAATAGAACTAGATAATGTTAGTCATCATTTTATACTATATTAGGAAATAAAAAAATCTGACAGATGTGGTGTTCATTAATAAAAATAAAAAATGAATAGGATATTATTATCTTATAATTTTATGTCAATCCAAGTGTGTTTTCTTGATATTGGACCCTTTTATTTGATTTGTTACTTAACTCCAAACCCAAGGGACAAAAGCCACTTTTGATCAAACCGAGTAATTAGGGTATCCAATTGATATGCCAATGATTAATATTAATTTTAAATGACTTAAATATCATTTTCCTAATATTTCATGTCAATTAGAGCTTGTTTGGTCAGTTCTTACCACTACACACATGATTTTCCAATTAGTACAAAAATCATAATATTGTCAAATCATACCTTAAGCCAAATTGATAAATCAGAGCATAATTTTGAAACGTGGTTGATTCTAATAGATAAAAAAGATTTTAGGAATTCTATACCATATTTTCCCATCAATTAGAATTTTGTTTCTTATTTTTGACCCCTTTGATGGGAGATATGACATTTTAATAAAACTATACAATGTTACTTGTCATTTTCCATCATATTGGGCAGTACGAGAATCTTGCTTGATGTGAAGTTGATTCCTATAGATCAAAAGGACTCGTTTATCATTATAGAATGATTTAATTTCAATCCAAATGTGTTTATATGGTATTGATCCTTTTTATGTGATCTTTCACCTAACTCTTAATCTGAGGGACAAATGCCACTTTTAATTATACTCAGCAAATCAGGCATATGGTTGATGTTCCAATAATTCCTATATATTTTAAATCAGTTGAATATCATTTTCCATAGATTTCATATCAATCAGAGCTTGTTTGGTTGGTTTTGACCCCTATACACATGATTTTCCTATAATTAAAAAAATGATAATAATGTCATATCATATCATAAGATATACTGATTAATCCAGACATCATATTGATGTGTTCATGATTCCAATAAATCAAAAATTATTTTGAGGAATTTTCTTGATTTTAACACCAATCATAAGTATTTATCTCATTTTTACCCCATGATGGGATATATTTTATTTTATTAAAACTATAAAACATTACCCATAGTTTTTCATCATACCAGTTGGCATGAGCATCTGATGGATGTGGTGTTGATTCCTATAGATCAAAAATTACTCGATGATCATTTTTCCATGATTTCATATCAATACATGTTTGATTTCATAGTATTTCCCCATTTTACATGATTTTTCACATAACTCCAAATTCAAGGGACAAACACCAATTTCAATAATACAAGGAAATTTAGGTATCTGATCAATGTGATGATGATTCATATAGATATTTAATGGCCTAAATATCACTTTACTTAGAATTAATGTCATTTAGAGCCCATTTGGTCAATTTTTACCCCTATACACATGATTTATCCAATATTAAAAAAATTGTAATAATGTTAAATCATACCTTTAGCCATACCAATCAATATTTGCATCATATTTATGTGAGATTGATTCTAACATATCAAAAATTATTTCAAGGAATTTTATATTATCTTATCAATTCATTCAAAATTCATTTATGTATTATTGACTCCCTGATGAGAGATATTCCATTTTAATAAAACTAGACAATGTTACTCATATTTTTCAATCATATCGACTAATGTGAGAATCTTATTAATGTGTGTTGATTTCTAAAGATAAAGAAACATGGTGAATTTTCTCCCATAATTTCATATCAATACAATTGTATTTTCTTGGTATTGGATCCTTTTACATGATTTGTCACTTAACTCCAAATATGACGGAAAAACACCACTTTTGATCATATTTAGAAATTTGGGAATCCAATCAATATGATAATTATTACTAGATATTTTAAATGGAATAAAAAATTCTTAATATATCATGTCAATTTGAGCTCTTTTGGCCAATTTTGACCCCTACACACATCATTTTCCCATTAATACAAAAATGATAATAAGGTCAAATCATACCATAAGACATAATAATCAATCCATACATCATATTGATGTGTAGTTGATGCCAAAAAAAATGATTCAAGGAATGTTCTCCAAGATTTTAAAATCAATCAAAAAAATTCCTCATTTTGACCCCCTGACAGGATATATTCCATTTTAAAAAAACTGTATGATTTTACATATCATTTTTCATTATATTTGGTGGAACAAGTATCAAACATGATGTAATGTTGATTCCTATATATAAAAAATGAATTGGTGATCCTTATCCCATGATTTCATGACATTCAATGTGTGTTTTATGGGTATTGACCCCTTTTATGTGATATGTCAATTAACTCCAAATCTGAGGGAAAAATTCTACTTTCAATCATACCAACCAATTCAAGTATCCAATTGATATTCCAGTGATTACTATTGATATTTAATTTTTTAAACATAATTTTCCTAAGATTCAATGTAAATTTGAGATTATTTGGTTAGTGTTTAACCCTACACACATGATTTTTCCATTATTAAAAAATTATAATAATATCAAATAATACCTTAAGACATATCAAAAAATTCAAGCATCATATGGATGCGTAGTTTCATCAAACAAATAATAAATTATTTAAGGAATGTTATTGCATATATTCACATCAAGAAGAGTAATTTCATCATTTTTGATCCCCTAGTAGGAGATATCCAATTTTAATAAAACTATACAGTGTTACCCATCATTTTAAATTATAATAGGCATCGAGAGCATCCTATTTTATATTTTTTTGATTCCTACAGATCTTGAATGTATTATTGTTTATTCTACCATGATTTCAAGTTAATAAAAGTGTGTTCTCCTGGTATTGACCCCTTTGAGATGATTTTTCAATTAAACCGAAATCTGAGGGGAAAACACTACTTTCAATAATATTAAGAAATTCGTGTATATGATCAATATGATAATGATTCCTATATATTTTAAATGACTTTTATATCATTTTCCTAATATTTCATTTCAATAGGAGCTTGTTTAGTCTATTTTGACCCATATACATATGATTTTACCATTATTACAAAAATAGTAATAATTTCAAATCAAACCTTAAACCACACCAATCAATATGAGATTTATATTGATGAACAATTTATTCCAATAGATAAAAAATTATTCAATGAATTATCTCCTTGTTTTTCAAGTAAATCAGAAAAAAAAAATCCCATTTTTGACCTCCTAATGGGATATATTCCTTTTAAATAAAACTAAAAAATATTACCCATAATTTCAATCATACTGGGAGACACAATCATCCAATGGATGTGGTGTTGATTCATACAGATCAAAAATAACTATGTGATCATTATCTAATGATTTCATGTCAAAAAAAGTGTGTTTTCTTAGTATTTCTCCCTTTTGCATGATTTGATCATACCGACCAATTTAGATATCAGATCGATGTACCAATGAATCCTATATATTTCAAATTACATAAAGGTTGTTCTCCTAATATTCCATGTAAATCATAGCACTTATGGTTTGTTTTGACCCTTACACACAAAAATTTTTCATTATTAAAAAATGGTAGTAATTGTGAATAAGTGCGTGGAATTGTACCAACCATTCCAAGAATACCATTGATAGTAAGTTTTAATATAAATATTAAAAAAGGCTTAATTATTTTCTTTTTTTAAGTTTTCTCATCAATATAAATGTATTTAGTTGGTTTTGAATCCCTACATGGTAAAATTTTATTTTAATGAAAATGTAAATGTGATTTATAACTTCACAAAAAAATGATACATTCAATTTGAATAAAAATACAAAAATTTAAAATCAAACACACTTTATAGATCTCATGCATCATATAAGACCATGGATGATACTTGAATTTGTTGTAGTAGGGGCCTGGAACAAATAAAATATATGAAGATAAAAATAATTAGGGTAATAAAAAATAAATAAAATAATCTAGTATAAACTTGTGTTATAGAATACCTTGCACCATCACCCTGATGTATATACTCCCACAGTGCTCTAGCATCATTTAACATTTATACATTTACCACCATGGAAATATGCATCCATACCTCCAAATTGATCACTTTCTACGTCATATAATAAACAATACAAGCCATAGCATCAGAGAAAGATACTAAATAATAAGGAATCCCAATTCCATATGTCAATTTGTATCCATGTCCCTTATAACCAATAATGTCTTGAAATATCTCATCCCTATGTATGGTAAGTTACCACTGGTCGACTGGCATCTTTCCTAACTAAAAATCAAATTGATCATGTTAAATATATAAATATAAACATATTTTTATATATAGATATTTTTAAGTATTGATAATTATTTCAAGAACTTTATATAAAATATACAACCTCAGGATCATTTCGATCACGGGTTATCATCCGCATTGAATTTTATTTTTCAGTGCACTATTCTCTTATAACTATATACCATTGAGATATAAAAATATAATAAAATATCCTATTAAACAATAAATATAAAAAGTAAATGATAAATATATATTGTCAAATATAAGACACACGGAGAGTACTCAGCCTGTGACACCCACATTTGGTACCCAGTACTCCCTCTCCACTCGACGATTATAATATTTCCACATTTTACAACATCCAGTAATTAACATTCTCTAAAAATAATTGGGGAACACTAAAATTATTTCATTTAATAAAAAAAATATCACAAATGTATGTGTTTTTTAAACATATCTTAGAAACTAAAATGATCATCTTACGTGAACTTCCCTCCATATCTGATCTAATGTATCGTGAGGTAATGAGGCACGATCATGTGTTATCAATTGAAATTTTTGTGGGTAACATATGATATGAACCAACATGTGAATAAATACAGGGGGACCCACTCCCATAGGATGGTATGTCTCATCAAATGATATGTCAAGTGTTATTTATAATTCCATGATAAAATACTATGACCAAGGCCTCTCTTATGAGAGTAAGAAGAGGTTGAGTAATATCCTATTGAAAAAAATTCATACATAATTAGATAGATGTGAATACATATGTTTAACATTTAATCAAAAGAATAAAAACACATTCATTTCTATACATTCCTCGACCCATAGATGCATATTCCTTAGTATAATGATGTTGATATGGTTCATGTTCCCTTGACATGTCTATTTTCATATAAAATTTTTATATTTAAACAAAAATATACTATATAAAAAATAAAGAGACAATAAATAAAAAATAAAACATTTAAATAGTTCATAACAAAATCAGGTTTATGAGGGGCTTAGTTTTTTATGTGTCTGATCATTCCAAGGGTAGAAAATATTGGCATTTACATCATCAATAGTAGATCAAGTTAACCCTATTACAATGATTAATAGGTATACATGGATAAAAATCATCATAGGTATTTGAATGTTGGAAATATAAGTTAACAACATACTTGGTTTGTTAAGTAGATTGATTTAATATAGATCTAGTGACATAACATTTTTATTCTAGATTTAAAATTATTAATTTTTTCAAATATTAAATATATTCATGTTAAATATAAATTCATTTTAAACCATTATATAAAATTAATTAAACCTTTTCAAATATTAAACAAATATATTTATCATCAAAAAATATGAATAAAACTATATTTAAGAATTCCATTAAAATTAAAAATTTATATTTATCTAATTAAAACAGAGAAATAATAAAATTTTAATTATATACTTATAACACATAAAAAATATATTAAAATAAAAAAAAATTAACATGAATTATTGGAATTCAAAAAGTGAATTATAAATAAAATATGAAATAAAATCATTTTTTTATTTGCCCACCCTTGGAATTTAATCTATGGGAAAATAAAAATCAATGGATTTTTACAAATGTACAACAAGATATATGGCCGTTATAAAATTTTAGAATATCATTTTTAAACCAAGTCCAAATTTTCACACTTCAAATTACAAAGTAGTGAGAACATGATGAATTATGAAGTTCAAAGAATTCTAGAAAGGTTCTATGAAAACATAAATGAAACTCAAATAGAAAGACTAAAAATAAAATCCATTACTTAAAAAAATTGCATTATTATTCAATAAAGTAGTGGAAAACTAGATAAACAATAAAGGGTTATTCTAGGAATAAATTTCAGTGTATATTTTTATAACATTTACTATATATCTCAAATAATAGTCAAAAATCTAGTTCATTTAGATCCAAAAATATATTTAGAATTCAAGGAATCTTATAATTAGTCTAAATATGATGAATAATTAATTTTAAAATAATATATTTCAATTTAAAATAGATTCTAAATATTTTTCATTCCAAATAATATGAATTTACAATTCAACTTGCAGATTTGAAACACAAAATCAATGTATAGATCTATCTAGCTCAGTTAAAATATATAATTTCTATGATTAAAATTCAGAAATAGCTCATCCTAAATATATTATCATTTTTATCACATTAGAGCTTCAAATTTCAAGTAGTTGTAATCATGAATTTAGAAGAAAAAAATTCGACGAATCAATAATAACATATTTACATACCAAAATTAGGTTTTAACTCTAAAGGCATGATGAATCCAAGAACCAAGTGATAGATATGACGTGTAGAGGTAGATTCCATTGGGATTATCTCCTACTAAGTGGATGTAAGTGTCTAGATTAGGGGTGGTGGTAGAGAGGGTGGTGGAAGATCCAGTATTGGGTGTTGTGATCGAGTAAGGTAGAGGATGCATGGGAGGGCGCTGGTGGTGGAGGCTCCAAAAACAGTTGTGGTGACGGTGATGAAGATAGTAGGGGAGTGGGAGTTGTGCGTAATGTGGGAGGAATTGCTAGTTTTTTTGGGTATAGCGACCTCCATTGTAGATCATTGATATTTACCAATATTGACTTCAAAAAGTGGTCACCCATTTCAATAGGTGAAGAAACCTACTTGTAGTGAAAGATATGCTTCTTTGATTATGACAACCTCCTTGAATTTTTATACTTATGTATCTAGTTTAATTATTTATCCATTAAATCACCCCAAAAGATTCAAGTATGTTTTTATTCTTTTTGATACAACCCTAGTGATTTTTGGAATTTTAAAATATAATGTATGGATTTAGATATTTGTTGGTGTGAATTTTTATGTGTGAAATAAGAAAAAATCAAGTAACATTTTTTTAAGTAGTCACTAAGCTTGTCATATATGATTAGTAATCCCTTAAAAAGAAAAACCTAACCTAATCACTCTAATATGTGTTTTACATATAGAGAAATCTTAGAGAGAATACTTCTAAATTTCCTCCTTTTCTATAGATTTTGATCTCTTGAGGAATGAATCTTAGAAAACCAAGACCAGATTTGGAATATGGGTTTTGGATTTATTAGGGTTTCCACATTGGAGAAGAACTGATTTAGTCAACCCTTGGTCAACTACCATGGGTGGGGAAGAAGAGGTGGAGCTGATGAGGAACAACATGACAAACTAGGATTTTTTACCTATGATTGAGCAGTCGGGAGTTCACCACATATCCCAATGGGGGGGAATTAACGACAGTACACATCACTAAGTGTTTTAAAGAGATTTTTTTTGTACACATGTTTTTTTAAAATAAAAATATTGAACTAATACTTTTAAAAAGAACTCATACCGAAAGGCATTATCCACATCAATAACTTTTGGCTTAAATCAAAAGGTGTTTAGGAGGATGGAACCTTTTCCTATCATTAACCCAGATTGATGACATGTTAAAGTTGGTGAAAATAATTAACACAAAAAATTCCTTTTGTCTTAATTTTAGTGAATGGAATTTTCTAGGAAAACGCCTTTCAGCTTAATATAGGGGAACAGAATTTCCATAAGTAACGCCTTTACTCAACCCCCTATAAAAATCCACCCCCACCCATTCCCACCACTCAACTCATTCCACATCTCTCTAAATTTCACTCGATCTATCTCTAATATTTTCTTGGTGTTTACTCCCTTGTGCATGACTTTTTTTGTGGCCTTAATGGAGTGAAATTTTTGAAAAGAATCATTTAGAGGTATTTTTTTTCTCTTTTATTTTAAAGTTAATTACTTATTTAGTTGTTTCATTTTTAGCTAGTTTTAAATATTATGTTTACTTAGTTGTTTAGTTAGTTGGATAAAATTTATAAATAATAGTTCTTATTAATAAATAACTTATTATTATTTAATTGTGAATTTTGAATAAATAATTTATAATTAGTCTTAGTAATATATTTATTATTTTAAGAAGATTATTATTTAGTATAACTTAGTAGTTTTAAAATATTAATGACATAAGTAGTTAATTAATATTAACTGGATGATTAATAAATATTAGTAAATTAAATATTTCACTAATAAATAACTATTAAATAACTAATAATAAAGTAATGATTAATTATTGATTAACTAATAAATAAGTAAGGATTAACTTAGGATTAAAGAAGTATTAAATAACGAATATCCTAGGATTAACGTAGGACTAAATTAGGATCAAATAATGATTAACTAATGATTGAATAATGATTAACTAATGATTAAATAAATATGAACTATTAATTAACCAATAACTTACTATAAAGTAAGTTCTTAATAACTATTATTTCAGTAATGGATAATGAGTGATTAATGAATCAGTAAAATATAATTAACTTAGTATTAACTAATTTTTAACTAATGATTAACTAATAATGAACAAATGATTAATTAATGATTAACTAATGATTAAAAAATAATTACATAATGAATAACTATTATTTAAATAATAATTAACTATAAAGTAACTACTTAATATCTAGTAATTAATTTATGATAAAAGAGTGATTAATGAATGATTAAGGCATAATTAATTTAGGATTAACTAATTCTTAATGAATGAATACCTAATTATTAACATATTATGGGAGAATGGTAATTTAATGGTAAAATAATGATTAACTAGTGATTAAATAATGATTAAAAATGATTAATATAGGATAAACATAGGATTAATTAATGAAAAAGTTATGATTAACCAATAATTAATTAATGATAAACTGCTAATTAACTAAAAACGAACTAATTTAATAATGATTAAATAGTAATTAAGTAATAATTATCTTTAAAGTAAGCACTTAATAGCTATTAATTAATTAATGATTAACGAGTGATTAAAAAATGATTAAAGCATAGTTAACTAAATATTGAATAATCCTTAATGAATGATTAAGTAATGATTAACCAATGATTAAAGAAATGTTAAATAAATTTTAACTAATGATTAAGTAATTATTAATCAATGATTAAGGAATGGTTATTAAATGATTAGTAAATTATTTACTGAACAATAATTAATGATGAGGTAATTATTAAACCATGATTAGTTAATGATTAATTGTTAATTAAATATCAACTAACTACTTAATAACTATTATTTAATGACTCCATAATCAATTATTAACAAGTATTTAATGATTAATTAATGAATTATTAAATAATTATTAACTTATGAATAAGTAATGCTTAACTTATGATTAATTAATGATTAATTATTATTTAAAATTAAACTAACTACTTAATAACTATTAATTAATTAATTATTAAATAATGACTAAGTAATGATTAACTTGGGATCAAATAATGATTATATATTGAATAAATTTGGATTGATATACAGTTAACATATGTTCAGAGAGGGATAAAAGAATAACAAATAGGACAAACATCATAACTGATTTTTCACTCACGTGTATTAGATGATTCATACCTTGATGCACACATGGTTTGAAACTCTCATTGGATATGTTTTATATTATTTACATTCTCTTTATAAACTACTTAACTTACCTTTATGAGGATTAACAATTTTACTATGAAACGTTAGTGTTATCTTTGATGATATATGAAAAAATTCTAAAATTTTAGTTAAGTAAAGATTGTGTGGTTATATGAGAAATGAAATCCATGTCTGGATACTATATGTGGATGTGGATCTAGAATAAACATGCCTAGGGTAATAATAAAAAAATGGAATATTGGGATTTGACTTGACAGTAACCTGGTGTACAAAAATAGTCCTTGCTGCACACCTAATTTTCTAATCCCGGGGGATATGCTTTAGATGATTCACATTCTCTTTATAAACTACTGAACATACCTTTAAGAAGGTTAAAATTTATACTATGAAAAATTAGTTTCATATTTGAGGAAATAATAAAACATTATAAAATTTTGATAAAGTGATGAATGTGCGGTTGTCTAAGAAATGAAACCCCTATCTGGATACTACAAGTGGATGTGGATCTAAAACATATTTCCCTAGGTGTATTGACCCCTAAAAGGGAATATTGGGATTTTACTCAAGCGTAACCCAGTGCATGAAAATGATCCTTGCTATAAACCTAGTTTGACACTCATAGCAGACATTCTTTAGATGATTCAAATTCTCTTCATAAAAAACCTAACATGCCTTTAGGAAGATTAAAATTTGTACTAGCAAACATTAGTGTCATCTTTGAAGATAAAATAAAACCTTTTTAAATTTTAAATAAAGTAAATATTATGTGGTCAATGATACATGATTATTCATCATTGTCAATATTATTTAAAATATCATAATCTTGATCAAAAATAATTTTTCATGTAGACAATCATGTTTTCATGTGTCTACTGTTACAGGGTGGTTATTCATACTGAGCGGGGAGCTTCTTATAGTACACAACCAAAAAATGTGGTTAGGTCATCTAATTGTGTAACCCTAAGGTAATTTGAAGAAATAATTTATGGCTGCTTAAATTTGGGACCAAATAGGGAGATCCAGTTTATTAGTTATAGATATTTGAAATTCCAGGGAAGGCATTGACATCTAGTTTGTCCATTGCTGCTAATGAGGACTAGGTATAAGAAAGAAATTTATTTTTTCTAATGGTTAGATAATTCCATGATGAAGTTATATGTTGAGGTTTCTAGTGTCCAACAACAATTACCAACTATATAAAGAAAAAGTCATACAAGATCCATTGAAGAAGGTCCATCCTAAGTAAATGAGGCTATTAACTATGATGCAGAAGAAGACAACCAAACTGATGATCCAAATATGTAGAAAAAGATTTTTGATGATGAGAAAGTCTCCAATTATGGAATTAATGAAGACAATAATGATTAAGGTGTGAAATCTTTAGAAGTTGTGGAGGATGTTGGTACAAATGCAGTAGTTGTACAATAGCCTCTATGCATAATAAATCATCCACCCATCTTCGTATCTTGGTCTAAAATAATAGAACATTTTACTGAATTCAATTAAAATATTATCACACAATTAATTAAGTTTCTTGGAGTTATATAGGATATATTAGGTGAATAGGACAAAATATTATACATTAGAAGAGATTCTATAAGCAAATATGACATGAAAAAAATACAAAAAATATTTCATATTGATAGAGTATATAGATATTTAGTTTAGGATTAATTCCATACAAAATACATATTATGGTGTGAAAAATATGGGGATGATTTTAGATTCTTCTTTGGGGAAACTCCTAACATTACATTCGAAGGTTGTAGAATTTATAAAATTTAGGCAGATCCTACCTGCATGAAACCAAACCTAAAACAAGATCATACATAATTGGATGCTGAATTTGTGTCATATATTATTGTTAAGATGATCTGGACCAACCAATATGTTCCTATAGCCCTTGTGTAGGAGGGGACATAAAAAATTATTATAATATTTCCTATATAAAGGAATGGATGTAAAAATAAAAAGAAACTTTCAAGGTCTACGGTGATTGGGATAACTCATATCAGGTGTTGCCACAATTTCTATCCATAATAAGACAAAACTAACATGTTTTCTTCTATATCAATATGAATGATCATGTGTCTTGAGATAATTTAATTGATCCATCTCATTGGTACTACATCATAATAATTTCCATCAATTTATGAAAAAATTACCATGATGAAGCTATAAATAATGCTATCACGAGGCATGGTATAAAATCTAATTCTTATTTTTTACTATTTCAATGTTATTATAAAATTAATTTATATAAAATATGACCACTTTTTTAGCATATGATTCAGATCAATTAACATTTAAACATATATTAGAAGAAATCCATAGGTCTAGTAAGGGAGTGTTTGATTATATTATGTGGATTACAAAAGAAAAATTGACATTAACATATAAAAAGGGTAAGAGGTACAAACACATGACCACAAAAATTTTGGAGTGAATCAATGGAATCTTCAATGGGCTTCATAAGTTACCAATAATTGGACTATTTCATGGAACATTTTATAATATGGTGAGTATTTTGTTGAAAGAGGAAAACATACTATTGACAGGATTCAGCCGTGGAAAACGTACAGAAAACACTTTCAATGAGAGATTTAAAAGAACATTAAAGAGTCTTATGATTATAATGTGAACCTTTTCAACCAAGAAAATCTCCAATTTTAAGTTAATGTGTGTTAGGACCCATTCATAGGTTGTAGTGGTCAAGTCCCGGTGGTATTGCTAGAAGCAGTGCATTATTAATGTGGAAACTTCAAATCATTGTAGTTTCCATGTGCACACACCATTATAACATGTTACTTTGTGAACATATCATGGGAATTATATTTTGATCTGGTGTGCTGAATTAACACTATTTCTAACTACTATGATTCACCATGGATTGTTATTGGGGATTTCTAAACATTTCCCAATCCCCAAAGGCCAACCTATATTGATACCTAACATCAACAAGTTGTGATTTCGAGGGAAAAAAAAGTCCAGTAGGATGTATAATGAGATGGAATGACCTCAATAACTTATGAAATATTTGATATGAACCGTATTTCATGGGAAGAAAATAATAGGAAACGATGCTCTAACATTACTATATCATGTTAATACTCTCATCCATGATGATTTATTGCCTCTAATGTGAACTTTTCATATTATCAATTACATGATTTAAATGTAAACTCATTTATTTATTAGAATTATGTTAATTTTTTGATAACTTTTACTATCAAATAATAAACATTTCATAAATTATAAAACCATTTATATAAATCTCACATAGGCAAAATATTCCTAAATATTATATCATTTCTCATGATAAAACTATTTTGTAAATAATCCTTTGGTTTTCATAATAAGCCTTTCATATTTATATAATAATAAATATGACAAGTACATGTGAGATAATAAGAAAGTATAATAAAATTTTCTATGGATACACCATAAATAAAGAACTGAGGAAAAACCGATTGCCTTTGAAAATAGAGACCAAGAAGGAGTATATTAGGTCATGATGATCCAAGATACATAAGAAATAAAATCAATCCTCCATCAAACCACTTAGATCTGGCATTAATGACTAATTGGTTCAAATGAGACAAGTGGAGAAGATATCTAGTGAGTATATAAGAAAAGAACAGGAATATTTACACAAAACAGATCATTCCTTAAGAGATCTGTCAAGAATGAAGGTAGATCCTCTGAAACCTCTAGAACATCCTTAATGAAAAAAATACATCAAATAAAATTTTATCTATGAGATTGAAAACTTTAACCAATTTATTGAATTTTTACATAAAACCCCACCTATCACATAAATATAAACCATATTTATGTATGACATAAGAATATTAAAGCATCCATCATTCCTTCATTGATTAATTACCCCATGGAAAAGAAATGAGCTTCAGGAAAATTTCATTAAAACATCATTATAATCCATTATTCTAACCATAATGTTATATTTATATTTTATACATACTTAATATATATTTCATTTTTATACACATAAATGGAGGATACTACTCTACTCACTGAGAAGTATAGGCATGTTTCACATGAGGTGCTAGCGGGCCATGAGGTTCAATGGATTTGGGTGCATAGAGCACACCATTATCATCATGTTCTACCTCCAACTGCTATTAAACCATAACTATGCTATTTTAGGTTCTATGAGATCACTATATATTATTATACATTCATTGATAATCACCTCCTTGATACCCTCACTAAGAGATAGAGAATTGAGATTCACACATTCCATTTGCTCATGGGAGAAATGAGAATCACCCTTGAGGATGTGGAAGTTCTTCTTGGTCTTCCTATCCATGGTGATGCAGTTATAGGGCCCATACATAGATACTTTCCTAATCTTGTACAATGATTATTGATCTTGAAATTTTAGGGTGTGATACTACTACAGATGGAGGTTCTCTATCCATAAGTTGGCTGGATATGCACTTTCCAAATTTACCTATTGGTGCTGACAACCAGACTATCATGTGTCATACCCATGTATATATCTTGTGGATCATTGAAGGGACATTGTGTACTGATCAAATTGGTATGAATTTCCACATGATGTATTTGGGGCTATAAGAGTACCTTTGTAATGACTCGTATTTTTTCTCTGTTTTATTTTAACAAATTAATTAGGAAAATACTGAGACTGTGCACTGAGACAGCACGAGATTCTGAGACATGGTGTGCCTAGAAGTGTTTTTTAAATAAATTCCATTTTAAAATTAATTATGCTCGGTGGGTAACATTTAATGTTTTATTACTCAAAAACATGTGCCCAGATCGAAAATCAAAAGGCACCGCTGCGTTTGGAATAGCAGCTTTACCTTAAGTAGGGCCTAACATTGTTCGGTGCGGGCCAGGCAAAGAAGTTATATTTTGGAAGTAATCATCATTAAATATTTTAATAAAAGTATATTCATGACACAACATATTTTGATTCCTTTTAACCTAAGGGAAGGTGTCCAAGGTTACAATTCATAACCCTGAGATCTCATTGAGAGATCAGGTGAGAGGGAACCTTGGAAGGAAGTGTTGGCAAGTGATGAATGGGAAATCAAGAATCGTGATCGCTCAGGAAAGGATTGGCAGTGGATTGATGAACAACGAATTCAAACGTTCTTCATAGACCGGTCAAATTTTTTTGGTAGGGTGTTGTTTTATTTTTTTTACTCCCCATTCTTGATCCTTACCACGAAGAATGTGAATCAATCAATGAATGGGTCAATTCATGAATCATGTGTGTCTTACAAGATGGGTTAAACTAGTGGTGTTTAATTGGGTTAAATAGGATTTAGAATTTAGATTATTCTAACCCTTGTTCTTCATCTAACTTGGATAGATTGAGACCCATACAAAAAAGGACATGATCCACCCATTTTGTGTGTTCTTGATGCTTCTTCTTACCTAGTTCTTCGTGTTTCGTCGTTAAACCCTCATGGTCACTTCTTGATGATGGTCGGGCGGTTTCATATGCAATTGAACCCCTAGATTGAAGGTGATTCAACTGCAGAGACTGGATCAATGTAGATCAGGACGTAGGGATCCCAGATCTATACCCCGGTGGAATTTCGACTAACGAAGAAGGAACAGGAGCATGTAGAAAGAGAGCGAGCATGACCACACGGGGGCGGACGACTGCCATCTTGACAACCGGCAGTGGAGGAACCTGCGATAGTAGCCACGGGTGGCGAGCGGAGGGTCATGGGTCAATGTGAATGGTGGCTCAGGAGGCCTCAAACTCCTCAGTAGTGGAAGACTCCAATTCCTATGCCATGGGTGGCGGACAGGGGCCACCGGAAATGGATGGTGGTGGTCTCGGTGGACATCGCTCAATGTTGTATCACAAGGATGGAGGCCACGATCAAGAAGGACCGTGGGTGGTTTTGAGATGTGGTTCCTGACGTGTCCCGAGAAGAGAATACGGACACACTCTAGTGGGCCAGGTTAGTTAGGCGGGCCGAGCAACCATACTGGGTCAGGTCGGGATGGTCCGACCGGGTCATACCAAGCCCGACCATGACCGACCCCTTTTTACAAAAAACCCCATAAATTTCAAATCTTATGTTCGTTTGATGATCCTTCTATAGATTTGGGACCCTTGCGATGAGGAGACCCTTTTGAGACATCTTTTTGGTTTTTTAGTAAGGACCAGTATAGGTGTGGAGCTTCCCCTTGGTTCTTTCCTCAAGGGTTTGGTACGAAATTTCATGACTATCCCCTCGAGAGATAGAGTCTCAAATAGAGTTAGGGACTCCTCCTTGGTACTGGAGTGAAACTCTATCACCCCTAATGGAGTTTTTTGGGTATTAATGTGGCCTTTAAGATAAGGGCGTTAATCCTCCATCTAGTGGTCTATATCTTAGGGTTCGTGGTATTCTTCAGAATCTCGTACGTTATGAGGCACATCATAGGGTTCATGGTATTCTCTAAAAATCCCCTAAATTTCAGGGTAATATAGATTGGGTTCATGGTATTCTCCGAGGAGAATCCCTTATTTGTATACTATGACCCTTGACAAGAATCTTCTCTTTTTGTGAGGCCCATGTTAGAGGAATCTTGTAGAAGAAGTGGTTGAGACTTATCCTTATACCGTGTGGCTATTATTGGAATATATATGGACATCATTGGTATATGTATGAACATATACCTGTATAGATCTGACTGTGTGTTATTTTTTTGTTCTTCCTTTGTGGTTTTAGGGTTTTATATTGAGTATTGTATTACTCACCCTTTCACAGGCTTTTCCCACACATGTCGTGTCTTGTGCATAAAACTGACAATTTCGCAGAGCCCTAAGAGGAGAAGGACTAGGACCAGATGGTGCCTTGTGAGGTCAGACGGGATGAGGTGTTCCCAACAGATTTCTACTGTAGCTTCAGTACCATAGTCAGCAGGTTAGACCATGTAGTTTTCATTCTTTTGTTGGGCTTGTATTATGGCCCAATTTTACTTTACTACTTTTCTTTCTATCGTACTCTATTGTTGGGTTGTAGTGGTATGCATTAATTTTCATTATTTAGTGATTTTACTTTCCAGTATCTTTGGCTAGAAGTTGTGTGCGTGTGTACAGGTTATTAGGAAAATTCCTCCCATGTTTGGGATAATCTTACTCAGTGATAGTCGTGATCCCCTGGCCTATCAGAGGTGGGCATGGGGTAGTCACGGCCCGGGCCCCAGGGGACTGGTCGTGACAAAGTGGTATCAGAGCGAGTCGGTTCTACATTTGGACCGAGAGTCAGTGAGATTGGTTTGGGAAAATTGTGTTAAGTGTTTTGAGATTCGATTTCATGCCACGAAATCCAATGTTGGTGAGGCAGCTAACGTATCCATACACCAAGACTCTAGGAACCTACTTTCCGACTCGGTGCATGAACATACTAGTTGAGGGAAAGTTAATGGAACATTCATCATATAGGAATGGGTTTTTTCATGTCCTTCTTGAGTCAACTCTCCAAATATAATACTTTGATCATGGTTCATCTTGACCTGTTTCAGGATGCCTCCACGTAGACATCTTTCCAAGATCCTGATGTGGGCTCACGAGTATGATCCTCTTAGTGATGAGGCGTCAGTGCAGAGGCCTATTCCAGACAAGGTTCACCTGGGTGGTTTTCCTACTATAGTACCACTCATCGAGTAGTTGTTTTTTCCAGTTTTACCGGTTGAGGATGCATGTAGGATCAGTGCATTGCACGAGTTTTAGAGGTATAGAACTTCCAGGTTCATGGGTGAGACATACCCACAGATATCTGAGGATTGGATGGAGGGGGTTACACATGTCTTCATCCTTGTGAGGGAACCACCCAATAATATGGTATTCTTACCCAAAATCCTTCTGAAGGGCTCGGCAAGATGGTGGTGGAGCTTAGTGATCTAGACGCATGACAAGGAAACCCTCACTTTGACAAACTAAAAGCACCTTTTTAGGGAGGAGTTCCTTCCAAAGACCTTGCACTTAAGACACATCCATGAGCTCTTTCACCTACAGTAGGTTAGGATGACAATAGAAAAGTACTTAGCGAGATTCACCGAGTTTTCTCGCTACTCCACAGACATGGTGCGAGACCAGTTCTTCAAGGATCTAGATTTTGAGAAGGGACTACATTAGGATATCAGGGCATCTACGGTGTCCCATAGCATCCCTACCATGGATAGAGTACTACAGAGAGATTTTCTCATGGAGATATTTCTGGTGGATCAGACGCTAGTAGTAGGGGCTACCAGCAAGCACCAAGTAGATGAGTCTTTGGTGGTGGGAAGCCGATAGTAGACTAAGTGTACCAAGAAGGGGGTCCTTCAGGATACTGCCCTAGGATACGGGATTAGTGTTGCGAGGCTCCCAGGGCAGATCAGGGTAGCCGAATGATATACTATGTTTCGTATGCGACGGTTAGGGACACTTGGCTCGGGATTGCACAACACGTCATACGGATGATCAGAAGACAGTTGAGGGGCTGTCAAGGTAGAGATAGATGTTCGAACAGGGTGGACCACAAGGAAGAGGTAGACGTGGTAGGAGAGAAAGTTGAGAATCCGATAGTGGATGAAGGTTTGAGGTACTACCACCGCCACCCCCCGAGTGGTCCACCATGGGCTCTGGGAGCCGATGGATAGGGGCGAGGCTAGCTTCAGGTGATGGAGGATTAAAATCCCAGTGCTCCAGATATGTTTATAGATACAATAAAAGTCTTATCCAACCTATATTTAGTTTTTATAGACATGGGTGTCAGTCACTCTTTCCTTGATACGAAACTTGTTTGGAGCTCAGAGATTTTGGCAGATCTGTTGGATCGATCCTTACGTTTAGAGAATCATATAAGAGGGAATTCGATGAGAACACACCGGTGTTGGGGGTGTGAGCTTACTCTTGGGGACGAGAGCTTAGGCTTGGATCTCTTAGTAGTATAATTGAGTCATTATGATGTCACTATGTGTATTGAATGGTTATCAACAATCCATGCTCAGATTGATTGTTTTAGGCATAGAGTGATATGTGTCCGTAGGGATGGGACTCGGTTTTTCTTTACTGGAGAAAGGGAGATGCATGCAGTGAAGGATGGGATTTCTTAGAGGAGGTAGTAGACAAACATTCATTAGTTGGCTAGCCTCACCCTCGGTGTGGTGGAGGAGAGTAGTCCCCAGTTTCCTACAGTGGTGGATGAGTATGAGGAAGTCTTCCTCAAGGATGTTTCAAGATTACCTCCTCATAGGGAGGTTGACTTATGCATCGATATATACCTCAGTATGACATTGATATCCACACCTACATATTGGATGGCTCCCATGGAGCTTCAGGAGATGAGGATACATCTAGAGGATTTTAATAGGAAGGGATTAATGGGTCCTAGCATCTCACCATGGGCGGCCCCAGTGTTATTTTCCAAGAAAGCATATGGGAGTTTCAGGCTATGTGTGTACTTCAGGAGCCTGAACTAGGTGATTGTGAAGAATAAGTATCCACTACTGATAATTGACGATCTCTTTAACCAGCTAAAGGGAGAAAGGTAGGTTCACGAATATAGAGCTTAGATCAAGCTATCATCGGTTTCATGTACATAATTAAGATGTACCAAAGATAGCCTTCAGGTGTCGGTATAGCCACTAAAAGTACTTGGTTATGTTGTTTGGCATAACCGATTCCTCATCCGTGTTCATGAGACTCATGAATAGGATATGTTATCCATACCTTGATCGGTTCATTGTGGTCTTCATTGATGACATTATGGTGTACTCAACAACCGAGGAGGAACACACGATACAACTAAGGATGGTCCTAGATACACTCTGAGAACACCATATTTATGGAAATCTCTTGATGTGTCAGTTCTATATATGGGAGGTCCACTTTTTGGGACATGTCATTTCAAAGGCTAGAATTGTAGTTGATTTGGTGAAGATTGAGGTGGTGCTTTCTTGGGATCCACCTAGAAGTGTGATCAAGGTAAGGAGTTTCTTGGATTTTTTAAAGTATTATCAGAGGTTCGTGATAGACTTTTTTAGGGTAACAACACACTTGAAGGCCTTGACATTGAAGAGACACCCCTTTGTGTGGATAGAAAAATGGAAACAGTGTTTCCAAGAGCTGAGACGGAGGTTGAAAAGTGCTCCCATATTGAGGCTACCAGAAGAGGGTGTTGGTTATGTTGTCTTCTACAATGCATCAAGGACTACACATGGATGTAACATAATTCAAGGGAAAATGGTGATTGCCTATGGTTCTTTCCAACTGAGGCAACATGAGCAGAACTACATGACCCATGATCTTGAACTCACAGTAGTGGTGTTTACTTTGAAAATGTGGAAGAATTACTTGATTGGGGCGGTTTACCATCTAATTATACCATAAGAGCTTCAAGTATATATTTTCATTAAGGGAATTGAATTTGAGAAATAGGATGTGGCTAGAGTTCCTCTAGGATTATGACATTGAAATTGTATATACCCCAAGGAAGTTGAATGTGATGGCAGTTGCGCTCAATAAGAGGTACATCTTACAATTTCTGGGTGAGGAATCAGAGCAGTTAGTCGTACTGCAGATATCCTTCATGGATAATGATAGAGCATTTTTCCTTCATTTGATGGTTGTCACCCCTCCACTCTTACAGCGAGTCAGGGAGGGGAACTTAGGGATGTCGATTAGGGAGAACGGTTGTACCATTGGCATTGTGGGAGGAGGTCCTGAGAGAGTTTTACATGTCCTCCCTGGCGATACATCTGGTAGTGGCAAAGATGTACCAGAACCTCTGACGGTAGTTTTGGTGGCCAGGGATGAGGAAGATGATGGAAGAGTTTGTTTCTTGATGCTCACTTTTCAACAAGTGAAGGTAGAGCACCAGGTTCCAGTAGGCTTGACTCAGCCACTCGAGGTGCCAGAGTGGAAGTGAGATGGGATATCGATGGACTTTGTGATGGGTTTAACATGCACTTCCAGGGGACACAATGCCATATGGGTGATCGTTAATTGACTCACCATGTTGGCCCACTTCCTACCTATCTAGGAGAAGTGTTCTATATAGAGATTGGGATGCCTATACATCTATGAGATAGATCGAATTCACGGGGTGCCTTCGACGATTGTTTCAGACCGTGATGCCCATTTCACTTCCGAGTTGTGGAAGGGTTTGCAGGAGGCTTTTGGGATGTAGTTGTGGCTGATCACATCTTTTTATCCCTAAATGGATGGTCAAATAGAGAGGAACATCCAGGTGATAGAGTACATGATTTGTTCCCACATCTTGGACTTTGGTCATAGTTGGTAGGAACACTTACCTATGGTGGAGTTTGTGTGCAACAACAGTTACTACTCCACCATTGGAATGGAACCATTTTAGGACTTGTATGTGAAACCTTGAAGATCACTGTTATGTTGGACTGACCTTGGGGAGTCAACACTTGTGGGCCCAGAGTTGGTGCGGGCTACCACCGAGAAGGTGTAGATCATCTAGGATTGGATGAGAACTACACAGAGCTGGAATAAGTCTTATGCTGATAGGAGATGGAGGCCCTTGGAGTTTAGGGAGGGATACCATGTCTTCTTTTGGGTCTCACCTCAATAGGGTTTGTAGAGATTTGGATGGGGTGGCAAGTTGTCCTCGAGGTTTATCGGCCCCTTTCAGATTCTGAGCAGAGTTGGAGAGGTGGTATACCACCTAGCTCTACCCTCACAGCTTCATCGGGTGTATGACGTATTTCATGTGTCGCAGCTGAGGAGGTATGTGCATAACCCATCACATGTTATCGACTAGGGAGATCTAGTCATTGATGATGGGGTGACGTTTGTGGAGTTTCCAATGGATATTGAGGATTTATAGTAGAATACCTTTAGTGGGCAGTCAATTCCTCTAGTATGCATTCGGTGGCAGCATGAGAACCTCTAGGATAGAACCTGGGAGAGGGAGGCTCATATGCATGCTCCGTACCCTGATATTTTTTTTGAGTATCCCTTGTTTTGGCTTATGGGGACGTAAATCCCTAAGGTGGGGAGAATATAATGACTCATATTTTTTTATCTGATTTATTTTAATAAATTAATTGGAAAAATACTCAGACTGTGCGTTGAGATGGCACAAGATTCCGAGGCCCAGTTTGCTAGGAATACATTTTTGAATAAAGTTTCATTTTAAAATTAATTATGCTCGGTGGCTAACTTTTAATTTTTTATAACTCCTACACCAGTGAGAGGATAAAAAATTCAAGGGCACAGTTACATATGAAACAACAGCATCACCTTAGGCAGGGCCTAACATTGTTCGGCACATGCCAGATGAAAAAGTTATATTTTGGACATAACTGTCATTAAATATTTTAATAAAAATATTTTCATGATTCAACAAATTCTATGTCCTTTTTACCCAGGGGCAAGGGTCCAGGGTTACGATTCATAACCCTTAGATTTCCTTGATAGCTCTGGTGAGAGGGAACCTTGGAAGGAAGCATTGGAAAGTGAAGAATAGGAAATCAAGAATTTTGATAGGTCATGGACGGATCGACAGCGGATTGACAAACAACGAACACGAACATTCATTATCAACTGGTCCAATATTCTAGGAAGGGAGTTTTTTTATTTGGTTTACTCCCCATTCTTGATCCTTACCGTGACGAATGTGAATCGATCGACAGACGGATCGATTCATGGATCGTACGAGTCTTGCGGGTTGGGTTAAACTTGTTACGTTGAAATGGGTTAAGTAAAATTTAGAATTTGGGTTATTATAATCCTTGTTCTTTATCTAACATTGAGAGATCCAGGCCAATATGAACAAGGCCATGATCCATCCATTTGGGCATTCTTGATGCTTCTTCTTACCTCATTTTTCGCGCTTCACTGTTGAACGCCCGTGGTCACAGCTCGACAATTGTTGGGTGGTTCTGTACATGATCAATCCCACTAGATCGAAGTCAATTCGACTGTAGAGACCAGATCAATGCAGATCGGAACCCGGGGATCCCAGATCTATGCTTGAATGGAATTTTTGACTAATGGAAAAGGAACGGGAGCTCACAGAAAGAGTGTTGGTGTGGGGCAGCACCGACAGTGGCACGACCACCTGGTGGCGAATAGCCTCCAGCTCGATGGACAGCGGCGGAGGCACCCATGCTAGAAACTGCAAGCGGTGAGAAAAGGTCCATGACTTGATGGTTGTAGTGGTGTGTAATGTGGTATGTGCAATAGTGGAAGAGGCACGCGGTAGTCTCAACAGATGCGGCTTGCTATCATGTCACGCAGCTGGAGGTCGCAGTCTAGCTGGACAACGGAGGAGACCCACGGGTGGTTTGGATACGTGGTGCCTACTATGTCTCAGGAAAAAAATATCAGCCCGCTCCATCGAGCCGGACCCAGTGTCTCGGTCCGGGCCGGCGTAGCGGGTTGGGTCGCTAAAGTGGGCCAGGTCGGACTTGGCCCAAATACGTCTGACCCCTATTTACAAAAAACCCCATAACTTTCAAACTATAAGTCAGTTTGACGAGCCATCTGTGATGTTGGGAACCATGTTATGGGGAGGTCCTTTGGAGATGGCTTTTTGGTTTTTTAGTAAGGACCAGTACATGTGCGGAGCATCCCCTTGGTTCTTTCCTTGAGGGTTTAGTATGACCTTGCATGGAAATCTCCTCGATAGATAGAGTCCTGAATATAGTTACATAATCCTCCTTGGGACTGGAATTATAATCTATCACTTCGAATGTAGTTCGTTTGGTATTGATGTGACCTCCAGGAAAAGGGTGTTAATCCTCCATCTAGTGGGCCGCATCGTAGGGTTCGTGGTATTTTTCTAAATCCCCTACGTTACGAGCCACATCGTAGTGTTCATGGTATTATCTGAGAATCCCCTATTTTGTGGGTTAATACATATTTTATTTATTGTATTATTTGACGAGAATCCCCTATATGTATATTATGATTCTTGATAAGTGTATTCTCTTTGGGCGGGTCCTGTGTTAGAAAAATCTTATCTCATAAGTGGTTGTGACTTATCATTCTACTGTGTGGCGGGTATTTGAGTATATATAGATATCCTTGGTATATGAATGGGAATATACCTATGTAGATCTCAATGTTAATTCTTTTATGGTTCTTCCTTTGTGGTTTTGAGGTTTCCTACTGATTATTATGTTACTCACCCCTTCACATGATTTTCCTGCACGTGTTGTGTGTTGTGAGGATGACCGAAACTTTGACGGAGCCCTAGGAGGAGCAAGACCAGGACCGGATGGTACCATGTGAGGTCAGACGGGCTGAGGTTTTCCCGACATCTTTCTACTATAGCTTCAGTACCCTTGTTAGTATGTAATATCTTGTAGTTTTCTTGATTTTTTTGAGCTTTTGTTATGGCCCAGTTGTACTTTATTGCTTTTCTTTCTGTCGTACTCTGTTGTTGGGTTGTATTGGTATGCATGCATTTTATTTACTTAGTGTTTTTACTTTCCATCATCTTTGGCTCGTAGTTGTGCATGTGTGTATATAGGTTCTTAGGAAAATGCCTCCCATGTGTGGGATATTCCTACTCGACACTATTCTCCTGCCCCTGGCCTATCGGAGGTGGGCTTGAGGTAGTCAAGGCATGGGCCTCGGAAGACAGGTTGTGACAACTTTGATCAGTTAGGGATATACAACTGGGTTTTTTCATTCTTAGCATACACATATGGGGAATTATTCATATCATGATGATCAGATCACATTGATCTAGGGGCATGCATCATCCTAATTCATATGTGAGAATGGGAGCACATTCCTCCCCTATCCCCTATTGTTGCTAGTCCAGAGCTTCGTATGTATGTTTTGTGCTATGTTCTGCGTGGATGCCAGTATGATCACTAAAATTTATTGTTATTTATAGTAAATATGAGTTATTATAATCTATTTCTTATTATTTATCACTTTAAATGTTTTATATTATTGGTGGATGTGGGAAAACCACTTCATTAGGACTCTGAGACACACTTTGGGTACATACCATATGATATTGGATAGTTTACTACTCACATATGTAAGTATAAAAATTATTCTATTGAATAATCAATTCCATAGTATTATCATTTTTGGAAATTAGTAATAAAATATTTTAACAATTGTTTCATGTCATTTAAGATTTCATGGTTTCCATACTGGGCTCTATTAGACCATCTATTCACAATTTTCACTAATGAGATTCATGATTCCCCAGTTATAGTGTCTCTCATTCACTTTCATATTGTTAAGTGATTCTGGCCTGATAGATTCATGTTCCAGTTTGGATTTGTTCATAATATTCTAGTTTCACTCAAATAGTCAGTATCACTTCATTATATGAAGTTGATAGGGAGGTATGTTATTGAATGGTGCTGATGACATGCATATTATATCAATCACTAGGACAAATGTTCATCATTTCTTATCAAGGGTATGCATACAATACGATTCCATCTATCACAACATCTTGAGTGTGATCCATGGTTTAGACTGAGGTCTATAATATATCTTACTCCACATGGAAGAGGGATTTAGGATCTTGTAAGTCAATAACATTACATTAGTTTGGTTTTTCTACCTGTTTGGTTCACTATAAATCTCTTAATAGTATAAATTACTACAACATGTTATCTGCATGCCTGATCCAGAGGAGAGTGAGGTTTTAATCTCGGCAACATACCATGATGCAGTTGAGGAGATGATGCTAATGTATCATATTCTAAATTATAGTATCTTTGTTCATCCACCTTAGGGATATGATGTTCCTATCGAGGGAGAGGAGGTTCCTATACAAGAACCTCCTCCAACAGTTGTTGATGTTGAGGATCCATGATGGAGTTGATGTGGACCGCATCATGATACACGTGAGGCCTATCCTATTAATGTGAAGAGGTCTCACCTCTAGTAGTTCAGCCTCAGCCGATTTTGGATATGCATCAAGAGGCATGAGATCCATTTTTGTTGTTAGGATATCTATAGTTTTCACCTAGTATATATGATCAGATTTTGTATCATGGGTCATTTCTTGTGCCTCCACTTTTTGTGACCAATCCTTCATAGGCCTTATGGTTCCCCAAGAAGATTATGTCAGGTCCTTTCACTTACACAGTGGGAGAAGGATCAGTTGCACATAAAGAAATCTAGACGAAACCTCCTCCCAATGAGTCATTGGCAGAGCATAAGATATTTAAGGTTCTAATACCCGAGGAAGATGTCTCTATAGCTCATCATACTCCACCCCAATATAGTGGTTGGAAATCTAGATACAATCACCTTATTCACACACCATCATGTGGGATGGGACCTCATTATAGACAATGTCTGTAATCATTCAATTATATGTTTTCTATTGATATAGAGGATTTGAAACAACGATGTTTTATATAATCTATATTATTTTCAGTCTATTTAAATTAATGGAATTATTTTTTACATTAAACCATTCATTACATGCTTAGCTAGTGTTATCATTTTCATTTATATTTTACTAACGGTTTAAATTTTATAAACATTCAAGTCAATTACTTGAAACAGAAGAAGACAAATTAAATTTCAAGTAGGTAAATTGTAATGTCCTACCCCTCATTGTCTTGAGTCAAGGCAGAAACACTACATGGGCTTAAGAGAAATCACCAAGGCACCAAAGGGTGTCAATAAATGATGAGGCTTCATTAATGATGGTGGATGATTTTTCCTTTGAAAAGAAAATAACCAACAAAACACGCCATTACCAAAAACTACTACATGATGCATACCAACAATGTATTACAACTCAACCACATGCAAACAACAATAATAAAAACCATACCAACACCCAATCAAAGTACCAAAAAGAAGAATAAACTTACAAAAATCAAGACTCAATGACCTAACCTTGTATCCCCATGCCAAGATCCATGCTTCAACTCCATAACTGACCACACATCATGATGTATCACTAAAAAAATAAGATTCTTTACTTTTACCTTTGTCTCAGAATACAAAATCAAAAAAAGAACCTGAGTGCCAAAGAAGGGGGTGAGTAATAATACTTAGTGAACTTTCCCCAAATAAATTCCCTACTCACACCACTAGGATAGAACAAGTTAGCACATTTATATAATGAAATTTACATAAAACCATTAAAATATCTCAACATTTTCCAATAATCCAAACACATCTCTACCAAAATAGTTACCCAAGTAAAAAAACAATTCCAAGAAAAGAAACCAAACAATTCATTAACCATTTTCCCATTTCATGCTGGCCTAATCTAATTCATTTCATAGGACCCAAAACATACAACTCATAACACACACAATGCAACCAACCAATATTTGTGTTACCATTGATGGTTGAAATTCATGCCCAACCACATCCCCATTTTATTGTGGTACTTCATGACAACATTCCAATTCATTGATGGTGGTACTTCACGACCATTAAACATCCCCACTCTAACTCATGCTTAACCATTAAATCCAAACAACCGTACTAATTAACATATACCAAAACATGTCAATCAACAATTTCCAAATAACATTTCAAACAATTGTTCACAAAACCATTTTCACCCATTATTGTTAAACAACATTCCAATAATACAATGTTTTCTTTAAAAACCATTTTCCCAACCTTTTTCCATAAATCAAATCAACAATCAGATTTTAAAATCTTCATTTTAAAATCCAATAATAAAGAATATTGCACAATAATATCATACTTTCCCCAAAACCCATAAGTCAAAATTGAAGGGGTTTTGCACAAGCTTTTCACGTCAATTTCACAATCAATTTCAAGTAAAAAAATAATTTAAAATAAAATACTCTAAGTTCTAACAAGAGGAATTGATATTGAAGCCACATACCTTTATGGTTTTTAGTGAAAAAACCAATGGCACAAACACACACCAAATCTCGGTGAAAACTCCATAAAACCACCATAGATTCCTTTGCCTAACATCAATAAGGAAAAATGTTACCATTATTGTCAATATAAACCCTAGATATATCAACAACAAAATTAGATCTATGAAACTAGAAGATAGAGAAGAGTAGATATTAGGAAAACCAAGAAACTACCAAGAAGAGAGACTTACCAAGGAAGATTCGGCTTCAAACCACCCAGAAAACCCTTTGAATCGCTTCTGAAATGATGGGGAGAGGTTCCCTAACCTTAGAGAGATGAAAAACCAATGTGAGGGTAAAAATGGGGCTCAAATGGGGTGTTTAGGGTTAAAAATGCATGAGGTCCATTTTTTAAAAGCTATTTTTAATGTCGTGTGTGGTTAGCTTACACAGTTAGACAAATCGTGCGCAAATTGTGCGCATGATACTATCTCAAGAGGGTGCATCACACGGTTGGCCTCCATAGTTAGACAAACTGTGTTTCAACCATGCCAAAGCTCACTATCCCATGCAACACGGTTAGACTGGGGAGGTCGCATAGTTTGGAAACCGTGCACCAAAACCCTTTCATATGCCTCAACTTGTATGGTTTCCTGAAAGAGTTGAACGGTTTTCACTAACTGTGCTCAAACATGTGCCCCTATAAAATCCCCAAAAGCATCTAAAAAAACATCCAAAGTCTTCCAAGGTTTACCAAACCACTTAACATACATACAAAGTCATAAATAAGGGTTTCATATCTCAAACTAGGGGTGCTAAATAAATTTAAAAGCTATTAAATATAAACTATAAAATAATCTAATTAAAACACAAAACATAGCCTAAAAATCTCTTTTTTCTTAAATAAAAATAATTTCATCAATATAATTGTAACGTCCTGACATGAGTTCCACATACCAGTTCCCTAAGCCTATCAGTTACATGACCTCAGGTGTTCCTCCTTGTATGTTAAAGGTTATCGACTAATAGCGATGGTATAATATATATAACACGGGAAGACTATAACCCCTTTATCAAAGCATCACAACAATAGAAATAAATAAGAATAAAAAATGATATAACCAATAACCAAAAAACCAGTATGACATGATGATCAAAATAGTAATACAATATACGAACCAAAATAGTATATATATCATGTTAAATACGTGTCAAGTGTCAAATAATAACTAAAAAAACACACTAACACTCCCATGTGGGTCCAGACAACATGTTCGGTTCCCTCGTCCATGCTCTATTCCAACTCAAACATCATACATAGAGCTCCTTCCATTATCCTGTCATGCACACATAAGTCTATTCGGTTACCAATCAAGAAGACCAAGTAGGGTGTGAGTAAAACTCAGTATGGCCCCACCAATGGTGTCTAAAACTATATTCAGTCAATAATAGTTTTGCAGTTGACTAAATTATAAAGTACAATGCATAAAGTAAACAATTATCACATTTCATTATTCTTTATTTTACCATATAATTTCACAGGTTCACGAAGGTACCCAACCCATCAATACCTGCTTCAGCTTATACCGAAGTTTGAACTATCCCCAAGGGTTATCACATATCACATAGAGAATCATAATTTATTATCACAGGGTCTTTCTTTATCAATTTAATTTAAATTCATATCATGGACATTTGGAACCATATTCCAATGTCAATATCATGGGTGTAGAATATCTTGTCTAGCTCCCCATGGCTATGTGAAGCACCAATACCCATATCACACTCCATAGATATTTTGAGCATCAGTCTTTATCCTATATAATAATATTTTCATGCATGCATTTGGGTATTTTTCATGAAGCATCAGTCTTTATCCCATACAATAATATTTTCATGCATGCATTTGGGTATAGAACATCATGACTAGCACCATGTGGGTATTTGGAGCATCATTCCATATCTCACTCCCCATTTATCTTTCAACCACATATATCACATTTAATAATTTTAATCATAGCACTAATACTATAAGGAAAATTAATCAGCATGGTATTCCATTTCAATTATCAAACAAACATGATTCAATAATTTAAATATCAAGGAATAATATAAACATTTCACCATTAATCCCTTTTCAACATTACACACAAAAGGAATTTTTATTAATAAATCAGGAAGGGGCAGAACCGCCTGCAAATACAAATTATGAAGGCCTAAAGAAATGGAGGTTGAGAGCATATACTTTAACAAAAATAGACCCCTCCGGGGGAAAGACCCAAGTCTTGAAAAGAAAATAAATTTGTCAATGTGAGTATCTTTGGAGGCTGGGAAGTCTGAAACCTCATTTCCTTCACGCTAGGTATGGAGAATAGAAATATGGTCATTCATTAGCTCCTTGCATCTTCTGATGGAGTACTCTATAGACCAAGGGTTTGGTCCTTTTCTAGAGTCCACATTATAAATTGTTAGGGAATCAGTTTCTATCTCTTTGAGAGGGATATTTCTATGCTTACAGATATCCAGACAGGTGAGCAATGCTTGAGTTTCAGTTTGGAGAGCATCAACCTTCCCAAAGAAAGCATAGAAAACTACAATAATTGAACCCCTTTAATCCCTAATGATGCCCCACCATGCAAAGAACCCATGAGGAAGGAACCTTCCGAGTTATGTTTGAACCCCTAAGAAGGTGGTGACTAGCTAATACATCCCCCCCTAGGCCTCACTGTTGGTGGAGAAGAGGCATGGAAGGAGTTATTTGAGAGAAGGAGCCTCCAAGCCACTGTATAACATTGCCAAATCCAGGTTTAAAAGCATAGTTTTAAATAGAATACCTGGGATAGAACCTAGAAAACAATAGTGTCATATATTGTTTTCGGTAGACCATAGGATCCAGCAGCCTTCTGAACGAATGAGAGCCCTGGATTCTCTCTCTACCCTAGAATGATCAGCACCCTGGAACCAGTGATAAAGGAAGCAATCAGTAGAGAAATACGAGGCAGGCCACCCAATAAACTGACCAAACTGGCTCCAAATGGCTTTAGCCCAATAACTGTTAAAGAATAAATGCTCGGTAGACTCAACCATTGATCCCATGTAATATATACATTTAGATACGAGACTAATACCCATCATTTATAAATTCTTATTAGTAGGCAGAGCTTTATGATGTACATGCAAAACCAAAAAATCGAACTTTGAAGGAATCTCTTTACACCACAAAACCTCACCCCATGATTCATGAGAGAATGACTTATCTTTAAGCTTATGGTAGTCCTTAGCAGTGAAATAAACTGAAGTGGAGCTTTAAAAAACACATCTATCCCAGGTATTATTGAGTATAATGCTTTTAAAAAACCCAGTTGGTTGTCATCCAAGATAGCATGAATAAAATTGGGATGACCCTTGGCCTATTTGAAGCTGATTTCCGGAGCAGTACACTCAGGAAACCACAAAATATTTCTATACCAGTTCTGGTGCCAAAAACTAATATCACCCTTACCAATAATCCATCGGCTGTGAAGCTGGAGAGTTGGAATAAAGGGATGGACAATCTTCTGGATGATGGGGGCCTTAATCTGTGTGATACCAGATCACTGCCATAAGTATGAGACACGTGTTTGCCCTATAATATCTTCCCCTCAATGATCTCCTAGGCTAGTTTAGCATACAGAGCCGACATGGATCTGGAAACACTCCTGATATTGATACCTCCCGCCATAATGGGCTTAGAAAGTTTTTTCCATGAAACTCAGTGATGTTTTCCATAAAAGTGGCTATCCTAGAGGAAATGGATCACAGTGCTCTCCATATTGGATATCACTTTTCATTTAACATTTAGACTATAGAGGATATGCATTGGAATAGAAGAAAGAACACTATTGATGAGAGTGATCCTCCCTACAAACGAAAGGAATCTATTTTTCCAGTTATGGATACACCCCAAAATCCTATCACTAACCATATCAAAGTGTCTGATGAGGATATTTTTAGGGGACATGGGATCACTAAAGTATTCCATAGGGAACTAGCCCTTCAGCATACCAAGACTGATTTCTAGAAATTGAACCCTCTAATTAGAACATTTATTTGGGGAAAATAAGATGCTTTTCTTGCAATTGATGACTTGACCACTCCATGAATAGTAATCCTACATGGAACTATTTGAAGGTTCCAGGAGAAGCGGAAGTGCGTGGGTGGATGTGTCCACATGGCTTTTTGTCATTAACAATGATCAATCTAGGATCAATACTATAATAAATGCCAGTCTCCACGAATCGAATCATAGAAATAGACAAAGAAAAAAAAAGTCCCAGAACCACAAAGTAGGATCATTATAGGTTGATTATAATTAATTTAATCAATTGAAAATAAATACATTTTGGGTGTTATTTCTTCGTTTATGATCTTTATCACATTCCATTGTGATTCGTCGTTGTGTCAAAGAAGCCATGTGTAGACTTCCTCTAGCGGTGATCCACACGTGTACCTCGTATCTCAGGACGTTGCCAAAGGAGTCTTCGGGTGCTATCATGGAGAAACCTTTTCTTGCGTTGTCCGCCTTAGAGCGTCTTGATCTGATGGAATAGGATCTCTCTCATTCTTGAGATCGTTCTTGAAGGAAGAGGTTATTTTGGCCTTGAATTAATTCTCCAGAATTGTTGTGCACAACGATTCTCTTTGGTTAGGAAAAGAGTTGGGGTTGTAAGGATATTTATAATTGGGTTTGAGGTTGTAGAGTTATGACAATAAATAAATGCGTTACACATTTTATTTATTTCATTAACTCCCTTTTAAAAAAACCCATGTCGAGTCATTAATTCCTTGACATGTTCCCACACTAATGATAATAAATATCATTTAATAAAATGATATTTCCTCAAAAATACCAACTGGAAAAACTACATGGCATGTAATAATAAATACATGGCGTGTACTTGATTTTCATTGAAAACTACACAGCGTGTACAATCAAGGTACATGACGTGTATATATTGTTTTCATTTATTCATTTATTTTCCAAAATGAAAACTACACAGTGTGTATATTTAATAATACACGGCGTGTACCTTTTCAAAATAAAACTACACGCCGTTTAATCAATGATACACGGTGTGTACCTACTTTATCTTATTCTTCCTCCAATATTAATATGATTTAGGCTTCCTTGGATAATTATTAAACTACATACAGGAATAATCATTATTCTACTTGAGATACTTGAATACACTTAGTGTGTGACCCTCTAGGCCCCTTTCTCATTGGCATTAGGCAAGCTTGCCTAAAGTCCAAGATTACTATCTAGCAATGGGTCAAGGCACACAATAGAAAGAAGTTGATGCCGCATTGACATATCACCTCATACGAATGATTACTGTGTAATTTAATCCCTTTGTCTCAATATCTCATCAAGAAAGTTTCATGGTAGTGTCATAAACTCATATGCTTGATCTTTCATTCTTTGAGTCCCAGAAATAAACTTTTCGTCACACCATGGCCATGGAATTTGTTTGAAAGTTCTATTTCAATCAAAGGGCCCGGTATATCTACTTCTATAAATATGAAAGGGACAAATCCTTCCTCGACTTATCCATTAACAACATGTCATTCGTGACGCACCCAACATACCCTACTTCCCGCCAACTGTCTGCGTGATAGTTTTCGCCAGTAAATATATGTGTGCGAGTCATGACATGAGTTAATGATAATCTTCCTGTCTATGGACCATTACACATGCTCAAAGATAGAAATGTCTGATGACACCAAGACATGAAAAATTACTATTGGGGGTCTGTTCTCATAATCTCCCATCTTGGATATTACCAAGTGCAAACTCCATGAGAGAGAGTCTCGTCTTCTTACGAGTACTCGCACTTGATGGTCTGTATACTATGTGTCCTATCATAGTATTTCACCCAACCATAGAACTTTATTTAAGAATATTTTTATATCATTTCAAGGTTCCCATCATAGCGGGGATCTTCCATGACATTATTAATGAAAAAAATATTACAAGACATTATTATATTATAGTCATGCAAAACAATGAACAATATATAATAAGTGAATATTTATGTAATCAAAGTAAAAAAAAGTTGGTTCTCAGGACACCAACCCTTACAAACTCTTACTTGGACTAGAGACAACTGCCTACGACTTTTAGTCTGCTAGACCTCACATGATGATCATGTTTTTGCTGAGTCAATGCATTAGTCAAGGGGTCTGCCACGTTGTCTTCCGTGGAAATACTTCTCACTGCAACTTCACCTCTCTGAGAAAAATCCATCAAGAGATGATACTTCCAAAGTATGTGGTTTGTCCGCTGACGTGACCTTGTCTCTTTTGCAAGTGTCACCGCTGCATTATTATCACAATAGAGTGTGATAGGATCTTTACTACTTGGTACTACATCCAGATCATGGACGAAGCTTCTCATCCATACTGCTTCTTTAGCTGCCTCAGAAGCTGTGATATACTCAGACTCTGCTGTAGAATCTGCCACCACACTTTTCTTTGAGCTCTTCCAGCTCACTACACCTCCATTAAAACTGAATATATATCCAGTTTGCGACTTCATGTCTTCTTGATCAGTCTAGAAACTAGCATCTACATGTCCTCTGATGACTAGTTTCTCATCTCCTCCATAAACCAAAAACATATCCTTAGTATGCCTCAGATACTTGAGGATAGTCTTGACTGCAATCCAATGGAAGTCTCCTGGATTAGCTTGATATCTGCCTACCGCACTTAATGCGTAAGAAACATCTAGCCTCATACATTGCATAACATACATGACTGACCCAATCGCAGATTCATAAGGGATCATTTCCATTCTTTTTCTTTCCTCATGTGTCTGAGGAAACATTTTCTTGGAAAGATGAATGCCATGTGACACTGGAAACAATCCCCTCTTGGATTGTTCCGTACTGAATATCTTCAGTATCTTGTTAATGTATGTACTTTGAATTAGGCCCAACATTCTCTTGGATCTATCATGATGGATATTGATCCCAAGAATATGTGATGCCTCGCCCAAGTCTTTCATAGAGAAACATTTATGAAACCATGCCTTAACTGACTATAAGACAAGTAATTCGTTTCAAATTAGTAATATGTCATCACCATATACAATTAGGACAATGACTACACTTACACTAAACCATTTTTAGACACAAGGCTCACATTCATTCTTAACAAATCCAAATTCCATTACAGCTTCATCAAAATGAATGTTCCATGACCTTGATTCTTGATTTAATCTACAAATGGATTTCTCCAACTTGCATACCTTGTTGTAATCTTTTGGTGTCACAAAACCTTCAGGTTGTGTAATTTAGACATCTTCCTAGAGGTTCCCATTAAGGAAAGCTATTTTGACATCCATTTTCCAAATTTTATAGTCATGGTGAGCGGAAATGGCCAATAGGATCTAATGGATTTTAGCATCGCAACTGGTGAAAAGGTTTCATCATAGTCAATTCTTTAACTCTGTCTAAAACCTTTTGCAACCAGTCGTGCCTTACAGGTGTTGACTTGTCCCTCCATGTCCAGTTTCTTCTTGAAAACCCATTTATTACCAATAGCCTTTACATCAACTGGAGGATCTACCAAAATCCAGACTTGGTTTTGGTACATGGAATCCATTTCAAAATTAATGGCTTCTTGCCACTTGGAAACATCTGTGCCCTCAACTACTACCTTGTATGTAAGAGGATCATCATTTTCAACCAATAATGAGTCACCATCCATGGTGACAATAAAACCATATTGTTCGGGTTCTCTCACCTCTCTCGTGCTCCTACACAGTTCTTGTGTCTCTGGAACAAATTTTTCTTCCACAGGGATTTTTGGAATCTGTTCTTGTACCAACTCCTGTGTATCTCGATCCTTGACTTAATCGAAGTCTATCTCGCTCCCACTATCTCTTTTGGAGATGTTCTCCCTCTAAAGAGATATGGTGTGTCTTTTCACTGTAACCTTTTTTTCTGAGGGGTTGTATAGGTAATATCCCTTTTTTCGATGGGATATCCTATAAAGATACACTTTGTGCCTCGGGGTGAAAGTTTGTTACCTAAAGAGGCCTTAACAAATTCCTCGCTACCCCAAAAATTTAAATTAGATAACATGGATTTTCGTCCACTCCATAACTCATATGGAATACCATTTATCAATTTAGTTGGTACTTGGTATAGTATGTGTCCAGCTGTTTGTAATGCATATCCCCAAAAAAATAATGGAAGACTCGCATGAATCATCATTGATCTCACCATGTCCAAAAGGTTGTGGTTCCTCCTTTCACTTACACCATTTTATTGGGGCATGTATGGAGGAGTGAGTTGATATAGAATCCCAAAATCCCATAAGAAAACAATGAAGTCTTGATTAAGATATTTTCCTCCTCCTTCTTAGTGTAGTTTCTTAACCTTCTTACCAAGCTGGTTCTCAACTTCATTCTTGTATTCTTTGAACCAATCAAAAGAATCTGACTTATACCTCATTAAGTTGATATATCCATATCTACTAAAATAATCAGTAAAAGTTATGAAGTACGAGAACCCACCCCTTGTTTCAACTGGAAATGGTCCACACACATCTGTGTGAACTAATTCTAGAAGCTCTTTAGCTCTTTCACCTTTCCCACTAAATGGGGCTTTGGTCATTTTTCCTTGTAGACATGCATGACATACACCAAGTGGTTTTAGTTCGAAAGAATCTAAATACCCATCTTGATGTAATTTTGTCAAACGTTTCTCATTGACATGACCTAGCCAGTGATGCCAAAGTTGGGTGTGGTATGATTCATGTGAATTAACTTTGTCATCGATTGCCATTACTTGGTTTGTGTAGTATAACACATAAAGGTCGTTATATAAATGTTCCATACCAAAACAAATTCTATCTTTATAAAAGTAGCAACATCCACTTCCAAACATGAAGATGAATCCATTAGTATCTAATCTGGATACTGAAATAATGTTTTTGGTTATATAGGGTACATAATAACATCTTTTCAAAACCAAGACCATCCCAATAGGAAATTTTAAATGGTAATCTCTGACAACTACACCAGCGAGTCTGGCTCCTCTGGCTACTCATAGATCCACTACACCTTAGTCAATATTTCTGAATCTACTTGGTTCCTATATTTGGATACAGATGTGAGCACCACAAGTAGTATCTAACACCCAATTAGTAGAAACAGATAGATTGCATTCAATAACAAATCCACCTAAAGCTTCCCCTTGTTTCCTTGGCTGGGTGTAGTTTTTCTTCCAGTGTCCCTTCTTGACACATGCGAAACAAACAACTTTATGTTCCGTTGCCTCCCCTTTGATCTTCCTTTTCTTGGAAGGCCTTTAAGAAGCTTTGGGCTTAAAGCTCTTCGCCTTCCCTTTCCTTTTATTCACCATAAGGATAGAAGGTTTTTCACGATTCTTGTCATTATCCACTTGGTGAATGAGGATAAGAAGATCAGACAGAGACTTCTCAATGTTGTTCAAGTTGAAGTTCACAACAAAGTTTGAGAAGCTCTGGGGGAGTGATGCAAGAATGAGATCAGTAACCAGTTCTTCAGGGAGTTTAAAACCTAGAACCTCCAAGCGCTCAATGTATCCAATGATCTTGACTACATGAAGCCCAGCTGCGGAACCCTCTCCAAGATTTCTCTGGAATAGAGCTTTGGAGATCTCAAACCTTTCCTATCTGGATCTCTCCTGATATAGACCACAGGGGTTCTCAAGCATGTTGTAGGCATCCATGTCTTCATGAGACTTCATGAGATCACTAGACATTGATGACATCATCAAACATTGAATGTCGAGTGAATTGCTAAAATGTTGACCATAGACCAGGAAATCTTCATCACTCGCCCCTTGGGCAGGCAGATCAGGAAGTGAGGACTCCAGTACGTAAAACTTTAGTTCATGGTGTGGGATAACCCAAAGGTGCCTAAACCATTCCTGAAAGTTACTGCCAGTGAAGATATTGTCTTTATCCCAAATTGATCGCACAAAAAATGTGGTTGATGAGTTTTTCATTTCAATTCTACAAATTAAAAGAGCAGATTTATCAGAACCTTTTGATTACATTTTATGAAAAATAATAAATGAATTTATTAATTCTCCCACTATTTTATCAAGTCCCAATGTCCCTCACCATTGAACTCAGAATGTCCAGTTGCTTTGACATTCTAGTGGAAATGATCCATATTCCCCTTTGCATAACCCAAACAAGGGTTGGTCAAGATATTTGAAGGTATTTAGGTAGGAAGGTCTTTTCCAACTGTGAGGTTACAGTTCCTTGATCTATTGAGTGGACTCCCCAATCCTAAAATCCTTACTTGGATTTCTTCAAATCTTACATCCAATATTACATCAAATCTAGCAAGGGATACTTCTCTTGATGTAATATGGTTAAGTCAAACCGAAACCTTTCATAAGGGCATCATTATAAAAGTAATTGTCCCAACAAGGGTTAGTCAAACACATTTTTTTATTGAGTCTTGCCCTTAATCATGTAACAGAAGGCTTGGTCTGACTTAATATGGTATTTGAGATATTTTAATCTTTATGCATAGTTTTGCATTATCACATCCTTGTTAATATTAAGTTATTCTTTCTTAAGTGATTAACCATGTTCTGATAATGTTTACGCATATTCCGGTTTTTATTTTATTCCATATTTGCATGCTTGTTTATTAATTATGTGATCGCAATAACACATACATAATAAATAAACCATGAAATCAGACGGAATTAAAATAAGATGGCATGATCATAAGCTTTTATTGGTTATCTTATCTAGTGGTTTTGATAAGCTACCCCTGACCTAGGGAAAACACCTTGAACCTGATGGTTCACGTTTTGAAACTCCCACCTATCCACCTTTGTATCTTATTCAGTTGGTTTCGCCTCAACTTCAGATTTCGAACCGTTTCCTCTATCTTGGGAGATCCTCCATTACATGGGTTTACATTCAAGAAACCATGGTCACGCAAGCCCTACATTTTATTGGAAGAAGGCTCACAGTCTAAAAAATTTAAATTAAATAAATTTAAATGAAACCATACACATAAAAAGGGTCTTTGGTCTTGCTCATGATCACCCATAGCATGCATCGACATTTACGCATATTTAGAATTCAAATTCTTTTAATCGTTCTATTATTTAAGATAAGTCCCGCTTGAAATTAATTAATTATGATCTTATAATTAGTCATTTATTTATCTAAATTCCTTTATGAATTTCCTTGAGATTCTTCTCATCCATATCCCTTGTACAGGTCTTTGTACTTTTGGAGGAAACTTGGTGAAATTTCTAGAAAGTACACTGTGTGTAGTATATATTTACACGACGTGTATTTCTTTTCACCCTTTATCCAAAGTACATTGCGGGGGATTTGGTGTTTTTTCTCTACTTTGGAAATTTTGGAGTACATGGTGTGTAGATAAATTATACACGGCGTGTACTTCCTTGTTATACGGTAACCGACCTGGAGATCCTATGTACATGGTATGCGACTTCTCCTTTGTACACGGTTTCACTTGGGCCGGATCGGACTACATGACGTGTTGATCCAACATACATGTCATGTATTCTGGTTCCCACACGCCATTTAATTCTGGTCAACATGGGGTGTTAAATTCTTAGGTGTAATCAATTCACACGGCAAGGTTTGGCGGACCAGTACCGGTTCGTTGAACCTAAGTACATGGTGTGTAGTTTTCATTACATGTTTTGTATTACCATGTTGTACTGACAGAAAGTGCGGCTCCTTCGGATGAGATCCTCATTTTTATTTTAATCAAAACTAAAATTAAAAGGCCATTTCTGTGATATAAATTGAGAAAAGAATGACGAAGAACAAATATCATTTGTTCAGATTTATAGAACTATTTATTTCGAATTGAATCAAATATAAATGCATAAATTATCAATGAAAATGAAATAACTATAATAAACATTGTAACCTCCCTCTGATACCATTTGAAGGTTCCGGGCGAATCAGAAGAATGTGGGTGGATGTTACCACTTGGATTTTTTTCATTAACAGTGATCAATCCGGGATCAATACGATGATAAATTCGAGTCTCCAAGGATCGAATCACAGAAATAGAAAAAAAAGGAATTTCCTATAACCACAAAGTAGGATCGTTACAGGTTGATTATAATTAATTTAATAAATTGAAAAGATAGACCTTTTCGGTGTTCTTTCTTTGTTGATGCTCTTGATCACGTTCCAATGTGATTCTTCGTTGCGTCGCAGAAGCCAAGTGTAGACTTCCTCTAGCGGTGATCCACACGTGTACCTTGTATCTCAGGACGTTGCCACAGGAGTCTATGGGTGCTAGTGTGGAGAAACCTTTGCTTGCGTTGTCCAACTTAGATCGTCTTGATCCGATGGAAGAGGATATCTCTCGGTCTTGAGAGCGTTCTTGTAGGAATAGGTTCTTTAGGCCTTGAAAGAATTCTCTAGAATTGTTGTACACAACAATTCTCTTTGGTTAGGAAAAGTGTTGGGGTTATGAGGATATTTATAATCGGGTTTGAGGTTGTAGAGTTATGACAATAAATAAACACGTTACGCATTTTATTTATTTCATTAACTCCCTTTAAAGAAACCCCATGTCGAGTCATTAATTCCTTGACATGCGCCCACACTGATTATAATAAATATCATTTAATAAAATGATATTTCCTCAAAAATCCCGACTAGAAAAACTACACGGCGTGTATTAATAAATTCACAGCGTGTACTTGTTTTTCATTTAAAACTACACGGCGTTTATATTCAATGTACATGGTGTGTATATATTGTTTTCATTTATTCATTTATTTTCCAAAATTAAAACTACACGGCGTGTATATTTAATAACACACTGCGTGTATATTTAATAATACACGGCGTGTACCTTTTCAAAATAAAACTACACGTCATGTAATCAATGATACACGACGTATACTTGCTTTCTCTTATTCTTCCTACAATATTAAAATTATTTAGGCTTCTTTGAATAATTATTAAACCACATATAGTAATAATATTTATTCTACTTGAGATACTTGAATACACTTAGTTTGTGACCCTCTAGGCCCCTTTCTCGTTGGCATTAGGCGGGCTTGCCTAAAGTCCAAGATTACTGTCTAGAAACGGGTCAAGGCACCCAAGAGAAATAATTTGATGCCGCATTGACGTATCACCTCATAGGAATGCTTACTATATAATTTAATACCTTTGTCTCAATATCTCATCTAGCAGGTTTCATGGTAGTGTCATAAACCCATATGCTTGATCTATCATTCTTTGACTTACAGAAATAAACTTGTCGTCACACCATGGACATGGAATTTGTTTGACAGTTCTGTTTCAATCAAAGGGCCCGAGATATCTACTTACATAAATATGGAAGGGACAAATCCTTCATAGACTTATCCATTAACAACATGTCATTCGTGATGCACCCAATGTACCCTACTTCCCGCCAACTGTCTGTGTGACGGTTTTTGTTAGTAAATCTAAGTGCGCGAGTCATGACATGAGTTAATGATAATCTTCCAGTCTAAGCACCATTACACACACTCATATATAGCAATGTACGATGACACCAAGACATGCAGAATTACTAATGGCGGGTCTGTTCTCATAATCTCCCATCTTGGAGATTACCAAGTGCAAACTCCATGAGAGAGAGAGAGTCTCGTCTTCTTACGAGCACTCTCACTTAAAGGTCTGTATACTATGTTTACTATCATAGTATGTCATCAAACTGTAGAAATTTATTTAAGAATATTGTTATAGAATTTCATGGTCCCCATCATAGTGGGGATCTTCCATGACCTTATTAATGAAACAAATATTCCAGGACATTATTATATTATAGTCATACAGAATAATGAACAATATATAATAAGTGAATATTCATGTAATCAAAGTACAAAACAGTTGGTTCTCAGGACACCAACCCTTACACTATTGAACCCATGAATAGATCTCCAATATCCATTGATAAAGAGAATGGTATCATCAGTAAACATGAGGTGGGAGATACTCCCAATCCGATGCTTATTGCAATAGAGGGTAATTATGACCACATCGATGCAGTGATTGAAGAACTGGTTAGAATATATTGGGTGATGATAAATAAAGATGGGGAGAGGGGGTTTCCTTGTCTCAAACCTATAACAGCTTTAAAAAAACCAAACTACTTGCCCAAGAGTGTAGTGGAGAGCCAAGAGGAGATGAAGCATCTGAATAATAGGTTTGTGGCCCAAACTGGAAGACCCATACATGAAAGAACCCATATGATAAAGTTTCACTCAACTCTGTCAAAATCTTTATTCATATCGAGATTGATGGCCACATTAATACCGGAGGTTTTTAGATTAATGTCACTGATGAATTCATGAGTTGTTCATATTGTAACCTGAATGGAACAACCCTTAATAAACCCATACTACTCCTTAGACACCCAGCTTCGCAGGTATAGAGTGAGACATCTATTAATAATTTCAGAAATCACATTATATGGCATGTTACACAAGCTAATAGGCCGATAATGGTTCAAGGACTGAGGGTCCTTGATCTTGGGAACCAAAAAAAATTTAGTTGCATAGGCCACATAGGGTAAGTTTCCAATTTGAAAGTAGTCCTGAACTGCACTAACTAAGATCCTCTTCACAATATCCCAAGAGACCCTATATAAATAAGTAGGGAAACCATCCGGTCTTGGGGAACTATCAGGATTCATGGACCAAACTACGTCATAAATTTCAGCCTCATATGGAATAGCTTCCAAATTTTTGTTATCCCCATACATAACTACACATGGGATAATCTCAAAAAAAGTATCTAAGTCCCTCGGATAACCTGCTTCGAATCTTGGGTTAGGGGATGATAATAGGGATTTGAAGTAGTTATTATCCAAAGTCCCAACTACCTCTCTATAATTATAAAAAGATCAATCATCCAGGAGAATGTTGGACATCTTAAACTTGTGTTTTTCTTTGATACAGGTGTGAAAAAATCTAGTGTTTCTATCACCTTAATGAATCCACTTCACCCTTGACTTTTCACGATCTAAGAATTCCTTCTTAAACAATAAAACTTACAGATAACTTCTCTGAAATGAAAGATAAAAGAAAATAGAATCATCCAATCCAGCTTCCGGGCGCATCTCCAACTATAGGATGTCCCTGATAATCCCTTAAATGTCCCAATCAAAAGAGGAAATATTTTTATCCTAGGAGAATAAAGGTCCCTTAAGACGCATAAGTCTATTGTGTAAATTAAGCTAGGGGTTTCCTCTATAAAGGCTGTTCTAGGAGCCTTGCACCAACTCCAAAAAACTTGTTTTAACCACCCAAGAGGGAGAGAAGAGAAAGGAGTCATTCAGATCCACATGAGGTTCTAGGAAAAAATGAATGGGGGAATGATTCGATAGGCCACGAGCCATATGAGTGACTTTGATATCAGGAAAAGAGGAGAGAGTAGATCCATTCACTAGAAAACGGTCAAGATGACTCCACGAACGGCAGGTCCCACACTGATTATTGCACCAGGTAAACGGATCAACAGTAAGTCTAACATCCATATGTCCATTACTAGACATAAACACCACAAAGTCTTGGATTTCTCTTCTTAGAAATGATATGATTCCTTATTTCTCCTCCGGACTAGACACAATGTTGAAGTCACCTCCAACCATCTAAGGTAAGTCACCCGGACTAAGAGAGATCTGATCATGCCAAAGAGATTCTCTGTTCTGGGCATTGCATTTAGCATACACTACCGATAACATGAAGTTATGAGATCCCATGGAAACCTTTGTATTTATAAATTGGTCTGATAAAGATATTAGGTTGAATGAGATATAAGACTTCCTTAAAATTCATATATGTCAGTTAGAGGGAGAACCATGTAGAAAGCCCTAAACTCTCATACGCTGAGAAAAAGTTTGGATCCTTGAAGAATCCTACTTATGTTCAAGTAGTACAGCCATAGAGACATTTCTATTAAGAATTTCATTGGAGATAAAATACGATTTTGCCCAAGAACCCAATCCACAAGCATTCCAGATGAGAAGACTAATCATCGCTGGAAGAGAAGGCTAGATTTTTCCCCATACCCGTGGCCCTGCATTACTTTCGAAGAACTAATAGATACTCTGGAATTGGACTTAGACCTATTACAGACTCCACTTAGAAGCTTGGGGAACGAATTGATAGGGGAGAATGATATGCCCATAATGTCTTTCGGTGAGGAGGGGGAACTATCCATAGGTGAATTAGGAAGACTCACTATAATCATTAGGGAGCCCGACGTCAAGGAGTAAGCCTTCAAGGGTGGAACCAAAGGAGCCTATGAAACAAGTTTTGTGATGTCAAGACGAGACTATGAAGAAGAATAAGCCTATAAGGAAGCATAGATCCTCCCAGATAAATGTGGGAGCGAAAGAATCCAGGGCCACATAAACTGAGCACTCGGCATGTAGGGTGCTCTCCAAGGGGAAAGCAACACCAAGTCCTGGAAGGGAGGGTTAACTTACAATGGGGGGATCAACCACCTTAGAAGAAGAAACAGAAGACATTGGGGGAGACCAGAGGAACCCCTTTCCATGATCACTCGGACCAGGATCGAAGCGATATAGGATCAAAAATCCATTGGGCAAGGATGAATTTTCCTTGTGATGAGGGACCTTCTTCTTATCATGATCCCAGGCTTCCAAGAAAGATTTTTGGAACTCAGGAAAATCATGGACTTGGATATGTAAATGAGAGAAAAAGCGTGAAGTGGCTGGAAAAACCCAAACCTACCACTTTCAAAGCCATTAGGACCGATAACACATGCATCGTAATGGAGCTAAGGATGAAATTCACCAGCGTAATTCTTACACCGAAGGATATAAAGCGGTTCTGGAAGTTATTAATATGACTTTTTATTTTATTATAAACCCCCTCACAATTATTGATATGTAATCTCCCTAGGGAAAAAGTAGAACAATGGTACTCCATTGAAAAATGCCTTCATCCGCATGCTTTGGATCTTTCTTCTTCCCTGTCTAGATTGAATGTTAATATTTCAAAGTCCCTAATGTTTGCGGCTGTTATCTCTCATGATGTTTGTGATTCTATTGAGGGTGTTATGGGGGTTAGGAAGGGTTATCTTCTTCTTTGTTATATGGGAGTTCCCCTCATCACTTCTAAGCTTGGAGCTTCTGATTGTGTGGTCTTGGAAGATAAAATTGTCTGAAGAGTTAAGGTTTGGACTAATAACTCTCTCTCCTATTCTGAGCGGTTACAGCTTGTTCAATTAGTTCTTTTGATTATGAAAGATTATTAGTGTTATCACTTCATTTTTCCCAAGAGAGTGGTCAAATCCATTGAAGCCACCCTTAGGAATTTTCTTTTGGAAGGTCCTTCACTGGCTTCCTCTAGGGGTGGCCTACTATTTTTTCTGTGCTGGAGGTGTGGTTTGGATGGGGGCTGGAGTACTGGTTTTGTAGGCTGGTTGTTTTAGCTGTATTTAGTGGCAGTTATTTTCTAGTGGATGGGGTTCTGGGTTGTTGTGGATCTGGGTGAGGGATGGTGATGTGCAGGGGATGGGGTTTTTGGCTGTTTTGGTTGGTGTTTGTGGCTCGTTTGGGCTGTAGTGGCTGGTGCAGGTTGGAATGCCAGTGGAAGGGGCTGTCAGGGGACTGGTGAAGGTTGTAACATGTGGTATGGGGTTGTTTTGTAGGTGGAAGGGGGTTGGTGTGGGCTGGAATGTAGGAGGCTGGGGGCTGGTGAGGTGGCTGGTGCGAGCTGGAGTAGCTGGTGCGGGTGGGAAGGCAGGTAGCAGGGGGATGGAAGGGGGCTGGTGCGGGCTGGAACTGGTGGATGGGGCTGTTTTGCAGGTGGCAGAGAGCTGGCATGAGTGTTTTACAGTAGTGTGGGGGGGGGTGGATGGTGTGGTGGCTGGTGTGGTCTGGATTGCAGGTGGTCGCGGCGTGACTGTGGCGTGACCACGGCGTGCCCGTGGCATGACCGGGGCGTGACCGCGACGTGACCGCGGCGTGACCATGGCGTGACTACAGTGTGTTGGCCCAGTCCAGCGACATCCGCGGGGCAGCATCTTCTGGCCTGGAGTGAAGGGAGCAAGAGGAGGCGAGGCAACATTCTGACCATCGCTCCTCCGGTAGAAATTGTGATTAGTCAGTCGCAACATCGATCACAAGACTAATGAAATACTATCACATAGCGGATCATCCATAAGATTACCCATTATTGTAGAAAGCTCCAACTACACTATATGAGGTGAGTGTTGTTTACTGTTCTCACAAAAAAAAGATAATGTAGAAGCATTTTCTCTACAAGGGTCAAAACACTCATTCGATCATCGGGATCATAAAAATATCAAACTCTGAACGACACTTTTCCAAATAAAAATATCATTATAAAATTATTATCAAGTATTCTTATTGTCCCACATTTACTATGATGTCCCTCGAGCACTTATATGGTCCTTGTAGAATACAAGTAGCAAGCTTCACCCTCATCTCCAATGTTGGCTACAGGTGACTAAATATTTTCATGAGAGACTCAATCCAAAGATTTGCTACCTGAGTTCCTCCCTCCCCATTAACTATGGGTCAGTAATGTATCTAAAACTCTATCTAAGTATCATATATCGAATTCCAATAGGACTGTGAACCACCGCAGGGTGTTGTCCTGGAGCAGGGCCAACCCACGGCATTAACGTGGCGTGACCGTGGCATGACCGTGGCATGACCATGGCGTGACCGCGGCATGACCGCGGTCAGTTGGCCCTGTCCAATGACATCCATGGGTAAGAATCTTCCGCTTAGGAGCTAAGAGAACAGGAGGAGGTGATGCAACAGTCTGTCCATTGCCCTGCCGATAGAAATTGTGATTAGTCAGTCTCAACATTGATCACAAGAATCATGGAATACTATCACAAAGCTGATCATCCATCATATTCCCCATTTTTTGTAGAAAGATCCAACTACACTATATGAGTTGTGTGTTTTTTACTGTTCTCACACAGAAAAAAAAGATAATGTAGAAGCATTTTCTCTACAAGGGTCAAAACATTCATTAGATCATCGAGATCATAAAAATATCAAACTCTGAAGGAAATGTTTCCAAATACAGATATCATTATAAAATTATTCTCAAGTCTTATTATTGTTCAACATTTACTATGATGTACCTCGATCACTTAGATGGTCCTTGTAGAATACAATTGGTAAGCTTTTCCCTCATCTCCAATGTTGTCTACAGGTGACTAAATACTTTCATGAGAGACTCAATCCAGAGATTTTCTACCTGAGGGCTTCCCTCCCCATTAACTATGGGTGGGTAATTTATTTAAAACTATATCTAGGTATCATACATCAAATTCTGACAGGACTACAAACTGCCACGGGGTGTCGTCTTGGAGCAGGGCCAAATCACGGAATTATCGCGGTGTGACCACAGTGTGACCGCGGCTTAACCACAGCATGACTGTGGCGTGACCATGACATGTTGGCCATGTCCAATGACATCTGCGGGGCAGCATCTTCCGGCCAGAAGTGAAGGTAGCGGGTGGAGGTGGGGAAACATTCTGACCATTGCCCCACCAACAGAAATTATGATTAGTCAGCATCAACATTGATAACAAGACTCATGGAATAATATCACAGAGATGATCACCACTAATGGAGTACCAAATCCTACTTTCACTCTAAATACATAGTATAATCTCAATGAATCTATGATACAGAAGCCACATTAAACACCTCATAAATGGTCATGAATTACAAAGAGGATCATTTCATTGAATTTTATGTGAAAAATTCCTCTAAATAAAATATTATTTTGTCTAATTATAACACCTAGGTGATAATATGTGAGAGTCACTATAGAAAAGAAAATACATTACATGTACTTTTCTATAATTGTCATGGATCAGAGGCCTGAGAGCCTTAATATTTTATTATTTTATGGGTAATTCCATTTTAAACTAGCTTGAAGGGGACCTTACATGGCCCATATTCCTAAAGGCACAGGTACCTAATACATCACTAGAATGCATAAATAATAGTATAAAGGAGAATCCCCCCAACCTAGTTATGCTTTATGATGCTCCAAAACTCAAAGCATTCACAGCTAATTAGAATGAAACGCCACATTTAGAAATACATCGTTCATGGTACCGATGTCCAATGCCATACCCTCTACCCATACCAATATGATTAGATTTACTAGTGGTTCTTCCTACTATGTACCTCTTCAGGGATCTACAACTGATTATCTAACCCTCCCTTTTTCTTCCACACCTTGCATAGTTTCCATGCCATCACACCATATTTCAGCTTCTCATAGTCACCACTATGCTGAGGCCTTTTACCACTATCTTTCTGTGATAATATCTCCACTGTCTTCACACCCAAGACCTGCAATCTCGCCTCTAAGGTGCACCCTCCACTGCTACCAAGGCTTTCACCACCTATATACTACCTAAACCCCCACTAGACCATAGACCTTCACCATCACTAATGTTGTGAGAAGTCCACCACACCCACACTAACATAACCCCAAGACCCATTATCCTACTTCTAAAACACACCTACCATGGTAACACCCTCCTCTTCCACCGATGTCCAATGCCATGTCTGGAGGTACTATGTCCCTTCCATGCACCAAGAATCACCCCCTTAAAATATGTGGTTACCAGGACTCAAACATGGTCTTATGGGTGTAGGTATACATCATTTCTTCTACCACTAGGCTATAACCCCATAAACTCTTTTAGATTTCATGTGTATCCTAATAGAAAAAATATGTCTGTAAGGCTATAGACTGGTTCTGTTTTTGTGACCTACATAGAATGTTCCACTAACTAACATTGAATGTGAGACACTATGATTATCCGAATGTATACTTTTTTACAAAAAAATCATGTAATAGAAATTAAGTGTTCTTAAAATCTATACATTATATAAAATATTCAGTGTAAAAGGTCAATTATACAAGGTTTCCTCCCCAATAGTCTCAAAATTTACAATTAAGTGGATATCTAGGCATGTAACCCCATATGACCTAGATTTACAAACCAGATGTTATATCTCAATATACATGGTTAATTGAGAATTTATGCACACTATGTTGTATTTATATCTACAATTAAACCCAAGTCATTGAATAGTACAAGGCAAGACATGTGATTTGATGACAATATGTTATGTGATCATGTTTTTGAGCCTATAATTCTATAGCCACCATATTATCAATTGTATCTTATTATACCATAGATATCTCTTAGACTAGACTCACATCCTTTCATACTCCCCATTTTATTCCCATTGTTAGGGAATAACATACATGACTACTTCCTCTTTAAGTATATACTCTTGTAGATGATTGACTATAGGAATGTGAATTTGGGTAAACCCCCAACATTGGTGAGTTTTTTTACTACTAATCCATCATAGGATGAAGGTTAGTGGAAGGAGATTCTCAATATACACCTTTGTCAATTTAATTAATAGATTACTATGAAATATTCCATTCAAATTCATGATTTACACAAGGTGCAACTAAATTATCCAGTTATGACCCCAATTCCCTCATTGAATTCAATGGAGAAAACATCATCATCTCAATATTATAATATTCTATGCAACTGAAATCAGTAAAAGAAGGCATAGAAAGAAGAGAATATATGGGAACTCAAACTAGTCTAATATATCTTGGAATTATTACCTCCATCGCTTGTGGAATAGTCACTACCACACCAAATGGAACATTATATAAGGAGGATTCAAAGTGAAGATTTTTCGATTCTATTCAATTGATTGATCCCTTCACCAATGAAAAAGACTCATAAAAACATGAGTTCTATATTCATAATGATAGGCACATAAATCACCAAAATCCCCGTATTAAATTGTTCCAAACAAAAAGAGAAGAATAAACCAACCTCAAATGGTGGAAGATGAACCAAGTTGATCCTAACCGCTTTTTCGAATGCCAAAACATGCAACAGACCGAAGAGAACCATGATAATCCCTAGAAACAAGGTTCAGAGTTAGAATCTCATAACCTCAAAAACCCTAGGGTTCATCCAAATGAAACCGGGAAACAGGAGAGAGAATAACTCTTAAGAAATTAAATAATTAAATAAGATGAATTCATACCTTGAAGTACCGACCAATAACCCACAAGAAATTCAGTAGAGATGGTGGAAGGAGAGGGAGATGAGAGCGGGGGACATCGCATGGGGTGTTCGGACGTGGGGGGAGTCGCGCGTGGCTGGAGAGGATTAGGGGGTCGGGGGATGTTGTCAGAGGAGAGGGAGCTAAGATGGGAAGGGGGATGTCACCGGAGAAGAGGGAGCCGAGAGGGGAGGAGGTCTTCATTGGGAGATTGAGGTCGGGGAGGGGAGGTTTCATGCCGGAGCCGCCTGACAAAAATGATAAATGATACGGGGAAGCCTGATAAAATTATGGGATTATAGAAATTTATTTTGACGGTTTTAACAGAACTGTGGGAATATATTAAAATATATCACTTATACCCATTGTTTTTATAAACCATGGGTATAAATCTATGGGGAAAGACCTAATTTCCATTAGTGTACACAAACTATCATCACGATATTTCCCAGAAACACTTTCTCATTGTGATCCATAACATGTATCAGATGCTCCTCAAAGGACGCATCAACCTCAAGCTAAAAATCATCAAAATCAATCACATGAGAAGGATCAGGGTGATACAGTCGAAGCTGTGACATATGAAAGACATTATTATTATCACTATACCTTTGTGGAAAATCCAATCAGTATTCCACTAGCCTGATTCTCTCCACAACTTCAATAGGTCCAACAAACCTGGGTGCCAACATGCCCTGTCTCTCAATCCTATGGTGAACCAATCCAGGAGACACGTGAAGGAAAACATGATCCCCTTCTAAAACGCTAGGGGTCATCGATTTCTATCAGAATATAAATTCTTTCTACTATATGTCATAACCACATGCTTCCAAATTAGAAGAACCTACTCTGACGTCTCTTGTACGAAACTCGTACCTAACAACTCTGGATCACCTGCCTTCATCCAACATAGATACAATCTACAAGGCATACCATTAAGTACCTCAAATAAGAGTCCTAAGTTCCTAGAATGATGCAGGAATACTCAACTCTCGTTTCATTCCAAGACAAAAGTAAAATTTCATAAAATCTCAAAAACAATAATCACATCACACAACAAGTGAATCACTAAAGGTGAAATAATATCTATTTGTAACAATTCACATCAATTACCAAAATCCCACCCTAGGTACTTGGGTTTCCCCATACATGGGTTAACCACTCCCATGCATGAGATCATGTACAAGGACTGACTCTTCCTTGTCTCCTTTATTCTTCTCTCAAATAGTAAGTCAAAAGAAAGAAATGAAAACTCATTTGATACAACTTTGTAATATCCCAACCCGAGTGCAAAATATTGGTTCCCTGATCCAGTCGATTAATTATCCTCAGGCACACCACCCCATATTCCAGAGGCTGCTGACTAGAAATGATGGTATAATATATATAACATGGAAAGACTATACCCTCTTTATCAAAGCATCACAATATTGTAAATAAATAAAAAAACCAAACAATATAACCAATAACCAGAAAAAACCAGTATCACATGATGAATGAAACATAAATACAATATCCAAACCAAAACAGTAAATATATCATGCGAAATATGTGTCAAGTGTCCAATGAAAAACTAAAGAAAGGCTCACTGACACTATCAAGTGTATCCCGACACTAAGTCTGGTTCCATCATCCAAGATCCATTCCAACGCATCCATCTAACATAGTGATCTTGCACTTATCTTGTCATGAAAACATGAAGTCTATTCTGGTGATGATTAGGCTTCTTGAGTGGGGTGTGAGTATAACTTAATAGGCCACCACCAAAAGAGTCTAAAACAATATCCAGTCAATAACAATGTATACATTTGAAAAAAGAATAAATTATAATGCATAAAGTAAACAATTATCACATATAATTATTCTTTAATAAACTACATAATTTCCTGTGTTCATGAAGACACTCAACCCATCAATTCGTACTTCAGTCTATGCTAGAGTTTGAGCTATCCCTAAGGGTTATCACATAGTGAATCACAATTCATTATCACATGGTCTTTCATTATCCATTTAATTTCAATTCATATCACAACCATTTGGAACCATTGTCTAATGCCAATCTTATGGTAGTAGAACATCATGTCTAGTACCCCATGGGTATTTGGAGGATCATTCCTTGTCCCACACCCCATGGGTATTTGGAGCATCAGTTCCAGTCCGATACCATAATATTTACAAGCATGTATTTGGGTACTGAACATCATGGTTAGCACCCCATGAGTATTTGGAGAGTCAATCCATGTCCCACACCCCATTTCTCAATCAATCACATATATCACATATATAACATTTTACAAGGATTTTCAACATTAACCATCTTATCATCATTTCTCATCATGGTATTCCATTTCAATTATCAAAACAAACTTGGTTCAACACTTTAAATATCAAGGAATAATACGAACATTTCACTATTAATCCCTTTTAAACATTTAATATCATAAACCATTAACCTTTCAAGGTTAATCAAAACTTACCTTTATTCCCATTATCAACCAATTAAATATTCCATCAATTAACTAATCACACAATCCCATTAACCCATCAATTTCATGATCACAATTCAACCAAATTCAATTGCCCCAAGTTTAACTCAATTCATTATCCCATGGTAATTCAAATTAATCAAATCAATATCCAAAGTAATTTCCCAATCATGGAAATTTAAATTTCATAATTACAAACATGTAATTAAATCCTGAAAAACATATAGAAAAATAATTGAAAATTTAAGAAATGTAAAGAAAATTATAAAGAAAATATAATGTTTAAAATATATATATATATATTATTCCATTACAATTACTTTTCATTAATTATTTTTATGAAATACTTTTATTTTTAATTATTTTTATATGTTCAATAAGTGTGTAAAATTTCATTTAGATTTCATTTCTACTTTATTATTTGTAAAATATCAAAGTCATCTACTGAAACATTATTATGTTTCATTTAGGTGACATTAAAAGCATATAAATTATAATATTTAAATACAATCTAATTGAAATTTGACAGACTGAATCAACATATAGAAAATAATTGAAAAAAATAACAAATATAATAAGCAAAATATAATATACACGTCAAAAACATTATTTCTTAAAAACATAACATTTAAACTTTAAAATATTAATGTACAAAATTATTATTAAGTATTATATTATTAATTACATTACTATAAAGTATTAGAAATTATTTTATTATCATTAAATATTAGTAATTACATTATTAATAAATATTAATTATTTATTAAATATTTACAATAATAAAAATAATAAATTTTAATAATGATGTAATTAATATAATTATTAACATAACTAATAAATTAGTTAATAAAATTATTTTTTAAAAAAATTAATTAAATTAGTAATATAACAAATTTAATTATTAAAAAAAATGGTATTACTAACAAATTATTTGCATATTTATGTATATAAACAAAAAAACATTATAGTTTAATTATACAAAAATATATATTTTTAATTTATTAATTTATTTTTTTTATTTGAAAAAATGTTTTTTGGATTTTAACACCATTGTCCAAATTTTTCAGTAATGGCATAAAGGGCTTTCACGCCTTTGGACAGGTTGAAAAAAGGCCAAAGGCATGAAATGGGGTAACGCCTTTGGCCTGGGGTAAAAGCTAAAGACATTATCCAGCTTAACGCTTTAGGATATAACTATTTTTTTAGTTTTAAATTTTTTATTTTTGTTTTGTTTTGTTTTATATATGTCTATATATATATATATATCAAAAAAATAGTATAATCTTATTTCTATTTAACACCAAACATTACAATAATTAATGAAGTTGGGATTTATAACTGAAACCCTCACCCATGGCTCCCTTTTATAAGGGGGTCTTGCCCTGAAAATCCTTATAGATTTCTAATGTGGGATTGAGTTTTCCCATTCTCTATGAATAATTAATAAAATATTATCATTAATAATAAATAAATTAATAATAATAAATATAATTAACTAATAAATAATTATAATACCTATATAATAATTAATTGTTAACATTTACTATCAAATATTAATAATTAAGTAATTAACAATTAGTTATTAATTAAACAATATTAAATAATAATATTAATTGATAATAAATATTAATTACAAATTAATAATATTAATAAATCACTGATTAATTACTAACTAATAGTTAATGGGTTTTAATTAATTAGCAATTAAATAATATATCATTAATGATAAATAATATTAATAATAACTAAATATTAATTAATAACTAATAAATTTATAATTAATATTACAAATAATAAGTAACTAAATAATAATCTTACATATTTATTAGTAATTAATATGAATTAAAAATTAAAAATAGTAAACAGTAAATATTATTATTTAATTAAAATTTATTAGTTACTAAAATTTAGTGATAATTAATATTGATTGAAAATATTAGATAAATAATTAATAATAATTTAATAAAAATTAGTAATTTAATTATTTAATCATTATTATTATTATTTATTAAAAATAGTACATTTAAATATTTATTTGTAATTATTTAATAATAATGATTAATAATTAATATTTTTTTAAAGGTTGGGGCTGAAACCTCAATTTATTATTGAAGCAAAGACCTATTTTTTAGACTGGGTAGAGGGAGACCCATTACATAGCCCAAAGGCCCAAGCCCAAGTTGTCTGAATACAGGGCTTGAATGCCCATTTTTTTCCCAAAGGACCCCTCGGTGAACAGTATTACTAGAGTACCCATACTGCTACAGTATCGTCGCTACTACAGTTCCTACTACAGTCCTTCCCCTCCACCACTACTATTCTACCGCTGCTAAAATTTCACCACTGCAAACAGTGCCCTGCTACAGTTTGCTATAGTGTCGTAAACTCTCTCCTGCCCGAATTTGATCTTGGGTCTTTTGGATGCCAAGCAGGAGCCTGTACCACAAGTGTACATGCTCGTTGGTAGTAATAATTAATAATTAATTAGCCAATTAGTCAATTAGTAATTTATATTATTAATACGTAAATAAAAATTATTTAGTTACAAATTAATTAATAACTAATAATTATATTAATATTTTAAATAATTAGTCACTAAAGAATAATTTAAAATATAAATAAGTAATTAATATTAATTGGAAATTAATATTTATTATAAATTAATATTATTAAATAGTAAATAATATTATTTCATTAATATTTATTAGTAATTAATATTAGTTATCATAAATTTGTTAATTAACTAGTAATATTTTAATAAAAATTCATTAATAATTAGTAATTTAGTAATTTAATCCTTATTATTAATATTTAGTAAAAAAATAATAATTTTAAATAATTATGAGTAATTGTTTAATAATAATTATTAATATTAATTACCTAATTAGTAATTAATATTATTAATAAGTAAATAAATATTTTTTGATTACTAATTAATAAAAAATAATTATATTATTATTATTTATTACTTATAAATTAGTAATTTCAAATATTTATTTATAACTAATATTAATTATTAATAAATTTTTATTAGAAATTAATATTATTAGATAGTAAAAAAAGTATTTAATTAATATTTATTAGTAATTAATATTTAATTGCAGTAACGCTGTATATTAAACAACAATTAAATTTTGCTAAAAAAATATTTTATTTAATTATATGTATATATATAAAGAAAACAAAACAAAACCAGAACAACAATTTTAATAATTTAAAAAATAGTTTAGTCCAAAGGTGTTAAAGGGGATAACACCTTTGTCTTTTACCCCATGAAAAATTCATTACCCCCTTTTATGCCTTTGGCCTCCACCCAAAATCCCCAAATGCGTTAAGGGGGTGCTTCCTTTATGTATTAGTTTTTTTAAAAAATCAACATTATTATAGTATTATTTTTTTCAGAAAATGTATATATAAAAAATCCATCAAATCACATTTCATGTGTGATCAGATGACCATGATTTGAATGGGGGGGTCCATGTGGCACTATCAGATTCTATAACAACATATAAAATTGCAATTCACTCCCCAAAACATCTCAAACCCAATGGAATCTAGTATAGGGAATTTGGAGATCATTTTATAGATATTTTTTTGTTTTTGAGGATAAATAAGTGAGAAATTATTATTATAATTTAATAATAATTGAATAAATATTAGAAAAAAATTCTACTTCAACATATCACTTTGATTTACCAGACATTGTTGTACCATGTGGAACAGACCCACTAGAATGCGAATTGCTAGACCATGATATAAACATTATTTGGATGGTCATATAAATATTATTATTATTATAGAATAATAATAATAATATAAGTGAGATAAGATATTATTGAGGCCTGAATGAGAACCTGTAGTTACTCAAGAATGTGAATAACAAAATCCATGAAAGTTGTGATTGGTCTATGTTAGCAGTTAAATTATTGTAATAAGATGATATTAGAAAATTAAATAGTATCACTATCTCTACGACGACCCTCCTTGGAATATGATTTAAAATATTTAAGAAATTACAAGTTTGTTATGAAATAAGGAATTCAAGGTGTTAATTAAGAAGATATGCTCAAAAATATCAGTATATATATATATATATATGATATATATATGAAATTTTGAATTTCATGAGAATTATTATTTTCATTCATGGTATATCACCCCATGAAACTTATAGAAAAATGATGAACTATTATCATTAATTCTTTCTCCCATATAATATTTATTTTAATGAAATTGCTTCATAATATAAAACATGTAAGAGTTTTATATATTCATGCATATGATTCTTCAGTTGGTCGAATCATCATTCACTCTTGAATTATAAATGAATGAGTCAATACAATAGATCGAGAAACGTTATTATTCCTTTATATATTATCATCATTCAATGAGTGTGGTGTGTGTGTTTTCATGATGGTTGGATAGAACCCCTTGGCTCCCTAAAAACTCTATTTATTCTTATCCTTTGCATTTGAGGAACTAAAAATCCATGGAGGTAGAATATATCTCATCCAAACATCAGATGATTCACTCAACCCATGTATACACCATAGAGAGGGTATGTTTTCTGGTTTCCCTTATTCAAACTTCATCAAACACATACAAAGATGAAGATATAGAAAAATATCTTTGGAGAATGCTAAAAATATTTATAATAGTTCTTCATTTTTGTTTATCATGGTTCTATATTATCCTGCATGGTGATCCTCAGTAAGGGGTTCAAATTATTTCCACAATTTCTGATATTATTAGACTCATTTAAAAATTTAAATAGATATCAGAGGTTCACATGATTTATATTTGTGAAATATTTCTTGAAATGATGGAATCATGAAGAACAAAGCATCACATTTCAGTATTCTGGATATTCAGTTCAAAACAGTTTACCTTTATGTAACTGGGTTATGTAAAGGTAACCAAAGGATTACCCTTACACAAAGTGGTCTGGGAAAGGGTCATGTCACCTCACCCTTACATAGATTGTTGAAAATAAGGTCCAACACAACATAAAATTACATTTACTAAGGGATGTATAAAGGTATTTGAGTTTTTAAATGAGTTGTGTAAAGGTAACCTACAACTTACCCTTATGTAAAACACTTATAGATAAAGGTAACTGAGGGATTGCCTTTATGGGAAGGAGTTCATGTAATAGTAATTCTATGTTTTAATATATTGGGTGAATGTTATTGCAATCTACTTTGACATAATAAAATAATTAAATATTTATGTAAAGGTAATGCATTATTTTAAAGGCCTATGTAAAGGTAGATCAATACTAACCCTTATGTGAAGAATTCACATAAAGTTAAAACTTGTTGCACCCTTATAGAATGTCTCCTATTTAATGGTCATGGATATCTACCCTTACATAGACCATCTACATTTAGGGTATAAGGGATACACCCTTACGTATAATATGAATTTTTTTAAGGGTAAATAAAATTATTTTAAAAACTGTTAATTTTTTTAATATATAAAATGTTTTAATGGTGTATAAAATGTTTATAAATCATATTAAATGGTATTTTGGGAATATTTAATTTATAAGGAATTTATAAAATAAATAATTATTTATAAATGGTTTATAATTATTTAAATAAAGGTTTATGAAACATTTTATTACAAAATTTTAAATGATTGTATTTAAATAAATTTTAATCAAATTATATGGAATGCCTTATTATCTCAAAATAAAATTTTTTACTTATAAATAACGAGTGATAATTTATAGTGTTATAAATTATGAAATAAGGCCAAAATATAGAATTTTTTTCTTTAAATTTTGAATTGTTCACAATTAATTATTTTAAATTCTTTAGAATAAAAGGGGGCCTTATATGGATATTATTTAAGCCTCATAAAAAGTGATTTGGTGAATGATATGATAAAGTTTTAAATAATGATAAATTGTATGATATTTAGATTATGTAAAAATTTTACATAAATGAAAATTGGATTTTAAATTGTTTATAACTCATAAAAATATCATATATTAAAAATTAAAAATTGCATATAATGTATAATGTAAAAGTTTTCATATTGGAATGAATATAAAATATATAATAAAAAACATGGAATGTCCATAATGTTAAAGAAGAAATTATAAAAGAGTTCATAGTTAGCTATTATTTATGAAGTTTTCATAAATTGTTATCTCATGTATAAATATTTGAATTGTTCATTTATTTAAAGGTTATTCCCCATTTTATTCACAATTATAAACTAGTTATATGATTAATATTGTATGATTTAGTTTAAAATACTAAACTACTTTAAGTATATAGATCCTTACATTATATTCTAGGTATGATAATGATTTTTTTTCATATACCGTGTCCTCATTTCATAATTGATGTTATGGACATGAATTTAGTTATTGAATATAGTTTATACATATTGGATGTTAGATATATGATGAATCAGATTATCTCTTGGTTAATGTATCCCTACGTAGAGGGACTTGGGGATATACTACCTACTTACCTAGAGGTTTATGTCTTTCCTAGGCTTGTTAATGGGGTTAACTATCAGTTTCTCCGAGCTTACTCATGTGGTGATTATCAATATCATACAAATATATTAATTTACATGTAGTGTTCATGTACCTAATGCATATGATGAATTTAGGAATGTATGAATATGTTTGACTTCTATTTTTGGGTGAGAAACACAAACCTATAGGTTTTATAAAGAGTTACACACCAATATGGATTGAACATATTAGTTTGGTGTAGGGAAGAGGGTTCCAAACTAAATTACTAGAATCACTAATACATATAATATAATAACATGAGATAAAATGGTGGGATTAAAATACCCTTAAAATATCAAGTGTGAGATTCCTTCCAAGGTAGAAATTTTCAAGATCTCGATCATCCAATCATGTATTTTAGATCTTACCATGAGTACCCCTGAATTATATTGAATAAGGAAAGAAAGTTATAAGTGAGTTTTGTAACACCCTTTGTCTGAATTATTTTCCTCTTTATCACTTATTTAAAGTTAAGGAATGTTTGTTTTAAGAGTTGAGATGTTTCTGGAAGGTTTCACATGGTTTTGGAAGCCTTTTAAGAGTTTCATGATTTTAGCGGGGTTAGAAGAAACTATGATCAAGTCTCCTAGAAATCATGAATGGTATTTAAGGGTAATTGGGAAGGTGAATGATAGGTGAATAGTATTAAAAAACAATGTGCACAACTTTTTGAATTCTAATTCTTTAGGACAAGGATAATTTTCATAGTTAGAGCATAGTTTGTCAAACTGTACAGCCTAACCATGTGACAAGAATTAATTTTTACATAAATTCTATTTTTACCTAAAAATTTACCAAAAAGACTCACTCTTCCTATATATAACTAGGATCCTAATTTCTAGGGTTACCTTAGGTTAGTTTTTGAGATCATTGACCTCCATACTCTGATATTGATGATCCTTTGAGCGGTTGATCTTGAAAATCAAAGGAACAAACTTTTTTCTTCCTTTTTGTTCTAGATCTACTCATTTTCCATTGAATGAAGCCCCAAATCAGGTCATCCATGCATGGATATATTTTAATGGAAATTTATTAATGTTATATTATTTTTATTCATCATAGGAATAGAATAAAAATCCTAGATCTACAATTTCATGGGGGATTAGTTGCACCGAATGAACATGAGGCAGGTGGTTTTTCCCTCTATCCAGTTTTATTAGAATTTGAAGGCTCTTAGTTTTCTTTTAAATAATTATATTCTAATTTTGAATTAATCTACCATATCAAAACTCTATTTGATTTTAACTTACTATTTGGCTCTTGAAAATTGGGTTGTGGGTGTCACCTATAGTGTGTTTGATAAATTGATTAAATGGGGTTTTTAAGGGAATATGTTTTTTGACATGTGTTTTTGGAATAGATGGGTTGTGTATAAGATCCATTCATTTTCATGGAAAGTCTCTTTTTTAGTTTTTAGTTTGAGCCTTGGAGGGAGAGTATTATTTAGAGATGGATATCCTTTGTTGTGGAAAATGACATAAATTTCAGGGATTCGTGATTGTTTTAATTAGTGGAGTTCGAGTAAAATGGGTCTAGTGTTACTAGAGGTTCTTGGTAATTTGAGAATCTTTTAAATGGGATTGGGCTATTTAATAAGGAAATGGTCTGAAAAACCATATATAGAACATTTAAAAATCGTGTAAATGAATTACCAGGTGTTTAATTTTTAGGGAGTTGTTAATAAAATAAACTAAGGTGATGGGTTTATAGGAATATCCCATTAAAAATATTTACTGGATGTCTAACTACATTACACACTGTGTAATTACCCAACCAACTATTTTAATGTATGTTTTATACCTAAATATTACTTCATTGCACCCACAACTCTCTCCTATCGACCCTAGGGCACCATCCAGGCGATTTTGGAGGGCCAACCTCTCTTCCGGACACCCCTTTTGTGAAATTGATCCATGGTAAGTATTTTTGGTTATGTTTTTCCCTTCTCTCTTATGTTTCTCCAAATTTTGGGTTGTAATGACTTGAAAATGTGCGCTTTTGGTTTTGATCATGATAAGTTTTTATCTGGGAACCTATTTATGATCATCTACACCTTCTTCCTCATGGGTGTTTTCCATTGGAAGTGTTGCATTTTTCATTTTTTATGGTAGGGGTCAAAATCTGAACCCCATGGTTTGATAATTGACAAGTATATGAAATATTGTTATTGCACCAACATTATGTGTACCTAAATTAATTAAATCATGAATGAAATTATTCCTTATAGTTTAATGGATTCCATTTATTTTTAAATCATCTTATGTATACCCATTGGGTGAGTGAACCTTGAATATAATTGAATTGGATAATCGATTAAAGTGTGTTAAGAATAACATAAGACCTTAGGTGAATGCTTGATATAGAATACCTAAGTTGTAGCTTACATCTTATTTATTGTACTATTGATTAATTGTGATATAAATGAAAGTGGTAAATGAAAGAAAATAAAAATTCACATAATTAAGAATTATGTCTTATGATGTGATACTGTGATATCCATGTTTTTATAACAGATTTTTACAACTATGCTGAAATTCTTATATATCAGGCATGTCCCAGGAACATGTACACTTATATGTTTAATGATGATATTGAGTGAGCTCGGCCCAATCCCATGTTGTAATTATTATAGTGAGAGGGAACATCCTAGTCCCGTAATGTAATTCTAATAGGGATTTTATCCATATTTTTATGTTATACAATGGTTATATGGTTGTGGTGGGCATGGTCATAAGACATGATCAGATATATTTTGGTAAGGATCCAAATCAGGTTTTTTACCATGGTTATATTGTTGTGGTTGATATGGACATAAGACATGCTCAGAGATATCCCGGAATGGAACTGAAGTAGGTTGATGTGGTATTTTATTAATTCTTGAATTAATTAATACACATGTTTATTTCTTTATTGCATACACTTCTTAATATACTGGTTTGTTTAGACATGGTGGTTTTGACCTATTGATTTATACTCACACCCTATTCAAGCCCTTGTTTGGTACCTAGATTGTTTTCATGGATACAGGTTTGGACAAGGGAAAAATAACTTTCTATTGATTTTCTTTGCTAGATGGGATAGAGTATAGAGATGGGACCAATGTGAGGTTCGAAACTGGGGAATAATGAGTCTTTATTTGAGTCTAACAGTCTTTTACTTGTGGTATTTTAATAATGATATTTATCTACATTCAATCACATCTTTACATTATTTCTTTATTATTTATTAAATTGGTCAGTTGTCTTTTGGTGTTGGTTTCCACTATATAATATTATTCCCATTATTTTTTCACTATAATATTTTTTATAGAATATTTTTATGCTATGATATAAACTTTTAATCCATGGGGTATAGTCTCACCACTATACTTATCGCACCCACACTACTATTCGGTAGCCTCTGGCGTATGGGGGGGGACTTCAGGTCTGTAACCAAACCTTTCTGGCTACATGAGAGAGTGCCATATAGGGAGATGTTACAAAGTGGTATTAGAACACTCCATGTTTTCATTTATTTTTCTTTACTATTTCAGAAAGGTAGAAAAGGATAATAGGATCTGTTAGGACTTTTTAATTATCTTGTTCATGGGAGTAGCTAACTTATGTATTGGGGAAACTCCGAGTGCCCGGGGATGGGTTTGTTTTTTATACTGTTTTCTTATTACGATTGATGTTATTTCACCTTGGGTGATTCACATTTTGTGTGAGGTTACTATTTTATGATGTTATTGGGTTTTGAGATTTATAATCATGGAACAGTATGGTGCAAGATGACTATTCATGTTTCATAATAGACACATTGGGATATACTGACATGCATGGTTCATTATAGGGACATATTTATATTCATGTGATATATTTTCGGTATAGACTATGATCTGAGATATCTGTTACACCTGATAAATGAAATGGATTGTTATTTCATGCTAAAACACTTGCAATCCATATCTAGAGTGGAACCGAGTCAATGGTTCTTAGTTGAAGTCACCTATTAATGTTGACCCTTTTGTTAACCAGTGTTTTACGGTGCATGTTTATCTTATAGAGAAAATATATCTTCATCAACTTGTACTTGAGCAATATGAGAGTGGTAATAAGTACACTCATAATGCAACTGAACCAAATATTCCTATCATTCATAAGGATTAGATGGATGTTCATCTTTGAGATAACTTTATGAGGGTCATGTGATCAATGGAAAGGGATACTATTCGTACTGTTCCTTTGATGTCTTAGCTAACAAGAAAATTTTAACTGCAACATCCTCTTAAGTTTATTAGGGATGGAGGACCCCAGATAGCTTAGTTCTAGATCGATTTAGTATTGAAAATCTTTATGAATCTTGAGACAACCACAGATATGAGAGTGAATCTTGATATATATGTGCTTCATAGAACTACCAATAATTGGTGGAATAATCTGGATGAAGTGGGGAAACAAGGTGACCTTCTTTAAAGGACTTAGAGGTGAAGTCTTCATCCATTTATATATTTATATTTTAAGGGATAAAAATTTGGAGATTTTGTGCATCTTACATTGAAGGTCATTTCAGTGATGGACTATGCCAGATATATCACTAACCTGAAGCACTTTGTTCCATCTTTGGAAGCTGATGAGATCTTCAGGGCGAGATGTTTTCATGATGGTATTTGTTATGAGATTAGGTCACTGTTGAACATTTTTCATTTGAACTACTCTAAGGATTTGATGAACCAAGAACTTATTATGGAAGGGAATCTGAGATAGGTCTCGAGCAATGACCGGTCTATTTTAGCAGGGAAAACTAGAAGCTCTTTTTCAAGAAGAAAGAAGCACTACTATGACATTTTCTTCTAAGGCAGTAGTGAATGTACCTGTTAGGGTAGTGGAAAACCATCTCAAGACCATGTTTCATTATAGTGTTATTAGTGTGAAAATATTGGCCACAATAACCCATAATGTCCTTACCCCATAGTCGAGTTTCATTTATATGGTATACTAGGTCATCTTCAGAGGTTTTGAGGTAATTTTTTTGCAACATATTAGTAGAAGATGATTAGGATAGGCACCTGAGTCAGGAAGGGGCTTAGCTACCCCTTAGCAGGCTGGTAGCTAGTGTTCTACTGGCCATTCCGGCTGAGGTAGAGGATGTGGTACCCCAGTTCAAGATCACCAGTACCAAGCAAGGGAAATAGATCATGGTAGTCAGACTAGAGTCTATAGCATAGGGACAAGTCAGTTTCATGTTAAGCATACTACTCTAGCTATTTTGGATGCATGATCGTCTACCTTAAGAGGTATGATTCTTGTATCATATACCTTAGCTTTTATTTTGATTGATAAAGGAGCACCAAATTATTTTATATCTGATATTTCCTCAAATATTTTTTCTCTAGTATGTGAAAATATTGGATGGTGTTTTGAAGATCGACACACAGTTGGGAGTACGATCTGAAAATATCAAACTTTTCCTGGTGTGTTCTCTAAAGATCGGTGGTTACCATTTATTTTGGGAAACATTCATGCTATAAATGACAAACTTCCATTTGATTTATTGTATGGATTATCTTGTTTTATACCAGGATCATATCAAATTCTACAAGAGGAGAGTTACATTTCTATCTTCAGAAGGAGACATCAATTTTCACTAAGGTAAGTGGGATCTTCTGGCTGGTCATGCAGTACCAATTCAGTGCATATTAGATTGCCTCACGGCTTAGATATCTAGTCTTGCTCTAGATAATGGTGTAATATAGAAATATTATTTTACTCTAGTGGTAGAATATTTTCAAAATGTATTTCCTGATGAGTTATACATCTTACCTCCTGAGTGGGAGATCAGGTTCATTATTGAGTTGGTGTTAGGAGTAGAGCCAGTTTCTATCCCAGCTTACAGAATAACACCATCAGTGATTTAGGATTTGAAAGTTCAGTCGAAAGATCTAGAATATAAATGCTTCATATGACACAATACTCTTCCTTGGGGTTGTCCAGTTATCTTCACTAAGAAGGTTGATTGGTCTTTGTGCTCATGTGTGGATTATCCGAGGTTGAACCAGATGACGATCAAAAACTGGTATCTTCTACTACACATTTATGATCTTTTTTATCAGTTGATAGGTGATAAGATCTGATTGATTTGATATTATATTACCATCATTTCAATGTGAGACTAATGGATAAACCTTATACTACTTTTAGAAGTAGGAATGGATTGTATGAGTTCATAGTGATGTTGATTGTGTTAATTAATTCATTGACGGTATTCATAGCCTTGATGAACGGGGTCTTTCATCCTTTTCTAGACTAGTTTGTGGTTTTTTCGATGAAATCTTAGTGTACTCTCTGTCAGCAGAAAATCATACCAAACATAATGACATTTTCCTGAGTACATTAAAAGGGCATCTTCTTTACACCAAGCTAACCATATATAGTGTCTGGATTAATAAAGTGCACTTCGTGGTCCATCTCATCCTAGAGGAAGGAGTGTTAGTGGACCCATATAAAGTTACTTCCATGGTATCTTGGTAAAAATCCTAGAATGTGTTTGAGAATTGACGATTTTTTGGTGTAACAGGTTATTATCAATGCTTTATCCAAGATTTCTCCCATTTGGTGGCACTAATGTTTGGGATGACCAAGAAAGGGGTGAAGTTTCTTTGCTATGAAGTGTCAGATATTGATTTTCGTGAGTTAAAAGGAAGTTTGACCTCAAAAACTATCCTTACATTACCTATGTTACGTAAAACATATACCATGTACTGTGATGCATCTAAAGTTGGACTCAGAGCAGTTCTAATATTGGAGGATTGAGTGGCTTCTTATGGTTTTATGAAGCTGAGACCTCATGAGAAGATTGAACCTACTCATAATATAGAGTTAAAAGTGGTGGTACAGGCCTTGAGATTTTGGATGCACTATCTCATGGGTGAGAGGTTTGTGGTATACACGGACCATAAGATCCTCAGGTACATCTTTTCTTCGCAAGACCTAAACCTTCATCAAAGGAGGTGGGTTGAGTATCTGCAGCATTTCAACTTCAAGTTAGATTATACACTAAGAAAAGGAAAACTTTTTGCTAATGTTTTGAGCTAAAAGACGTAGAAATTGGTAGTATGGGAGTCTTGTGACGAGTGGTTGATAATGGATCTCTTTGCTAAAATGCATCTAGATGATTAGGAGTCCTAAGGATGAGTAGATCTGACTTCAACATATGTTATACCCAATCCTTTGGACTGGATTAATAATGAGCAGTTATTTGATCTGAAGGGAATAGTTATGAGAGAAAAATTTTACGGTGTGGAGACATCATTAGGATTTTCTCTTGGTGAAAATTCTCTTCTTTTTCAAGGATGAGTATGGGTTCCTACAGGCTTACCACTACGGGAAAAATGACTTTTTGCGACGGGAATAACAAACCATCGCAAATAACTGATTATTTGCGACGGGATTTCGTGTCTCGTCGCAAATAGTGAAGTATTTGCGACGGGGTCCGTCACAAATACCCGGCGGCGGTTAATAGGTTTTTGCGACGGGATGTCCTCCCGTCGCAAAAGGTGTGTCGGCAGAGACTATTTTCAACGGGTCCCGTCGCAAATAACTTTTTAACAGCCAACAGTAATTAATGCGGGCGTAGGTATTTGCGACGGGTCCCATCGCAAAAGATACTATTTGTGACGGGTAACCAGTCGCAAATAGTCTCGTCGCAAATAATCTAACCTATATATACCCTCATCCGTTTTTCTTCTCATTCCACTCAATTCTTAGATCTTGTTTCTCTCTGAACTCTGATTTCAGAGGGAAAAATTTTCTTTGTTAATTTTTTTGGACAAGAAAAAGTTGTGAAGCCGTCTACATCAATAGAAAATTAAGTTTAAAGGTATTTATGTTTTATTTAATTTATTATTTATTTCAATTTTTTATGTTAATTTTTATTATTGTTGATTAGTTGTAATTAAATTGAATTTAAATTGTTTCGCCATGACTATTTATTTGTACTAATAAATTGAATTTTTTTTATTAATTATTTTTAATTAGTAGTAATTAGAATTATTAACGATAATTAGTAATGTATATAATTAATTTGTAGTAATTAATAATACTTGGTAATAAATAAATATAAATACTAATAAATAGTAATAAATATTAATAAATTTTAATAAATGGTAATAAATAGTAATAAATAGAAATAAATTGTAATAATTATTAATAATTATTAATAAATTGTAATAAATAGTAATAATGAGTAATAAATAGTAATAAATAGTAATAAATAGTAATAATGAGTAATAATTAGTAATAAATTGTAATAATTAGTAACAAATTGTAATAATTAGTAATAAATTGTAATAATTAGATATAAACTGTACTAATTAGGAATAAATTGTAATAATTAGTAATAAATTGTAATAAATAGTAATAAATTGTAATAATTAGCAATAAATTGTAATAATTAGTAATAAATTGTAATAATTAGTCATAAATTGTAATAATTAGTAATAAATTGTAATCATTAGAAATAAATTGTATTAATTAGTAATAAATTGTATTAATTAGTAATAAATTTTATTAATTAGTAATAATTAATAATAAATTGTAAAAATTAGTAATAAATTGAAATAATTAGTAATAAATTGTTATAATTAGTAATAAATTCTAATAATAAGTAACAAATTGTAATAATTAATAATAAATTGTAATAATTAGTAATAAATTGTAATAATTAGTAATAAATTATAATAATTAGTAATAAATTGTATTAATTAGAAATAATTAGTAATAATTAGTAATAAATTGTAGTAATTAGTAATAAATTGCAATAATTAGAAATAAATTGTAATAAATTGCAATAATTAGTAATAGATTGTAATGAATTGCAATAATTTGTAATAAATTGTAATAATTAGGAATAAATTGTAATAATTAGTAATAAATTGTAATAATTAGTAATAATTTGAAATAAATTGTAATAAATTGTAATAAATTGTAATAATTAGTAATATATTGTAATAATTAGTAATATATTTTAATAATTAGTAGTAAATTCTAATAATTAGTAATAAATTCTAATAATTTGTAATAATTAGTAATAAATTGTAATAAATTGTAATAATTAGTTATAAATTGTAATAATTAGTAATAAATTGTAATAATTAGTAATAAATTCTAATAATTAGTAATAAATTGTAATAATTAGTTATAAAATGTAATAATTAGTAATAAATAGTAATAATGAGTAATAAATAGTAATAAATAGTAAAAATGAGTAATAAATAGTAATAAATAGTTATAATCAGTAATAATTAGTAATAAATTTTAATAATTAGTAATAAATTGTAATAATTAGCAATAAATTGTAATAATTAGTAATAAATTGTAATAATTACTAATAAATGGTAATAATTTATAATAATTTGTACTAATGAGTAATAAATTGTAATAATTAGTAATAAATTATAATAATTAGTAATAAATTGTAATAATTAGTAATAAATTTTAATAATTAGTAATAAATTTTAATAATTAGTAATATATTGTGATAATTAGTAATAAATTTTAATAATTAGTAATAAATTGTAATAATTAGTAATAAATTGTAATAATTAGTAATAAATTGTAATAATTAGTAATAAATTGTATTAATAAGAAATAAATTGTATTAATTAGTAATAAATTGTATTAATGAGTAATAAATTGTATTGATTTGGAATAATTAGTAATAAGTTGTAATAATTAGTAATATATTGTAATAATTAGTAATAAATTGTAATAATTAGTAATAAATTGTAATAATTAGTAATAAATATTAATAATTGTTAATAAATCGTAATAAATATTAATAAATATTAATAAATAGTAATAAATACTAATAATTATTAATAATTATTAACAAATAGTAATAAATAATAATAATGAGTAATACATAGTAATAAATAGTAATAATTAGTAATAATTAGTAATAATGAGTAATAATTAGTAATAAATTGTAATAATTAGTAATAAATTGTAATAATTTGTAAAAAATTGTAATAATTAGTTATGAACTGTAATAATTAGTAATAAATTGTAATAATTAGTAATAAATTGTAACAATTAGTAATAAATTGTAATAATTAGCAATAAATTGTAATAATTAGTAATAAATTGTAATAATTACTAATAAATTGTAATAATTAGTAATAAATTGTAGTAATTTTTAATAAATTGTATTAATTACTAATAAATTGTATTAATTAGTAATAAATTGTATTAATTAGTACTAATTAATAATAAATTGTTATAATTAGTAATAAATTGTAATAATTATTAATAAATTGTAATAATTAGTAATAAATTGTAATAATTATTAATAAATTGTTATAATTAGTAATATATTGTTTTAATTGGAAATAATTAGTAATAATTAGTAATAAATTGTAATAATTAGTAATAAATTGAAATAATTAGTAATAAATTGTAATAAATTGTAATAATTAGAAATAAATTGTAATAAATTTGAATAAATTGTAATAAATTGTAACAATTAGTAATAATTAGTAATAATTTGTAATAATTTGTAATAAATTGTAATAATTAGTAATAAGTTGTAATAATTTATAATAAATTTTAATAATTAGTAATAAATTGTAATAATAAGTAATAAATTTTAATAATTAGTAACAAATTGTAATAATTAGTAATAATTAGTAATAAATTGTAATAAATTGTAATAATTATTAATAAATTGTTATAAATTGTAATAATTAGTAATAAATTGTAATAATTAGTAATAAATTGTAATAATTTGTAATAAATTCTAATAATTAGTAATAAATTGTAATAATAAGTTATAAAATGTAATAATTGGTAATAAATAGTAATAATGAGTAATAAATAGTAATAATTAGTAATAATTAGTAATAAATAGTAATAAATTATTATAATGAGTAATAATTAGTAATAAATTGTAATAATTAGTAATAAATTTCAGTAATTAGTAATAAATTGTCATAATTAGTAATAAATTGAAATAATTAATAATAAATTGTAATAATTAGTAATAAACTGTACTAATTAGTAATAAATTGTAATAATTAGCAATAAATTGTAATAATTATTAATAAATTGTACCAATTAGTAATAAATTTTAATAATTAGTAATAAATTGTAATAATTTGTAATAAATTGTAATAATTAGTAATAAATTTTAATAATTTGTAATAAATTGTAATAATTAGTAATAAATTGTAATAATTAGTAATAAATATTAATAATTAGTAATAAATTTTATTAATTAGTAGTAAATAGTATTAATTAGAAATAAACTGTATTAATTAGTAATAAATTGTATTAATTAGAAATAATTAGTAATAAATTGTAATAATTAGTAATAAATTGTAATAATTTGTAATAAATTGTAATAATTAGTAATAAATTGTAATAATTAGTAATAAATTTTATTAATTAGTAATATTTAGTAATAATTAGAAATAAATTGTAATAATTAGTAATAAATTGTAATAATTAGTAATAAATTTTAATAATTAGTAATAAATTGTAATAATTAGTAACAATTAGTAATAATTTATAAATAATTGTAATAATTAGTAATAAATTGTAATAATTATTAATAAATTGTAATATTTAGTTATAAATTGTAATAATTGTTAATAATTTGTAATAAATTGTAATAATTAGAAATAAATTGTTATAAATTGTAATAATTAGTAATAAATTGTAATAAATTGTAATAATTAGTAATAATTTGTAATAATTAGTAATAAATTGCAATAATTAGTAAAAAATTGCAATAATTAGCAATAAATTGTAATAATTAGTAATAAATTTTAATAATTTGTAATAAATTGTAATAATTAGTAATAAATTGTAATAATTCGTAATAAATTGTAATAATTTGTAATAAATTGTAATAATTAGTAATAAATTTTAATAATTAGTAATAAATAGTTATGAATTGTAATAATGAGTAATAATTAGTAATAAATTGTCATAATTAGTAATAAATTGTAATAATTATTAATAAATTGTAATAATTAGAAATAAATTGTAATAATTAGTAATAAATTGTAATAATTAGTAATAAATTGTAATAATTACTAACAAATTGTATTAATTAGTAATAATTAGTAACAATTAGTAATAAATTGTAATAATTAGTAATAAATTGTCATAATTAGTAATAAATTATAATAATTAGTAATAGATTGTAATAAATTGTAATAATTAGTAATAAATTGTAATAAATTGTAATAAATTGTAATAAATTGTAATAATTAGTAATAAATTATAATAATTAGTAATAAATTGTAATAACTAGTAATAAATTGTAATAATTTGTAACAAATTGTAATAATTAGTAATAATTAGTAATAAATAGTACTAAATTTTAATAATTAGTAATAAATTGTAATAAATTGTAATAATTAGTAATAATTAGTAATAAATTGTAATAATTAGTAATAAATTTTAATAATTAGTAATAAATTGTAATAATTTGTAATAAGTTGTAATAATTAGTAATAAATTGTAATAAATTGTAATAATTAGTAATAAATTGTAATAATTAGTAATAAATTGTAATAATTAGTAATAAATTGTAATAATTAGTAATAAATTGTAATAATTAATAATAAATTGTTATAATTTGTAATAAATTGTAATAATTAGTAATAAATTGTAATAATTAGTAATTAATTGAAATAATTCAGTAATAAATTGTAATAATTAGTAATAAATTGTAATAATTAGTAATAAATTGTAATAATTAGTAATAAATTGTAATAATTAGTAATAAATTGTAATAATTAGTAATAAATTGTAATAATTACTAATAAATTGTAATAATTGATAATAGATTGTAATAATTAGTAATAAATACTAATAATTAGGAATAAACAATAATAATTAGGAATAAATACTAATAATTAGAAACAATTAGCAATAAATAGAAATAAATAGCAATAAATAGCAATAATTAGCAATAACTATCAATAAATAGAAATAAATATAAATAAATAGCAATAAATAGTAATAAATATCAATAATTATCAATAATTAGCAATAATTAGTAATAATTAGCAATTATTAGAAATAATTAGTAATAAAGAGAAATAATTAGTAATAAATAGGAATAATTGAGAATATTTAGTAATAATTAAGAATATTTAGGAATAATTGATAATAATTAAGATTACTTGATAATAATTAGTAATAAATTGTAATAATTATTAATAAACACTAATAATTACTAATAATTATGAATAAACACTAATAATTAGGAATACTTAGTAATAATTAGAAATAATTAGAAATAATTAGTAATAAATAGGAATAATTATTAATAAATAAGAATACTTGTTAATAATTAGTAATAATTATTAATAATTAGTAATAATTAGTACCTATTAGAAATAATTAGTAATAAATAGTAATAGTTAGTAATAAATAATAATAGTCAGTAATAAATAGTAAAAGTTAGTAATAAATAGGAATAATTAGTAATAAATAGGAATAATTAGTTAGGAATAGTTATGAACAGTTAGGAGGAAATTTTAATAAATTTTAATAACTTGGCACAATTTCTAGTGGATTGATGATACTCCTTTTTCTCGATGACTTTTCTCCTTTCAACTCTCACAGACTCAAAACATTATATAAAATGTGCTACTACATAGGCATATTCAGTCTCGTATGCACAAGATTGGATATGCATTCGTAGTATCACATTTTGTATAATGTTTTCAGGCAGTGATAGTTGGAAGAAGATGATTCATCGATAAAAAGGGGTCTCTTTTGTCTGATGGCTCATTTACTTGCATCTTTCTCACACTGAAATCACAATGAAGAATATGGCCCGAGATACGCATATTCATTCTCATGCATATGAAAATGAATATGTGTACCTCAGACCAGATTCTTCATTGTGATTTCAGTGTGAGAAAGATGCAAGTAAATGAGACGTCAGACAAAAGAGGAGCCATCAATCCACTGGAATTTGTGCCGCACTTAATTAATGGTAATTATTAATAAATAGTAGTAATTGGTTATATTTCTTTTCTGATAGTGTTTTTATAATTTCAAATTTTTCAAAAACAATGATGATTTTATATATTGTAGAAAAATATGGAACAAGGAAGTCAACATCAGTCATTATTTGATGATCACGCTTGGATAAATCAGCACAGAAATCCAAATGGTTCTGGTTTAAATCCTATATATTTTGAGGGTGTTGATTCTTTCTTAGAATTTGCATCATCAAAACCAGAATATGTTTCAGAAGGCACAATTAAGTGTCCCTGTAAAAAATGTTCTCTGAGAACGTTTGACACATTTGACAAGGTTGGGGGACATCTATTGTGGTTTGGTTTTCAAACAGATTGTGTTTTTTGGTATCAACACGGTGAACACAGTTCCAGAGAAGATACTAATAACTTGATTCTGGATCCATCACGGTTCCAAAATTTAGTACATGATGTTGCAGGTTTATCTCTTCAACAAACTGAAACTCATGATGATATCGATTTAAATCCTGAGTTTTCACCATACGAATTTTATGAGTTGTCGAGGTCTACTGAGGATGCATTATATCCTAGTTGCAAGATAAGAAAATTAGAGGCGGTTGCAAAATTTATGGCTATTAAATCAGATAATACAATGTCAAACAACTGTTTTGATCAGATATTTTCTTTGGTTAAACGCTATTACCTGAAGGAAATGTATTGCCTACAAATTACTATGAGATCAAGAGTCTGGTTCGTAATCTGGGCCTTAGTTATCAGAAAATTCATGCATTTGAAAATTATTGTATCTTATATTCTGGTGGAAATGAGTCATTGGGAAGTTGTCCCACATGTGGAAAATCGAGGTATAATGAAGCTCAACCAGGGAAGTATGGATCGATTCCTATAAAACAGTTGAGATATTTCCCCCTTACACCTAGGATGCAATGTTTATTTATGTCTCATAACACAAAGTCAATGATGTCACGACACAAAACCAATATTTCAACCGGTAAAAGCCTGAATCATCCATCTGATGGTGATTCATGGAAAAATTTTGATTTTCTGCATCCGTATTTTTCTTTAGAAGCCTGAAATATGTGATTGGGTCTTTCTACTGATGGTTTCTGTCCGTATGGTTCTTATGGTAGTCAGTATTCATGTTGGCATGTCTTTATAACTCTGTAAAATCTACCTCCATGGATGTTGATGGAAGAGACCTATATATTTTTGACCTTATTAATCCCAGGACACCCGAAAAAGATTATTGACATTTATTTGAAACCATTGATCGATGATTTAAATGCATTGTGGAGTAATGGTGTTAGTATATATTATGTTGCTGCAAAACAAAATTTCACATTAAAGGCTGCATTGATGTGGACGATTAATGAATTTCCAACATATGGCATGCTATTTAGATGGAGTACACATTGTCTGAAGTAATTTCTTACTGTATGAAAGACAACAAAGCTTCTATGCTCGTCCACGGTAAAAAACCTTGTTATTTTGACTGTCATCACAGATTTTATCCAACCGATCATCCTTTTTGAAGGAACAAATCTCATTTCAGAAAAGGACCAATTGAAAGGGATGAACCTCCAAAAATGATCTCAGGTAGAGAGTTAAAATCTGTTGTATTTTCATTACCTCCCATCACATTTGGGCCAACAATAAACCAACAGAAAATTCATGGCTTTGGGAAAGAACATAATTGGATAAAATGAATCATTTTTTGGGATCTCTCATATTGGTTTGATTTTTTGGTCCGCCACATGTTTTATGTCATGTATATAGAGAAGATTTTTTTTGAAAATTTATTTCATAAAACTTTGGATACACCAGGTAAGACCAAAGATACTATAAAATCACGATTAGATCTTGCCCAAATTTACAGGCGACCAGAACTTGAACTATTTTAAAATGTCAGATCACAGAGGTTAATGAAGCCAAAAGCAGCTTATATACTGTCCAAAGAGAGTCTCTTATTATTTTGTTAGTGGATTGTTGATTTGAGACTTCCAGATGGATATGCTTCCAATTTGGGTAGATGTGTTAAGAATTGTCATATTACCTGATTAAAAAGTCATAACTGTCATGTTATAATGGAAAGACTTATACCGATTGGATTCAGAGGTTTCTTTAATTCTATGATTTGGGATTTGATAATAGACATATCATTTTTTTGAGACATTTGTGCAGCAACAACAGACTACGATGCACTAAGATAACTGGAAGAATATGTTGCTGTAATTATATGTAAACTAGAAAAAATCTTTCTGTATTCTTTATTTGACACAATGGAACATCTGATATTACATTTGCTATATAAAGATAAAGGTGGAGGTCTAGTAAAGTTTCGATGGATGTACCCATTCAAAAAATTCATGCAGAAATTGAAGAAAAAAGTACATAACAAAGAATCAGTTGAAAGATCAATTGTTGAAGATTATTTTCAAGAGGAAATTGTTTTTTTATGCTCTCACTATTTTGAATATGAATATCCCTCAAAACAAAAATGCATGGGACAGAATAAGGGAAATGTTAATGATGCAATGGGCAATCAATTATCAGTTTTTAATCATCCAAATCTTGTCTTCGGTGGAGTTCAAGAACGATGGATTTCAGACGATGAACATCATAGAGCTCATACATATGTTCTGCTCAACTGTTAATAAATGACAACATTTGTACTGTGAGTTCATATATCACTTATTTTATAATTTATGTTATAGTATGTAAACTTATTTTATTTGTAGGTTATATGATATTCATATCAAGAAACAACTTCCACAAATTACAAAAGATGTTCTTCAAGAACGTAGAATTTTTTTCCCAATGGTTTCAAAAACTGGTAATATAAATTATTGATGGTTTAATATCAATTCAGTTTACTATTTATTATATTGATAATTGTTTTAAAAAATTTCAGGTGTCTCAACATGCTGATAAAATTGATAAGAGCCTGTGTATATTGAGTAACCCACCATCCAAAATGGTAAAATCATACAATGCATATGTGGTGAATGGTTTTTGATTTCATACACATGCATATGGGGAATAAAAAAAACAATGAATAGTGGAGTTTGTTTGAGAGGATCACATCATAGTGAAACTGAAGTTGAATTTTACGGAATTCTGGATGAAATTATTGTGCTATGTTATCTTGGACAGAATTACATAATGATGTTTAAATTTCGGTGGTTGGATACTGAGAGAGGCTTGCGTGTTCATCCGACTCATCGAATTATCAATATTAAATATAAAAGTCTTCTTGCAGTAAATGGACTATTTTTACTAGCTCAAAAAGAACATCAAATTTATTACGCAAAGTACTGTGCTACTTCAAGAGACCATAGTGATTGGTGTAGCATAATAAAAATGAAATCTTGGGAAAATAAATTTACTCAAACTGAATGTGGTTCTACTGAAGTGGAAGGAATTGAAATTTTACAAGAGACTACTCAAAATCAATCTTTTTCACAAAGAAACGTGAATATAAATGATGACACCCCACAATTAAGGGTCGATGGTGATGAAGATGTTAATGATGTTACAAATGAATTTGAAATGACAAGGGATGGTGAAATTAAAACTCATATGGATATTGATGATGCTGAGGATAAATATGAAGACATTGACATCGTCAGATATGAAGATGATGATGAAGTTGAACATTGATACGGTTAAATTATGTTTATGATCATAACTAATATATATCTATATATGATAGTTATTTTCAACTATATGATAATAATAATAATTTTGTGTTTCAGATGGATCCTGATCTATTTCACATGTTGCAGGAGGTTGATCTACCTTTGGATGAGGGGGATGTGGGATCATCTGACCCCCAGCCTACTGGTGGTTCAGGAGGTACGCAGAGGGGGTGCGGTCTTGCGCGACTGATGATTCCTGACCCTATCCCCGAGCGACGTCCACATCTTGGCTTCAATCCACGCACACGGAGGTATGATAACCTGTATATTTTAGTTATCTTTTTCATTAATTTATTTATATATATTCTAATTGTTTGATTATTTATTATTTTTTCATAGTTTTGTGCATGTAACTGTTGGTCAGGGGAGCTCTATCATGCATAATTATTTTTCTCAGCCATGGATAACATGGGAACAGATTTCCGTTGATGTGCAGCTCGCTATGTACAATCATTGGCTGGTATGTAAATAAATAATATTTATTTTGAAATTTATTTTTTTAATAACTTGATATTATAAATTATTTGTAGGGTTTATGGTATCCCATCGAGGATAGCATGCGTGATGCTATCCATGCAACATGGGAGGTGGATATGCGTGATCGTTTGCGTCATTGTTTGCACAATTTGAGAAAGATGGCCATTAAGAAAGCATGAGATACAATATTTGATGAGTCATGTAGAGCCCACCGAATAGAGTATATTTCATCTCAGGTTTAGGATGGATTATGTGCACACTGGTTGGGTGGTGGATTTTAGAGCAGGTCTTCATTGGGTCGGCAGAACCGGGGGAGATAGGAGGTGACGCATCAAGCTGGTAGCCATACATTTAATATGCATAGAGAGCATATGATAAGTTACTTTTTTAAAAAATTATATAACTTTAAATATAAAAATTTTATTTTATATTTCTATAGGTAGTGGAGCATCCCGATATTACAGAGTTCGATGTTTATCGGAGGATGTATAGTTATCCAGCCACTGGAGAGATTAGAGGTGATCTCCTGCATCGGATTGTGGTTAGTATTATTTTTTCATTTTGACAATTAACTGAAAAGAATATTTTCACAATTTTAATTTCAAATTGGAATTGAAGGAGTCATATGAGGCTGTGACGTCTCAGACACAAGCTGAGGGTCAGGATGAGGTGACTGATCAGACCAGTGCTCACCATTTCGACGAGACAACATGGATGTAGGCGGCTCAGTATGGATTTGAGAAGGGTCGAGTAGTTGGTATCAGATCTCATGTGACTCCTGGTACTTATTATGGTATTACTGTAATGTTGGCATCCAGCTTGAGAGGAGCTCGTGGAGAGGCATCATCTTCTGCCTCACAATATCAGGAGTAGTTATGAGCTCAGAATGACATTATAGAAAGTTTTCAAAAGCAACAAGAAGAGATGTGTCAGCAGCAGCAGTAGAAACAACAACACGAGGTGGAGATGCGTTGATGGCAGCAACAGCATCATGAACAAATGGAATACATGCGCCATCTGACTCATAGTTTGGGGATGGAGTTTCCTCCACCATCTCCTTCAGCTCCTCCACCTCCTCCAGAAGACAACCTCCTAGTGATTTTTTTATGTTAAAAACATTTGAATTTAACATTTTTTGTAATATGAACTATTTACAGTTTCTGTCTTTTACATTGGTGCGAATATTAAATAATATAATTTTTTATATTGTATGATTTTTTTGTGAATATTGAGAATATTAATAATTTTTTTTATTTTTTAATAATATTAATATTATTATTTCATTAATCATAATTTTATTAAATATAATTTTTTAGTATTATATTATTTAATGTTTTTTTTATTTTACTAATAATAATAATAATAATAATAATATTTTATGAATTTTTTAATATTATTTTGTGAATATTGAGAATTTTTATATATTTTTATTTTAATTATTTTAATTATTTTAATAATATTAAAATTAATATTTCAATAATCATAATATTATTAAATTTATTTTTTAAAAAATTTATTTATTATTTGCGACGGGATCTGTTGCGACAGGTTCCCATCGCAAATAGTTTAAATAGTTTTTTTTAAGTATTTGTGATGGAATTAGGGACCCATCGTAATAAGTATTTGTGAAGGGCCCTGTAACGACCCAAAATTTTGAATAAATCTTGTTTCCTAATTTTATGTGTCATTTTATTTTATTTTTATACTCAATAAAAATGTTTCATTTGATAACATGATTATAATTAAAATGAGCCCGTTGGGTTTAGACGGTTATATGACCATTGGTCAATATGACCGCTGGAAACTAAACATTTTGATTATTGTCTCTAAATACAAGTAATCTTGGTTAATTATTATAGAAAGAAGATTCGATGGCCTCGCCAAGAAGTCTTGGACCGATCGAAGCCCATCTAACAGAACTTGGGAAGGAGGTAGCACCACTGGGCTTTGCTCTGGACCAAACGCAAGCCAAACTTCATCGTGTGAAGCTAGAACGGAATTGCCTTTGCGAGAAGTTCAAACTGATAGAAATTACTACTTGTGTGATGTTAGTCGAGCCTCCCTCAGATTCTCTCACCTTAGCACACCTTACACTTAGTTCCTATGCTGGTGTGATAAGGGGCTATGTAAGGAGACCGTAACAGCCTTGTGTAATCCTTTGTTTTAAATAAAAATTGGGATTTCTTCTTATGATGAAGTTTATGAATTTTTTAAATGACCGGATAAATATAGTATGCATTTTTATGATGAATTTTAGAAAAAGGATATTTTAAAAAATGTTTATGTAAACCTTAAATAATTAAAAATGTGTAATGATTTTCAAAAAATGGTCTTCTACAATTATGTTTAGTACGAAATTTAGAGTCTAATAAGATCAACTTGATTTTTGATGAATAGTAAATTATGAATAGTGATTTTTTGATTAGTATTAGTAATCTCACGTAAAGAAAGTATTAATATAATCTAGACACCTTGATTAAGTAATGTGATTCAATAAAATGGTTAAATAACGGTTTCATAAATTATTATTCAAGTATTATTTTTTCAAGTGAATAGTGTTTTTTAATTAAAAATATTTAAAAAAATTATTTTTATAAAATAGATTTCATTGTTGAACTCAGAGCACCGATATTATGTAATGGTAATTTTTGGGGTTTTTTCTGAAAAAATGAATTTTTGGTGAATAGTGTATTTATTTAATAAATAAATTAAAAATATTTAGAAAATTATTTTATAAAATTGAGTTCATTTTTGAAATCAAAGCATTGATATTTGGTTAAGGTGAAATTTTGGGATTATTCTGAGAAAGTTGAATTTTCGATGAATAGTGAAAATACAGTTTTTAAGTTACGGATGTTTAAAGACATCATTAAATGATGTATTAAGTTTGTAATCAATATGTTCGACTTATGAATAGTAAGATAAGTTATAATGTGTCCCAAGTGTCCAATACCATGGGAAAATACCATGGGCAAGCCCATGGTTTTGCCAAAACCACTAATGAGGTGTCCCTTGGCCATTAATGCCTTGTCCCCTCACTTTCCCTATAAATACCAAGACATACTCTCATCCATTCGACTCCCCACTCTCCCCCAACGACGTTCTGGTATCATTACCTCCCAAGGAGTCCTCCCAAGGTGCCCCCAAGCCCTCAAGGTCCCAACCTTTGAGTTTTAAGAGTTACATTTTAAGTTAAGGGATCTGACCTCTCTCTTTCTTTTCAAGAAATCTCTTTTATGTAATTTCTTTTATGCTCCATGTTCTTATGTTAAAGGATGTTCTTATATACTCATCTTACTACCCTTTTTATTTTCATATAATTAGAGATCCCCTCTTGATCTCATTATTTCGTTTTATGAAGTTTTAAGTGGCGCCGTTAGGCTGCCGAAATTTTTGTAACAGATTCTTTCTCCCTTCTCATTTTTCAAGATCTATTATCATGTAAAGTATTTCATGTTCCTTTTTATTATGTTTGGGTATGATCTCTAAATTTATCATACTGATCTTTTATGATCATATGATGAGAGACCCCATTTTATCTCTTCAATTCAGTATTTTTAAGTTTTAAGTGGTGCCGTTAGGCTGCCGAATTTTTAACGGATTCTTTCACACTTCACCTTTTCAAAGTTCTAATTCCATGTCAAGTCTTGCAAGTTCCTTTTTTATTATGTTGGGGTATGATCTCTATATCTATCATACTGATATTTTATGTTCATATGATGAGAGACCCTATTTGACATCATCAATTCATTTTTGGTTGAAGTTTATGTAACGCTGTTAGGCTGCCGAATTTTCATAAGAGAAATCTTATTTTTTCCTTCCTTTCATGTTCTTCATTTAATATGGTATATTTTAAAATTTTATTACCATGTTCTTAAATCCCTTTTATTCTGTCCCTCTACTGTTTTATGGGTCATTTATGATTGTTTTACCCATGTACCCCCTCTTTTCAACGTTTTCTAAAACCCTGTAACGTAGCCATTGTGCTGCAGAATTTTCGTCTCAAAATGCCCCTCTCTTTTTCTCAAAATTACTTCATGTTATTAAGTGAATACTCAAAGCTCTTATTTCTACAGGTTTATTCACATATATACAATAATGTTCTATTTTAAATTCTGGGATTTACATACATGAAACCCGCTCTCCCCTTCCGTGGGTTTAAAGTGACGTAAAGATCATGTCCTTAAAGCAATTTTTAAAACGTTATGATTATGAAATGAAACCCATTTATTTTATGCTATATGGGTTATTTATGAAATGTTTGATGATGATATATATGGATCACATGATAATAAAGGCAAATTTAAGGGTGCGCCCTGATAGCGCTCCAATGCATTGGGTAATGATGTAACCACTAGAGATTACAATTTTCACGATACCTTGGTGAATAACCTTGGTAATTTTAAAATGACACCTTGGGGATGGACCTTGGTGATATGTTCAAGATTGTCTATGTTAAATGATATAGCCACATCTTCAAGTTATGAAAATTTTAATTTTATTATGATATGCCTCATGGTTTCATTCTCATTCCTTAAAGTTCTTTTCATGACCTTATTGAAGTATCTCAAGTTCACATGTAAAATATTTCTGTTGTTTCCCTTACTGGGCTTTTTGCTCACCCTTTCTTTTGATGTATGTCCCCAGGTTATGTGATGCAGTATTGAACCTAGGATGAACATGAGGAGAATCCTTTCAAGTGTTTTAGAAGAATGTTTTATGTTTTCATGTTTAAAGTTCCTGGTTTCCAAGACACTAAACCTTAAAGATCCTCGGTTTTGTAAAATGTAATGAATGTTTATGTGATAAAAAGGCGGGATGCTATAGTTGGTATCAAAGGATGGTTTAGTTATTTGTGGAAATTAGGATTTGAAAAATTTAGGAAGAAGCCTATATAAAAGTTAAAAAAATTGGAAATCTTTCTGGTATTTTGGTGAGTATTGAGTAAGGGGTTGCCAAGCAAATACATCCATGTCTGGATACGAGCAGGTAGAGGTGGATCTGGCACAGATGTACATAGGGGTAAAACCCGAAAACACCGCTTTGATCTAGACTCGAACGGGAACTGGTACACGACAACGGGTCTTGCTACACTCTTTGTTATGACACTCCCGGGGGATATGCTTTGGTAAATTCATAATCTTAGTATGAACCATTGTTAAAGGAACAAAGATAAAATAAAATAAAGATTCACATCACAATATATGATCATGGATAACCTAGATGGGAACCTAGGGGATCACAAGTTAGGGTATACTTTTCTTCTACAAGTTATCCTTATATGCTTTCGGTTCCTTTTCATGATTATTGGCTAAGTATTTAAGCCCCTAATTATGGTTTCTTTTCTTAGTTAATGGTGGGAAATGGAAGAACATGTCCCAACAACCAATGTGATAGGAAATGAGACGATTTTCGTATTAATATGACAGGGATGATTAGGGGATTAAAATATGATTATTATTTCGGAAGACGTTCACTATTTTGGGGACCCTATATGATCGAGGTAAATAGATTACTACGGTATTTTCATTGAGGGGTAAGGTTGACTTATATTTTTAAGAATCGATGAATTTAAGGTGGACTTATAGTAATTTAGGTTAATTATGGAAATTATTAACCTATCTTGGGTAAAATATGTTTAGGTTAGCTACTTTTGTTATAAGATGTTAGGAGTGGTTGATGTTGTTTGGAGATGAACAATGAAGTTTATTTTGGAAGACTATGTTATCAAATCCTTCTTGTATTTGGGTTTCAATATTAGCTTGGTTTATTTTGAGGAATCTTAATGACCGTTATTTATGGAATAGTCAATGATGAAATATGGGTAGTACCATGGAACTTTGAAGATTTAAAAATAGTTTCCATTCCTATGGGATTCTTTCTTTTTGAAGAGGTGTTTTACCTTACCCTTTCTGTTTTTGGGATAATGTTTAAAGATAGAAGAAATAGATAGTTAATCTTTTGTGGATTATGAAGATGATTCTTGTGTTTTGATGAGACCAAGTAGTTTTTAATGATCATAGTTTGTAGAAAAGATTAGTTTTGGTTAGAAACTTATTAAAGGATGAAACTCTACATGAAGATAGGTATATTTTTTTATGTTTTTGTTTTATGTTGTAAATGAATTCCTGAAAATTATGAAAAGGAACGTAAAACAAAAACGTTGTTGGTTTACGTTTACTACTAGGTAATCAAAGACCGTTTACACACATCATAAGTTTGTGATTTTCTTATGGTTAACTTTCTCCTAATCATGTTCTCTATCACTCTCCCCCAGAACTTGACCCTTTGTTTTTCTTCCATGTCCATGTTTTCCTACATGGAATCCTAGTGTGGGTTAACTCGGGTGACCTTTGTACTTCCCTTTCTTTCTTTTAAAGTAATAATTTTACTGACTCCTTTTCCGATGTGGGACATTCAATGAAATTTCAAAACCCAATTTTAAAAATTGCGAGGACGCAATTTCTTAAGTGGGGAAGAATGTAACGACCCGAAATTTTGAATAAATCTTGTTTCCTAATTTTATGTGTTATTTTATTTTATTTTTATACTCAACAAAAATGTTTCATTTGATAACATGATTATAATTAAAATGATACCGTTGGGTTTAGACGGTTATATGACCATTGGTCAATATGACCGCTGGAAACTAAACGTTTTGATTATTGTCTCTAAATACAATTAATCTTGGTTTATTATTATAGAAAGAAGATTTGATGGCCTCACCCAGTAGTCTTGGACCGATCGAAGCCTATCTAACAGAACATGGGAAGGAGGTAGCACCACTGGGCTTTGCTCTGGACCAAACCCAAGCCAAACTTCATCGTGTGAAGCTAGAACAGAATCGCCTTTGCGAGAAGTTCAAACTGATAGAAATTACTACTCGTGCGATGTTAGCCGAGCCTCCCTCAGATTCTCTCACCTTAGCACACCTTAAACTTAGGTCTTATGCTGGTGTGATAAGGGGCTATGTAAGGAGACCATAACTGCCTTGTGTAATCCTTTGTTTTAAATAAAAACTGGGATTTCTTCTTATGATGAAGTTTATGAATTTTTTAAATGACTGGATAAATATAGTATGCATATTTTTGATGAATTTTAGAAAAAGGATATTTTAAAAAATGTTTATGTAAACCTTAAATAATTAAAAATGTGTAATTATTTTCAAAAAATGGTCTTCTACAATTATGTTCAGTACAAAATTTAGAGTCTAATAAGATCAACTTGATTTTTGATAAATAGTAAATTATGAATAGTGATTTTATGATTAGGATTAGTAATGTGTCCAAATTGATTAGTAATTTCACTTAAAGAAAGTATTAATATAATCTAGGCACCTTGATTAAGTAATGTGATTCAATAAAATGGTTAAATAACGTTTTCATAAATTATTATTCAAGTATTAGTTTTTTCGAGTGAATAGTGTTTTTTAATTAAAAATTAAATAAAAATTATTTAAAAAAATTATTTTTATAAAATGGATTTCATTTTTGAACTCAGAGCACCGATATTATGTTATGGTAATTTTTGGGGTTTTTTCTGAAAAAATGAATTTTCGGTGAATAGTGTATTTATTTAAAAAATAAATTAAAATTATTTAGAAAATTATTTTTATAAAATGGAGTTCATTTTCGAAATCATAGCATTGATATTTGGTTAAGGTGAAATTTTGGGATTATTCTAAGAAAGTTGAATTTTCGATGAATAGTGAAAATACAGTTTTTAAGTTATGGGTGTTTAATGACATCATTAAATGATGTATTAAGTTTGTAATCAATATGTTAGATTTATGATAAGTAAGATAAGGTATGAGGTGTCCCATGTGGCCAATACCATGGGAAAATACCATGGGCAAGCCCATGGTTTTGCCAAAACCACTAATGAGGTGTCCCTTGGCCGTTAATGCCTTGTTCCCTCACTTTCCCTATAAATACCTAGCCATCATCTCATCCATTCGACTCCCCACTGTCCCCCAACGAAGTTATGGTCTCATTACCTCCCTATGAGTCCTCCCAAGGTTCCCCCAAGCCCTCAAGGTCCCAACCTTTGAGTTTTAAGAGTTACGTTTTAAGGTAAGGGATCTGACCTCTCTCTTTCTTTTCAAGAAATCTCTTTTATGTAATTTATTTTATGCTCCATGTTCTTATGTTAAGGATGTTATTATATACTCCTCTTACTTCCCTTTTCATTTTCATATAATGAGAGATCCCCTCTTGCTCTCATTATTTCGTTTTATGAAGTTTTAAGTGGCGCTGTTAGGCTGCCGAAATTTTTGTAACGGATTCTTTCTCCCTTCTCATTTTTCAAGATCTATTATCATGTAAAGTATTTCAAGTTCCTTTTTATTATGTTGTGGTATGATCTCTAAATTTATCATACTAATCTTTTATGATCATATGATGAGAGACCCCATTTTATCTCTTCAATTAAGTATTTTGATGTTTTAAGTGGCGCTGTTAGGCTGCCGAATTTTTAAAGGATTCATTCACCCTTCTCCTTTTCAAAGTTCTAATTCTTTGTCAAGTCTTGCAAGTTCTTTTTTATTATGTTTTGGTATGATCTCTATATCTATCATACTTATATTTTATGTTCATATGATGAGAGACCCTATTTTACATCATTAATTCATTTTTGGTTGAAGTTTATGTAACGCTGTTAGGCTGCCGAATTTTCATAAGAGAAATCTTATTTTTTCCTTCCTTTCATGTTCTTCATTTCATATGGTATATTTTCAAATTTCATTACCATGTTCTTAAATCCCTTATATTCAGTCCCTATACTGTTTTATGGGTCATTTATGATTGTTTGACCCATGTACCCCCTCTTTTCAACGTTTTCTAAAACCCTGTAACGTAGCCGTTGTGCTGCAGAATTTTCATCTCAAAATGCCCCTCTCTTTTTCTCAAAATTACTTCGTGTTATTAAGTGAATACTCAAAGCTCTTATTTATACAGGGTTATTCACATATATACAAAAATTTTCTATTTTAAATTCTGGGATTTACATACATGAAACCCGCTCTCCCCTTCCGTGGGTTTAAAGTGACGTAAAGATCGTGTCTTTAAAGCAGTTTTTAAAACGTTATGATTATGAAATGAAACCCATTTATTTTATGCTATATGGGTTATTTATGAAATGTTTGATGATGATATATGTGGATCACATGATAATAAATGAAAATTTAAGGGTGCACCCTAATAGCGCTCCAATGCATTGAGTAATGATGTAACCACTAGAGATTACAATTTTCACGATACCTTGGTGAATAACCTTGGTAATTTTCAAATGACACCTTGGGGATGGACCTTGGTGATATGTTCATGATTGTCTATGTTAAATGATGTAGCCACATCTTCAAGTTATGAAAATGTTTTTATTTTATGATATGCCTCATGGTTTCATTCTCATGCCTTAAAGTTCTTTTCATGACCTTATTGAAGTATCTCAAGTTCACATGTAAAATGTTTCTCTTGTTTCCCTTACTGGGATTTTTGCTCACCCTTTCTTTTGATGTATGTCCCCAGGTTATGTGATGCAGTAATGAACCTAGGATGAACATGAGGAGAATCCTTTCAAATGTTCTAGAAGAATGTTTTATGTTTTCATGTTTAAAGTTCCTGGTTTCCAAGACACTAAACCTTAAAGATCCTCGGTTTTGTAAAATGTAATGAAAGTTTATGTGATAAAAGGCGGGATGATATAGGCCCGTCACAAATAGTCTGAATAATTTTTTTTATAAACATATTTGCGATGGGACTACAGGCCCGTCGCAAATACTTGTTGCGATGGGCCCGTCGAAAAAAAGTTTATATATGTATATATATAAAGTATATAATCAGAGACTTATTTGAGATAGGGATAAGCCCGTCGCAAAAAAATATTATTTGGTATGGGCCCGTCACAAATAATATTTTTTGCAACGCCGTTTTCTGCCATGGGCTATTTGCGACGGGACCCCGTCATAAAATCTTATTTGCGACGGGTTCCCGTTGCAAATAATCCATCATAAATATTTAGAATTATAGTAGTGTATGTTAGGATCTAATGAGGGTGTTTCATGCTTCCAAATGGTTGGTGCATCCTGGTTTGACAAAAATGTTTCATTATCGTTGTATAAAGTACTAGTGGGAAGAAATGAAGAAGGAGGTGGCAGTATTCATGGCTAGATGATTCACTTTTAAGTTGGCTAAAGCTGAGTAATAGAGGCCAGTTGGGATTTTGTAGCCTTTTCCCATCCGTGAGTGGAAATGGGATGATGTCAAAATATATTTTATGATATTATTACCCTATACAACCCATAAGAATGATGTTTTATGTGTGATATTGAATCCAATGATGTATTTAGACAACTTCTTACATATCAATGAGACCTTCATAGTTTATGATTTGGGAAGTATTTACATGTGTGAGGTGGTTTAGTTGCATTATGTTTTGAGGAGTATCATTTCTGAAAGAGATCCTCATTTCACAACATGTTTATATAAGGGTCTTTAGAAATCTCTAGGATCACAGACTCTTTTGAGCATTACTTATCATCCTTAGACTGATGGACAATTTGAGTAGACTATTAATGTTCTAGAGGATATGTTACGAGCCTGTGTTTTGGATTTTGGTGGTTCTTGGGAGAATCATATAGAACTCATGACGTTTTCTTATAATAAATTATTACTAGAATCAATCCAAATGGAATATTTTGAGGATTTGTATAGAAGGACATGTCGTTTTCCTCTTTTCTTGAAAGAGGAAGGTGAGTTCGCACTTGTTGGGACTAGTATTGTGTAGGAGACGTCTAAGAAAGTTCAATTGATTATAAAATGGATGGTTACCATGTAGAGAATGTATAAATCATATGATAACCATTACAGAAAACATATAGAATTTAAAATTGGTCATAATGTTTTCTTTCAGGTGTCATCAAGATTGAGAAAATTCTGTATAAGGAAACATGGAAATCTAGCACCAAGGTTTGTAGGTCTGTTTGAGATAGTGGATAGGGTTGGTCCAATGGAATACTGTTTAACCCTTCCACAGTGCTATAATTCCTTGTACACCATGTTTCAAGTGATGAAGATTCAGAGATGTCATCCAGAACCTTCCCATGTGATATACGTAGCAGACACGAAGCTTTATGGGGATGCATGATTTAAGGAGCATCCTATATAGGTTATGGATTTTAATGAGAAATATCTTCGAGGTATGACTATACTGTTAGTTTGAGGCAGTGGCATAATGGGTGAGTTCAAGGGGAAACCTGGGATTGGGAGTCTAATATGTGAAAAAAGTGTCCAGAATTTTTTTCTATGACCTCACAACGATTCATTGAGTAGCTCGGGGATAAGCTGTTATATGGTAGGGATGTTGTAAGATCTCATATTTTTCTAAGCATGTGTCTCTTTGAGTTCTTTGCTTAATCCTAGATGGCCAAGTCTTTTTTGGAGATCGAGATCATTTATTGAGTAAAATTACTTAATGTTCAAGGATGTATTTTTTTTTTGAATTAATGGAGTATAATTAAATTGGTTCAAGGGTTAACACATGTTCTTGGTAATTTGAAAAGCTTTTAAAAGGGTCTGGGGTGTTTTATAATTAAATGGTTTGAAAAACCATCTGCATAACTTTTATATTCCATGTAAATGGATTACACATCAAGTATTTTTTTTAATTAAATAATTCAAGGAGATTGTCTTTTTAGTGCATCCCATTAAAAATATTGACACTACATGTAACTACATTACACAACGTGTAATTTCCCAACCTTATATTTTAAAGTATGATGTGTGGATGAATTTTATTTCATCTTGACTATAGCTCTCCCATCTTGACCCTAGGGAATATTCTAGGTGATTTTGTAGTTCCAACATCCCTTCTAAAAACCATGTTTGTTCAATCAATTCGTGGAAAGTCTTCTTGGTTAGGTTTTTCCCTTATATCCCTTGTTTCTCCAACTGTTACGGTGTAATTCCATGAAATTATGAGTTTTTAGTTTTAATATTAATTAGTTTTGAACTAGGAACCTCTTTACAATCATATACACCTTCTCTCACATGGTTATTTCCATTAAAAGGATTTCATTCATCATTGCTTAAGGTAAGGGGTCTAAATCTTAACCCTACGGTTTGATAATTTCAAATTATAGGCAATATTGAGATTGTTCCAATGTAACATTCACATGAATTAATCAAATCACAAATTAGTTTACTCCATAGTGTCCATTTGATTCATTTGGTTTTTGAACTGCCTTATAGATACTCATTGGGTGAGAGAACATTGAATATAATTAAATTGGATAATGGATTAATGTGTGTTTAGCATGAAATAAGACCATAGGTGAATTATTGATATAGAATCCCTAAGTTGTGGCTTACTACTTATTATTTTTTTTGAAAAATTTTGATATAAATGAAATAGGTAAGTGAAAGAAAAATGTTAATTCACATAATAAACCATTGTGTCTTATAATGTGATATTGTGATATCCATGTTGTTATGAAATGTTTTTAGATCTATACTAAAATAAATATATATCAAGCATGGCCCTGGAACATGCACACTTATATGAAATAATTCTAATATTGAGTGAGATCAACCTAGTACCATGTTGTAATCATTATAATGAGTAGGTGAAATGCTTAAATGTCTTTGACCAGGATGTTGTAATGCATATAGGTATTTGACCTAGTTTTTTATATTATAATATGGTTATATGGTTATGGTTGGCATGGTCATAATACAAGATAAGATACATTCTAGAATGGAGAAAAAACAAGTTTTTTCCCATGGTTATATGGATGTGGTTGGCATGGTCATGTGACATGCTCAGAGATATCTCATAATGTTCCTAAGTAGGTTGATGTGGTATTTAATTCATTTTTGAGTTAATTAAGACTCTGATTTATCTCTTTATTTCATACAATTCTTATTAGAATGGTTTGTTTAGACACCGTGGTGTTGACCTACTGATTTATACTCACACACTATCTGGGCCACCATTTGGTACCCGAGTAGTTTTCCTAGATGTATGTTTGGAAAGGGGAAAAGGACCTTTCTATTGATTATGTTTGCTGGATGGGATAGTGTTTGGAGATGGGAACAATGTAGGGTTCGGGGATGGGGAATCTTGAGTATTTATTTGAGTCTTCTAGTCTTTTACTTGTGGTGTTTCTAGCATGATATTTAGTTACATTCCATCACGTCATTACATTATTATTTTATTATTTATTGGATTGGTCAATTAAATTTTATTGTTACTTTCCACTTTATTATATTGTTAAAATTATTTCTGCACTCTGATATTTTTTATTGTTATTGAATATTTTTTTGTTGTGTTGTAAACTCTTAATCCAGGGGGTATTGTATCCCCACTATACTTGTCACACCTCTGCTACTAGTCAATAGCCTCTGGTGTATGTGGAGGCTTACGTGAGGTCTTGTAACCAACCCTTTATATCCATACGAAAGAGTACCAGATTGGGGGATCTTACATTATGTGTGTTCATGTTCATGTGGGAAGGATCATGGTCAGAAGTAACACCATCAGATAATGGAAACTTCGGATGAATCATGGCTAGAAGTACCTCCATAAAGTTGGTTCACTAATCAATGACTTGATTAAAGGATGACTCACCACTCGTGAATATAGGGAGGTCCAGGTTATGCATGTACATGTGTGTATGAGTGTGGAAGCATAGATGTGTTATGCCAAATTGTAATTTAATGAATTTCTTCTATTATTTGAAGTGAAAAACTCAACTTTTTCTATAATTCTTTTTAAAAATATGTGTTTCTACTTTATTGAATACTTTGAAAACTACATTATCAAATTTTTATATTCTTCGTTTCCTTTTTATAAATGTATGATCTAACCAATTTCCAGTTTTAGTGGCATGTGGGAAAATTCACTTGGGGGTTTCTTACTATTTATGGGTACTCACCCCATATATATGAAATTTGTTGCATATATAGATGTTATTTTATATGATACAAGAAATGGGGATGCTTTTTACTTCTCTATTAGTGGGCCTTAATGTTGTTGTCTTAGTTGGTGGAGATAGAGCCTTGGAGTAGTTGGAATCTTAGACTGGAGTGGTTCCACTGTAGTGCTATAGTAATTTACTACTATAGAGTTTTAGTATTTTTATTTATATTGTTCCACTATTACGTATATTTTAATCTTTGGTTCATTATTTATTATTTGTTTTCTCACATTTATTATTGTTTTCTTTTATTGAAAGTATCATTTATATCATTTCCTTGGTTTATTTATTTCAATTTTATCATGTGATGGATGTGTGTGTGTACTAATAGAATGAGTCATCACCCCCTTATAATATCATGTTTAAACCATTGGAATTTATTGTCAACCTTTGGTGTCTGGGGAATGTCATTTAAGGCTAGTAGCACCTCCGACCTGGTCCAAGATAATGAGTTGTGTGAGGATGTTACAAACGGTATTAGTATGGTTCTTCCACTAGTTGGGATGGTATAAATGATATAATATGGAATAAGACTTAAAATTTATAACATAAAAATATGTATTTATCCTTTTTATGATGAACCTCAAGTTACCATGGTATTTTAGGTACACAAAGGTGTTGTTAAGAACTTCTAGGTTCATTTTCAACTCATCTTTATGGGTTTAACTAGTTGGTGTTAGGTAACATGAATTAATAAAGAGACTTTCCACTAGGATTTCATTATCAACATGATTAATTATTTTTGTTAATGAGATATTGTGATTGTTTTACTGATATATATAATATAACCATAAAAAGATGGACAGAAAAAGGGATTAATTATTAACTTTTGGAATGTTTTAAGGAACAAAAATGAAATCATTAAGGAGAATGAGAAACTAACGAGTGGGAGAAATCAAGAATTAGGTTTCACCCAAACCAAAGGTGAATTGAAATTTGGTTTATAGTATTTTGAAATCCATTATGACTGTTGACAAGGGACCTAGGATTGAGGAACCTCACCAGGTGAATCACTTTCATGAATTTATAAAGATAAACCAACCAACATTTCACAGTGACTCTGGACCTGAGCATGAAGAGGTATATCTGAGAAAGAAGGCCAATTTTTTATTCTTCTTAGAGAATCTATGTGAAATAAAGGTCAATCTAGAAACTTATATACTTGAAAAACTTGCACTAGAATGGTGGGAATTAGATGTTTAAGCTAAGTTGGATTGATACCTCACTTGGAAAGGATTTTTGTAACTATTCAATAAAAAATTCTTTCTAGGAACCTTAAAAATATTAAAGATGATGGACCCCATTTCCCTAGATCAAGGAATTATTCCAATGACTAAATATGTTTTTAAATCACTCACCTTGTTCTCATTACACAACAAGTGGCTGATAGCGAGAGGTTGAATGTCCAGATCATTGAGGCAGATCTCTAATTCAAGGTTCACTAATGGGTGGTAATGTTCTATATTAATGAATATATATAAATGTTGAATAAGGTGCTGGTTAGAGAAATAGATCTTGAATGGAATACCAGTGTTGTGTAATCCTTTTTCCATCTAGGTGATAGTGGGAACTTCAGGACAAGGAATAAACAGAAGAGGGGGGGGGGGGGGGTTACTTCAACAGTACTAAGGAATCATAGAATAAAACCACTAAACTAGTATCTTCTCCCCCACATAAAAAAACTAACTATATATTTTTAGTGAGTCTTTTTTACACATAGAAAGAGGAATGTACTACAAAAAAAAGGAATTTTCACTATTACAGAAAGAAAGGTTATCTTAAGAAGTATTCTCATAAAATTATGAAATTAGTATATGAAACTAATTCGACTCAGCCTTAGGCTTTGTATGATTAAATGAAATAATACCATTATACTAGTTATCATACACAGAACTAAGTGAATTGGGATACCTCTAGGAACACTTTAGTTTTCCAGTCAATACCTCTATAGGGAAGCAAGAGCTATCCTATGGAATATAACCTATATATATACAGAGCAAAGTAGGCTATCATGACTATGAAATTGGGTCCCTCCATAGTGTGAGGTACCACCCTTATGAACTTGAAATTTATTCATGTATTGTTTGATTCTGTTTCATTACATTATTTTATCGATTCTTGTGTCTTTAAACAATAGGGATTGCAAGTGGAAATGATGCCCTATACCATGAGTATCAAGACACCCCTTAGATAATGGGATTGAATAGAATTCAGGTGCAAATAATGTTACATTACCATTGATGAAGTATATTTTATCTAGAATTTTATAGTCCTATATATAGATAATTTTGATATGATCTTTGGAATTTAATAATAGATGGGATTTAAGGCCCATATTGACCGCTACACTCAACAGGTGACATTCACATCCCTATATGGTACTCTTTATGTATTCAATGAGGATTGAGATATAAATTCAGATCAAGTGGGACCATTAATCTCAGAGTAAGAAACATTTATTGGTTAGTAAACAACAATGAACCTAAGAACTATGGATGAAATTGGAAGTAAGACTCTTCCTATTATAGTGGTATGATACCCAAATGTCTTTCTGAATGATTTCTCTAGGTTAACACCTGTGCGATAAATAAAAATTTCAACCGATATACTCCTAGGAACATGACATATTTCAATCCCATCATATATAATAACTTTAATAGATTTATGAGAATTAAATATATGACTAGAATAATTGGAGAGCAAAGTCTTCATTAGACCTAGCACATCACCTTGGGATGCACTAGTTTTATTCACAAATAATGAGGATGGGTCTCTCTAATTATTCATTGATTGTTATAAACTAAATCAAGTTATAACAAAAAATAAGTACCCTATTCCTATAATCAATTATTATTTTTTAATTAAAGGGAGCTAAGTGGTTCTCTATGATTGATCTAACATCAGGATATCATCATCCCCGAGACAGAAAAGGGATATTCCGAAGACCGCATTTAGGATTCAATATAGCTATTATAAATATGTTTTCATACCCTTTGGTATGATGAATGCACCTGAAATATTCATGGTCATAATGGATCGTTCCTTCCACTGGTATCTTGATTATTTTATTTTGGTATTTTTTTATGATATTTAGGTTTATTCTAGAAGTTGGTATAACCATAATAAGAACTTGAAATTTACACTAACCACATCATGTTATCACTGATTATATAATTTTTTTTTCTAAATATGACTTTTGGAAGAATGAAAATAGTTTCCTTGGGAACAAAATTTCTAATTAGGGAATAACATTTAACCCTGTGAATATTAATGTAGTCATCTATTGGTATTCACCAAAATAATTTATTTGAGATATAAATATTTCTAGTATTAGAAGACTACTATCACTGACTTTTTTGGATTTTCCAGGGTTTATTCTCCTATGATTTATTTGATAATAAAATCTATTCCATTAAAATTTATTGATGTCTATTAGAAATTATTTAGATACACTAAATATCATATCACCTTAGCACCCATTATAATATTTATAGAACAATGTCAGGGTTATATAGTATATTTTGATACATTTAGATCTGTTCTGGGTTGTATTATCATACAGGTAGATCATCTTGAGGCCTATTGTTCAATGTAGTTTGTAATACATGATAAGAACTGTCCTGCACATGACTTGGAACTATTTTTAGTTGTTCATGACTTAAAAACATGGATACATTATCTATTTTGATAAAATTTCAAGTCTTCATGAATTATAAGAGTCTTAAATATATATTCTCTTAGTGAGACTTGAACTTTAGGAAATGATGATGGATTGAGTATCCTAAGATGTTTGACTTATACTAGGTGTACACACCTAATAAATTAAATTATATAGCATGTGATTTGATTTGAAAGTCATATAATGATGTTATCAGGGAAGCATGTGACCAATATAAAATAATGAGTGTTATTGTTGACATGCATTTGGACTATGATGAATATAATGAGAATGTAATTTTATTCATATTTAATCTTGTTCGTGAATTGATGGATTTTTTAGAAGTATATTAAATATTAGACCCTGATTACACCCCATTTGATTAAACCTAAATTGAAGGGATACTTCTGATGGTTGTACATTGGATTAAAACTCATTATTAACCTTTCAAAAAAAATTATGGTCCCTCGGTCATTCCAAGAATATATTCTTTTGGCATAAAACCAATCGAAATGGGATATTCATACATGTATTCATAAAATGTACAAGGTGATGAAACCTCATTTTTAGTGGTCAAGTATGAAATAAAAGATTAAATATTATTCCATGAAATGTATAACTTGTTAGTAAGTAAAGGCCAAGCATCAATGTCTGACTGATATGATGCAATCTATGCATATGCATGTATTTAAGTTGGAGTGTACTTTCATATACTTTGTTAATGGTCTTACAAGGATGATTTGGAAAAACAATGATATTTTAATGATTATGGATCGACTAACCAGGTCAGAAAACGTCCTTCTCATATAATAATCAAACATAGTAGACAATTTGGAAAATTTATATATTCAAGAAGTGGTCCAGTTTCATGGAGTTCCAATTTCGATCGTCTCTAATAGAGATCCTTTATAAATTTCTTGATTCTAGTGATCCTTGAAACATTCTCTAAGAAATAAATTGTCTATAAACATGGCATATTATGCTTAGATGGATAGAGAGTCTGAATTTACAATTCTTAAATTGGAAGACATGAATAGATCTTATATCAGAGACATTATCAGATAATGGGAAGATTATATGTCATTGGTGGAATTATCCTATAATAACCGTTATCATAAAATAATATATATGGAACCATTCAAGGAATTATATGGACATACTTTTCATTCTCTACTTTGTTGAGTGAAAATATAAGAAACCTCACAAATTATAGCTAGTCTTATCCATAAGACTACAGAGGAAATCTAGATGATTCAGAATTTGATGGTCACGAATCATAGCTAATATAAATCGTATGCATATCAACTTCATTAACCTTTATATTTCAATGTAAGTGACCAAATATTCTTAAATGTCTCACCGAGGCTTGGTCATTGACACTTAGGAATGAAAGGAAAATTATCCCCATTGTATGTTGGACCGTTTGAGATTAATGAATGGACTGGGAATGGTTCATATCAGTTATCCTTACCACTAAAATATAGTATAGTTCATAATACATTCTGTATATCTCAATAGAAGAAGTACAACTTGGATACCAGTCATGTGATCAGTTGGGACCATGTTACTCCTGAATTGGATGTGAAGTGTATCCTGTACTAGTTTGGATTGTGGATAGGCAAGAGAATGTCCCATTGGAAAAAACTATACCTTTAGTATGGATAATATAGAAGCATGGTAATATTCAATAAGAAACATGGGAATGAGATAATATTACATAAGAGAAGTGGTTGACCCTATTCTATCTTTATAAGGATGAAAATACCAATGGAGGGTAGAATGTAATACCCATGGTTATGTTATTTCCAATTTCAGAGATTATTTAAATTTTTGTAATGTTTTAGTTAATACTTAGGATATTTTTAGAAGGTTTAAAAAGTTTTTAGAATCCATTTTGAGGTGTATGGTTTGAGAAAAGTTCATAAAAACCATGATTAGGTCTCTATGAAACTATGTGAGTTGTTTCCAGGTCATTAGGTAGGTGAATTATTGGTACATGGTTTGTAAAAAACATATGGCTAACCATGAGAATTTGAATTCTTCAAGATTGATCTTATTTTCATGGTTAGTGAAGAGTTTGTCAAACTGTGTGGCCTAACCATGCGATGAGAATTTATTTGTATAGAAATTCAATTTTTAACCTGAAACTTACCCAAAAAACCCCATTATTCTTCTACTATCCTATGATCTCAATTTATAGGGTTCCCTTAGGTGATGTTTGGTGATCTTTGACCTCTATACTCTGATTTTGTTGATTCTTTGAGTGATTGATCTTGGAAATAAAAGTTAAGAAATCATTTCTTCCTGTCTATTCTAGATCTACTCATTTTTCTCTAATGGAACCCTAGACTAGGGTTTCCATGCCTAGATATATGGTATTATAAATTCTTTAATGGGATATTCTTATGATTAATCATAGGAATAAAATAGTTATCCTAGATTAGTGGTTTCATGGGGGATTGGTTTTAGAAATCAATCATGGGGTAAGTGGTTTTCCCTCTTTCCACTTTTCTTAGAATGTGAAGTCTCTTTGGTTTAGTTTAAATAATTATCATCTACTATTGAATAAATCTACACTATTGAAACTATGTTGTATTTTCTCTTACTTGTTGGAAATTGAAAATTGGGTTGTGGGTGTTTCCCATAATATTTTTTATAAATTAATTAAATGGGGTTTTCAAAGAAATGTGGTGATTGACTTGTGTTCATGTAAAGGTTGGGTTACATATGTTCATGTTCATTTGGGACATATCATAGTTGGAAGTACCTCCATCAGATAATGTAATCTTTATATGGATAATGATCATAAGTACCACCATAAAATTGTTTCACCAAGCGATAGGTTGGTGAAAGGATGAATCACCACTCATGAGAATAGGGAGGTCCAGGTTATGCATGAACATGTGTGTGTGAGTGTGAAAATATAGGTGTGTTATGCCAAATTAGAATTTAATAAATTTATTATGCTACATGAAAATTTAAACTCATATTTTTTTATATTTATTTTTAAAAATCTATTAATATGCATTATTGAATATTATGAAAAATTATTTAGCGGTTATTATATTATTTTTTTATATTTAAATTAATGATGGATAACCTATTTCTAGTCTATGTGGAATTTGGGAAAAATGTCTTTGGGTTACCTTATTATCTTGATTACTCACCACTTTCATATTCACTTTATTGCATATTAATATATTGTTTTTCATGATATAGGATGAGGTAGGTTTCTTACTTATCTAGGGGAGCTCCTTGTTTTTTATATCTTAGTTGGTGGAGATGAAGATTTTGAGTGGTTCAAATATTGGTCTAGTGTGGGTCCACCTTGGTTCTATTATCATTTATTACTTTGTAGTTTTAGTATTAATATTTATATTGTTCTGTTATTACTCTGATATTGGTCTTTGATTCATTATTTATTACTAGTTTTGTCACATTTATTATTGTTTGGTTTTTTTCATGCATAATTTATAGAATGTACTTTGTTTTATTTACTTCTATTTTATCATGTGATGGTTGTGTGTTTGTTTAATAAGGGTAAATCATCCCCCCTTATAATATTTTATTTACATTTTTATCATTTATTTCTATCCTTTTGTGTCTATGGAATATCACTTACGGTTAATAGCACCTCCGACTTAGTCTAAGACAATGGGTTGGGTGGGTATGTTACAACTTTGGATCATGTTGATAGTATTTTCAATATTAGAATGATTATAACTATATTTTATTTTGAAGGATTATTATTTTAAAAAAAATTGGGCTACACTAGCTAGGAATCCCTAACAGTTAGGATATCTCAAGAATGGAGTTGAGTATATACATATGATGGATTGAGAAAAGAGTTTTCTACTCCACTGTCCAATAGTCATATATGATATTATAGGATTTTTTTCTAATAGATATAGTTATGGATTTTTTACATGATAACCAGTGTATGTTTTGGTGAAATATGGATCGTGGAAAATTAATGTATATGACATGTTTTCAAAGAAGGGTTCACCATTTTATTGGGATCTCATTTAATAAAATACTTTATTGAATGGTTATAAAATGTGATACTCATTTGATAAAATCCTTTGTTGTAGATGCTATCATAATCATTAAGATATTTTTTTTATTAAACCTCGATATAGAGAATATTAATGTAAGTATCTATAAATACTGGTAACTTAAGAAAAGTTATTAAACAATATTAATGATTTTAGAAAAGTTCTTAAGGAAAATTCTGCATTGGAATAGTTCCTTCCTAAGTAACCAAGTAAAGAAATTATTCAAGAAGTTAATCTAGATGAATATGGAAGCCTAGAATGATTTATTCTTGGTTTCAAAGGAATTAGAAGAAAAAATGACAAAAGGAATCTTAGTCTTGACTCATGTACTCACTATGATTGGGTATATCAATGATTTGTGGAATTATAGTCTCATATACTCAATATGATTGGATGCATCAAATAATATTCAATATGATTGAATATGTTGATGACTATATGAGACTAAAGGTTTACTTAAAACATTGTTGGTTTTAGAAATCGTACACTATTATTTGGAAGATATTTGATACCAACTGTATGTTTTAAAAAGTTCTATAAATATATAGTAGTTTAGAAGATGAAAATAATTAAATTTTAAAGTTTGATTTCAAGTAATGGAGTAAAATAGTTAATATATTAATAACTTAGATAATTCAATATCAGATAAAATTTTCATAATATGTGTATTATTATCTTATTTATCTATTGAAAAAATCATGCACACAATAGTTGTTTAAATGAAATGAGATGGGTGTTTTTAGTAATAATTGTTTATGATTTTTTTGATTCTATAATATGCCTTTAAGGGGAGACTAAAAATTTATTATTTTATTTAGAGAATTTATCCTATTTTTATATATGTAAATGTTCCAAAAATATGATTGAATTTAATAAATATTTACACAATATACTCAATGTTTTGGGGAGATATATAAACTAGTCGTATAAGTCCTAGTTTCTAAAGTAATCTATAGATATTACAATTTGGTAAATTTTTAAACTAGAAAGAGAAAATTTTGTTGAAAAGTTTATCAATATTTCTTTAATAAACCAATTAAGTTCATTGAAGCCTAGGGTTTTTAGGAAAGATAAGTAATAATGTATAATGACACATTTTTTTGGATACTTGAAAGAGTTTAGGAAACTCCATGGAATTTCCATATTAGGTATGGGTAACATATAGACTAATTATTAAATTTTGAAGGGTATGGGATATTAAATTTAAATTTTATAAGTGTTATAAATATATAGGAGTTCAAAATCAATGGAATAATTGTTTGGGATTTTAGTTTACATTCATGAAGTAAATAGCCGCTACATAAATGGTATGTATGTAAAGGAATGTTTCAAGATAAGATGAATCTTAATAAAAGAGTGTGTATTTTCAGCTCATTTATAATATATGATAATAATATTTATTCAATAACAAATATTTTTTGTGATAAATATTATATGATTAGATTTATAGACATGGTTTTTAATTCATCAATTTTTATAACATGTTTTGAGAAGAATATATGGATAATTTTTTTTTATCTAGGATAAAATGTTTATAAAAATATTTGTTAAAATATGTGGAAATGTGTTCCTACCACCAATTGGAGGTATATTTTAATAAATTATTATTTTTAAATGAAAATTTTAAAATACATAGAATACCAAAAATGAAATGGAAATAATAGTTTTTTTGTTAAATATTTTCATCAAAATTAATTAGGTGTTACTTCTAAAATACAAAAAAAAGGTTTTTGTATCTTAGAATGATATTTTAAAATAAATATAGTGTTTAAGTTGATAGTGAGAGTATGTTTGGAATTAAAATAAGTTCAAAGTTAAAATATTATACTAGTCTATGTTTAATAATAATTTTACTTAATATTATAAAATATTTTATGATATCTTAGTAAACAATAATGTAATTAGTTACATTTTCAAGGAAATATTTTGATGGTCTAGAGTTTCAAGGATGATGACGATGAAGTCAAAATGTTCTAATTATACAATATAAGTTGACAGCATAACATTTGATGTTGTAAAGTTAAGAGGTTTGAATATGTTCAAATATTTGAAAATTTAGGAATATGATTCCTAAGTCTCACTATTATTCAAAAAAATTTACTTCATATATGTTTCTAACTAAATAGATTAGTGATAGTGTTTTATCATATGGTTATATTGTTATGTGATTGATATTACATATGATCTAATGTGTTAACAAAACCCAGAATGTGTAGCAAACACAAGGTTGATATGGTAGTTTAACATACATTATATGATAAACCAGTTATTATGTTGGTTTTGTTACATATTATTAAAGTGTTTAAGAATATTAAAATGTATTATATTAGATTAAATCTATAATTTATCATTATTTTGTGTTGTCTATATAAATTCGTATATAGATATTCATTTCCTAAAGAGTAATGATAAAATAACACTTAAAGTATGACTTTGAGTTTGTCCCTAACTAACGTTCATCATGGAGTATTATAAGTTAAGAAGAAATATTTATGATAACATGAGTAAGATTCTCATATAGAGATATGGAGTACTCTCATGAGGCACAAAATAAAGAATAAGATTGTTTGTGTGCACTAGATGAGCTACTAAGTATACCACATGGAGTTCCATATTTATTCCATTGGTATACTAGGGGTACATGGATCATATTTTAGTCCTCATTAATTGAGGTTGACAAGATAACTTTCATGATAAAATTCATGATTTGATATCATACTTATGCAAGTCTATATATTTACTTAGCTAATACAAGGGTGGTTGGGTATGTTATTGATCATTTCATCGGTTGGAGCTTAACTAAGATATCATTTTCCTTTTATATGATGATTATGACATCTAGGACCTTGACTGAGATACACTACGGGAGTGTCTGGACACACCTAGATATATTATATCTATTTAGAAAAAAGACATGTGATTTTTTTATTCCTAAGGATGAATGGCATGTGATCTATTCATCAATTATATCAATATATAGTCTAATAATATAGAATATATGAGTTGACTATATGGGATTTATATACTCTATGTCACATGAAAACTTGATGTCTTAGACAAAGGGAAAAAATGGTAACGCGTATTTAAAAATGATGCATACGTGTGTTTCATGAAGATCACTCCAGATCCCTTTATATCGTGAGTAGCATTGATTCGTTCCTAGAGGATGCTATTTTCATACATACATGGATCTAATGATTCATATTTATTTTCAATAATATAAAGGCCCATGGGGTAACACTTTTTGGTTTACTAAATGAAGACTGATTTTGACTTAGAGAGATACTCTAAAAGTGTTTTAAAGATCATCTAAAAAGTGTTTTGGAAGATATCCAAAAGTTTTTTTTGATATGGTTTCATAGTTTATTGTATATGATATAATATAAGGTGAGATGAAATGAAGTATTTTTATATATAGTGTAATTTATATATTTATGAAGATATTCTCTAAATTATTTTGGGTGAATATGATATATATATATATATGGACAATTTCATATTTCATGAAAATTATGATTATCATGCAGGGTATATCACTTCATGAAACTTGAAGAAAAATGATAAACTATTAGCATTTATTTTTTTCTCATGTAATTTGTCATTTAAATAAGTAATTTAATAAGATTAAATGTGTGAGGGTTTTATATGTTCATGAATTATATGCTTTAGTTGTCCAAAGTATCATTTACTCATGAATTATAAATGTATGAGTAAATGCACTAGAATGGGAATCATTCTTGTGCCTTTATATTTTATTCTCAAAAAAATTTATTAGTGTGTGTGTTTTCATAATTCTTGTAAAAAACTCTATGCTATCCAAAAAAACTCTCTTTATTCTTCTTCTTTATATTTAAGGAGCTAACATGTCATGGAAGTAGAATAGATCCCATTAGAATATCGGATGATTCACCTAGCCCATGTATACACCAAGGATATGGGATTTCTTTTAACTATCCTCATGCGACAGTCATAAAATTCATATGAAGATGAAGATGTAGAAAAAGATCTCTAGTCAATGGTTTATATATTTACAATATTTATTCATTTTTGGTTATTATAGTTTTATATTATCTTGTATGGAGATCCTTGAAAAGGGGTTTAATTTGCTTCTATAGCTTCTGATAATTGTTATTAGTCTCATTTAAAACCCTTCAATTAATCATATATTATTTGGAAGGAATAAATTAACAAGATTAAATAGTTATGAAAATAAAAGTGGGATGTCATAAAAATAATGGATAAAGTGATTTAACATGTTAAATGAGAAGAGTAGTGTTAATAATAAGTGGTGGATTCTTTAAATATGTTTTCAAGAATGACACTCAATACAATTGATTGATTGACATAATTATAATCATTTATATCAATATATGTTATGAATTTAAAGATAATAATAAATAACAGGATTTGATTATAGAGGATGGTCATGATTGTGGGTTTTATAATTTAATAATGAGAATAATATAGTGATAAAACATGGAGGATGATTATTCCCTACTACAATATGGCATAATTACAAAGGAAATGGAGGTAAAATAATGTCTCATTATCAATTAAATAATATAATAAATTGTGGATGGACCCTTGGTGACTATGGTAATAGAATATTTCTGATAAAGTTTTGGATAACCCATGAGAAAAGTGATAAAGTATAGGGGTAAATTTGGTTACTTGAGTTGATGTAGATGGGACCTTAAGTGATGAATGTGGTATTAGATTGGTCCTAATATGCCTAACTGAATAATTTGATAACAACATTTACCGTTATTGAATTTTTATTGTTGGAGTTTGTGCCCTAGAACCAACTTCTTTGTACTTTATGATAATTATTTATTCATTGGATGGATATTAATAAACCCCATATCATGTCATGATTTTTCTTCTGCATGACATTGTATGTGATAATGTCCTAAGAGTAGCTATCACACTAAAAGGTTATATATGATCCCTACTATGATGAGAACCTGGAAGTTCCATGAAACTATTCTTGAATATATGTTTTATAGCCGGATGATGTCATTTTAAAGGAAACAAATAATCCAGGCTATCATGGGTGGAGAATCATAGGACATTGATGCACCTTTTCATGGTGTACACCCTTGGTAATTTCTTAGAGGATATTATGAGAATGAGATCCTCGAGTAGGAAATCCACATTTATAAGTGTTATTGGATGTTCCTATATTTATACCTGTGTATTGGTCCTTAGAAGTTATGATTATTATTAATGGGTATTATGACTCATGCAATTAGATGTATTGATGAAAATCACAATGACATATGTTCATGATGAGGTAAGATATCTTGGGTGCATCATGACTAATAATGAATTAATGAATAATGCGAGAAAGGATTTGTACCTTCTTCTCCATAAAGAAAGTTGATATCTTAGGCCCTTTTATGAAAATGATATAGCCTAAATAAATAAATGGACATTGTGTTCTATAGGCATGTTCTAATTTTAGGAATTTAAAGAATGACAAATCAAGCACATGGGTTAATGGAACTTGCATGCAACCCGCTTGATTGAAGATATCGAGACAAAGGGATTATATTACACAGTAAGCATTCATATGAGGTGACGTGTCATCACGACATTAAATTCTTTATCTATGGATGCTTTAACGTGTTTCTAGATGCAAACCTTTGACTTTAGGCATGTTCGATTAATTCCATTGAGAAAGAGGCCTATAGGGTCACACACTAAGTGTATCTATTATCATAGTTAAATAATATATTATTTATTATTTAACAAGTTGAATAAAGACCATTCCTAGTTGTGGTTTAATAATTATTCATGGACGCCTAATCATATTTATTCTGACACTAGTTATTAGAAAGAATATATTATGGGAGGAATAATTAACAAATATTTATTTTCTATTTAGTAAATATAATATTTATATATTTATTAGTGAATAATGCAATGATATTTATTTAATAAATAATTAGTTATTATTCAAGGTTCGATAAATATGGTGGAGGATTGTTGGACCGATTTAATGGTCTTATAAGAAGTAAAAATATTGAATATTATTTGATTAAAAAATATTTAATTATAACATGAAAGATAAGAACATGTTAGGAAATAATAATGTTGATGTTATTATTTGACATAGGGGTTTTTATAGTATTAATAAAATAATTAAATCACTTGTGAAAATTATATATTATTAGCCTAGTGAATTAAATACCTGGTTTTATTATTCTCTTATTATCCAAGTGCTAGCCATGCGACGCCTAAGATTGTTGTTCATGAAAAATTGGAGAAAATATCTTAATCCTAGATAGTTCATTCCTCTCAAATAATGCACTCAAGAACGAGATTGATTTTCCTCCACTAGATGAAGAAGAACACTTTGGAAGTGGTTCTCAAGGTGAGCGAAGGTGAACATCGCAAGCATAAGGATCTTATGTACTATCACCCAGAGACTCCTTCAGCGACATCTAGAGATACATGGAATGTGTGTGGATCACCGCTAGAGGATATCTAATCTTGATCTCTACAACGCAATGACGGTACACCTACAGATCTATAGTCGAACACATCAACATAGAAGGAATCACCTTGGATGTAATTATTTAATTTAATTTAATTTAATTAATTATAAACAAAATATGTCGATACTATATCTTGGTTCCAGTTTTCTATTCCTTTGTTTAAATACTTCATTCAATTCAGTGGATACTGGTGTTCATCATTGTATTGATCCTAGATTTTTCTTTGAATATGGAAAAAATTAAATTTGGGAACCATCCCTCCCATGATTCTACTACATCCAGAACCTACAAGTGGTATTAGAGTAGGCATATTATTGTTTATAATTATTCAAATAAATCATTAATGATTTACAGTTTAATAATTTAATTTGTCAATTCATATTTAATCGTTCCTTTTAATGTGAATTATGATATCTATTCTTCCTCTATCATTTCTCACAAATCTAAAAAAACGATTAATTATATGATTAAAATTAAATTAAGGAACTCATCCGAAGGTGCCAAGGGTTGTTCCTAGGTAACACAGTAATACACGCCATGCTGTCAGATCTACATGTCATGTAGTTGTGTTAAGTTCATCAAGAGTAGTTCAGAAATTACTCAAGCCATGTGCATTTATGACATGCGGTGTAGTTAATTATTACATTGTGTGTTGACCAAGATAGACTAGCACATGGTCAACCAGACTACACACCATGTGGCCCATTGGACATGGTGTATATTCCCTTTCAAGTTAGGGGTAGGCTGTGTATCCCATACAATGCTTAGCGGACCCGTTATCATGTAACACGGAGTCAACACGATGTGTGGCCTACTATACATGTTATGTACTCCATGATTTCCAAATTACACCTCACACACTGAGTCCCTAGGCGTTTATATTAGATACACAGTGAAGAATGTACACACCATGTATATCATATCTACACTTTGTGTACTGTTACCAGTTACAATGATTATAAATTTATTATATTATGTAACCTTGAGACATGTACTTGCATGTCGGTATAAATATGGGACACACCATGTGATAGGATTTAATATATTTATATATATATATGTGTGTGTGTGTTTTATTGACATCTATATAATATTCAAAATCTACACATCATACAAGAGTTGTATTACAGTTATTACTATATGTGCATGCTAAATGTCACAAAGATTAAAGTGTAGACAACTATAATACATATTGGGTAGTTTTGGACATGTGTTCATCAGGTTACCTCTAAGGTACAAGTTATGCACATAGTTAGTTTTAAATGAATTTATTAATCTGTTGAAAATTATAATGGATGTGAATATCAAGGAAATTAAGAAAAATGTTTAAGATAAAAGGATTGATTGATTAATGATAATAATTAATCTATTTTAGCACTATTTATCTTAAATAAGAACAATTAAAGAATTTAATTATAGTTTTATTAAATGTGTAATTCATTTCATACATGCGGATTATCATGAGATAGACCAGACCTTTGTATGTGATTGGTTTCCCTTTTAATTTATTATTAAATTAAATTGTCGTTCTGTATGCCTTCTCTCCTCATTAATATGTAGGGAATGTGTGCCTATGGTTTCTTTAATGTAAACCACCTTTTAACCCTCACTTTCATGTTAGTAAAATCATATGTAATAGATGGAGATCCCAAGCTAGTGGAGGTGGTTCAAGATATGAGTCAAGGTGAATCCAATCCAAGGAGATACAAAAGTTGATTGGTGGAATGCTATAAACACGAACCTAATTGGTTTAAGGTGTTTCACCCCTAGGTTAGTGGTTAGTTTATCAACCACTACATAAACTAACCATTAGAACAAGCTTATGATCATACTCTATTTTATTTCTATTATTTTTATGGTTATTCATTATGGATTTTTTATCATGATCACATAATGAATGAATTAACAAGCATGCAAGATGGAACTAAAATAAATAGGTTTGGGCATAAATATTATATAATAAATGGATAATCACTTAAGATTATCCCACTTAATATTATCAAGAATGTGAAATGATAATAAATGTAAATTTATTCATAAAGGATAAAATTTCTCAATAAAATATTAATTCAGTATAACCTTCTATTACTTTGGTTAGAATAGAGCCATAGTTAAGAGTGCTTGACCAGAAAAATTTGGGGTGATTTCAATTATCAAGGAATTCTAATTTGAGGTTTTGGGTTGACTTGAATTAGTTTACATCAAGGATTGACTGCCATAGAAGTACATGGTCTAACTGAGAGGAAAAGGTTGAGGAAATCCAAAATTAAGGATTTCAGTATTGGGGAGTCCACTCAACGGATCAAGGAGCTACGAGTTAATGCAGTTGGCATTTGGAATGCCTACCTAAAACCTTTCAAATTGCTTGACTAGACAAATTTTGGGTAATACTAAGGGAAATATGGATCCTTTCCATAAGAATATCAAAGAAACCGGATATTCCAAATCCAATGGTGAGGGATATTGGGTTTCGACAGGATAGTGGGAGACTAATAAATAAATATTTATTTATTTATCTTAATTTTATCAGATAAAGTACTAAAAATCTGTTCCTATTATTTGTAGAAATGACATTAGAAATGACATAAAACATATCATTATGATCCATACTCGATAAGGAAAACCTTCTCACTGGTATTAATTTATAGGGGTGGTAAAGGCGTCTTCGGGTCATCCTTCTCCATGAAAGGAAACTATATGTGCTAGAAGAACCTTTTCCAGTTGTGCCTAGAAATGAGGTGAGAGATGATGAGATATATTTGTATGAGAAACATCTGAACGATGATACAAATGTTCATTTCCTCATGCTATCATCAATAACAAATGAGTTGTTGAACAAACATAAGGAAATGGATGCTTATAGCATGATGTATCACCTTCAGGATCTCTATCAAGAGAAGGTGAGACATGAGAGGTATAAGACCTCCAATGCTTAGTTCACCGCTATTCTTAGAGAGTATACACCAGATGAACCTATTGTAATCATGATCATCAGCTACATTGAGTTTCTAGACATCTTAGGGATTAAATTCCTATATGAGTTACATACAGATCTCATACTATCATCACATACAAATGCCTTCTCTAATTTTATTTTGAATTATAATTTGAAAAATAATGAGAAGAGCCTATCATAACTTTATGAACCTGATTCTCCAATTGGATAAGTATATGGGGCATGAAAAACCCATAGACCTTATAATGAATAGGAAGATGAAGGACAAGGAAACGGGGCATAATATTTATAAATAGTCTAAAAACCCCGAGTACCATTCGACCAAGAAGAAGAAGATCCAAAGGTAGGACAAGGAAAAAGAGGTAGTATGCTTTGCATGTGACAAGTCAGGCCACTAGAAAAGGAACTTCACCTATAGGAAAGTGGAAGCCAAAGTTTCATTCATTATCGAGTGAAATATTTCCATTTCTATGCATTAGGTATTGGATATAGATTTTGGTTCTAATATCTATATTCAAATGTAGGAACCAAGTAGATTTTAGAAAATTTCAACAGAAGAGGTGGATATGAAAGATTCCAATGGTGTGAGGTTGAATGCTCTTTCCATTGGTGATTACCAACACACATTACCAATGGGAATGATTTTGATTTTACATGGATATTATTATGTACCTAGTGTTACCAAAAACATAATTTATGTATCAATTTTGGATACAGATGGGTTTATTTTCAAGTTCAGAAATAAAAGTTGTTTCTTTTATAAGGAAACCATATGTTATCATATGGTGCATTTAAATAATGGTCTGTATTTATTAAATTATTAAAACCATGTGTTGGTAATTGATAACAATTCAAGTTCACATGACTCATATTACCCCTAGTTGTGGTATCACTGTATAGTTCATGTAAACATGAAGATCTTTCTAAAGCTCTGTCAAGATGGTTATTTAGAATCTTCTGAGCTAAAACCACTAGATAGATGCCACACTTGTTTACAATGGAAAATTACCAAACCACTATTTAGTGGATAGGGTGAAAGGGATACAGAGATTCTAGTATTGGTACACATTGATGTGTGTGGACCATTTCTAGTAGAGGTTGGGGGTTGATATTCTTATTTCTTAACATTTATTGATGAATTGAGTAGATATGGCTATATTTACTTGATGAGGTATAAGTTAGAGTCCTATTTAAATTTCAAGGAATTCAAGAATGAAGTAGAGAATCATATTGGTAAGAAGATAAGGATTCTTCAATCAGATCGAGGTAGGGAATATCTTAACCAAGAGTTCATCGACTTTCTACAAGAGTTTAGGATTCTATCTCAACTCACACCACCTTATACACCACAGTGGAATGGTGTTAGTGAAAGGATGAACCGTACCTTGTTGAAAATGGTATGGTCAATGATGAGTCATGAAGATCTTATATTATCCTTTTGGGGATATGCATTAAAAAATAAGGCATACACGTTAAACTAAGTACCAAAGAAGGTGGAAAATAGAATTACCTTTGAGTTACAGAGTGGAAAGAAACCCATTTTTTCACATACATGTGCATGGGGATGAGAGATTTTTGTTAAGTATTTCATAAGACACAAACTAGAACCCTGGGTAATGAGGTGTATATTTATAGGATATCCCAAAGAAACAAAGGGGTGCTACTAATACAACCCCTCAGATAAGAAAGTAATTGTTTCCAGAAAAGCCATATTTATTAAGAGGGAGTACATATTCAAAAAGGATAGTGTGAGATTGATTGACTTTGATGAACTTGATGCTCAAGATACACAAGTGTTAGTGCAGGAACAAGTTTCATAGGCCCCCATGGAAGAAGTGGTTCATGAAACACAAGTATTTCATAGGAGTGTAAGAGAGGTAAGAGAACCAGAGAGATATGGTTTTCTTTTCAGTGAGGATGGTGACTCATTATTATTGGACAATAATAAACCTCTATTTTACAAGGAGTAAGTAGAAATATCATAAGTTGTAAGATGGATTGAAGCTATGAATTCTATGATGGATTCCATGTATCAGAACCAAGTTTGGGTTTTGGTCAATATGTCGGTTGATGTAAAGCTTGGTGGGTGTAAATGGGTATTCAAGAAGAAAATGGACATGGAAGGTAATGTTAGTACCTATAAAGAAAGGCTATTAGAAAAAGGTTTTAATTAGAATCCAAGAATTTAATATAGTGAATCCTTTTCTCCAGTTTCCATGTTTAAATCCATAAGAATCATATTTTCCCTTACAGCTTACCATGACTATGAGATTTGGAAGATTTATGTCACAATTGCATTCCTTAACAGGAACATTTAGAAAGATGTCTATATGACACAAACATAAGGGTTTGTAAAACTTGGTGATTCCAAAAGGGTTTGAAAGTTGTAGAGGTCCATATATTGATTAAAGAAATCATCTAGGTCATGGAATATTTGATTTGATGAATATATAAAGGGAATTTGGTTTCATTAAGAATGAATGTGATCCATGTGTTTACAAAAGGATTAATGGGAATTCATTCATTATCTTAATTGTCTATTTTGATGATATATTACTTATTAGAAATGAAATACAAGTCTTATAATCTATTAATAATAGGTTGAACAAGTTCATCTCCATGAAATACATAGGCAAAGCAACCTACATTATAGGGATCAGGATCATTCGTGATAGATCCACAAGGTTTCATGGACTATGTTAAAGTACATATATTGAACATATACTAAAGAGATTTAGTATTGAACAATATAAGAGGGGATTGGTTCCAGTTCCACATCAATTAAATTTTTATTAGAAAATTTTTCCTCAGACATAATAATAGAAAGATAGAATGAGTAAGATCCCATACTCTTCAGTGATATGATCTATCATTTATTAATTATTATGCACTGAACTTGATGTTTCTTATTCACTGAGTATGGTAGGAAAATATCAAGCAGATACAGGAGAACAAAATTGGACTACTGTTAAGGATATTTTTAAGTATTTGAGAAGAACTAAGGATATGTTCCTAGTGTATGGAGGAGATGAGGATCTTGTCATTAGAGGGTATACTGATTATAGTTTTCAAACTGATCAGAATGATCTGATGTCACAACTAGGATATTTTTTCTGTCTCAACGGAGGAGTTATGGGATAGAAGAGTTCAAAGAATCCAGTTTTCGTTTATTCTACAATAGAGTTTGAGTATATAGTGTCTTTTGATACATCCAATGAAGTCATATAGATTCAGAACTTTGTCCAAGAGCTTGATGTGGTAACTAATAGAAAAGTCCCTATCACATTGTACTATGATAATACAACAGCAGTGACTCTTGTAAAAGAGCCAAGGTCACATCAATGGATAAAGCACATACTCTGGAAGTATCAAATCTTAAGGGATTTCTATCAAAGGGGAGAATTTATAGTGAGCATAGTATCCAAATAAGTGAACGTGGAAGACCCCTTGACTAAAGTCCTATATTAGTAGAAGCATGAGTATCATGTCAGAGTTAGCAGACTAAAGGTTGTTAGCAGTTGACTCTATTTATAGTGGGAGGCTATTAGAGATGGTGCCCTAGAACGAACTTATTTGTACTTTATGATAAACATGTATTAATTGGGTGGATATTACTAGACTCCTTATCACATCATGATTATTCTTATGTATGACATTGTATGTGATAATTTATTAAGATTAGTTATCACACTAAAATGTGCTAGAGGATCCATGCTATGATAAGACCCTGAAAGTTCTATGACAATATTATTTAATATATGTTCTATATTCAGATGATATCATTTGAAGGTACAAAAATCATACAATATATCATGGGTGGAGACTCATAGGACTTTGAGGAACCTTCTCATGGTGTATACCCTTAGTAATTTCCATGATGAGATTATGAGGATGAGACCCACCATTAAGAAATACAAATTTATAAGTGACATTGGATGTTCCTAACTGCAGACATGTATATTGGTCCTTGGAATTTAAGATTTTTATTAATGGCTATTATGATGCACACACTTAGATGTATTGGTGAAAACTGTGATGTCATATGTTCATGGAGAGGTAGGATATGTTGGGTGAAACACGAGTAATACCTCATTAATGAATAACGTGAGTAAGTATTTTTCATTTATGTTCTATTGTAGAAGTTAATATCACTGTCCCTTTGATGGAAATGATGTAGCTTAAATAAATCCCTGGTCATGGTGTTCTATAGGCAATTTAAAATTATGAGACGTCAAAGAATGAGAAATCTAGAACATGGGTTGATGGAACTTGCATGAAACCCACTTTATTGGATATTTTGAGAAAAAGGGATTATATTACATGGTAAGTGTTTTTATGAGGTTAGTTGTCATTATGACATTAAATTCTTTGTCTATGGGTGCCTTGGCAAGTTTCTAGATGCTAACCTTGGACTTTAGGCAGGTTTGGCTAATGCCATGGAGAAAAAAGCCTATAGGATCTCACACTAAGTGTATCTAGTATCTTAGTTAAATAATATATTATTTATTATTTAAAAAGTTGAATAAATATTATTACCAGTGATGGTTTAATAATTATTCATAGATGCCTGATAAAATTTATTTCTACACTAGTTATTAAAAATAATATACTGTGGTTGGAATAAATAATAAATATTTATTTCCTTTTTAGTGAATATAATATTTATATATTTATTGAAGAATAATGTTGTGATATTTATTTAATAAATAGCTAGTCATTATTCAAGGTTCAATAAATATGGTGGAGGATTGGTGGACCGAGTTATAATGGTTTAGTAATAAATAACAACATTGAATTTTATTTGATCAACTAATATTTAATTATAACTCAAAAGATAAGATCATGTCAGGAAAAAATAATATTTCTCTTATTATTTGACATGGGGGTTTCTCTAGGATTAATAAAATAATTATAGAACTTGTGAAAATTATTTATTATTACCCTAGTGAATTAAATACCCAGTGATATTATTCTCTTATTATCTAAGCGCTCGCCAAGAGACGCCTAAGGGTGTTGTGCACAAAAATTGGAGAAAAGATCTCAATCCTAGAGAGTTATTTCTTCTCCAAGAATGATCTCAATAATGAGAGTGATCCTCCTACACTAGATCAAGGATAATTCTTTAGAAGTGGTTCTCAAGGTAATCAGAGGTGGACATCGCAAGCACAAGGATCTTCTGTGCCAGCACTCGAAGACTCAATCAGTGGAATCCAAAGATATGCGGGACACATGTGGATCACCTCTAGAGGATATCTACTCTTGATATCAACAATGAAACTATGGTACACCTACATATCTATGTCTGAATTAATTAATGAAGAAATAATCACCTTGGAGGTAATTATTTCATTTGATTAAATTAATTATAAACAAAATATGTTTATCCTCTCGCTTAGCTTCGAGTTTCTATTGTTTTTTATAAATCCTTGATTAAATTCCACGTATACTAGATTTTATCATTGTATTGATCCTAGATTGTTCATTGAATATAGAAAAAATTAATGTTGGGGAACATCCCTCCCACGCTTACATTGTGCTTGGAACCTACAATTATCCCTAGAATGTGATGAGTTGTGTGTATGAAAATTTGATGGGGACACTATGGAATCTAGAGATGATAAAGTGTAAAGTAATATAGACTACACAATGATGTGAATAACTGGATAACATAATAACTAACGTTCACATGTTATTAAATTATCATCAAATTTCCATGAGTTGGGTTAGTCATAATTCATCAAGGATGTTATATCTACTCACAATTTCTATATAGAAGTCTTGTGAGATGGATATAAGGATCCTTTATTATGTTTTATTTTGTTTAATGATTACTATGAGAAGTAATTATACTTATGAATGATGGATATCAATGTAGATATGATAATACAATTGGATACCTCCACACTCACCCATAATCTAATGTTAGATTGGGATGATAGTGACCATACCCTCTCATACCCATGGATTTTGGTTGAGTCCGATGATAACATTTTCACACTTCTTCAACCACTCACCCATTTATCTGGTATGAGATTTATTGGATATTTCTAGGGGATATTTGGGGAATATTAATTACTAAAACATGCCTAATTTGGGATAAATGGAGATGGGAATTTCCTCCAGTATATATGAAATAAGGAAATGATGGGTTGAATGGGTGAATATGGGTAATTCTTCCTACATAAAAAATATAAGAATAGGATGGATGGTAATCCAACTGAGTGGTAGAAATTTTCCTCACCCCTAACTCTATGGTTGAAGTGGATGATGATACACTAGATACTATCTCTATTCCTTGTCCACTACTGTGGGATTTGGTGTACCTAATGTACTACTTCATATCTGAATATGTGTATTTCCTCTATTATTATAGTATACAACATTAGACTTAGAGATGTGTATTTCATCATATTTCCGGACATTTATACACTGATATATTTGGATGTGTATATTTATTCTTATTGGAGATATGTATTTACTTTATCTCTATAGAGAAAGATGTTGGCATGCATTTCCTCTATCACCTTAGAGATGGAAGGATATATATATATTCTTAAGTATCTCATGACTGGTGAATCTAGGGTGAATTACTGGGTGTGAATTATATGACTGGTTTTGAGTTCTAATTACTTATTTTTATATAAATTTTCTATTTAGAGAGTGAATTGAAAGTGATCCATGAATAGATTTATTAGGATTTATTATGATTATTTACACGGATGGTGAAGATGTTGGGTGATGTTAGGATGTTTACACTTTAGTTTCCATTGATGTACATAAACACTAGATGTATATAAGGTTAGATCACTTATTAGGATGACCAATAAGTATTATTATACACACCTCTATATGATCAGTTGGAAGTTATTCACATTGTGTATATAAAAATTAGTTTACGTAAATACCGGAGAATATTAGTGTCTAGATGGATGTTTGATATGAATATATAGAGGAGTGAAGACCTCATTATGATGGTCACCATCATGTCATTAGTGATTGAGATTGCATATGTTGGAGATGTGTGACTCATATCTAGGGGTTTCATTTTCATTAGATCACATTATATCATGGATATTTTTATATATACCCAATTGTTACATTGTTCATATTTATATTTCATGCATGTATGATGGATGTTTTATGTATGATATTAGGTGAATATTTGATTATAGGTAATTCCTTCCATGATGTGTTGATTCCTTAGTGCTATTTAGTAGCCCTATCATAGTGGAGGCGGTCATGGGAAGTTCTCTTTTTGGTGAGCCTGGATGTGAAAATATATTTATAGGATTAGAAATTTTTTTATAGAAAATAGTAGTTTCATACAATAATTTTATTTCATTATTTATGTTTTCTTTTGAAACTCAACTTTTTTATAATTATATTTGAGATAACACATGTCATGTTATGTGTTTGAAAGTATTTTTCTATCTTGAATAAGTTATTTATGTATTATTATTGCTTTACTTATAGAATTTGTTTCAAGGAATGATTTTGGTAAGGAGATTAAAATTTTCTGTTTTATTGTATATATTTTGGTAATGTAGTTTTATATTTAAATTTATTTGTTATTTATGATAAATAATCTAATTTTTTTTGAATTTATGATTTTTTATTATAAATACATGTCTAGTTTGTTTTTAAATTATATTTTATAATTCTTTAGAATAGGTTTAGGTCAAACCCTTAATGTTAAATTGATTAAAATATATTTGTGACATTAATTACTGTATGTATTTTTAACCATTTTCTTGTAAATAGTTTTAGTAATGTTTTTTGTAATTATGAAGTTATCATTTATTAGGATGTATTTTTTTCTTGATTATCCATTAACTAAAATAGATTTATTCATAACACATGTGTTTTCTTATCATTGAAATATAGATTTTAGGTTTGGTTTTTTTAATATATTAATTGTGTCATAATTCGTATTGAAATATAATAAAATAATATCTATTTAATGTTTTAATTTCTCATTGTGTATTATTTTTTATTCATAACATGTGTTAAGTGTTTCAATAAATATTGAAAAATATTATTTCTTTATTCAAAAGTTATTTTGAAAAAAATAATGGTTTAATAAAAAAATTATTCCGAGTTCTTTACCATTATAGGGTGGCCCAATTCCTTACATTTGAGAGGTATTGGAGGCCTTACATTTTAGGGTAACCAAGAAACCTTAAAATTGAGTGTGATTCATAGCCCTTAAATTTTTGATTGACTTACAAGCCTGTTTTTTTTTGGATTGACCTAGAGGTGTTGATATTACCTACTTAAGAATAGGTCTACTTGAGGATGGCCTAATGTAACTTCATGGCTTATAGGATCATATGAGATTGGATCAAATATTATTTTGGAGGGATATCTTTCAAAATATATATACAAGATGCTCATTATTATAGTTTTTTCTATAGTACCCACACAAAAATCTATATAATACCTACTATGGTGTTAATGTAGTACCATGAAAATTATTATAGCTTCTTGGGATCGAACCCTAGACCTGATGGATGCCAATCACACTTACTCTCTAGTTGATCTTGGTGGATTGATTGGTTTAGCTATGAACATATGCTCCATTTTAACATTTTTAATTTTTAACTAGAGTTTTCATTTATGAATTTTGATTAATGATTGAAATGTTATGGATTTTTTATTTAAATTATTTTATTTTAATTTTTATGTTATTTATTAAAGTATTTATTTTTTATATATTTAATATATTCACTACTTAATTTTTATGAAATGGTCTTGAATATATTGTTATGGTTTTTGTAACCATGATAAAAAGTTTATGTTGTTATGGTTTTTAAAATCCATAATGGTATATTTCCATGAGAAGCTATTATTATGGTTTCCAAAAAACCGTAATTGTATATCATCTTTTGTTAATGTTCATAAAAACTGTAAAAAAAGAGTTAAAAAAATACATAGCCAAAACTCCCTCGATTCATTCTTCATCATGAAGCCTCCCACAACCTCCCATGTTCTTATGGTCTCCAATGGATTCCCCCTATAATCTCCTCCCATTCCGTGATCCTATTATTTCCATTCCAACAAGTATAATTACGGATATCACCTTGTATTGTTATCATTTCCCCTCTCTTCAAAAATCCAAATTTTAGATCCGTCTCCCACCATCTATATTCAATTTTAGATCAAAGGTATATGATTATTGATATTTTTTATTATTTCAAAATATATTTCTAGTATCTTTGTTGCTAATGAGGGTTTTATAGCTCATTGATAATATTTTTGTATTCATGGTTTTAAAATGAATTTTTCTGAAAATGGGTGTTATTTTAGATCCTAATTAGTGTTTTCTTTTGGTTTTATTAAAATTAATAATTACATTAAAAAATTTATAAATATTATTCGATATACATTTATAATTGTTTATACAGATACTATGTAATGTTTATACTCATTCATAAATTTTTTATTCTTATATACTCACTTATAAATTATAGAGTATATTGTATTATAATTATATAATTTATATATAAACCATTGATCCCAAGAGCTTTAGTGAATATTTTTGATCCCATAGTGGAAGAAGAAGTAAACAGAAGATGAAGTGGATATGATTAGTCTATTGGATTGTTTTTTCAACATAAAAATCATGTGTAAACTCATGTGTTTATGGTTATTTATTTGTGGTGAAGTCTGTTCCCTAATTTTTTGAATCATTAGAATAACTTTAAGGAATTTGAAAATTTGAATATGAATTTGAAATTATTTAATTTGATGATGTGGTGAAAGATATAGATGCAAAACAGAGAGATGATAATAATGAGACTAGATATATGTTGAATAGAGAATACTTAGAGCTTATCCAGAGGATAAAAAAGGGAAAAATTAAAAGAAAAGAATAGAAGAAGTGACTATTTGCATGTGTTGTGTATTGTTTCAACCTGAGGTGACATGTGTACGTGTTTGGGAAAAATGAAAAATGGTTCGATGGGTGAAAATAATATATCCATCATTATAAATAATTTCATGTAACTATCTTTATTTTGGCCCAATCCGCATCATTATCCATTAGGGGGAATTGGATCAACCCTGCGGGGACTGGGAAATTTGTCGCCTTCTGTACTATAAAGGAGGTGCCATAGCCAAATGGCCTTAGCAGGCGATTTCCTGGGGTTAAGTATTTGTGCAATCGGTCCTCTTAGGATATAATTTCCTCGCATGGTCTCCAACGAGTTTATTCATGGATCCAGAAACACCCAATGACCCTGGTATCTAGGATTCAGGGACCTGCTTTCCAAAGGCAAGCACTCGTTGGATTACAATTTGGATAACGACACTTAAGTACTCCATTGGTCAAGAGGATAAGAGGTCGATCTCAACACAAACTTTTGGGAGGAATTATTCCTTATTCCAGGACTCTCTTATAGATTTAATTCATGTTCATATGTTCATGAATCCTTGGTTCATTCTTGAAGATGGAGTCCACAGGCTACCCCTGGGTTGTAGGATCATCATTAATATACCTAGATTTTATTCTATGAAGGAAATTTTGGATTAATCCATACAATAAGGTACTCTAAATTTTATCGGCATCCAAGTGAGATGGAATGTGGTTTGATGTTGGGGTCGGACCCATAAGATGGGATTCTTATGTATCCTTGTAAGAGGAATTAGAGCCCATGTAGTTCAGTTAGCTTGGGGATTGGTCCTGAGAGGAGGCCCATTTGTTGGGGACATGATTGGGTGGACCCTTTTGGAAGGTCACCCCTTTGACGCCAGGACTTTAAGAAGGCATACTATGTATCTTGGTTTGAACATGAATCTGAGTTCACATAGTTCATTTTGGGTTGGAATTACGCATGGAGGCTGCCTATTTGAGGGGGGGTCATGATTAGGTGGACCTTGTTGGGATGGAACCCATTTGAGCTCAGGCCTTCAATCAGGCATCTTATGTATCCTTGTTTCAACAGGAATCGTAGTTCAAATAGTTTATTTTGGGTGGGGCTTATGCATGGAGGCTTCTTGTTTGGGGGGACATGATTGGGTGGACCCTTTTGGAAGGGAACCCCTTTGAGATCAGGACATCAAGAAGGCATCATATGTATCCTAGTTTGAAGAGGAATCATAGTTCAAATAGTTCATTTTGGGTGGGACATACACCTGGAGTCTGCCCATTTGGGGGGACATTATTGGGTGGACCCTATCGGGAGGGGACCCCTTTGATCTCAGGCCTTCAAGAAGGAATCCTAAATATCTTAGTTTGAATAGGAATCAGAGTTCACATAGTTCATTTTGGGTGGTTGGTTGTGTGGATGTTTTAATCATCACAAATATCTAGGCCCACATGAGTCATGCTCAGTGTGAGAAACAAGAATATTTGAGAGATTTACCAAACCAAACATCTTCTCTTCCACTGATGGAAGAGGTTGGGCCTAGGGCGGAAGAAGCCAAGGCGACCGTGGGTGAGGGAACGAAGTGATGAACCCTCTAATTTGGGATGACATTGGAGGTCATGAGGCTCGTCTCTCAAGAAGGTTAGGGACTTACCTCAATGGGAGTGCCCCAGAATGTGCTCTGGGAAAGGGGAGGAATGTATCTCCTCATCAAAAGGAAAAGCGAGTATGATTCCTTAGACTGATCACCATTTCACATTTAATAGAAAAGAAAGTGATTTCCCTTAATCCCTAGAATGGGGAGGTTCATGTCAGTATCCCAAGGTTTGACTTCAGGATACCATGGGAATGTATACTTACAGATATCCCGGGAGTCCAAACCATTATAGGGACAACCTTCGTGACTCCGCTTACCATTGGTAAGTAGACTTAAAGGGGTGCGCGAATGAACACTATGATCTGATCTTACGGGTCTGGTCACTTTGGAGGAGGATCTGGACTGATGCCGGTGGACTTGTTCAGGGAGAAGATATGGAGGATTGGACAGTAATGGAGGGGATAGGTTGGATCCGAAGGGAAGGACCCCCGAATATGCTCTATTCTACATACTATTTTCTCATGCGGGATGTGGGGAGCCCCTCATACCATAGTTCTATGTGGGTAGAGGGGTCGTATGCATACTAAAGCAGTGCATAGACATAGGTGTGGACCGTCATGTACCAATGTGGTACACAATCCCATAAGTGGTATTCCACACCATTTTGGGTTCCATCCACGTACTAATATAGTACGCGATGTAGGGTTCAATTCTCATAGCGAAGCACTATGTGAAATTCTGTATTGAAGAAGGGCTTTGTAACCTTTGGTTTGTGTGGAGTTCATCCGTGGGAAATTTTTGGTTCGCGATAGAGGCAATTAGGTTTGTAGTTCATATATTATTATTATGTTCCTTCTTTTCATGCTTCGCGACTGGTTATACCTGCTGAAATTTGATTTGTAGTTTTCACTTCGTCAATGATTCGAAACTGAATTCGGAATCCCATCTAAATTCTTTCTTCCAACCTCTAGGATCTCCTCCGTTCTTTCTTCATCCCTCTTCTTCAATTCCTCTTGTGATCCTTTTATAGATAATTATAGAAATCATATTTTCGGGGATGAGACACCATTTTTAGAATACCATGAAGATACATCCAAACCGCAGAAGACTTAATCAACTGGGGTTTGCAGAGATTGTGGCTCGTGGTTTGTGGTTCGCAGAACCCTGCCATCTTTCTTCACCTGTGAACTAATGAGTTCGCAGGACGGTATGCGGATGGCATTCCCATGCTCGATTTCACTGATGAAATGGTTTGCAGTATCCTGGGTTAACTAGCCATTTCCCCACAGGCTGCTCCTCATGAGTTGTTATGCGTACCGATGGTTCGCGGTTCATGCGCCCCACAAACCCTTCCTTGTGATGGTATGTGGTTAACCTAAAACACATAAAAAATTTATTTCTCGAATTTTTCTCAAATTTTTAATTTAATTTGCATCCATTTTACTTGATGAACTTGTGAGAATGTTTACTTCAATCTACAAAGTGCTTATGGGAGTATTTATTTCCCTTCATAGAGTTTTCAGGCCCTTAAAAATACCCCCATCAAAATGGGGTCCATTTTGAATGAATAGGAGGCTATTATGATGTAGAAGCGGTCCTGATCTGAAGTGGTTTGTGGTAGAACAGATTGGTTCAGTAGGATGGGACCACACCTATTTATAGGAGCCCATGTCATTTGTCTTTTACTGTTCCTCATGGTGAAATGTTCTCTCGACCTTCCCTCGGCTTCCTATGTTTCCTCATACCGACTCTTTTGTGAAATCCATATTCATGAACCACATTGTACATTCCATGAACTAAACTCTTCACAATTGATTCTGCCTATGAACCGCATCTTTGGTTTCATGAACTTCACTATGGAATTTAGTACTTAAGCCCAAAATCCTTCATAGGATAATGCTACATGATTCACATGTTCCGCACACCGAACTTAAACCAGCGAACTAAACATTAAAACTTATTAATTGAAACTCAAACAACACAATCAATGCACTTTGAACATCAGCATGGAAATGACTCAGTTTGCGGTTTCTTCTTCCTACGAACCCCTCAGTTTGTTGGCCAACGTTCCACGTTCCAGCACCTCACAGGACATCTGTATGCCAAAGTTTTACGTGGGGTATAGATTCTACGTACCAACATAGTATGTGGGAAATGGATCATGTGTACCGTCAATATGTAGGAAGTGGATTTTGCATACTGTCTTTGGGAGTAGTACACAGAGACCTATGCGGACCCTCTTTTAAGTTCCTTGGCCATTTTTTGGCCCTTATCCAACAACCTCTTCATTGGACCGAATTTTTGTGGCATTTTGGGTTTTTTTTACTATGAATACTATAATGGATCTTACATAGACCACTGCCGAGGCCATTGTTCCTACTGAGGCTACCATTACTGCCCCTCATTCTATCGCTGATAAAAGATTGAAGAACCTGGTGGATTTGGTTGATGAAAAAATTCTAGTTTCTCCATTACATCAATCTTTGGAAAATATGCTTATGCTGAGTCAAAAGGAGTATCTAGCTTCAGGTAGGCTTCCAACTTATGGGTTTAGTCTACTATCTGATACCTTGATTCCTGCACTAAATCAGGTTCATCATCCAGCTACCTGAATAACTAATACCTCCATGCCAATGGCCTTGATTTCTTCTAGGGGACGATACCTCTAGAGAGATAACACTGATGGGTTCCTATTGACCTATGCACCTCAAAAATTAGGGTAAGTGCAATGAAATACTGAAAAGAAATCCCATTGCTATCAAAGCATCATGAGTAAGGCCACAATGAACGAAAAACATGGTTGGTCATCCATGCTGGATCTTTTCTATGGAGGTTCATTTGTCTTACAATGGGGATGGCCTTTTTGGGTAAACCAATGTTTTAAAGAATTTCAGGCTGAGTTGTAGGCTGTAGGACAATACAAGGCTGCATGGGTATCTCAAACATACACTCACTGACCCAAATCCCTTATTTCACAGCTGCTGAGCAGGTGGATCCTAGACACTAATTAATTTAATTTAACCCACGTAGAAGTCGAAATTAATCTTTGGGACATTTGGATAATTTGGGAGTCCCTAATATTGGGGATATGTATGATGAATTCACACCTCCTTCCTCTTCTTGGGATAATGAGGAGAGGACCCCTCCTTGGGCCAATAAAATCATCATTCAAGAAAAAGAACTTTTGAAGGAAGACTATCCTTTTCTGAAGTAGGGCATTCCTTTCGTTGAGTGGTTTGGTTCCTTTATTAAGAAAATTTGTTTGGAGCCCCATCCACCAAGACCCATGGCCTTCCCTACCAAAAAAACCTAGAGATTAGTAGGTACCTATTGGCATACCTTGGAAGATGGAAAATTTCATGAATGGGGATGGGGGATCATCCCTAATGTTGACCTATTATCTCACCTGAAAGCCTTCTGGGCCATGTTTTTGAGTAGATGGATCTTACCAGTACGATAATTTGGTGGTGTGAGAGCCTCAAATTTTATCATGGCTACTCAGCTGGCCACCAATGGATTCATTAATCTAGCTATTCCAGTGTTGGCCAAGATTTATCTCTTCTTGGGCCAGATCAACGAATGGGGTCCACCTTAACAGATAACTAGTCCCTTCCAAATCCTTTGGGGCTGGATAGGATTTCACATAAGAGGCTATACCTTTATCAATTCCTTTCCGATTCAATAATCTATACACCAACCATATCTTCAATGTACCAGTGGGGTTATTCCAATGGCTTGATCCTCCTAGGATAAGCAAGAAGAGGAGACTGAAAAGAAAGAGAAATACTTAATGGATCATCGCAACATCCATGAACATTTTTCTCATCATCCTTATGATTCCTCTACCAGTAATATTGTGAATAATGTGTCTGAAGACTTTGTTAACCGAGGATACTTTTTTCTCTTTGATAAAAGGTGTCCTAGTTTCCCACATCATAGGGGAACTTATCTATGAGGGGTATGCCCCTATAGATTCAGTAGTTAATTTAATTGTGTCCATAAGTTGTGTCCCCCCCTCTCTCAATAGTGCCCATCAAGAGAAAAATCTGATGATATCATGTCAATTTTGGATGATGTTTACCCAGGAGGAAACCCAATGCCAGGTCAGTCTTCCAGATTCCGAGGAGTCCATACCCTTCCATACCAGAATTTATGTTATGTCCTGGGTTAAATCATATCCAGATAGACAATTAGGTGATCTGGTTCCTATTCTAATAATTTCCAAGGCATTTAGGGCCAAGGGGAAGGAAAAGAAAAAGGAAATTTTTGGGCACCCTCAACCCAGAAAAGTTCTTTGAAATCCTCTAAACTCTTCCCCAAGGATGGTTGTGAAAGAGGGGGATATGAATTCACAGGCAGCCAAATGAGCTACTGAAGGTACTATTGGGAGTCCATCATCCATCTCTCCCAAGTCTGATTTTCCTATGTCTTGGAGGCAATGAGACCTTCTGAAAGGCCACCAATCTACTTGTGAACAGTCCTCTCATGATTTATGGTAGATCCTCTAGACTAGGTAAGTTTCTCTTACTAATATTGGTTATGTGTCAATACCTGCTGACATCTCTTTTGATAAGGATTTTGAGAAGGTGGGTTATTACCTTGAGGATATTGAGACCTTGATCTATTCCCAAAATAGTTTCCGCAAATACTAGCATCGGGTACTCACCATGTTGCGACCAGAAACTAATAATTAGGATGACGATGTTGTTGTCTCTCCTATTGTGGATACAATGGGGAATGCTTCTTAGATTATTCCAATGTCTCATAAGCATTAATTTCTTGGGGGTCCCAAGACTGTAGAAACACCTAGGAAGCATTTTCGGCTAAAAAGATCTGCTCCGCTCCCCCATGCCAATCTTCCAACACTAGACATTTCAATCAGATCCACATTTCCAGATGCATGGAGGGTCTGGGATGAACTAAAGGAAATTGATTTTGATGAGGACATCTGGAGGCTTCTTCAAAGAGGAAACTTTGACCTTCCAAGATTCAGAGGATCCATCACCCCCACCTATATTTATACTAAAGAAGATCCTAATGAAGTGGCCACTCATTTTAATGAAATGGACAAGTGCCTTCACACCTCTAAAGATAGGACATACTGGTCTGACTGAGTAACATTGATAGAAGTACTCCCACGGTCGACATCCATCGAGGGAGAGGTTTTTCTATTTACAAACCCCGTCTTTAACTTCCTTTATTGTGGAGATTCTAAAGCCCTTTTTTTACTTTTTATGAACCTACAGGGTATCGGGAAAGATTTCTTTACCCATTTTATTCCCCCAGGGGAACTGTAGCTGCGGAGTGTATCCTTCCGATTGTGGGCGGTGCTGTGGAAGGATCCCATGGAGCTAGAGATCATATGGAAGCAGTCATTTGAGACTCTTCTGAGGAATTTTTGCCTCTGACTCTTCTAGGTACTCTTATTTAGAAACAATATCTGAAAAAAACAATGAAATGAAAGTAGGGAACCAAACTATCATGATGCATTAAGAGGGGAATCACAAGTACTTGTATGTTCACATGGTGGCCGAACCGAGTACCCTTATCTTGTTCACTTACTATTGAATGAGTATTTTTATGCAGAGCCTATCGAAAACCAGATGGCGGTTACTCAATAATCTATGGATCTCGTACCCTTTATGGAATAGGAAGGGTCGCCATCAATTTTGACTAACCAAAGAAGATGAAAAAGGCTAACTGAGGAGGCCGAGGGTATTATCGACCCTTTAGGTGTGCCTGATCCTACCCAAACAATCTTGGCCTCATTAGTAGAATAACATCCAGAAGTTGAGGCCTTGTTTGAACATGTTGAGCCCGTTACCATGGATATAGATAGGGAAACATTTAAGGCAGGGGCTGAGTCTAGTGACAAACCCCAAGCCCCACAGGATCTTAGGGGGACCATAAATTTTGAGGAGCCATTAATTCCTGATCAAATAGTCTTTAACCCTATTTAGGGAGTCCCTTCGGAGGTTGGTGCTTCACTTTCACATTTTGACTCCACCTCTATAGAAGTCACAACTACTAGGGAGACTATTATCCTATAACTTAAAATTTTGGATTGGGCTACCATACCGTTTTCTCCAATTCTGAGAGAAGTTGTGTTTTTGGCCCCCCTAATCTCAAGGACAATACCCTTTTCTGGGATGAATATCCCTATAGGACAAGTATCAGTAAGAAACATTCTGAGGGCTACCCTAGGGATTACTATTCCATTTGGGAATGGTCCTAGGCCATCAGTGCCTCCAAGTGATTGCAGGGTGAAACTACTATTTGATGATGTGGTGACACCTTTTTCTAGTAGTGATATTGTTAGGGAGGTGGTAGGTATTGAATCCATTTATCATCTATATTTAGAATTGTAACCACAAGAATTATAATTTTTTTTGGCCACTCCCACTCTTTCCTCTATTAGCATCATTATTGGTGAGGCTACTGAGGGGTTAAGTCATGTTGTAGCTGCTGAATCAAGTCCCTCTCTAATGAATTTCATCCCTGGATATATTTTGTCAACAGGGAGTGACTTCAAGACTGACCGAGAAGGCCTGGTCGAAATTTTTCCTATCCGTCAAGAGGAATGTTGGAGATTAATCTCTCAAACTCCCTTTGATGAGATGTTAGTGAAGTATCTGAAACTACAGAGCCAATTTTTAGTCCCAGTATTCATTGGATTCGACTATCATGGAATCAATGACATAGTGATACAAGTTTTTTCTACTAGGGAAGAAACTAGAACACTTTAATCTCAACATTCTCTTGTAGAGTCGATATCTCATCTTGCTTTTATGAGGAAAATCCTTATTGATGAAGCCGCCAATCAAGTTAGCACTATTATGAGGCTAAAACAAGATCTAAAAAATAAAGAGTCTTTTGTGTAATAGCTTGAATAGGAAGTAGAGAAATAGAGCTGAAATCTAGAGTGACTTAAGTAGGAGCAGGCCCATGCTTTGGTCATCATTGAGGAGGGGCGATGACAGATGAAAGAAGGAGAACAGACTGGTCTCAAAGATATGTAGACGTGGAAGCGATGTGGGCAGGTGTGGGGGCCGAGACTATGAACTTTTCAAAACTTTGTTAGGACATTGAGGATTCACATCTATTGTTAATGAAACTTTTTAATTATTTAGAACATATCTTTTAATCATCATGTCCCACTCGCAAGGAGAGTATCTATGTTGTTGATGTTCCTCCATTGTTTTTCGAACATAACAAAACTAATTTTCCTTCCAATCCATTTTTTTTATTTTAATGTAATGTTAATTAATCAAAATCAACTATATAAACATCATTTTGATCAGGTATTAATTTTAAATCATGATTTGAAACTGGTAGACTAGAATCATTGAATCGGGCTCTAATTTTTTCTAGAGTTGCAAGACTCAGTGAGCGTAGTTCAAATTTGATGGGGTTATATGGAAGACCTTACTAGATTTTGTGACTTTTCACTATTTCCATAATGTTTTCCTAATCCTATTTGATATATTATTAGTGGGTATAACTTGACTTTTTTTAGGCCTCCCTTTTTAGTTTTTGACCTAACAATTTTTTTGAGATGGTACTCAACTTCTATCCATGGGTTCTCTTGGCAGGTATTCACTCTAGTGAGTATTGCATATCTTTTTTTCATTGGTGGTTTATAGTATTTCCAATTAGACTTATTATTTATGTTTTATATCAAACAATGTTGACCAAACTTGACAGGGTAGGTGCCCCAATTCAGGATTCATTAGCCAGAAATGTTCTATTAACTCTCAAACATGAATGGGAGATTTATCTTGGCCCTAAATTTGCATTTTTTGGATGTATATGAGGATTGAGAACCATTTTAGGCATACATAGGTAAAAAATAATTCTCATGGGGATCAAATTGCCTTTGATCGATTACCGTTTTGTTGGCGACATATGCAGATCCACCAAGGCATGATGTCCATAGTCAAACAACAGGGTCTGCAAGACACTGGCCATCCATTTTCGATGGCCTATGGGGATTTATAACACTTTAGATTTGTTTTGAGGTTGGGGAATATTGTGGGTGGTCTATCTGAGGGATGATGTTTGAAATTATTACGGTAATTTTTGTTGGCTTTGAATGGGACACCGCACCCACATGAATTTTGCTTGTGTAAGGGAGAGATGGTGAATGGTAAATTTAACATCATATAACCAGGACACTTGACACCTATTATGGGAGATCAATTTACATTATCTAAGGGAGAGTAAATGATTCCTTAAGTCAATTAGAAATTCTTTTCATATTTGGGAATTTGGAAATGGGAATATATGTAAGTCGTAATCTAGGGGGTTCTGAATTTGGGGAGTGAGACGGGACATAAATGTCATGCGAGCATACCGAAACTTGAAATGACTCTCAAGGGGACCAACCTGAATTTGATTGATGGCTATTTTGTAGGTGACATATGGAGAGCCCCCACGACATGATGTGAATATTCAAACAAAGGTGTCTATAAGACACTGGCTTTCCATCCCCGATGGCATTGATTATTTATGGAGATTGGGAGATTTCTGGACATAGCGTATGGATTATGAAAGGGGGTGAAATTAAACGTGAAAGAGGGCATTACTTTAGCTGAGCTTTTATTGGGAAAATTGGAAATGGGTGGGGGAATTTCATTTTTGTGTGTGTGCATGGATCAACTTTTCATATAGGGATGGGGCATCTTTGTTTTGTATAATCATCAAGAGAGACCAGTGGTGAATCAGGAAAGAATTTTATGAGATATCCAAGACATGGTAGGAAGGATAATTTAAACCATGACTTTGAGAGTTCTTTAATCAGGAGGGATTTCATAGGGCTTGGAAGGCACTAGGTGTATCAAGGTAGGAGAGGACTCTCCTGGGGATGAATTTTCCTTGGATTAATGACCATTTTGTAGACAACATATGTAGAGCCACAAGGGCATGATGTGAAAATTCAAACAAAGGTTTCCAAAGGACACTGTCCTTCCATCTTCGATAGCCGTGGAGGATTATGGGGATCCATAATAGCTCAAATCACAGAGGTTGATGTGTGGTGGGTGTGTATCTGGATATATTAGAAATATCCAGGTTGTGATTCACCCATGGGGTCAAGTAATCCCCTACATAGATCAGGATCACACGTAGGGTAAGGAATCTATTCCATCTTTGGAGTACATTTCAGTTTAAGGTCATACGGCCAGGACATAGGGTTCTTCATGTGGAAGGGAACCATAAAACTCTTTTTAGGGTCGTGCTGATAGGACCAAACTCCTAGAATAATTCTCCACGATGTCACGATGGATATCCTACTGGGGTCCCTAAGCTCACATGAGCTATGATCAGTGTGAGAAACAATGGGTTTTGAGGATTCAGGGTCACCACACAAGAATAACACAATCAATGGAAGGGATCATTTTATGCTTAGACTGATGCTATGCAGTTTACAACTATGAAACAAGGATGAAATTCCACACAATTTATCATCATGTGGGGTAGACTTAGGGTAATCTCGATATGAATGAAGGGAGATACGATTACCCTTAATCATCCATGTAGATGGTACTTGTCTAGGGATTATTTGCTTCGATTCAATTTGTGTGCAGAAAATGGGGCATTTCAATGATTTCATTGGTTAAGTCTAAATCGTAATATTCAAGTCAACCAAAAATTTATCTTGGAGGAAGCCAAGTTACAAAGGATTCCCGATGAACATTCCTTGTGAAGGTTTTTCCCATGAGCATGAAGGAAAGGCATTTTGTTTGAGGCTATCGATCCAAGATAAGAATATAAGCATTACCATTGAACGATGCAGTTTAATGTCATGCATTTGGAAAATTTATAGCTTTCCAGTTTAGCATTGTGCAGTAATGGAATCAGTAACATAGTTTAAAATTGCATTGTAGAGGAGACTTTTCAAAAGACCATGAATAGTTTGAGTGAATCATGGTCGGTATATTTTGGAATTCCTTAGACATGAGTGATGGGAGAAGGTTTAAACCATAGTCCTGAGGGTGCCTTGGACCAAGAGGAATGACATGGGGCTTGAAAGCTATATGGAGTATGAAAATAGTAAAAGACTATCATAGGGATGAATTTGTCCGTGATTAATGGCTGTTTTTTAGGAAACATATGCAGAGCCACCGGGGCTTGATGTGTATAGTCAAACAAAGGTGTCTGTAGAACACTGGCATTCTATATCCAATATACTTGGATGATTATAGAGATCTAATATTTCCCAGTGCATGGAGTTTGAAAAATGGGAGAGATGCATCTGTCGATGTAAGAAATATCTAGACTATGCTTAACCATGAACCACTGAAGCTTCCACAATGGTCTGACTCATATGTTGGAGGATGCATGATCTTTTGACTCTTTTTGGGTGTTGGAATCTAGACTTGGAATTTATATTATCCCTTTGGATTCATTATGCAGGAAATTGGGGGCATGTTTGGGATCTCATAACATTGAGAATCTAGCCACACATGACTCTTGAAGAACCTTTCATTTTAACATCATGCGGGTTCAGACCTTTCATGGGTTCCTATGTGCAAGTTTGACCAATTCATAGAATAAAGGTCATTTCTTTTAGGTTGTCTGGACCCAAATGTTATGTCTGAGTATCACTACCTATCCTGTAATGGAAGGAATCTAGCCATACATAGTTCTACATGTTCCCTACAGGGGTCTGGACCACATTTAGGGAAAATGAGATGGTGTTTTCCTTCAATTAGTGGCTGGACCCATATGTCAAATCCGAGCATCACTACGTATCCTTCAATGGTAGGAATCAAGAGATACAGATTTCTAAATAGAACCTATATTGATCTGACTCAAGTGTAGGATTAAGATAATTTTGGTTTCATGTGCTGGCTGAGGCAAGATCAAGAGTCGAGGCATCGCTACATATCCTGCAAGGGAAAGAATCAAGCAATATGCAGTTCTTTGGAAACCATGAAGTTTAACGTCTTGTGGTAAGGACGCATTCTATATAGTTTAATGTCACGTGCTTAGGAAAACTTTGACCCTTTAGTTTATCATTGTGTGTTTAGGATTATTTATGCTATGAGGTTTAATATCTTATAGCTAGGATGACTTTTGTTTCCATTATATGAAGTATTTCTTTAGAAACATTACATTGGTAGGAGCTGTGAGGAGGTTTCCATCCATTGATATCAAGGAATATGCTTCGTTGGCATAGATGTGATGTATGAAATATAGTCCCTCCAATTTTATCTCAAGATTTTGGGGTTTCTTCCTGAGTATAATTGGGGTTATGAGGACCAACACCATATCTCCTTCAAGGAAATACTGAAGGTGAACCTTTTTTTGAAGGCTCGTGTGATCCGATTTTCGTAGATTTCCAAATGGTACAAAGTGTGAAACCAATTCTCATCCGGTCACTCCAACTCATCAAACCATTTATGGGATTAATCATCTATGGATAGTTGATCAAAAATGGAAATGCAGAGCGATGACACTTGAACTTCGATGGGTAGAACCGCCTCTATCCCATATACTAATGTGTACGGGGTTTCCTGGGTGGCCATGTGGGTCAAGGTCCAGTAATCCCAAAAAGCATGAAGGATAATGTTTGGGCATGATTTATTATCCTTTTCCACCATCTTCTAGATTATATTGGACATAGTCTTGTTAAAATCCTTTATTTGTCTGTTGGCCGCTGCATGGTAATGGGATGAATGGTTGGATTTGATTTCATACTCCTAATACAACTTTTGAAACTCAGCAGAGAAGAAGTTGGTACCCTTTTCCATCAGTATTGTATGAGGGACACCAAATATGGTAATGATTTTGGCTTTCAAAAAGCTAAATATGATTTTTCCCCAACCTCTTTAAGGGGTATGGCTTCAGTCCATTTGGAGAAAAGGTCAGTTTCTGTGAGGATGAAATTGAATTTTCTGGCTATGGTGGGAGGATATGGTCCCACAAAATCCACCCCCCCATACGAAAAATGGCCAGGACTACATAGCTGTGTGAATTAGCTCTAGGGTTTGGTGAATAAAATTAGCATGAACATGGAAAAAATGGAACTTCTTGGTGAATGTGGTGAAATCCTCTATCATAGTGGGCCAATAGTATCGAAGCCTTCAAATTTTATGGGATAGATTGGCCACTGATTGGTGTGCTCCACAAGCTCCAACATGCACTTATTTCATGACGACATCAGTCTCTTCTTCATCAATGCACCTGAGAAGGACTTCGTGAAGGCCTCATTTGTAGAGGAATTTTACTTACTTTGTTCCATTATATAGAAAAAAATGGATTGACTGCCTCTGGATATGTTCTCTTCCTGTCCTATAAGGTGGGTGGTCCCCTCTCCATAAGTAATTTTCAATGGGAGTCATCCAGCTGGTGGTGTGACCACAAGGCTCAGAAATGGGGATAATCTCATCGATTTCCTCCACATTGGTTTGAATGAAAGGCAAGACCATCCGATGGTGGAAAATGATAATGATTGTTTAGTCCTGGTCTGTGTCAACCAAGGTTGTGGCTGCATTTTCCAATGCATCAGCTTGAGAATTTTGTGACTGGGGGACATAAGTCAATGTTGGTTCTGATGGGAATTCTGCCATCAACTCTTGGACATGGTTCATCATGGGTTCCAATACTTATTTTTTAATGTCATAGTCACAACTAACCAGGTTAATGACAATATCTGAATCACTTTTTATCTTAAAGGTGTTTAGCTCATTCATGAAGTGCCATCTCTATGCCTACAATGAGGGCTTGGTATTCTGCTTCATTATTTGTGCACCCCAATGAAAGAAGAAAATAGTAAGGCAAGATAGACTTTTCTGGGGATACGAGTATAACACCAAACCCTACTTTTTTGAACTTGGGATCTTCTATCCTTTTATCTGTTGGGCTTTAAGAGGCACCGTTGAAGTAAATTTTCCATGTCGGTGGGTCTTCATGGGTTAAGAATACCTTTTCATCAGGATGTTCTATATCTAATGGGGTCGTTTCTTCTGAGGGGTGCTCCAAGTATTAAAATTCTAGGCCTCTGATTTATTTCTGGACCACATACCGTATGTCAAACAGTTGTAGGATGACTTATCACTATGATAGGCGTCCTGTTATCATAGGATGACTAAGGATATACTTGAGTGGGTTTCCGTGGGAGACCAGATGGACCTCGTGGTGCTACGAGTAATGCATGGATTTTTAAACCACAAATATTAGGGCTAGGTAGTTCTTTTCTATCATTGAATATCAAGTATCAACATCAATCATTGTTCTGATGAGATAATAGAGACTATTTTCGCTACTGACATCATTCTTCTATGCGAGGAAGGAACATAATGACCGTTCCAAGGTGGTTACGTACAAGATGAGTGGTCTTCCCTCAACTAACGGCATCAACATCGGTGGGATTATGAGATACCTTTTGAGATTTTTTAATGCTTCCTGACAATCATTATCCCAATGGTATGTGACCCCTTTCTACATCAAACTAGTGAAATGAAAAAACTTACTTGTGAGGTTGGATATAAAGCGTAGAATGTATGCCAGGTTCCCCTAGAGACCCCTCAACTCGGTGAGTTTGTGAGGTGGAGACATGCCAATGATGGATTTTGTCTTCTTAGGGTCAACTTCGATGCCAAGATGACATACAATAAAGATGAGTAACTTTCCAGAGGTGAAGCCAAGAACACACTTTAGGGGATTCATCTTTAGACAGTTCCATCATAGTTTATTGAAGACAATGTCAAGATCTATCACGTGGTTTTATCATTGTCACGATTTAAACACCAGGTTTTCAATGTAGAACTCGATAAAATTTCTCAGGAAGGTCTTGAAAATACAATGCAAGGGGTGCTGATATGTAGAACCGACATTTTTCAGACCAAAGGAAATCACCGTATAGCAGAAAACTCCCTGGGGGACCTGAAAGAAGTTGATTCTTCATCTTCTCAAGCCATTTCAATTAGGTTGTATCCAGAATAGACATCCATAAAATAGGAGGCCTCATATCCGTCAGTCGTATAGATTATCAATTCTGTGATTGGAATTGGGAAATCATCTTTCAGATAGTGCCGATTGAGGTCCCTAAAGTCTATGAGGACTATAATCTGTCCATTCTTCTTTTTGATAGGGACTATGTTTTCCATCCAGATTGGGTATTGGAATTCTTGAATGAAGTTATCTTTGATCAGTTTGTCAAATTTAACCTCTATTTTGGTATCATGCATCAGGTGGGTCCTTCTGGTAGCCTGATTATAGTCGTGATGGTCATCTAGAATACCCAGGTAATGAGTGAAGACTTTAAGATCGAGGCCTGAAATTTATGTGTAGTTCTAGGTAAAAACATATCGATTCTTCATTAGCAAGGAGGTATATTATTCTTTCTCCTTGAAGGGAATATCCACACCAATCATTGTGGGCTACTAGCTGCTTTCGATGCCTAGGTATATATCTCTGAGTTCATCGATTATAGTAGAGACACCTTCTTCGAATGCGGGAGGGGAATCTTTGAGGTCTTATTATTTTTATTCTTCTTCTTCTTCACCATTTTTGTCATATTATTTCTCTTTTTATGGAGAGAGTATTTTCTAAATGAACACTCAATCATTAGGAAGGGAATCACAATTCTGATTTAGGGTGACTGAAACAACTCCTTTTTCCCCGACTGACTGTGGGGAGTTCTCTAAAAAGGATGGAATTTCCTTACTTTCTTTTAGTGATAGAATATCATCTTCTACCTTAGTGAGTATGGAAGGAATTTTCTGGGGTCCTGAGGATGTTCTGTGAGCATCCTTTTTAGGAATTCCCCTCCATTATAGGGGTAAGCGCACTCTTAAGTGTCTTTGTACTTGGTGGCCATAATAGAAATCATGCAGATAGTTGAGTCTGTATCCGAGCTTGAACTCATGCACTCAACCTGGTTGATGGGTAATACATACTCTTCCCCAATATGTTTGAGGGGATTAGTGGGAGACATTTCTAGTCCATTTGGGTTAATTAACTAATCAACATCGTCACTGAAAGACTGCTTCTCTTTCGGTTCATAGAACCCTGTATCGATGTAATGAGATTCAAAGGATTCAAATAGAGATTTATCGGTGTGTAATGTCCCATTTTTTCATTAAATTAATATTTGATGCACTGATGATATGATGAGGGAATCACAACGTGCTGATGCATCCAAGGCCTTCCCAATAGGATGTTGAAGTTTGTACTTTATCACACTACAAGAAACTCAGAATCATACATGAGGACACCAAGCTATGTTTTAAGCTTGATTCATCCCAACAACATTTGATCACTTTTTTCATATCCCAAAAGAGTTGTGGTGCATGCCATCAGACATTCCTCATCATAGCCTAACTGAAGAAGTGTTCACAGTGGGAGGAGGTTGACTTCAAAGCCCTTATCATTGAAAATTCTCCAAACATCAATGTTGTTTATTTTTTCAGACACATATAAGGGTTTGATGTGTCCCTACATGATGGAGTATTCATCCTGATCTGTGAAGGATATGGAAACATGGCATTATTTAAGATTGGTCTCTGTTTGATAGAATTTGGTACCTGCTACTTCGGCCTCAAAATCCTGGGGACTTAGTAAGGCTTCGATGAGTGCGTCCCTAAGGTCTGTTGACAGACTCATGGAATCTAGGATTGATAGATTTTCTGGTACTGAGGCTATCTGTTTCAGAAAATCATATATTTTCTCTAAATTGTGGTGCTTCCTGGATTGGGAATTCTCTTTCATGGGCCCTTTAGGGTATTATGATTTTGGACGTAGATGGTTCGACCTTTGTGGTAGGGGATTATGGTGTTGCTGTGCTTTCTGATTTTGGCTGAATTGGTCAACCTACACGCCATGGGAGATTATCCATCTTCTCTTCCTCCGATGGGTACTCCAAGATGATTGGGCTTGTATTTCTTAGGTAGGGGAAAATGGAAATTCTAGTTCCCACTGTGTCTACCGGAGGGTCCTTCCACGCATTTTCATAATGTTAACAATTTGAGTTAAGGTGTGGCTGGGGATATGCTTGCCAAAATCATGCCTTCTTGGAAACCCTAGGCCTATGTGGTCTCTTCCTCTATCTCTCCAGATGAATGTATGGAATTTAGGTTCATGTTCATAGTCTCCATCAGAGAAGGGGTCCATCAAGTGAATGATATTAATGGAGCTGAAGATCAGTTGTTGATCTGACAATAATTTTGTCTGACAGTCTTATTATGATGGTAAAATCTAGAGGGTCAATGCTTGTTGTGTCATTTGGAAGGGAGGTTCCCATTGTATCATTTGGAGGGGTTGGTCCCATTTTCCCATTTGGAAGGGCGGTGCCTGTTATCCCATTTGGCGGGGCGGTGCTCGTTGTACCGTTTGGATGGGTGGTGCCCGTGTTTTTAAGTCTACTAGTATGAAGTTTGAAAGTGTTTATGATTTAGTGTAGGATCGTATTATTTCTTCTAATTTCTAACTTTTTAACCCTTAGAGGATTGTGGAGCCTATGATGATTGTTGTGTTGCATCAGGAGCTATTGGGGGCATGGTTGGTTGCTTCAACTACACCTGGAGGATACCTTGGGCTCAATTGACTATTTTCCGAGTGATTATCCAATAAAAACACATATTTTAATTAAAATTTCGTGGTATTAGATGTTCATTTTTGATCTTATGGGTCTGAGTTAAAGGATTTTAATTTTGAACATCCATTCTCATCATTTGAGCACTTCATGCCTAATGTACACCAATTTAGTCTAAATGATTCATCTAATTTTAAAGAATGTAATTATCCATATTTTAATTTGATATTTTGGGAAATGGATCTACACTTTAATATCAACATTTTTCATTTAGGGATAAATGGAGGATTCATAAAGGATGATGGAGATATTTGGCGATGAAAGGAAACAATTCTGGAGAAGGCAGATGGACAATAGCCCACTGATGAGAATGTGGGGCCCACAATAAAGACCTAATGAATCCAAAATTTTGTGGGATGATATAAGACATATATAGAAACATATAAGGCTTCAGAATACAGTGCTAATTCATCCTACATTGTGGTTATTCAGGAAACTCAAGTTAGAGATAAATTTTGTGCCAGATTCTGTGGCCCAGAAAAATAGCCCACCAATTAAATCATATCTCGACAACCACAAATTGATTTGGGATGAAATTTTATAGAGATATAGAATACATATGTATATTCAATTTTTTATTCTATGTACCACTCCAATTAGGACATCTAGGCCTACCATACTCAAGTGGGATCCTTTGTATTGTTGGGAGCTCGACCCAATGTCTATTTAAGTCAGTGGTGGTGGAGGAGTTGATGATCTTTTGAGCTACCTTTCATTGTAACAAGTACTTAGCCCATGCAAATGTATGGGACTATTCAAATTCTCATTAAATCATATGGTTCAATATTATTAAAAAAATCATATTGTCAATTAACTCGATATAATGTTTATAATAAAATGATGATAATAACAATACGAATACAATAGTTAATTAATCGAGAAAGAACCATTAAAAACATGGAAAATGAAATTGAGAAGTGAGGAATGAAATTAAATAAATATATTTTTTAAATGAAAATAAATGAATAAGAATATTGAAATTACAACTTTGGTCATAGGTTTGAAATAATACAAAGTAACAGTAATCAATGAGATGCAAAATGATTTTTTCAGTGGTACATAATTTAGAATCTGATGACAGTTTAGAAATAGAACTAATAGTTGGTTTAAGTAGAAAATTTCAGGATGAGAACAATAGTAGTAACCATAGTTTTCAACAGCGATAAGTGTGCCCTTAAAAGTCCACTTATCATCAGAAATATGTCCAACTCCTCCTGCATTTCCCTTGTATCGTGCATGGTTCATGAACATTATACAGGATCCAACCACTGTACAAGGAACAGAAAACAGAACCACTGTAATTAGTACAAGAGAAAACATAAACTGAGATGAATTCTGAAATACAATGTAATTTTTTTCAGAAAATTATTGTATATTCTGTATTGCAGTTAATATAAATAGACATAAACAAAGGCTGTTACATTATGTAGAGAAACATGGAAAAGGATGTTAAATTATGTAGGAAAACATAGTTGTATAAAAATGAAGAGTAAATTATGAAATTAAAAAATCAGAATATGTTTATTACCTCCAAGAGATTTTTAACATCTAGAATTGTTTTTTTGTTCCAACAAAGAAAAGGGCTAGTATAAGTATTTGACTGTGTTGAAGGAGGACTATGAAGTTGCGAGGGAGTAATCAACCAAGACCTGTCCAATATAGAAGACAGAGCATTATAAGCAATAGTTTTATGTGAATTCATGGATGATGTTAGTTTTTAGAAACATAACAGATACAAATGTCAATTCAAAAACATTATACATGTTTCTTAAGTTATAAACAACTGGAATGTCGAGATTGATTAGTATTTTTGATTCATTAATTGTAGTTGTGACAATAACAGATGCTGAAAAATTTAAAAAACAATAATATATTATCATGTGATGAATATTTTAATTCTAGCTGTGACAATCACTGTATAAAGTGCATATAACGTGTCTGTTTAGAACATCATCAAGATATCATCGTAAGAATAAAATCAGACAGTATAATGTGTCTGTTTAGAACATTGTTTATACTGTCAGTTTAAACAACATAATCTGTTAATACTATTTGTTGAGACAGTATAGTGCGTTATAATGTTTGTTTAAATAGTATAACTTGTTTATACTGTTTGTTTAAACATTATAATGTGTTATATTGTCTATTCATCGATTATACTGTGTATTCAAATAGTATAATGTGTGTCTGTTGAAACCCAAGAGAACACAACTGATATTATACTGTCTATTTAAACAGTATAATGTGTTTAGAACATAAAATTTGATGAAACTATATAAAGTGCATACTATTTATTAAATAGTTTAATGCATCTGTTTAGAACATCGTCAGAATGACAACAAAATGTAAAATTTTATAAAATAGTATAATCTTCATATAATTATAGATATATTGACAACTTAATAGTGATACTTTAGTTGGAATATATGACATACCTATGGTTGAAGATTAATTGTAGTTTGCATTTGTTGTAAAAGGTGAGCTGTTTATTGTAGAAATTAAATACATATGAATTCATATTGAGATGGGAGACAGTAAAAGGAAACTGCATACTATTACACGCTTACTATGATGAGGAGGCAATGCTTGAATCTGTAGTAGTAAAAACATTCTTTGCCAGACCTTCAAACATTAAATCTTATGAGGTTATCTGTTATTATCAATGATAAGAGAATAAAAGTAATTTTATTTATATAAAAAAGATAGGATGCTGAGAGAATGGAATAGTGTCACATATGAGTCTATCCATTCGATTTTTTCTCTTGTTTGATCTAGCAGTCAAGGTAGATAGATTAGAACAATCTTCATAGACTGAAAAAGTATGATAAGTTAAATTTTACCAAGATATGGTCAGATGTTAGGAAATATGAATCCAAAGTAATTTGTAAGACCATATGAAAAGGTAGTTACCATTTATGGATAACAGTGATAGAGAAATGTGTCTTCGACGTTGTGTGTTGTTAATGGGTGTCACAGGTTTAGCTATGGAATAATTGTCAACATTAATTGATCCAGTAAAAGCTTAAAAAAAGGAAAAATGTGTCATGTTGGAAAGGGAGATGATATATATAGTTATGTATGATAAATTGGTTTGCATAATTAAATAAAATTTTAATGCGGTGGACATTGTAAAATAAAGTTATGATCAATGGGTATAGTTGATGATGGAGTGCATGGTCCTATTAGTATCATTCCTGTTACTGTTAGATGATTAGTTGTATTAATGTTTTCCACAGATGTGGATCCTTTAATGGTGAAGAGGAAATAAATATGTACATAGGTGGAATGATATATAACTGTTCAGTTAAAGGTGAAGAGAATATATAGAACACAACCTATTTGTCATTTTTTCCTGAGTAATCTTCTTTGTAACCTTTCCTCTCTACATGTCGATGGGGATTTCATGTTTCTATTCTGTTTCTGATTATTTGATTATCAAGGAGTTAAATATTTAGTTTGAAACAACATAATCAAAACAGAATGCATGTTTGGTATATCAACTAAACAAACCGAAACAAATTAAATTTGATATATATAAAAAGTATCAACCATAAATGGAAGATTCAAGAAGATGTGAATGTTTAGAGAACATATTGTATAAAAAACACATGAAATAAAATACACAAACATTTAATGAACTTTCATAATGTCTCATGTGTTCTTGGGAGAGATATTACCAGCATACAACCATGTGTTAGTAAATCCCTCCAGTAGTGGTATGAAATTCAATGAATCATTAACATTCCAACATGAAATTCAATGAATCATTAACATTCCACCATTAAATTCATGAAAAGACAACTGAACTTAACCAACATAGAATTCGAGGACTGAAAAAATGGCTCACCATCCACTTTAGCAGATGCACTAGCAGGTGACTTTTATGCCACAGAAAGCCTGGATCTTCTCTTGGCGATGTTGTCACTCCGGTGTTCTCGTTGTTCCTTGAGCCTCTACGCAAGATGCTTTTGGTACTCAGCAGCCTCAGAAACTATAAACATTTATATTATAATAAACCATTTAAGAAAAGGTCTTTAAACTTTTTATGTTAAAATGATAACTGTAAATGGGAACCATAAAGGTACCCTTAATTATGTGGCTAAACAGTGATACTCATTGTAAAATTATGATCCGAAAAAAGTAAACTATTTAGTTATTCAGTGTAAATAAAAATAATGAAATTTAAATAGTACCGTGTCATTTCAGTATCGAAAACCCCAACCATGAATGTTTCTTACTTCAGAATGTTTTTGTTCAAAACCAAAAGGTCAGAAGGTTTAAATAAACAATGTGAATCTAACCAAATGTAACTAAATACTCATGATTTATCAAAGTGAAATAGCCATATGTATCCTACATTTTATGAGTCATCATACTATTCACCCAGAAAAATTACAGCTATCTCCAAAGATAGTTGTTTTTAGTACCTCAAAACAGAACCCCTTTGAAAAAATGGAAAACGACATGGTCTCTATATGATTTAGTATTCATATAACATGTTTTGACCTTAGAAGAATACGATGGAATGCACCATGAAAACTAAAAAAACCATTAAAAATTTTGACTATCAACCAAACAGCAGTTAGAATCATAAATAGGGAAACATATTGATAAAAATCCTTAAAAACTGATATGATAACGTATCTAGATTACATAACAGTCATATATCAAAAAAGGAAATCACCATATCATAATTTTTCAACTTAATATGATGAACATAAAATTCCTTGAAGAGGCTACAGGGTAATGTTGTCGAATGGAATTGGTAGACATCCATATGAAGAGGCAAATCCACACTACAATGCACATAACAAATTAATCAAAAAATACAAACAACATGTATTGAAATATATTTAAATAAATATAGTTGGAAATGAAAAAAAAGTAATATATTGATCAACAGTTTTCGTTTTTTTATAATAAAGAAAACCAAAGAAATATAGTAAACAACATGGTACATCACACAACAATGATAATGAAAGAGACAAACTAAACATAACTAAAACAGTTATAGAGTACATAATACATTAATCATAAAAATTTTGAGATATGAAAAGGAAACAAACTGAGAAGGAACATTTAATGAAAGAAGGTTCAGAAAAACAACCTTAATCTAGTAAAGAGACTTCACATGAATTATGTACGGAGTTAAATTTGTAATGGAAATTTGAAAGAACGAGATGGAGTTAGTGGTAAAAACTACCTTGGCTCAGACATAGATACATTTAGTCTACTTTAGCTATTTTTTTGTTTCTCATTTCCATAATATAGAGATGATGTTATTTGGAAAAGGATGATGTTGGATTTGGGTATGGAGATAGGGATCCTTCCACAGTAGCTTCAGCATCGAAGTCAGTCATCAATGTTTTCTACATGAAGGTTCAATTATAACGAATGAGAAGAAGTCAGTACTTATTAGTCATACCATTGAAAAATGAATATAAATTTTTACAGATGGAAAATCAACATAAATAGAGTGTTATTTAAATAAAAGGTAATGGGAAACAAAAATGAAGAAAGATACATTATTTTATACAACATGTACAACATTAGTGTAAGAGAGTATGAATTTGGAAAATTTATACCTGGGTTTAAGAGACAATAGTAGTACTTCTATCAATAGCAACATAATTGTTCAAGCTAAATCCTGAAGAAGCGGCGCTTTGATGTTCCTAACAAAGATGGTTAAAAATGTATGTGGTCTATGTTTTGTTACTAAATTGAATTGTAAAAAAGATAAGTTAAATAACTTCTTTTTATGCAATTTAAAAATATTATTGTTATGTGATCTTCAACATGCTGCCTTGAAATTCCTGTGGAAGAATGAGACTGCATACCTGGCTGTCTACAGAACTTTGATTATAGTTACCGATATAATCTTTATTATCACTGATGAAGAGCACTGTGTATGTGTTCTGTTCTGAACTGGGTTTTCTATTTTGAATGTTTTACTCTGTCACGTCAAGTGACAGCAGAACTTTTTTTGATTTGAAAACAATTAGCTGAGGGGGGAAACCAAACTCATCCTGGTCCGATGTTATAATAAAATGGTAAAGTGAGTTAAAAAATTAAATTACATGACAAAAACACATAGGTGAAGAAGCTTAGTTGTATCATATCATCTCTCAACTGTGAAGCTGATTTTCTTATAAACTGCATGACTTGCTTCTCAAAGAGAACAACAGATAACAAGTCAGTGTCATCTTTAACCCGCAGTTTTACTCTAAACCTGATATATTTATATTTGTGTAGTGTATTTACAACTTAAGTCGTATAAGAAGTATATTAATGAATAAATAGTTAGCAATAATTTTAGAAATTAAATGAATACCTTGGAGTAGTGAAGGCTGGTGTTTTCTTACAATTTTGGCACCAAAATTGTCCATCAGCAACTTGTATTTTTTTTGTGTAGGAGTTGCATGATTTAAAAAACTAGTGATGAGTTCTTTGAAGTTTTACTATTGTAGCATCAATTAGAAACCTTATTGGATATGAAATAATTAGTAATATAAACACAGTTATCAAAGCAGGTATCACATGTAGTGCATTATAGTTCACATCATGAAATAATGGAAACTGGATAGTATACTTACCTGCAGTAGCTTTTTAACATTAGAAATGAATTTTTTGTTATTCCAATAAGGAATCGTTGTAACGCAACTATTTGAATGTGTTGATGGAGGACTTTGAAACTTAAAATGAGTTATGAAGCCAGTTATGATTAATGACGTAAAACCATTATTCAAGAACAGAAATAATCTTAATTTTAGTCATATAGATGGTATTTGTAGGAAGAAAAAGCTTGAAAATAATGGCAGTTGATTTTTTACCTTCTTCGAAACTCATAGACTACTAGGATGTCAATGTTGAGTAGTATTTTCGAATCATTAATTTAAGTGGTGATAATAACTGATGCTAGGACATATAGAACATAATGTGCTGAAATTCAAGATTTCAAATTGAAAAAAATACATTGATTCTAGTTAATCCTTTTGATTTGCATTAGCATAATTTTTAAATGATATGTGTTGCAATAATTCATAACAATACAGTTTGCAGTATGGAATAGGATATTATGGAACATAACAGTTGTCGAAAATTTAAAATTTCTAGAACTATACAGATTGAAGTTACATATAAGGAATATATATGATGACCCTGACTCTCTTGGTCCTTCCCTTTGCCAAAATCCGGGTCCTTTTTGCGCAAATAGGTTTTTAAACCCTATTTTGAACTGTTTGAGCATGTTTTAAAGACCCGTAACGTGCATAAGAGTTTTAATTAAATACTTAATGAATTAATGAATCGGTTTAAACCACTCGACCCCCTTTAATGACGAGTGGGGCCGCGTGATCAACCCATGACCCCCGCGCCTTACACAGTTCAGCGTTTTTATCTCAACCGTCCGCGACTCTTATAAACTAAGGGTCAGCAACGGTTTCTCCTTTCCTCGATCGCGGCTTTTCACAAACAGCTTCTGGTGCATCGGGCGCGCCACATCATTATCTGTAACGTTCCGCACCCGGCCTAAGCGTCAATCGTCGATCAAACAAGTAGGGAATTTCTCCTTCACCTCTCTCTTTTGTGTATCATGCGGGGTGGGCGTGGTTTTGTTTATGTAGAACTGGTTGGACCGAACTTAATGAAGATAATAAATTAAGTTATAAATAATTAAGGGGAAGGGGTTTTAATTATTGTTTCTGCGTTATATTGTGATTATCTTTCTAAGTTGTGCTAGCTTACACCTACTGAAAATTCATGGTCGTTGGTGGTCATTCCCTGTTCGGTAATGAAACCATCGTATGTTTTAATTGGATTGTTTGTAAATGTGAACTCCTGCTGTGAAATTGGTTAATCACGTATACCCGACTGAATAAATTGAAAGCACCAGGATTAACCCTTCTGTGATAACTCCCGGTTAAAACACACAGAATTTGAAATCATGGAGTGTGTTAAGTCATTTAAATCTGAAAATACCAGCATGACCCTGACTTGTGTTGATGGTGGTAGTTGGTTGTTTTCTTTTTGGGCCGATTGCTAGAAATGTGGAAGGGGGTGGGATCCACTATCTTTATACTCTTGGTGGTTGTGTGAATTTGGGGATGGGATCCCCTGTTGGTATGGATTCGGTGGTTGTGAGTGTTAAGACCGGGTGGGTACTTTTTTATATCCCGAATTGGGGTGGGATCCTCTGTTGTTGAGAACCCGGTGTGGGCGTTACGGTTGATGCATGACTTTTTACTTTCATAGACTTGTGCCTATGCTTACTATTTATCCAGTAGTGCTTAAACATAATCAAACATTATCGCTGAACATGAAACAATAATAGGAAAAATGGGTTTTTTGGCGGAAGTAGTGACTTGGGACATGGACGCAGTGGTGTTGTGTTCTGTAGGCCGGTTAGAAAAACCTAGGCTTTGGGTGAGTGCTTGTTACCTATATCTATACTTGTAGCTTTTTGTTTCTTATTCGCGCCCCACCCAAGTTGATCACTTAGTGCTGAACACCCCCATTTCATTGGGGAGGGTGTTTTTTCCAACACTATTCTTAGTGGCTGGTTATTAGCTCCTTTTCTGCTCTCTTTCCCAGATAGCCCAAGTATCATCGGGCAGGCTGTGATAGCTTGAGGTCCATTATTAGCCCAAGAACCTTCAGGCGGGGTAGTGTGGTGGTTGGCCAGGTGTGTGCGGCAGGTGGTTTCCCAAGTGTCTTAGGGAAGAGGCCCAGGTGCCTTCGGGTGTGGCAGTGGATTTTCTAGCCCAGGTGTCTTCGGGTGTGGTGGTGGTTGTTCTGTCCTAGGTGTTTACAAGCGTGGTTACATGTGATAGTTGTGGCCCAGGGGTTTGCGGGCGGGATTCGGCAGTGGGAATGCGTGTGGTAGTTGTGGCCCAGGTGTGTGGGCGGGTGTGGCAGTGGGACTGCGGTGAGAATGGTGGGATTGGTTTGATGCGTAGGATGTCTCAATAACCAGTGGGAAAGTGGCGCGGGGTACCCAAACATCGATGTGCTCTGATTATATATATTACTTGACTTGCGTTATTTGGGGAGTGTGCCTTGGTGAGGCATGGGGTGGATAGTTTACCTTGATTAGGTGTTTGGTTTACTCTTTTTCTCACGGGACATTAGTACGTTCCCCCTCTTGTGCACTAGAGTCTTTGGTTTTCCCTACTGATTGTACTTGTATGCTCACCCGACGTATATAAAACTGCTTTCAGGTTTCCTGGAGGACTTCGGGGATCACGCAGGACCATACTAGCTCAGACATTTGGGGTAGTTGCAGTTGTTGCTTTTCTTTTTTTTGGTACTTTCCTTTGTAGTCACCTTTTGTATTTTGTGGCTTTACTTTTGGAACATGCATGTGGGAATGGTTTACTTTTGGCTATATTTTTCTTTTACCTTGGTTTTTATGAGTTTCATCATCTTATCTCTCGATCTTATAAAACAAAAAGGGGTAATGCCTTCCATTTGTGATAAATTTCTATACCCTTGGTGCTAGTCGCCACTCCGGGATCTATTGAAGGCGGTTCTCGGGGGTCATTATCTCTCCTTCAACTTAAAGAAGGAAGGGCTTGTCAATCTTCTAACCCTTCCCTCCTTTTGGTGAAGGCGGGTCGTGACAGAATGGTATCAGAGGTGATGGTTGAGAGATAGGATGGAGTCGGGAGTTAGGCACGGTGAGGATTTCATGGGATGGTAAGGAAACAGTGTTGGGTGACCTTGGCGTGTTAATTAGGCCCGGGAAGACCGGCTAGGACATGGGATTTTAGGGCCCCCGTGATCCTATGCAAGGACTCTGGACCTACCAAACGACCATGTGAGGCAACACTGATTGCAGAGTAGAGACCCTAGGAAAGGTACATGCATCATAATGACTTGTGTTCTTGTGTTTCTGGGATGTCATGGGAATTAAGAATAAATTAAAATTTTAAGAAGTTTTAAGAATGATATTCTGCACTACTTGGGATTAGAAATTCCTTGTTTACCTTGCAGCTATGGCACCTGGAAGGCGACCACATGTGGTACAGGTGATCGAGGCCCGGAGACTACTTTGGCCGATCGGCAGAGAGCTGATCGGGAGGAAGAGGACGATCAGTGGGAAAAGACTCTTCGGGACTTCCAGCGACAGGCCCTCGAGAAGTATGAGGGCAACACCTCTGACATTATGATGGAAGGCTGGCTAGAGGAGCTAGTTATAGCTTTCGGCCTAATTCGGGCCCTGACCGAGTACTGGGTTCCTCTGGCCGTCAGCCAGATGCGGGGGTGGCGCGTCAGTGGTGGACTCTTTACCTGGGGGAGAGGAGAGAGGCTAAGGTGGTTTGGGTGGATTTCGAGAGGGAGTTCTGGGCGGAATTCCTCTCTTCGACGATGAAGGTAGAAAAGAGACAGGAGTTACTCTCTCTCCAGCAGGGGAGTATGTCCGTGAGGGAGCTAGGGATCAATTTCAAGGACCTCCTATGTTTTGCTCTGGACCTCTTTCCAGATGAGGAGTCTCGGGCAAGACGTTTAGAGGAGGCACTCCAACCCTCCCTCCAGTATGCTGTTACCCCCTTTACCCTGCCGATGTACTTGGAGGTCCAGAAGAAGGCCGAAGTGGTGGAGAGGATGCATGCTCTAGGAGGAGTGTCACGAGAGGGGATCCAACTGGGACCATCAAAGGGGAAGGCTGTCAGCCCCAGGCCTCCAGCATCAGGACCCTCTAGGTTCCGGCCCGCAGGAAGCAGGCCGCATCAGTTTCAGTTTCGATCCCCTGGTCCTCGCCCCTTTTCTTCGGGCCCAGGACCGCGGTGCAGTACGACAGTGGTGGACATCCCCACCACCCACCCAAACAGTAGCTTCCAGCCAGACCTTTCCAGCAGCAGCAGCAAGGACAGTGAGCTCCCGCTCCTCCGAGGTCAGACGTAAGAGGAGGAGGCCGACCTCAGGGCTCACCTCGGGGACCTTGACCGGGGCGTGGTCGGGGATGTGGCCGGCAGCCGAGGGTCATAGGAGATGGGAGTGGACAATTGCACGTCGTAGAGGCAGCAATTCCAGCAGGGCCAGAGGTTGTTCGAGGTACGATCAGTCTGTTTAGCACTCTTGCTTATGCCTTGTTCGATACCGGAGCTTCGCACTCCTTTGTTTCACCCAGTCTAGCCCATGCCTTGGGTTTAGATGCAGAGATACTTCCAGTGGCCCTGGTGTTGAGCACACTAGTCGGAGGTCAGACCAACTTGTTGTTTGTTTGTCGGGGATGTAGACTGATGATAGGGCCACATCAGTCGGTTAGGGATCTTCTCCTACTACATATACAGCCTTACGATGTCATCCTAGCCATCGACTGGCTATTTTCTGTGTGTTCCATCATCAACTGTTTCCGAAGAAGGGTTGTGTTCTCGGACATAGACGGTCGGCGTGTTACCTTCACCGGCGAGCGGAGCAGTCAGAAGGGAAACATGCGAGAGGAACCCCTCCTCTCCTTGTTGTCCGAGATGACAGTGGAATCAGTAGATGCTGAAATGGTGGAAGTGCCAGAGATCATCCGTGAGTTTATGGACATCTTCCCTGAGGAGGTAACGACTCTACCCCCTCGGCGTGATATCAAGTTTGGGATAGACATGCAGCCCGGTGCTCGACTGATCTCGATGGCTCCTTACCGGATGGCACCTTCAGAGCTATGTGAGTTTTGGATCCAGATTGACGATCTCCTGAAGAGGGGTTATGTTTTCCCAAGTGCATCACCATGGGGCGCTCCAGTCTTGTTCTCAAAGAAGGCAGATGGTGGTCTCAGATTGTTCATTGAATACAGGAAGCTGAATCAGGTGACGATCAAGAATTGCTACCCTCTTCCGAGGATAGACGATCTCTTCGACCAGCTGAAAGGGGCAGGGTGGTTCTCAAAGATCAACCTGCGGTCTGGGTATCACCAGCTAAGAGTGAAAGAGTGCGACATCCTGAAGACGGCATTCAGATGCAGTTATGGACACTTCAAGTTCGTAGTCTTGCCCTTCGGCGTTACGAACGCCCCAGCTGTGTTCATGGGGCTTATGAACTCCATCTTCCGGGAGTACCTGGATCGGTTCGTGGTCATATTCATCGATGAAATCCTAGTCTACTCAAGATCAGAGGAGGACCATGCGGAGCACCTAAGGATGGTTTTGGAGGTCGTCCGACATCATCAGCTCTAAGGGAAGTTGTCGAAATGCAAGTTCTCGACACGAGAAGTGCACTTCCTTGGGCACGTGGTGTCCGAGCAGGGTGTAGCGGTGGACCCATCAAAAGTTGATGCGGTTGTTTCTTGGGAAGCACCCAAGAATGTGGCAGAGGTCCGTAGTTTCCTTGGGCTGGCAGGTTACTATCGGAGGTTCGTACCCAACTTCTCCTGAGTTGTGGCCCCTTTGACAGCCCTGACCAAGAAAGACCAGGTTTTTGTGTGGAGCGAGCACTGTGAGTCATCCTTCAGCTATCTAAAAGAGATGTTGGTTAGTGCCCCAGTGCTGAGATTACCAGAAGAAGGGTTGGCCTATGAGGTTTTCTGTGATACTTCAGGACAGGGTCTGGGATGTGTGTTGATGCAGCGACAAGGGGTGATCTCTTATGGGTCCAGGAAACTATGCCCCCATGAGTGTAATTACGCCACCCACGACCTGGAGCTTGCAGCGGTCGTTTTTGCGCTAAAGTTATGGTGACACTACCTCATTGGGGAATGCTTTATGGTCTTCACGGATCATAAAAGCTTGAGGTATATCTTCTCCCAGCGGGACTCAAACTTGCGACATCGGAGATGGGTGGAGTTCCTCCCGGATTACGACTTCGAGATCTCTTATACTGAAGGCAAGGGCAATGTGGTGGCCGATGCCTTCAGCAGGAGGACACAGAAGGATGCGGTCCGAGAGTCGGCAGACGCCTGGAAGGCAATGGAAGAGTTGGCTGCCTTACACCTGGATGCGAAGATGGATAGAGCTAGAGGCTGCCTATATTAGATGATAGTGCAGTCATCTCTGTTTTGACAAGTGGAGGAGTCTTAGTGGGGAGACCCGGAGTGAAAAGTGATGCGTGACCGGGTTGACCAGGGAAATGCTTCGGAAGGATGGGAAAAGGATGGACAGAACCAATGCTTTTCCAGAAAAGGTTGTTTGTTCCAGGAGTGATGAATAGCAAGGTTCTCATTGAGTTCCACAACTCACCCCTGTAGGTACACCCAGGAGTTTAGAAGATGTTCCAGGGAATGAAGAGGCAGTTCTGGTGGCCTGAAGTTAAGTGAGCGGTGGCAGAGTTTGTGGCCAAGTGCTTAGTGTGTCAGCAAGTGAAGGCTGAACACCGAGTTCCAGGCGGCCTACTGTAGCCCATAGATTTCCCCGAGTGGGAGTGGGATGACATCTCGATGGATTTCGTCATGGGACTACCCAGGGTCCAAGGGGGATATGACGCCATCTGGGTGGTAGTGGACAGGTTGATGAAATCATCTCACTTTATGTAAATTAGGGAGTCTTGTACTGTGGATGCTTTGGCACGAAAGTACATGGAAGATGTGGTGCGGTTGCATGGAGTTCTGAGGTCTATAGTCTCGGATATGGATGCATAATTTACCTCGTGAGTCTGGAGAGGATTGCAACATGATTTTGGCACCCAGTTACGTCTTAGCACTGCTTTCCATCCCCAGACAGATGGACAAACAGAGCGCACCATCCAGACTTTGGAAGATATGCTACGGGCATGTGTTCTGGACTCAGGAGGATCATGGGTGCGACACTTGCCCCTGTTAGAGATCACCTACAATAATAGCTACCACTCTACCATCGGTATGGCCCCGTTTGAAGCCTTCTACGGGAGGCCATGTCATTCACCTATATGTTGGGCCGAAGTAGGAGAGGCAGGCATCCATGGCCCAGAGGTGGTGCAAAACACGACAGAGAAGGTTTAGCTCATACGAGAAAGGATGAAGGAAGCCCAGGACCGACAAAGTCATGTGCGGATACCAGGAGGAGTCCCTTGGAGTTTGAGTTTAGAGAACACGTGTTCTTGAAGGTCTCCTCTCGGCGTGGGCAGCAGAGTTTTGGTAAGGGGAGTAAGCTTTCTCCTAGGTTCATCAGACCCTTCGAAGTGTTGTGACAGGTCAGTAAAGTAGCTTATCAGCTAGCGTTACCACCACCGCTACTAAGGATACATGATGTATTCCATGTGTCCCATCTCCTTTGGTATCTGCACGAAGATTCACACATCCTTGATTGGGGTGAGCTGGACATCGAGGACAACGTGACTTTTGTAGAGAGGCCAGTGATAATCGAGGATCGCAAAGAAAAGGTGCTTCATGGGCGAACCATTCCTTTGGTTCATGTGTTATGGAGGCATGGTGGGCTTGAGGAGAGTACGTGGGAGAGGGAAGCACAGATGCGTACCCAGTACCCAGAGTTGTTTTATGTTATGTTCCTTGTAGTGCCTATTGTGGTAGAAAGTTTTTTCCTTTTTGGCTATGAAATGTACTGGTTTTCATCCTCTAATTGTGTGTGAAAATCCCTGGCTATAGGGGAGGATAGAACCCAACCCCTAATCAAGACGCATTAAGGTGGATGCGATTAAACCCGTGTGGGTGAGTCAGTGCCGCCCAAGGTGGTTAATATCTTGACATGGGGAAGGAAACTCCCCAACCCTCACATGCCTGGGCAGTTTGACAAGATATTTTCTTGGTCCATGACAAGAAGGTGTTCTTAGTTAACAACGAGGTTCACTCTTGAGAGGTACCTTTCGGGGTGGTGGTTTGGACCCACCCTTTCCTTCTGGGTTGTTTAAATTCTCGAGGACGAGAATAGTTTGAGAGGTATCTGATGTGATGACCCTGACTCTCTTGGTCCTTCCCTTTTACAAAATCCGGGTCCTAAAGGGGTGGCGTCTCGGTGAGACCGATCGGCGCGACCGATCGGTGTCACCCGGCCTTGTCGAGTTGTTTCTAGTAGTGCTCCTTTTTGCGCAAATAGGGTTTTAAACCCTATTTTTAACTGTTTGAGCGTGTTTTAAAGACCCGTAACGCGCATAAGAGTTTTAATTAAATACTCAATGAATTAATGAGTCGGTTTAAACCACCCGACCCCCTTTAATGACGAGTGGGGCCACATGATCAACCCACGACCCTCGCGCCTTACGCGGTTCAGCGTTTTTATCTCAACCGTCCATGGCTCTTATAAACTAAGGGTTAGCCGTGGTTTCTCTTTTACTCGATCGAGGCTTTTCACAAACAGCTTCTGGTGCATCAGGCGCGCCACATCATTATTTGTAAAGTTCCGCACCTGGCCTAAGCGTCGATCGTCGATCAAACAAGTAGGAATTTCTCCTTTGCCTCTCTCTTTTGTGTATCATGCGGGGTAGGCGTGCTTTTGTTTCTGTAGAACTGGTTGGACCGAACTTAATAAAGATAATAAACGAAGTTCTAAAGAATGAAGGGGAAGGGGTTTTAATTATTGTTTCTGCGTTATATTGTGATTATCTTTCTGAGTTGTGCTGGATTATGCCTTCTGAAAATTCATGGCCGTTGGTGGTCTTTCCCTGTGCAGTAATGAAACCATCATATGTTTTAAATGGCTGGTTTGTAAATGTGAACTCCTGCTATGAAATTGCTTAATCACGTATACCCGGCTGAATAAATTGAAAGCACCAGGATCAACCCTTCTGTGATAACTCCCGGTTAGAACACATGGAATTTGAAATCATGGAGTGTGTTAAGTCATTTAAATCTGAAAATACCAGCATGACCCTCACTTGTGTTGATGGTGGTAGTTGGTTGTTTTCTTTTCGGACCGATTGCTGGAAATGTGGAAGGGGATGGGATCCCCTGTCTTTATACTCTTTGTGGTTGTGTGAATTTGGGGATGGGATCCCCTGTTGGTATGGATTCAGTGGTTGTGAGTTTTAAGACCGGGTGGGTACTTGTTTATATATCGAATTGGGGTGGGATCCTCTATTGTTGAGAACCCGGTGTGGGCGTTACAGTTGATGCTTTACTGCTTACATTCTTGGACTTGTGCCTATGCTTACTAGTTTCCCATTACTGCTTAAAATTAATCAAACATTATCGCTGAACTTAAAACAAGAATGGGACAAATGAGTTTTGTTGGAGAAAGTAGTGACTTGTGACTTGGACGCAGTGGTGTTGTGTTCTGTAGGCTAGATAGAAAAACCTAGGCTTTGGGTGAGTTCTTGTTACCTATATCTATACTTGTAGCTTTGTGTTTCTTATTCGCGCCCCACCCAAGTTGAGCACTTAGTGCCGAACACCCCCATTTCATGGGGGAGGGTGTTTTTCCCAACACTATTCTTAGTGGCTGGTTATTAGCTCCTTTTATGCTCCCTTTCCCAGATAGCCCAAGTATCTTCAGACAGGCTGTTATGGCCTGAGGTCCATTATTATCCCAAGAACCTTCGGGAGGGGTAGTGTGGTGGTTGGCCAGGTGTGTGCGGCAGGTGGTTTCCCAAGTGTCTTCGGGATGAGTCCCATGTGCCTTCAGGCGTGGAAATGGATTTTCTAGCCCAGGTGTCTTCGGGCATGGTGGTGGTTGTTCTAGACTAGGTGTTTGCAGGAATGGTTACATGTGATAGTTGTGTCCCAGGTGTTTGCGGGTGGGATTCGGTAGTGGGTCTGCGTGTGGTAGTTATGGCCCAGGTGTGTGCGAGAGGGTGTGGCAGTGGGACTGCAGTGAGAATGGCGTGATTGGTTTGATGCGTAGGATGTCTCAATAACCAGTGGGAAAGTGGCGTGGGGTACCCAAACATCGATGTGCTCTGATTATATATATTACTTGACTGGCGTTATTTGGGGAGTGTGCCTTGGTGAGGCCTGGGGTGGATAGTTTACCTTGATTAGGTGTTTGGTTTACTCTTTTTCTCACGGGACATTAGTACGTTCCCCCTCTTGTGAATGAGAGTCTTTGATTTTCCCTACTGAGTGTACTTGTATGCTCACCCTACGTATATAAAACTGCTTTCGGGTTTCCAGGAGGACTTTGGGGATCATGCAGGACCTTTGGGGCAGTTTCAGTTGTTGCTTTTCTTTTTTTGGTACTTTCTTTTGTAGTCACCTTTTGTACTTTGTGGATTTACTTTTGGAACATGCATGTGGGAATGGTTTACTTTTGGCTTTATTTTTCTTTAACCTTGGTGTTGATGAGTTTCATCATCTTATCTATCGATCCTATAAAACAAAAATGGGTAATGCCTTCCATTTGTGAGAAATTTCTATACCCTTGGTGCTAGTCGCCACTCTAGGATCTATTGAAGGCAGATCTCGGGGGTCATTATCTCTCCTTCAACTTAAAGAAGGAAGGGCCTTGAAATCTGCTAACCCTTCCCTCTTTTTTGTGAAGGCGGGTCGTGACAATAGAGCACTGTATAACCTATATGATATTCAATCCTATTGATTTGTAAACTATACAGTCAAATTAGGAATAATTTTGGATTGAATTAGGCGAATGTATTAGAAATACATTTTCCAATAAGGCATAATAGTTGATGCACAGTTAGAGTTTCAAAATGGCAGTAAATAAGCTGGAGCATAAAATATGTTCAAAAATTACAATTTCCAAATATTAATAAATCATATCACATGCTAGATCAGAGCAATTATGCTCGATCTTTATATATATATATATATATGATAATTTCAGTTAGCCAGAAGTTTTTTAATAGTATAGTCAGGGTGATACACTATGATGGATCATATATATCATCGATTTTCATATTTTTAAGTAAATCATTATAGTAAGCAGTAACGATTATTTTTTAACTCATAGATAGATTTCTTATAGGTCAACCGCTTTGCCCTGACCAACTGCAAGATCACTACTGTAGAGGATTCCATGTTGTTCTCCAAGTACTCTAACATGATGTTCACAAACTCCCCCCATAAGCTACAGTTTATTTGCAATCCTCAAGAAGAAATCATAGTAGATGTTTTAGTAATTACAAGAATACATGTAAAATGTAGTGGGAAGAGAATGATGCTAACCTATCATCCTCTAAAATTACTTAAAGCTTTTGTTTTGTAGTACCGACAGGCTTTGTGGGGTATGATTGTCGTAGATGTCCACTAATTTCTATAACAGGTATGAATGATGTGGAAGGAGTAGTTTTTCAAGAATAGAGCATTATTGTTAACTATAGTATCAAGACTAAAGAATATAGAGAAACTGAAAATAACTGGAAATAACTGTTTTTTAGTAACTAAATAATTTGAACATGCAGTAACTAATATTTTCTGAATCATAGACTTTAATACAAAATCGGTACTATTTAATGTAACTATTAGATGTTGTTCCGGAATGGTTTTGTTAATGATGTCATCAAAAGTAATGAAGTCGACATAGAAAAGTGGTAACCGAGCATTCGTTGGTTGAACAATTGTTGCTGTTGTGAAAAAAATCTGTAAGCATGTCTTTCCCCCAAGTAACTTCCTTGATTAGGAGAAATATGGAAGTTTTATATAATGTAGCAAAGGCCTTCACGCAAGAGTGGTTTGTAATTGTTGATTGCATGATGGTTGTTAACTGTACACTGTATTTTTTTATCCTGCATGAAATAATAAATTTTCAAAGTAAATATTTGAAAACCATCTTTCACATTTAAGAGATATGAAAAATTATACTACAAAAGAATTACATATTATTGGTGTTATGGAAATATTACATGAAATGTAATTTTTGAACTGGATAAACTCACTTGGGCATCACAGATAATCAGATCGATAGCAGCAACAACGTATTTGGGTGAGGAGTTCAACCACATATTCAATACACGCACTTCTGTTTTCAATGTTTCGTCAACATCAATAGAAATCTCATTCAGAGGAAAAATTCTTCATGACATGCTTACAGTTATGCATGTTTACAAATATTGTATAGATATGACATATTAAGAATCCATTATAATGTGTTTTTCCTATATATAAGCAAATAATAAAAGCATCAAATTTTATAAATTTAAAATGAAAAGATACCTATCATAGGTTATAAAAAATTTCTCTATAGACAACGTTTTGTGTATAGTTAGAGGTAGGTTTTTCTCTATCATCATCTAAAATTTTTAAACCACCTGGTGACATCACTCTAGATATGGAAACATAACGTTTTCCATGACAGAACACAGTCTTGCAAATATATAAACATACATAAGATAGATATTGGCCTTGACTTTTATTAATAGTAATTGCATAAGAAACAGTCAAAGGATATTGTCTTTTTTGTAATTTGAAAGGCCATATTATTTCATTGTGTGTCATATTTATTCTTGGGGTGAATGCAAGATATCTGGAATGAAAACCAGTTAAAATTTCTACTTCAATGACATGATTACCAAAATGTGTAACAATTAGACGAGTACCATTGCATAGCCACACTGATTGGTCAACATTTCAAAGCAATATAATGGGTACTCTAATTTTCAAAGTAATTTTAAGTGCAGGTAGCACAGAGACAGTGATACCGTTTAAGACATCAGTTGTATATATGTTTTCTAACTGATATGTAACAAAATAGGCATTGAAAACAGAATCAGAGCTGAAATAATCTTTTCCTTCAGAAGTAGTAAGGGTTAACATGTAGTCATTGACTTCCTGCATAACATCACACGTTGGTGCTAATATAGCCCAACCTTTCAAATACGATACATTTGAAAAGTTTTCAATGAAATTAGGGTACGAAAATTCAACAGATGCTATCATAGTGGATTTATTTGTTGCAAGAAGATATGTGGATTGTATTTAAATGCACGCCTTCACATCACTAAGATCTCCAATTCAACCCTCTCCAATTTCCAAAATCCACGTTGCAAAATCTCTAACTTTGTTTGGATTGTCAACAATATCTGGTGATTTAAATCTCATGTTTTGAGTCAATGTTAAAACCCGACAGTGCTGCCATAGATATGATGATCTTATATTTGCAAAGACAATGTCACTTATGTCTCTACTAGGGATCACTGATAGTATTTGTCTGAAATCTTCACACAGAACCACTATTAGACCACCAAACGTTAAATTAGAAGAGTTGTCATTATTTAATGATATAATATCTCTTAATGTACGATCAAGAGCTTCAAAATAGTGTTTATGAATCATTGGAGCCTCATCCTAGATAATCAATTTGATTTCCTGTAGTAGTTATGAAACATCACTCCCCTGTTGAATGTTACAGACCGACTGGTCATTTATAGAAATTGGTATTTGAAATTTTGAATGAGTTGTCCTCCCTCCAGGTAAGAGTAATCATGCTATTCCATTGGAAGAAAATGCTAGTACAATTATTCATTCAGACCATAGTAGACAAGTTAAAACTCTCCAGATGAAAGTCTTACACATACCTCCAAATCCATGCAAGAAAAAGAATCCACCCTCAGGGGAAGATAACACAGACATAATTTCCTGGATTACATTTTTCTGTTCATCATTAAGCATATTGTGTAATGTTGTGTACTCAAGATGCAGTTTTTTCCAATCATAATTAAGCTCTTCCACAATCAATCAATTCGGTTGAGGAGATATTGTATAATCTAGGAGGGGCATTGGAGGATAACAATGTAGATATTTTCCATTGATGCGAAGAATGTTGTCTATTTTAGCCAATGAAAACATTTGTTTCTGATGATCTTCCATTGTCATGTTTAAAAGATAGTGTATTAATATTAGAAAGAAATATAATAATTTCAATATATTCCAGTCAAGAAAGTAATATAATTGTACCATGTAATTGAAGTCGCTGTTTTTGGGCATATAAAATGTCATCAGTTAGGATTTTCCAGGTTTCAAACCAAACAATGTCAGGTCAAGAAATAGAATTTGAGAATAACATTTTGGTGAATAGACTTCACAAAGAATATCCCATTCCCCAAGCAGATAAATCTTGTAGTGCTTGTATGAATTCGTTGTCTTCATATAGAAGTCCCATGGTTGAAAATGTTTCTCTGAATGTAAGACGAGTAACTTTGTTCACTTTTCTGATAGATTCATACGAATTTGGTCCTCTGACATTTGTTAATAGACTACGCAAGTAATGTAGTTCTCCAGAAGAGGGTTCCACATAGTATAGTTTTCCAATACTGAAACCCTGTTTGTGTGGGTACCATTTCTTTCCATGATAGTGGTAGACAAATCATGTTGGAAATTATGAATATGTAAGAATTCTTCCCCCTGGATACATTATATTTTTATTAAACCATGTTGTGAACATGGTATCAGAAATGTTTCTATTATTCAAGATTTCGTTAATTTTATCATAGTCTGCATATGTGAATTTGATTTCTCAGGGTAAATGAAATTGCAGTCTATCAACTGGAGGATATATATAGTGGATATCGTAAGAGAAAATCTTCCAAGAATCTTCACAAGGTGAGATGTACCGGCAGTCATTATACGTATTAATCTCATCGACACCCTTGTCGTGAAGATCTTTATTGCTGTTGTGAAAGAGTGTTGTGGTAACATGATCGTGCCCCTTGATAATATATTTAAAAAGGTATTTGATAGAGGATGACTGATTGAAAACTTAGATATTGAGATGAGCTTTATATTTTAATAGCATAGATGGATTGTATGGCACAACAAACTGATTGTCCAATGGTAAACCATTTTTGAGAACAGTACAACCTATATTTCTTCTCTGATAGAAGACATAACTATCATCATCCATTTTTGTTTGGGGAATTTTTTTTGGATAAGAATTTGAACTTTTTCCACTCCTCATACAAGGCGAGCGACATTTGGATTCACCACAAGGTCCATGGATCATAAAATTGCTGACCGCTGCATGTAGTTTAGGGAAGGCACCTTTGTTTGGAATTTATGCATAAAAAATTCTATTAATTTCTGATGGAGTGGCCACCTTTCTTTCTTGACTAAGAAATAATAGAATGTGCACATGAAGCAGTCCTCTTTTTTGAAGCTCCACTGTACGAACAACTACATTAGAAATTGAACAGAAGAAGAAGAAAATTTCAAAAACATTTCACAAATTCTGGTTGAGGTAGTCATTAAAAAACATGATGGGCTTAGAGATGTAGTTACATACCTGCTCGAGAATTTCCAAAGAAGGATCCTTCTCGTAAATCTTTCATGAGTTGTTGGACCTTTGTGTTGAAAATTCAGAACATTATTTGAGGATAGTCCGATGGGCGCATGTTGTTTACTTTAAAATATCGAGAAACTTCAGGCCACATTGGATTGAATGTAAATGTTAATAAAGGATTAGGATACCCTACCCAATTACATATTGACATTGCATCTTGGTAATTCTTAATCACATATCTTGGGACACTGGTACATGTAGAAGGTAAAATTATACGTTTCCCACATAAGGAACCATCCCGATGACCCATAAGGAAAGCAACTTGCAACCCATTCTACAGTTCTACCCTTAATCTCTTTTGGTTGTAGAGAATAAAAGATAATATATGAGTCTCAATAATTGTGTATGAATTTACAATAAAATGTTGAAGAAGCCTCCTAGAAAAAAGGAGGCAGGAAAAATCATTGAAACAGGATTGAAGGTGAAAGGAGAAATATTCTCACATTGTAACATTCCTGACTTTTGCATTGTCATTAAATGGTGAAGTGCAATGGGATATGTTGTCAAAATATTCGTCCTCTCCACCCATGAAAAACAATGGATATTGAAGAGGAAGGTATAACGGGTGAATCTCATCAATGTGTGGAAGCCACTATCTTTGCTTTGAATGATGATATCTTGCTCATTAGATAGATCTTCAATGTCACCAACAATGAGCATTGAAATCTCAGAATTAGTTGGTAAGTTGTATGTTTGTGCATCCCTTCCTCGTCTTCTAAGAAGATTCAGTTTTAAATTTTTAATGCCCCGTATCTCAATAACATCCCTTGCTGTTATGAATTGATATGATAAACTGTTATGTTCATGAAGCATATTCTGTAGCTTTTGAACAATATTGACATCAATAATAGAGTCTTTGTTTCTGTCATTAGAACTGTATAATAAAGTGTATAGTAGTGGGGATAATTGAAAGAGAGAATATTTACGTATTCCAACCTACTGAATTACATACCTGATTGCTCGTACTCTATTCCGAGCTTCATTTGTAGTGTCGTATACATAGAGTTGAGAAAAATTTGGCGGTTTTCCATCGGAATGACATAAGCTACCAATGCGATGGTAGTTTTGTCCATTTAATCTAAAAATATTTGGAGACCCACCAAAGTTCACAGATTTGTCTACTTTGCCTCCCAATGACGTGAATGCAAACATAGAGTTGTAAATGTGCATGTGATCTTGGAATTATTTAGAATTTGGACAACTTTTACAGAATAGCAAAGTTCTAAGGTATTCAGGACATGCAGGAAAAGGATGTAAAGATATTTTTCCCATTGAGCAACATATTGAGTAATGGGGGACATGTATCTGGATATATTTTTTATTCCTCTCCTCATACCAGAAGGTAGAACCACAATGCTCACATATGTTATAAGGGTCTCCGCAGTCGAAATATTTTGAAGAGAAAAGGATTGGAATAGATACTATAATATCATAAATATATAGTATGTTTAACATTATATTACACACACAATATGTGTAGAAATAAATGTGTTTAGTTATTGTAAATAACCTATTTGTTCAGCAGTTTGAAGATGTATTGACATATATCCATCATTAATCATCAAGTTATTTGTTGTTGATAAATATTTTGTATTAGAATAAAGAGAGTTAAAAAGTGTAATGTTCGTAGTAGAATGTCCAAGTTGACATACCTCTGAAGTTGAATGCAGGATATATCTTAGAGGTCATTGAAGGAGTAGTATCCCTATATTCACCTCTCATTGAAAGTTGTTCATCAGTTGTTTCTGTGGAACCTACATGGTTGGTAATATCTCTTTTGGAAAAAACGATATGTGAAGATGTTAGATGATATTAAAAAGTGCTTATATATGAATGGATTTATACATAATAAATGTGAGATGATAGTTGTAATGTGAAACATACCTGTGGATGAAAGAAGTATGCAATTTCTAGTTGTAGTATAATTAACATTGTTTGATAAAGTAGTAGTATGCGTAAGATTCAATATTCTACTACATAGATGACTTCACGTAGTGGGTTGTTTGGTGATTACTGTGATGAGGATGCATCAGTTGACTCTATAATAGTATAATCATTTGAATCAGTACCTTGTAAGAGATATATTAGAACAATAAGTTGTGAAATTGTAATGTATAGTATTCACAATAAATATAACAGAAGTTTAAATGTGTAAATGTTTACAGAAAGAAATCCCATGTTGTATCGTGGTGTTTGGTTGATTTTTTTGTTCTTTGATCCACCGTATATCATTGATAGCTCTGAATACTCTTGAGGAACTATGGAACAGGGAATGACATAATTGTAGGAATACATGGTTAGTATATTTATAGATAGTAATCAAAATAGTTAAATGGGAGACAGTAATCAGAACAAACCATTGTTGGATATAGATGATAATGGAATGTGGCGACGTAATTGAGTGTTAGTAGCTGGTGTGAGAAGTTCTGGTGTAAAACAATTTCCTACAGGAATTATTAACGTAAAACTATCATTACTGTTATAGTATATATTTTCAAACAACATTGTATTTTTATAAAGAGTTTGAATTTAACATTTGGCTATATTGATTAGAGTTGAAAAAGTAATGGGTAACGAAGACATACCCCTTTGTGTTTGTCTCATCTTAGATGGCGTCACAAGTTCAGGTGCAGTAATGTTTTTAGTGTTCATTTTACCTGTCGATTTGGTAATATAGTAAACATGTAAGCTGTTGATTCTTAAATAATGAAACTGTTTTAGTAGTGGAAAGTATTTTGAAGACAACCTGATAGACGTTGTTTTCGTAGTAATCTTCTTTGAAGTTGTGCATATCTATATCTTGATGGGGAGTGCATATTTGTATGGTGTATCTATTTATTTGATTGTTAAGAAACTGAACAGGACCGCATAACCATGCTAAACAGTGTTGTGATCTCATTACAGAAAAGGTATAATATGTGGAATATAATGTAAACCATTATAGTAACGATTTCTCAAAGAAAAAATGGCCGATAATAATTAACATGTCTACTTAGTTGTTGTATTGTGCGAATAGCATAGATCATGTAAATGCTGCAGTCAAGTAGTACTTAGATTGTGCTTGTAGTAAGTGCTATGGTTGGTTGTACAATATTAGTCACATACTATGAATATAAGACAATAGATGCCATAAAAAAAATAAGACTTAAAAGTATTGAAATAGGATTAAGTACTATGACAGTTTAGTAAACTAATGTAAACCTTTAAACAATATATCATGGTATTGAATGGATAGATATCCAAATGGACTTAGATAACATACCTTTCAGAAGGTACTAAAGTTGTTGAACCAAGGATAGCCTGAGTAAATTGTCCATTCATATTAGTACACATTCCAATCCATAATGCAGGATAAAGGAGTAGAGTACTTTTTCGGGCTTACCGTTACTTTTGTAAGAGAATTAATTTTAGCTGGTCAATGGATGAATGTACACATATCATTAATTCACTGGAATTCTCATTTGCATAAAAAGAAATTTAATGACTTAGTTGTGTTGCTGTGAAGGAAAGAAAAAATGTAAAGTACAATAAATAACTAATTACACTGAATTTGTAACAGTCATTAAAGTAGAGAAAATAAAAAGAATCAAGTAATCAATCAAAAATTATGTATTTCCATAATATATATAATTTAAAACAATGTTTTAGGAGCCTACCAAGTTATGTGCAACGATAAGGCCTAAATATTAGATACTGGTCATATGATGATTCATAATAGAAAATAGGACTGCATAAACAAATAATATTGCACAAAGGTTAGGAAAGAGTAATTCACAACAGTTGCAAAAAAATAAAATAGGGTTTCAAAGATAAATAAAATTGTGTGAGAAATTAAACATTCCATTGTGTATACTGAAATCCCATCATTGAAACATGACTACAGAAATGAATCATTGTTTCCAATTCACCTGAATTAACAAAATCTTTGTAGACTCAATGAACTGAAAAAATAATGATCACACGTGTAATAATTAATTGGAATCATGGGGCACCATATCTGGAGAATAATTTAAATAGATATATAGTGCAGAACATTTGTGTTCAAATGTAACATATTAATTCATAACTGAATTGTGTTTAACAGCAATTAAATCAAAAAGGTCAGTAGGCTAAATACGTCAACGACAAAAACATAAATGATATGGAGGTCTCATTTTTTATAGTACAAATTAGTTATTGTACATGGAGGATATGAAGCTATGTGGGGACGAAGATTTGGTCAGTAGTGGAGATGGATATATAGAAATAAACTTCAACCCTAGAATTTTGACGGGGCAAACAACACCAGAATACGAAATATGTCACCTGACCGTAGTATGGAAGGATGATTTTATATGTGCTTTGAAAACCAAAAAATTTACATAGTTTTATACCGGTAATTAGTCTCAGAAAACTGTTTGTCGCGGTTATAGTAGGTGGAGCAGAAGACCCGGTTGTGGCAGAGCCATAGGAAGATTAGCCAGTTGTGGAAAAGATGTAGGCGTGGGGGATCTGGAAATAGTAGCTGATGCCTGATGTACCAAAGTCGAAGTCAATGTTTGAGAGGAAAATAGAGATATGGAGGAGTTGATGACTGTCTTTAACAAGGTTCTGGAATAGTCGGGGAAGAGGAGGATTAGATTCGAAGGGATATAGTACAGCTGAAATATTAGAGGCAGAGGACAATCGAGATCTGGAGGAGCTGAAACCCTATATGCTGAGGAGAGGATACACAAAAGGGTCGGGGGTAGAGCGTTGTTGATTTTTGAGGATGATTTGAGGGGGCTTTACCTTGGTTGAGCCCTGGCTTCTCCATTTTTTGACACATAGGCTGAAAAAAGAGTACTTTAGAAGATATATAGATGTTATGTTGCGTTTTTGTTGTCTCAAGTTTGCATTTCACATGTAAGTTGTTCAATTCACTTTAGATTTTTAATAAAAGTTCTCCTTATCCTCTTATTCTATTGTTCTTACACTACTATAAATATGACCTTTTAAGTGATATAAAAGTCAATTAACAGTGATAAAAAAAGCATTGTTAATCGAGGCGAGGATAAAGGGGGGTCCATTTTATCAGTGCTCTGAAAAGCGCTGATAAAGGCCCTTTTTATCAGCGCTAAAAAAAGCACTGATAAAAGTTGAAAAAATATTAAAAAAAATAACTTTTTTTGTAATTCTGGGGGGCTGCAACAGCACTTCAATCCCCCCTTTAACAGCACCCACCGCCCATGGTAGCACACCCCAGGCTAGCTTCACCCAGCCCCACCCCCTTTAACAGTTCTAGGTAATTCCCCACACCAGTACGCGCGACCTGCCTCCCCCAGGATTCGAACTCGAGACCTCTTGCCTGTGCACCTAAGCCTTTACCAATCCACCATATTGCTTTGCTATTCGTTTATTAATATATCTAGTTATTTATATACATATTTAGTTATATTTACTCATATATTAATATATATGTATATTTAGTTATATTAATATATATATCCGTATATTAATATATAAATATATATATATTAACACACACACACACACACACATATATATATAGTCATATTAATATATACATATATTTAATTATATTAATATATATATATCCTTATATTAATATATACATATATTTAATTATATGAATATATATATATATCTGTATATTATAATATATTTATATCTATTTATATATATATTTAGTTATAATTTTTTATCCGTATATTTATTTTTATATTAATATATATTAATATATATTTATAAGATTATTTTTAAATACATTTATAAAATATGTTTTCTTATGTGTGTTTTTATTAATAAATAAATACATACATATATACATATATATAACACACACACACATAAATATATATTATATGTATATCTGAAGATATAATTATACATATTTATATATAGTTACAAATATTATATATTAATATGTATATACAAAAGTGCTAGAAACAGGGTCTCGAAAAACCTAACAAATCACAGAGTCACTAAAGAAGACATAAATTCTTATCCGGGTGTCCATTTTAGCTCCGTAAATAGTCAAACTAAAGCTCATGGAACGAAATACGATAACAAAAGTTCTGGAAGTCGAACAGACACACATATCAGAAGTTATGACTGTTTTAATAAAAATTTGATAGGGGTCCGGACACGGAAATTGTGTTTTGGAGGTATTCTGGTGGTATTTTGGGATTTTTGGGTTTTAGAAATGATTGAGACTAGGTCTGAGTCAACCTTTTGCATATATCTCTTCTATGTCTTCGATTTGATATGTGGTAGAGTCCAAATGGACACCCGGAGCGAATGTTATGGCCATTTGAAGATGAATTATTTTTGGAGTGCTATAACTGATATATCTTTCATTCCTCTGATCTTTTAATGGTTTTGACTAGAGGTGGTCGTCACTTGTTTCATGAGATTCGATTTTACTGGTAGCGGCACTCAAACAGACAACCGGAGCCTATGTTATGCTTGTTTTAGTGGGTTGTTGGTTTCTTCGGTTTTTAGGAGATACGAGAATAGAAAAATTTCAAACTATAATAACTTCTGATCCGAGTGTCTGTTGTGAAATGTTACACACTCTGATGATCACCTAATCCCCTTATCACGTTCTTTGAAGTTCAAAAAAACCAAAAACCCTCTTAACAGTCATAATTTTGGCTCCGGGGGTCTGTTTTTCCATAACTTCTGCTCCGGGTGTCCGTTTTGCCTCAACCACAGATCAAATCAAATATTATGACTAGAACTACACTATGGTGACCATTTTAACACCTTCTCATATTTTTCAAGGTATTTAAAGGTCTTTATTCTCTATAAATGACCATAATTTCTGCTCTGGGGTATCCATTTTGGGTCTACGACATATCAAATAGATTTAAAACATATTTTAAAAAATATTTATTATATTTATATCAATATAAATATACTTATATATCAATATATTTTTTATGATTTTTTTAAATATCCACATTTATCAGCACTAGGAAAATGCGCGCTGATAATGGGGGCCCCTTTATTAGCACTAAAAAAGTGCTGATAAAGGGTGGCGCTATGGAAACCCATTTTTTTGGTAGTTTTAATATCACTTTGATACCGTTGGTTTAAGGTGTGAACTCGTTCACAAAAACTTTGTGATATTATCACACAATGGTGGAAGTGATCGTTATTTCATTGTTTTTTTACATCTCCAATTCCCCCTCATAAGTCTATATCCTACTTCCGTTGAAACCATAGGATCAATGGAGGGATAACCCACTTATGGATTGATCCAAGGGAGTATAAAGGGGCTTGATTGGATGTTATTTCTCACTCCATTAATGGATACTCACTTCTTTTAAATGATATTTTTATTTGATGATTTTAAAACCTCTTCATCCTTATTGAATTTATGGTCACACATTTCAAGTGCCAATACGATCTTTTACATTGAGTGATCAAAACATTGATCCTTCAAGTGTATATGTGATTAGTATTAGGTTGTGTAGGAATTAAACTAGTAAGTGATGATTTTATTTGATCTCCTTAAATGAACCCATCTCAAATATAAGAAATTAAAATATTTTAAAAGAAAAATAATGCATCTAATCCACCCCTTGTAATAACATAGGATCAACCCTTCTCATAATTTTAATTCACTTAAGAATTTTAGTTTTCACTTAAACCCATCTAAAATCAACCCAAATTTTTCCACTTAATAGCCAAAAATAGTCCATAGAATGTACATTTCCGTAGGATACATTTTAGGTCTATGAGGAATTGACAACCCAAGATAAACTACAAGCGATTGCTTAACCCTAAAATCATGGGTAAATTTGGGCGAGACCACAGAGTCATCAAACTATAAAAGTTTTTCTCCTTTTTTCTAGTGATTATTTTCCATTCCTCTTCTCCTCTTGGGTCTAAGGCGGAGACATACGCCACTTGTGATAGTGGCGGACCTAAATTGACTGGTCTATAATCCACCATCATTTGTAGGAGGTACTTGAAGACAAAACACTCTTGGATAGTATGCCCCAATATTCTATGATAGGGACAATAATTTGAATGGTTTTTGAGACCCACTTAATTGGATCACTTTGGTTCTGGTAGCCAGAGAAAGTTTCAATTCATGGTGTCTATGAAGTAGACACAAACTTGATCATCTCAGAATGAGTAGACTTATTCCTTCATTCCTCAAACTCATTTATTTTCACACTCCTTCGCTCATCTTGATGATGTGGGGGTGGATATTGAAATCCAGGGGGTCCTGCACGATTTGGGGGAGTTTTGAAAACTAGAGCTAGTGTCGGGGGTAGATTAAGAACAACAGAGACCGCTTTAATTTTTCTTATTCTTTTCCCTAGGACTGATGGAGCTACTTGGGACTTAAGATTGGTCCTCTTCAATGAGTCTTCTATCCTTTGGTAAATGATGGAGAAATATTGGAACCCGCATGTGTACTTCACTGGCATAAGCAGTGTCCATAATTTATAACGGAGATTATCGATGCACATAACAAGCATTTTATCTTAGGGGAGCAGTCAATTCCAGGAGTAAGTCAGGCCTATTCATCTAGCGATGAAGTCCAAAAATCTTTCATTTTCTCGCTACTTGCAGTTCATAAGATCACTAACCATTGTCTTAAGAAATGTTGAACTGAACTAGAAGAGAAAATGTCAACAGAGGTCCTCCCAACCTGTGATTGTGTTAGCTGGAAAGCTAGTACAACACACGAAGGCTGAACCCTGCAGAGTTCGCCTAGAGTACCGATGTTTTACTACTTCTAGCTACTCCAGGGTGCCCATCATGGGGTCACAGTAAGATGCACAGTGCATTAGACGATGTTACAGGTCTCCCGAACCATTGAATGCCATAAATATGGGTTTCTTAAAGTTTGGTGGTGGATGAACATTGCTCACCCAATTGGGGAAAGGTTTACGTTCTGTTTGTATTAGAATGCACCACCCTTCCATGTATTTGAGTCGAGATATTAGCTTCTGGATGGTATTCAAGATCCCTTGATGCATATCCTATCAGACATGATCTTGGGAGGGTGTATCACGGGGCACAGATGGATGTGCCAACACTACTTGAATTTGGGGTGGATACCCAACTGGGGGTATCCTTTGAGGGTTTTCATGAATATACTCTGGCTTCCTTCCTAGTATAGGGAAGTATTTATGTCCTTGTTGGGATGGAATTAAGTAGGCTTATGGTCCCAGTGCTGAATTAGATGGGAATATGAGCTTAGTTCAATTTACTGGGATGAGTGAATATGGTAGGGGTACCTCTTCTAGGAGAACCTATTGAAATTCCTCTTAAGGAAGACATCTAGAAAGATATCTCCCTCGACACAGCTCAACATTGATTCACTTAAACTCTTTTATTTCTTCCTCCTTCTTAGAGAATCTTTCCTTGAGCGTGACAGATGCATTCTCTGGGGGAGGAGGAGGTGGATTGTATATGACCATGGATTTATTCTTCTCCTTTATAGGGATCCGTTATGGATGTGGTAATGGGTTTTCTAAGGGTGCACCCAAATTTAGGGTAACTCCATGGTTCCGGGTATGCACACCACTAGGATCAATGTGGGATGCCTCCAAGAGAGAACCATCTTCTCTTTCATTCTCTCCATTTTCATCATTTCCTATATGATCTGTGGGACTGACGGTTACCATGTTCACTAATTCATACCACATTGGGGGCAGTGTACCTGGTGTTGAATGGTAGGAGATCTTTTTGCATCCATTGTTGGAATTTATCCTTCCATTATGTTTTATCCTTCAGATTTCATGGGGAATATAGACTCAAAGGAAGACCTAATTAGACAACAAAATTTTCCTTCATCTCAAAGGGTATGAACCAAGAGACGAGGTTGAACAGGTGACCTCCCTACTCACCATTATTCCCAGATGGGAGAAGACAGATGTATGCTATTTGAGAATTTGAGAAAAAAATTCCCCTAGCCCTGTGGGATGGGGTTATTCCCATTTTTCCATTGATGCACTATGGACTAGGTTTGTTGGCCCTATGGGGGAATTTTGAGTTAAAAATACCCCATCCCTAAGAGATGGGGTTTTTCCCTTATTGAGGATACAACTGCTACTATGGACACCTTTTTGATTTCATGCACTTCTGCGTGGGTGTAAGATGGGTATGGTGTTGGATTCGTACAAGATTTATTTGCTTTCAAAGATATGATCACCGCTTTCTGGTCAGCATCCCTGAGGCAGGAAGCCTACTGGATGTTCTTAGTTTCCAAGATCAGGAGCTTCTTGATGGATTGATCTAGTATGGCCTGATGCTTTTGCGGATTACTCAAGGCTGATTCTTATTGAGTGTTCCACCATTCCTGAACAGTGATTTAATTTGATTGATGCCTTTGGGTAATGAGAATACATGATGTCATTTTCAATGAGGTCTACTAGATGAGATATGGGGTGAATTGCATAGCTCCATGTTCTCCCCATACCTGAATATGAACTCCAGATGGGGCATCACCGATGAGGCAACACAACTTGTGTAGCACGTGGAAGCAGGATAATTCAAGGGTTTTCATTTGCTTTTTTGATTGTGGTTGCCATGTATAAATGAGGGATTCCAGGTTAATTAGCTGACGAAGATCTCCTAATATGTTGACATGGTCTGCATACCCTTCATATGGTAATAAATTTTCTATTAGTTGGAGAATAGTTGTCCAAATGTTGAGGAAAATTTTATACATACATTCCTCCGACTACTCCCTTAGTATATCAAAGTGAGAATTGGTCATGGGTAATACATCATTGGTATATTATCTCTAGCTAGTTGCCTTCTCATGAGATACCTATGTTGTTGTTATTATTCTGGGGACACCTGTACTCAATATGACCAGATTGAATGCATCTTAATGTTTTCAATTGAAGTAATAGGGCTGGTAGGAGACTAATTAATATGTGAACGAGAAGGGGGTATCTCACAAGATTAGAGTGGCCCCAGATCGTTCTCTGGTCGGTAAATGATATCACTCATCATAGACAGGGCATATGACATGTCTGACTCCATCCTTCTGAGTGCCTTAGTGTAGGATGGCTTTCTCATATTTGTACTGGAAAGGATATGACCTTCTTGACCGCGTGAATTTTGATTGTGGGGAGGGCCTTTGCAATTGGTGCTACAATGATGAGGGCTACCATTTCATCTTGATGCCCGGACCAAGGGAATGTCAATATGGTGTATGCCCTAGGGAGGACCTTTAGGGAAAGCTACTGTGAGGGTATGACATTCTTGCTGTTTGATGTCACTAAGGGTTGGACCTTCTCGATGACTGCTATGATGGTGAGGACTACTATCAAAACATGATATTTGGATGGAGGGATAATTTATATAGTGTACATCATAGGGAGTTCCTTTAGGATGTACTGCAATTAGGGGAGGACCTTCTCATTGCTTGTTGTTTCTATGGGGAGGGCCTTCACAACAACTACCATTGCATGGAGGGACTTCATAATGGACGTCATCATGGTGAGGACTACCATTATGACTTGACATCCAACTGAAAAAAGAAGCATATTTGTAGTGTATACCGTAGGGAGTACCATAAGGGAAGACAAAAACAAGGGGAGGACCTTCTTTCTGTCTATTCTTTCAATCAAGGGGAGAGCTGCCCTGACACGCATCAGGTGATAGGCTCTCGTGATCGATCATTATCAGACAACGGAGTAAGTCAATTTGGGTGCTCTAGGGAGGACCTTCAGAGATTCTAGTAGCAACAATATGTGAGGGCCTTCACAATTTCCACTACCATTTACATAATTTGGTAATGGACTCACATGGTCTTGAACTTTTATTGATATATACTCGAGGGCATCATAAACTCCAGCTTATAGTGGAGTAGGATCATGTATGTTCTCTTGATATTCTAGTTTCCTTTGGCACATTTAATTTTTGAGCGCTCTATTATGGGTAACCGAGGTCTTCTGTTGTTAGTAACAACCTTCATATATGGGCCCCTATTTAGTTGGTTCCCGTGATTCCGTTGGGATACGCCGGTAGACATCTTGAGTTTTGGTAGGGATATATGCCTTTCCTAGAGTGGTCACCGTGTTGGATTGGCGTCCCCCAGTTAAAAAAAGTATTTGTTATCAATCCAGTTGTCCATGTATCATGGGATATTACCTTTGACCCTCTTGGACTAGAGTAGAGATGCATAACTTCTCTTGAGTGACTAACCCATTTTTTGGGAAAGTCATTCCGTTCGAGGAAATTGGGTCATGGGTTTGGTTCCCTGCCTTTGTTGTTGATTCAATGATATATTGGCATGTCTGTAGGATATAGTCTGGAATCCACATCTAATATTCCATCATTTATAGGATTTGTTAAGAAAAATATTTGACTAGAACAGGTATGAAGGTCCATTTTAATGTCAGAGAAAGAGTTTTTTCCAACTCCGGTCCTCCATATGATTCCAGTGGATACTGGTAGTTCTTCTATGCCACAACAGAGGAATGAGTCTACCACCAATTTTCTTTTCCTATTGCCACTGTATTTGACTGGTGGGATTCATATTTATGATTGGAAATTTTCATCTACTCACTTGCTGTTGTATTTATCTCACGGGCTCGATATGAATCCACATGAATTTTACTCTACTCATATTTTCTTAACACCCTATTTGGGTGGTGATCTTGATATGCATCATTAGGTATTTGTGCCTACCTCTATTTGGTTGTCGTCTGATTTAGGTGACGGGTTTCTTGTGCATTGGTAGATATTTGTATCTTCCTATAATTCGCTTCTCTATCTACACAGAGTGACCGCCAAGAACTGGCAGGGATGTCCGCATGCTCATATTATGCCAACTTATTTCCATTTTGGGCTTCAGTGTAGGGGGTAGAGTTGTACTTCTACCCATTGAACACCACTACGTTTGTACGACAGAGTTCCTCCTCAAAAATTAGGGTGATGGAGTGCCCCTGATTGTATGTTTTCCACCCTTATCGGGCATCCTGAGGGACCTATATCTTTTGGAATTAAGAAGGTTCCCTCAGAATAAGATCCTATTTAGGGTGATGAAACATGGTCACCCAGTGTTGGCATTGATTCTCTTAGGAAGGGGCCTGTGAGTAGGACTCTTGTGTAGGTGAGGTGAAGTCATCAGCATCGACTTCATCTGCCTCCCTGAGATAAGGGAGGTACTTGATGTTACACTCTGGGGACAGGTTCCCAAAATGGTTTGAGACGACTACCAAGTTCATCTTTTGTTGAGGTTCCGTCCACGGATGGGGAGGATCTGGTGATCTTTTGTATATCAGAGGGCCTATCTTGCGGCCTCCACTGTGGGGAGATTACCATTTTTGTGGTACCCTCTAATCAACATGTTGGAATCCAGTGTTGAAGATGATGGTTTGGTGAGGGGGCCATGCTATTTATCAGGGCCCTGACTACCTATTAGATCGATGAGGTGCGTATCTTCATTGGTTGTTGGGATGCCATTTGGATCAAAGGTTGCTCTGCAGAAACTTGTAATACATGTATATGACATATATAGACAAAACCCTGTCAAAGTAGCTTCTCATAATCATATGAATATTTGAAGATTCGTCTTATCCCCCTTACTTCCCTTTTTTTGTGAGGAGAAGGGGATTTAGTGGTGGTAAAACCACCACCTTGGTTGAGGATTCACATTGGGTTCATCATTTTTGTTTCGACCTGAGGTGACATGTGTACATGTTTGGGAAAAATGAAAAATGTTCTGATGGGTGGAAAGCATTTTCCTATAATTATAGATAATTTCACATTGCCATATTTGTTTCGGCCCAATCCACATCATTATCCTTTAAAGGGAATTGGATCGACCCTATAGGGACTGGGAAATTTATCCCCTTCTATATTATGATAGAGGTACCACAACTAAATGGCCCCAGCGGGCAATTTCATGGGGTTAAGAATTTGTGAAATCGGTCTTATTAGGACATTATTTCCTCATATGGTCTCCAATGGGTTTATTAATGTATCCAGAAACACCCAAAAACCTTGGTATTCAGGGTTCATGGACCTACATTCCAAAGGCAGGTGCTTGTTGGATGATGATTTGGACAACGACACTTAAAGACTCCATTAGACAAGAGGATATAAGGATAGGCTCATCAAACCCTTGGGGGGGGGGGTTATTGCCTATTTTGGGACTCTTTATAGATTTTTTTCATGTTCATATGTTCATGAATACTTGGTTTATTCACGAAGAGTGTGTCCATGGGATACCCCTAGGATACAGGACCACCATGGATATACATAGATTTGATGTTATAGAGGAAATGATGGCTTAATCCATACAATAAGGAACTCTAGAGTTTATGGTCAACCAGGAGATACGGAAGGTGGTTTGATGTTGGGGTCAGACCCATAATATGGGATTCCTATGTATCCTCGTTAGAGGAATTAGATCCCATGTAGTTCGGTTAGCTTGGGGCTTGGTCCTGAGAGGAGGCCCATTTTTGGGGGGCATGATTGGGTGGACCCTTTTAGAAGGGAACCCCTTTGATCTTGGGCCTTTAAGCACGAGTCCTATGTATCTTGGTTTGAACATGAATTATAGTTCACGTAGTTCATTTTGGGTGGGGCTTATGCTTGTAGGCTTCCCATTTGGGGGGTCATGATTAGGTGGACCCTATTGGGAGGGCACCCCTTTGTTATTGGGCCTTCAAGAAGGCATCCTACATATCCTGGTTTGAATAGGAATCAGAGTTCACATAGTTTATTTTGGGCGGGGCTTACGCATGGAGGCTACCTATTTGGGGGGACATGATTGGGTGGACACTTTTGGAAGGGCACCCCTTTAATCTCGGGCCTTCAAGAAGGCATCATACGTATCCTAGTTTCAATAGGAATCAGAGTTCACATAGTTCATTTTGGGTGGGGCTTCCAAATGGAGTATTCCCATTTGGGGGGACATGATTAGGTGGAACCTATTGGGAGGGCTCCCTTTGAGCTTGGGCCCTCAAAAAGGAATCCTACATATCCTAGTTTGAATAGGAACCAGAGTTCACGTAGTTCATTTTGGGTAGCTGGTTGTGTGGATGTTGTAATCATCACAAATCTCTAAGACCACATGAGTCATGATCGGTTTGAGAAACAAGAAGATTTGGGAGATTTAACAAACCACATATCTTCTCTTTAGCTGATGTAAGATGCCAGGCCTATGACAAAAGAATCTGAGGTGATGGTGGGTGAGGGTGTAGACTGATGAACCCTTCAATGTGGGATGACATTGGAGGTCATGTGGCTCAGATCTCAGAAGGTTAGGGACTTACCTCAGTGGGAGTGCCCGAGAATGTGCACAGGGAAAGTGGAGGAATGTCTCTTCTTGTTGAAAGGAAAAACAAGCATGATTCCTTTGAGTGATATCCGTTCCTAATTGAATATAAATGAATGTGATCGCCCTTAATCCCTAGAACGGGGAGGTTCATGTTAGCATCCCAAGGATGGACTCCGGGTTACCATGGGAATGTAGACTTACAGACATCCCAAGAGTCTGAATCATTGTGGGGACATACATCATGAATCAGATTACCATGGGTATGTAGACTCAAAGGGGTGCACTAATGCGCCCGGTGATTTGATCATACAGGTCCGGTGGCTTTGGAGGAGGTTCTGGCATGATTCTGGTGGAATGGTTCATGGATAAGCTATGGAGGACTAGATAATAATAATGGGGTGAGGTTGGAGCTGAAATGAAGAACCCCTGAAGACTCTCCATTTAGTGTACTATTTTGTCATGTGGGATGGGGGGAGCCCTGCATACCATAGTACTATGTGGGTAGAGGGGTCGTTCATGTACCGAAGAAGTACATGAACTTAGGTGTGGAACACCATGTACTGAAGTAGTATGCAGTCCCGAACATGGTTTTACCTACCACTTCAAGTTCCATCCACATACTAATTTGGTATGCGACACATGGGTCAATATGCATGGAAATTCACTATGTGGAACACCATATTAAAGAAGGGCCTTGGAACCTTTGGTTTGTGGGGAGTTCATCTATGGGGAATTTATGGGTCACAATAGTTCCAATTAGATTCACGGTTTACCAATTATCATTAAGTTCCTTCTTTTTATTGTTCACGGCTGGTTATACCTATAGAAGTGTGATTCGCAAATTTCACTTCATCAATGATTTGAGACCAAAGTCAGAATCCCCTCTAAATTATTTCTTCCAACCTATAAGATCTCCTTTGTGCTTTTTTCATCCCACTTATTCAATTCCTCCTATGCTCCTTTTATAGAGAATTAGGGAAATCATATCTTTGGTCTTGTGGCACCATTTTTGGAATCCTAGAAATATACATCTAAACCCATGAAAGACTCGGTCAACTGGGGTTTTCGGAGATTGTGGCTCACAGTTTGTGGTTCCGAAAAACCTTCCATATTGCTTCATTCATGATCTGCTGAGTTCACAGGACGATATGAATATGGAATTCCCATGCTCGATTTTGCCGATGACATGGTTCACAGGGTTGGCTGGCCATTTCCCTGTAGGCTGGAACCTCACGAGTTGTTCTGAGAACCGATGGTTCTTGGTTCATGTGCCCCATGAACCCTTCCCGGTGATGGTATGCGGTTCACATACAACACTTGAAAATTTTTATTTCTTAAAGTTTCTTCTCATATATTTAATTTAATTTTCATCCATTTTCCTTGCTGGACCTGTGGGAATGTTTACTACCTTCTGCAAAGTGTTTGTGGGAGTATTTACTTCCCTTTTCAAATTTTTCAGGTCCCTACGTGCATACAATGTGTAGAAGTGATTTTAGATTGTATAATAACAAAAAAAGAAGAATAAATCACCACAATCAACAACACTATAGAAATTTGATTAGGAATATGTTTAACACTAAGAGGGGGTGAATCAATATTGATGAATTTTTATCCAATTTAAAGGATTTTAATACATATTTCTTAGCTCTTCGCCTATTAAAGTGAATGGATATATCATTATATCTTCTCAAATTCATATTTTCTTACAATCAATTTGAAAACACACTAAAATATAAGTAATAATTGATTTAAAAGTTTCGTCACTCAAAACAAGAATGATAGTCCATAGCATGATATGGATTACTTTGGTATTAGACAAGCCACTAGTATCAACCTATAGGTACAATAAATTTGGTTTTATCACCGAACTCATGTTCCATACCTCTCACCAATGTTTTAGTGCATCCCATAGTCTTTCATTATCTTGTTGGGTCTTTATATTACTGTCCTCACACTTTTAAATAGAGTTTGGTAACAAAAATAAATACTTCACCAATATATACTCTGCCTTTTCATTGGTGTCTTGAGTTATTATTTTTCCTCATATACTTTCACAATAGCATGAAACTTATTCACTTTTTATGAAAAAAAATCTTCTTCTTATTATTTATCACCACAAAAACTGGAAGGTATACTATGATCATTTATTATTATTATTTTCTTATGAAAATGTAAGGTTCATCTTTCATTGAAAAAAGGACTAAAAAACTCTTTCTTCCTATTATTTATATGCTGAAGAAATTTTATTCAAATCATTACACAGTAATATCATATCTTTTTTACTCTACTCTGTATAATTCCTTTCCACTCAAAAAAATTAAATACCTTGTTTTTATTATTCTTACATAGTCATGGAAACTTTTTTTTATTCCCAATTGAATTTCAATTTCAATTTCAATTTGAAGCATCAAACTTATTTCAAATGATTCTAAAAATATCATTATTATTTTCAAACCATTAGATTGTATTGGGCCTCTTAGTCACCATTGATGAGTTTAAATGAATTTAGAGATTTAGTATGAGAGGATCTTGATTCAACAATAGATAGATATCATTAAATATACATGAAATAGGAATAATAATCTTGAACGCAACTAGAAACACAAAATTATGGATCCTATTTTAGTTATAATACACTAAAACACTTAGAAACAACTCTCAAAATTCCAAACACCATCTAGTGTACTCCTCAAGTCATTATTAACAAAGACTTTTTGTTTACACCATAGGATTATCTACAACATGTAGCTCCCCATTTCATACTTCTTGGTCATTTTATTATTCCCTTGATCAACGTCTTGAAGTTTTAACTTCTTTTAAAAATAGTCACTATGTATGCACCATAGCTTGGTGATCCGTATTTTGATTCCCAAATCTTGTACTCTTCGTAATTCCACTACAGAGACATCCACAACTTGTCTTTTCTTTTCCTTTTGTAATAGGAAAATCTCTCAATCAAAACAACATATGAAATGCCTACATTGATGATGAAATTCCAATTTAAATGTGAATCCAAACTCTTTAGAACATCACAACATAGTATTATTTTTACCATGGTCTAGACATACTATCTTCTTTACACCACAACAAATATAACACCCAATTTTATTGTGTATTTTCCATTTTTAAATTTCTAGAATATCATCATGCCCATTTTCACATACCACCATAGTGAAGTGATGCCAACATCCCTTAAAACACCTTTAAATTCCACTATTCAATCTTTCTCCTTCTTCTATGATCCTCCAATAATTCTAAAAAATATGAGTGAACATCACCTCAAGTAAAAAATTGTATCACTTGAGTTTGAACATGATTTATGTGTTAAAAAAGTTAATGAACAAATTTTATCCACTCCACATTATCTTCACTTAATTCACTATGGGATCAATAATCTACACCAAATATCATGAGATTAAACCTCCTCTTAGGATTTAATTGGAATCCAATGAACATAAATCACTTTAAAACTCATTACACTTAGCAATGAATCATTATTCAATCCTATATGAGAGAAACTGATATATGAAACAATAACATTGAATAATAAAATCATATTTTCTATAAAAGTGAATTACATTTACCTTAATATATCACTTGAACCCACTTGATACAAATTGGTCAATCAAATATTGATACCAATTAAGAAGTAATATTCTCTTCTCCCTTGATAGCACATGATGAAATCAATTGAGAATCTATTATATTCCAATTGTGTATCAAATTAAAATCTTATTTCATGTATAAAAACTATCACTTAAAATATTATATAACTAGTTCCTTTATATATTCTCACCAAACGTGTTAGATCATTTTACAAACTATCTTCCTGGATTTCCCCTTTTAAAATCAATCTCTAAATATGTGTTTCCTCTAAATGAGATCTCTCCTCAAATAGGTAAAGCACATATCAATGGATTACTACATCTATATATTCTTATACCCCTTTGTGAATACATTAAGGGATAAATAAATTAAGGTATTTATGTTGTATTTTCTCCCCCTATAATAATTAAAATTCAAATAACAAGATGATAGTGGGGATATAAATGTTCATACCTCAACCTTTAATGAATGAAGGTTAATAATTTTTCTTCAACCTCTATGGATTGGAATACAAATCACCTTTCACTCAAAACAAACTAGATCATCCAATATCTTCTTCAAATCCCATTTCAAATTATTAGAACACATCTTCTTTTTAAATTTCGTAAAACAACTTGCTAAACTATCTTTATTCTTACTACTCTTGTTTTTTATTTTTATTTTTAGAACAATAAAACTATTTTCTAGAAATTTAATCACCTTATTATTCTATTTTCCCTTGACTTATTATTATTGAGATCAATCTTTCATACTTATTCTTATGTGGACCTATCATCACACCATTTTTGGAGTTAAAAATATTTAACGAATTCTCAACATCTTCTTTATTCTTCTTTTGAGGAATTTTTATCTTATATGTTTTATTTCTCTTATATATTACATTAAATAATTTAGGATATTGTTTTTGAAATTTTTAAATTGGTAGGATCATGATAAATGTTTCAAAAATATGATGTTGTTGGTAACATATCTCAAACACTCTATATAATCCATTAGAATAATTATTCAACATGTGACATTTTTATTCAATCAAATCTTGTTTGACATTATTTAATTGAGAGGGTTGTATCCCCATGCAAGTGTGTTTTCCATAACTCTTTAATGTTTAAAAATTTATCCCTATAAACCAAAAAAATCTCATCATATACTTTTAAACACTGTAGAATAAAAAATGACTATAAAATGCCAATATTATTCTAGAATCATTGGTCTATACAACAACAATGATTCTTTAAAATTAAAATATTTAAAATTCTTCTTAATATTCGTTGTTCGAAATAGGACCCAAGTATACTCTACACATTATATTATTCCTTTTAGATACATTTATATAATTTTTCTCTTCATTGAAAATAAAAAAAAATATTTTAAAGTTATACTTTACATAAAAAAATTGATTCTAAATAATGATTTGTTGTGTGTTTTTTACACTATTTTCATATTATATTGGGATTAAACCTGTTATATTGTTATTTAATAGTATTCATTAATCATTTCATGAGATACTCATTGATTAAAATAATCATCAAGTCACACTTCAACCACAACAAACTTTTCCTTCCTTAAATAATCACCCACTTTATGCTTGGATTTGAAAAAACCATACCTAATTTTTTTGATATAATGTTATTTCTACAATAGATTAACCATGTTATATTTTAGATCTATAATATATGAAAGACTCATCAAATTAAATATTCAACCATATTATTTTTCTTCGTGAGTACATCACTTCTTCAATACTGAGGAGTAACTATGATTCTTTAAATCTAAATTTTGCATTATCTAATTTCACCTTAATGGATTTTTTTAATTAATATCATGTTTATTTATCTCCAAATCAACATAATTGGAAAAAATATTCTTTAATTCCTTATTCAAATTGGAATCTATTTATGAATTGTGTACCACTTAATCACTACTTGATAAAACCACTTCTTTATTCGAGTTATTATCACTTATTGACTCCTTTAAATCCACTAGATCAATGAATGTATCATATCCACTAACAATTTAAAAACCACAAATCTCACTTAAATAACATGTTGATTCATCCTTCTTAGAAAGATAGCTCCTCTATTTGGTAAAATATGAGTTTGTTCTTGAACAACTTAATGGAAAATTTCCTCTTATAATGTCCTTTGTTTTTTCCTCAAAAATCCATAAAAGGAATCCTCTTTATATTCAATTTCAACTTTTTATAGATTTATAAAAATTTTAGTGAATGTTAAAATACCACCATAGATGAGATTCTTGAAATAAAACTTTCCATTAAATTTACCATAACTATTCAGATACCTATTGAGATGAGTAACATGATCTTGTAAAACTTCACAACATCATCATTATCCAAATAAATACTTCAAACATGATATTTATATTCTTCAACTTATTTAATTTTATTTAAGGAATTTTATTTATTCATGGATTTCAAATAAATTTACTTCTCATCCAAATAATAATTATTTTTTCTACATTCTTTTCTCAGCTCATATGCAATGAAAAGTTTGTGCAAGTAATCCAGAGGAAGCATGTCAATAACTTGATCCTCTAGAGATGAGACTTTGGCATCATAAATATCAGATGGAATATGAAGAATCTTCTCAATCACATTTGAATATTTAAGAGTCTCACTATAATGACCCAAAGTTTAATCAATGGAAATTCCTTTCTTATAATTTCTCATATAATCACATGAAATCACAACACAATGAACTAATAAGTACTATGTGTCCTTAAAACATAATATTGTCACTTATCTGATTTGAATCTTGAAAATTTGACATACACGGTTGCGATCAGTAAGATATTTGGAGTCTGATAAGACAAACTTAATTTTTGGTGAATCGTAACTAACCTTTATGAATAGTAATTTTACCCTTATGAATAGTAATATGACCCATATTAATAGTAAATTGGCCAAGTAAATAGTAACCTTACCAATAAAAGTATAAATAAAATTCATCCATATTATAAGTGACAATATGACAGTGTTGGTAATTTTATAACTCATAAATATTTAATAAAAAATTTATGAAGTATATAATAATTAAAAAATAAAATGTATTTTCATAAAATGTATTCATAATTTTTTTTATGTCTTATGATTATAGGATAATTTTATGATACCTAAGTTAAATTTTCAGAGTGTTATAAAATCAGTTATAATTTTAAAATATGTATTTTTCAAGTAAATGATGTTTTTATTGAAAAATTGAATTTCTCAAATTCGGAAAATTATTTTCATAAAATGGATTTCATTTTTGGATTATATACATCAAAAAATGGTTAGGGTGATTTTTTTGGATTTTTCTGAAATACTTGAATTTTTTATGAGTAGTAAAATACAATAATTTACCAAATAAGCTAAATACATTTATTGTTGAGGCATGGGTGTTGTTCTTCGGATATAAGAACCATTATTATGAAATAAAATTCACTTATTACTATTTTTTGTTATGTAATCATCACAATTTTTTGTCTTATGGAAAAATAATAAACTAATGATTAAAATAGTAAAAAACCCCTCCTTCCCTCCACAATAAAAACCACCCACACTCCCCACTTATTTCTACTCCTCTAAAGCCTTGTGCATGGCATAAATTCTGCTCAAATATCTCCCCAATCCCCCCAATTCCAATACTCCTTGGTCTCTTAAAATGATCAAATCCTCTCCCCTTAAGAGGCTCTCAATGAAGATTAATTCAAGAGGTGAATTCCTCTTTTCAATTATTTTACTTTCTTTTCAAGTTCCTTTGTTTTCTTTTCTATCCTTACCTCTCATCATCCAAATGTTATAAAAAATATAGTACCTTACATGTATTGGAATGTTTATATGATAATGGAATATGTTATTATCATCTCTATTTTACCTTTCTTTTATTCTATTTGTAAAAACACAATCTGATATGTGTTAATTTACCACATTCATGGACGATGAGTTTTTAATTTCTATTACCGTATTAAATTATGGTCATGAAACCATTATTATGGTTGAACCATACTATAATAAATGTATTATTTCTCATCTATATTCCTATAATTTTTTTGTACAGATGGTTTTGATTTATAAAACAAAATGTGTTTGTTGTGAGAAAAAAACCACCAATTAACCCAAAAGGTTATCACTGATGTTTTATATAATGATTCAAATTAACTCCAAGTAACAAAATGAAATTTTAACCATGTAAACTTATGGATTTTCTATAATAAAATATAACTCCTATTACAGAAAACAATCTTCATTTTACATGATTACCTATTCATGTATATAAGTAAACCGATCATGAAACAAACAGACCCAAACATTGAAATTGATCCTATTAACCCATCAAAAAGGCCATGAATGAACTTAATATGGTTATAATAAATCAATTACATGTAAAATAGGTTCTGGAATTGTTAAATAATGAACCTAATTTGTTTATTCGAGTCATTAATATCAAGTGGAGAACACCTTCAGACTTAAGGTAATGGATCCTCTCTTTGTCACTTTTATTCACGAACCTCCTCTATGTTATACCCATTTTACTTGTAATTCCTAATGATTGGGTATGTTTTCACACCTCCACCATACTCTCATAATGATATATAAATGATGATATACCCATTTCTCACTCATAAATCCCTCCTAAGTACACCCATTACCATGTTGAGATTTCGTAAGGGATTCTACCCAAACTTCCATTATTCCTTCACGTTTTTATATCATTATTTTTATCCAAATTAAGTTATATTTTATTTTTATGCACATATTATAAATTCTGTTTAAATTCTAAAAAATCATGTATCAAGTTCCATTCATCATTCCCTTTTGAATATATACATGTTTTAACTAGTTCCGTCCTCAATACTTCATGTTTAAAAAACCCGTTTAAGGGAACTTCTCAAATTTTTACCCATTTTCTAGCACACTATATAATATGTTTTAAGAACCCATTGTTTTTTATAAAATAATTCTATTTATTATGAGATTTTTTTTCACTTCTGTTTTTATATAAAATATTATTCCCTTTTCTATTTTAAATGCTCTTTAGTATTATCCTTAAAACCGGAAAAAAGATGTTTTAATGCTAAAATTTATTAAATACTCTTCTTAAATGTTATAAATTCTATTTAAAACCACTTACCATGATATATTCCTATTTTACCTTATGAATTTCCATGTATATTTTAATTCCTTTATTTCATGGACACTTGTATGATATGACCATTCATTATGCTTGATGATAAGATTATGATACCCATTTCTTTCCATGGGTACCTTTATGTTTATATATGATTGATTATGTATGATTCTTTATATGGTAAGCATATTCATGAACATTTTATGATGATTTCTCTTAGATATGGATCCAATGAATTGGGAAAAGTTTAGTCTCATGAGATGTTATGTGGAACAGTCTTGGCGGTTAGCCTTGACTCATGCAACCATGTTCAGTGGTCTTGGTGGTTAACCATGACTTGTGATCCTCTATGTGATACAAGCCTTGAATCAAGATAAAGTCATGTTTTATGTTTCTTACACATTACTATGATTCCATATTAATATAATCCCATGTTTTTTATTCTAGGATTCCATATGTTCTCTTACTTTTTATATTATTATGTCATGCCTTCTAACCCATGTGCTAAAGATTTATTATTATGTTTATTCCCTTATTAGGATTTTTAGATCATCCATTTGTTCATGTTATCCCCAGGTTATCCTATTCATATGTAAGAGGACATTGGAATTTTTTAGCTCAATATGAAGATTAAATAAATAAATGATATATTTAGGTCTATGTTTTATGTACCTAGTCCTTGAAGACACTAGACCTTACAATCTTTGGCTTGTAATATGATTCTTTAATATACTTAAAATAATGTAATTATATTTGGAGAAGGCTAGGGTTGCTATACTCGCTGAATCCTATAATGGTTCTCACAACCACATTTTCCCTTGTGATGAATTTATAAACAGATTCACCTTCAAGCATACATAATTATTTACACTTCACTTAAAAACCAATGATTTTTACCTTTTTACTTTGACGTTCTCTTCAAATATATTTTATACCTTTTCCCAAATACCATTCACAAAATTTTTCCATATACCATTTAAAAATTATTTTTTTGAAAGATATGAAATATTAGTATTCCTTGCATGCCCATAAATATCAAAATCTTACTAGAAACCTACACTAAAGAATATCCATGAGAAATAGTTGTAAATCCACCAATCACAATATCCAGAACATCCATACCAAATGATAGTAAGTAGGGTATAATTATTTCTTACAAAATATTTTATTTTTTCCTATTGAATGTAGAAACTCCCTTTTTTCACCAAATTAAAACTATCCATAATATGTATAAAAATATATATCAAAAATCCAACTCCACTGAACACCATCAATAAAGAAACTAATATACTTCTTCACTTCTGAAAGAGAGAGAAAAACTCAAATATAAATATTCCAATATAAGGTGAACCTTGATCATATAACAATTGAGAGAACTTATTAGGGATATGTTTACCACTGAAGGGGTGGGGGGAGAATCAATGTAGAACATTTCCCTAATCGATCCTCTCATATACCATTATTAAACATTTATAAATTTATAGATTTAAATTTTTTTAACTTTTATAGTGTATCATATTATACTTATATAATATATATATATATATATATTATTTGTTTATACTTTTATAGTTTTATTAATAAAAGAATTTATACATTTTAATAAAATTTATAGTATATCATATTATACTTAAATAATTTATATATAAACACTTATTAATTATTTATAACTTTATAGTTTTATATAATTATAAATTTATATACCTGTAAAGTTTAATACATTTATAAATTATGATAGTCTTATACATTCATAAATTTTACTTTTATTTGTTATGTTTTTAAACTTTTATAATTTTATAAAACTATATACTTTTATAAATTTATAAACTTTGATAAAATATAAGTACTTTTATACTTTTATATACTTTTATAAATGTATAAATATTTATATTTTTTGTATACCATTATATAATATACATAATGTATTTTTATAATTTATACATACTTATATACTTGCCTTAAATCCTAAGTAGTTTTATATACTTATACTTTGAAATTTTTTACTTTTATAAATTATACTTTTATATTTTTATAATTTTATAATATGATTATTATTATTTTAAAAAAAATTATTTGTTCATTTAAGAGTTATTTTATTTTATAAATCATTATATTTTTGTATTGACTATAGGAAAAAATTTAATATATTATCTTAATCTATTTTCGAATGAGTTTCATAATCAGCTTGAAATATTTTTTTATTTCACATTCAATAATGAATCATAGGGAGTTCTTATTAAATTCACTTGTTATAATTTTATTGGGAGACCATGATTGAAAAATGAAGAAGTAAGCAATCATATCACTAGAGTTGAATTTCAAAACCAAATATATGTTTGACACCATAGCAAAGAATCATTTCAATTACCATAAAACATTGACAGACCTAAGAGATGTGGTGTGAAATATATGATATTTGACCAGTTTGCTTTTATTTCTCAAATAGAGGATGAACCCAAGAAATAATAGGAAGTAATTATTAGAAATTTAATTTCATGTTTAGTTGCACATATCTAGAATTATGACATTGATAAATCTTAAAAGGTTATGGTTGATGATAAGACACTGATATATCCTGGTTGTGTCATGATGAAAAAACGTAAAATTTTATTATGAGAATACCATGGGATCGTGATGTATGGATTTAGAAATAGTGGTATTGAATAACCTCTTGAATTTATGAAGTAATTTCTTCGAAAAAATGTTTATAATGCATCTATGTCAATTGAAGAGATGGGATTTACTCTAAATAAAATACATGCTTTCCCCAACGATCGTATTCTCTATTGGAATGAAAATGCATATTTAAATGACTGCAGGTATTGTGGTACATGTATATGGAGGCAAAATAAATATTTCCCACTGTATAAAGTTCCCATTAAGGTTATGTGGAACTTTATTTTGACACAAATTCTACAATGAATGTATATTTTAGAAAAAATGATAGAAGTTATGAGATAATATGTAAAATTAAATGAAAACAGAAAGTATTTGGGGCACCCTATAGATGGATTATCATGTCAGAAGTTTAAAAAATTAAATCTTCTTTCTTTATTTTAAGATAATTAATGTAATATTTGGGTTATCATGTGATGGTTTTAATGCATTTGGAGAGAATCATACAATACAAAACACATGAAACTCATCCCTTCATATATATAATATTCCACCATGGATCTATATGAGGAATCCGTATACATTCATAACCATATTGATTTCTAGGATTAAGGATCATAGGAATGATATAATTTTGTATATAAAACTAATGATATCATATTGGAATCATTTTTATATCATTTTTATGCTTATGTATAATGATTCGCGGAAAAATTCATTTAAAATGCATGCTACCCTTATGTGGACATTAAATGATTTTACAACTTATTGAATGATGTTGATTAGATCCTAAAGGGTAATATATCTTCTCTAAATTTTGGAAAAAATACATTATTATGAATAAATAAAGATCTAAAAAGTTTTATATTTATAGATAATCATATTTTACTACCGATGAGACATACATATAGAAACAATCAATGAAAATTTGATTGCATTGTTAAAAAAGAGAAACTGTATTTGCACATGTTAGGTAGAAAATTATTTGGGGATATGGATGGACTAATTTTTTGTTTTTGGTAAGGAGATTATTCAACTAAAAATAGAACGATTGTGAATAAATACACAAACTTCAATTGAAAATAAAGTATATTATTTTAATTACAATATTGGTCATCAAATATATTGTGACACGATTAATATATAATGAAAATTCATTTTTTATGTGAATGGTTACTTATAGTAATTATAAATTTCAAGGGAAAAAATGGATAAAGGGAATGTCAAGACTTTGAAGATTAGTTTATTGAGAAATAAATTTATCCCAAACTAATTTGTAAAAACAAGTGGTTGATTCCTCATTCATTTGACTTGATGACAACTATAGAGGGAAAATACCATTTTCGATGTGTTAAAGACTCTCAATAGTTCATATGGTTATTCAAGAAATATATCTAAATGATTGAATAATTGAGTGTTTGAGATAAAATCATTGAAATCATGTACTATCACATCATGTTACATGAACTTAGTCTAATAATCATTCAACACATGCTATCAAATAGTGAGAGTCCCTATTATTCATTTTTGAAACTCATATAGAGATATATATTCCAAATTATTGATAAAATATAGTGAAAATAAAATGAAAAAAGATACATTGATCATTATTTGTTAATTATAAAAATAATTTCCACCACCTATCTTCACATGCATATTGCATGTTACTATGCACCATTTGATAAAAGCCCTTCTGGGGGGTCTCATTTATTATAGTTGGATGTATCACACTAAAATAATGATAAATAACATGTATTATTATGTCATAAATAAGAAATATATTGACTAATCCGTTTTTAATGGTTATTTATATGAGGTATTATTGTTTTTTATTATATATAATTGATTAATATTGATAGAAGGTATAATTAACCAATGAAAAATAAAGAAAATAATTATGATCGAGATGAGAAAATATTTCCATCAATTCCACAACCAAATGGGAGGGGAGGTTATAGGTTCATATACATTAATTAATTTGAGCCTTGAGGAGTGGGAGATGACATATCATTTTTTATGTTGAATTTCATTCCTACGGATGGATACATTTATTAAGTATGGACAATTATCCCAAATTAATTTTATTTTATATATCTATTATTGATGTATTATTATAAAATTTTATTGGTAGTATAATAACATTATAAATATAAAATATCACTATTTATCACTTATAATGAGAGATAATTTTGTATATCCAAAAATTTACCACATGGTTTAAATCTCATACAAGTCTATAAATGTGTTAAATTTATTTACGTTATGAAAATGCATAATAACTTTAATGAATCTTTTTATGTATGTTAGGTTGAGATTTTTCTGAGTAGTGTGGAATTTCATTAGATTTGACAAATTTTATTCAATCTTAATATGATGGTACATAAATGTAATTCAATTATGATCAATGGATACAATCTCTTTATTAATAATTGTTTTAGTAAACATGAAAAATAAAAATGGTTGTGTCTTGTTAAGAACTGAACAGACAATTATACTACAATAAGAAACAAAAAACCAAATTAACATGACTTATCAAATTATGATGTATTGGATAAAATAATTATATTTGTTTATTACTCTAAATATCAAGTTATTAAATTGAAATTTAATTTGTTTAATACAATGTCTCAATATGGAATTCATGTGAAAAAATTTGGTTTTATAGTAGTGGATATCAATTTTTTATCTTTAAAATGATGAACCATATATATTATCATCTCATGAATCAAAAGTGGTATATGTAATAAATCATTAAATAATTGTTTTCGTGTTTTTCTTATAATATTATAATGATATTTTTTTAATAAACCATAACCAAACTATATTGATTAAGGCACCATTATGGGCTAAGATGATATTTTTATAAGGTTCAAGCATGATCTTGTTAGAATTTTCAATTTTCAATAGAAGGGAAGATTTTTATTCTAGTATTAAGATCTGATATTGGGTGTTTGAGGATGGATTATTGGGAAATATTGGAGATGGTATGAGATTAGGAATGGGGTTCAAGACTTTCGGTTTCCAAGGGGTGGAATCACATATGGTCTAAGGACTATATCTGGTAATAGGTACTCGATGGAGGGTAATGGGTACCCAATGGGATATGAAGAACCCCATGTATTTTGGGTGTGCTAAACGGATACCTGGTGGGTCTAGAATAGGTACTTAGTGGCCAGGTCCTATTTTCCCTTTAAAATTAGGGTAATTTTGTCTTTTCCCAAAAATCGTAATTTCCCATTTCGTCCCTTTCTTTGATCCACACCCCTTCTCAATCGATTGAGAGACTCTTATTCCACTCTTTGGTTTTCTTATTCCCCATAATAAAGCCCATTTCTTCTTGAAGGATTCATAGAATATTTCACTACATAAGAAAAATTTAAGACTCACACCTCTTTACTTCCATATTCTTTCCATCATCTTCTAAAATATTACTAGAAATAGGTATTTCATGATGAATTCTATAAGATTATGGTGGAATTCATTCAAAACCATGGGGGATTTCGCTTCTCTTGATTCAAGAAGGCTTGTGTGGGTTTATTTACACCAATTTTTCATCATTTTGGTTGAATATGATTATATTTAGTTTTATTCTAGGTATTTGTAGATTTGGGGTGGATTTTTTTGGAAGGTTTTCTTGGATATTTTTATGGGTTTAGGTCATTGTATTTTCTGATGAATTTTCAAAGTTCATTTATTAAGTTTTATTTAGATTTGGGTTATTATAGATTTATGTTAGATATAAAATTTGGTTTTTGTTTTTGTGATATTGTGGTTTAATTATTTTTATGTGTGACAAATGATATTTTGGAATGATAAAGATCACCTAAATTTATAGTAGGTGTTCTTAAATCATTGAGTGATTCAAAGACTATGCATATAACATGCCAGTATTTGGTTTTATTAAATTAACATTGAATCGTATTTATATTTCAAGGATATAAATGAATGATTTTCATAGATATTTTTATAAAAATGGTAAAACATTTTCAAATTGGTTTTACTAGAATATTGGGGTGAAAACCTATTCTATTTTTATTATGTAGTATATTTCTGTTGAACTGGTTTCTCTTTAAGATCCCTTATAAGTATTAGTTCTTATTATTGTATCACCCCTAGAATGTTTATTAGGTATCTATACTTAGACCATTTCACTAAGAACTATTGACACTAAGTTTTGGACCGTTCCCTTAATATTAACATGGGATGAAATGAATACCCTTGGTGTATTGTGAGACCTAAAGAAACATGTGGATAACTCAAATTTAGGATTCCTATCTAGTTTAATCTATCTTGGACTATTAGTCGAAAATTAAATTTCATTAATTTATGTTCTTAAAAAACTCTATAATTGAAGTCACATATTCCCACTTAGAACTAAACAAGATCTAATTCAATGAACTACACATAACTTATGGTTACGATGGTGTTTTAGTGGTGATGTGGTAGTTGGGTTTCAATGTTTAAAGTGATGTTTTAACAAAAAAATCCATATGGGGTGATAATTACCTAAATTCAGAACTTGATAACTTCCTCTATTATTAAAATTGTTTTTAAAGTGTATGTAGTGTTATTAAAACCTTATTTTAAAATGGGAACCTTTAAAAATACGTTTTTAACTAAATTATTTACCTTTTTTCATTTTATTTCCTTAAAAGGTTTTATCAAAACCTATTTATTAGGCACACAACCTTCCCTGATGAATCCTATTTATTAAAGTAAAATATAAATATATCAGGAATCTATTTTAAATTATTTTGGCATGGGTTGAGTTATAAAGTGGAACCCAAATGATTTTGATACTTAACCCCTCCAAAATTTGATTCCCTTGTTAAAGGATATGTTTTACATTACAATATAAACACTAACATTAATAATACTTGGTTAGTTTTTGCAAACCTTGTCAAATAATTTGTGAGAAATTACCATTTTCCTTATAAGGTTTCCCTATAGTTTGTTTTTGGGGTCATGATTATCACATCTGTGTGCTTCATTTGGAAAATATTTTCTTGATTGATTTTATTTATGTTAAACAATGATTGTGAAATTAATAATTTATTTTTACCACAATTTTAAACCATGTTGGTTGATTCCAGAATCACATGATTTTTTAGTTGATTATACAATGCATGACTATAATTTTATATTATAATTAGCATGTTATCTCCTCAATATGGATAGAATGATAGATAATGTAATTAGTTATATTATCTTGAGAATGGGTACTATTTTTTAGATATAGTGATCATGATGAACGTGGTGCTTAACTATTTATTGAATCATGAATCATGTTAACTTTTGACATAGATCATGTTCAATGTTTTATTGGTATGTCACATTGATTATATTTTAATTTTCTATTATAACTTCTTATAAGTAAGTAAAATAACCATTTATGAACAAGTACCTTTCATGGGATAATTTTTTGATTACTATATAAGTATAATCTTTCTCATATTCTATGGGATGGGTTAAGTTATAGACTCAGTATAACCCTTCCACTTTCCCTCAACATGGTTGATGTCCTAACATTATAGGAACTTCTTGGTGGGATGGGTTACATGATTTTCTTATATACAACCTAGATGGGAAGAGTGGAAGGATTTCCTTACCTCTAGTATAACATTGATATCAGGTTTTCCCAACATAGGTGAGTTTGGGAGAGTATATTATAGACCCTCCCATTATAAGGTGTTAGAGATTTTGTATGTTACGACTATATGGATTCTCAATACAACTATGATTTATATTTTTGTTGGAAATATGTTTCAATACTTTTTTGATGTCCAAAATTAATTTTTAATAATGATATATAAGTTTAGACATATTTAGACATATACCTATTATAACTTTATTATGTTAAGACACCGTTTGTGGTTCCCCACTAATTATTTTACACACTCACATTACATAGAAACCTCAACGGACTTGAAACAAATTCTCTACATATTTTCAGGTACTTACTACTACTAAAATCAATTATATCACCTTATTGGATCATTTATGACTTTTATGAAAGTGGGATCAGTTCCCACTTCAAATTTGAAGCTATCAGTGGTGGTCAGATGCCGAATTTATAACATCATTTAATCCTTATTATATTTTCCCTATCATAGGCCATGTATCGGAAGCATGTATTTATTTATCTATTTTTTCATGGAATTATATATGTGGATGTACCACATATATATGAATTTAGATAGATTTTTGATTATTTATGTTATTTCCAGAGTTGTTAGGTCATGTTTGGTTTCATATTAATTTTAGATTTATTTAGGCATATCTGACCTATAAATGAATCATGTCATATTTTTATTGGAAATCAACTATGAATTATTTATTTAGTCAAGAAGGTAATCCAGAACCAAAATTCTATATTGAGACCTATGTCACTAGTTTTTTGCCCCTGAGGATCAAGAAGAATTGCTAGGGTAGTAACACATGTGATTTGGGTTTCACATGAGTATTTGGACCACTCACATTACATTTTTGGTGATGGTGTAAATGATATTCCCCTATATAATGTGTCTATAGGTGATCATCCTTATCTTTTATCCAGTGATGAAAACATTTCTATTATTATGGGAGATTGTGTACCGGAATTATTTTTCGAAAATTAAGATCAATATATGTAAGTTTACATTACTTTAATATTTTTTTGATATCGATTAACTACTTGTTGAGTTATATTTAATATTGAATTACTACATAATGAATTATATACATTTTAAAAAATTTCTCATGTTATTTTAGATAACCCATGAAGTTTTAAGTTGATTAATTATTAAAATATGGTTTGGATATTTTATTTTTAAAGTATAATGGGCAGAGTTCGATTTGAGAATGGATTTAAAATTTAATTCACACTTTGAGTAATTTCAATTTTGGTTAATTTTTCTAGGTGAAGAACATAACATATAGTTAACTAAGAAAAAACATCTTTTTCCAAAGATAAAATAGATCATGTCAATAATTGAGTTACATTACCATGAATTTTTATGCATTATTATTTAATTTGATTGAACTAACTATATCTTTTACTTTGTTTATTTAGTTGAAAATTAAAGTGACATGGGAATGCCTGTCTTATAATGAATTCTGATTATTAATATAATTTGATGTGTTTTACATGTTTTTTTATGTTTACAGATATGAAAAATATAAGTTGGAACATGTATTTTTAGGTGTATCGTGTATTTTTATTTTTTTTATTTATTATTATAGTATGTATTTCTATGTTTATATATATGTTTAATTTTAGGTAGGTATGAAGTAGAACGAGTTGTAAAGTAATTTTGAATGCAAATTTTTAGCTGTTATTTTTTGAATTGAAAGAGATATTTATGTGTATGTAAGATGGGTAGAGTCTAATGTGAGAATGGATTTACAATTACATTCATACATTGATTAATTTATATTTCTTCCAATGTTAGTAGGTGAATATTTTGATAAAAAATTAACTTGAAGAAACATTATTTTCCCATGTTAAAATATAGTAGGTCAGAAAATTAGTTACATTAACTAGAAATTTCCAGCTTCTTATTTAATTTAGTGGAGTTGAATTTATCATTAAATTTTTTGATTAGTTGAAAATGAAATATATATGGGTATGTTTATTTAATAATGAGTTTTTATTATTAATATACTAAACTGAGTATTAAATTTATTTTTATATGTATAAATATATACACAATTTTAGGTGTAACATGTATTTTTAAGTGTATCACATTTTTGTTATATTTTATATAGTATTTAAGTATCTATTTTTATGTTTATATATATGAAGAATTCTATGTAAGGATAATTTGAAATTTGAGTTTTATATTGTTGAGTTCCAGATTTAGTTTTTATATGTAAAGTGTAAATTGTGTTTTTTTATATATACATATATTTGAAGAATAATATCCTATGATGATGTGGAATGAGTTAAAAAGTAGTTTTGAATGTAAATTTTTGTCTTATTTTATTTTTAATGAGAAATAGTTCATTTATGAGTATGTACAATGGATATAGTATAAATGGACTACATATTTACAATTCAATTCATATATTGATTAATTTAATTTTTTGTTAAGGTTTGATGGAGAATAAAATGATATACAATGAAATCAAAAAAAACATTATTTTCACATATTAAAATCCATTCGATTAGTAAATTATTTACTTTCTCAATATATTCTAAGAAAATATTTTAATTATATTGAATTAATTATGTCGTTGAATTTATTTTTTTAGTAGAAAATGTAATAAACATAATAAGGACTATCTTATAATGACATTTGGATTATTAATCTGTCTTATATTGACCTTAAAATTATTATAATGCCTTTGATGAGTGTTGAGTCACTAATATAGTATTATGTTTAATACTTAATTTCCTAAGTAAAAAGTCTTCAAAATATAACACATTGAGTGATAGTTGTATTTTTATTAGTATATATACGCAAAATTTAAGATGTATCATGTATTTGTATATTATTTTTTATTATTATACTATATATTTTTATGTTTATATACATTTAGATTTTTGGTTTCTTTTATTTTTAATGAGAAAGACTTTTTTATGAGTATTAGGACTGATTTTGAAATGGTTTTTTATTTGATAGTGTATGATGTTAGCTGGTTTAATTGAAAATGGATATATATATTTTTGAATATGTTTAGATTCTATTTTTCCATTCTCTCTATTAAAAAACTATTAACCTATAGTCCCAATTCTAAGAATAGTAACTATATCATATATATAGTTATGTATTTTATTTAAACCATCAATGTATGTTCTCTACAGTCATAGTTTTTTATCCATCAATAAATATTTTATCCAAAAAAATATGGTAGAATTTTAAAAAACCAATGATTATATCTTATCTACAGTTATGGTTTTTTTCAAACATGAATATAGAACTTTGTTCACAGTGACTACTTCAGTGGTTCTATAAATTGTTTTTATAATATATAGTGACAGTTTTATGCCCTATAGTTGTGGTTTCAACTGTTCCTATAAAATAATTATATATTCTTGATTATAAATATTTTTAATGAAAATATATTTTTCGGACATTAATTTAATTTAATTTTTTGAAACTAATTTATTTTTTTATTTATAAAACACTAGTTTTTTAGTAATGATACTAGTAAGTTCATTCAAGTATTTTTTTATTGTCTCTATTTTGAAAATGTTTTTTTTTAAAAAAATTATTTGTTTTTTATTAGAAATATTGTGTTATGATTGTGTTATATTCATTTAATTTTTCTATGTTTTTTATTTTATATCTTGGATCATGTGTTCTTTAAAAACTATTCTTTCATGATTATTTTTAGTTGATTTTTTCATATTATTTCAATTTTATATATGTTTTAAAGTATATTTTTATTTTATTTAACTCATTTTAAAAATTATTTCTCTTTACATAACACGTATTTGAATGTTATCACTTATATACTTTTTTTAAATTTTTATAGTTTATTACATTTAATGGATTAGTAACTATTATATGAAATTAAAATAGTAATGTTTTTAAAATGATATATGATTTTCAATTTGTTAAAAAGAATAATTCTTTGAAGAAGTTTTTTCAGAACTATGAACATAAATTTATTTATTTATAACGATCTAATGAGATTATTAAACTTGATCAAACATGTAATAAAGGTGTTAAAAAATTCAAAACATTTTTTGTAAATATTTTATGAGGTTTGAGTTTCAATTCATGTATATTAATAATGTTAAGATCTAGGTCAATATATATTGTGTTAAAAAAAGTTGTTAATTATCATAGTAAGGTTAATATTGGTTTTATTTTACATTATGAGTATTTATAAATTAAGTATCTTAATAATATTCATTTATGTTAATATAAGTGTAATTCTATCAATAAATTAAGTTTTTCAAATGGTATTATTGGTAAAAAAAATTGTACACGGTAAAATAAATTTTATGAATTTTTTTCTTAATTTTATTATGAAATTAATATAAAAAATATAGAAATCACATTTTATTTTATTTATTTTACTTTGGTAATGTGTTTTTTAAGATAAATCATGTGTTATGTTAGTGTTATCTTCATTTAAATGTTTTAAATATTTTTTATTTTTTATCATAGATCATGTATTTTTTGTGAACTTTTGTTTCATTATTATTTTTAGTAATATTTTTAATATTTAATATCTATTTTTGTTTGAATTTATATTTATAATTATTTTAATACATTTTCCAAGGACATTTTTTTAACTGTTTTAATTGGTATACTTTTTTGTTTAATTTTTAATGTTTATTGCATCTAATTGATTAGTAAATCAAAATTCAATTTAAAAAATAATGTTAGTTTAAAAAATATGGATTATCTACAAATCTTTAAAAGTAATAATTTGTTATAAATGTTTTTTTCAGTTCCAAGAACATTATTTTCTTTATTTTTTCATTTTTTTATTAAATGTATTTTTTGTGGTTAAAAATCATGTGTTATATTTACTTTGTATATATTTAGTTATTTTTGTGACTGATAGGATTTTTGGAGAGATTGTTATGTAAATGGAAGTGTTTTATTTTTTTAGTGGGGATTATTGTTTAATGGAGTTAAATTTTATATAATTATAGTTGTTGATTTTTTTTCATTTTCTACACATAAATCCAATTAATATCTAGATAAATCAAGTTATACAGATTATTCAAAGAATTAGATGTTTCTAAGGAAGTTTGGAACTATTTTTATGGGTTGGAGGATAATTTGGTGAATTTTTTATGAAGAAGAGATCACAATGCATAAAAATATCATGCTTCAATATATTTACAATACATAATGAAATTTTGACAATATGTGAAGATGTCTAAGATAATATTTAAGAAATATATATCACATATCAATCAAGGAATCTATTATTTCATTTCGTTGTGTTGGTAATTATGAGTATTTGGTAGTTCTAGGAAGGATGTTGGTAAGTCCATAAAATTTGTGAACCACACTCCAATATGTGGTCGTGATTGTTCATATTTTTTCAAGAATAGGTATTTACATCAAAATAAAAGGGTAAACCAAAAGTAAAGCTCAAATGGTAATTGAGAGAAAGTAGTTATAGTTTTAATAACATGAATAAATTATAATAAGATACCCTATAGTTCATTGAGTTTGAAGGGATCATCAGTTTCAAATGTATTTTAGTTTAACCATTTGATAACAGAAGGTATTATGCCATAAGGATGACCACGGCAACATGAATTATGATTTTTTTAGATTTCAAGTGTTTGATGAATTTACTGATGGGTGGAACACATTACTACTCCAACATGAGATCCAATGTCTATAAATCATATATAAGGTGATATAAATGTTTTAATTTATTTTATTACTGAAGTTGATGTGGGGAGTTTATGGGAGTTGATGGATGTTGTGATTTTAAATTTGATATTCAAAATTCAATAGATACAGATGGTATGAGTGGATAATTGATACTCAGAATTGTATAGGAAGTAAAATTAAACAATATTATTCTATAGATGAAGTAAATTATATTTTCTCATGTATTTTTATTTTTTTGATTGCATATAGTTATTTTTTTAAATATTGCAAACACACTACTTATTTTATGTGAAAATTAGTTTTAACTAGCTCTATTTATTTTTATTATTACATTATTTATAATAATTTTAAATTTCTAATTCCAATTTCATATTAAATATAATAATTTTATATAAATTTTATTCAACTATGAAAAATTATAATTCTATCTCTATAATGTTTACATTTTTTCCAAATATACTGCAAGTTTCTTATTTGAACAATATTTTTTATTTTATAGTGTTTTGATGTTTCTTTTTTATTCTATTATAGATTGATCTATATAGATTAGATTACCGTCAAACTTGTTCCATTGGATATCCAATATATTTATTTATATTTTATTAAACTAAATGGAATTCTAAAATTGTTGTTTTAATTCTATAAATATTTCCCCTAGTTCATGAAACAGTTTTGGAATTCTCAAATTTCCAAAATATATTTTTTTATTTCAATGATATAGATTTATATATACATAATAATTGCATTCCATTTGATTTGTTTCACATATAATAAGTTTTTATACACTTATTTAATCTTTTTAAAATCTAAAAATTCCATTTAGATTCCTTAAAAATGTCAAAAAGTCTATTACACTTCAATAACTTTTTCTGAAGTTCTAGTTTTTATATTTCATTGTTTTAATGATATATATTTTTATACATGTCATATTGAAATGATTTTTGATTATTTATAAATATATAAAGCTTATAATAATATAAGTATCCTTGAACATTTACTAATTATGTCGTTTATATGGTATAAAAAATATCCAAAGTTATGATGATAAAGCTTCTGCATGAAATGACGAACACTATTCATCATATGCTTTCTCCAGGCATCATCACACCAAATTGGATACGCAAAAGTCTTCTTATTATTTGTAAAATTATCTCTATATCTTCCACCATTCTTTATAAATCTTAGATACCAACTTAGTCATTTGCAGTAACATAAGAATTCCCACTTTTAGCTTTATGCACAAAACCTCACAAAACAAGGTACATTTCACTCTTCTGGGAAACACCACCAGCAGATTATTTCCATATGCAGCTCAATCAGAAATAATAGTTACTAATTCAAGGAATATCCTAGCATATATAATATACCTACCTCCTTTTATGGTATCTTGTTTCAATTAGTGTAAGTTTAATCTGCAATGCATGTTATAATGGTAACACTATTATGAAACACCAAGGACATGTCTTCCTTTTTGTGGTGTGATGGTAGATCATCTCACCAAACAATATTATATTTTCTCTTATGTTAGATTTTATATGGAGGAAAATCTTTTCCTCATTGTGGACTTCCATCTTCTTCAATGGTAGATGAATATCTATTGTGTCCTTCCCCCCAAAAGTAGATCTTATAAAAAAGTCAACGGTAGACGCTATGCCATGGTAGAAAATATACCACTAGAGAAAATATACCATAGGAGTAAATATACCATTGTTTTGTGAGATGATATACCTTCAAACCATAATAATTTAGTTTTACTTTTGATGTTTCATAATAGTGCTACTATTTGAATATGTATTGTGGGTTTCTCTATCGCTCGTTGAAACTAAAAACCATTAAAGGAGGATGGTAGGTCATGCATGGAGGGAGATTACTTGAAATAGTAATTGGTCTTACTGATTAATCTACTGATGTATATAATATTCTACTCTTGTTTCTCTAAATAGGGAAATGAACCTAGTTTTGTGAGGTGATGTGTATGAAGCTGAAACTGGGGATGCATATATTGTTGCAGATAAAGAAGTAATCATATAAGCATAATTAAGATTAGTGGGATATGTATAGATGTTTCCTCTAAGAATAAGAAGTCATCTATGTATTCAATCTAGTGTGATAAATCTTGGAGGATTTAGATTATGAATAATGTTCATCATTTCATGTAGATTATTTTTCAGAATAACTTTGATTATTTTTTCCCTTATGAACAATAGGATTATCCAAAGGACTAGAATAATTATATGTATATAAAATAAAAATATTTCTAATGGATCTAAAATTGTTTTAATCCAAAAAATATATCAAGTTATATCATCAACCAATTATGAAATATATGAACTAGAACTTCAAAAAAAGTAATTGAAAACTTCAAAAAAAGTAATTGAAATATTGGTGAAGTTAATAAAATTTATATAGTTTATAAAATGGAAATTTTAGATTTTCATTAAGTTTAATTTTATATATAAAAACTTCTCAAATTTCAAACATGAAAAATAGACTACAATTCTCATGTATATCGAATGATATACTGTTTAAATAAAAAATATTTTGAATTATGAAAATTTCATTATTTCGAAACAATTTCATGAACTTCAAAAAAAATTAGAGCATTAAAAAAAAAATTTAGACATCCATTTAGTTTAATGAAATTTAAATAAATCTATTCTTTATACAAAGAAACAAGTTTAATGAGAATATAATCTATATATCTCATGTTATAATAGAATAACTAAAGAAACTTTAAAACACTATAAACTGAAAAATATTGTTCAAACAAAAAACATATAGTATGTTCAGATTTTTTAAAGATCATATATATAGAATTACATTTCATCATATTTAAATAAAAGTTATATAAACTTACTAAATTTCATATGAAATCATTATTATAAATTTTTTATTAATACAACTCATGTTATAATAAAAATATTGAGATCTATTTAAGAACTAAAATTTACATAAAATAATAAGACGTTTTAAAATATTCAAAAACATAAACTATCTATATGTATCAAAAAAACAAAAAACATGCAAGAACATGCACAAAAAATCTCCCAATTTTATTTTATTACAACATCAAACATTTAAAACTAAAAATTTTATTTTTTTCCCTATTTTTTAAATAAAAAAATATAAAATAAAAAATATTTCTATACATATTTAATAATAAAATAATTAAGCTTCCAACATCCTATGTTAAATTTTTTTTAAATTAATTTAGTAGATTCTAAAGGATTAGTAATGTTTTTTCAATATGATTATCAGCAAGAATAAATTCGAAAAAAATGTCAACCATATTCTCATGGTCGATAATAAAATGAAATATAAGATCATTATTATTTGTTCTTGAATATCGTAATGGATTTTAAAAAATATAAATGGTAGATTTGGTATCATAATAAATAGGATGTTTATCATGATAAATACAAAAATAACATAAAATTTTCTTAATCCCTAAGCTTTGAGAAAAAAATACTTGAAATAGAGATATAATATACTTTTATAGTAGATATAATAATAGATAATTTTTCTTAGAAGACCAAGAAATTAAAATATCATGAACCGACCCTCCGAGGTCAAACACGTGACTTCCCTAAGATCACCTCCAATAGGCCAGGGGTTGGTGACCAATGCCGAGTAGGAATATCTCACAAATGGGAGGTATTATCCTAAAGTACCTTTAAACATGCACACATATCAAAGGCCACACAATGCTGAAATGTAAAACAACTTAAATTAATTAATGCATACATCTAGGATCCCACAAGAGAGTATGAAATTAAAGTACTAAAAGTGGAAAAAGGGGCTAAATACAAGACCAACCAAAAAATGCAAAGAGTCCAACCTGCTCTAAGGGTGATGAATAAAGTTAAATGAAAGCACCTAGTAAACACCTTGGTTTAACAAGATCCAACTACACCCCACTCTCTCCCTATCCTCCTTGGACACCATTGAAAGGTTCGTCATCTGTATATGACATGACATGTGTGGGAAAATCCATGCAAGGGTGAGTGTAACAATACTCAGTAAAAAACCCCAAGAACACTAAAAATGTATCAAATACTAAATTCATCTCACTATATGATATAAAAATCAATTCATAAAATAAACACTCAGATATACTTAAGAAATACACCATGCCACCAGGTGGTCATAACTAACTACTAGCCAAAAGATTTTTCTCAAAGAAATGTTCTTTCTGGGAGATCCTACTCCATAAGCCATGATTTAATAAAATACACATTATGAAGAGGTATATATTATTGGACCCCACCCAATAAATCTCACTCATTTCAGAACACCCTGATACTTAGATAGGGGGTCATGCCCATAACCACTGTGGGATACCAAGAACACAATCTAGATCAACCTGCTATATTGGGAATCATATGCAAACAATACCAAAAACCCTAACAATATGGTCTTCTTGATAGAGGATCAATGACATGCTTAGGTAGGTCACACAAATTCCCCAAAGTATGATATGTGATCACACTCCAATATCGTGGAGGTACTCCACAACTCTATATGATACTTGGCCTCTAAGGGGATCACAATCATGTGATGTGGATATAATTCCACACTATACCCTTGAGGGAATATACAAAGGGAGCATTATCAACATATATTGGTCCAAACTAAGGGAATGAAGAGCTACAAACACTCCTGAAGGGGGTATATGGCGTGTCCATCTATACTAGGCCTACCCATGTGGAAAATACTCACATAACATGTATTATCAACAAACAAAGTGTATTGAAGTAGTACATGGTGTGTAGAGACTAATGATACCTTGATCATGTAACCTGGTTGTGTCCATATATGGTGGTCATGTCCGTGTACTGGCATGTGTACACCAGGCCATGTCCGTGTATAATTAAACAACATTCCACTTAGGTTTTTATTTTATCTCATGTTCTTATACTTACCAAGTTAAAGCTAAGCCACATGGAAGGGGTCACACATTTTGTGACAGAGTCTCACAATCTGTGATATTTAATTCGGTCAGAACACTAGCACCACGACCAGGGGGGCCACATGGCATGTAATCCCACATTACACGTCGTGTTACATGGGAATTTCTAGATCCATCGAGATATATTTCGTGTTTCCCTACTTATCTCTAGAGCCACTACATTCATCGTAAACTATAGATCAATGTTCATCAAGTCCTTTCCAACATCGATCAGTGGAAATTTGGACTCAAATATGCTCTAGATTTTCCTCATTGATCCATTTTCATTGTGTTTCAAATATCTGAAAGAACAGAATCCAAAAATCAATTCCGATTCACCTATGATAATCCACCACCATCCTCACACCTTGATCGCATCACCGATCATTATTGATCTGTTTCATTGAATAAGGGTCACACAATGACCAAATACTTGGTATTCATTGAACCAAAGGCCAAAATAAGATGCTCATGATGAATGAACGAATAAAATGGGGAGAAATCTAAATTTCGTAATATTTGAGGTATGAAATCATCTATTGTACATTTTTACTTAATCTGTTGTTGTAGAATAAGATGGACAGATATAAATAATTAAAATGAAAAAAATAACTCCATCAATTTAGCTCTACCGATGATGCATGTATCAATTATGTTCATGTAATTGATCTAGGTTCATTTAAGATTAGGGATCAAGATAGAAATCACAATGTAAAATAACCTACCTAGATTTTGGATCACTCTTTGATGAAGAAATATTATGTTGCTATCATTGACAAGATCCACAAACTTTGTGGGCACAACAATCCATGATCTGATCCCAACCCGTCATTGTTCACAGAGAAATCTCTCCTTCAATAGCTCCTAGGTCGCTATGATTTATTGTCCAACCCTAAGAAAAAATATATAGTCTTATATTTAAAAATAAAGTAGGTCGTTGCATCGAATAAAATAAAATAATTTTTTTAATTAATTTATCTTATTAATTTCAACCTTACAACAACTTTTTCACAAATGGACCATGATGACAAATATTATATCACACCCAGGGTAAAAAATATATTCTAACTTCAACGGTGCCCTCATATTTCTGATCCAGGCCCCTGTTTGGGAGTTATTATAATTTTTTAGGAAAAATGTGTGCATGTGCTATTTAATATATTTAATATATTTTATACATTTATTTGGGGAACACTGGGGCTTAAAATCACACTTTATGTTAGTTCCTGGTCTAAAAAATAATCCACATAAAATCCAAAAATAATACAGGGAAAATAGGAGTTGTTAAATTCTTCTTACCTTTGGGATTTTCATCAGCAAATGAGAAAAACCTACTAAAAAAGATTAGGGTCACATCTGGGTCTCCCACTCCTAGTTTCTCTCTTAATTATTCCTTTGATATCATCATATATGCATATGGTAAATCGATCATTCATGAATTATCCTATCATGCCGATCCTCACTGTCCACTGGGTACTCTACAAAGGTAGCTTTATCTTCAATGTACAACTCACCCGAGTTGATGATGTGCAACGGGTTGTGAACGTACTTCCTCAGTTGTGACACGTGAAAGATATCATGTACCTGGTCCAACTATGACAGTAGATCTAATTAGTACACCACTTTTCCAACTCTTCATATTATCTGGAATAGACCAATAAATCTCAGATATAACTTACTAGTATAGCCAAATATCCTCAATCCACATCGAGGTGAGACCCTCATGAACACATGATCTCCCTCCTCTAATTCTAGAGGTCTCTATCATCAATCCTCATAATAATTATGATGGATATGTTCAATCCTCATAATAATTATGAGGGATATGTTCAATCCTCATCCACTTTTGGATGACTTTAACCTTCTCTATAGTAGCTCAAATCAACTCCTTTCCCATGAGTGCTAACTCATCTGGATCAGTCCATCAAAGTGGTTCCCAATAAAGTCACTCTTATAGGGAATCCAATGGTGTCATATCAATGGTGGAATGATTGCTGTTCTTTTATAAAATCTCTACCAAGGGTAGGTGATCCTCCCAACTATGGAAATTTCCAACATGTAAGTCTGCAACATATCCCACAAGACTCGAATGATCCTCTCTTTATGTCCATCATTATCAGGGTGAAACACTATGCTCAGACACAACTATGTCCCAAAATCCTCCAATAAACCTCTCTATAACTGATATATAAAGCGATCATCATGATCAAATACTATTGTTGAGGTAACTCCATGGAATAATAATATTTCCTACACATAGAGGCATCCAAAGATCTCTACTAAACTCTGCTCTCAAATAGCTAAGAAGTGGTAGGACTTGGTGAGTCAGTCTACATTTACCTAGATAGCATCATGTCCCATGGATGAAAATAGTAAAACTATCACGGATTCCATGGATATTCCATCCCACTTCCACTTTTTCACCTCAAGGGGTTAAACCCACTAGAACTTGGTGCTATACTCCCACCTACTGACAAGTGAGGCATCAAGAGACAAACTCTACAACTCCCTTATACATGCCTTCCCACAAAAAATGATGTTGTAGGTCTTGGTACATCTTTACCACACTTAGATGTACTACCAAATGGGGTGTAGGAAACTTCTAGAACGCCTCCTCCTATAATGTCAAAGGTTCCATTGTCCATCCTCTATAAAGTATAGTATGTTTCCAGCCTTCAAAAAACCTATCAAGAGCAAGCACAATGTATATTTTAATACATAAGGTCTCACATTCAATATATCCATGCTGAGTATCCCTAATATACTATAAATATAGTGGGGTAACAACCCTTTATTGAAGATATGAATCACCATCCTTTTCCACAAAGGAAAACTATAATGAGATTATCTGATCTGATGCCTCTTCCAACAACTCAGAAAAATACCTCCTGTTGAGAGTTTCTACCACAATTTTTTCCTTCCTTAGAGTATAGACAATCTCAAAGTCATAGTATTTGAGGAACAGTAGACACCACCTTTGTCTCATGTTAGGATTCTTCTGTGAGAAGATATACTTGAGACTATTGTGGTCAGAGTAAATGATAGACCGCTCCCCCATCAGGAAGTCTAACCACATCTACAATGTGAAGACTACCACTGCTAACTCAAGATCATGGGTTGTATTGTTATAATGATGCGGTTTCAACTGTGATTAATTATAGGAAACCACCACCTACCTCTACATTAGAACATAACCAAGCTCAGTTTTCAATGCATCACAGAACACTACGTACTCAACAGCCTCCTCTATAAATATAAATATGGGAATGCTCATCAACCTCTACCTCAACTTCTAATAAAACTAATGACACATTTCCATACACACAAAAGGCTTACCCTTATAAGTCAATGTTTTCAAGGGTGTTCAGAATCTAGAGAAATCAAGTTCAAACCTCTGATAGTACCTTTCCAACCCAAGGAAACTTTGCACCTTGATACCACTCTTGGGGGGCTCCCAATCAAGCACTTCCTAAACCTTTTGCAGATCTACTACTACTCCAGCCTCTGAGATGATGTGTCCCAGAAGGTGGACCTCTAGAATCCTAAACTGACACATTAAAATATTATCAAAAATTAAGTTCTCTTGGAGTGTTTTAGGACCTTCCTCTTGTGTCTTACATGCTCTTTCTTGGATGCCAAGTACACTAGGATGTCATTGATGAAGACTGACACAAACTTGTATAAGAATGGATGGAAGATCTAGTTCATGATCCCTATAAACACTATTAGGGAATTATTTATGCAGAATGACACCACCAAGTATTCATAGTGACCTTAGAAACATCTAAATTATATCTTCGGTATATCCTCATCTCGTACTTCTAGCTGATGATAGCATGATCTGAGGTCGATCTTATAGAACCATTGTTCCCCTCTCATCTAATAAAATAGGTCATTGATCCTTGTTAGTGGATTATTATTCTTCATGGTCAACTAATTCAAGTACCGATAATCCAAACATAACCTCAAGATATCATCTGCCTTATTGGAAAACAAAACTAGGGTTGCCAAAGGAAAAAAATTAGTTCTCACAAATCCTTTCTCTTGCAAGACCTCCAACTACTCCTTTAACCATCGAAGCTTTGTGAGATCCATCTAATATGCTAGTGAAGATATCAGTGTCATCTGATGATGCATGTCGATGAAGATGTCTAGTTCTTGTTGGGGAGGTGAACCAAGTACATCCTCCGGATATACATCATCATACTCCGAAACAACTATAAGAAACTGATATCCCCAAGAATCCACTACTAAAAGAGTCATGCTATCCAACCAGTGGGTAATGAACTGCACTCACCTATGATAAACCTCATCCTGCTCCACCAAGGTTTACTTTTATCCCACAAAGGAAAATCTCATTACATTACCATAGACACGCCACATCCTCCACCTAAAATAGTCAGTATGGGCCTAAACTGTGGATATCCAACCCATACCTAAGACGATGTCACAAGGCCTCATTGTTTAAATAAAGATATCCCATACAAAAATCTTTCCTCCAAGAATCATATCTCACTACCAGCATAAGTTCACAATTGCTACTTCACTGCCTATCAGAGTCTCCAACTGCAAGGGTCAAGCTAAAGGTTGAACTGGAATAATTAAGTATGTCACTAGTGAAGTTTCAAGGAAGGAATAACTCACACCCATGTCTATCAATACTATAAATAAATTATAAAGTACCCAGATCATACCTCGTACCATCTTTGGAGCCTCAGGGTCATAGGCCTCCATAGCCTACACTTGGTCCTGTCCTTGTCCATGAGCTCCCTAAGCCTAACACGAACTACATGGGGGTGGTGGTGGTAATAGGTCGAACCTCTGACCACCTCCTGTTTCCCCACTGACCACTATTCTACATTTTTTTACTCTACAGACCACCTTACTCTTGACTCTAGCAATATATCGGTGGTCCTTCAATAGTCATACGATCAACTGTATGATGGGTCAAACAATCCTGATCAATATTTCCCTGACTGTCAAAAGAGAAACACAACCTCTCCCTTGGATGATTAGAGCCACCCTAAGATCCATGCACTACTAACCCTATGTCCTGGGATCTCCTCCTAAAGCATATGATATTATTAGATCCTTGTGACTATGGTCGAATTCTTAATGATAAGGTCTCAGGTACTAGGTGCCCACTACTAACTCCCACTACCAGTGCCTGCACTGCCAAAAAGAGCTCCACCACCACGGCTCGTTCAAGTACCCTAACATAGTTGGGAATGAAAAGGGATGCCATTTATTCCCTAATGTCCTAGTTAAATCCTTACTAAAATGTACAAGATATGAATAACTAGTCCCACCTTATTTATATGGAGTAACACGAGAGATTAGTAAACCTTACTGAGTACTCTGCCATGGTCATACTAGCCTTCTGCAGATATATAAGCTATTGTATACATACCATTCACAATGTGATGGATAGAACTAGTCCATAAATAGACATTCAAAGTATGACCAGGAGATAGATGTCTCATCATATGACTGAGTCACCAAGCTCCACCATCACCCACCAGAGCCTTGAAGATGAATCACCAAGAATATAGCCATTTAATCTGAAAGCATCATTGAAAGGTGGAAAATTTGAGTGAATACCTCTAGCCTGTCCTCATTCACATGGGGGGTCCAGATCAGCTCAAAACCTGGGAGGTCGTTACCTCTGAAATTCATGAAATGAACTCAACCTGTATGCATCATTATTTGGTACTTATAGCACTTGTTACTACTCAACGGGTGGCAGTATTGCTGGTAAACCACTCTGAGGTTCTATCTTTAGTACATTCCCCTATACTGATGCCTCTTCACTAGGAGGATCATCCTTTTTATCACACTGGGGAATCTAGGATGGTTGTCTAGGTAGAGGCATCCAAAAATTAAAAAATATGTACTAATGCCAGAAGGGTATATCTAAGAATCTGATACATGAAGGACATAGAAAACACAACCATTTATATATGATGCATGTATGGAATTTTTTTATGAAACCAATATATATATGTACCTAGAGGAAAATTAGGTGATCAGAGTCCTGGTGTATAGATATGTTGGCCGCCACACCAACATTGGATTATCTAGCTTGAAATATGAACATGAAACACTAAAAACTATTGCCCCAAACTAATCTCACCAAATCTAGTCCTAAGGTAGAACTGACAGCTTTGATACCACTCTATCATGACCCGACCCATTGAGGTCCGACCTATAACTACCCTAAGCATTTCTCTAATAGGTTAGGGGATGACAACTATCACTGAGTAGGTATATCCCAAAAATGAGTGGCATTAACCTAAAGTACCTGTACACACCCACACACACACATCTTCAAGCCCACATAATGTTGAAAATTAAAAAAATTGAAAATAATGCATGCATACATCTAAGATCCCACAATAGTGTATGGTAGTAAAGTACCAAAAGTGGAAAAGTGGAAAAATGGAAAAAATACAAGCCCAACCAAAAAACTGTAAATAGTCCAACCTACTCCAAGGGATAAGAATAAAGTCAAATTCATGATCCTGGTAAACAACTAGATCTAAAAAACTCCAACTACACTCCACCTTCTCCCTGTCCTCCTAGGACACCATCAAAAGGGTCATCATCTGTATAAAACACGACATGTGTGGGCAAATACAATGTAAGGGTGAGTATAACATTACTCAGTAAGACACCCCAAAAACAATAAAAATGAATCAATAAGAAATGTTAGATCAATACAATAAATAAAAATCAATTTATAACAGAAACACCTAGATATATTCAAGAAATACACCACGCCACTAAGTGGTCATAACCACTTGCCAAACATTAGATTTTGCACATAGCAGTGATCATTTAGGGAGATCTCACTCCATAAATAATTATATCATTATCGACACTCGATGAATTTGTTTAGATCATTAGGACCTACCAATGAAATCTCACTATTCTAAGAATACCATGATACTCATATATGGTGTTATGCGTCGAACCTCCCGGGGACTCCAAAAATCCAATCTGGATCAACCTTCTACGTACGGGATCATATGAAAAAACACCACAAAACCTACCAATACAGCCTAATAAATGGAGGATCAATGCCCTGCTTAGGTAGGTCATGCTGATTCCGTAAACCACACATAGGGAATAAGGATGGTAGAGGATAACACTCTAGTATCATAGAAAGAGTCTCCAATTATATATGAGACTTGACCTTTAGAGGGGATCACAATCCTATGATATGGATCCAATATCACACTATACCCTCAAGGTAATGGACTAAGGGAACATGATCAACCTATAGTGGTCCAAACTAAGGAAGTGAAGAGATAAAAACACTTTTAATGGTGTAAACAACATGTACTAGGGGGTACATGACATGTACAACTATCCCATGTCTGGCCATGCAGTAAAGACCCACACTAAATAAAGGTGTCAATATACATAGTGTATAGGAGTATATAATGTGTAGAGACACATGGTAACCTACCTGTGTCACATGGACGTATCCATGTACCGACCAATGTACACCAGGCCGTGTCTGTGTACATGTACAAGGAATTCCACTTGGTCGTTTACTTTTTCCCATGTAAGTTTGCTTATGAAAGTATATGTATAGCCACACGAAAGGGGTCATAAGGCATGTGATATTTAACTTTAGTTGGAACCTTATCACTACAACAAGGGGACCTACATGCCTTGTAATCTCACATTACACACCGTTTTTATTAGAAATTTTGAGATACATCCGGATCTCTTCCGCATCACACTACACATCACCATAGCCGTCGCCTTCACCGAAACTAGTAGATCGGGGTTCTGACAGTCCTTTCCAATATCGATCGGAAAAAATAAAGTCTCAAATCTTGATAGGATTGTCCTCATCGATCCATCATCATCATGTTTCAAATATGAGAAAGAACAAAACCCACAAATCTATTCTGAACCACGTCAAATTGTCAAATAACTTCATCAATCCTTGATCACATCACCGATCATAAATTAAATCCATGACATTGATACTTTGTGCTAAAGAAAATTTGTGTAATGATCAAATGTTGGGTATTCATTGAACCATAGGCCAAAACAAAACACATGTGATGAACATACGAAGAATGGAGGGAGAAATCCAAAATCTATAATATGCGAGGATTGAACCTCGAACGTTGTTTGTTTGGACTTGATATTTTTTTGTAGCAGAATTTGAATGAAGAGGACTAATCAAAATGAAAAAAATAATAATTCCTAAATATAACTCTACAGATTATGTGTGTATCAATTTTTTTTCATGGAATTGATCTGCATTCATTTGAGATTAATAAATGGGGTGGATATCACAAGGAAAAACATTATACCTAGTGTTTGGACTGATAGTTGATGAAGAATGGTTTCATTTACATCATTGATGAGATCTATGAACTATGTTGGTGCAATGATCCATGATCTAATCACAATACGTCATCATTCACCGATAACAGTCTCCTACAAGGGCTCATAGGTCTCCATGCGTTAGTATCCAACCCTAATAAAAAAGCTACAACATTATATTTAAAGAGGAAGCAGGTCAATGTGTCAGATAAAATAAAATAAATTATGTAATTAATTTATTTTATTAATTTTTTGCTCATAAAAGTTTTTTCACAATGGGCCCGCACTGACAAATATTATGTTACACATAGGGAAAAAATCATATCCTGAACTCAACGGTGCCCCCAAATTTCTAATACAGACCCTAGTTTGGGCCACAATAAATTGCACACCATCTTAGTGTCTGGTATCGAAAATAATATATATAATATCCAAAAAATAATACATAGAAATTCCAAGTTGGTACATAAACTATTTCCAAGATAGATTCTCTTACCTAATGTTCTTTTTTTTCAATTTTACATCCTCCAAACATGCTGATAATGAGGGGATGTAACCGTCATAGAGGATATGCATGAGATGTTGAAAAATTATTTTAATTATTTTATCATTTTCTAAAATTCATATATATTATATGAATTCCATAAAAATTAATGTTAAAACATTTAAAACAGTTATAAAATATGTTTTAAATTAGAATTCATTGTTTTTATAAATATACAACATTTGTGTAAAATATTTTTTATTTTTTATATTAATTGTTTTAAATATTTATAAAATATTTATTAATATTTTTAAATATTTTAATTATTTAATGTATTAAATGAATGAGAAATATGTATTTATATTTTATGTATTTATACAAATTTTATTCTGGTGTTTTTATTAACAGTCAATCTACTTGAAATAATCAAGAAATTATTTGGATTAGTTTGACTGATTTATTTCAAATTATGTTTGAACTATTATTCAGGATAATTTTTTTGAATCTATTCAAATATATTGGAATAAATATTCCTTATGATTATTCTAGATTATAATTTTATCTCTCTTGGAAAATTTTCTAGTTGTAAATTTGAATTAATTTACATAGTAAGATTTTTCTTATTTTTGTTTTAAAAATTCTATTTAAAGGATTCAAGAGACATTTAAATCAAATGAAACTAAATAACATCATCGAAACTCTATTTTACTTTGAGAAAATCCGTAAACTTTCAAAGGGTTGTATAAACTATAAGTCCTTTGTTATCACTATTTCATTATCTAGAAAATCGATCAAGTTACAAATTAAATCTTCTTCGACTTCTACTACATTTATGAGAATATCATCAAATAAAGAACCACTACCTATTCTTTCTTCATTTATATTCTACCACATTTATTTTCTTATGTTTGTAACAATTCATTCTATCTTTTACACACTATCTATTTTATATTTCTGATTTTACATACAAAAACACTTATTCTTCTCTTCCTTGGGTTATAAATCCCAAAATTAGGACCATTTGATTTGTGAATCCTTTAGTATAATGTTAGAGTGGTAATTATGTTGTGACTCCCCATACCAAAGTTAGGTGTCTGATTATTATTTCACTTAAAAAAGGAGTTTGTAATTAGGTAATGATTCCCCTTTTAAAATTAAGTATTGGACAATGTATCTCTCTCTGAGTAGAGAGGTATAAGTCTAGACTAGGTCCAATTTGGAATGAAATAGTATAAAAATCCTTATGTTCATCTTTATTTTATTCTACTACTGATTAACTCTAATAATTATTTTTCATAAATAATTTATATAATCAATCTATTTCATCAAATTTTCAATAAGTTTAATTCACCCACCTTTAGACCGTCTTCCATTACGTTTTGGGACATAAAAGAATATGACTAAAGAAGAATAAAATTAGTATTTTTTTCATTAATTATTTTTAAGGTAGGAATACTTGGATAGTAAAGATTATAGGATTATTTTTATGAAGATAATGTATCCCTTTTATTTTGTAATTCTATATTGAGTTATTTCTTATTGTTTGATGATTAAAGATTCATATACACGTTGAGGAATCATAGTGGATGTTAAAGTATGATGTTGGGTGATCGAAAATATCATTTGTTCACTAAATTTTAGAGTTTTAGTATTGAAGAGGAATGAAATAAATGGTATTCAATAGAATGTGACTTGGAGATTCTTGTTGTTAGTTTAAGGATATAATTATTTTATAATTTAATAAATTTATTTCATTTATGGGAGCACATTATTCTTGTTGAGATAAATTTAAATGTATATGTGTTCAAGGATAAAATTTTCTCACTATAAACATTATATGAAACAAGTGGATTGTATAGAAATTGATGACACTATGTTATCCCAATACACCAAAAAATGAGACTTTTGTAAGAACCTGGTTCTTATTATTGATGTAAGGGTTTCTTATTTTCCTTTTTCCTTAAGTGTATTTGAAAAAACAAATCCCAATTTGATGCGTACACGCCGTGTACTTTTCTACATGCCGTTTACTTTGGCCGTATGGGATGAGAATATAGGGCGTGTAGGCCTGTCAGCGATGAAGGGTGTAAAAAATTACAACACATCATGTACTTATCATATACACACGTGTAATCAGTCGGCAGGTGAGCAGAAAGTTAGTGGGAGTAGCCGCCAGCAGAATAGTAGTACACGCCATGTACTCAGAAATACACACTGTGTAATCAAGTCGACGGATAAACAATTAAGCGGTGGAAAGTGGCCACCAGGGGAACAGTTAAAAAATGGAAAGTATACGTCGTGTACTTGAGAGTACATGCCATGTAATTATGTTTTTTTCACTTAAAATAGGCAGTAGAATCCTCTTTCGATAGAGGAATCTTAGAAAGCCCGAGAGCCGTGGGAGAGATGGTTTGACCTTGGATGAGCTCCTGACCCCACACCGAGACTCCAATTCCTTCTTCGTCAATCTCGTTTGAACCGCGCAGGTGAGTTCTTCTCTCTTCTTGAACCTCTTCTTCAAATTTATTCCCAAAGGGATATTATTTCATGTTTAACGAGTAAATTTTTATCCCAGATCTACATCGTTCTCTGGTGTTTCAGGAGGTGTCGTTCACGTATATCGATCATAGGAGATCGAGGTAGGTGGTATGGTGTTTATTTCCAACTGTTGAGTTGATTTTGTGTATAGATGTGCAACAAGACCATGTTTTGGGTGTCGTATGTCTGAGGCCTTAATAGTTAAGATATCTATAATTGCATAGATAATATAATGATAAATACAAACTATTGTTTGGGATCGTTGTCGTTATCCAGGGCCACCCCGTGGGTGTGTTTCCCTTGTTTATCCATTTGGCCAGGATACCAGTTGGTATGTCGTAATGATACCATGTTTTGAGTTTTCTTGAGAGGAAGCATATTTATTAATTTCTTATGAGTTGGGCTTGGCCCAGATACTTTCTTAGACTGAGGGCAGTGTTTTGTTTAGCATGAGGGAATCCATTCTCATGCCTATGGGAAGTAGCTTCCGTGCCTGAGGGTAATATCTCTTATTCTTGAGGTAAATAATCGTTATGCTTGTGGGAAGTCACCCATGGGTTTTGATTTTGCTTACCCGAGGGTAAGGATTTTCATGTTTGAGAACACGTTTACTTTGTACATTCACTGTGGTGATTTATTATGTTGTACATGACAAGCTGAAGCATAAGTTTGGAATTGATAAATAATTGTTAAGTGACAATATAACTGGTAGAGATAGTTACTTTTGAGTACTGCCTAGTCTACTACATTTTATTATTGCACACTACTGTTGCACATTTTCAATGATAGTTGGGAACAGGCCTTTGGTGGTTGCCTTCTGGGATTTATTTCTCACACCCTATTTGGATCATGTCTTCGGCCCAAACAGATTATATTGTTGCATGTGTTGATAAGGGAAAGGGTCCCTATAGAGGTACATGATTGTTGTAGAGGAGTAGGAGAGCTTGGGACCGAGCTTAGGCATGCAATGCTACTGAGTTCCTATTGCACTATTTTAGTTTGCTTTGTTGTACTTGGTACTTTGTGCTGTATTGTATTTGATTGCAGTATATCCTATTTTGAATTCTTTCTTAGAAATAAGACATATTGCATCATCATATATATATATATATGACTATTAGTTATCTTTTGCTTCAGTACCGTTGTCCTTTCATCTTTTTATTATTACTTCTTCTCCTTTTGGTATGTTTATATTTTTCCGCTGCACTACACTTTGAAACAATACGGTATAGTTTCCCAACTATCAGACCTAGGCCCTCACTGCTAGTCAGCAGCCTCTGGCATTTGGGGAAATGCACTTGAGGGCATGTGACCAACTGGGTTCGGGACACCCGTTGTGTGGCTTCCGGAATCGGGTCATTACAAAGTGGTATCAAAGGATTTTATTTTCTCTGAGTTATTTTATTATTTGGAGACAATGGGAAAGAGATAGATTTCTAAGGGATTCGGTAATAAAATTTGGTCGGGAGTAGCTTCCCCGTGTACAGGTAAAGGCCGGATTTCCTCAAATTAAATTGTTATTTTCTATTATGATTATTATAGTTGATTTAATTTTCACCGCTGGGTGATGCACTTGTGGTGAGCTCTTTATATTTTTATACCTAGGTTCTATTTAGTTGCAACCTGATGAGATGAGGGTATTCCATCCCATGCATCATTTAGGCATAGGTTAGAATCACATTCCAAGAATAATTTCCATTCCATATAGGTGCATCAGAAATTGTATGTTGTTGTGATAGATGATGTGCTAGAAAATGCATGATGTTGTGATAAGTACCTTGATAGATACGCCTACTATTGATAGGATATTGGTACATGATATGGTTGGTTTGATGGGCACTAAACTTTGGTTCCTGAGAAGTATTGGATCTCTTGGACCAGAATTTAGTGGATCATGATCCATCCTTTTGTTGCGTTATGTACTATAATATTAAAGGTCTGGTGCTAAACATTGGTTTGAGGGGGAGTATGGCCCCCCACGAATCAGAATTTGGCATACTGATGCTTTAAATTAAAGAAAAGGTGCTCCAGAATAGTTTGTGAGGTTTACTATCGGGAAACCCTAGGCAACACGACGTGTGGTTCTATGAACACACACCATATACTCTTCTATTCGGGAAGAAATGATTTTTTTAAGTACACACCGTGTACCCTATGTACATGCCCTGTAGTTTCTAACCATATCATAGGCCGTGTAGGAAGATATATGGGATGAGAAAACTCTAGAGGGAACACGCCATGTACTGGTTGTACAAACCGTGTATTGTTGACTCAATGTCCACCCATGTGACTAACAAAACAGATTGAGAAATCATCGCTTAAACACACTGTGTCACTTCCGAACAGGTCGTGTAGTGTAATCTGGGAATTCGGCCATGTAACTAACAACACTGGTTAGTGTTGTCCTTTCTAGTGCACGCCGTGTACCTGTGGGACACACCATGTAGTCTTAACTGGTAAGAGACCATGTAGATTTGGTCGTGTGGCTGGGGAAACATGGTGGTTTACATGTCGTGTGCGGCTGTAACATGCCGTGTAGTTTCAGCTGAGTAGCCGACCGTGTCACTAACAACACATGCGGTTGGAATCTAATCGATAAAAGTCTTGTCTATCTAGAACACGCCGTGTAGTGTGAGTTGTGACCCGACCATCTCACAAAAAACACGGGTCATTGAAGCTTGTCTTGTACACGCCGTGTAGGGCTTATACACGCTTTCTAGTCTCTTTCTAAAGAGAGTTGTGTGGCTAAGCCACGTAGAAGGACTCGGATAGGGGAAGATAACTCAAGTACTCGCCATGTGTAAGGACAAAACGTCATGTGTTTGGGGTGTTACACGACCAGTGCTGACAGAGTCATGCCCATGTAAAAGACTTAAGGGAACAAGATGTGTAGTTATTATACACACCATGTAGTCTTGTTTTCTAACTCTTGATTGTTTTCTTTATCCTGTTCCATTCTTACACCTTCTGTTCTTAGTCCATGATGATTTTAATCTAAGGCATATTTTTGAACTTGTAGATTCATGACACCAAGACGACCACAAGTTATTTTCCAAGATAGTGGCACTACTCTAGATATTGTAGGCCATGGGCTACCGGTGGATCCTATAGCAGTGCCAGATGTGGCACCAGCCATTATACTGGATGCAGGCATGGATGCGAAGTTCTGTGAAGGCTTCATGTGCTTCATGCAGACCTTACAGGGAGCACCGCCGGTTTCCACATCTATGGCAGAGCTGACACGTATATTCCAGCATCATCATCTACCTACATTTTCATGGGATGGAGGACCACAGACAGTGGAGTAATGGTTGGGTTCTATGAAAATGATCTTTGAGCATCTGTATACGCATCTTGGGAGGAGGGTTAAGCTTTCTACTTACATACTGTGTGATTCCACCAAGATATGGTGGGATGTTACCACCCAGACTGAGCATCATAGAGACATGGAATGGGATGATTTTCAGGCAATCTTTTATGAATTTTTCATTCCATAGATGCTAAGGATAGATCGAGCTCGAGAGATCATGAATCTTTAGCAGGGCGCCATGTTAGTGATGATCTATTCTACCCGCTTCACCGAGCTACAACAGTTTTCACATGTTCTAGTGGGTGATGAGACGTTGAGGGCTAGACGCTTCAAGGATTGTCTTCAGTACGACATCTGCATTCTGTTGAATGTTTTTAGGTTTCCTACAGTGCATGATATAGTTAACCAGACATTGATTACTGAGCGAAACCTACGGGAAGCTAGTGGTGTGAACTAGGGAGGTTCGGCACCGATCACAGGTACTATTTCTACTGGTAAGAGGAATAGGAGGATGGATTTCTCTCGCTGTGGTAGTACTAGCCAGAAGAATTATTCTGGTGTCCATGAAATGTGCTACCAGTCTGGTAAAGAGGGGCACAAGAGACCTCAGTGTCCACGTGACCTAGTGGAATACCGATCTTGCGGTAGGACGGGTCATCTTCAGCTCTTTTACGGGGTGCTTCCACCAGTTACTAGTGAGAGGGGTTCTGTGAAGACACTACATGCAAGAACAGGGCCAACAGCTTCTTACCAGTCATAGAATTGGAATACGTCAGGACTTTTAGGCAGAGGTGGTGGTCATGACCATGGTAGCCAGACACCAGGATCTCAGAGATAGTAGGGAGGGTCAGCTCTGGGTAGCTAGGCTGTGTTATAGGGTCGCGGCTCTGGGTAGGCATATGTAGTGTAGCAGACCCAACAAGACCAAGATCCCAGACCTTCCACTGTTTTAGGTACTATTCTAGTTCCTTCTATTTTATTTTCTATACTTTTCGATACTAGTGTTACACATAGCTTTATATCTGTGCCCGTTTTGGAGAGCCTTGGAATCTGTGTTTCTTCTTCTTAAGATATCATGATGCTAGACACTCCATTTAGAATTAGAACGGCAGTTGTGCGTCAGTGCAAGGAGTTACCCCTAGAGGTTGGTGGGTGTCACTTTCTATGGGACCTTTATGTATTAGACATGACGGGCTATGATGTCCTTCTCAGGATGGACTAGTTGGTACCCATCCGATCCTTTGTATATTTCTATCATCGCAGGGTGAGTTTCACATCACCAGAGGGTGGGGAGTTTCTATACAGGGGTGAATGGGATGTCCATGCGAGCCGAGCTGGACCCGATCGTCATGGGTGAGGTGGAGTGATAGCCCAGATTGTGGTTTTATATCTGGATGACCAGGGAACTTGTTAGAAATATTTACCTCCAGTGGTTGATCGTTTCAGGGTTGTCTTCCCAGACAAATTTCCAGGTCTACCTCTCGAGTGAGAGGTGGATTCCTCTATTGAGCTTGTGCCAGGAGCAGCACTGGTGTCCATTCCTCCTAACATGATGGCTACAACAGAGTTGTAGAAGCTCAAGAGGTAGTTGGAGGAGTTGTAGGAAAATGGTTTCATTCGACCCAATACTTCTCCTTGGGGTTCACCTTTCCTATTTTCAAAGAAGTCAGACAGTACCCTCAGACTCTATGTGGATTATCGGAAACTAAACCAGTTGATCGTAAAGATCTGATACCCCTTTACCAAGAATAGATGATCCTTTTGATCATGTTCGAGAAGCACGAGTGTTATCGAAGATTGACTTGAGATCTGGATATCATCAGTTGCGCGTTAGACTATCAGACATACCACTTATAGCCTTTCAGAGAAGATATGGTCTATATGAGTACTTGGTTATGCTGTTTGGACTCACAAACATTCCATTAGTTTTCATGGCTCTGATGAACCGTGTGTTCCACCCATATATGGATTCTTTTGTGGTAGTCTTCATGGATGATATCTTGGTGTACTCTCACACTCGACACGGCCATGCCACCCATCTTGAGATCATGTTGATTACACTGAGAGAGAATCAGTTATATGCTAAGCTCTCAGTGTGCCACTTTTGGATGGACCAGATTCACTTCCTGGGTCATATTATCTCAGAGGCAGGAGTTTCGGTAGACCTAGAGAAAGTGATAGCATTAGTTTCCTGGGCGCAACCTATGAATGTGTTTGAAATACGGAATTTCTTAGGGCTGTCTGGTTACTACAAGCACTTTATACTATACTTCTTTCGCTTAGTAGCACCGTTGACGGGTTTGATTAAGAAGGTTATCAAGTTTTTTTGATCAGAAGCTTGCGAGACAACCTTTTAGAAGCTGAAGGGAAGGATGACATCAGCACCAGTCCTGATACTTCCTGAGCAAGGGAAGAGCTATACAGTTTACTATGATGTATCAGGTATTGGGCTGGGAATAGTGTGGATGCAGGGTGATCGAGTAGTTGCATATTGGTCTTGACAGTTTATGCCACATGAGAAGAATTACCCGACACATGATCTCAAGTTTGCTGTAGTTGTTCATGCTTTACGCTATTGGATGCATTATCTCTTGGGAGAAAATTTTGTGGTGTTTACGGAACACAAAAGACTTAAATACATATTTACCTAGCGTGACTTAAATTTGAGACAATCAAGGTTGGTTGAATACCTTCAGTCCTTCGACTTTGAGCTTTCCTATACACCTGGTAAGGGTAATGCAGTAGCTGATGCACTGTGTAGGAGGACTCAAATACATGTAGTCCAAGAGGCCAGTGGTGAGTGGCTGCTCATGGATTTTTTCTATGAGATGCATTTGGAGGTTCACGATAGTCAGGGGCGAGCCTATGTAACACACCAAGCTTCCACGGTACGCTCCTCTTTGAATAATACAGTAGCATGTGTTGTACGCAAATTCGAGTTCTAACACACATCACAACCAATCAAACTAGCCAGTATGAATAGTAATACCCACTTTTTGAAATTTTATAAATTTTATCTTTCAAAATGGACTTCATTTTTGGATTCGGAACATCGAAATTAGCCTAGGGTGAAATTTTGGTATTTTTCTAAAAACTTTCAATTTTTGATGAATAGTGAAGAACACTAAGTTGTGGTTTAAAAAAGAATTTTTATTTAAATAATTATTTATTTTATTTAAATTTATTTTAGGTAAAAATAGATACATAATATCTATATAATTTCAATGTAATTCATTGGAGTAAGTTTATAATAATTTTAGATATATTATGTTTTTATTGAACTTTTCACAGTCTTTTACCCATCTCCTAGGAGAATTTGCAAATTCACATAAAACATAATTTTACCACTTCTGTGAGTGGAATTTTTAAAATCTGATAGAAACGATTAATATCAAAGAGTAAAATGCGGTTCAATAAGATAAAAATATTTTTTAGTGAATAGTAACTTTTTACTTTTATTTATCACGGTTAAAAGTAAATAGGGTAATTAAAGGGAAAATAATATTAATATTACCCTAAAACATGTCCTAATTATATTTTAAAAGTGTATATCGACCAAAAACAACCTTAGGAATAAAATATTATCATTTAGGTCCACTTGGATTAGATTAGGACATTTATTATTATTTAATTCAAAGAAGAGTTAAAAGAGTTAAAATCAAATTTTAATAACTAAAACATTTTTAATATAGGGTTATACATAAGATAAATTAGAATATAAATTTTAATTAGAAAGATAAAACTATTTCCTATATAATGGTATTTTATTTATAATTTTTAGACATTAAATAATTTAATTTAATTATGACAAAATGATGATGCCATAATTACCTTATTAGTAAAATATTAAAATAATTGATATTATAAATACCCAAATAATTATAATTTGAGACTTTTAATGAATTAAACGAATTTTATAGGTTACTATGACATGTTAGGGTTGATTAAATGAATTAGTTTCGAAGTAATAATGCTGTTATGAATTTATCAAAAACAAAATACCCAATAGTGTCAAAATTGACATAAAAGTGTTTTTAAAAAAAATATTATATTATTAATTGATATTATATTCCTAAAATTCTAAGGTTCGGCCAAAGGACTTATATAATGATAGGTGTATTATTAATGGACCACTTGTGGGTCTCTTGGATGTATATAGTAAGTTTATTAACTATATAATATAAAAATACAAAGTGACATGGTAAGTGTCAAACTAATTAACTACGAGTTAAAACTAACAGATAAGGTTAATTTAATGACCCAAACGTATCTAAAATCTATTGGTTGAAAGGATTTCGACCCATACCCACCTTTACCTTTAAATAATCTACTTTTTATCCATTATAAACCGAATATGAATTTATTATAAAATAATATTTCTAGATTTTCCTAAGGTGCCCCTCACCCCTCTTATAAAAGGGAACTCCCCCTTCTCCCAAATTCATACCCTCAAAGCCTTCTGGTTTGGCCAAACCCTGCCCAAATATTCTCTCAAATTATCTCAATTTTACCTAGAGGCCTTAGTTTGATCATAAAGCCATCCTATGGAGCCCTTTTTATCAAATCAAAAGGAAGAACCTGAAGAAGAGGTAATGTTTTCACCACCCACTTTCCATTTCATTTCTTCTTCAACATCTTCTTTATTTGTTATTTACATTCTAAAATAATAACTACAGTATATTATATATACTGTGATTTTATTATAAATATGGTACATAAATATTCAGTAATCTATCCATCCTTTGAATGACATGTCACCATACGTGCGTACGTACGACTTACCGTCTCCACGTCGCGGTGTAATTGTTATTCAAAACATTATTTTTTGGATGGGTATGATAATGATGGGTAATTGATGTAAATAATAAATATAACATTACAATGATTTTTTATATATGATATACCATCCAATTATATATTATTTTTATATCACAATAATGATATTGTCGCTCGTGCGTACGTACGGACTACCGTCTCCATGAAGGTGATGAGATTCATTCCCCAGCGTATCCATTCAAGTATAATTGTCATTTGATGATTAAAAATAATGTTTAAGGACTTGATATCATTCTGTATATGAATAATATACAACCTATCCATAACAAACACGACTTACATAACAAAACATATAAAAGGAAACGAGTAAGTTAACACCCAAAACGACGATAATACTAAGATATTATTTTCAAAGAAATGTTAAAAGATTATATATCATATCATGTTAATGTATATGATTATTTTATAATTTAATAACAATTATTTAACTGTTATACAGGAGATTAACCTACCCTCAACCAAGGAAAAGTGCATGGTAAGGGTTAATTTCACAATCTCTTTATTTTCCGAGGTTGATTTTACGTAAGTATCTACTGGGACCTCTTTATCATCCACATCCATGTTTTTTAAAAAGGTATTTCAAAACATTCTTAATATTTTATAGACTATGGGTTAAAGTCATTTATACCCTTGTTTGACTTTTTGTATGATGTTTATAAGGAATCTTTCTGTCGTTTTCCAAACAAGGTCCTTTTTAACCTTTTCGACATAATTAAGGTAAGAATGTCTTTTTAACTTATATGGCGGGTGCAACTATTTTCTGCTATTATAAAGTCATCGTAGTTTCCCTTACAAGATTATAATAATATTTTCAAATTAAATGTGTTATTTTATAATTATGTGATTTTTAAATGATTTCAAAAAAAGAGATCTTTCTCTCAAATAGTTTTGATTTCATCTATGTCAATATCCTTTGATGGATTTTAAGCTTATTTGTAGTTTATTTATTATGATACAAAACTTCCATATTGTATTGAAGGTTTTGTGATATGTTTGAATATGGATGTTTTATTTTTATACCATTCATGGTTTATGGAGAAAGTGTTGACATTTCCTATGCTAGTTTTAATACAAATGTTTATGTTATGTTTAAACATGTTCATATGAGGAATGCATTGAACTTAATATGTGACAAGTGGAGCCCGCTATAGAGCCTCGATGCATCGGTAGGACTCATGAGACAAACTACTGTCTTGGCATAAGGCCTTGAAAAAATCCTATTTGTAGTCTTGGCTCAAGGCCTTGACTATGTGGTTATGATAGTCTGGCATTATGCATTCCATCATTATGAAAGTGGTTATTGATATTGAATGTGATTATTCGACTAGTAGAATATCCATGTGAATAATTAAATGGAATTATTTCATTTTATTTCCGCCATATTATTCTGAAGTTCAATTTTAAAAGTCTTTTGTTTTAGTTATACATTACCTTAATTGTTTATGCTTATTTATAAAAGTTTCAGCTATATTGTTATCCGTACTAGGAATCTGAGCTCACCCCTTTCTATGTTTTATTTTTCCTAGGATGTGGAGAAGTATTTTATGAATGAACTGTAGGGATATTATGAGGGGATATGAGTGTGGAATATGGAGACTATGTTGTTTTAGTTTTCTTTTTTTGGTGTAATGTAATCTTTATGAATGTATCTAGTGATTCTAAGGCTACTAAACTAATCGGTCTTTCGTGACATGATCTTTTGTGATCATGCCAATGTTATGTACTAATGAACCGAATTTGGGTAACTGGGATCGGTGTGTTACAATTGGTATCAGATGAGGTTTAGTACAAACCTTGGATGCTAGATTTAGATAAACTCTGATTAGAACACATACACCTAAGATGGACTTTGAGGATTAGTGTAGAAGAAATTCTAGAATTTTGGTATTGTAGAGATTTTGTGGGTTTTCTAAGAAATACATCCCTGTCTAGATATGAGAAGGTAGAGGCGACTCTGGCACAGATATACCTAGGATTAAAACCCGAAAACACCTCTTTGAGATAGAATCGAACGGGAACTGGTGCATGACAACAGGCTTTGCTACACTCTTGGTTACAACACTCTCAAGGGATATGATTAGGATAATTCTCAATTTTTTACAAATCATTATGAAGGGTTTATGAGTATATACTTCCTCAAATAAAACATTTCTTTTAGGATTATGAATTATATCCATAAATAGTTCAATTTATGTAAATTGTTTTACAAGTATGAAATTATGTATTTTGATTCATAAACTGATCTAGTTTATGCCATTGTTTATAAATGGCGCCTAGTGGAAGAAATTGAAACCGTACCAATGCACGAATTCCATGTAGGGATTTATCTTCTGCTCAAGATAATTATAGTTGAGCTGGTGATGCAACTAGTGCTGATCAGCTAATCAACATACTGGGACAAATCACTCAGGTTATGAATAATAACCTTACCCATATGGAGCACCCTGATCCGTAGCATGGAGGATCAATGTTAGATCTCTTCATGAGGAAAAAACCACCAAAATTAAATGGGAGTACAAATCCCATAGTATCCGAGCAATGGATAAATTCCTTAGAGAAAATATTCCATGCCTTAGGGGGTAGTGAAAATGAAAAAGTTATCATGGAAGTTTACCGCCTCACTGGAGATGCTGATCAATGGTGGTCATTGATTCAAAACACGAAGGAAGATGATGAAGTATAAAATATGGAATGGAGGGAGTTCAAGGAACTTTTCTTAGAAAAATACTTTCCTCGTGACCATCGAGCATATATGGAAACATAATTTATGAGTCTGAGACAAAAGGAGGATGAGAATGTCACAAATTATGAGACTAACTTTACAATGTTATCAAGGTATGCTACAGATTATATACATAACCCAAAGAGTAAGATTGATCATTTATTTTATGGGTTAAAACCAATTCTCTATCGAGAATTAGTCTCACAAACCTCCTCGTTATATGAATATATTGTCTCATGTGCTATCAAGACAGAAAAGGAATTATCTAAGTCTTACGACTTTAAAGCAAAGAAAGAGAAGAAGAGATATGCTGATCACCACAGAAATGGAAATAAGGGGAAGAAGGGAAAAGTAGAATATCTATCCTGTAGTGAATGTAGGAAAAAACACCCTGGTACTTGCTTGAAGGGAATGAGATTCTGTTACAATTGTGATGAAAAAGGCCACCAAGCTCATGATTGAAAGGGGAATAAAGAAGCTACTGATTTTAAATGCTACAATTTCAGGGAGATTGGACATTATGCAAATGAATGCACTAAGCATTACATAAAATTACCTCAGAAAAGGACAAGGGATCAAGGTCAGGCTTATGTATCACTACTGTTGAGATAGAAGCTCTAAAAGATGTAGTGGCATGTAATTTAATGGTTTCCTCAAGTTTAGAAAATGCATTATTTGATTCTGGATCATCACATTGTTTCATATCTTCCAAGTTTACTATGAAAATTAGATATTTCCAATTTGATTTAACAAGGTATTTGTCAGTTAAAACTCACAAGGGAAGTATCATCGCAACAAAGTTTTGCGAATCTGTTCCCATTAGATCATATAAATGTTCTTTATCTACTGATCTCATTGCCATACCTATGATTGAGTTTGATATAATACTCAGTATGGATTGGATTTCGGACCATGATGTAAAGATTTATTGTAAGAAGAAGGAGGTTATGATTTTTGATGATGATGATAAGTAACTCCTTATCTTTAGAGAAGAATCGTCACCACCTGATTCTTACCTAGATCCACGCCCTGTAGATCAAATAAATTCAATTATTGGGGAGGAATAAAATGAAATAACTATGGGTAAGGAAAAGAATGTTCAAATATAGGTTGTACCTATTGTGAGAGAATATGTTGATGTGGTTCCATAAGATTTACCTAGACGTCCTCCAGAATGAGAAATTGAGTTTTCCATTGATTTAATTCCTGGATCAAGGCCCATATCGAAGACCGCTTATAGAATGGCCACTTTGGAATTAGTTACACTAAATAAACAACTAGAGGAATTGAGTAATAAGGGATTTATTCAACCTAGTGTTTCTCCAAGGGGATCCCCTGTCCTTTTTTTAAGAATAAAGATGGATCCATGAGGTTATGTATCGACTACAGGGAAATCAATGCTATAACAATAAAGAACAAGTATCCCCTACCTCGCATTGATGATTTATTTGACCAAATGCATGGAGCTCAATACTTTTCAAAGATTGACCTTCGATCTAGATACCATCAGTTGTGTGTGAGGAAGGAAGACATTCTGAAGACAACATTTCAAACCAGGTACGAGCATTACGAGTTTGCAGTAATGACTTTTGGGCTGACTAATGCAGCCTCTATTTTCATGGATCTAATGAACAAAGTTTTCAAGGAATATCTCAATGATTTTGTAGTGGTATTTATTAATGATATCTTGGTATATTCCAAAATCTATGAAGACCATCAAAATCACTTGCGCATTATATTGAAGACTCGGAGAAGACATGGATTATTTGGAAAGTTTAGAAAGTGTGAATTCTCACTTTAAGAGATTTATTTTTTGGACATATTTTCTCTAAGGATGGAATTTCTGTTGATCCTTCTAAGACAAGAGCAATCAAATAATGGCCAACACCGATGAGTATATCTGAGGTACGCAATTTTATTGGTTTAGTAGGTTATTATCGATGTTTCGTCCAGAATTTTTCCCAGCTGGCTAACCCATTAACAAAGCTCACACGTGAAGGGGTTAACTTTTTTAGGAAAAAAGAGTGTGAATAATGTTTCAAAGAACTAAAAAGAAGATTAGTCAATGATCATATATTGAATCTACCATCGGGGAATGATTGGTTCGTTATTTATAGTGATGCATCAAAGAAAGGACTTGGTTGTGTCCTTATGCAGAATGATAGAGTTATTGTATATACATCACGACATCTGAAAATTCATGAGAAAAACTATCCTACTCATGATATTGAATTAGTAGCTATAATATTTTCATTGAAGATTTGGAGACACTATCTCTATTGTGAAAAATGTGAGATATATACAGATCACTAGATTTTTAAGTAAATTTTTTCACAAAAAGAACTCAACATGAGGCAAAGGAGATAGCTTAAACTACTCAAGGATTATAATTACATGATACAATACCACCCGGGGAAGGAAAATAAGGTGGAATATGCTTTGGGTAGAAAAGATCATGGAGTTTTTAAAAATATGAGAATTGAAAGGGATCCTATTTTCATGGATCTTGTCAAGATGGACATGGGAATAACCATGGAAGTTAAAACATCAATTCTTTTTTAAATTGTTTCCAATCAATCTTTACTAGAAAGGATAAAGAGTTCTCAGACCGATGATGAAGAGTTTAAAAAGAAGATTAAAGCTATGAATGATGTGAGATTGAGTGACATTGTGTATGAAGATGGGATTTTGAAATTTGGGAGGAGAATTTGTGTTCCCGATATACCTGATCTAAAAAGGGAATTTTTGGATGATGCTCATAGTTCTAATTTCTCTATACACCCTGGGAGCACCAAAATGTATAGGGATTTGAAGGAAAATTTTTGGTGGGACAACATGAAGAGGGAGATTGCTGATTTTGTATCAAGATGTATGGTTTGTCAATATGTGAAAGCTGGAAGGAAACATCCTAGAGGAGTATTGAAACCTATTCCCATACCTGAGTGTAAATGGGATAATATCATAATGGAATTTTTCAGGGGACTACCAAAGACTCCTTGAAGGAACGATGCAATATGGGTCATTGCTGATCGTCTTACCATGTCAGCACATTTTATTTCTATAAGGGAAGATTTACCACCTGAACGTCTAGAAAGACTATATATTAATGAAGTTGTGAGAATTCATGGAGTACCCCTATCAATTGTTTCAGATCATGATCCCTGTTTTACATCATGATTCTGGAAAAGTATTCATAAATCCCTAGATACTAATCTTCGTTTGAGCACTTCTTACCACCCTCAAACAGATGGACAATCAGAACGACCTATTCAAACCTTATAAGACATATTGAGATCATGCTCACTTTACTTTTAGGGTTTGTGGGATCAATATTTACCTATGGTATAATTTTCTTATAACAATAGCTTCCATTAAAGTATTCTAATGGAACCATAGGAAGCGTTATACAGAAAGGGATATCGCACGCCAACCTGTTGGGATGACGTTGGTGAATGAAAACTTGTAGGTCCAGAACCGGTGGAGGAAACGATGGAAAAGGTAAAGGTAATCCCAAACCACATAAAAGAAGCTCAAAGTAGAAGTAAGAGATATAATGATAACCGAAGGAAGGATTTGGAATTTCAGGTTGGAGATCATGTTTTATTGAAGCTATCTCCATGGAAGGGAGTTATACGTTTTGGTAAGAAGGGTAAATTTAGTCCTAGGTACATCAGACCTTTCGAAATTCTAGAACGAATTGGGGCTGTAGATTACCATTTGGAAATGCCGCCAAGTCTCTCCAAAGTTCACGATGTGTTCCACATATCCCTGTTGAGAAAATACATGCATGACCCAACGCATGTACTCACTTACGAGGAATTAGAACTGGAACCCGATTTGTCTTATAGTGAAGAGCCCATCAGGATTCTTGATACAAGAGTACAAGTGTTGAGAAACAGGACGACTCATCTGGTAAAAGTTCTATGGAGAAACCATAAGATGGAAGAGGAAACGTGGGAACCCAAGAAACTTATGATGAAGAACCACCCATGTCTTTTTATGCAGTAATATTCTAGAAATTTCGAGGAAGAAATTATTTTAAGGTGGGGATAATGTAACACCCCAAGCTTCCACAGTATGCTCCTCTTTGAATAATACAGTTGTGTGTGTTGTACGCAACTTCGAGTTCTAACACACACCACAACCAATCAAACTAGCCATTATGAATAGTAATACCCACATTTTGAAATTTTATTAATTTTATATTTTAAAATGTTCTTCATTTCTGGATTCAGAATATCGAAATTATCCTTGGGTGAAATTTTGGTATTTTTCTGAAACCTTTCAATTTTTCATGAATAGTGAAAAACACAGAGTCCTGGTTTAAAACCGAATTTTTATTTAAATAATTATTTATTTTATTTAAATTTATTTTAGGTCAAAATAGATACATAATCCCTATATAATTTCAATGTAGTTCATTGGAGTAAGTTTATAATAATTTTAGATATATAAACTTTTTATTGAACATTACACCGTCTTTTACCCATCTTCTAGTTAAATTTGAAAATTCACATAAAACATAATTTTACCACTTATGTGACTGAAATTTCAAAAATATGAGAGACAGTTAATATCAAGGAGTAAAATGTGGTTCAATAAGATAAAAATAATTTTTGGTGAATAGTAACTTTTTACTTTTATTTACTACAGTTAAAAGTAAATAGGGTAATTAAGGGGAAAATGAAATTAATATTACCTTAACACATGTCCTAATTCTATTTGACAAGTCTATATCGACAAAAAAACAACCTTAGGAATAATATATTATCATTTAGTTCCACTTGGATTAGATTAGGATATTTATTATTATTTAATTCAAAGAAGAGTTAAAAGAGTTAAAATCAAAGTTTAATAACTAAAATATTTTTAATATAGGGTTATACATAGGATAAATTAGATTATAAATATTAATTAGAAAGATAAACATATTTCGTACATAATGGAATTTTATTTATAATTTTTAGAAATTAAATAATTTAATTTAATTATGACACAATGATAATGCAGTAATTAACTTATTAGTAAAATATTAAAATAATTGATATTATAAACACCCAATAAATATAATTTGAGACTTTTAATTTATTCCATGAATTTTATAGGTTACTATGAAATGTTAGGGTTGATTAAATGAATTATTTTTCGAAGTAATAACGTTGTTATGAATTTATCAAAAACAAAATAACCAATTGTGTCAAAATTGACATAAAAGAGTTTTTAAAACAAATATTATATTATTAATTGATATTCTATTCCTAAAATTCTAAGGTTTGGCCAAAGGAATTATATAATGGTTGGTGTATTAGTAATGGACCACTTTGGGTCAGTTGGATTTATATAGTATGTTTATTAACTATGTAATATAAAAATACAAAGTGACATGGTAAGTGTCAAACTAATTAACAAAGATTTAAAACTAAAAGATAAGGTTAATATAATGACCCAACCTATCTAAAATATATTGGTTGAAAGGATTTCAACCCATCCCCACCTTAAAATTTAAAAAAACCACGTTTGAACCATTATAAACTGAATATGAATTTATTAAAAAATAATATTTCTAGCTTTTCCTGAGGCGCCCCTCACCCCTATTATAAAAGGGAACTCCCCCTTCTCTCAAATTCATACCCTCAAAGCATTTTGGTTCAGCCAAACCCTGCCCAAATATTCTCTCAAATTCCCTCACTTTGACCTAGAGGCCATTTTTTATCAGAAATCCAACCTAAGGAGCCCTTTTGATCAAATCAAAAGGAAGAACTCGAAGAAGAGGTAATGTTTTCACCACCCTCTTTCAAGTTCCTTTCTTCTTCAAATTCTTCTTTCTTTGTTATTTCACTTCTAAAATAATAACTCCAGTATCTTCTATATACTGTGATGTTGTTATAAATATGGTACAACCATATTCAGTATTCTATTGATCCTTTGAATGACATGTGACCAGTCGTGCGTACGTACGGCTTACCATCTCCACGTCGTGGTGTAATTGTTATTCAAAACACTATTATTTGTTTGGGTATGCTAATGTTGTGTAATTGATTTAAATAATAAATATAACATGATAATGATTCTTTATATATGATATAACATCCAATTATATATTATTGTAATATCAAAAGAATGATATTGTCGCTCGTGCGTACGTACGGACTACCGTCTCCACGAACGCGATTAGATTCATTCCCCATCATATCCATTCAAGTATAATTGTCATTTCATGATTAGAAATAATGTTTAAGGACTTTATATCATTCTGTATATTAATAAGATACAACCTATCCATAACAAACACAGCTTATGTAACAAAACATATAAAAGAAAACGAGTAATTTAACACCCGAAATGACGATAATTCTAAGATATTATTTACAAAGGAATGTTAAAAGATCATATATGATATAATATTAATGTATATGATTCTTTTATAATTTAATAACAATTATTTAACCCTTATACTTGAGGTTAACCTACCCTTAACCAAGGAAAAGTACATGGTAAGGGTTAATTCCACAATCTCTTTATTTTCTGAGGTTGATTTTATGTAATTATCTACTAAGACCTCTTTATCATCCACATCCATGTTTCTTAAAAATGTATATCAAAAAATTATTAATATTTTATAGACTATGGGTTAAAGTCATTTATACCCTTGTTTTACTTTTTAAAATATGTTTATAAAGGAATCTTTTCGTCGTTTTCCAAACAAGGTCCTTTTTAACCTTTTCGACAGAATGAAGCTAAGAATATCTTTTTAACTTATATGGCAGGTGTAGATATTTTTCACCGTTATAATGTCGTCAAAGCTTCCCTTACAAGCTTATATGAATATTTTCAAAGTAAATGTTTTATTTTAAAAATATGTGACTTTTAAATGATTTCAAAAAAAAATATTTCTCTTAAATAGTTTTGATTTCATCTATGTCAACATCCTTTGATGAATTTTTAGCTTATTTGAAGTTTATTTATTATGATACAAAACTTCCATATTGTATTGATGGTTTTGTGATATTTTTGATGGTGGATGTTTTTTTTATACCATTCATGGTTTATGGAGAATGTATTGACATTTTGTATGATAGTTTTAATACGAATGCATATGTTATGTTTAAACCTGTTTATATGAGGAATGAATTGGACTTAATATGTGACGGGTGGAGCCCGCTATAGCTTCTCGATGTACTGGTAGGTCTCATGAGATAAACTAGTTTCTTGGCATAAGGGCTTGACAAAATCTTATTTGTAGTCTTGGCACAAGGCCTTGACTATGCTGTTATGATAGTCTGGCATTATACATTCCATCATTATGAAAATGGTTATTGATATTGCATGTGATTATTTTACTTGTAGAATATCCATGTGAATTAGTAAATGAATTATTTCATTTCATTTCTGCCATATTATGCTTATGTTCAGGTTTAAAATTCTTTTGTTTTATTTATACATTGCTTTAAATGTTTATGTTTATTTACGAAAGTTTCTGCTATATTTTTATCCTTACTGGGCATCTGAGCTCACCCCTTTCTATGTTTTATTTTTCCCAGGATGTGAAGAAATATTTTATGAATGACCTACAGGGATAGTATGAGGGGATATGTTTGTGGACTATGGAGACTATGTTTTTGTAGTTTTTTTTGATGTAATGTAAAATTTATGAATGTATCTAGTGATTCCAAGGCTACTAAACTAATAGGTCTTTCGAGACTTGATCTTTTGTTTTAATGAAAATTTTATGAAATAATGCACTGACTATGGGTAACTGGGGTCAGGGCGTTATAGCCTATCTTTCATCCTTAGATGTGACTTCTACCCTATTGGATAGAGTGAGGATAAGACATCTATCAGATTCAGAATGCTTAGTTCTATAGAAGTCGGTGGCAAGTGAGGACCCTCCTCCTGGTCGAACAATATGCGATGAAAAGGTACTGCGTATCCATGGATGAGTGTTTGTTCAAGGGGATATACACGAGGAGTTGATGTGGGAATTTCATGCTTCAGCTCGGGCAGTGCATCCCAGAGTTACCAAAATGTTACATGACTTGAGATGTTAGTATTGGTTGTCGGGTATGAAAAGAGAGGTAGCTGGTTTTGTTATGAGATGTTCCACCTGTTAGTAGGTGAAGGTGGAGCATCAGAGGCTATCTGGACTATTACAACAGTTACTCATTACGGAGTGGAAATGGGATGATGTCGCGACGGACTTTATGACTGGGTTGCCGAGGTCACCTCGAGGTAATGATTCCATGGGGGTTGTTGTGGAAAGACATATGAAGATATATCAATTTTTTCCGATCAAGGAGACCGTCGGTGTTGACGAACTCAGAAGGTTGTATATCTGAGAGGTATTACACCTATATGGGCTCCCTCGTTCTATAATTTTAGATAGGGAAACCCATTTTACGTCTTGTTTCTGGAAGAGTTTTCAGAGGGCACTGGGTACACAGGTGCTTCTAAGCACAACTTAACACACTCAGACTGATGGCCCATCAGAGCATATGATACAGGTGCTAGAGTATATGATGCGTTCATGCATCTTGGACTTTTGGGGATCTTGGGATAAACACCTACCCCTGGTCGAGTTTGCCTAAAATAATAGATTTTAGGAAACCATTGAGATTAAAACTTATGTGGATTTATATGGTAGGCCATGCCGATCACCCTTGTGCTGGTTGGAAGTAGGTGAGGCAGCTTTACTGAGACCATGTATCATGCAGGAGACTTCAGAGTTGGTCTATTTGATACATAAGTGAATGGCTATTGGACAGTCTTGTTAGAAATCTTTTTCTTATCACCGTAGATAACCCTTGGAGTTCGTGGTCAGGGATCAGGTTTTCATGTGTGTTTCACTGAGGTTGGGACACATCGGATCAGGAGACTGGGTAATCTTTAATCAAGGTATGTGGGGATGTTTGAGATTCTGGAGAGATTAGGGCCGGATGCCTATCGGTTACAATTACCATAGAGGTATCAGGCCATTTACGACATCTTCCATGTATCTCAGTTGCACCATTATCACTCAGACCCATCTCACATTTTCAGCCCGAGGAGGTTGAACTTAGAGTAGATGCATACTTTGAGGAGCATCCAATTCTTATTGTTGATAGGAGCATGAAGGTTCTATGAGGCTGGTCATTTCCTCTCATACGGGTGCAATTGTAGCATGGCCAAGTGCAGGATGAAACCTGGGAGCAGGAGACAGACATATGTACTCAATGTCTAGAGTTGTTCTTAGATTTATCTTCACCACCCTTGGAAGGGAAATTAAGGGAAGAATTTCTTTAAGGGGGAAGTTTGTAAGAACCTGGTTCTTATTCTTGAGGTACGAGTTTCTTATTTTCCTTTTTCCTTAAGTGTTTTTGAGAAAACAAGGAAAATGGGGGATAAATCCCAGTTTTATGGGTACACACCATGTACTTTTCTACACGTCGTGTACTTTGGTCGTGTGGGATGAGAATACAGGTCATGTAGGCCTGTCGGTGATGAAGGGTTTAAAAACTGACTACACACCGTGTACTTAGCATATACACGTCATACAATCAGTCATCAGGTGAATAGTAAGGCAGTGGGAGTAGCTGCCAGCAGAACAGTAGTACACACCATGTACTCAGAAATACACCCCGTGTAATCAAGTCGATAGATAAACAGTGAGGCAGTGGAAAGTGCCCTCCAGGGGAACAACTAAAAAATGGAAAGTACACGCTGTGTACTTGAGAGTACACACCGTGTAGTTATGTTTTTTTCACTTAAAACGGGAATTAGCCTCCTCTTTCGATAGAGGAAGCTTAAAATTCCTGAGAGCCACAGGAGAGAAGGTTGGATCTTGGAAGAGCTCCTGACTGCACACCAGGACTCTGATTCCTTCGCCATCAATCTTGTTTGAACCGAACATGTGAGTTCTTCTCTCTTATTGAACCTATCCTTACAATTATTTCCCAAAGTGATGTTATTTGAGGTTTAACTAGTAAATGTTTATCCCATATCTACGTTGTTCTTGGATGTTTTAGGTGGCTTTACTCACGTATATGGATCAGGGGAGACCGAGGTAGGTGGTTTGGTGTTTATTTCCAACAATTGAGTTGATTTTGTATACAATTGTGCTACGCTCCCTTGTTCAGGGTTTTTTTATGGATGAGGCCGTGGCAGTTAAGATATCTATAATTGCATATATAATCTAATAATAGATATAAACTATTGTTTGGGATCATTTCCTTGATCCAGGGCCACCCCATGGGTGAATTTCCCTTGTTTAGCTGTTTGCCCAGGATACCCATGGGTATGCCGTAATGATAGCATGTTTCGAGTTTTATTGAGAGGAAAAATATTTATTACTCGCTTATGCATTGGGCTTTGACTGGTTACTTTCCTAGCCTAAGGGTAGTATTTCATTTAGCCTGAGGGAAACCTTTATCATGCCTATGGGAAGTAGCTTCCATGCCTGAGGGAAATATCTCGTATTCCTGATAGAAATAATCATTATGCATTTGGGAAGTCACCTGTGGGTTTCGATTCTTCTTACCTGAGGGTAAGGATTTGCATGTCTGAGGACACGTTTACTTTGAATATTCACTGTGGTGATTTATTATGTTGTACTTTCCAAGATAAATTACAATCATGGAAATGATAAATATTTTTTAAATGACAATATAACTGTTATAGATAGTTACTTTTTAGTACTGCCTAGTTTATTGAATTTTATTATTGCACACTGCTATTGCACATTTTCAATGACAGTTGGGCATAGGCCTTTGGTTGTTGCCTACTGAGATTTATTTCTCGCACCCTGTTTAGGTCATGTCTTGGGCCCAAACAGATTATATTGTTGTAGTTGTTGATAAGGGAAAGGGTCCCTATACAGGTACATGATTGTTACAGAGGAGTAGGAGAGAATGGGACTGAGCTTAGGCTTGCGATGCTGCTGAGTTCCTGTTGCACTATTTTAGTTTTCTTTGCTGTACTTGGTACTTTGTGCTGTATTGTATTTGATTGTAGTGTATCTTGTTTTGATTTCTTTCATAGAAATAGGACATATTGAATCATCATATATATATATATATATTACTATTGGTTATATTTTTCTTCAGTATCGTTGTCCCTTCAGCTTTGTATTGTTACTACTTTCGCTTTTGGTATGTTTATATTTTTCTGCTGCACTACACTTTGACAAAAGTGGGCATAGTTTTCCCACTATCAGACCTAGGCCCTAGGTGCTAGTCGGCAGCCTCTGGCATTTAGAGAAATGTGCTTGAGGTCTTGTGACCAGCCGTGTTCGGGGCACCCATTGTGTGGCTTCCAGAACCGGGACGTTACAACTTTAGAGGTGGTTTATTAGGTGAGTTTCCCATAACATCCCTAATTAATTTTTTTTATATTATTTAAAAAATAATAGTGGTCTCATAAAACCAATGCTAATAATTATATTCAGTAGTGGTTTTAAAAAAACCACTGATAAATACTTAAAAAACATAATTAACACTTCCCCTTCCCCCACCCCCACCCCGAATCCCATGACCCTGACACCTCCTAACCTCCCCGAGAACCCATCCGTTGATGCAGACCTCTGGCCTTTGACTCGCCATTACTTGAAGCTGGACATTGTCCACTAATCCAATATACCTTGACATTGACCCAAACCCCTAACCCCCTCCCTTGGCGATGAACTCCATCCCCAACCAACCCCCAAACATACATCCCTCAATGTTAACTTCATTAAAACCCCCCAATGAGTATTCTTCATAGATGGTGACCCATATTCGCTATTTTCTGATTATCACCACACTCAACGGTTTCCAATCCACAACCCTTCCCCACTACCATATACTCCTACCCCCTCCTTGATTTCCCCTAATTATGTCTAAGAGGGACGTTACTGGGATAGTATCCCTGACCTCCATGATGTATGTTTCCCTCTCCCTACCTCAGTGATGTTCTTCCTAACATTTTCCCCTTTTATTGGGAGGGGTAATATGTATTAATTTATATTGATATTTTTCATGTTAAATTTTTGTTCTATCAAATCAATCCCCTACCATGGTCAATGATGAAATTGGGAAATGTTAAAAATTAATTGTAATTATTTTATTAAACATTTATATCTTTATATCTAAATGTACAGAGAGTAGAGTTAAAATAAAATACTTATGGATTAATTTACCGAGAAACATTCCTCGATATGCCAAGGGTTCAGAAAAAAATTTACATTATACAATTGAAAATCACCCAGTGGATGGAAGAATAATCTTTCTATGTCCTGATTGTAAATTCAAGAAGTGGTTGAATATAAATTAATCATATGATCACATGATATTAAAACAATTTCCTTCGTGATATGTATGTTGGATTTGGCATGGTGAATCGAATGTTATATATATTACAAATAATGAAAATCCTATCAATGAAACAATAAGAGACCCATCAGAGGAGAAATAAATTTGAAACTTAATAAATTACACATTTGACTTTATAGGATACAATGTAAAAGATTTTAATAGATCAACAGAACCTTCAGTGGATCATAATATAATTAACCTTTCTCATAACATCTGTGAAAAAATGAGTTTTTTTGGATCAATTGAAGATAAACAACAAAAATTGTATGAAGGGTTTGAAAGTATTAAAAGCTGTCTTTTCTGCTTAGGTTATGTCATATCAAGTGTATTTTTGGAATTACTATGAAATAAATTTCCACTATTTTAGAGTTTCTTCATGATGAACTTAGTGAATCTAATATCCATACATCATTACATGAGATGAAAAAAATCATAAAAAATAAGGACTTTATTATAAAAATATATATTTATTCCCAAATGATTTCATGCTTTTATAGGGATACGTTTCTAATAAATAAGAATGCATAGTATGGAATACATGTAGATAGAATTCAATGAACAACAATGAGAGTACAAATCAATGAAACACTAGGAATAATTTGAAGAAGAAAACCCCCCTAAAGGTATTTCATAACTTTACTTTGACACTATGCTTGAAAATATTATTCATATCATCTAAAATTGTATGCGACATAAAGTGACATGCTCAATATAGTAAGAATGATGACTTAATAAGACATAAAATTATTCAAATACATAGAAGGTGTTTGATTAATTATATCCAAAATTTTCTTCAGATCCTTGGAATGTACATTTGGGATTGGATTCTGATGGTTTTCACCATTTTGGTACTTTAAGTACTAATTATAAAATTTGGCCAATTATTTTGATCCCTGGTATTCTAACTCCATGGATGTGTATGCAGAATACTTATTTTGTTATTTTGATGACTATTCATAGAATGAAAATTTATATAAATGATAATAATGTATACCTTCAACCTTTAATAAAAGAAAAGACAGAATTTTGGGATGATGGTGTGGAAAAATATGATGCTTCAATGAGAAAAATATTCAAAATGTAGGGCACTTTAAGTTGGAAAATCAATGACTTTCCTAGACTAGGAAACTTGTCTAGTTGGAATAGTCATGTATGATCCCTGTTTTACTTGAGGTATGAATCTCTTTCATTTTTTCAGCTTAAATGCTTGTTTATGGGCTAATGGGGGAACCTAAAGTGATAATGGGTGTATTGGGAGAGTCCAAGTCCTATTAGGGATGAAGTACGACTCTTGGGAAAATCAAAAAGGAAACATGGTTAGTAGAAACTCTGTAGAACTGGACACATGGTTACCCCTAACAATGTAGAGCATGATAATAGGGTGATAGTGGCTACACGAATTTAGAGAAACCATAAAAAACCAGGCACAAACTGATGAGGATTTCAATAGATCTTGGGCAGTGGGATGAGACATGGTTTTCATATGGTTAGGAAAACTGTGTACAATGAACATGCGAGGTTCCCCTTTATGGTAGTGAAGGGTGCACAGTTGATGCACTGTTTGGAAAAACGTGAATCCAAACCATCCAGCCTATATTTTTTGGGTAAAATGAACAATTTTCTCTTTAAAATTAATAAAACCTAAGCCTAATTTCTTTTCTTCTCCATTGGACAACCTTGGGTGTTGGGAGATCACCTTTGATCCAAATCCACATATTTTAATCCCATTACTCCGTTAAAGTTTAGATTCTAACACTGTTGGTCTCATTGGATTCAAATTGTTATGTACTAAAATCCTCTTATATGGTTCTTCATTTTCCTTGATATCAGCAACCCTATTTAGGTGTGAGATAATATGCACTATTTCCAAGTTCTTTATCCATTCTTTATTTTTCTTTTGATCTGGATCAAATTAGAAGATGATACTGGATGAGCACTCTATTATGAACCTACGATAGGTGGTCTATACATTTCCCTTGGGGTTTGGTGATTTATATTCCTATTTTTCATTGTGTCACATTCAATAATTTTCATAAGAACCCTGATAAATAATAAAATAATTTAATTAAATGAATTTGAGTCTTTTAGGGATTCCCACTAGTTCTATAGAGATTGTTGGATGTTGTTGCCGAAACTTAGCCCACCCATGGGGTGTTTCCTTGACTTGTCTAGTGTTATAACACCCATGGGTTGTGCTTGATATTTTCCAATTATAGGAATCCCATTTTTAAATGAAATTATTTTAATTGATTTATTAAGAGTTTGTCGTGCCTCCTTTTCCATGTGGTACATGATGTGAATTGATTTAAATGGTTTAAATGGGAATTGCTATATGAGTTGGTGAACTCATGAACTGTGATTCCTATTAAATGATGATTGAATCAAATAATAAATGTTTCTATTGGTTACCATGGGTGTTCTACACCATGGGTCATGATAGTATTAGTGGATTCCTTTGTTGATATTGCTCCTTGGGTCTTGATTCAGTGGGATGCATTGGGACTTGCTACCCCTTAGATACAGATTACGTGGGCCCATAGTGTAAATAGTTTGTTTACATGATCATTGGAACCCAATTTAAGTATAACCGAGTTTATACCAAGATGCTATTGGGACTCGAGGTGGAATCCTTGGTTATTAACTCCTTAGATCTGGCCCCGTGGGTTATGACACTTATACTTATTTGGCTCGACGATGGTAATTATGACATGCTTGATTATATGGAACATCCATGATTGATCTGGAACTTTTGTTTATATGATGTGGACATGGTTGATATGATATATTGTGTATATAGGATGTCCATGGTGTTTATTTATGTTTTCTTACAGCTTCCATGTTATAGGATCTTGACAATTGTTTTGTAGATAAACTTGTTTGGCAAGAAAATTTATCTTTAACTATTTTACATATTCCATGGGAAATTGTTTCATTTTGGTTATAACTATAATTCAATTTGCACACTAATTAGATTTTATTGCATATTTTAGACTTATTATATACACCAGAGGTGGTGGCCTACTAATATTTTGTCTCACACATTGTCTCAAGATACTGTTGGGTATTTGTATAGACTATATAGGTACAAGTAGGGACTAGGAAAAGCACCTATAGTACAATGATTTATTTTTCTCATGCTAGGATTAAGGAATAATAAGACTGATCTGAGGCTTTTGATGCTATCTGGAGATAATTATTTTTTGTGTTTTTGGCATTTTGATACATGTATTATACTATGCTTATATACCTATTTTTTGATACATTGTAAAGACATGGCATGATCATAATATGTCTATGAGATTCCATTTGGAATTGTTTATACATATATATATATATATATATCTTTATTTTGGTTGTTTACCACATGTTCATTTATTATTGTGCTTTTGCTATGGTGGGTTACTAGTCCAGTGGTCAAAGTGTCTATTTATGCTACTTATTAATTATTATCATTCTCCCTTTATTTGAATGATATGATAGTGAACTATGTTACACTATGAAAAGAGGGAATATTCTCCCCAATGACACACCCCAGGCCCTCACTAATAGTCAACATGCTCTGGAAATTGGGGAGATATGCTTGAGGCCATGTGGCTAATAGGGCTCAAGGCATCGTTCAGTGGCATTCGTGTATGATACATTAGAATGTGGTATTAGAGCATTAATTTTTTAGATTTAATATCTTGAGAATATAGAAAGGGTTTTGGGAATGAATTGGAATTTGGTAACGATATGTACCTGGGAATAGCTAACCCATACATAGGAAAAAGCCAAATTTTCTAGACCGGAACATGTTTTTCTAGATTTTTTTTATAATTAATTTGATTCCACCATTGGGTGATGTACTTGAATTATGATTTTATCATTGGTATTATTCAGTATTTGTGTTACCATTTCCCGATGAGATGAGGGTATGAATCTCATGCATCATTTTAGGCACCAGCCATGATTTACATTCCATGCATTATGCCTTGTTATATAAGGTGAATTGCTTGACTGCATGATTGTGATATGTTCCTTGTGTGATATACTTTGTATAGATGCTATTGTGATAAATGTTTTGTAAAGGGGAATCCAGAAACATGGTTGGTACTTAGAGTAAATTCCATAACCTAAATAGTTTTTTCCTGTTTAGGAAACACTAGACACCCTAAGCCATCAAATATGAAACATAAATTCATGGACCATTGGTCGCATGGATTGGAAGATGTAATGATATGGATTATGTGGCTTTCATAATTTAGTTCATGTGGTGTATGGGACCTTATGGATGAGGAGTAGTGAAATATTTGGTTTAACCATTTAAATAGAAATGTGAAATGATTAGGAAATAAAATGAAAAATTGAACTTAGTGAAAAAATATATCTTGATCTAGACCCAGATTTAGAGTGGGTGGTATGCAGTGTGTCTAATGATGTCACAACTGTTCCTTTTACCCAGTCTTGGATTTACGAGTAGGAAGAGGGGTATAACTTGTGTTTAGGATGGTTTTAACCTATAATAGTGTTTTTAACTGTGTTATTTTGTTATCAATATTTTATGAGGTTTGTGTTTGGAATTATATAGACATGCCCCCACAACGACCTCGAGTCATACACAATAAGGGTGGTGACGACCATGCTCTGGAGGTAGTGGGAAATTAGCTACTAGTGGATCCTCATATAGCATCTGCTAAGGCACTAGTAGTTTTTCTAGACTTAGGTGATGAGACATAGTTCCATGATATTTTTAAACACTTTATGTTGAACTTTTAGAGAGCACTAAAACTTTCACCTTCTAAGGCAGAGCTGACGCATGTGTTCCAATAGAAACATACTCCCATGTTTTTGGGGGATAGAGTCCCACATGATACTGAGCTATGGTGTTATACTGTGCTTTCAATATTTAATCATTTGGAGACACCTCTGGATAGGAGAGTGAAACTTGCAACTTATATGATACGGGGAGAAGCAAATCATTGGAGGGATGTCATGAACTAGGATGATACGCTGAAAGATATGCATTAGAGGGATTTACTAACCCAATTTTATGATTAATTTTTTCATGATACTCTGAGAGTTTAGTGGGCCAGTGAGTTCATGTGTATGGAATATGGCGCTATGATAGTTATAGAGTATTTGAAATGCTTTATAATGATTCAAAAAAAATCATTGATATACCTTGATGATGATATATCGAGGGAGAGACACTTTGAGGAAGGTCTCAGACATGATGTTCATTATTAGGTCAGCATGTTCAGGTTGAAGAAGATTATTTATATAAAAAATCAGGTGATGTTTAAGGAGTAGAACTCGAGGGAGTATGGGAGTCCATAGTAGATTAGTATAGTCTCTCGACCTAGTGGTTCAACATCTAGTGGTAGGAAGATATGTTTTGAGGCTTCTAGGGAGATGAGTTCTAGTAAGGCTATGAGTGTTGGTTGATCTATTTTCTATCATCAGTGTAAAAGATGGGGTAACATGAGGAATCAATGTGAATGAGACCTAGTCAAGTGATGAGATTTCAAAAGGATGGGTCACATTCAAATTTTTATATGAACTTCCCTATAGATGTTAGTGGAACATAGTTAGATCTGATACTAGGTTCAAGAGTGGGTTATATAGATTCACATTAGTCTAGGAACCGGAGTAGTACCAGTCAATCAGACCATGCTAGTGGTTATTATCAAGGAAGATCGGCACTATTTGTACCCAGATAGAAGTGTGGTCCTACTCTATGTAGTGAGTTTTTTTACAGGGACACCATTTAGGTTAGATATATTATGTATAGTCTAACCCTAAGGAGGAGGGAACCAGACCATCTATGGTGAGAGGTATGATCTTAGTATCCTCTACCCTTGTAACTGACATTTTTTATATAGGTACATCACATAGTTTCTTATCTATACCTATGGTGTAGATCCTTCAGCATGTTGTAAATTTTTTTTGAGGGTGTTATGACACTTGACATTCCGTTGGGAATCAGAAAAAAGAGTGTATTCTAATGTAGGGAGATACCCATTGAGGTTGGTTAATGTCACTTCATATGGGATCTTTCTAGATGATAGGGTTTGATTTGATACTCGGGATGAACTGGCTATATTTTTATGGGTTCCATGTTTATTTAAATCATTGGAGGGTGAATTCCACATCACCGGAGGGTGGATGGTTTATTAACAAGGGTGAATGGGATGTACAAGAAAGCCGATCTAGATCAGGGCATTATGGGATAGGCAGGATGACAACCCATATTTATAGTTTGTATATGGATAATCAGGGAACACTTCAAGAAGAATTTACTTCATTGTTTGATAGTTTTAGGGATGTTTTCTCAGATGAATTTTCTTTTTTACCTAATGATATAGTGGTTGATTTCTCTATCGAGCTAGTTCCAGGAGCTACACCAGTATCCATTCCTCGTTACAGGATGGATACTATGGAGTTGTAGGAGATCAATAGGTAGCTAAAGGAAAAGGATAAAATGGTTTTATATGACCCGATACTTTTCCATGGGTTTTTCTAGTCCTTTTTTGAAAAAGGGGGATGACACCCATAGGCTGTGTGTGGATTTTATGAAATTGAACTAGCTAATTCTTAAGAACCAGTACCCCTTTCCATGGATAGATAAACTTTGTGTTCAACTTTGAGAAGCTCGTGTGTTATCAGAAATTTATTTCAGGTCGGGATATCACCAAGTATATGTTCGACCTAAAAACATACCCTTTACAACTTTTAATAGCATGTATGGTTTATATGAGTATCTAATGTTTCCATTCGGTCTGAAAAACGCACCAGCAGTTTTTATGGTTTTGATCAACTGAGTTTTCCATCATTATTTTAATTCATTTGTGGAGGTATTAGTGGAAAATATATTGGTGTATTCTAATAATAGACACAACCATGAAAACCACCGTGAGATCATTTTGGATACACTGAGAGAGAATCAGTTATATGATAAGCTCACAAAGTGCCACTTCTAGATGCAAAACATTTATATATTGGGTCCTATTATCTCAGATATAAGAGTATCAGTTGACATAGATAAGGTGAGAAATGTAATTTCCTAGGAGCATCCTAAGAACATCATTGATATACATAGTATCTTGGGGATAACTAGGTATTACAAGAATTTAATACAGAAATTCCCACACATAGATGCATTGCTGAAGGTCTTGACTACATAGTTTATGAAGTTTATATGGTCAGATACCTATGAGACATCATTTTAGGAGTTAAAGATAGTTTTACTTTAGTGCCTATCCTAATTTTAATAGAAGAGGGGAGGAGTTACGTTGTGTATTGTGATACATCAGGCATTAAGCTAGGAGTAGTTCTGATGTAGTGAGATAGAGTCATGAAATACGAGTCTCATCAACTAAGGTCTGATTAGAGTAATTATCCAATGAATAATCTTGATTTTTCTATAATTGTTGATACTTTACACTTTTGGAGACACTATTTACTAGGAGATCATTTTTTGGTGTAGACAGACCACAAAGTCCTAAAGTGTATATTTAAAAAGCATGATCTGAATTTGAAGCAGCGAAGATGGGTTGAGTACCTAAATTATTTCAAATTTGAGATTTCCTATATTCCTAGAAAAGGAAATATAGTCACCAATGTACTCAGAAGGAGGGCTCATAAACAGGTAGTTTAAGAGGCCAATAGTGAGTGGTAAATCATGAATTTGTTTTCAGATATTCACTTGGAGGTGTACAATAGTCAGGGGTAGACCTTTATTTATTATTTGGATATAACCTATCCTCTTCTAGACAGAGTGAGAATGAGAAAAATATCTGATTTTGAGGTCCTAGTCCTATGGAAAAGTGGGTAAGGTGAAGACCCATCTCAGAGTTAGACTGTGGGAGAGGATGAGATCCTATGCATACATGGTCTCATTTACATGACATTAGATATATGTGTGGAGCTGATGCTGGAGTTTCATGCCTTAGTTTGGGAGGTACATCCCAACATTACCAAGATGTATCGTGATTTACATCCCCATTTTTGGTGGATGAGAATGAAATGTGAGGTAGCTGGTTTGGTTATGAGGTGTTCCACCTATTAGCTAGTGAAGAAAGAACATAGGTGACCAACCAAACTTTTACAATAGCTAACCATTACTTCATAGAAGTGGGATGGTGTAGTGATGGATTTCATGACTGTTTTTGTGAGGTCACCTTGAGGTAGTGGTAAAATTTGGATTTTTGAGGACAAGATCATGATGGTTACTCATTTCCTACCAATCGGGTAGAATTTATCAGTTGATGATCTTGAAGGTTTTATATCCATGAGATAATAAGGCTTCATGGTTTCCATCGAACAATTATTTCAAATAGGGATGCCCAATTTATGTATAATTTCTGGAAGAGTTTTTAGTGGGATTTGGGTACATAGGTTATTCTGAGCACAACATACCACCCTCAAGAATTATGTCTTGTTAGAACATGCAGTTCAGGTGATTGAGGAAATGTTGTAAGCATGTATCTTAGATTTTTAGGGCTCTTTAGAGATGCACACACCCCTAGTTTAGTTTTCCTACAATAATAGTTATCAAGATACTATTAATGTAGAACCTTATGAGGCTTTATATGGTAAGACATTATAATCACTCCTGCTCTGGTTAGAGGAAGGTGATGCATCTTTACCGGGACCACATATCATGTAGGAGACTTCTAAGAAAGTCTAGTTGACTAGGATGCTGATGGATACTGTACAATCTTGATATAAATCTTACACAGATCTTCATCAATGACCTCTATAGATTGATTACAAGGAATGAGTATTTTTATGTATCTTGCCTTGGTTGGGACATAGATGTCTTAGAATACAGGTTAATATTTCACTACAATATGTTGGTCTATTCAAGATTCTAGAGATTTGGGGTGATAACCTATCAGTTGTAGTTACCTTAGTGGTATCGATCCATGCAGAACATCTTACTCATATATCAGATGTACCATTATCACTCATACTCATCTTATACTCTACATACATAGGATGCGAGGCTATAGGTTGATTAATCCTTTGATGAGCATTCTGCACATGTTATTGATAGAAGTAAAAATTTTCTCTGAGGCTAGTCATTTCCTATAGTACGGGTGCTATAGAAACAAAACCATTTATAGGATGAGGTTTCAGTGTGGGAGGTTGATGTATGTGTTCGGTGACTAGATCTATTCTCAGATGAATATTGACCTTTCTTTATAGGGGAATTGTGGGATGAATTTATTTAAGGGGTGGGGGGGAGGGAATATAGTATCCTAGGTTTTCTTTTGGTATGGACCTTTTTAGTTTTTTAGATTAAATGCTTGTTTATATATTAACAAGAGAACCTAATGTGATCATTGGTGAATAGAGGGTATTCGAGGCTTGTTTGGGGACAAATACTATCTTTTTAGAAAAATCAGACAGGCCACTATTAAAAAAAACCATGCAGAACAAGCGGTACGGTTACCCCTAATCATGCGGGTCTTGGTAGCGGGGTGTAAGAGGCCACACAGTATTGGAGGAACTATGAAACATTAGGTACACACTTTTGTGGATTACTACAGATCTTGGAAAGTGGGATGATACATGGTTTGTTCATGGTTTGGAAAACCATGTGCACTAACCATGCAAGGTTCCCCTTAAGGTAGTGAAGGGTGCACGATTGGCATACAGTTAGACCAACCGTGTAGGAAAACTATGTAGACTAGATATTTTGGATAATTTGACCAATTTTCCCTTAAAATTTAATAAAACCTAAACCTAATTTATTTTCTATTTCATTGGAAATCCTTGGGTATTACAAGAAACCCATTGATCCAAATACATAGATTTTGATCGTGTTTCTACATCTGAGTTCAGATTCAAACATCGTTGGTCTCACTGGATTTGAATTGGTAAGTACTAGAATCCTATTGTGATATTATTATTTTTTCCCTAGTATCAACTATTATATTTAGGTGAGAGATAATACACCCTATTTTTATGTTCTTCATACATTCTCCATTTCTCTTCCAATCTGGATTGAATCTGAAGATGATACTGGAATATCACTCTACTACGGACCTACGGTAGGTGGTATATACCTTTACCTCATGGTTTAGTTCATTATATTCATAGTTTATATTATGATACACACAATAATATTTTGTGGAACTTTGATAATTAATCAGATAATTGAATAAAATGAATTGCAACCTATTAGGGATTCCCAATAGTTCCATAGAGATTTTGGGAGATGTTTTCCCCAACCTGAGCAACCCATGGGGTGTGCCTTTGCCTTATCTAATTTTATACCACCATTAGGGTGTGATTGATATTTCCTTGTTATATAAATCCTTGTTATAAATTAATTTAATTGAATTGATTGATTAGAAGATGGATGTGCCTCTTTTTCTATGTGATACATGATGTGAATTGATTTAAATGGTTTAAATGAAAATTATTATATGAGTTGGTAAAATAATAGATTGTGATTATTATGAAATTATTTTTGAATAAAATGATGAATGTTTTCATAGGATACCATGGGTGTGCTACACCATGGTTCATGATAGAGGTAGTGGAAACCTTTGTTGAGATTTCTCCTTGGGTCTTAATTCAGAGGGATGCCTTGGGATTTGCTAACCATTAAACCCAAATTTCTTAGGTTCGTAGTGGAAATGGTCTATTTAAATGATCCTTATTACCCAATTTCTATCTACTTGAGTTTTCATTGAGATGATCTTGGGACTCAACAGGGATTACTTGGTTCTTTAAAACATGGATCCAACCTCATGGGGTCTGACACTTCTACTTATACGAATCAACCATGGTAATTATGATGTTATTTATTATACGGATTGATCGTGGTTGATCTTACAATTATGGTTATACGGTGTGTCATTGGTTGATATGATATACTCTTTATATGGCATGGTCATGGTGTTTATTTATATTTTCTTATAAATGACTTATTATAGGAGCCTGACCATTGTTTTGCAGGGAGCCTATTTTGCCAAGAAAATTTATCTTTACCTATTTTATATATTCCATGTGAACTTATTTAATTTCTGTTAGACCTGTGATATACATTGAAACATTCTTATCTTATATTCTATGCTATGAAATTGTTATAGAACCTAGAGGTTGTGGCCTATTGGGATTTCATCTCACACCCTATCTCAGGCAGTCATTGGGTACCCCAACAGACTATATGGATGCAGGTAAGAACCAAGGAAAGATTCCATGACACGATGCTTAATTTCTTCCATTCTAGAAGAATGGGAGCACAAGACAGAGCTGAGGCTCATGATGCTATCTGGAGATAATTATTTTATTTTCTTTTTTGTATCTTGATACATGTATTTTAATAATTCATGTATACCTTTTTTGGATTCTTTTCATAGGCATGAAATGATTTTCATATGTAAATGAGATTACTTTGAGAATTTTTGTTTATATATATATTTAGGATGTTTATCACATGTTCAATTATTATTCTCCTTCCAATATGGAGGGTTAATGGTTGAATGGTTATAGTGTCTATTTCTTCTACTGATTCATTGGTATCATGATTCCTCTATTTGATTGATATGATATTCTTCTGTGATACACTATGAAACGAGGGAATAGTCTTTCCAATTACGCCCCCTAGGACCTCATTTCTATTTGGGAGCCTCTAAAATTTAGGGCGATGTGCCTGAGGCCATGTGGCCAACCTGGCTTGGGGTACTGTCTAGTGGATTATGAGTCTAGGAAATTACAACTCATACTGGTTTGGCTTGTACACTTTGTAATTTTGATTTTGAACCTCAATGATTACCTAATAGTAGAAAATAGATTTTTAGGTGTCATCATCATTTTTTATGCTTCTCATAAATTAAAGTTTCATAAGACATAATTTAATGGATATATTGAATTGATAAAGCCATTAAAGGTGTTATCTAGTTCATAAATCTTGGGACAATTAATGAATTTCATTATAGAATTTTGAAAATGTAATCTGTTTAAAGAAGGTGGGAAAATGGTATGAGGTTTAGTATCCTGAGCAGATGGAACACAAAAGTGCAATAAAATGAGTATATTTTTCAAACCCTTTTATTGTGAGTTTAATTTGATATGTCATAATCTTGACATAATGAATATTGAGAAGAAAGTCTGGGGAAATATAATTTTTACATTTCTTAATGAGTAGGGTAAATTGAAGAACCATCTTAATGATCGTAAGGATTTAGAAACAATGAATATAAAGCATGGTATGTGGGAAAATGATTTTGGAAATTATTCTTTGACTACTTTCACAATGAAAAATCATGGTAAATATTCATCGCTTCGAACTTTAAATAATGTAAAAGTTCCAGAGGGATAATTAATTAATATTTCAATGTGTGTTGAATTAATACAAAGAATGTTACATGGATTGAAAATTCATGAATCACATATTCTGAGGGAGAAGTTGTTTCCATTGGTATTTCATAATACATTACCTAAAAATACAACTATAGTTCTAGTTGAGTTTTATACATTTTTAAAGATATGTGGGGGAAAATCTAAATCCAAATGAGCTTGATAAACATTAAGAAATAAATTTTTTGACACCTTTTCATTTTTAGATGTTATTTCCCCCTTTATTTTTCATAGTCTATTTCATTTTATTATTTATTTGGTCAAAGAAGATAAACTTGGTGGATCGATACACTATCGATGGATATACCTAATTGAGGGGTAGGTTCATATTATTTTTATTCTAATTGATGAATTCCGTATTATTAAATCATTGCATGTTTTTTAATAAGTTTTTTATTTTTTTCATCAGGTACTAAGGTTATTTCAAATTATATTTAAGGAATAAAGCTCAACTAGATGGCTTTATTTTTGGAGGTTACATAGTCAAGAAGTTATTGACCTTAGTTTGTAGGTATTTTGAAGGGATTGAGACTAGATTCAATTATGTTGGATGTTTTGATGAAATATCCACTAATTACCATTATAAAAACCAATCATCGGTATTTAAAACTGAAGTGCCCAGATCAGTGTGAATCACTGAGAGGGGGAGGGGGTGAATCAGTGATCCCTTAAAACTTTTTACTAATTGATTCTTAATCAATTAAACCTCTATGGCTTGTTAAGGCCTCGATCCACTCTTCTTGTATCTCTCAACCTTTCCCGGATAATGCAGTAATGAAAAGGCACAGGACACAAGGATTTACAAGGTTCGGCACCAAAGACCTACATCCTTGCCATGCTCTCCCAGCATGGATTCTCCATTATAACCTGTTAAAATTACAATGGTCGATACAGAGTCCCACTGTATCTCTCCTGAGTCCCACAGGAGGGTCTTTATACTGCGTCCCACAGTGTTACCAGAGTCCCACTGGCCTGCTCCAGAATCCCACTGAAGACTTCTTCTCCCTGAGTCCCACAGGGTCTTCTCTTGGCTCCTCGAGTCGCACGAGTAGCTCTTCTTCACTTTAAGTTCTTCAAGTATCCTCAGCAGCCTGGGATAAAGGCTGCTGGCCTTGCTCTGTACCTCTGATCACTTGTGATGATCAGGTCTTCTCGTCTACTGCAAACTCAGACAAACAATATCTTTCACTTCAGTCTGGCTCAGTCTCACTTCACTTCAACAACATGCACTGAGTGCATGGCAACTTTTCAAGATCTTCAAGTCTTGGACTCCTCAGATGCACACCACTGATTTAGCATTGTTCACGTGTGCACGTGCATGCATACATGCATGCACTTCTCCTGTCCTCTTCTTGGTGCAGTAGACCCACAAAGGGTGTAATCAATTATAGCACACACCTTCACTGAACTTCACACACTTTATCCAATATGTTTACACACTTAGAGTGTGTTCTACTTTAGTGTGAGTCTTCTTCTTCTTCTAAGTGTGTCCACTCCTCTTAGAGCACACACATAGGTTCGGCCACTTCACTTTGTTGCTTTGCACACACAACTTTGTTCTTTGCTTTGCACACACACAATGAGTGTGTATTTGGCTTCCACTATTTTTGCACACCCCAAGCTATGCCTCGGCCTTCCTTTCAAATGCACACACACACAAAGTGTGGTGGTCTTCACTTTACCCACTTGCACATACCCAAGCCAAGGTCTCGGGTTCTTCCTTGTTCTTTTAATCTTCTTCAAAGTGTGCACCTCACTTATGCACACACTTGGTTCTCCATTTTGTACACACAAGGGCTACGGCCTCTTTGTTTTCTTTTTGCACACAAAGGCACAAAGGCCTTTCCTTCCCTTCTTGCACACAAAGCACTAGGGCCTCGGGTTCTCCCTCTTTGCACAAGCTACTGCCCGTGGGGCCTTCTTCTCACTTGGCACACACACACTAGGGATGTGGTGGTCTTCACTTCACCTCTTGCACACACACGGCCTCGGGTCCTCTTCTGTTTTTGCACACACAAGCCATAGAGTCTTCACTTTGCACACACAAGGCTATGCCTCGGCTTCTCCTCTCCACTTGGCACACACACGAGGCAAGGCCTCAGCCTTCTTTGGCACACACACAAAGTGTGGTCTTTACTTGTTCCACTCACTTAACCCGTAGGATGTAGATACCCTTCACCCGAACTCAAGGAGGCGCGCAAGGGGTGAAACCCTCCTCTTCTTTCCCACTATCGCGCAAGTCCTCAAGCACTTGAGTGCAAGGAGGCTCGGGTGCGCAAGTGCCACTGCCAACCGCTGGGCACACAAGGTGTTGCGGCCCTGGGTACTTCCTGCCGCGCAAGGGATTAGCGCGCAGGGGACTCTTCACCTCTTTCGCGCAAGGGGTGCGCGAAAGGAACTCCTTCGGGCCTCGGGTGGCACCGGAACACACTGCCGCGCAAGTGGGATGCGCGGGGCTTCAAAACTTCGCAAAGCAAAGGGTGCTCGCGGTTCTTCGAATCTTCAACAAAGGATCAGCACATCAGCAGCGTCTTCTCGAGGGCTAGGCCTCATTTATATAGGCAGAGGAGAGGCGGTTCTATCTGCGTGAAATAACTTCAAACACCCGAGATCTTCAGATCTTCAAGATTTCCAAAATCTTGTTTCTCCTCTTTTTCACGCGGCTTCCCTTATTTTTCGGCCTTCTTCACGTGCATGCGACTTAGAACGCATGCACGGCCTTCCTTCGATCCAAACCATGCAGAGCATCAACACCGAATGGCCTCGCACCTTCGGTTTGCTTCGGCCTTCATCTAAATCTCCCATGCATTGGATGCATGTGTATTTTTAAGCATGGATCGGTTCGGTGTGGAGAGACGAGCTCAATGGAGCCTTCGGCTTCTTCAGAGGTGGTCGGAATCTCGAAATCCGGTGGTCGGATGGCCTCTGGTTCAGCGGCGTCGCGGGAGTTGCCTCGGCCGAGCTCGAGGTTGAGGATGGTGTGGCAGCCGTCGGATCAGGTGATCGAAAGACATCGGATGGCTGGATCAGATCGCGGCGCCGCGGGATTAGATGAGCGGCTCGGATCGGCCGCGAGATCAGATGAGCGGTCAGGATCTCTTCCACGGGAAAAATCCGCGTCCCACATCGAATCCTCGCGCGGTTTTTCCGCAGCTTATTACCCAAGCGCCGCCTCCACCCGGCAATTGAACTCTCTCCCTCCACGGTGCCGCCCCGCACCGTGTTCACCCTGCGGGCGCGCTCTGCGCCCACTCTCTGCTCCTGCGGGCGCGCTCCTAGCGCCCACTATGCTCCTCCGGCGCGCGGGTTTCACCACCGCGTGTCCTCGGGGCTTATACACGGCCCCGGCCTCTCTTGGGCTGGCCCCATGGGATCCCCTTGGGCGTGGTGACCTGGTCCCACATGTGCCTTGGGTTGAACCCTTATGGCTGGCCCTTGGGGTTGGCATATTTTTTTGCTTAAGTAATAGCTAGGACTTTGTATAAAAACAATGTTAACCAAATGTAATATGCCAAGACACATGCCCTTCAATCCATTCTTCTCCTTCATCTTCTTCTTGAGAATTCGAACATTATTCTTCTTGATTAGAAACAACTCCTATAATTCTTCTTCATCATCTCATTTTCTACTTAGGAGAGAATTCTCAAGGATCTTCATCAACCAAACTCCTGAATCAAATAACTTCTTCAATTCTCTTTGTTAATCTAATCAGAGATCAAATTGGAACTTCTTCAAATTCACATGCACTAAGTGATAGTGCATGGACTTCATTAAATCACTTCATCCACTCAGTAGTTGTGGATGGATCACTTCAGCTCCTCATGCATTGTCAATACAATGCATGGTCTTCTAAAGCTTGTTGTGACATTGTATCCAGTTGATACAAGTTCTTGGAACTTAAAGATCAGTTCAACAATCGTCTGATGTTCATGGAGAATGTTTCAACCATATTCTCCAATGCCACTTAGTTAATCTCCTAAGTGACATTCCTCTAAGTACCATGGCCATTCTCCTTCACCACCAACACCATCACAACCTTTGGCATTCACATCTTGACAATTCTTGACATCCATTCATTCCAAGACAACTTCATGCCTCATTGACAACAAATGCAACACATTGCACTTCAATCTCCCCCTTTGTATTTGTTGTCAATACACTCCTTTAGCACATATGAATGGGCCAATATGTGTGCCAATATTTTCTCCCCCTTATTGGCAATCAAATGCAAAGGTGTGGTGTGGTTCACTTTCAAAAATCACTTCCTCCCTTTGAATAGTATTCTTCTTGAAAAGCACTAAGAGAGGGATGATGTCACATGTTCTTCTTTAGCAAAGAACCTTTAGTAAATCAGCTCTAAGTCTACTTGGGCTAACCCGGTGTAGAAAACAAGAGTGATATAACCAAGATTTTTCAATGCTGTCCACAATTCTCTACACATGTGAGATCATGCTTCAGGGGTTTGAAATTTTTTTTCAGATATAACAATGAATTGCTAAATCCTGCACAACTTCACAAAACTCATTAGAAAGTTCAGTGCAATGATAAAGCTCCCCCTTTCATCCATTTGTCTTCAATCCATACTCCCCCTTAATTGACAAGATGAATACAATTAAGAAACAAGGGATGAAAGTATGATTGGATTACCTTCACTTTTCTCAAGATGATATTAAATCCCAAAATATCATCTTCTCCAGATTGGCTCCCCCTCAAGGGGTGCACAAGATTCTTTCCAAACCATCCTCCAGTTGAGAATGATCATCATCTTCAATTCCCTGCATTGTTAGCACATGTAAATACCAATGTATAAGGGAATAAGATGGAACCTCCTTGGTTCATCAATGTGAACAACAAGGTTGAGAAGATTCTCTCAACCGAGATGTCCCATTTTCACCAGTCTTCACACTTGCACATTTGATCTTCATTGATGATTGTGCTGGTGTGGATCTCAATACATCTTCATGTGAAATATTCTTCTTCCCTTTTGCCTTAGAAATTGCCAGAACTTCATCTTCAGCTCTTTGTAGATCTTTGGCAAGTTGCAACTGATTTGGCCATATGACTAGTAAGTCACATGGAAGTGTGGCCTCAGTTCTGGATATTCCACATGGTTCTTTTGATACTGTTAAGCCACCCTTTTTAGGCAACTTATTTTCAATCAATCCCTTATTCTTCTGGATTGATTGTCTTTTGGAGTTCAGTCTGCTTCTATTTAGGTTCATGGCTTCTTTACAAAGGTCCATGATGTGTCCCTTCTTTCCACAGTAGAAGCATGTCTTCTTGGTGGTCCTACTGGATGACTCACCCTTCTTGGACTTAGACTCCAAGGTCTTCTCTTCCTTTTTCATAATCTTCTCGGGAGTATCTTCCACTTTCTTCTGCTTGCTTCCCAAGGATTCTCTCTGAGCCAGGTTCAGTGATCTTCTCTTCATTCCAGCTTCGGATACATTCGGAGATTGATATGTATCAATTCTTTGACCACTTTTGCAACCATCTCAAGTGTTGTCAAGTAATCCAAATCTGTTAGCAGTAAACAGATGTCTCTGGACCTGTGGATGCTGCTTCTTTTCTTCTGGCTTGCTCCCCCTAGGCATGGGCTTCCTCTGTGCTTTGGCATTCAGTGGATTGTACCAACAATCCTTTGCACAATGCCCATACTTGTTACAACACCAACATTGACCCACAAATCTTGACCTCTTATGTACTTCTGATTGCTGGGTACTTTTCTTGACAAGTTGTGTTGTTTCAGGAGAGCCCTGCTTCTTCACTGTCTTCATCAATATTTGTTTGGATTCATTCTTCCATCCTGCACTTTTTGTGGAAACACATTTAGAAACATGAGTACAAGATGGGATGGATGGTACCTTCTTTTTAGAAGTTGTTGCCCTTTTATTAGAGGATGTCTTTCTTTTAGAATCATCCTTCTCAAAGCTCACTTGAGTGGCAACATTTCTTCTTTCAGCTGACTGGGAGGCTTCAGCTTTGGGTGATTGAAGATTTTTCAATATCACCTCTAGTTCTAAGCACTTCATGCTAAGGGAGTTCTTCTCATCCTCAACAGCTCTTAGCTTACCTTCCCAACTTTCTTTCAGCTGATTCATCTGGTCATCATGCACTTTCTTCAATTCAAACAATGAATTGTCTAGCTCCATCACCAATTTGACTTTTTCTTCGAGTTGAGCATCTCTGACATTCATTGAAACTCTGTGCAACTTCTCCAGTGCATGGTAAACATCTTTGATTACTACTTTAAAGATTTCTTTTTCAGAAGAGCTCCTTTGCAATTCTTCACAGGTATCTTCATATCTTTCATTGCAAAGGGAAACAGTTTCATCTTTGGCATTTACCAGCTTTCTGAGAGTGTTGGTTATGCCAACCCTTTTAGCCAGCTGATCTTCCATAGCATTGGCTTCTTCTTCTAACTGTGATTTTTCTTCTTGAAGATCAAGGATGCCTGTAGCTATACACATTGCCACTTCCTTGGGGATTGTCTTCTGAAGATATTTGATAGCATTGAGAAGATCATTGTTTCTTCCATCTTCATCACAGCTAGGACAGGCTTCATCAGAAGAATGATAAAAGGAATTGTCATCTGATGTGACTTTCACATTTCTTTCCATAGAAGGAGTTTCTCTGATTGCACCAGCCTTCTTCTTCATCTTCTTTGCCTGTTTCTTCATTCTGTTTTTCCGAGTCTTGGCAGATATCTCCATTTGAGGCTGGTCACTCATTTCCTCAAATCTGCACTTCATATAGACTCTCTTGGATCTTTTAGAGGTAACCTCCCTTTGATACCAATTGAAGTGCCCAGATCAGTGTGAATCACTGAGAGGGGGAGGGGGTGAATCAGTGATCCCTTAAAACTTTTTACTAATTGATTCTTAATCAATTAAACCTCTATGGCTTGTTAAGGCCTCGATCCACTCTTCTTGTATCTCTCAACCTTTCCCGGATAATGCAGTAATGAAAAGGCACAGGACACAAGGATTTACAAGGTTCGGCACCAAAGGCCTACATCCTTGCCATGCTCTCCCAGCATGGATTCTCCATTATAACCTGTTAAAATTACAATGGTCGATACAGAGTCCCACTGTATCTCTCCTGAGTCCCACAGGAGGGTCTTTATACTGCGTCCCACAGTGTTACCAGAGTCCCACTGGCCTGCTCTAGAATCCCACTGAAGACTTCTTCTCCCTGAGTCCCACAGGGTCTTCTCTTGGCTCCTCGAGTCGCACGAGTAGCTCTTCTTCACTTTACGTTCTTCAAGTATCCTCAGCAGCCTGGGATAAAGGCTGCTGGCCTTGCTCTGTACCTCTGATCACTTGTGATGATCAGGTCTTCTCGTCTACTGCAAACTCAGACAAACAATGTCTTTCACTTCAGTCTGGCTCAGTCTCACTTCACTTCAACAACATGCACTGAGTGCATGGCAACTCTTCAAGATCTTCAAGTCTTGGACTCCTCAGATGCACACCACTGATTTAGCACTGTTCACGTGTGCACGTGCATGCATACATGCATGCACTTCTCCTGTCCTCTTCTTGGTGCAGTAGACCCACAAAGGGTGTAATCAATTATAGCACACACCTTCACTGAACTTCACACACTTTATCCAATATGTTTACACACTTAGAGTGTGTTCTACTTTAGTGTGAGTCTTCTTCTTCTTCTAAGTGTGTCCACTCCTCTTAGAGCACACACATAGGTTCGGCCACTTCACTTTGTTGCTTTGCACACACAACTTTGTTCTTGGCTTTGCACACACACAATGAGTGTGTATTTGGCCTCCACTATTTTTGCACACCCCAAGCTATGCCTCGACCTTCCTTTCAAATGCACACACACACAAAGTGTGGTGGTCTTCACTTTACCCACTTGCACATACCCAAGCCAAGGTCTCGGGTTCTTCCTTGTTCTTTTAATCTTCTTCAAAGTGTGCACCTCACTTATGCACACACTTGGTTCTCCATTTTGTACACACAAGGGCTACGGCCTCTTTGTTTTCTTTTTGCACACAAAGGCACAAAGGCCTTTCCTTCCCTTCTTGCACACAAAGCACTAGGGCCTCAGGTTCTCCCTCTTTGCACAAGATACTGCCCGTAGGGCCTTCTTCTCACTTGGCACACACACACTAGGGATGTGGTGGTCTTCACTTCACCTCTTGCACACACACGGCCTCGGGTCCTCTTCTGTTTTTGCACACACAAGCCGTAGAGTCTTCAATTTGCACACACAAGGATATGCCTCGGCTTCTCCTCTCCACTTGGCACACACACGAGGCAAGGCCTCGGCCTTCTTTGGCACACACACAAAGTGTGGTCTTTACTTGTTCCACTCACTTAACCCGTAGGATGTAGATACCCTTCACCCGAACTCAAGGAGGTGCGCAAGGGGTGAAACCCTCCTCTTCTTTCCCACTATCGCGCAAGTCCTCAAGCACTTGAGTGCAAGGAGGCTCGGGTGCGCAAGTGACACTGCCAACCACTGGGCACACAAGGTGTTGCGGCCCTGGGTACTTCCTGCCGCGCAAGGGATTAGCGCGCAGGGGACTCTTCACCTCTTTCGCGCAAGGGGTGCGCGAAAGGAACTCCTTCGGGCCTCGGGTGGCACCGGAACACACTGCCGCGCAAGTGGGATGCGCGGGGCTTCAAAACTTCTCAAAGCACAGGGTGCTCGCGGTTCTTCGAATCTTCAACAAAGGATCAGCACATCAGCAGCGTCTTCTCGAGGGCTAGGCCTCATTTATATAGGCAGAGGAGAGGCGGTTCTATCCGCGTGAAATAACTTCAAACAACCGAGATCTTCGGATCTTCAAGATTTCAAAAATCTTGTTTCTCCTCTGTTTCACGCGGCTTCCCTTATTTTTCGGCCTTCTTCACGTGCATGCGACTTAGAACGCATGCACGGCCTTCCTTCGATCCATACCATGCAGAGCATCAACACCGAATGGCCTCGCACCTTCGGTTTGCTTCGGCCTTCATCGAAATCTCCAATGCATTGCATGCATGTGTATTTTTAAGCATGGATCGGTTCGGTGTGGAGAGACGAGCTCAATGGAGCCTTTGGCTTCTTCAGAGGTGGCCAGAATCTCGAAATCCGATGGTCGGATGGCCTCTGGTTCAGCGGCGTCGCGGGAGTTGCCTCGGCCGAGCTCGAGGTTGAGGATGGTGCGGCAGCCGTCGGATCAGGTGATCGAAAGACATCGGACGGCTGGATCAGATCGCGGCGCCGCGGGATTAGATGAGCGGCTCGGATCGGCCGCGAGATCAGATGAGCGGTCAGGATCTCTTCCGCGGGAAAAATCCACGTCCCACATCGAATCCTCGCGCGGTTTTTCCGCAGCTTATTACCCAAGCGCCGCCTCAACCCGGCAATTGAACTCTCTCCCTCCACGGTGCCGCCCCGCACCGTGTTCACCCTGCGGGCGCGCTCTGCGCCCACTCTCTGCTCCTGCGGGCGCGCTCCTAGCGCCCACTATGCTCCTCCGGCGCGCGGGTTTCACCACCGCGTGTCCTCGGGGCTTATACACGGCCACGGCCTCTCTTGGGCTGGCCCCATGGGATCCCCTTGGGCGTGGTGACCTGGTCCCACATGTGCCTTGGGTTGAACCCTTAAGGCTGGCCCTTGGGGTTGGCATATTGTTTTGCTTAAGTAATAGCTAGGACTTTGTATAAAAACAATGTTAACCAAATGTAATATGCCAAGCCACATGCCCTTCAATCCATTCTTCTCCTTCATCTTCTTCTTGAGAATTCGAACATTATTCTTCTTGATTAGAAACAACTCCTATAATTCTTCTTCATCATCTCATTTTCTACTTAGGAGAGAATTCTCAAGGATCTTCATCAACCGAACTCCTGAATCAAATAACTTCTTCAATTCTCTTTGTTGATCTAATCAGAGATCAAATTGGAACTTCTTCAAATTCACATGCACTAAGTGATAGTGCATGGACTTCATTAAACCACTTCATCCACTCAGTAGTTGTGGATGGATCACTTCAGCTCCTCATGCATTGTCAATACAATGCATGGTCTTCTAAAGCTTGTTGTGACATTGTATCCAGTTGATACAAGTTCTTGGAACTTAAAGATCAGTTCAACAATCGTCTGATGTTCATGGAGAATGTTTCAACCATATTCTCCAATTCCACTTAGTGAATCTCCTAAGTGACATTCCTCTAAGTACCATGGCCATTCTCCTTCACCACCAACACCATCACAACCTTTGGCATTCACATCTTGACAATTCTTGACATCCATTCATTCCAAGACAACTTCATGCCTCATTGACAACAAATGCAACACATTGCACTTCAAAAACTATTAATAAACCAATTGGAAAGTGGACAATTTTTACCCGGATTTAATTAGAGTTACTACAAGAACAACGATATGTGCTACTCATTAGTATTATTGTAGATCAATTTATTGAATAATTGAGTACAAAAACAAAGTGATGACTAAGGGGATTATATTGAAATGAGTTATAATTATCAAAATTTGTTACTATAAAGATTGTTTAATTGTTCTCCCACTATGTATATATAATCTCATATTCATATTATTGATACTAGAAACACTCAGTCAGAGGCAAGCCTCTGACCATTTATTAATAAATGAAAATGCATTAAGAAGATACAACAAGTAAAAAAACAACTACATATTATAGAAATCATACTCATCACCACCCCCATTAGATATTATGTCCTCTGCAATATCTGTCTCCCACTCTGATCTTTAATAGTGTTTAAGAACCTTGGAATATTTCCTTATAAGATTCATCTTCTCCAGGGTCATAAATTCCTTTGAGGACTACATAGCCCAAATTTCCTTCCCAATAGAAGATCTAGTAGACACTGGCCTTGGAAGATAAGAATATTCTTTCTTTTCTCTTCATTTTGGTAGGTCAGTTTTAGTACCCTCATCCCCATGCACCTTCATCCTTTCACTCTGAACAACATTACTGTTGGAAGTCCGTACCATGCCACTATTATTTTCCTTGTCACTATCTGAGATGTAACCCCACTTTCCCAATATATTCACCTCTTGATAACCGTCCTCCAATACACAATCTTGCTGGACCTAACTTTTGACATTAACTATAGAAAGGCATTATGACTGATCCATTAGGTTTAGCACGCCTTCCCTAGTTGCAGCATCCATTGGAGCAACATCAATCTGCAAGAGGCCATCTTCCTTCCTCACAAAAATCTCCTCATCATGAAATTCCTCCTCATTATCCAGTTCTATGAAACTATTTCTAGTAGAGATCATGATCTCCACTCCCCCATAAATCATCATCCTGCTCTTCTGGAACACAAGCCTCTACAAACCTTGATACAGGAACAACTGAATCCAAAATAGTATCAAACACAGGCTCTGACCGCAAGGATTTGCAATCCATATCCTGCAATTTGATCTCAGAGCCAATATGCCTCACATCCTCTACCACATCTTGTCCAGAGGTCACCAAAATAACAGCATCACGGTTCACCCCCTGTAAAAGGACTAGAGACGCGTGCTCCTCCACCACTGCATAGCCAGTACCTCCCACCTGGATGCCCAGATTCTCCTCAGAATAGCATGTGGGAACCAAAACAGCACCATTCTCTATTTCCTCCTCCACAACACCTGTATTAATCCAATTAATAGCCCTCTGATCACCAGCGCAGTGGACCACTACTCCTTATAGGAAGGAACCATCTGCAAGTGATATGCACTCCACTCCACAGCGGACCAAGACTCCAATTCAAGATCATAATTCAGCCTGTCGAAAACATACATCACTGAGGGATTCAAAGATGCATGCACTTCCTTCACACCACATTTAAGGCCCGATACATCAGCAACCAAGCCACCAACTTTAGTGAAATAAGAGGCCAGTTGGCCTCCCTGCCCATATGAACCTTTAATTCCGAACACATCAGATTCAACAGGTGTACTCATGACTACATTCATACAGACGTCTTTCCCAACCTTCTGAGTTGGCCTCACAACATCACGAACAACACAACCCTCTCCACATTTCACTTCAATCACCTATGATCTACGACTGACCCCTCCATTGCAGAAAACAACCTCCAGATGCCTGAACCATTTACATTTCACACAGAATTTCATCCACAACTCAAATACAACATCTCACATCCAGCAGAACTCCTTCTCATCAGTAATCCAAACACAATGCATAGGAGTCTTCACGACGTCAACCTCAACACATATTTTTGGGAAAATTAGATGAGACACAGAACCAGTTCGTTGATCAGAACAAAAATATCAGCCAATCGTATTACCAATTTCATAGTGAATCGAGGGATTTTTAAAGGAAATAGGATGATCGGGGAGACTTACCCATGTCTTGATCGAAGAAGGATCACACTACATATGAAATTAAAAACTCTATCAGAAAAAATAAAATGAGGAACCACCACACCTTCTCGATGTCCTAGACTAAGAAACAATCATATCCTCCTCCAATCCAAAACAAACCATTAAATGTCTCTTATCAAGATGCCCGACGACCGCATGCTCACGATGCTCCCAAGATTTAGAAACAAACTAAGAAAAATCTTCCACATAGGGTCTTTGAGGATGAAAGTGAGCCACCAATGTGAACATGCACAAATACGTAACACTGTTTATCTCCGATGGAAGAATAGATAGCCGGGGCGCCTCCCGAAAGAGACCCGGCACTTTTGGGAATGTGGAGATCTTAGGAAAAAGCGATGACGGGCCATGCCATGATGAAGGATCCTACCACCCCAGAAATAATGAGTTCGAACCTCCCCCCTCCGATAGGAATGGGGGAGAAGATCCTGACGACATGGATCTAGGCTATCAGGAAGGGGAAGCTCTCGGCATGGTTTTCTTCCTGAAAGAGACCCGACACTTTCATATTATTAATGTTTATTTATTTTGTCTATGTAAAAATTAACACTTTATATATTCTTATCTAGATAATGAATCTTCAGAATCAAGATAAAATAACAAAAATATTTAAAGTTTTTTCTTGAGGTTCCCTAAAGAAGGTTAACAGATTTGATGCTGACAATATTCAAGACTTAAAGTTTCATATAATTTATCGTGAATAAGACTGGAAAAATCAAAATATTTGGGTATTTAGAGTTTTCGTGGTGGGATACTATAGAAATTTGATTGATATAATCAAATTAAACTATCATGGTCAATTTTTATTTTTATTATTCAACTGAAAATGATTCAACATTGATAGGGGTATAATGAACGATTCATTACCTTTTACTCTTATCAACTTCTCTCGCTTGATCTATATTGGTGAGCATGAAGAGCATGATCCATTTATATTGGATTCATAAGAAAATTTTGTTTATTATGGGGATGATGAAATACATTATGGTTGGAGTGTTATTTTACAATTAAACTAGAGATACTTATATGATATGGGGGATGAAGACCAATTGGTACTTTGTGATAGTGAAACTCACTAATATAAAAATATTGAATACTTTTTCTTGAAAATATTGAAACAATAGAATATACAAGAGAGGGTTAAAATATTAATCTCAATGGAGGTTGATAATAATAGAGATGAAGATAATAGAATCTATAATTTGGTAATGAAAATATATTACATTTTCTAATTTATAAGTGTTTCATACATATATAAATTGTTTTATTCATTCTTTTTTGGAAAAAACTATTACATTTTATTTTTTAAAACAGTTAACATATTTTGATCCATTTGAATTGAAGGAATTCAGAAAAAAATATGAGATCCTAGCCAATCAATATCTTAAATCACACCACCACTACCATATTCTTTAGTGGATTTGACTTATTCCATTGTACCAAAGACTTCTAAAGAGCTAGTAGTTTCCCTAGATGTTATTGGTATCACACCATTTGTTGCACATTCAATGATGGAGTGGTTAGTAACTGCTCTATATAAGAGATAGTGGTGAGTTACCATTACTGGTATGTATGTCATTTTAAAAAAACTATATATTTTATTAAATTTTTAATGAAATTTTCAAATAAATAAAGATAATAATAGAAGAGACATGAACACTACAAATGTATGGGACCTAAAATAATTTAAGATTATTATTTCATTTGATGAGTGTGGGGATCCAACTGGTGATGCTTTCAGAATATATAGACAGATTCTTGGGAGGCTTTCTTGTGATATGGTGAGACTTTCTATTAATTATAACGATTGGAGGTGTATTCCCAAAGCTTGGAAAAATAAGGAATTTGATTACCAATTATAGGTAATATTAATTAAATATTAATTTATAAATAATTTAAAATACATGATTAAAATTATTAATATGCTTATAAAGTGTTATGTTTTTTATTTTCAGACGTTTCTTAATTTTGATGTCCCTAACTTCATTTCATGTCCATGGATTCTGAAATATTTGGGATAGAAATGGATATATTTTAAATGGAGATTATTCAATGAGTTTAATGACAAATCCCTGAGCTCATGAAAAATATATGATAGAGTTTTTGAAGGCCTTTCTTATGAGAAGTGGAAGATTTTTTTCATTATTAACAGTGATGTATCTCATGAGGTAATTGTATATTTTACAACATATTAGTTACATAAACACAATAAAATTATAATTTTATTAATTTTTATATATTTATAGAAAATATCTAAAAAAACTACCATGAGTCACGAGAAATAATTCATTCCTCATATTGCTGGGTCATAGAGTTTTTTTTGTGAAAAATTACTATATTGGTTATAGTTTATCCATTATTATTTATATGATTCTATTATAACTTATGGTTTTTTTATAACTTATATAAATAATATGATAAAGTTTAATGAATTAGGTCACTATATTAGATAAATAGAGTTGTGGACTAATGTTTATAGGAAAACCAAAGCCAGATTTTGTGAACAACCTACCAAAGATGTTAGAGTAAGTAGTTTTTATACTATTTGATGTTATTTCATTACTATAAAAATAAAATAAAATAAAAAAGAGATTATAAAAACAAACAAGATTTAAACCCATTTAAATAGGACCAACTACATAGATAAAATAGTGCCAATTAGTTATATTGGCCCCATTTTATCCATCTATCTAGCCCTAATTAATTGAGTTTAATGTTTGTTCATTGTTATAATTTATTTTTTATTATTATGTTTTTGTAGTAATGAAATACAACTAAATATTAATGAAAAATTTATTAAGTATATAATATTAATATGTTCATATAATAGAAAAAATAATTTTTAATATTGCTGATTTAATAGGTTAAAATTCATGAATCCCAGGATGTGAACCCTTCACAATCATTATCAGTTTTCAAGAATGATGTAGTTGTAATCATTTTAGGGAAGGATAATCCCGGGAATTTATGAGGGATGGGTTATAGGCCTAATTCATTAGTTTCATTTGGTAGAGCTTCATCATCATTTACCTGTACAACCAGTGGGGGTTTGAGCAGTATTGTTGATTAGGATGCATAAATATAAATTTCAAGGTTGAAAGAAAAAGTTAAAGAACAAGAATCATATAAGAAAACACAAGATTAGTGGCGGAAAACAGTGGAAAAATACTTAGTTTTTCTATTTTAGAGGATGATTCACATGATACTTGAAGAAATATCCAGGATTATAGCTCATCCTACTAAGGTAAATTCTAAAATCCAAAGATCATTCACGCATTTTCAAATAACAAATACAACTGCCATGACTAAAACTAAAATGACACTAATATATTGAAAACATGTACTTTGAGTCATAATGGCCACATTATGTGTTGGATTGACATGAATTTGATTCCTATATGTAAAAATGAATTATGAATCATTTTATTAAATTTTGAAAATAATATGATCCAATTCTCTTGGTTTTGATATGTGATAGGATTTTTATATAAAAATATAACTTATATTGAAAAGATGAACTTTGAGTCATACTGCTCACTTCATGTGTCCGATTGAGGTGTGGTTGATTCCTACACATCAAAAATGAATTATGGATCATTTTACTAGATAATTAAAATAATAAGATCTCATTTTATTTGTTTTGATAATGTGACATATTTTTTAAAATAAAATACACTTTTATGTTTAAAACATGCACTTCGAGTCATACCGACCACATCCTATGTGGGATTGATATTTGGTCAACTATTACTTGTCAAAAATTAACTATGGATTGTTTTACTAATGTTTGAAAACAATCATGTCTCATTTTCTTAGTTTTGGCTAAGTGACAAGTGTTTTAATATAGAAATGACACTTTTATATTAAAAACACAAACTTTGAGTCATACCGACCACTTCATTTGTCTGATGGCCATGAAATCATAGAAAAACTAGTGTAAATTTATTTTTGAAATGTAGTAATTGAAGATGCATCATTCTCAATTATAGTTTTCCTAAGATGCCCATAAACAAATTTTCAGTGTTATAAAACACTAAAAATTGTGTGTAATGGTAAAAAATCATAGAAAAAAACCTCATATTAATTTAAAATCTTGGTAAAACTAACGTTGAATAATTTTTGACATATACATATAGAAAATACTTCCATTCTATTTGTGGTGTGCTCAAAATGACTCAATAAATAGATTTAAAAGATACTAAATTCTTTAAAAACATGTGTCAAGGGGGTAAAAGAAGAAAAAGATGTTGGATGACTATGAAATCATAAGATAACAAATTTAGATTTATTTTTTAAATATTAGAACTAATGAAACATCATTATGAGTTACATTTTGATCGGGATGCCTATAAATGCGTTTTTAGGGTTTTAAAATACTAAAACGTTCATGTAATGATCAAAACCATTGAAAAAAAACTCTAATTTAAATTAAATCATAGAAAAATGTCTGTTGACTTATTTTTTACATGTACATGCAAAAAACATGCACATATGATGTGTGATGTTCTCGGAATGACTCAATAAATAGTTTTTAAAAGCCCCAAAGTCTTTTAAAATGCGTGTTAGTGGGTGAAAACTAGGAAAAAGTTTTTTAATGGTTGTGAAATTAGAGTAATACTTTTATAGATTGATTTATAAAATGTATGAACTGATGAATTGTCATTCTGAGTTATGGTTTTCCTGGGATTACCATTAATTTTTTTTAATGTTTTTAAACTCCTAAACATGTTTGTAATGGTAAAAACCATATAAAACGTGCATAGATAGATGTGAAATCATGGGAAAACAAATATTTATGTTTTTTTACATGTATGCATAGACCACACATTCATACAACATGTGGTGTGCTTAAAACAACTTAGAATATAGTTTTTAAAGATACAAAAGTCTTTAAAAACATGTGTTAGGGGGTAAAACCCAATAAAACAATGTCAAATGATCATAAAATCATAGGAAACTGAATATATATTGAATTTTGAAATATATAAATGGAAAAACATAATTACAAGTTACAGTGTTCCTGAGACACCCATAAATGTTTTTTAGTGTTTTAAAACACTAAAACGTGTGTGTAATGGTCAAAAACCTATTAACTGAACTTATATTGATGTAAAATTATTGTAAAACTACCATTGAATTATTTTTGATGTGTATATATAGAAAAAATATCCATACGACGTGCGATGTGCTCAGAATGACTCAATAAATTGTTTCTAAAAATACCAAAGTCTTTAAAAACATGTTCCAAGTGGTCAAAAACTTGGAAAGCAACATAAGATGGCTGTGAAATCAAAGGAAAATGACCATGGATTTATTTTTACAATGTAGGAACTAAAAAACATCATTCTATGTTATGGTATTCCCAGGACACCCGTAAATAAATTTTTAGTTTTTTAAAACACTAAAACTTTCATGTAATAGTCATAACCATAAAAATTTACTTCATATTGATGTAAATCATGTAAAAACCACCCTTGAGATAATTTTGAAGTGTATGTGAAGAATAAACATCCATCTCATGTTTAGTTTTCTCATAATGACTCAAAAAATAATTTTTAAGGATACTAAAGTCTTTAAAGGAGACCAAAACCAAGAAAATGATGTCTTAGGGACATTAAATCATATGAAAATGACCATAGATTGATTTTTAAAAGGAGTTACTAACATGATGTCATTATTAGTTAAGGTTTTACTAGAATTCCCAGTAACATGTTTTTAGCATTTTAAGGAACTAAAACATGCAAATAAAGGTAAAAACCCAAGAAATAAACCTCATATTGATGTGAAATCATGGGAGACCCATCATTGAATTATTTTCAACATGTATAGGCATCAAAAATGTCCATTCGACACATGGTGTTCTAGGAATTACTTAATAAATTGTTTTTAAATATACCAAAATCTTTAAAAATGTGTGTTAAGGGGTTAAAATGAAGAAAAATACATTGTATGGATGTGGAATCATAGAGGTAAAATGATATATTTATTTATGAATTATAAAAATAGATGATACATAATTTTGAGTTTCGGTTTTCTTAGGTTTCTTGTAAATTCATTTTTTGTGTTTAAAAAAAATAAAATGTGCGTGTAACCACAAAAAACATAGAAAAAAACTCATATTAACATGAAATAATGGGAAAACACTATTGAATTATTTTTGATGTGTACTCACATACAACACATCCATTAGACATGCAGTGTGCTCTAAATGAGATATGAAACAGTTTTCAAAGATATATAAGTCATTAAAAATTTATCAGGGGGTAAAAACTAAGAAAATGATGTAAGATGGATATGAAATATAAATATAATGAATTTATATCAGTTTTGTGAAATTTAAGAATAGATGAAATTTCATTCTCTTTTAAAATTTTCTCAGGATTTTCATAATTTTTTTACTATTTTAAAACACTAAACATGCATGTAAGAGTCCAAACTATAGAAAATGTCCTAAAATTGATGTGAAATAATGAGACAAGAACCATTGAATTATGCTTGTTTTGTATGCATAAACAACACATACATTTGATGTGTGGTGTTCTCTAAATGACACAATAAATAGTTTTAAAGATAATAATGTCTTTAAAAACTTGTATTAGGGGTTCAAAACCAAGAAAACGACATTAGATGATTTGGAAATCATGGTAAAATGGCCATAGAGTGACTTTTGAAATTTAAAAATCAAAGAAACATCATTTTGAGTTATGGTTTTCCCAGGATTCCTATAAATGCATTGTTAGGGGTTTAAAACACTAAAATATGTGTGTAATAGAAAATACCATTGTAAAAAACATCAAATTGATGTAAAATCATGAAAAAATCACTATTGGATTATTTTTAAAATAGGGGACATGTTTTCAAATAAATATCTCTAAAATTTATTGATTATGTAAATTTCTAGCACACTATACATCGATTTAAAAATTGATCAGATTGTTATATACTTACCATTATTTAGTCCAAGTGTTGAATAGTATATTAAATAGATAAGTTTATGTTTTCAATGTGTTCTAAATGATATATTATTTTTTTAAGTTAAAACTTATTATTTTTTATTAAAAAAATAACAAATTTTATGTGAAACATTCTGAATATATTATGTGTCAATTATCTTTCACATTTATTTTCTTAAATTTTCTTGTTTTACTACTATATATTGAGCTATATTAAATTCTAGAAAAATCCTTTATCAGTGGTAAAAAATCATTGTTTTTCTAAGTAAAGATAAAAGGGGACCCCTTTTATCAGCGTTTTTCTAGCACTCATAATGGGCCATTTTATCAGTGCTATAAACAGTACTGATATAGGCCATAATACTACAGTGTGCTATTAAAATTATAGTACACTATAGTAACAAATAAATGTATATGAAAAATTCACAATTTAATTAAAATAGAAATTTCATCACAAATAAAAGAAAAAAAACTATATTATATACATTTCAAACATTTTTTTTGTACAATTACATTAGAAACTACAATTTACTACAGACAATCAAAAAAATCATTGGTTTCATTTCTGTTGGCACCCAACCCCCTCTCAAAAAATCCCAATCATAATTTCAGTTGCTGAAATGACCACCCTGAATTGAGAAAACTAATCCACCTATATAATAAAATAAATATTATGTTAGTAATACTATAAATAAATAAATTAATTATAAATATGAAATATTTTATTCATAAAATTTCTTTTTTGAACTGAAACCACACAATTTGAGTAATACTAGTCACACCTTATATCTGATTGAGGTGAAGAGGATTCCTACATGTCATAAATGACTCATGTATTGTTTTCCTAAATTATTAAATCATTATAAACGTGTCTTATCATTTTTGGTTATGTCATGTGTGTTTTGAACAAAAGTATAATTTTTAAACTCAAAATACACAGTTTGGGTCATACTGGACACGAAATGTATTCGATCAAAATGCGACTTATTCTTACATGTTAAAAATGACTTATGGATCATTTTCCTAAAGTATAAAAATAATATGAATGTTTTTTGTGAATTTTGAGTATGTGATGTGTGTTTCGAACAAAAATATGAATTTCAAATAACAAGGCACACTTGGTGTCATACCGGTCACATGGTGCATTAGATTAACACAAATTTGATTTCTACACATCACAAATTACATAAGGATCATTTATATAAAGTATCAAAATTATCCACGTGTGTTTTCTTGGTTTTGAGTATGTCACATGTCTTTTCTATGAAAATATTATTTTAAACTAAAAACATGAACTTTGAGTCAAACCAGTCACATATTATGTCAGTTTTATGTGATATTGATTCTTATATATAAAAAATGACTTATATATCAATTTTATAAAGTATCAACACAATTTCATGATTTTTCTCATTTTTCAGTGAGGGAGACATGTTTTGAACTAAAATGTAAAATATAAACTGATAACGAACACTTTGAGACTTACCGGGAACACCGTGTATTAGATTGAGGTGAGGCTGATTCCAACTTTTCACAAAGTATTTTTGGATTATTTTTCCTAAAGTATCAATAAAATCTAAATGCATTTGATTGGTTTTGAGTAAGTGATATGTGTTTTGAACTAAAATGTCAATTTTAAATAAAAAACTTTGAGTCATACTTGTCACACCATACATCAGGTTGATGTGTGGTTGATTCATACTCATCACAAATGAACTAATGATCTCTTTCAAAAAATATCGAAAAAATCTGAATTCATTTTCCCGATTTTGAGTATGTCACATATCTTTTTTACTAAAATGTCATTTTAAACCGAAAACACACACTTTGATTCATATTGATCACATCATTTATTGGTTTTATGAGAGACTAATTCATATACATCTAAAATGACCTAGGAATAATTTTATAACATATCAATACAATCCAAGTGTGTTTTATTTGTTCTTAGTAAGTAATAAATGTTTGGAACTAAATTATCAATTTTAAAATGACAATGGACACTTTGATTCATACTGGGAACACTTTGTATTAGTTTGAGGTGTGTATGATTCCTACACAACGTAAATGATTTATGAATCATTTTATTAAATTATCAAAACAATTTGAACATGTTTTTTTGTATTTTAGTATGTGTCTTCTGTTTTGAACTAAAATGTCAATTTTAGATAAAAATAGTTTGAGTCATACTGGTCACACTGTGTATCAGATTGATAGAAAATTTATTTCTACAATCCATAGATATATTATGGATCATTTTATTATGGTATCAAAAAAATATGAATGGATTTTCTTGGTTTTGGGAATGTCAAGTGCCTTTTTATTAAAATATAAAATTAAACGAAAAACACGCACTTTGAGTCTTATTGGTCACATCATGTGTAGGATTAATTTGATAGTGATTATTATACAAAAAAATTGACTTATGAATCATGATCCTAAAGTATGAACATAATCTGAGTGAATTTTCATGGTTTTTAGTGTTTGAAACTCGTTTTGAACTAAATTTTCATTTCAAAACTAATAACATACACTTTGAGTCATAATGAGCACACCATGTATTAGAGTGAGGTAAAAATGTTTCCTATACATCAAAAATGACATATGGATCATTTTACTAAAGTATCAAAACAATCAAAATGCATTTTATCAGTTTTAAGTATGTGATGTGTATTTTGAACTAAAATGTTAATTTTTAATTGTGAACATGCACTTTAAGTCATACCAGACACACCGTTTAATAAATCAAGGTGAGGATGATTCCTACATGTCAAAAATAAATTATGGATTGTTTTCCTAATTTATTAAAACAATATGAATGAATTTTCTTGGTTTTGAGTATATGGTGCGTGTTTTAAGCTAAAATATAAATTAAAATATAAAAACATACTTTTTGAGTTATACCAAGGACACTGTATAACGGATTTAGGTGCATTTGATTAAGGTGTGGGTAATTTCTATATCATTTAAGATAATTTTTTGGGAAGATCTTTTTGGAAGTCACACTTTTCCATTCAATTGTTGATAAATAACTTGGTAGATGATTCCTTACAATTCAATTCACATTTTAGGCAGCATGCATTTTTCTCTTCCATTTGAAAGGAACATGTTCTATCTTCGATGGATTGTTGAAAATAGTTAAAAAAAATTAAGACTCCACAAAAGATTTGAAAAAAACATATCAATTAAAATTAAGAAGGAAATTAAATTTAAAATAGTAGAAATAAAGATGAAAAAATTAACTAAATAAGTATAGGAATTCAACTTTTTATGATGTTTTTATACATTCTTGACCCATTTCCCTATCACCATTATCTCAATTTTAGCCCTGAATTCCAATCTCTCATGATCACGATAAAATTTTTACATATTACTAGCTTTGTTATACTGAGAAAACTGTGTATTAGATTGAGGTGTGGCTGATTCCTACACATTAAAAGTGGATTATGAATCATTTTATTAAAGTATTAAAAAAATTTGAATGTGTTTGATTGATTTTGAGTATTTAACATTTGTTTTGAACTAAAATTTCAATTTTAAAATAAAAACATAAACTTTGAGTCATAACAGGCATGCATTGTATTAGAAAGAGGTGTGGTTGATTCCTAAACATCAGATTTTATCTTTTTATTCTAAAAATAATTTAACATTCATGATTATATAACAATATTTCTTTTTGATAACCTAGAATTTTGAATAAATGACAGAATTAAAAGAAAATTTCAACATCATGAGTTCATTATTCTTATTGAGTTCATGATCATAGTATATGATTGACTCATCCTTGTTGATGAATTCATCTATAATTATTTTTTCTCTGATCATTATATGATCTAAATAGGGTACAAAATGTTTGCAGAAAAAACAATTATAGAGGAATTCATTTCTTCATTATCTCTATGAAAATAAAAAACTAAGTATTATATTGAAATAAAAAGAAAAAAACTAAAAAATGTAGGAAAAATGATGAGAAAATTAACTAAATAAGTAGTAATAAGTCATCTCTTTATAATGTATGTATTCATTCTGACATAATTCATTCTTCATATTCATTTCTGAAAAAAATCTATTTCCTATTTTGAATATGAGGATAGTCAATACTCTTGGTAGTACCAGAAAAAAAAAATATTAATAAATATTTTAAATTAAATTGTTATTATCATTGGAAATAGCTCTTCAGGGATGCTAGTTTGTTGATGGAATACAATATCTTTCATAAATTTTCAAAATAAATAACCACAATATTTTCCATTATTTTGTTTTAGGCATTAAAAAAAACATTGATGAAAATAATTATTTTTTTGATATATGTTTTGACAGTGAAATATTATTTTATATACCCTAATAATTATCTAGTTTTAGAAGTTGATAAGATTATTAGGCTAATGGAAATTTTCATGCCCTGATTTTGAAAATATTTAAACACTTCCATATCATAACACTATTTTCATTAAATCATAATATTGAATGTATAACTTGAAGATTATTTCTAAAATGATTTATGTAGTGTATTAATAATTGATTGATGTTATAATGTGTAGTTGGTTTTTTGGATATCCATGCATTGAATCTAGGAAATATATATTTAGAGTATCCAAATTTATTTTAATGAGTAACCAATACTTCTTTAAAAAAGGAATAAGTAATGAATGTAATGAAAATATATTGAATATGATTAAATTGTAGAGTTTTACCCCTACATCATTGGTGTTAAGAAGATTCTGTAGTCTATAATTTTACATTCAAACATTGTGGCCAATAGTTTTTCTATTTATTTATATTGATTTGGTTTCAATGATAATATAAGTGTAGTAGTTTTGTGAGGATGAATGAGTCCAAATTTCTCATCACAAGGTTTTCCCTTAAAATAGTATTAATATATATACCTGCAAAATATATGAATAGTATTTATTTATAAATAACATAATAGATTAGATATTTATAAACAAATAATGAAAATACACCTCATGTATATATTTAAAAATGTAAATCCTAGACAATGATGCTTGAGGATTTCACTTACATTTTCAAGACATAGATATTCTATAATGGTCTCCCCATACACATGTTCTTAAAAATAAATTGTGGTCGTATCTCTAGTTTTTAATATTGTATCTTCTTGAACCTTTAATGTTTGTAAATGTGGAAGTTGAATGAGTGGTGTAAAGGTATTTTCTGAAGATATATTTAATAGTTTTATTGATACTTTATGTCATTTTGATTCATAGTTCCAGCTTATCCCCTTCCCGTTCTCTATCTATAATAACATTCATCAGTTCATTCCTTTTATTTTATTAATTATCAAAATAGTTTCATAAAAAAATATATTGTAATGGAATACCACCTTGTAAACATGTATTTTTATGAGATCGAATGACCAAGCTACAAAAGTTAAAATAGTAAGATTGACCATATGAATATCCAAATTAGAAAGCAGAATAGGTGGCTTAGCTCTCAACTCATGAGATACATGAATCCCCAATCTCACGTGACCTATTGGACGTTGGTTTTTATATAGAATATATTATTTAATATTGTAAAAACTACCCCTTTCAACAATGTGATGGTTGGGTTATGATAGATATAAATCAAAATAATTTTCAACCAATATAAATATTAGTACAGGAAATGTATCAGTTTCTACCTAATTCATGTTTCACAAAATCAATTATGAAAAAATTGATCACCTCTTCTAATAAATACCTTTTAGGGGAATGGATCGCCTCAAAGATACTTGGAGTGGTGGGGATCTTCACATAGTTGTTGTCTTTGTGTTTCTTCTTTTCTTTGATACCTTCTTATAACATATTCAAACAAATTAGAATGCCAATTATGTTTATATTCTAGATAATCTAATCATTTCATCATATGTTCCATTTTCTAATGCTTATACACATGTTTATGTATTTTCTAAAAATATGTTTGGGATGACACCCTAAAATTCAAACCTCTAACATGACCATACTATTCTGGCCACTTCAAGGTCACTGATAATAGTTTTTCATTGGGTATAGCTGATGATGATTCTTGTTTTTAATTCAGATAAACAATATAGGAAAAAATTAATCACTGATATGCAATACCAGTTTTAAGAAAATGAAACTTTATTATGTCATACTTACGCATGATTCCCACAATGTTTTTGTGTTTTATTTATTATTATCTTGTCTTTAGTTACACAATCCTCCCTCCATACCACATGATGTAGGATGAAAGTGGATTTGTATTTCAAATAAACAATCTAAATATAATAAAATAAACATAATTATGACATTGTTTCATTCCAAATATAAGTATTAATATGGATTTAAAATATATAATTTTTTTCAAGTGAAGTCTAACCCATATTTCTTTAAAGTTGGGGTATGTTTGTTTTTCTATATGTTGATTATTTTCAAACACAATTGTTATTTTATAAAATAATAATAATTAATAAAACTAATTAATAGTTATATTATCAAGTAAGGTATTACCAATTAAAATGTACATCAAAAGTTATTTTCTCTTTATTACTAATAAAAAGATTCCACATTTTTTGTTTTATCATGTGTGGATATATCTTTTATAGGTTCAAGTTTATTTTCCCTTTAGTATCCTTGTGTTGATACTCTCTAAGAGTTGTTTGAAAGACTCTATGATCCTTTATATAATGAATTAATAAAAATTTTATTCATCATTCATCTAATATAAATGCACTCTGTAAGGGATAATGAAGAGTAAATGGACATTAATTTTTTTAGTTAAATAAAAAAATAATATCATAATGTTGCCATAATATCTTGCCAAAATAGTATCTTAAGAATGATCATAACACTGTGTCACATATCTAAATCAACTAGAATACACATTGAAGTGGTGAACCCAATGTAACTGTTGAACATGGACATGTTTGGGTTAATTTTTCTGCCACAGGCATTCCACCCAACCTCGAACAAGGCTATGTTTTGTTAACACCATCATGATACTATGCTCTTGTTTTTTTAAGAAATAGATTGTTCACAATCTATGATTTCATTATTTTAACCATCATCAATAAATTTTTCATATGGATTGGTAGCATCATCATGTATAGAAGCTTATTGATCCTTTATATTGGCAGCATTAGTATATTGAGAAACCTATTATTCCATAGGATTGGGACCAGCAGTATATACATAAGTCATTGTCTTCAAAAGTGGTTGGACATTTTATTTATATTACATAAATTCAGTAATGAATAGATAGTTATATGAGGTAACATAATGTGTATTCTAAAAAAATATAAACTCTCTATTGAACTCTCTTTTAAAATTTTAAAGGGATTTGACCCATCTATCGAGTATCCAAATCTCTTTATTGTGGTATCTTTTTACATACAACACCACATATACATTGGAACTGTTGTAAAATGCTTGCAATATCCCAATGAAAGGGTCATCCTAAATTGAATTGGCATCTAAACCTTATGTGGTTTGGGTGAATAATAGAATAATTTAACACTTTTGGTTTGTGGTATTTGGAATAAAAAATAATTTTACTAACTGTGATACAATTATAAATGTTTTATATTTATACTCCACCTTACTGAAATCAACTTCAATGAATTTAAATTCATTTATTTTAATGGGAATCCTATTATCAACCCACTTAAATTAAAAAATTCTCACTTGGAATGTTATATAATAAAACTCCCAAATTTTTTTGATGATGGGAATGTATTACATATTCACATAAATTGGATTTCTATCCTTGGTACCAGATACATGAATTTCTTCAACCATAAGTGAAACTCCACTATTTTTCATGGTACCGTGTAAATCATTTTCATTTTTATTGAATGTATAATCTTGAGTTAAGTAACCATTATTAGATAATAATACATTCACACTTGGTCCTCTAGAAATCCATTAAAGCTGTTATGAAATTCAATCTATATTTATAATTTACTTCATAAGAATGCGGTGTTGAAACCATCCAATAATAAATTTATTATATGTATTTGATATCCATATTTCAGCAATTTTTGGACTCAAGTGTTTAAAAATTAGTTTATGGATTTCAATATATGTAGAAACCTATAAACTGTTATAAATAAAATAAATAGGAGCCTTCTCCTTCTTTGTAATATTAATCACAAAAACATTTATTTTGGAATTCTTTAACCCACATGATTTTTGGTGTAATGATATTTTGATAGAATAATGATTTTGAAATTATATATGTAGTTGGTATAGAATTCAATGTCTTCCCCAATAATATATCACTCCAAAATAAAACATTTTTTGTTGAATTAAATTTTTATCATACCCTTTCAAAATCTACAAACAACATTCAATGAGGTACATACATCTATAATGTATAGACACACATTGTTAAATATCTCTAACCAAGTGAACCAATAATTGAACAATTATATCAAATAATTATGGTGAGTATAACATCTCCAATTATCATAATATGATAGAAATTTACTTTTTCATCATACAAAATTCTATCGATTCTATAACTTCTCTGCATATAGCTTTGAAATAGAAATAGAGCTTAGTTAATTTATGATGAAAAATTATCAGGAACAATGCAACATAAAGATATGGAAATTAGATCTTTCATCGAAATATGATTTTCATGTGCTTTCAGACCATTTAACTTTAAATCATTCCTTGACACAATATTATTAATATTTTATGAATACCCATCTAGAACCTTTACATCAATAATGAGGGTATAACACTAATATCTCTCTTTCCTAGAATGAGTGTATGTAGTTGGAGGAAGAAAAGTACGCTTTTTAGTCTTCATTAGTGTGAAATAGTTTTGTATCCCCATGCCAATAATGTCCATCCTAGCCTTAATTCCATCATTTTTGGGTGTATTTAGTAACGTGGAAATGACACTGTCATATAATTTTTTTTTACAAATGCATAACATTAAGAAAATTAAAAATGTGCAATCAATTTCAGTATGGTAATTTAAAAAAACCAATCTATTTTGAAAACTAATTTTTGATAGGTTTTTCAAAAAAAGATTACAAAAATTAGTGTCCATATTTTTTACTTTCTCAAAAAATTGATCACCCATTAATGGAGATGGTGTTATACCTTCTTATACACTCCCATAAAATGATGTCTTTAAAGATCCTTAATTATGTCTCTAGGGTTGAAATCTATGACGTCCTAGAAACAGATTCTTTGATGAATATTTCAACCTAATTGATTGTGTACCGTATTCAAAAATGAGACACCAATGAGTGACTTTAATTCTATATCCTAATAAATTTACATAAGTATGAAAGTCATTTATAAATCCATAAAACATAGATCTTAATGTGAAATCATCATTTCTATGAGCATTATATAACATAACACCTGAATCACACAATAATTTCAAATCTTCAATCAATGGAGCAGAATAAACATCAATATCACTACTAGGTTGTTTTTGTCTTGATATAAGTATAGATATCATAATCTATTTTCATTTTATGTATAACCAATGTGGAAAGTTATCATTTACTAATATAACTAGCCATATACTATGAGTGCTTCATTGAAAACCAAAATGATTCACTTTATCTATAGATAGAGTAAGACAAAGGTTTCTTGGATCATTTCCAAATTCAGGATACTCATGATCAATTTTATTCCACTGAGGAGAGTATTTCTGGTGATGAAGTTGACCATTATTAATTCTTGTATCTGCATGACTCGTCAATTTCATTATTCCTCATTTCTTTATAGGTGCCTAAACTTTTTAATTATTGGAATGTACTATAAAACATTTATAGGACCTAATTCATCATTATTGTATCCAGATGCACCACACTTTGGGTATTTTGAAGTGATTTTTGGTCCTTGATAAAAAGTATACAATCATTTGGATATGAATGTATTCTTTTAGATATCATACTCATTGAACATAAAATTCATTTAGTATCATATTTTTTGCAAGGAATATCATAATATTCTTGGATAATATCATTCAAGGGATCAAGTAATTTAGTAAAATTGGCATTACTCCATCCATTGACAGTTTTTATATTATATATGTTCATTATGGATGGAATTTTTATATATTTAGTACAACTAGTATACAATAGAGTCCCTGCACAACTTTTTAACTACTCAAACAATTTTGGACTATCAAGAAGTTCATATTCAACTGTCATTGTAATTTCATTAATACGATCATCATTATCATTCACACATATAATCACATCCTTGATATAATCCACTCCATTCTTCTAACTTATAATCAAATCAAATCATTCATAAAGTGCAGTGTTATCTTAGTAACTAGATACATTAACTTCTCCCCCCTATTTGGTCCAACATTTATAAAAATGATCTATTTCCTGATAGATCAAGTATTCTTAGAACTCCTTTGGACTAATTATTTTTGAATAAAAACAATGTAAATATAGGAAAAATTTGAGAAGGGTAATCTGCATTATCTTTCATACAATTGACGAAATCATTCAATCCATACCCATAATCTTTTTTATTCTATTGGAAACCATCCATTTTCAATTCATATCCAACATATTTGATTCAGTAATATTAACATTTAATAAAACAAATATGTACACAAAAATTATGTGTTTATAAAGCATAAAAGTCCATTCTTAAAGAATCATTTAATCTACATAAATCCATTATTATAATATAATAAGTGATGAATGATTCTTATTTGTATTTATTTATAGTGGAGGAAATCATTGAAGGAAAAAATGAGTGATTCATATAATGTTAAAAAATAAGATAATTAAATTTTCATTTATTAAAAAAAAATATCAATGATGATTTTTGTAATTTTTAAAAGTGAGAGTACAATATGAGGGAGGATTTGATGTTTATTAATTTATTCAATTCTTACGTAGTTGGTAATGTGGTATTTCAGTGATAAGATACATAATAGATAAATTTTATCATTTTTCAAATGATGAAAATTTTGATAGGACATAATCACATGGTCTTAAAAGCAAAATGTTTCAAGAAACTCATGAAAATCAAGTGAACCAAATGTGTCATTATAGGGTTATCATGATACTAAAAAGAAGATGAATATTCTAATTTTTGTTTCACAATTGATTCAAATTTAAAAAATTCACATGACTAGGATGAAGCCTCAATGAACAAAAATAAAAATCCTTATTGGGGTTGGAAGGAATAATTAACTTCAAAAAAAGTTGAAGAAGTGTCCTAGTGGGATCCTAAAAAGGCCTCATCCCACACTAATGATTGAATCATAGAGAATAATCTTTAAAAAATGATAGAGTGGAAACTGGGAGTGCAGTTTAAACAATATGGAATCAAATATGGATGTTTTGAATGTTGGTCATGATTCCAATTTAAGTTGTGAAAGGAAGTATGAGTGGAGCTTTAGTAATAGTTTTAGGAGTCCCCATAACTGGGATCTGAGTTTAAATAAAATTATGGGTCTTTCTCAGTGGGATAAACCAATAAAGTAAATTAGAAGAAAATCAAGCTATAAGTGACATAATGAAATACAATGGTGGTTGTAATGAATGTATGTGGAGAAAAGAAAAAGAATTAATTGAAAGGAAGTAATCACTTGATAATTGAAACTATGGTTGAAATGAGAGTGGAATGAATCCTAAATGAGGATAGTAGGTGGAAGCAAGCACTAAAAGTAAAAATTAAGATAACTATATAACTATGAAAGAAAAAAGTGGGTAATTACCCTACATAAATAATAAATTTTTATTACATTTTTATTAAAAAATAAAAAAAATATTGAGTTTATATATCATTATAATTTGAAGATAAAAAATTAGATAATCTTTAAAATAAGATAAACATATTAATACTATTTTCAAAATTTTAATAAATAAGTAAACAAAATTGATTTCACATATTCATTACAATAATTAACATAATCTATATATTTATATATTTTAAAATATATAGTTTATATTTATACATAATCATTGGTATGAATTAGTTTTTATGCTTTGAAATTTCAACTACTGTAAAAATTATTTACATAAAAAGTTTAAGAAATTTACACAGAAATTATTTACATACATATAATTAAAATTATTTATAAATTAAACAAAATATAGAAAAATAATTATATGTTATAATTGTTTTCAATGGTGTATAAAGAGGGATAGATACAATAAAAATCTTACAAATTGACAGGAAATAATTCGACAAAAATCAGACCTGAGACCTTACCAAGATCTCTATCACTAAATTGTGTGAAAGGTAAGGGTATAGGTTGAATAAAATAAAATATGGACAAGGGTAATATATAAAATTTGAATATAACAAAATTGTTTCATTTGTTTACTTCCAAATCAACTCGATTTTGGGGTGATTTGAAATCTTCAATCTGGGAGAGACCAATTTCTCCCAGTTTCTACATGAAGAATTTGTGTCCATCCAACATATCCTTACCCAACCAGGGATATGAGTTTGAATCACTCCATTTCATTTTATTTCTTTCCAATTCACCACTACCAAATGAACAAGTGAATAAAAAATATATTTTTCATGGATTTTGGATCACACAATGATGTTCTCATGTGCGTTTCAGCCCAGCTAGAAAAATAAATCCATTTTGAATGTGAGGTAAGGTTTGAGGATCATGATTAATTAAATAGGAGGTTGAATGGAAAAAAGGAAATGAGAATGCATATCGAGTGATGTAATATTTATTAAATAAGAGTAGAAATTACCCCCCACCAAATATTTTGAAAGGATTGATTTTTCCAAGAAGTCTGAGGAAGAGAGACAGTAGAGGCCGATTTCCATGGGGGCATAAATGGTCAGAAGTCCAATTAGGGTTAGAATTCATAAGACTAGGAAAGGTTTTATCAGTTCTTTCCAAAAATCACTGATTAAGATTATTTTTATCTATACAAAAAAATAATCACTGAAAAAACATATCTTTATCATCACTAATAAAGATATACCTTTATTAGAGGTTTTTTAAGTGTTGATAAAAGCTTCTTAAAATAAAATATAAAAAAATGAAATGAATATATATTAAATATAAATAAATTATAAAAAGGTAAAAATATTTAACATTATTAATGAATATGTAATGTTAAATGAATGTTAAAAATTATTGAAATAAAATAAATAAAAATGAATATACATTAATAATATTAAAAAAATGGATAATTTTTATTAGTTATATAAATTATTACTAAAATTTAAACTAAATATATTTTAAAATTATACATTTTGAAAATATTAAAACATACTAAACACAAAAAAAAAAAATTCATAATTTTAATTTCATAAAATATAAACACGTACGTAAAAAATATAAAGAAAATATTAAAAAATACTTTTAAATAAAACAATTATATAAATTTCAAATATTTTGAAAACATTACAACTTAATAAATAAAAATTAATCAATAATTATCATATAAATTTAAATATTTTATGGATATTTAAACTTAGTAAATAATCATGTATTATTTTTAAGATTAATTATATTAATAAATTATAAACATGTAGAAAAATGAAGATAATAATAATAAATGCATTAAAATAAATGAATTACTTAAATTCAAACATTTTAAAAATATTACAGCTTAATATATTAAATTGAATAAATATTAATCAAATAAATTAAATTGATATTAAGAGTATTAAATTTTTTCAAATAATTATGTATGAATTAATATTAAAAAAGGAATAAATTTTAAAATTTTAAATATTAATAAATATTACTAATGAATAAATAATAATAAATGAAATCATATTAAAAATGAAAAATAAAATTAAATAATATACAGAAATATTTAAAAATTGAATTCATAGCATTTTATTTAATTATATACATATTAAAAATTAATAAAAATAGATTAGTTGATAAAATTAATTATATAAATAACAAAATAATAAAAATTAATTATATTGAATATACAAAAAATATTAATAATTAGATAAAATTTAATTAAATAAAATTAAATACACAGAGAAACATTTATGATGAATAAATAAAAATAAATATTTATTAAAAATGAATAAATATATAAAATTAATATTTTACAAAAAATTACTAAAAATGGAAGGATAATAAAAAAGAATAAATAATATTAGATCAATAAACATAAATATTCATACACATACATACACACATGATAGACATATATATGTACACACACACACACACACCTACTCTCACATATACATACACACATATACACACACAAACAATTATTTTAGATTATTTAATACCAATATAAATATATATTTAAATAAATACATTCAATCATATATTATATAATTATTTAAATAAAATATGAATATATTAAATTTGTTTTAATTATAGTCACATTTTATAATTAATGTATAAAAGTATACTATTAAATATTTTGACTAATATAAATTTGATAATTATATGTATATATATATATGAAATTATGAAAATAAGACTCAATTTTTGTTAAAAATTATATAATTAAAATTTATATATAATATTTACATATATATACTTATCGTAATATAAATATTATTTAAAAATATATAAATATTTATATATAAATTAAATTACCCTCTACGAACTTTATTAGTGCTAAAACAAAAAACCAATAATAATGGCATGACTTTTATCCGCACTAAAAACCACCAACAAAGGGGTGAATTTTATCAGTGATAGAATGAAGCACTGAGAAAGGTTCCCATTTTTTAGCGCTTTATCTAGTATTGATAAAAGTTAAACTTATCATTTTTTTGTGAGTGCTGATAAAAGTTTCCACTTTATCTGTTATTTTTTATCTAGTGATGATAAAGGCTAGCACCGAATATCTAAAAATATATGATAAAATTTTTATTGTAGGTGATAGATACTGGAAGTTAGTAGGAGGTTGACTATTTTGATCTTTGATATTTCGCAAAAGGCAGTCATGATGGTTCTTAGTTTCTGTGATACATTTAAATATTATTAATGATTCAACTGTAATTCTAATTTATTATGGTTAGTTATAATTTATATCTTTTTTTTTGCAATTGATTAAATTATGTGATTTCTTCTAGTTGATGATTTTATGTGGAGGTAAAGAGTTTTTTTATATATATTATTTGGAAAAAATATTAAATTAATCCTTGGTTAAACTTTTTTTTAAAGTAAGTTATAAAGTATTGAAGGGATATCAAGCCCATGTTCATTTTCCCATCCCTAAGGTATGAATTCCCTTTCCACTGTTTCCAAAAAAAATGGAAATACGAATTTATTACTGTAACACCATTTTCAAAATACAATAAAATTCATTTAATAAATTAAAAATATATATAGATTAATATATTAAAATACATATGTATATATATATTTTCTTTTTTAGATGAATATATATACAAATAATTTTTTCACAATACAATTATTACTAATAATTAATTTTGTTATATTAATAATTTAATTAAGAATTATTTTAAAATTTTATTGTTAACTAAATTATTGGTGGGGGGATGATGTTAGAGACATGGAGCTATCGGCTGTGCGAATCCCATGGAGTCAAGGGTTTCTTATGCTCAACGATGTTCTTGCATGAAATTGGTTTTGATTTTTTGGGTGGGGGATGGTATTGGGAGTCTTCTAACTTGGGCCTTCATTCAAAGAGTTCAAAGGACAGATATATACTAGTACATAATAGATTAAAGAATGAAAAATATGTTAATCACTGAAATTTTTCCTTTCTTAAGGAATGTTTTATAGAGAAATTGGTTTGTAAATTTTCTACAGTTCTTGTTTTGGGGAATCATGAAGAAATCAATTAATGGCTACAAATTTTTCAATATTTTATCCTGGAATGATGGGTTCTACCAGTTGATGGGAAATCGTGGAGCATAGAAAAAATTATGAGGCATATTTTGAATACTTGGGGATTCTCAGATTGGAGTTGAATAACAATTGGTAATGTTTGTTTTCATTTGATATTTCTTTTATATGAACTAAAGAAATTGGTCGGGGGTTTTGGTTTCATTCCCTTCAAACCTGGATTATTATCCATTCAGTATTGGGATTTCAACTTAAATAATTTTAACCTTAATAATTCTCAAGTTGAAATTTGTATTAGAATTATTAGTCTGAATTGGATTTTGTGGCATCCCTGTATCATATTATATATTTCATTAGTTGTTGGAATACCCATAAAAATATATAGATACCCTAAGGTAGATCGTTTTGGTTACTATGAAATAATTATTATTGAAGTTGATAACATCACTCTAGTTGATTAGGTTGCACTGTCTACTGCTGACTATGGTATTGATCTTCTCATAAAATATTAGAAACACCCTTCCTTATTCACTTTATTCTAAAATATAGGGCATTCACTAGATGATTATACAAGGGATTTAATGTGTTTATTTTATTCCCTAAAATGGATTGATGAAAAGAATTGTTAAAGGAAGAACTAAAAAATGACTTCTGGGGAGAAAGAATATAATAATTACCTTGTAATGATAATGATATGGGCGAGACCTTTTATCTAAAGGATGTGATTTTTCTCAAAAACAACAGTAAAGGTAGGGTAAATATCCTTTCATAGTGGAGGATACATCTCTGCCGATTTCTCTATAAACTCATCAAAATCATGATAAATTAAAAAATGACCTATATAGAAAGGAGTTTTCCTCATGATTATAATCCTCAATCATTGACTGAAAAAATTCAATGTTGGTTTCAAGATATTAAAATTTACTATTTAATTCATGAACAAGAAGAGAGGGATATTTTTTAACCATGTATATCCTTGGATAAAATCAAAGAATCCTATTATACCCTTATGGATGAGGATCATCCACCTCTGAAAGGTTATTTTAGGGATGCACTTATTAGAGGATCCAAGTAAGGGACTGTTGAAAATGTATAGGAGGATGTTCTGACTGATTATGATATTTATAATCAAGAATAGGTTGACCAAAAATTATTTGAGGATCATTAAATGTATTTAAAGGGCTATAAAGGTAAATTGAAGATAGTTTTCGCTTCTTCTAAAAATAAATCTCTAAAGGGTATCTCACCGATAACTTAGTCAATACTGACCCCCATTGACAATACTAATGGTTTTGAAAGTGAATATCTTAAAATTAGAGGATATGTTGTATCTCATTCAAATAAATCCATTTTATCTAATGTTCATTGGAAAAAGACACTACATGGAGGTTCTATTTCAATATCTTTAGCTTTATCTAATAATGGAAAGGTGAACTCTTTTGATGCATCAAATAAAGTAGTGGATGAAAATCTATTTAGGAAATATCCTTTATAATATGGTATTGTTATTTATAAATCAAAACTATATTTTAATAAAAAAGTTGAAGCTTCAACTAAAATGAGAAATACACATTTCAAGATGGTGTAGGGAAATATTGACAAAGAATGACCTAATGCTTTATCACCAGGTGGGCCAACAATCCAAGTTTTGTGTTCATCAGCTTTCCTCACTATTGGTGATAGATTTTTTTCAATAAAATGCGTTCAATGAAGTCAATTATAAAGTTAAAAATCTTAAAACTCCACGTTAATCCTCCTCTTCAACTTAGGTTTCTTCAAAAAAGAATCTAGGATTTTCAGAACCCTGTATGGTTCTCAGTCACGTCTCCACCAGAAACTCTTTGGGTTTTCTTGACCTAGTGGAAGATGTTGTAGATCTTGTTCCATTATTAAATTATAGAAATTTCATTAATAATGTTTCAAATTAGGCCATTTCTTCTAACATGGTGGTTGTGTCCTCTAATAATGAAGATTTATTTACATAGGGATACTTAGATGACCAAGATAAACTATGGAAGGCTATAAAAAATTAGTGGTAAGGTCAATGTCCTTGTTGTTCTGGAGGTCCAGGTTCTCTTCAAACTAGGGAGACTCACTCACATGCTAAATAATATACTTTTATCGAGACTTTTCGGGTCGATTTTTTGTTAAATATTTACCTGGTGGTGCTCACTAGCGGTTGTGATGAAATTTTTGGCTTCTTTGATACATATGTGTTCTATGATGTGGATTTTTGGGGATTTTTTAATTTTCTTTTATGTATTGTATTGTTTTTCTTGTTCATGTTGTCTTTGTTTCACTTGTTTTTTCCCAAATCTCCCTTTGTATCCATATTATTTTCTGTTTATTTTTCATAAACACGCGTTCGAGCCTCGGTTTGTTTAAAAAACTTCTTTATTTACTACATTAATAATTATATTCTTTACATCACTACTAATATTTATTATTTTAATTTTTATAACTATTTAATAATATTATTAATATTTATTAATAAATAACTAATGGAATTTAATTATAATAACGTAATTAATAATACATTATAGTAATGGAATTAATAATATTACATTAATAATAATTTTGCCAATTAATATTTTAAGGTTTGAATGTTATTTTTTAAGAAATAATGTTGGTGACATGTAAATTATTTTTTTATTATATTTATATATTTTTTATTTTCAAATATGTTTTATATGTTGCATCAATTTTTGAAATTTTTTTAGATTGTATTTAAACTTTAGAGTTTATATGCTTTCAAAGTCAAGAACATGTAACATAATATTGTTTAAAGTAGTTGATTTTTAAATTCTATAAATAATGATTTATAAATACAATCTATAATTTTTTACACACATAATAAATATATAAAAATTAATTGAAAACAAAAATCATTTCATAAAAAAATTAATTAAATGTATTTTTAATGGCATAATATATTTTTGTTTTGAAACATTACATTTCTATTTATATATTTTTCAACATTCCTTTTATTTTAATTTTTCTATATGTTTATTGAATGTTCAAAATTTTATTTAGATTTTAGTTATACTAGAACTTATGTGTATATATTTTTAATGTGAAAATATTATTTTTTTAATCAATATTTTTTTTTGTGTCATGTAAATTTATTTTGGTTTATTATATTGATCAAATTATTTTTATTTTCAAAAACATTATATGTTTAGTAAATGTTTTAATATTTAATTAGATTTTTATAGTCTATATTTTATAATCTTTTATATCCACTTACTTAGAATTTAATAAGTTTTCTAGTTTTTAAGTAGTTCAATTTTAAAAATTATGAAATTTAAACTATATGTAAAATATAAATGAAAATTGAAACAGTGGCTAAACATGTAAAAAATGGTTACCAATAAAAATATTATAATCAATTTCATTGATAGAAAATAATTTAGAGGATATAATAGATTTTTTTCAAGTCATTTATTTTGATAAAAAACATATAAATGAATGATTACAATCACTATTTATGATGAGGCACCATTCCATAATATATTTTGCGAATGAGACCCCTATATCATGATTTATGACCTCAATGTAGGGGTGGGGTACAATGAGCTGGAGTGGGATATTCCTAGGGAACTGTAATCTTGAATGTCTGATTCTCGTCCTATAAATCATTAGGAGGAGGTGGCATCTGGATGACATCATATGCACCTGATTATTCTCTTACTATGTAAGTGGAAGGACCTTCCATCATATGTTAGGGGGATTATAAATCCTATTAAGGCTCAGTCATGGAAGGTGAAGGCATGAGAAATAACCATTGATATGATATTGTATCAGATATACTCAATGAAAACTATAGATATCCTAGAAATATAAATGGATCACATTCCTCCAGGTGCACATCCACAATTGGATGAGGATAGACTACTATATGTGCAAACCATGCCAGTGGAATAGGTGAGGCCTCATGTATAGTATGACGTGGTCTACATCGTCACCATCATGGTTCCTCAACATCAATAACTACTAGAGGAGGGTCTTGAGTAAGAAACTCCTCTACTTGGTAAGGAACATCATATCTCTATGGTAGATGATCAAATATACTATCATGTAGAATAGGATAATCTAGAATCATATCCTCTACCGAAGCATGGTATGATGCCTAGATAAAAACCTCACCCTCCTCTGGATCATACATGCATATAATATGTTGTAGTTGAGTATACTATAAATTTATTCAAAATTAATTAAAAAAAATAAAAAAAATTACCTAATGTAAATTTATTAACGTACCAGATTTTGAAGCCCTCTTCCATACAGAGTAAGATATAGTATAGAATTTAGTCTATACCATGTCTCATATTTGACCTAATGTGATAGATGGAATAAAATAAAATGAATTCCAATTGATATGAAATGACACATGTTTGTCCCAGAGGTAAATATACTCAACATGTTGTTGGTGCTAGTCAACATCTTACCTCCCCGTCAGCTTCATGGAATGAAACAATCCTGACTATATGGGTGGAACTAAAATATTCTATAAAAATATAAACTAGCATGTGACTCTATCTAGCTGGTGCTGCTCAAAAATATGAATGTGAATGAGAGGAACTAAATATGTGGCATCATGAATCCCATTAGTGAAGTATGCGGGAAATTAGTCTTATAGACCCGAGTGTAGAAACCATGATATCATAAATCACATGTGACATTTGATAAAACATTTTTCTAATAATTTAAAAAAATAATATTATTATTAAATTGATTAGTCAATAAAATAATGTGTATACTTTCATCAGTGGGTAGTATACTATACAACATGACACTATATGCACCCAAATTGTGTATCAGAGTCCTAATGAAGTGGTGTTCCTGACTCCATATGTAATGTAAAACATTGAAAGTGATAAATAATAATAAATATACTATATTAACTCATATTATCATAAAAAATTATAAAGATGAGTGATCATACTAGCGTCCACATGGAGAACCACTAAACACATCCATATAAAGATCTATAACAAAAAAATATGGTTATGGGAGGGATGTGCTCCCATTACCACATCTAAATGAGGATGTTACATCCTCCTCTATTAATACAATACGATTGTCATGTTGTGAATAATTCCTTGTACGAGTATAGAGAGCATGCAGAAGACCAACTGTATCTCCCTAGCTGATCAAAGTCCACTTATAGCCCCAAATATATCATGTAGACATGTATACTAGAGTGATCAGTGTACAATTACCTCCAATGATCCACAAGATATATTGATGAGCATAACACATGATAGTATTCTCATCACCCTGAATGTGTAAATATTTTAAGTTCATGTCTAGGAATCTAATAGAAAGGGAACCTCCATTAATAGCAGTATCACACCCAAAATTTCAAGAACAAGAAACCTCTATACAAGCTCAGAATAGTCTCTAAGGGTGGATTTTATAACTGTATCACCCTATATATGAAGACCATGTAGAACAACCACATCCTAAAGGGTGAAGGTCATCTCTTCCTCAGGAAAGTGGAATGTGTGAGTGTCATGTTTTCATCTCTCGGTGAGGGTAGAAAGGAGGTGATGATCAATGAATGTATAATAAGATACAATAATTCCATGGAATATATCACGGTGTTGTTATGGTGTAATAATATCAATAGGTGAAATGTGATGATAATGGTGTTCTCTATTCACCTTAATCCATTGAAACTCATGACTTTATAGAACCTCATGTGAAAAATTCCAATACTACTCGGTGATTATAGTAATATCCTCCGTCTCTATATTTAAAAATTAAATATATCTTATATAATTTTAAAATATAAATATAATATTATGGTCAAAATAATTTTATGACTGGTTGAATATTAGATATAATGTGTATATTCTTGATGTTTTATAAAAATTTTGTAACCAAAAGAAAATGTAATTTCTTCATGTTTCTCAAAATCATATTTATAATTCTTTTAGGAAATTATTTTTCAATTATGTCGTCATCCTTGGTTGATTTTCATCTTTCATTTGGGATATTATTGAATGATACAATCACCTTATTTATCCAGATGGATTATAATGATGTTTTAATGACATTTTTATGAAACCACTTTGTTTTCCATGGGGTAATTAAGCTATGAATGAATTATAGATGATATTATATTCTCATGGAATACATAAGTATATTATATCATTATTTTATGGGTGAGGTATTATAAGACCATCCAATACATTGGTTAATGTTTTATATCTTAGAGGTTCACTTTAATTAGATATTGGGTAGTGGATTCCCAATATAAGGGTTTTATAGAGGATTGATGTTGTTTCTTATAGATATATGATCATGAGGACTCAACATACTCTTTTCCAAACTTAATTTTCAATGGAACTGGGGTTTTCCTCTATTCTTGTTGGAAGAGAGTCATGCTTTTAAAGGGGTGTTATATTAAAAACATATTTATGCAAACGTAAGTTATATCAGTTGGATCCACCATATGGATTGATGTTTTCTTTCATATATAGAACATATACCTATATGTTAGAGGCCAAATGATGTGATTTTTCATTTATTAATGATTTATCACATGATGGTATATTTCATTGTTATTTAATCAAATGTTTTCTTTATGGTGTATCCATCGATAGTTTGATTATTATTTCATTTCATCTCATTTATACTTGTAACATTCCTTGTAATGTGGAAATAAAAGTATTATTATGAAAACTAAAGGATAATATAAAATTTTGTTTTATCTTATAAAAGTTTTTTTAAAAGGGAAGTTGATTTTGTAGAAGAAAAGTTTATTTATTGAAATGATATGAAATTTAGGCTTGTTTAGCTTGTGTGTGATATATGTAAATAGATTTATAATTTATGAAATTTTTATTATTTTATAGTAAAAGTAATCATAAATTTCATATATATTAAAAAAATGAAGGATTTTATATTAAAACAATAGAATCGATAATATGAAAAGTTCCCATTGGAGGCCACACATCATTGTGGCTAAGAGTATGAACTCAATCCAAAAATGTTAGGTCATAATTTTCTGTAATTACCTTCTTGATGAAATATGTTGCATATCAAGAGTTTCCCTTATTCTTTAGGCTAGCCCATCTCATTTCACATCCTTCCATTCATTGGCCTCCCTCGTTGTCGAAACCTGTTGATGTTATGTATAAATATAGATTGGTCTTTGGGTATTGGGAAATATCAAAACTACACAATATAAATCAATGGTGCAACATATCATTTAGAAATATTGTCTACCTATTACACTAGATCAACATTTTCTTCCCAATATAAGTTCATAGAGGTACATGTTGTAATGTCGTGTGGGCATGGAAGACACTATGCCTGGAAGTTTCCACATTGACATAGCATCACTTCCAATAATACCACAAGTAGTCGACCACTAATGCCTATGATAGGGTCCTGAAACTTTTTCACATAAAATAAATAGAATTATAGGTTGAAAGGCACACTTGATAAGGATAATATTCTTAAGTGTTCTTTTCAATCTCTCATTGAAAGTGTTGTTCGTACCTTAGCCCCTACTAAGCCCTATCAGCAACCAATTTTAATATTTCTACAAGGTTCTTGAAATAATTATATAATTAATCCTAAACTAGGATTGTTATAGGTAATTTTTGAATCCCCTTGAAGATTCCATTTATGTAATCCACAATGTTTTTGGTCATGTGTCCAAACCTCTTCCCCCCGTCTTATGCCAATGTTCATTTCTCTTATAAAATATACATGATATAACTATACACTCTTTGATTATTCCTATAGATATCATATAATAATTATTCAAAACTTCATTGTTATAGATTATATTCTATAAAAAAGTGATCATATGTCACATAAATTGATTATATAATTATGTTAAAATAGTTAAAAAAACATGAAAGAGATAATATAAAAAGACTCATGATACCATTCTTCATAAGTTCATCATGGAAATATTTTCAAATGTTGCTATAAATGTGCTTGATACTGTATCAATGTTTTTCATTCAGGGGTTCCATGTAATAAGATATACATTTGGTGCATCCTTTATTTCCCAATGATGATTAAATATCAAACATAATCCCCAAATCGAGGTGAATTTTTTGCTAATACATGCTAAAAGTTAAATCCATGATTTTTAATTTTATTTCTACAAAATGAAAAATGAAAGAAATAGAGGTTAATAGTTTCCATATTGGGTTTATGTAATCAACAATATTCCCATGTATTTTCCATATAAAAACGTCATATAAATTTGTATAAACTATTTACAGAAATGAAACATGAAAATGAATGAGAAGAGTACCCAGAACAACTGATGCAATTTTACATTAGGTGGATCAATTCAGTTATATTGAGACCCTTTTTCATTTATATCAAGATGAAATACAACTTGGTTATTATATCTTAGTATGCATAATAATTTTGGAAACACCTAATAAGAGTCATCCCAATCACCAGAGACCTTGAAAATCGCATACTGTTTCACCATCCATGACTTTGTATAAGAAATATTATAGCCAATATTTTTATATCATCTCCTGAATAAGGGATACATAACATCTTTTTAGGTCCAAATCATCTCAAAAATATTAGATGATAAAAATTTAGAGTCCAATGATGTATGATTTTTTGTTATGCGTGATTTCATACAAGTATGAGTTGTCTCAGTGTTAGAAATTCTACAACCTCCGAATACAATGTTAGTAATGGAAGCTGTCGCAAAAACACACCAGAAGACTCAACCAAAATATTCTTTTCACCCGAATGAATTTTTACAACACCCAATGGATTTTTCAAAACTAACTCAAAATAATTTTTTCAAACACACCCATATGATTTTCTCACCTGAAGTATTTTGACATACCCACATGAACACACCATTTTGTTGTACCATCGATCTTGAAAATTAAGACACCATGCTTGATCTATTAAACCAATAAGACTTTACATACATGTATCTCCATCATGGATCTTGTATTTCACCCTTGTTAGTTCCTTTTCTCAACATTGTTTACATGCCATTTACAACATTGTTATCATCTCACTTTTTTCTATATTGACTATTCATTCAAAAATGATGATGCTTCGCATGATCTACCAAAAAAGTGGTAGCACCATCCCAATTATCTCTTAGAGTATACATCTTGCTAGAAATAATTACAAAAAATACGCTTCCATATCCGCATATATAGACACCAATTCCACATGTCTAGTTAATACAGTCAATATCCCTTTTACATCCATTAATATAGAGAATTAACTCCAAATTAACGATGAGAGAAACAACATTATCAATTTTGAAAAAATATATCTCTATTAATTAATTTATTTCTTCTTAGTATTCAAATTTTAAATAAAAAATATAAATAGTTTTAGATGAGGATAACCTTGATGGTTCAGATTTCTCTAAAACTCATTTATGAATCTCCATTAAAGTAATTCCATTTATGAAGAATAATATGATTGTTGTTAAAGAGATATGTAATGTTTATAGAGGGTTTATTTCTTAGAATAAATTAAATATAATTTAATATGGATTATCAGCTCATGATGGAGTATGTATTGATGTTAATTAACCTATTTCATGTGGTTTGATGTTAAATGTTAGTGAAACATAGAAATATATTTCCAAACTCTTTCCAATATTTTTCTATTTCTTTGGTTATTTTGTTCATTCAAAGAAGAATTATGGGTAAAAGGTTCCTAATTTAGAAGATATAACAATATTACAATATAGATTTTATATATTTTCAATGATTAATAAGTTTTCAATTCTATTTAATGCATAGAGAGAGTAATATATGATTAAACTTTAAGAAATAAATTATGGAAATTTTTTATGAAATAGTTAGAGGTTTAGGTGGTTACATTAGGACCTATATCTAATTTATATGACTTCGATGGAACCATGTAGAAAGGTGAAGCTTCTATGAATGTTTTTCAAAAGAAAATTATCAATTAGTTAATTGTTTTATTCTTGGAAAAACCCTACCTAGATATTTTTTATGCTAAATTAAGAGATGTAACATATTTAAGTATATGAATCAACTATTTAGAAATATCCTTGTTAAAAATTTTGTCAATAAGTACACATATTTCTTCAAATATTGCTCATTATTTTATATGGGAAAATTTATTTCAGGAGGGTAGAGGTTGGACAAGGAAAGGTTGTAATAAAGGGAATATTTTCTTAACAGAATGATTGGATAATGATGTTTTCTCTTAAGGAAAACAAATGATGTAATCATATTTAATTAAAGAAGGGGTTTTTGGGGACCCAAACTTCTAGGAATAATAAAAACATTATATTGGAAATTATGGGGGCTTTAAAATCCCCAAATAGTTCTATTTATCCATTAATAGTGTCTAAAAAATTTATTTGATGTGGTTTTGGGGTCTTATACAATGTCAATAAACAAGGATATTTCTTCTCTAAAACAAAATATGGGTTTTATGAACAAAATATTTTTGAATAGCATTGGCAATGTAGGTAGGTTGGGTTTTTATGGAAATATTATATTGATGTTTGTATTTAACAATACTCTCAAAATCATATCATGGTTCTGGTGAAATGGGTTAACCTAACATATTAGTATTGCAACTCCCTCAAATTTCATTTCATATTTTATTTAAATTCTATAAAATCTTATGTATTTTTATGAGTTTCTTGGTAGAGCAAGATTATGAGTTGTTGAATTAGTTATGGTATAAGGATAAAATTTATATATTAGGTAGTAGTTCATCATGCAACAAAGGGTGATGTGGCATGATGACATGGAATAATTGTGATTCACTAATCATGATGAGAAAAGAATGAAGGGAGAAACCAACCATTATTTCATCACAATTAAAGATTACAAAACTCCCTCTCTAAACATCTATTTCTCACTCATGGATCAATCAAGGGATATATGATCTCTCTTTTCTTGGATTATGATTTCAAGATGCTCCACAAGGCCTCCATATATATCCATGATGGGAGGAGTCAAGTTTGACACAACAATAATCAATCTCCACCAACCACTGGACATCAAAAATGGTAGCCACATATTCCATTGACAACTATCATGGATTACAAAATAATAGTTGATTATCATGTAGAATTTTTAGTATCCAAAATGGAAGTCCATAGGAGGTTAGGTTGGTGCACCACCTTCGAAAATGGTGGTGGGAATCTAGACACCACCATCAATTCCCCCCTTCAGGATGTAATCTTCTAAAGCATCTATAAAGGCCCAAAATCTGTCAAGAACCCACCTTTTTCAACATATCTTCTATGTTCACTTTTATGTGGATATTTACAGTTTTGTAGAATCTATCGATCCATCAATTTACATATCTAATTATAGTGAATGTCTATGTGCTTTGTCCAGGAATGATACATGGAGTTATTTCTCACTTCCAAAGAACTATTAATATCATATTGAAGTATGTACTCTTTATGGATGAATCCAAGATCCTAGAGAGTGTTATTTCACCAAAAAATATCCTTTTTATCTTCCTAAGAAGAAATTTACTCTAATTATATCATGGATAAAATGAAAAAAAATTCACCCTTGATTTCAAAGAAAAGTACTACAAATGTATAAATGTATCATTATGTATAATTACAACTATCAGTATCTCCAACCATATCTGTATTTGTATATTCCACCATGTGAGTGTCATCTCCCTTGTAGGATAAAAATATCTTTTAATTACCTTTAAGATACATCAATATCCATATGACTATATCCCAGTGCTACTTCTTGAGATTGTAGAGAAATTATCTCATGATCACCATGAGATGGGAAATGTCTAGCCTTATACTCACCATATATTACATCAATATTACAAATTCTGAGGAGTATGATATCATTTCCATCCCCTTGATTTCTTCCTTGAATGATGGAAATAAACTCTTTCTCAACTTCAAATAGAAATAAAGTTTAATTATCACTGGTTTGGAATTGTCCTTGATGAAATGTTTCAGACCACATTCAACATAATTCTACTAAGATATCCTTAACAACCTCCTCTTTCTGTCACAAATGATATACATCCCCAAAATCTTTTGAGCTTCTCCAAAATAATTTATATCAAAATACATTGATAACCTCTTCTTAAACAAGTTTATATTCACTACATAATTCATAATGATCAGTATTTCATCAACATAAAGTAGAATAGTGAAAAACCTACCATCCTGAAATATTTATAAGTAAACACATAGGTCCAACTATGCTCTCTTGTAGCCATGAATCACCATGAATGATTCAAACTTCTTATAACACTATCTAGAATATTGTTTTATTCCACATAATATCTTCTTCAATTTGAATATGGGGTCTTCTTGTCTTGAAACAATTAAATGTTCAGTATTCTTATTATAGATCTCCTTATAGAGGTCACCATGAAGGAAATATTTCTTTTTGTCCATATGTTTGAGCTCTATTTACAATCTATACAAAAATAAAAAAAAATACTTTGATTTGATCCATCTTCACTATAGTTGAAAAGATCTCATCAAATTCAACATCTATCTTTTGAAGGAATCCATTGACTGCCAACCGATATTTATAATTGACCTATTTTTTTTCTTCCATACTTCTTCGTAATAAACACCCATTTATTTGTTAGTGTATTCTTACCTTTGGGTAGTTACACCAAATCATTTGTTTAGTTCTTCATCAAAGGCTCTATATCATCCTCCATTGCATGCAGCCACTTGAGTTTTTCAGGATGAATCACTACTTCTTGGTACTCTTTTGCACCCCCCTCACTAGTCATCAATTGGTACTCTGAATCTAAATATTTTATTAATAGAATCCTTCCTGTGAAGATATTTGAACCTATGAATTGTTAGGTTCAGGAAGAACAATATAAACTATCTTCTATGATGATTTTTCCACTTCTTATGGAGTGGATTGTGTATCCCTTAAGAAATTTCCTCTTATATAGCCTCCAAACCTACTACTAATTTTCCTATATACACCTCATCCTCTTTAGTGATAAGTGGTTATGAAACTAGTTTTGGATAATGAATTGATTCCTTGAAACATTCCCTTTGAAAAATTATAGGATCTTGAATGTACTCAATCACCTGGTTCTCATGGAATGCAACATCTCTGTTTCTGACCAGCTTCTTCTCCTTTGAGACCCAAAACGTGTATCTAAACTCCTCATATCCATATCTGATTATGATACATGGACTATATCTCTTTCCTATCTTTTGTTTGATCTCCTTGGATACACGTGAAAATGTAAAACATGCAAATAATCATAAATGAGAGTAATAGGAATGGTTACTAGACCATCTCTTCTATGAGATCTCAATCTTTTGTGCGACCTATGGTGATATATTTATGAGGTAGCATGAAACTTGATTCAATTATCCCTAGAATGGATTATGCATCTTAGTCAAACCCATCATTTTTAAAATCTTATCTATGGTGGTTATGTTCTTTGTTTCCACAACTACATTGTGTAGTGGGCTGCATGAGACCATAATCTCATGTTTGATTCACAAAATCCTACAATAGGCATAAAATTCTTTGAATGTGTACTCTTCTCCATTATTTGAATGAATTCACTTCAACTTACTTCTAGTTTTACACTCCACCATGGTGTGGAACATCTTGAAGTAGTCTAGTACTTGGTCTTTTTTCCACAAGAATAACATCCACAACCTTATAGATTCATCATCAATAAAGGATATAGAAGAATTTTTTCCTCCTATTTAATCCACCTCCAAGGATCTACATACATCAGAGTACACCATATCCAACAACTATGATATCCTTGATGAAGCAGTATTGAATGACACTATTTGTTGCTTCCTATAGAATTCGTATTTTCAAGGATCATGTGATTCATCATTGTCAACACTAATGTACTTATTCTTCATCATAGTAGACAACCCTATTTCAGTCATTCGTCTATGTATACTATTCCATATATTCTATGATGTATCTCCTTCCACCGTGTTGATGATTTATACACATATCATCACAAGAGTTTTGTACAATGTACCACATATATTTCCTCAAGAGATGATTATGACTAGTTTTTTCATATTCCCTACTACATTGCTAAAGTCATCATCAGATTTTTCGATCAAAGGATATTAATAATAATAGGCTGAGTCATAGACTTGGAACATGCCTAACATCCTTTAGGGTTACTGTGTATCCAACATTCATTATGAATTTGATATCATCCATGTCAAGAATCTCTACTAAACTAGTATTACCCATCATTACTATAATAACGTCCCCAAATTGATAATCCAAGATATAATCATGATGTATAGTGACATGGTACAATGTTATAGTATTGAACACTTATTTAGTGTCACAACTTTATGTATGAAGTAATGACTCTTCTTCATCTGTAGAGAAAAGAGTGATTTCTACGAAGACTATCATGTGTGCGTCTCTATTTATTCTTTTTTGATTACCACTTTGGACATTTTATTATACCAACCATCAATATTTCTTCTTCATATGTCCTTCCATAATACAATGGTATAATTTTTATGATGGTATCTTTCTATCTGTGGACCTTTCTTCTCTATGGATTTTGTATCCATTTTCGGCCCCCTCGACCACCTCCCATGGATGGTCCCTCAATTAAAATTTCTTTTATGTAAAACATTGGTGTATAATATAGAAAAATAGAGTGTACCATTGCATTTAGAATAGTCTAAAATGATGGAATAAATTCTTGGATCATCAAAATCATACACCGAGTGATCAATATATGAACAAATTAGTGCCAATGACCGAGATCAACTGATGATGTGGCACTGATGTGGTGTGATGGTGTAGCTACTACAATATCACCAAAAATGTATCCAGCATTAAAAAGTGCATTCTTCTCTAGAAAGGGGGTACTGTAGAACCCTATGATCGACCAATCTATGATTTATCATAGGGATATTTTTAGCTGCATTTTCAATGCCATTTACACCATTGGAATCACCTCACCACAAAATTTCAGAATCTTCCTTCAAAACATGATTCATGGAAAATTGAATTTTTAGTTCCATGGAAAATCTCCTCCTCTTGACACTTTTTATAGAAAAATGTCTATGATACCACTTGTTTTTTTTCCAATAACGAATAGAAAATAATGGAAGTAGAAATAGACCTTTCTTTATGCGTGAATAATGATTAAAAAATGCCCTATCTACACCTCTATTTATCTCTCACATGGATATTTCTTGGATATCTCACCAGATAGAGGATATCTCATATCTTGGATAATGATTTTAGGAATCTCCCCAATATCTCCTAATATAGATTTGGTGGGAGGTGTCATCTTTGAAACAAATCCCACCATTCCCTTCCAAACATTAGACTTTAAAAATGACATCCACCTACACCATTTAAAACTCTCAAGGATGCCAAAAGAAAAGTTGTTGCACTTGTAGAATATGTAGCATCAAAAATCGAAGAACATGGGAGGTGATTTTAGTGAACCACCTTTCAAAATTGAGGTGGGAAGATGGATATCTCCATCAGTAACTTGGAAGGGTCAAGACATAACTATGGGGGTCATGTAGTGAAGCCTACATGATATATACCATTGTGATGTGAGGTGGAATTTAATGCTATAATAGTGGTTTTTAGGGTATCATTTTCCATATATTAAAGGGTAGTTTCATTGTGATTTAGAGGGCCAACTTGAAATTTGGAATGGGGGTAACCATTATTGTCACACCATAACAATCCCCTTAGACTATTTTTTTTATGAATTTCTATTAAAATTTATTAAATAAGGGAATTTATGAGACCTCACTCACTCCTCCCCCAACCAGGAATGAGCATCCCTTCCCCTTTGGTTATATCATTGGATTCTCAAGACCCAAATGCCTATATGTGAAGATCTGTTGTGATTCTTTTAATGTTTTTTCCTCATTTACAGCTAATTTTTTTATAAAAGAATGTTTTTTTAAATCCATTGAAATATATTCTTCTAAAATTTCAAAACTTGTCTGTAGAGAAACTATTGAAAACATAAGAAAAGAATTTGTTTTGAAAAGTTAGAGATCTGATGATCCATCAGACTTAGTACATAAGATTGATATTTTTTTGAGAAAGTCAGTAGATTTTGAAGAAAATTATGTTTGAAATTTTTTTATGGGAATCTATAGAAATTTAAAAAACCAGTCAGATGATGATTTTGTATTCTTTCATTCTCCTAAGTAATCATGAAGAAGTCATGATACATTCTTTAGTTTGTATAAGAAAAGATAAGTGAAAATTTATATATTTTCTAAAGTATATTTTTTCTAAATGAAGATCATCATATTGAGAATCACTATTCGTAGAAGTTATCAGAAGACAAGAATATTGAGTTTGATGAATTTGAAACTTTAAAAAATTTGACAATCGGATGATCCATCAGATTGACCATTGGTTTCACCATTAGACATAGATCATCGAATGAATAAGTTATAAAAATTCTCGAAGTTTTGTGGTTACTGAGATCACGATGTTATGAAAAATGTAAAATAAGAAGAAGTTTTTTTTGATGAGAAATTGACACCAATCCATCAGATAAAGATCTATTATGAAAATTAATGACGATCTATCGAATTAATGTTATGACTTGGAAAATTAGTTTTGCTTAGATGAGAAAAGACAAAGGGGGGGTATGATTTTTCTCTCAAAAAAATTTGATCAGAAGAAGAAGTTGTTTAAAGATAGATAATAATGAGTTGTTACAAAGTGAAGTTGTTGATATGGGGAGTTATATGTAGACACCGATTCATCAGATGAGTTGTTGATACTAATAAATAATCAGATGCAGAGTTTGATCAGACATAATTTGATTAGATGATGATATTTTCTAAAGAGTTGTGAAGAAAGAGGTAGAAGAGTTCAAAACCTCTTAATAATGAAAATTCTATAAATATTGGATTTTATACTAAATTATTTGAAGGTATATAATGTCTTTAGAAGTATCAACAATTTTGTCAACCATTTTAAATTGTATGGGGGAATCAAAGTAAGAAATCATATATATTTAGTTCGAGTTGTTTTTTAATGGGCCAATAGCTAAAGATGTTTTTTTTCAATTTTGTTAAGATCATCAAAATGATTAACGAAGTTACTGAATGAGTTTTACATATCAACATTTCTTGAATGAGGTTTTGTTTTTTCAAATTGTTTCTATATAGTTTAAAGATAGAAAATTTGAGAATATTTTTGAATATTCAAGATGTTTTGAGAATACAAGAGAAGGTTTGTGAAGATTATAAGAACTCAAGTATGAAGTTCAAATGTGCATGAAATTTTGGGTTTTGGAATTTGGGTGAGAAAGAAAATATTTCAATTTCCCACATTTTCTTTTTCTAGAGCACCTATAAATAGAGGAGGAATGTAAAATGGTACTTGAAATTATTCACCCATGAGAAAAAGTTGATACTCTGTATAATTAGTGCCCGAAGTGAGTTTTAAAACCAATTTTTTTGAGTTAAAGAAGAGTTTCTAGATAGAGTATTTTGATCAGAAGATCTAATTTACGGGAGTTTAGTTTACCAGAGAGAGGGAATATTATTGTCGTTATCAGTCTATGTTTGGAGTAGTTATTAAAAAGAAAATTTTTGATATATAGGTATATATTGAAAAGGTTTATCATACTTGGGTTCATCAAAATGATTCCATCAGACACATGCATATCTGACTAAGTTTCCTAAAATCCTTTTTCTGGTGTAGAATGTTTTTGACATTCATTTAATTTTGTGGGTCAAATGTTCGTATGAATTTTTTTGTTAACTAATAAGAATCATTATAATCATTCATATAGGTTGATAAAATGTGTATAGTGGGAGTTGATACAAATTTAATTCACTTATTCATAATAGTGAAGTTCCACGAACCCAAAAGAGTGGCTATAGTAAGGATGTTGGTTCTCATACAGAGGCTGAACCTTATAAATATTTTATACCATGGTTACTTTTCTATTTCTACATGGACTTGAGTTTTATAAAAGTTGATAATAAACACTCAAATGTTACTGAGGTTATGTTTCCTAAAGTTTGAAATTTTTAAAAAAGGAAAAAACCTATTCAACCCCCCTTCCTAGTTATTATTTGATCCTTTAAAACTTCAATTCATATGAGAGAGAAGGTTCAATTATTTTATCCTTTTCAAGAAAAATCTCAATTATATAAACAATATATGAATTCTTATCTTTGATGGAAAATATCGTCATGGTTAGAAAAATAGGATAATTTCATTTCTCCAATCCATTGACCTAAACATTTTTTATTCTACTACAATTGTGCATCCACCCATTGAGAAATAATTCTTGATGACATTTACCAAAAGTTGAAATATTTAAGTTGATGGAAAAGATATAAATTATATTCTTATGCCTCTATTAGAAAATTTTATATGAGGGTTATAGGTCTCAAAAAAGAAAAGAGTATGTGGGAAAAGATTGAAAGTATTTTCGAATGTAATACTAAAGTAAAGAAAGAAAATCTAAAAATATGGAGTATCACGTTTGAATATATAATAATTAGAGAAGAAGAAACTATTGATGTGTAATTCACCATTGTAAATAAATTTATTTGTAATATTAGAGGTTTGGATATGTCATGGAAGATTATATAATTGTGAATAAATTTTTGAGAAACTTTTTGGACTGATTCATTTCTAAAATTTATTCTGTAGAAGTTAAAGATGATCAATCTCTTGATGAACTTCATAAATTTATTATTTCTTATGAGATGAGAAAAGCTGAAGTGTTCAAAAAGAATATGAAATATGAAATGTATTTTGAATTTTTGAGAAATTTAAAAATTCAATATATTGAAATATTTATCCTTGTGACTATGAAGATAAAGAGGATGATGATTTGAATAAAAAAATCATGTCTCTTATATCCAAGAACTATTAAAGATGAAGAGGAAATTAAAGAGGAAAACTTACTATCAAAATTATCAAGTTTGGTGGAATCAGTAATTTTATTATGCATTACCCCTAATATAAAATTATTGAATTTTAAGATCATTATATACAAAAATATCAAAGGAATAAGTTTGAAAGAACATCTATAAATAAAAATAAGTACTTTGTTGGACATAATAAGTTCCCTAGAAATAGAATAAGTATAATGAGTAAGAAATATTAATTTTAATCAACTAAAAACAATTCTTCTGAAGATGAAAGTTTAAAAAATTTCATAGCATTCATTGAAAAAGTTGCGAAAACAGGAGATTCCCCAAATAGTGAAGAAGGAGGTAAAGAATCTTATAAAGAGTATCATCTAAGATCAGAAATTATTTCATTTCTTGAGTAAAAAATAAATCTAAATAAATAAATCATATTGATAATGAAAGATAATAGAAATTTTTTTGATGGTGTAAAAGACATTGTCAATTAAGAAGAAGAATACATTTAGGAGATCATGGGTTACAAACTGAGAATTTACAAATAAGAAAAAAAGATTGAAGATCCGATTAAGAAGTTAGTATCTAAGGAAGATGATGTTAATAAGTCTCAATAAAAAATTATTGAGGATGAAATTACTTTAATAAATTTTAATGAAATATTAATCAAGTCTTCATAAGTAAATGTCGAATCGTCTAAAGCTACAAAAAAACCTCACTCCAAGAATTATATAAAATCTACACCGACTAAATTAAAACGTCATCTGATTTTTCTAATATATCTAGTGTGAATATAATTGTTTAAAAATATTTGTTTGAGAATCTATATTCAAAACCTATTATATCAAAAAATGATTAAAATTACTCCCATATGAAAGTTGTCGTGTTCCCATAGATAACTAATTTTGAAAGATATTATAAACCTTAACAATATTATTATAGATAAAGATCATTGTTTTATAGAAAACCAAGTTTTGATGTGTTTTTGGTGATGTGGAATTTATAGAAATAGATCTTTAAACTGTTGTCATAATATTTATATTTAAGTAATGAGGTTTAAACAGAGTGGAAGAATTGGTGGAATATGAATGAGTAACTTTCCTAATCCACATGAAGTAAAAAATTGAAATCTTATGATCCTAGAAACCTTCCAACAAAAAATCTGTTTGATTTTATAGAGGAATTCAATGGAATATGTGATCAACTGAGTCACTTTGTTGAAATATTTATGACAATCCTTCCAAAACAAGTATCTTATAATAAAAAATAAAAGTAATCTGGAAAGAAGAAAGTTAATGAATGATCTTTTTCGTTGATACAACATTGACATATAGAAAAAAACCACAGATACTTTATATTGGTTATTAATCACACATTAAATGTTATTAGATAATCTTAAAATATGTTGAAAATCTTTATAGAGGGGATGTTACCTTCTGGAATGATAGTTCCTTAAAAATCATAGGAATTGAGACAACTGAGATAGAACCAAAACTAAATTATAAGGAATGTATATTTTTTTATGAGCTCAAAAATAAATTACATACTATGAGTAGACATTTTGACTATGGAAAATAAGTGATATTAAGAATACATTTTTGAATCATCAATGGTATGGAAGATGGAAAAGATGTAATAAAATTTGAAAGATCTAGTGGAAATAGTTGTCAAATAAGAGAACATTAAAACTCATGTTACTGGAATGATGAATATGATAATAAGTTATGGAATCATAGACATGGAAACTATAGAAAAAAGTATGAAAAAAATATTCAAAGTTAATGTTGAATAAAAATTTTCAGATTTAAAGAGAAGAGAGTAATATATTTGCATAAATTTTCAAAAAGAAAAAATGTCTAATAAAAGTCATAAGAAAAATGATATTCAATATAATAGACCTATTAAACATAATAAATCTAATTTATATGAGCCGATGATATATAATTAAAAAAAATATGATTTTTTCATTTTTTTACTTACATTGATGATTTCACATGGATGACCATTATCATGTTTATGAAGCATAAGGAAGAGGCTATTGAGATGTTCATGTTTTTCAGAAAATATGTTGAGAGGGAAATGTTGGTTTATATAAATAATTTGAGAATAGATAATGGAATAGAATTAATATGTAATGATTTTTAATATTATCTAATAAATAAAGGAATCAAACAACTGTATAGTTATCCATACGCCCCATAACAAAACAGAGTAATTGAAAGAAAGAATAGAAGTTTGGTAGAAATGGGAAAAAGCATGTTAGCAGAAAACAAACATTAAATGTTCTATAAGAGAGAAGCTATTAGTAAAACTATTCATGTAAAAAAATAGATGTTTTTGTGAGGCTCTAATCCAACATGAATTCTTATGAAATGTGGTATAAAAAAGTGTCCATTTAAATACTTCACCATTTTTGGAAGTCCCTATTTACTAAAAATTAAAAATCATAATCTTGGGAAATTTGATGAAAATATGAAGAGGGAGTTTTCATGGTATATTCACCAAACAGAATATTTTACAAATGTTGAAAAAAACATTTAGAAAAGTTGGTGGATTCATATGATGTGAAAGTTATTGAAAATCCAAATTCCATAAAAAAAAGATATTGAGGAATACAAACTAAATATTTCAAAAAAATGAAAGATATTCAAAACATACTTATGAAGATCCATAAGAATCATTTAATGAGAAAAGTGAGTCTAGAAGAGAAACATTGAAATTTCATAATTTAAAGTAACATGTTTGAAATGAAAATATTCTTGGGAATCAGAATGCTCTAGTTCAGATAATAAGATGGTGGAGATTATAAAATCAGACATCACTTATTTCACAAATTAAATCAGAATCAATTTCTGATATAATTGAACATAAATAATGGGTTGATACAATGAATCAAGAATTGGATTATATAGGGAAAAAAACTGTGGAACTTGTTCAAAATCTATTAAATAAAATTTTTATAGGGAAAAAATGGTTGTAAAAAAAACTAAATGAATATGGAGAAGTTTAAATATAAAAATAAAGATTTGTTTTCAAAGGCTATGCATAGGAAGAATGTGTGGATTTTTATGAAACCTTTTCCCCCATTAAAGGATTAAAAACTATCGAAATTTTTCTAGTAGTGGTTTCAAATTGAAATTAAATATTTTATCAGATGGATGTAAAGTTATCTTTTCTAAATGGTGGAATTGAAGAAGTTTACATTGATAAATATTATGGGTTTATACTTGATAATGATGGAGGTAATGTTTTTAAATTGATGAAATCCTTGTATGGGTTAAAATAATTCACACATGCATGGTATTACAAACATGGAAATTATTTTAAAATGTTGAATTTATCTAAAGGAATGATTAATAGAAACATTTATTTGAAATAAGTTAACCGAAACACCATAATAGAACTTGTTTATGTGGTTGATATAATTTTTTTTCTGAATATGAAGGAATTTTTTGTAGAGAATTTTCTGAGGAAATAATGAATAATTTTGAAATGTCAATGCTGGGGGAATTGAATTTTTTTCCAGGTTTACAAGTTTAAAAGAAGTTATATTTCCTTTATCACTCAACTCACTAAATCTCAGAGATGACCAGTGATCGAAGAATAATAGATCAATGCTTAAATGATTTCCACTGAACTTATATGTTTCATTGCACCATTTTTATAAACTCTAAGGATACCATTTATATTGATGTGGGATAGCTAGATATTTCATAACATTTCAACTAGTGTATCTATGTTTAACAGAAAGGCGACACTGACCTAAAACATTTACTGCTAATTAATTTATCTAAAAAAAAGAAAATTTTATTTAATTATTGATTTAATGAAAACTAACTACCAACTAAGTACTTAATTAATTATTATATAGTAATTAACTGATATTTATCTTTAAAATATCTACTTAATAACTATTAATTGAGTAATGAATAATGAATGATTAAAGAATGATTAATGAAAGATTAAATAATGATTAACTAATTATTAACTAATAATTAAATAATGATGAATTCTTAATTAACACATAACTAACAATAAAGGTTTTTCTTTATAACTGTTAATTTAGTAATGATTAATGAGTGATTAACATAAGATTAACTACTGATGAATAAATGATTAATTAATTATTAATTAATGATTAACTGTTAATTAAATATAAACAAAATATTTAAATAATGATTAAATAATAATTAAATAATATTTAACTTTAGATTAACTACATAGTAAATATTAATTAAGTAATTATTAACGAGAGATTAACAAATTATTAAGGAATAATTAAATTAAGATTAACTAATACTTAACAAATTATCAAGTAATGATTAAATAATTATTAACCAGTGATTAATGAAAGGTTAAATAATGATTAATTAGTCATTAACTAATTATTAATTAATGATTAAGGAATGATTATTCAACGATTAATGAATGATTAAATCTGTAATAATTAATGATTAATTAATTATTAAGAATCAATTATTTAATGATTATCGATTAATTAACTATAAACTAACTACTTAATAACTATTAATTAAAAAATTCTTAATGAATTATTAACGAGTTATTAAAAATTCATCAATGAAGTATTAAGTAATGATTAAATTAGGAATAAGTGAATATTTTCTTAGGATTATGTATTTCATAACTTATGATTAATTAATAATTAATGACTATTTGACTTTAAACTAACTACCTAATTACTATTCATTAATGAATGATTATCTATAGACTCTGTAATGATTAGAAAAGGATTAAATTAGGATTAATAATTAATATATACTAATTAAATTCAGATTAACATTGAATTTACATAGGATCAAAGAGGTCCAATTACATGACAAATAAGCTTAATTGCACACTTGAATTTTCACTCCTGTGATTTAGATTATTCATACCCTGGTGCATACCTACTTTGAAACTCCTGCTGGATATGTTTTAGATGATTCTCATTCTGTTTATAAACAACTGAATATACCATTATGAAGATTAAAAAATATATTATGAAACATTAGTATCATCTTTGATGAAATGAAAATATGTTATGAAATTTCGGTAAAGGTTGTGTAGTCATATAGAAAAACTAAATCCATGTATAGATTCTTCAAGAGGATGTGGTTTTGGAACAAATGTACCTAGGGGTAACAATCTTAAAAACACCACATTGGGCTATAATCAATTAAGAATTGGTTCACGATAATGAGGCTTCATTCACACCTTTTTTGACACTCAGGGGGGATATTCATTATATGATTCACATTATATTTTTATAAACAATTGAATATAACTTTATGAAGATTAAAAATTATACTAAAAAAATTAGTTTTATATTTATAAATATAAGAAAACAGTATAAAATTTTGGTAAAGTAATGTTTGTGTGGTTATCTGAGCAATTAAATCCCTATATAGATTCTATAAGTGTATGTGGCACTGGTATAGATGTACCTAGGTGTAACAACCCAAAAAAACTATATTGAGCTAGACCCGATCTGAAACTGGTGCATGAAAACTGAATTTTCTGCACACCCAATTTTATACTCTTAATGGATTTTATTTAGACTATTTTCATTCTATTTAAAATATATTAAACATAATATTAGGAAGATTAAAAATTTTATTACAAAACATTAGTTCCATTTTTTAGGATATAAGGTAGCATTTTATAATTTCAGAAAAGTAAATATTATGTGGTCAGTGCTACAAAATTATCCCTCATTTTAATTACTATTTACACTATCATAACTTGATCAAAAAACATTTTCATGTTGACACTCATGTTTTCCTCTATCTGACGCTACATTGAGATTATTCAAACCGATAAAGGAAATTTTTATAGTACACAAATAGAAACAATGGTTAGTACATCTGATTGTGTAACTATAAGAGAAAATCAATAATAAATTCGTGGCTATTTATATGTGGGACCTAATTAAGATATTCGGTCAATTAGCTATATAAATTTTCAATTATGGGATAGGATTTGGTATCTAAATTTTACATTGTTTTCTTATAAGGACGACGTCCAAGAAAAATATATATTTTCTAAATGGTAAGACAATTCCATGATGGAGTTATATGTTAAGGTTTTTAGGGTCCAACAATAACATCTAATTTTATAACAACATAGGAATACAAGAGTTGTTGAAGAAGGTGTGTCATAATAAAATGATATTATTCCTTATACTATAGAAGAAGAAAGAAAACTGATGGGATATATATACTAAATTATCATTTTGATGATAAGGAAGTCTCCAATTAGGGAATGTTTGAATACAATAATAATTAGTTGGAGGAGGAAGTAGAAGTTAGGGAGGAATTTGGTAGAAATATAGTAGTTATACAACAATCTCGATCAACAGTAAACCATCCACCCCTCTTTGCATCTTGGTCAAAAGTAACAACTCATTTTCCTGAATTTTATTGTAATATTATCACACCATCAATTGAGTTTCCTAGATTTATAGATTATAAATTCGGTGAACTGGATAAAAAAATCATTATTTGAAGATATTTTCCACGTAAGGATTCCCAGAAAAATATACAAAAAATATTTCATAATAGGACAAACTATAGACATTTAGCTCATGATTAAATCCATAAAAAATATATCATATGGTTTGAAAAATATGGGATGATTTTATCTTCATCTTGAGGGATATTACTCATATGAACTTTATAGGATGGATAATTTATAAGATTGAGACTACTCATACTTGTATGTAGTCAAAAGAGACCCAAAATCAAAAATCATTGGATGCTGAATTTTTGTCATCTATTATTATTGAGATGATCAAAACCTACCAAGATATTCCTATAGCCCATGTTCAAGGGAGGATACAAAAAAAATTTGGTTATAATATTTCTTATATAAAGGCTTGAATGTATAAACTATAAGAAAATTTCAAGGTCTACGATGATGGTGATGAATCGTATTGGGTGTTTCCATAATTGTTACCAACAAGGTTTAGGAGCTGGGAAAAGACCATTCCTAACAAAATTTAATTAAAATAAAGAAAAAGTAGCATTACAAAGGGGTTTACAAAAATGGGAATGAAAGACACCACACATGTCAGATTCAACCAAAGTAGAACAAAAATAAGGTGAGATGAAGGACCATATCTAGCTAGTTTCACGAATTTACCTTTTGATAAAGCATCTGCCACCTAGTTGGGTTCCCTATATTCATGGGTGAAATCTAGTTCAATTTTCTCAGTGATACAAAGACATTCAATCCAAAATGGGAGCACTCACCATGGGACACCTCGGGATCGAGTCTTTAAAAGATGCACAGTACTGGTGGAATCAGATTCCACCCAAATACGTCTCCAGTTGTGTTGGACTGAATATTTTTTGGCCTTAATAATTTCCCATAATCCTTCCTCAATAGTAGAACCAATGCTAATATAACGATATATGCAGCCTTTCAAAAAGCCTCGATATATACAAAAGACTCCACCACAGCCCGATGGACCTAGCGAACCCAATATTGCACTATCCAAATTAACTTTTAACCAGTCCAAGATCAGAGGTATCCATCTAATAGACTTGATAACAAAAGGTTTCTGGATCTTACCAGAAACATCAAATTTTTTTCAGAATAACAAGATCAGAGAGAGTATTTTTCATAGTATCTGTTTGGACCATGAAGGTAGTAAGAACCTCCCTATAGATAGCTGTGAGTTCATCATGCATTAACAGACTTTGATTATCAAAAGAAAGATCATTTCATGCTCTCTATATAAAGGAAATGAGGGTAGAAATTACTATATACAGAATGTCATGAATCTATTTGTTGCAGTCCAGATCGCACAAATCCATCATTATTTATTCAAGAACGTCAATCCTCAACTTAACATCAAAAACCACCAGAATGTGTATCCACAGTTTGTGCGAGATAGTGCAGGAAGTGAATACATGATCAACTATTTCATTCTAGGAAAATAAAAAGAATCATACAGGTGTAAGATAAAATCTAGATCGCTGCAATTTTCCTTGTAGTAGTAGCCTGCATCTCATGATTATCCACAGTAGAAGCATGTTGGTTGGTGTAATATATAATACCCTAAAATTTATCATCCATAAAGGGAAAATAGTGCCTTTATTAATATTTTTTCTATATAATACCCTAGAAGAGAAGAGTTTAACATGGACAGAAGTCCACCTTAACATGTCAAAATCAAAAAATACAAAACTCTTTAATTCCATCATGACAGAAAGAGGGAAAGAGGCCTGCACATTTTCATCCAAAAAAGCCTCCGGAATAGATAAATTCTTCATGTGACCAGTAGAAATGAAGACTTCACTAACTAAATTACTCAGCCATGGTGCATTCCAAAAATTCAAGGAATATTTCTTGCATACAACCCATTTTGAGCACTTCATGAGATCTTTATAAGAGGATTTAAAGGATAACCATTTTGAATATGGAATTTACGATGAGTAATCACTCTGAAGTTTTGAAGTGAATCTACTGGAGTGTAATTCCAAGGAGCTATCATTTGATTTTTTTCATTTTCCATGTAAACTTACTAAGAAGGGCCTCATTGAAAAGACCCATATCCCTGATACCCAAGCCTCCCATATCAACTGGATTTATAAAATCATTCCATGACCCAGTTACAAGATTCCTTAAATAGATTGATCTAATCCATAATTGTCATCCATACTGAGACATAATGACTAATTTGTCTCCAATCTCAATACGAATTGACACGTATATCGAGAAAACTAACTTTAGCCATCTGATGTTCAATTTCATCAGTTTTTTTGGGTATTCCTTCCTTGTATTGTTTCATTTATTTTCTATAAATAGTTTATAAAAATTGATAGGAATTTTCTATATGGAAAATAATCACACATATTATTGATTATGGAAACCCAAGATGGAAACTGTTCAACTCTACCACTTTCATTTTCCATTATAGATAAAAAAAAATTATGAGTCAGGGAGTTGGATTTTAACATGTATCAACATCCATTTCACATGCATTTGTGGTTTCTGTTTTATATTTCATCATCACTGGGAAATCAATGAGGTAATCAATGTAGACCCTATTACATGGAGACCCTTGAATATACATCATCAATTTTACATTAGGAATATTCCTAGTAACATGTAAAAAAACATCCATGATAAACCTATGAATAAGGCTATCACTAGGATTGGTATACAATCTCTTTCTTATTTTATACTATTCGAACATAATGATAAAACAAATTTTTGTGAAATATGATCACTTTTGTTTATCATATGATCCAGATCAATGAAGTTTTGAATAATTATTATAAGATATTTTTAGGGCTAATCAAGAAGTTTATGATTATATGATGTGTATTTTAAAAAAAATGGGCATTGGCATACGATGGAGGGAAGATATATGGAAACATTACTAAAAAAATTGTGGATTAAATAAATGGAATCCTAAAAGGGATTTGAAAGTTACATATAACCGAACTAGTTTAGGTGAAATTTTATCATTTTTTTTGTAATTCATTGAAATATGAAATTAGACTGTTGATAGGATTAAACAGGGGATAAGGTATAGACGACACATTCAATGAGAGTGTGAAAATAACATTGAAGTATATTTTTCTTATTGAGTATTCATTTTCAACTAAGAAGACTCTCTATTTAAAGTGAATGAGTGTTATGAACCCATCAATTGTATTAGTAGTCAATTCCTTGGGTTATTGCTATAAGTGAGGATTTTTTAATGTGGAAACTTCTTGGCACAACGGTTTCCATGCACACACACCATTGTAACATGTGACTTTGTGTAAATATAATAGGAAGAATATGTTGGTGTAATTTACCCGATGAAAACCATTTCTAACTTCTACACTACACCATGGATACATATTGATAAGTTTTTACATTTCCCAATTCCCAATGGCCAATTGATGTTGATACCTGAAATCAAAAGATTGTGACAGCAAGAGAGACTGAAGTCCAGCAGGATATGAAGTGAGATGGACAGACCTCAAGAATAAGGGAAAGTTTTGAGATGCAGAATATGTCATCAGGATATTCATAAACTGAAACGATTCCTTAACATGGTTGGATATAGTTCACACTCTTATCCACAATGATGTATTTCCTCTAATGTGAACTTTTGTATATTATCAGTGACATGGTTTTATTATAAACTCTTCCATTATTTATAATTCTATGAAATTTATAAATACTTTTTTTAAGATAATAAATAGTTCATAAATTATACAACAATTTACATATATCACACCCATGATAAACATTCCTAAATTTCATATAATTTCAATAAATAAAACTTCATTTTGTAAAATACCATCTCTTTACAAATATTTTTCAGATAATAAAAATATTTTTTAAATAACCCTTTGGTTTTCATAATAATCCTTCCATATACACATTATAAGGAATATAACAAGTGCATGTGAGTTGATATGAAATAATACTAAAACTATCAAAGGATACACCATAAAGAAATCATGTGAGAAAATAACCATGAAATATACCATCATGTTAAAAATAAAACATAAATGAACAATCACACCATTTCGGATATAACCTATTGGTAAATATGCTAGACATGAAAGGAAGCCTTAGTCCATAAGGTGGACCCAACTGATATAACATATATGTGCACAAATATGATTTTAAAGTAAAACCTCTTTAGAAACATGACTGTCTTCCAACAAGAATAGAGGGAAAACCCATCACCATTGAAAATGGAGATTGGGAAAGAGTACATTGGGTCCCCATGATCCTAGATCCATAAGAAACAACATCAATCCTTCATCAAACCCCTTATATCTGGCATCCACTTCCCAAAATCAAATTAACATATAACATTGAGATATTAAACTTTAATAAATGTATTGGATGGTTTTATAAGACTCCACCGATCACATAATGATAAACTATACTTACGTATTTTAGAAGAATATAAGATCATCCATCATTACTTCATAGATTAATTAGCCCATGGAAAAGAAATGGGTCTCATGAAAATTTCACTCAAACATCATTATAATCCATCCATAGAAAGAAGGTGGATCGTGTCATTTGAGAATATACTCAATAAAATATGAAAAACATCAAAGGATGATGACATAATTAATTTTTAGTTTTCTAAAATTATTATAAATATGCTTTGAGAAACATAAAGAAATTCCATTTTCTTTTGGTAACTAAAATTTCAGAAAATAATGGGAATAGACATGTTATATATTGCATTCTACCAGTCATAATATTATGATGACCATAACGTTATATTTATATTTTATAATTACTTAAGATAAATTTCATTTATATATATATATATATGTGGATGATAATACTCTTCTCACTAATTATTATAGACATGTTTCATGTGAGGTTATAGAAATCCATGAGGTTCAATAGATTAAGGTGCATAGAGCCCACCATTATCATCACATTATACCTCCAGCTATTATGATACCATAACAATACCATTATAGCTTCTATGTAATTGTTATATCTTATTATACATTAATTGATCATAACATCCTTTCGACCCTCACTCGGATATAGAGACTTGAGACTCACATATTCTAATTTACTTAGGGAGAAATGAACATCACCCTAGAGGAGTGGCAGTTCTACTCAGTCTTTCAATCTAGGGTAACACAGTTATAAGACCCACCCATGGTGACTGTCCTAAGTTTTCATAGTTATTTCTTGGTCTTGAGATTGTGGGGGATGATACTGCAAAGGATGAAGGTTCACTATCTATGAGATGGATAGGCATGCTTGTCACACATTTACCCATTGATGTTGATGAACATACTATCACGTGTTATGTCCATGCATATATATAGAAACTAATTGGAGTAACATTGTGCACCGATCAATATAATATGCATGTCTACATGACTTATTTGGGAATATTACTAGACTTTGATTAGGTATGGATATATATATCTGGGCTTCTATATACTTACCATACATGTATAAGAAATTATGTTCATCATTCAGATCAAATTATAGTGATCTTGGGGGATGTATGATCTGCATTTAGATATGGTGATGAGATTTTATCCTTACCCTAGCCCCTATTATTGTAGTTAAATAGATTAATGTGAAAATTAAAAGCATCCAAATATTCATAAATTAGAGGAAGAGGGATATTTACCAGACTATCTCTTTTATGGAATCCCAAAATATAGTGGGATCGATGGTGATATATTGATGATGTAGCATGATACTCGAAAAAATACTACCAAAAATAGATTAGAAAGCTTAGTAAAATTCACCATGATTCTAACTTTATTCATGAGGGTTATTTTTATCCTTTTAACAACTTCATTGTGTTTTGGGGTGCGTGGTACTGTTCCATCATGTCGGATGCCCTGATTCCTACAATGGGATTTGAACTCCCTTGAAGTTTTCTCTCCACTATTTTTAGAATGAAGATACTTCAACTTATTTCTAGTTTCACACTCCACCATGGCATGGAAAATCATGAAATAGTGTATTACCTTTTCCTTCATCTTCAAGAAGAACACCCACAACCTTTGAGATGCATCATCAAGAATTAAAATGAAATATTTTCTACCTTATAGTGAATCCACCTCTATGGGTCTACATACATCAGAGTGCACAAGATCCAATAACTCTAACATCCTTGAAGAAGAAATATTGAATTAGGCTCTATGGAACATGAGCCTAATCTTGGTTGGTGAGGACTCTTAAGTGCATCCAGGAGTCCCAGGAAAAAATCCAAGAAGAATCACAATTTTCGGGTTACTATAGCAGGACTGTAGTAGGTACTATAGTGGGAACTGTGCAGTACTGTAGCGTGAACTGTCACAGGCACTGTAGTAGCCGAGAATTTGCCCCCATTTGGGCCTTCATGTGATTGATTTGGTCCTCGAGTCCTTTAAGACCTTCGGGCCACCCAAGACTTCGGGGCAGTAAGGCCTTCAGGCCACCTCAAGGACTTTGGGCCACCTTAAGTGTGGATGCAATCCAGAAAACCTACTAGGAACAAGCTCTATAGGAGGATAAGAAAAGAGATTTCACCACAACTGAAGCTACACAGATTGTAATAATGAGAGGGTATGACACCTGCCATCTGGACAAGCTTGTGCATGCATGTGATATCCTAGTCGAAGATCCATCTGAAGGTTGAGAGCTGATTTCATGATGAAGATGCTGGGGAGGATAAGTAGCAAGTAGTTAGTCAGGGTTGTATGTAATATTTGAAGCCTATGGGAAAGAAATTATTCTAAGGTCGAAGGGCCATGTAATACTTATGCCTACAGGAATTGTAAGGGTTCCACCTCACCCCTTGAATGGTGGATTATCAAAATAAATAAAAAAATGAAGGCCTTCGGGCCATTGGATGGATGAAATGAGACTCTATGCCTATTCTCATACAATTATTATTTTCAAGGATCAAGTCATTCATCCTTGTAAACATTAATGTACTTATTATTTATTAGGGTAGATAACACTCTTTCACTCATTTGGATGAGTATCATATGCTAAATATTGCATGACGTATCTCTTTCCACCATATTGAGGTTGTCTGAAAAAATATTCACATGATTTTTGTACAATGTATTATATATGTGTCATCACGTAATGAAGATGGTTCCTTTTTCCATCTTACATGATCCATTTATAAAGATGTTGTCACAACCTTATCGATCAAAATCTATTCCTGATAGTTGGTTGAGTCAAAGACTTGAAAGACACTGAACATATTTTAGGGTGATTATGTATCCAAAAATTTTCTTGACTTGGATATCACCCATTCCAAAAATATCTTCTTGATGGTACCAAAGTTATTATCTTGATAAGTAAGGAAATACACATGATACAGAGTGATATGGTATGATTCTTCTGTATCGAACACCCATTGTGTATCCTAGCATGATGTATGAAAACATTTCTCTTCTTCATCTTTGGAGAAATGTATCATTTCTCTGAAGATTGTCACATGAACATCTCTATTTTTTGTCTTTTCTTACTTTATCCATTTTCTTTTAAAATCCTTTGCTAGTTATTATTAATGTATATTATCATTCCATAATGGTGTAATCTGTATTATGGTCTCCTACCATTGTTGGACCTTCCTATTCTCAAGATTTGGCATTAGTTTCGGGCCCCTCAACCACCTCCGTTGGATGGTCCCTCCATTTAATTTAAATTATATAAGAAATTGGTGTAGAATATGAAAAAAATAGAGTGTACCATTGTGGTATTAATAGTCTAAAATGATATAATCAACTATGATATCATCAAAAGTGGATACCGATTGATCAATATATTTCCAAATCAGTGTCAATGCATATGATCAACCAATGATGCGTCGATGATGTGGTGTTGATGTAGAATTCTAGAGTAGCTACAAAAATCTCACTAGAAATGTCAATAGCATCAGAAAAGTGTCTTCTTCTCCCGAAAGGGGATACTGTAGAACCTATACTTGGACCAAACTTTTACTGATCCTAGAGAGCTAATTTTAGATCCTTTTTTATTGATGTTTGTGCTGTTAGAATCACCTCAAAATGGAATTTCATAATATTCATTCAAAACATGATTATGGAATTCATGAATTTTTTTGTCACAAAAATATATCCAATACTCAATCCAATTTCACAACAAATGGATGTGATGCCTCTTTTTGTGATTAACTAACCATGGAGAGAAATAATGGATGAATATACCACCCTTTATTTGAGAATGAATAATGATTACAAAACTCCCTCTCTAAACCACTATTTCTCTCTCACATGGAGCTATGTTGGATCTCTCACCTGATAGAGGATATGTCTTAGCTTGGATGATGATTTTTGGATGATCCCTAATGCCTCCTTATATAGAAATGGTTGGAGTTGTCAAGTTTGAAACAACTCCCACCAGTCCCCATCATCCGTTGAACGTTAAAAATGATAGCCACTAACACTATTGACATTTCCCATGAATGTAAAAAAATATTTTTTGCACATGTAGAATGTGTATCATCAAAAATATAATTCAATAAGAGGTGAGGTTGGTGCATCACCTTTGAAAATGGTGGTGGACTATTGAAAAACTCCATCAGGAACTAAGAAGGGTCAGGATGTAACCATGGGGGTTATGTAGTGAAGAATAAATGATTTATACCATCATGATGCTAGGTTGAAGGTCATGCTGCAATGGTGGGTTCAAGGGTATCATTCCCCCTCTGTTAAGGTGTGGTTGCATTATGATTCAGAGGGCCACACTGTAATTTGGGCTAGGGGTGACCATTATAGTAAAACCATAACCAGCCCCATACTATTATTTTTTATTTTTTTTACAAAAATTAATTAAATAAAGAAATTTATGAGACCTCACTCACTCATACCCCGAACAGGAATAACAAACCTCTCTCATTTTATTTCATCATTGGATTCTCAAGCTCTTCTCAGTTATATGCCTTATCATTCATGAAGGTGTATTCATTTTTCTGGAGTTCATCTACCTTGGGTATCAAAATGTCTAGGTAAGTTGGAATTGATGTAATTGACCCCTTAGAGTGTAGTTATGGGTGAAATGGATTGGGTACATTGAAAAAATCCCTCATAGCATGGATTGAGATCTAGATTCCCACTTTCAGTGATTTTAAATAGTGGGGGTTGTTGGTATCAGTTGAGGATTACATGAGCATGTGGTTTGGTACTTGGGTATGGTGATGAATTACTTGAAATTATAAGGTGTTGGGTTAGAAAATATGGATAATGTGAGACACCTAGAGGGGTTTAGTTCAAAATAATCAATGGGTTATCCTAGTGGAACCTTTTTTTATATGGAATATTTTTGGAGTTAGTGGTTGACCTTATGAATTTTGGTGAAGGTTTAATGACCATGTTTTATGTTATATTTTATTTTTCGGAAAATGAGTATGTGAACAAATTTCGAGTGAAAGGATTGTGTTAATAATGAGGTCACGTGGCTTCATCATAAGTGAGATTATGTTGGACTATGATGAGACTATGTGACCAAATATCGAGTGAATGAATAATATCATGTGACATTTCTATATACCCACACACAGATTGAGAGGGAGAAGGCATAAAATGAAGACGTGCGACCTCCCCTGAGTAAAAGGGTGTTCGTTAGGGACTTAACATGCGATGGTTCCTTGAGTGTGAAGGTACCTATCCTGATTTGAGATGTACCCATGGAATGAGATGAATATTCATTCGCTAATGGAGCTAAAGTAAGTATGATCAGGATTTTTGGGTGAATAGTTACCACACAATGACTTGACATAGATTTATAATTTCTTTTTTTTTATTATTTATTATTGTATAAACATTAATATATAATTTGAAATTACTCTAATGATACACAATGTTTATTACTGAAAACCTACATGCTAACCCTAGTAATTTTTCTAAGAGATCCATATAGAGGATGGGGATATATATTAGGATAGTTAGCAGGTGGAGCCAGTAGGTATTGTGATTCTCAGAATTAATGGGGCCATTTTGTAGTTATTCTTATTTATTATTTTGTTCTTTGTATACCACATGTATTGATCACCTATATATGGGAATAAATTTTATTATTCATGTATGAATTACATGTATCGTTTTTTATAAAATGTTATGTATTTATATAGATATATATCATTGTGTTTCTTCACCATTTTCGTTGTTTATTACTAGTTCAACTCTTGGTATTATTGATGTATACTGATATTGAGGGAATAATGTCCCAAAAATATATATTAGGCCCTAACCACTAGTTAATAACCTCTTGTTTATGGGGAAGCATGAATGGGGACATGTGGTACACCATCTCGGACCCAGTGAACCAATTCATGGAATTACAAAATGGTTTTAAATTCCCTTTTCTTTTGATTTATTATTTGGAGATAGTATATTCGAGATAAGATGGTCAGATTATGGGTGGGAAGCTATGATTATGTCTTGAAAACTTCTTATATTGGATGTGAAAGTTTCTAGGGTAGTGGGATTGTTTTTATTTACTGTGTTATTATGATTTCATATCATCCTTCAAGTGGTATTGTGAATTGATTATTTTTGGGATTTTCTACTTGCCCGAGGTAGTGAGAGTATGTAAGTTAATTGATTATGAATAGACACATAGTTTCACATGTCATGTTCATTATTGTATGTCATTGTTAATGATTTAAATTAATTATATTCCAAAGTTAATATATTAAATGTTTTCCAAAATATATTTCTGATGACATACACTTAATTTCATATGAAAATGTTGATGATTTTTCTATATATCACTATGCCTAGCGTGAAGGTAAATGTAGTTCAACCTTAGGCCTTGAGTGATTTTTGGATTAGGTTTTCTAGTTTCTTGGGTGTAGACCCTTAGGGTGTTTCTCCTAGTATTGATTTATGTGTTCATTTATATAAAATTCTTAACTTCTATCAATATTTAAGACATTAAAAGGAGTTTGTAATTATATATTTTGGAATTTCAGAAAATATCACCTTGACATTATCCCATTGTTCCACCCATGAATTAGACTTAGGATATTCCAAAAGTTGTGTATAATTATATTATACCTCTATATATAAAGGTGGGTTAAGCTAAATATGATCTTGAGGCTGGTCCAAACATTTAAGATACAAATCCACTCCATCTAGGGGTGTTTTGTATCATACTTGTTGGTGGAGGAGGAATACATCAAGGTGGAGATACCATGGTATAATATTATCAATACTTTTAGATGAAACACACCTTGAATTTATAGGATATGATAATTCCTTACATTATTGATGGCTAGTTTGATAGTATAGAGGATATATTTTAGTTGGTAGAGACACCCAATGAGTGGTAGGTGAATCTAGTGCCTTATATAATTTATGGATGTTTAAGGTGATTATTAGGAGTTATGGTTCAAATCAAGAGGCATGAGGTATTAACATAGGAGGCCTCTAAAAACCTCGTATTCTCGTAATTTTTCACCACATCACTGAATTTAGATTGGTCATATGAGTTTAAGAGCTTTAGTAGGAGATGATTCCAATGACAGACCATGCTACACAATTTATTTATTTGCTTAATTTTTATACCTTTTTAATAGAGAATTATTCACAAAAGGCCCATAGTTATGAGATAATCCATTGAATATATGTGACGTTTCAAGTGAGTATGTTAAACCTAAAATCTAATTATAATGTGGTTTATAAGGCTCTCTTAAATGAGAAGGTTCTAGTGGAGGGTAGTACATAAAACTCTTTTCCCATATTTAGTGTTTCAAATAGTGTCCTTTTTATTAAGAATTGTGGTGAAAATTCGAGTAGATGTAAGATGAAATATAATGATATTCACTTGGGTGGTTAGAGGAATATAGGTCATGGCCTAGTATATTTGCTTCCAACATCATTGAGAATTTACCCTTATATGTTATTAGTATAGGCGTGTCAAATAGAATAGGAATATAGATTCAGGTATTGAGGGAGGTGAATAGAAAATAATAAAAATTTCAATGAAATAGATTAATTATCTAAATTAATTATGAAATTTAATTTTTAGAGTTAAATAGAAGAAGAATAAAAGAATGAACACAAGGTTTTTTATAGTAGTTCAGTCCAACATGGGTCTACTCTACTATTATACCTTTCTACTCAGTGAGAGATAATTTGATAATTGTGACACCCCAATATTTCATAGTAAGTTATTTTTTCAAAGTAATTCTATAACATGCACTACACGCAAAACTGAGTTTGAGTGCACCATGACTTACCAAACTAGCTGTTCAAAAGCATTGATGAATAGTATTATCTGCATTTTGAATTTTATATATTACATATAAATTTTAACATCCATATTATGTGTTTTTATACATAATATAAGAACAAATTCATTTTTTTCAGATAAAGGATGTATTTTATATAAAATGAAATTTTACCACCTTTTAATGATGAACCCTTTTTAAATACAATATTTGACACTTTTATATATTAAATTTTCCAAAATATACTTCTTCTTTAGAATCAGGACATAAAAATCCTATTTTGATAAATTTTTGTGTGTTTTTCTGATAACTATCATATTTGTGGGAATAGTGAAAATACTAAATTTTAATTGAATTTATTTTAATAAAAATAATTTATAGTGTTAAATTGTACATATTAATGTTTTGTAAGTATAATTATATTATATTTTTATCATTAAATACAATGTATGTCATTATAAGTAATTTTAAATTTAAACTTGACATAAACACATGTCAATCTTTTGGCAGTTTTTACCTTTTAAAAACACGCTTTTTGGTTTTGAAAATGGGAATTAAATTTAAATTAATAAATGAAAATTATATTTTTTGTTTTTTTTAAAATATACTTCATTTTTTAATTCAAAATATCAAAATTATCTTAGAGTGAAATTTTGGTATTTTTCGGAAAACTTTCAATTTTTGATGAATAGTGAAAAACACAACGTTATTATTTAAGATCGACTTTTTATTTAAGTAATTATGTATTTTATTTAAATTTATTTTAAGTCAAAATAGATAAATAATACCTATATAAATTCAATTTAATTCATTGGAGTGATTTTATAATAAAATTAGATGTAAACATTTTATTGAACATTTTAATGTTTTTTACCCACCTTCTAGGATCATTTGCAAATTTGCATAAAATTTAGTTTTTACCACATCTATGAGTTGAATTTCAAAAATCCTAGAGAAATGGTTGAAATCATTAAGTAAAATGTTGATCAGTAAGATGAAAAAAAATTTGGTGAATAGAAACTTTTGACATTTATTTACTACGATTAAAAGTAAATAGTGTAATTAAAGGTAAAAATGATATTATAATTACCCTAACACATGTCCTAATTCTATTGGATCAGTTTCATTAGACCCAAAAAAACCTTAGGAATAAAATATTATCCTTTAGGTCCACTTGGATTAGATTAGGACATTTACTATTATTTTAATTAAAGAAGAGTTAAAAGTGTTAAATTCATAGTTTATTAACTAAACCATTTTTAATATATGGTTATATATAAGATAAATTCGACTATAAATATTAATTAAAAAGATAAAAATATTTCCTACATAATGATATTTTATTTATAAATTTTAAATATTAAATAATTAAATTTATTTATCACACAATGATGATACAGTAATTAACTTATTAATGAAAGAATAAAATAAATGGTATAATAAATATTAAAATAAATATAATTTAAAAGTTATTATGACATACAAGAATTATCTAGGTTAATATGACATGTTATGGTTAATTAAATTTATCTTCTTTGAATTAATTAAGTCGTGATGACTTTCAGAAAAACCAAATACTAAATATTGTCAAAATTGACATAAATGAGTTTTTAAAACAAATATTATATTATTTAATTATATAATATTTATAAAAATATAAGGTTCGGATTAAGGGCTTAAATAATATGATATATTTCATTAATGAACCAATTTAGGTTCTCTTGTAAGTTTAGAGTATGTTTATTAACCATATAGTGTAAGAATACAAGAATACACCGTAAAAGATACACTACTTAACTAATAGTTAAATCTAAAAGATAAGGTCAAAATGGTGACCTAAACTTGTCTAAAACCTACTGGTTAAGATTATTTCTATCCATAACCACCTTATATTATAAATAAATCAATTTTTATCCATTATAAATCAAAAATAATTTTATAATAAAATAATATTTCAAGCTTTTCCTAAGGTGCCCCTCACCCCTCTTATAAAAGGGCACTTCCACTTCTCTCAAAATCACACCTCCAAAGCCATTTGGATCGGCCAAAAACTTCCCAAATAACCTCCCAATTTTTCTCACATAACCCTAGATTTCTTACTTTGATCATAAATCCAACATAAGGAGCCCTTTTGATTAACTCAAAAGGAAACACCCGAACAAGAGGTAATAATTTCACCACTCTCATTCAAGTTCTTTTTTTCTTCCACTTCCTCTTTCTTAGTTGTTTCTATAACAAAATAATAACTCCAGTGCATCCTATATATTGTGATGTTATTATAAATATGGTACAACCATATTCATTATTCTATCCATTATATAAATGAAAAAGTCACCATACGTGCGTACGTACGACTTACCGTCTCCACATCGTGGTGTCGTTTGTTATTTAAACACATCATTTTTTGGATGGGTATAATAATGAGTAAAACTGATATAAATAATAAATATAAAATTTTAATGATTATTTATATATGATATACCATCCAATTACATACTATTTAACTATCAATATAATAATATTGTCACTCGTGTATACGTACGGATTACTGTCTCCACGAACGCGATGAGATTCATTCCCCATCGTAATAATTAAAGAATAATTTGTATTGTATGATTAAAAATAATGTTTAATAACTTAATATCATTCTGTATATTAATCAAATACATCCAATCTATTACAAACATGTCTTACATAACCAAGCATATGAAGGAAAATATATTAGTTAACACCAAAAACGATGATACTACTAAAAAATTATTAACAAATAAATATAAAACGTTCATATATGATATCATATTTATGTTTTTGGTCATTATATAATTTAATAAAAATTATTTAACTATTATACATGAGCTTAACGTACCCTCAACCAAGGAAAAGTACAAGGTAAGGGTCAATTCCTCAATCTCATTGTTACCTGATATTTTTTATGAGTAAGTAGTTACTAGAACATATTTACCATCAATGTCCATATTTCATAAAAAAAATTCAAAAAAATATTTTTTGGTTTTATGGATGGGTATATTTAAATATATCATCATTTTAAATGTTTTAAATATTTATTTTTTAAAATCGTTGTAATTAATTTCCATGTTTTCAAAATTATTTTAAGGATTTATTTATATGGACATCATTGTTTTAAAATGTTAATTCCTTTCAAACTATCGAAGTGATATGGGACACTTTGATTCAAAAATTTCTTTAAATGTCTTCCTTTCTAAATTATATGACTTTTAAGTTATTTAAAAAAAAGAGATATTTCACTCAAATATTTTTGATTTCATCTATGTCAACATCCTTTGATGGATTTTACACTTGTTTGATGTTGATTCATTATGATACAAATCTTCCATATTTTATTGAAGGTTTTGTGATATGTTTGAATGTGGATGTTTTATTTTTATATCATTCATGGTTTATGGTTAAAGTATTAATATTTCATATGCCATTTTTAATACGAATGTTTATGTTATGTTTCAACCATTCATATAAGGAATGCATTGGACTTAGTAAGTGGCGGGTGGAACCCGCTATAGCTCCCCGGTGCATCATTAGGTCTCATGAGACAAACTAGTGTCTTGGAAAAAGGACTTGACAAAATCTTATTTGTAGTATTGGAACAAGGCCTTGAATATGTGGTTATGAAGTCTGGAATTATGCATTCCATCATTATGAAATTAGATATTAATATTACATGTGATTATTTGAGTAATAGAATATTCATGTGAATAACTAAATGAAATTATTTGATTTATCTTTTCCATATTATGAAGAAGTTTAAGTTTCAAAGGATTGTGTTTCAGTCTTATAAATTGCCTTAAATGTTTACTCTTATTTATGAAAGTCTTTGCTATATTGTTATCCTTATTGAGCATCTGAGATCACCCCTTTCTTATGATTTAGTTTCCCAAGATTTCCAGAAGTGTTTTATGATTAATAAGCAGGATTATGCTATGGTATTAATGGAGTTTTAAAAGGATCATTTATGTTGTGTTTTATTTTCTAATGTGTAATGTAACGTTCATGTATGTAATCTATTTTTTAATATTCCAAAACTGATCAGTCTTTTGAGACTTGATTCCTTGTAATCATTCCAATGTATTAAAATAATACACTAAATCTGTGTAACTAGGGGCGGGGAGTAACAATCGGTATCATATGAATTTTAGTAAAATCCTTGGAAACAAGATTTAGATAAACTCTGATTAGAGTACATTGCCCTAAGATAGACTATGAGAATTATTATAGAATAACTTCCTAGAATTTAGGTCATGTATAGATTTTGTGTATTTTCCAAGCAATACATCTCTGTCTGGATACGAGAAGGTAGAGGTGGCTCTGGCACATATGTACCTAGGAGTGAAAACACCGACAAGGAGTTTTGGGCTTGACCTGGGGTATCTGGGTACATGACAACGGGCCTTGATGCACTATTGGTTGCGACACTCCTGGGGGATATGCTTAGGATAATTTACATTTTCATTACAAGCCATTATGAAGGATTTAGGAGTAAATAATTCCTAAAAGAAAACATTTTATGATTATAGATTATATGAATAATCTTTTTAATTTACCTTAGTTATTTTATAAGTTTGGAATTATGCATTGCGATTTATAAACTAACATAGTGTATGCCATTGTTTAGAAATTGTTTCTTATAGAAGATATGATAATTCCAACAATACGCATGATTGAAAGATTAAGAAGGATCATATCATTCATGGTATTAAGTGAAAATTTAGAAGGAAAATAGTCTCCCATGTATTCTCATCATATAAATAAATAATATCATTTGTTAATTAGATAAGTAAAGAATTCTCTGAGTCATATGGAATTGAAGGGAAGCAAGAGAAGAAAAGGATGGAAGAGAGAAAGATGGATAAAGGGGAGAGGGGAAAGAAATACTCTCCCATATGTGATAACTGTGGAAAGAATCACCTTGGTAAATGTTTGAAGGGAATGAGAGTTTGTTATAAGTGTGGAGAAAAGGACACCAAGTACGTGATTGCAAGTGTAAGAAAAAGGTGTCAAATGTACAATGATTCATCTGCAAGGAGTTGGGACACTACGTGAATAAATGTATAAATCATCAGAGTATGCCCCAAATGATACTATTAGATAATAATCATGTTATGATACTACCGCAGATGAAGAGGAATGACTAGTGTTCTTATGTTTTTATTAATGAATTATTTCATTTTAGTGTTGTATCAACGACGTACTAGTTATATGAATTGTGGAAATAAATAAGGATTGTACTGAAATACTATTTCATTGAGGATTTGCGATTATATGGTTCTAAGAAAAGTTACTCAATAGAATGTTGAACTTTTTGGAAAATACATTATTGAAGGAAATATAAACCTTAATATGGTTCTGATACTGAGGTAGTGAATTTGGAATAAGATATGATTTATTTGGAATAAGATGCGAGGCCCTGGACATCAATTTGGAAGCTTAATGTTCCCCCTAAAGTTCGCTTTTTCTGGTGGCAGGTGTGTTCCGGTATCCTCCCAACTAAGAGCCTCCTTGTCTACAGACACTTCTCAAACGACAACTCTTGCCCTTTCTGCCCTTCTGAGACTGAATCCCCTTTCCATGCTCTAGTTCAATGTCCCGGGGCTCAGGAGGTTTGGAATGGCTGGGGATCAACTTTTGAGCTGTTTCTGGACACCGCCTCAGATCTTACATCTCTCCTGATGCGATGGTGCTCCTCCTTTTCGCCGGCCAAAACAGGCGCCCTGTGCATCTTGGCTTGGATTATCTGGAATAGGCGGAACGAGGCCATTTTCAATCATTTCCGGAGGCCCCCCAGATTTTGGATTGACCGGGCATTGTCTTGGATTACGGTTTGGCAGAACCACCCTGAACAACAAAGACTGTCCATCCACCCTCCTCTTCCCCAACATTGGTGCCCCCCACCGGAAGGGATTTTTAAGATCAATGTGGATGCCGCTCTCCCTAAGGATGGCCCAGTTGGACTAGGTTTACTGGCCCGTGACAACCTGGGAAATCTTATCGCTGCCAAATACGAGGCACATTATGCACTATGGGAGCCCTCAGTCGCGGAGGCCGCCGCCATCCTTGCTGGATTAAACTTCGCAAAAGATTGCGGTTGGGATTCCATTCACATCGAATCCGACTGTCTCACTGTAATCAATGCCATCAATCTCACTAATGGCGGGCTTCAACCTTTCGGTCCCATTATCCGGTGTATTCAATCGCAGAGACAAGGCTTCAAGTCCTGCAATTTCTCATTTATTAGAAGGGAAGCGAATGAAGCCGCTCACAAGATGGCAGGCATTGGCCCTCCCTACGAGGATTTGCTTTGGCTCAATCATTTTCCATCGTGGTTATGCTCCTGTATTTCTGCTGATCTCCATCATTAATGGATCCGTCTTATTTTGTTGTCAAAAAAAAATTAATTGTTTGTTTATTCCATTTTTGTTGGAGTATACAACATTTTTGGATATAATGAGTATATACAGTATTATATAAAGAATAAGGGAACATGAATGTAATCAATAAGGCTTTATGGTAATTCAGGGTGTTACCGTGTTTTAAAAGAATACATGATGAAGGTATTCACATGTCATTACGTGACATAAAATATCTTCATTGTGTTTACATTCTTTATAAATTTTGGACTATGAGTTTGGACAGAAGTATTTTGGATAAGTATAAAGGTTGGATTAGATTAAGTTTGAAAATGGATACTATTGTTAAGGTTAAAGCATTTGTTAAGATTATTTTTGGATTGAGAAAAAAAGGACAACCTAGAGGTCGTGCGACAACCCATCATGTCTGGTAAGGCTGCGAGACTTCAACCCGCAACCGAATGGTGACAAGGGTGCATCACCTACCACTGGCCTATGTTATGTCCTAGTTTTTGTAATGTAGTTTTTTAAATATTATTATAAATGAATTAAATTAATTATTTTTGTAACTCTATATGATTACTATAAATAGAATATTTTTGAATTCTATTATCTTATGGAGTGACAGATGAGTTTGCGGTAGGAATTTGTTGAAGGATGAAACTATACTTATCAAATATATTTTTTTCCCTCTTATTCTATGAATAAATTCATTCATAAACTTTAGGTAAGGTATCTTAAAACAAAAAATGTGTTATCCTAAGACCTTATGTTTTTTTGAACCGATGATATTTGAAATCATCACAGATTGATGGCTTTGTGGCCCTCAATTTTACACTTGTTTGTGATTGATGACCTCAATCACTCCCAATAAATATTTTCGTTTTACCTCCAATTTTGTGTCTCTAATTGACAAAAATTTTATCCTAATCAACATCATAATTTAGTGGTGAATTTTTCATTTCCTTTTCCCTCTTATTAAGACTAAATTTTATTAACACAATTTCCAATGTGGGTTTTCCACAAAGGTATTTTTCTATTTTTAACCTTATATTTTAAAAGAACAATTTCAAATTGAAAAGATGAAATTTATTGAAGGAGTGGAAAATATAACACCCCATGATTTCACAGTACTTTATTTCTTCAAAGCAATTCAATAATTTGCCCTATACGCAACACCGAGTTCGAGCGCACCACAACTTACCAAACTAGCTGTTGAAAAGCAGTTATGAATAGTATTATATACATTTTGAATTTTATATTTTCTATATAAATTTTAACATCCATATTATGTGTTTCTTAGACATAAAATTAGAGTAAATTCATTTTTTCAGAAAAAGGAAATATTTTTCAAAAAATGCAATTTTACAGCCTTTTAATGGTGAACCCTTATTAATTCAAATATTTGACACTTTTATATATTATATTTAACAAAATAAACTTATTATATATAATTAGGACATAAAAATTTATTTTCAATAAATTTTTGGTGTTTTTCGGATAAATTTCATATTTGTATGAATAGTGAAAAATATTGAATTTTAATTTAAAAGAAATTTTTTAATCAAAAAAATTTATAGTGTTCAATTATAAATTTGAATGGTTTGGAAGTATAATTAGATTATATTTTTATCATTTAATAAAATTTAGTTCATTATAAGTAATTTCATATTTAAATTTGACATAAATACATGTCAATCTTTTGATAGTTTTTACTTTTTAAAAAACTACTTTTTGGTTTTGACAACGAGAATTAATTTTTAATTAATAAATGAAACTTCTATGTTTTGAATTTGGTAAAATTGAATTCATTTTTGAATTAAGAATATCAAAATTATCTTACGGTGAATTTTTTGTATTTTTCTTAAAACATTCATTTTTTGATGAATAGTGAAAACACCGCGTTATTATTTAAAACAGTCTTTTTATTTAAATAATTATTTATTTTATTTAAATTTTTTTCAATTAAAAATAGATTTATAATACCTATATAAGTTTAATGTAATTCATTGGAGTCATTTTATAATAAAATTAGATGTAAAAATTTTAATAAACTTTTTAACGTATTTTTACCCATCTTCTAGTAGCATTTCAAAATTTGCATAAAACATAATTTTTACTGCTTATATGAGTTGAATTTAAAAAATACAAGAGGCACGGTTGACATAAATAAGTAAAATTTGGATCAATAAGATGAAAATAATTTTTTTTAATTAGTAACTTTTGAGTTTTATTTACCACGGTTAAAAGTAAATAGGGTATTTAAAGTTAAAAATTATATTATAATTACCCTAACACATGTTCTAATTCTATTTTATAAGTTCAATTCGAACCAAAAAACATTAGTAATAAAATATGATCCTTTAGGTCCACTTGGATTATATTAGGACATATATTAATATTTTATTTAAATAAGAGTTAAAAGTGTTAAATTCACGATTTATTAACTAAACCATTTTTAATATAGGGTTATACATATGATAAATTTGACTATAAATATTAATTAGAAAGATAAAAATATTTCTTACATAATGATATTTTATTTATAATTTTTATATATTAAAAAATTAAATTTATTTATGACACAATGTTGATGCAGTAATTTCCTTATTATGATGGAATCAAAAAAATGGTATTATAAATATTAAAATAAATATAATTTCAAATTTTTATGAAATAAACTATTTATTTAGGTTAATATGAAATTTTAGGGTTGATTAAATGTATCTTTTTCGAAGTAATCAAGTTGTGATGACTTTCAAAAAAACTAAATACTAAATAGTGTCAAAATTGACATAAAAGAGTTTTAAAACAAATATTATATAATTAAATTATATAATATTTATAAAATATAAGCTTCAGAAAATGGGCTTAAGTAATATTATATATGTCATTAATGAACCACTTGAGGTTCTCTTGGAATTTTAGAGTATGTTTATTAACCATATTTTTTAAGAATACAAGAAGACACGGTAAAAGTTAAACTATTTAACTAATAGTTAAATCTAAAAGATAAGGTTAACATGGTGACCTAAACTTGTCTAAAACCTATTTTTTAAGAGTATGTCGACCCATAGCCACCTTATCTTAGAAAAAAATAAATTTGGATCCATTATAAACCGAAAATTATTTTATAATAAAATAATATTTCAATCTTTTCCTAAGGTTCCCCTCACCCCTCTTATAAAAGGGAACACTCCCTTCTCTAAAAAACACACCTCCAAAGAAATTTGGCTCTACCAAACCCAGCCTAAATAACCTCTAAATTTCCATAAAATCAACCTAGAGTCCATAAATTGATAATAAAGCCAACCGAAGGATCCCTTTTGATCAACTCAAAAGGAAACACCTGAAGAAGAGGTAATGATTTCACCACAATATTTCAAGTTCTTTTCTTCTTCCACATCCTCTTTATTAGTTGTTTCCAAACCAAAATAATAACTTCAGTACCTCCTACATTCTGTGATGTTATTATAAATATGTTACAACCATATTTTTTATTCAATCCATCTTATAAATGACAATTTCACCATACATGTGTACGTATGACTTATCGTCTCCACGTCGTGGTGTAATTTGTTATTCAAACACTTCATTATTTGGATGGGTATAATAATGAGTATACCTGATATAAATAATAAATATAGCATGTTAATGATTATTTATATAATATATAACATCCAATTACATACTATTTCCTCATCAATATAATGATATTTTCGCTCGTGCGTACGTACGGATTACCGTCTCCAAGAACACGATGAGATTAATTCCCATCGTAATCATTCAGGAATAATTTTCATTTTATGATTAAAAATAATTTTTAAGAACTTAATATCATTCTGGATATGAATAAAATACATCCTATCCATAACAAACAGGTCTTACGTAACCAATTATAAGAAGGAAAACAGATCAGTTAACACACAAAATGATGATACTACTAAAATATTATTAACAAATTAATATTAGAAGATCATATATGATTTCATATTTATGTATGTGGTTTTTTTATAATTTAATAATTATTATTTGACTATTATAAAGGAGGATAATGTACCATTGACCAAGGAAAAGTGCAAGGTAAGGGTTAATTCCTCAATTTCATTATTATCCGAGATTGTTTATGAGTAAGTATTTACTGGGACATATTTATCATCAATGTCCATATTTCATAAAAATGTTTTCAAAAGGAATATTTTAAGGTTTGATGGAAGGGTATATTTAACTATATCATCATTTTAAATTTTTTAAATATTTATTTTTCTAAATTTTTTTAATTAATATCCCTGTTTTTAAAATGATTTTAATGATTTATTTATATGGACAAAATTGTTTTAAAATGTTAATTCGTTTCAAAGTATCAAAGTGGTATGTGACACATTGATTAAAAATTTCTTTAAATGTCTTAATTTCTAAATTACGTTACTTTTAAATGATATCAAAAAAATTAAAGATATATTTCTCTATAATAGTTTTGATTTCATCTATGTCAACATCCTTTGATGGATTTTACACTTGTTTGAAGTTGATTTATTATGATACTAATCTTCCATATTGTATTGAAGGTTTTGTAACATGTTTGACTGTGGATGTATTATTTTAATATCATTCATGGTTTATGGTTAATGTATTAATATTTCATATGTTAGTTTTAATACGAATGTTTATGTTATTTTTCAATCTTTCATATAAGGAATGAATTGGACTTAGTAAGTGATGTTTGGAGCCCGATATAGCTCCTTGATGCATCGGTAGGTTTCATGAGAAAAACTAGTGTATTGGAACAAGGGCATGAAAAAATCTTATTTGTAGTCTTTGTACAAGGCTTTGACTATGTGGTTATGATGTATGGCATTATGCATTCCATCATTATGAAATTGGATATTGATATTACTTGTGATTATTCGACTAGTAGAATATCCATGTGAATAAGTAAATGGAATTATTTGATTTATCTTTCCCATATTATGACGAATTTTAAGATTAAAAGTCTTGTATTTTAGTCTTATAAATTTCCTTACATGTTTATGGTTATTTATGAAAGTTTCCGCTATATTGTTATCCTTATTGAGCATCTGAGCTCACCCCTTTCATATATTTTATTTTCTGCGGATTCGAAGAAGTGTTTTATGATTGATAAGTAGGGTTATTCTCGGGTATTAATGGAGTTATAAAAGTATAATTTATGTTGTGTTTTATTTTCTAATGTGTTATGTAACAATCATGTATTTAATCTATTTTACAAGACTACAAAACTGATCAGTTTTTTGGGACTTGATTCCTTGTAATCATGCCAATGTTCGGTAATAATGCACTATATCTGGAATTCTAGGGTCGGGGTGTTACATTAATTGATCTTGTTTTTGAAGGTTAATCATAATTTGTTTAAAAAGTTTCATTTTTACAAGTTTTAGGGATAACCACATTGAAAATAACTTTTGTATAGGGAGTCACAACCCAATTACAACACTGAATTTAGACTACAACATTACCAACTCAAACAATCATAACTTTAGAATCCCTGATTCACAACTCGAATAAATAGAAGAAAAATGATATTGTATAAAAAATCATAAATAGAAAAAATGAGTGCGTGTGAAGGATGGGAAGAAGTGTTTCAAACACAAGAAACTAGGATGAAGAAGATAGATAAACAAGAGAATCACATGTATTGGTTATTGAGTATAGGATCAACTCATGTCATCAAGGTTGTAAATAAGTCATAGAAGTTTTCATTCAGACCTTGAGAGATCATCCAATAGTTTTGAGAAATATTCAGTATAAGAATAATAAACAACACTTCATAGTATCACCACCACCACACAATTTAAACCGTATCACTTTAAAATTATGAAGGCTCTCATCGAAGAAGTATCATATGAGTAGTCTGTTACTTTTCCATAATAATAAGGCTCGAAATAATTTATAAAAAACTCAACCCCACCAATAGCGTTTAAATAATTCAAACTTTAAAAACAAAAAAATGATAATATAGGAAAGAGAGAGAAAATAGATATTATCATTTCATAAATATCACTCAATTGATGACTAAAATTTAAAATAATGAACCTTGATTCAATTTTTTTTGAAATCCTTAAAATTAATAGTTTAAAATATTAATAATTGGTCTATTAAAGATCCTATAAAAATATCAAGCTTGAATTTGAAATAATAAATTCAAAAACATTCCTTTTAAAATAAACAATAAATATAAAGAGAAATTCAAAACATAATAATAGTGTATTAAAGATACTAAAACAAGTTTTAATGAGTTTAATATCAACTTATATTAATTTAGAAACAAGATAATTAAATAAAACAAAACAAAATAATATAAATGATCTTTGAGTTTCAATTTTTATGTTTCATGAGGGAAGATAAAAAACACTTCAATCCTCATAAAACGTGTTTGAAGTAATGAAAAACACTTCACATAGTTTCTACATGATTAATATGAATTTATATAGTAATAAAAAAAATTATGTAACATCCCAGGTAAATAAAGAATTATACTTTTTCATATTTATTAATATTTTTGAATTAAATATTAATTTAACTTTAAAGGGGTTGCTATGATTGATAGAATACCCGATACGCAACAAAGAGTTTCTTTGAAATCTTACATTGCACACTAGTAATATAATAATATTATTTTAAATGGTAGTTAACACGTAGCCGTTGTATTGGCGGGAATGAATAGAAATAACTAAAATATTATTATATATGTTTTTAAATGTTTTTACTTTTATCTAATAAAATATTAAGGCATAAAATAAGAAAAGAATTCAATTTTAGGCATAGATACTCTAATGTTCACTGAAAGGTTGATTTATCGCCTTTTGATGGAGAACCCTCTTTAAAAATAGTTTTGGTCACTCTTATACATTCTATTGGACCAAATAAAATTCTTCTTTAGAATCGGGACATCAAAATTTACTTTGTGTAAATTTTTGGTATTTTTCCGATAAAGTTTATTTTTTAATGAATAGTGAAAAATGTTGTATTTTAATTCAAAACCTCTTTTTAATCTAATTTATTTATATGACTAGATTATATTTTGAATTGGTTTTAAAGTTAAATTAGAATATATTTTTACCATTTAATCCAATGGTGGTCATTGGAATTAATTTCACTTTGAAATTGGACTTAAACAAGTGTCAATCTTTTGTTAGATATTGCATCTTAAAAACACACTATTTGTTTTGACAACGGGATTTAATTATTAAATTAATTAATGCAACTTATATTTTTTGAATTTTTTAAAATAGAAATCATTTTTGAATTCGGAATATCATATATAGCTTAGGGTGAATTTTTGTTATCTTTCTGAAAAACTTCAAATTTTGATGAATAGTGAAACCACTATGTGGTAGTTAAAAAACTGATTTTTCGTTTAAATGAAACATTACCACCTTTGGGATTTGAATTTCAAAAATCTGACATACATGGTTTTCATGAGGAAGTAAAATTTGGTTCTATGGGATTAAAATAATTTTTTGTTGAATAGTAACTTTTAAGTTTTATTAATTGCGATTAAAGGAAATTAGTGTTATTTAAGGTAAAAATAATGTTTTAATAATATGAAATGACCTTGAAACATGCCCTGACCTTATTGGATGTGTCATGGCCGACCAAAACAATCCATGGGTCAACTTGGGTACCCCATGGGTCCACTTGGGTAAGAAAATGCCAATAATAACTTTTTTTATTTAAAGTTAAAATAAAAATGTCACAAACATATATTGTTTTACTAAAACAATTTTTACATGGGGTTATACAAAGAATAATTTGGACTATAAATATTCATTAGAAAGCTAAAAATATTTCCTACATCAGGATAGTTTTTTATAATTTTTAGACATTAAAAAAATTAAATTATTTATGACACCATGATGATGCAACGATTACCTCATTATTTAACGATTTAAATAAAATGAAAAGATAATGTAAAATCTAAGACCTACACTTGTAAAAAACCTATTTGATGGGTAGATTTCTAACTCTTGTCACCGTATCCTAGAAATATATAATTGTGGGACCTTTAAAAACCGAAACTAATTATATTATAAACTAACATTTTATTACTTTCCAATAGTGCCACTCCTCTCCTCTTATAAATGGCCCCCACCTCTACCACCTTACCCGAAAATCTCAAGCCATTGGCTTGGGAAAGCTCTTATCCTTTTATATCTCCACATCCCTCTCCTCATCCTAGAAGCCTTACCTTAGGCAGGAATCTCTTCATGAAATCCTTTTGGTTTAAACCAAAGGGAGTTACCTGATTTAAAGGTAATGTCTTCTCTTGTGTTCTTATGTTTTATTTTGCTTCTCCAACCCCCTAAACTATTTTTATTGCTTTATTTTGTAACAACACCAGTATCTTAAATATACTAGAATATTGTTATTAGAAGTATTGTATCTACACTTACACACACCTCCGTCTAATGGTTAAAGAACATACTGTTTCTGTTGTTTGCTAATTTCTGCCTCATTAAACGATGATTGTTCAATATTCTTTTAAAACCTTTCATGGTGGCCATTAAGATGTCACTATATTTATATTGGATATATATTATGTTTATGTTTTCCTTATGCTTCTGTATTTTTCTTTTATGGCAAACCTTTATGGTTTCCATTATGGGTTAACGCAATAATTTCATTTTAGGAAGTGCGGACGACCGCCCCCTCAAAGTGATTTGATTCGTTAATGCCATATGTGGGACATATAAAGGATGGAGTTAATGATATTATATATTATATTATACTAGAATTATAATATACCTTTATATAATTATGATTTTACTCCATTAAATATGAAATAGAAATGAAAGTAGCGTTCATGCGTACGTATGGCTTACCGTATCCATGAACGGTGCATTTCATTTCTTACCTCTAGATGTTATATACTATTATAAATACATGTATATGCTGGATATATAAGATATATATGATATCCAAATCATGAATATCATTATGGATACAATGAACCTTTGACCACATGAACAACATGTAATTTTAAGAAGTCCACTTTCGACTTAGGAACCAAATATCAACAAAACGAACATTATTAACTTAAATGATTACATAATGTTTATAACATGGAAATAAGTGATATAAAAGGAATAATAAGATTGAAAAAGGTTCTTAAACAAGTATAAATTAACTTTAGTTTATTATTCAGGATATTAAAGAGAAATCGAGTCACGTCGGACACGAGGTAAGGGACTTCGTCTCAATCTCCTTTCATTGAGGCATATTTTATTTTATACACAACATTCTTTTATACGGTGTATAAACCCCTTTGACATTTACTTTTATTCAAAAGGAATATTTTTATACGAATCATTTTACTAAATGACAAAAAGGAATTTTTCTTTTAATGTATGTGGTGACAACGACCTTTTCCGCCACCGTGGGTATTATTTGGTCTTTGGCTTCCTCAACAAGACGTAATGTGTTTTAAAATGAAATAAATACAATATACTCTTTTATGTATTTTGGTATTGAAAATGGTTTTTATAATGTATTTTTAATTATATATTGTGATCGAAATGTGGAAATGATTTCCTTTCATTATATTTTTTTTGTGTCTTATGATTTCATAATGGTATTTGGACATTTGACGGGTGGTTACGTGATAAACTATATGACGGGTGGTGCCATGAATACCAGGACGGGTGGTTACATTATAACCTCCAATGCATTGGGTATGGAAGTAAGCCATATGGCTATTCCATTATGTGATATGTGTGGAAGTCGACCGTATGGTTATTCCATTTAAGTATGTTTATGCCCCAAGTTACCTTTATATGTTATGTGTTATTTATATGGGTTTTATGGTAATATTTTGGTTACAAAAGATTGAGTAAATATCTTTTTCTCAGTGAATAGTTTTTACTACTTCATAAAGGTGAAAAGTATTACTTTTATAAAGTATTAATGGTTTACTTGTTGTTTTGAAAAACTAACAGTTTTCCTTCTTTGTGTATCCCTTACTGATCTTTTTATGCTCATCCCAAGTTTTTCTGAAACGTTTTTCATAGCACATAATGTGGAATAGATTCAAGGATGGGATCAAGGAAAAGTCATGCAGTCTTAAACATGGAACTTGACATGACTCTTTTTTTTCACGAGTTCATGTTTTGTAAAAAAAAAGGAAACTATGTAGAAGTGTCTACTTTGTAAAATTTTGAGATATAATAGTTATGTCCTTATTCTCTAAAACTCTAAACCTGAAAAGATCCTCAATGTGAATTATTCATTTAATTCAATATTAAGTAATGTTTAAGGCTAGGGGATTATAGTTGGTATCAAAGGGAGGTTTAGACAACTTTAAGAGTTAGGGTATTGTTAAATTAATATCCATAAAGTAATTTGTGTTAATATTGAAATGATATAACATTTACAGATTACCATGTTGTTTCGCCTAAGATATTTCTATGTTAAGAATGGTTTTTCATAGAGGAAATAGAGATGCTTTTCAGGGAAGGCATACAGAGGGAAACGACATTTCAAATTAGTATCCTGAGATGGTTAGAATCAGAACTGTACATTTTGTTGCAGTGATGGCTCATTTAACGCAGGTGAAAAATGTTGGTTATTTTCATTGATGATATTTTGGTGTTTTCTAAAAGTAAAGAGAAGCATGAAAGTCATTTAAGGGTTATCTTGCAAAACTTAAAAGAAAATAAACTGTATGGAAGATTCATAAAGTGTGAGTTTTGGTTACAACAAATTTCTTTCCTTGGTCACATTGTTTCAAAAAATGGCATAACTGTTGATCCTGCTAAAACAAAAGTTGTTGAATAATGGCCAAGACCCACAAATGTAATCGAGATTCATAGTTTTCTTGGTTTGGAAGGTTACTACCGAAGGTTTCATGAAACTTTTTCATGGTTATATAGTCCAATGACTAAGCTAACTCGGAAGAGTGTTAAGTTTATCTAGAAAAAAGAATGTGATGATTGTTTTCAGGAGTCAAAAAGAAGATTGGTGAATACTCCAATTTTAGCACTTCCTTCAAGGAATGGTGAGTTTTTTATCTACATTGATGCTTCATTAAAGGGACTTGGTTGTGTCCTTATGTATAATGATCAGGTAATTTCTTATGCTTCACGTCACTTGAAAACTCATGAGGTAAATTAACCTACACCTGATTTGGAATTAGCTGTTGTTGTTTTAGATCTAAAAATTTGGAGGCATCATTTATATGGAGTAAAGTGTGAAATATATATTGATCACAAACGTTTAAAGTATATATTCACTCAGAAATAATTGAACATGAGACAGAGGAGATGGCTGGATTTAATCAAGGATTATGATTTCACAATTCATTACCATCTGGGAAAAGTAAATAAAGTGGCTGATGCTTTGAGTCAAAAAAGTAATGGTTCATTAACCATGCTACATTTAGAGGAAGATCCTTTGGTTTTTGATTTGATGAAATTTGGCATAGAAGTTGTTTGTGCAGGAAGTTCTTCTGTTTTGTTTCAGTTGTCAGTGAGATCATCTCTACCAGACAGAATTAAGAAAGTGCAGAAGAAAGACATAGGATTGCAGAAAAAGGCAGAGCTGGTTCAGAAGGGTAATTTTCCTGAATTTAACATTGATAATGATTGTGTTTTGAGGTTTGGGAAGAGATTATGTGTGCCTTGTAATGCATAGTTGAAGAATGAGTTGTTATGTGAGGCTTATAGTTCCCCGTTTTCAGTTCATCCGGGAAGTACTAAGATCTATAGAGATCTGCAGGAGTATTACTATTGGGATGGAATGAAAAGAGATATTGACGATTTTACTGTAAAGTGTTTGACTTGTCAGCAGGTTAAAGCAGAGAGACAGTTACTGAAAGGGATTCTTCAACCTTTACAGGTTCCAGAGTGGAAATGGGAAAATATATCTATGGACTTCGTTGTGGAATTACCAAATACATCTTGAAGTAATAATGAAATCTGGGTTATTATTGATCGCTTGACTAAATCTACTCATTTCCTTACTATACGAGATACTTTTTCCCTAGATCAACTTTCTTGTTTGTATCTTAAAGACATAGTTATGTTGCCTTGAGTTCCCCTCTCCATTGTATCTGATCATGATCCAAGGTCCACTTCTAACTTTTGGAAAGGCCTTTAGAAGTCGTTGGGTACTGAATTAAATTTTAGTACAGCTTTTCATCCGCAAGGAGATGGGCTATCAGAAAAAACAATTCTGACCTTGGAGGATATTCTAAGTGATTTCTCGATGGATTATCAGGGAATTTGGGAGCAACATCTTTTTTTGGTTGATTCTTCATATAATAACAGTTTTCATTCCAATATACAGATGGCTCCATTTGAAGCATTATATGAAAAACGGTGTCGAACTGCAGCTTTTTGGGATGAAGTGGGTGAAAGGAAGCTGATGGGACCAGAATTGGTAGAAGAGATGGCATAAAAAGTTCAGTTGATTCAGAAACACATGAGAACAGCTTAGAGAAGACATAAAAGTTATGTGGATAACCGGAGGAAGGATCTATCTTTCAAGGTAGGTGATCCTGTTTTTCTCAAAGTTTCACCATGGAAAAGTGTGATGCAATTTGGTAAGAAAGGAAAGTCGAGTCCAAGGTTCATTAGACCATATGAAATTTTGGAGAAAGTTGGATCAGTTGCTTACCAAATGGATTTACCTCTGATTTTATCTCAGGTACACAATATTTTTCATGTTTCGATGTTGAGAAAGTATATTCCAGATACATCTAATGTTTTGAGCCAAGAGGTAGTTCAGTTGGAAGATAATATCTCTTATGAAGAACAACCATTCCAGATTCTAGACCATAGAGAGAAAGTGTTGCGGAATAAGGTAATTCACCAGGTATAGGTTTTGTGGAAAACCCATATGGCTGAAGAGGAAACATGGGAATCTGAAAATGCTATGAGGGATAAATACCCCCACTTATTTTGATAAGTGAATAAAATTGTGAGGACGCAGTTCCCAAAAGGGGGGAATGATGTAACATCCCAGGTAAATAAAGAATTATACATTTTCATATTTATTAATATTTGCGAATTAAATATTAATTTTACATTAAAGGGGTTTCTATGTTCAATAGCGTACCTGATACGCAACAACAAGTTTCATTGAAATCTTATGTTTCACACTAGTAATATAATAATATTATTTTAAATAGAAGTTAACACGTAGACGTTGTATTGGTCGGAATGAATAGAAATTACTAAAATATGATTATATATGTTTTTTAAATGTTTTTACTTTTATCTAATAAAATATTAAAGCTTAAAATAAGAAAAGAATTCAATTTTAGGCATAGATACTCTAATGTTCACTCAAAGGTTGATTTATCACCTTTTGATGGAGAACCCTCTTTAAAAATAGTTTTGGACACTATTTTATATTCTATTGGACCAAATAAAATTCTTCTTTAGAATTGGGACATCAAAATTTACTTTTTGAAAATTTTTGGTATTTTTCTGATAAAGTTCATTTTTTAATGAATAGTGAAAAATGTTGTATTTTAATTCAAAACCTCTTTTTAATAAAATTTATTTATATGATTAGATAATATTATTAATTGGTTTAAATGTTCAATTAGAATATATTTTTACCATTTAATCCAATGGTGTTAATTGGAATTAATTTCAATTTGAAATTGGACTTAAACCAGTGCCAATATTTTGTTAGATATTGCTTCTTAAAAACACGCTATTTGTTTTGACAACGGGAATTAATTATTAAATTAATTAATGATACTTATATGTTTTTAATTTTGTAAAATAGACATCATTTTTTAATTAAGAATATCAAATATATCTTAGGGTGAATGTTTGGTATTTTTCTGAAAAACTTCAATTTTTGATGAATAGCGAAACCACTAAGTGGTAGTTAAAAAACTAATTTTTTTGTTTTAATGAAACTTTACCACGTCTGTGATTTGAATTTCAAAAATCTGACATACATGGTTTTCATTAGGAAGTAAAATGTGATTCAATGGGATTAAAATAATTTTTTGGTGAATAGTAACTTTTAAGTTTTATTAATCGCGATTAAAGGCAATTAGTGTAATTTAAGGTAAAAATAATGTTTTAATACTATGAAATGACCTTGACACATGTCCTACCCTTATTGTATGGGTCATTACTGACCAAAAAGATATATGGGTCAACTTGGGGACCCCATGGAGCCACTTGGTTAAGAAAATGACATTAAGAAATTTTTTATTTAAAGTTAAAATAAAAATGTCACAAACATGTATTTTTTTACTAAAATAATTTTTACATCAGGATATACAATTCATAATTTAGTCTATAAATATTCATTAGAAATATAAAAATAGTTCCTACATCATGATATTTTTTTATAATTTTTATACATTAAATAAATTAAATTATTTATGACACAATGATGATGCAACGATTACCTCATTATTTAACGATTTAAATAAAATGAGAAGGTAATGTAAAATCTAAGACCTAAACTTTTCAAAAACCTATTGGATGGATGTATTTCAAACTCTTATCACCTTATCCTCGAAATATATAATTGTTGGACCTTTAAAAACAGAAACTCATTATATAATAAAGTAACATTTTATAACTTTCCAAGAGTTCCCCTCCTCTCCGCTTATAAAAGGCCACCACCTATACCACCTTACCCACACCTCTCAAGCCATTGGCTCGGCCACGCTCGGCTCCTTTTATCTCTCCACATCCCTCTCCTAATCCTAGAAGCCTTACCTTAGGCAGGATGATCTTCAAGGAACCCTTTTGGTTCAAACCAAATGGAGTTACCCGATTTAAAGGTAATGTCTTCTCTTGTGTTCTTCTGTATTATTTTGCTTCTACAACCCCGTAAACTCTTTTTATTCCTTTATTTTGTAACAACAATAGTATCTTCAATATACTAGGATGTTTTTATGATAAGGATTAGATATAAACTTACACAAAACTCTGTCTAATGGTTAGAGAACATATTGTTTCTGTTGTTGGAGAATTTCTGCCTCACGAAACGATGATTGTTCAATATTCTTTTAACACCGTTCATGGTTTATATTAAGATGTCACTCTATTTATATGTGATATATATTATGATTATGTTTTCCTTATGCTTCTTTATTTTTATTTTTATTCATACCTTAATGGTTTCCATTATGGGTAAACGGGATAATTTCATTTTAGGAAGTGCGGACTACCGCCCCCTCAAACTGATTTGATTCGTTAATGCCATATTTGGGATGTATAAAGGATTGGATTTAATGATATTATATATGATATTATACTAGAATTATAATATAACTTCATATCATTATGATTTCACTCCATTAAATATGAAATATAAATGAAAGTAGTGTTTATGCGTACGTACGGCTTACCGTCTCCATGAACGGTGCATTTCCTTTCTTACCTCTAGATGTTATATACTATTATAAATACATGTATATGCTGGATATATATGATATATATGATATCCAAATCCTGAATATCATTCTGGATATAATGAACCTTTGACCACATGAAGACCATGTAATTGTAAGAAGTCAACTTTCGACTTAAGAACGAAATATCGACAAAACGAACATTATTAACTTAAATGATTACATAATGTTTATAACATGGAAATAAGTGATATAAAAGGAATAATAAGCTTGAAAAAGGTTCTTAAGCAAGTAGAAATTATCTTTAGTTTATTACTAATGATATTAAAGAGAAATCGAGTCACATCAAACACGAGGTAAGGGACTTCGTCTCAATCTCCTTTCATTGAGGCATATTTTGTTTTATATACAACTTTCTTTTTTACGGTGTATAAACCCATTTGGCTTTTAATTTTATTCAAAAGTAATCTTTTTCTACGAAGAATTTTACTAAATGACAAAAATGAATGTTTCTTTTAACGTACGTGGTGACAATGACCATTTCCACTACCGCGGGTATTATTTGGTCTTTGGCTTCCTCAACAAGCCGTAATGTTTTTAAAATGAAATAAATACCATATACTCTTTTATGTATTTTGGTATTGAAAATGGTTTTTATAATGGATTGGTTATGATATATTGTTATCAAAATGTGGAAGTTTTTTCCTTCCATTATATTTGTTTTATATCTTATGATTTCATAATGGTACTTGGAAATTTGATGGGTGGTTACGTGATAAACCATATGACGGGTGGTGCTGTGAATACCAGGACGGGTGGTTACGTTATAACCTCTAATGCATTGGGTATGGAAGTCGGTCGTATGGCTATTCCATTAAGTGATATGTGTCTAATTCGACCGTATGGTTATTCCATTTAAGTATGTCTATGTCCCAAGTTACTTTTATATGTTATGTGTTCTTTATATGGGTTTTATGGTAATATTTTGGTTATAAAAGGGTAAGTAATGATATTTTACTCAGTGAATAGTTTTTACTACATTATAAAGGTGAAAAGTATTACTTTGATAAAGTATTCTTGGTTTACTTGTTGTTTTCAAAAACTAACAGTTTTCCTTCTTTGTGTATCCCTTATTGAGCTTTTTATGCTCATCCCATGTTTTTTTATTGAAATGTTTTTCACAGGACATAATGTGGAATAGGGTCAAGGATGGGATCGAGGAAAAGTCATGCTATCTTAAACATGGAACATGACATGAATCTTTTTTTCAAGAGTTCATGTCTTAAAAAAAGGAAACTATGTAGAAGTGTCTACTTTGTAAACTTTTGAGATGTAATAGTTATGACCTAATTCTCTAAAACTATAAACCTGAAAAGATCCTCAATGTGAATTATTCATTTAATTCAATATTAATTATTTTTTAAGGCTGGGGCCTTATAATTTAAATATATTAAATAATAATTAAATATATATATGAAACAAAATGTTAAATAGACCATTTATATATATTTTAGTGAAAAACTGTAGAAATTCATTGAACTACGTGGCCAAAAATCACATAGGGTTTTTTTACATAGAAGTTTTTCACTTCATTAGATAATTAATTGTTTAGGAAAATATAATCGGTAAATTCATGTAATAAATTCCCCATGTATGGGATTCACATAGGCGAATTAATCACATAATCTAAATTGATGTAGGTGAAATGCTCGGGTATATGAATTTATAAAATATGTAAACTGATTGTATTCTAAAATTTCATAGATAAACATACATTAATAATCGTATAATGAAATTTTGGTCCTTCTGAATCATATTTCTAAAATTTTATTATCTTTTCAATTAATTAATAATCATATTAATTGGATATAAATAACACGATTTATTATTTAAAAAATTAGCAAAATAGTTTTGAAAAACTATAAAGAATAGATTGAAAAATTTTATTAACTTCTAACGTAATTTCAAAAAAGATATAGAAAGATTCAGAATCTTATTTCTTCTAACTAAATGTGGATAATTTTCCTATATATTTTAAAAAATAATAATAATAACACAATTTTTTATTTTTTATCTCAAGATATGGTCGAAATACAGAGGGTGACCGATTATGGAAAATCACCTACGTGGATTTCAAAATCGATTCATGGTTCATAAATTAGCTACACGGTTAAGGAATTATAAACATTTTGTGCAATAAACTTTCTGTATGTGAATAGTAAAAAACATGTGTAAATGATATTTTAAGGTCTAAAATGACATATTTATCCTATTAACTCAAAATACCACTTGTATAACATGTTATGAAAAATCAATACATTAAATCTAAAGATTTGTAATCAATGAAAAATTATGATATACAAAAAAATAAATATACTCTAATAAATATATAAATTCAGTATTAATATATATATATATATATATATATATAATAAAACATGTAGTTAAACACAATTAAACATTTAATTATATGATTACAGTAAGAAATATGGAGAAGGGTTATCATAAAAAAATACATACAAACACATTCATGATATTACCATTTTTTTATTAAAATATAAAAATCAATAACCAAATAATTATCCCCCTTTTTTCAAAAAAATATAATAAATAAAATTATTCTTTTTTAAATATATATTACCTAAATAAGTAATTACCTTGACTTTTCATTATAAGGAGAATAAAACATTGAATAATATATTAACTCCAAGAATATGAAGATAAAAAACATAAACCCACATAAACATATGAAAATATAAGATAATTATGCTTCTAACATGCCAATATCACATTTATAATTTTTAAAATAAGTACATTCTAAAGGCTTAATAAAGATATCTATAAGTTTATTCTAAGTAGGGATAAAATCTAAAACAATATATCCCTTATTCACATGATCTCTAATAAAATGAAATATAAAATTGATATTATTTTTCTGAAAATGTTATGAAGGGTTTATAGAAATAGGAATTACAGTTGTGTTGTAACAATATATAGGTAAATTATCAAAATAAATATAAAAATCAATAAATATTTCTTAATCTATATACTTTGTGCACAATAAATTGTATAAAAAATATACTCAACTTCTAGATTAGATATAGAAACAAACAATTTCTTCTTAGAATAATAATAAATTTAAATTTTCAAGAAAATGACACATACCTGATGTGATTTTTCATTCAATTCTACATCATAAAAATGAGAGTCCGAATATGATATAAAATAAAATCACTTATACTTAGAATAAAAATATAGAGTTAACAGTTCCTTTAATATGTCCAATTATTCTTTTCATAGCTTTAATATCAATCTCATTAAGATCATCATGAAATCTTGCACATAGTCAAACACTAATCATGACCTCAGGTCTAGATTTAGTTAAATAAACAACTAAACCTTTATTACATCTTAAAATTTTAATATCAATAGTTTTTCCATATAAATCAATGATTATTTTCAAACTAGTTCTCATAAGAATTATTATAGGTTTACAACAACCGAGATAAAAAATTCTAACTGTTTAGGATACATAGATTTACTATGAAAGATCCTATAATTTCTTTGATAAATGTGATGTTTGAGAAGAAACATTAATTATCCCATGAAGCGCATGTTAATCATAAATGAAATAAAAGTGAAAAAATTCATATAAAGAGGCTCACTAGAAGAGCCAAATTTTTTATCATCAATATATATTTTAGAATTTATAATATCATTAGAAATTATTTTAATAGAATATTAGGATTAAAATTACCTTTATTATTACATTATTTAAAATAAACAAATAAAAACTTTCATACCAAGAATGAGGTTCTTGTTTGATAACATAAAATGATTTTGATAATTTGAAAACATTATTATGAAATTTATCATTTTCAAAACTAGGGGGTCTAGGAACATAAACATCATTTAGAAATAAAATAGTTTAATAAATAATTTTTTACATCCATTTGATACAAATTAAAACCTTGAAAATAAGAAAAAACCAACATGATTTGAATAGTATCTATTCTATAATTAGATAAAAATAAATATTTGAAGTCTATACTATATTCTTGAGAGTATCATTAGGAAAAAAGTTAAGCTTTATTTTTGAAAATATGTCTAGATTCATCCATCTTATTTATTAATGTACATTTAGTTCTAATTACCTTCTTATCCATTGGAAATTCAACTAAAGACCAAATATTATTTCTATCAAATTACATAGGCTCATATTTCATAGAAATAACACAATATGTATCATTTAAAGCATTAAAAAATTTGTAGAAACATGAATAGAAAAAATATTAGAGTAAGCAAATAAGTTTAAATCATTCATACAAAAACTAATATTACTAATATAATTTTCAATTAAATTATCTATATTAATCATATATGTTGTTGGATTAGGTCTAGAAGGAGTATTCTATCCTTTATTTAATTCATCTTTATTTGTGCCATGAAACACTAGTAAAGGCCCCCTCTTATTGTTCCTTATTCTAAACCATTTTGGCGATTTACCAATATTGGTGTTCCGAATTAGTTTAAAAATTTTATTTAATAATACTCTTTACATCTACATACCTTGAAGTTAGGCTACATCACTACTTTAATTTATCAGGAATCACTCTCAAAACAACATCTTTATAGAATGTAATTTCGTGAGGTAAAATAGGATAAATAGTTTTTCATCCATATAATACGAGAAATTTAAAGTCACACACACTGGGACACTCATTTACATTAGAATCATTTATGTTCATGATGAAATAAAACTATTTTATTTCAATATAATACTCATTATTAAAATATTAATACAATTCCTCTAATAAAAAAAATACACTTGTACATTTTATAAAAATTAGATATCTCATAATCACTTCCAAACCCTTAGAATGTATCATATACTCAATTGTTACTATATTACCATTTTGGAAAAAAAATTCTACATCCATATGTTATATCTCATAATTAAGATGAGTTCAAATAAAATGCCAAATTATAAATAAATTTTTCATCGCAACTCAAATAATGTATTATTCATAATCAATACCAAAAATTTTATTATAACTTCTTGTATAACACTAAGATTTGGTGAAATATATTTTTTCAAATAAATTTAATCTTTTTGATATTTTTATTACATGCAACATCAAGATTAGATTTTGTTACATGATGTTCCATGTTTATGTTTTATATACACAACATTGAGTTTAAACAAAATGTGACATACTATTAAAATATTATTATATAAAATGATAGTTATTACCAAGCCATTTTAATGGTGAGTATAAATAGCATTAAATAAATGACAAAAATATATGGTTTACAAATTTATATAAAATTATTTTTTTGTGACCATTTAATTAGAAATTTTATTTTTTAAAACAACAAAAATATTTTTCTAAGAAACTATTTTTATATAAAAAACTATTTTAAACTCAATAAATTAAGAAAATCACATTTGGTGAATGATTTAAATTAAATATATATAATATTTATTTTATAATACAGTTTTCAATAAAAAATAGTATTTTCACTATTCATTGCAAAATTAATATTTTCATAAAAATCTCAAAAAATCACCCTATGGTAATTTTTATAGCACCGATTAAAAAATTATGTTTATTTTGTCAAAAATAATTATAAAATTTAGAAACATAAATTTATAAAATTCATTTTCATGTTCTATAGAAAAGAGATAACAATAAATCCAATTTTATGATTAAAACTATATATTTTAAAATGCAGTTTTGTTTCCTTTTGAGCACCTATTTTAAAATTTCTGTTTCTCAATTTTATAATTATTTCTAAAAAAATAAACATAATTCTTTAATTGGTCCTATAAAAATTACCATAGCGTGATTTTTGGAGATTTTTATGAAAGGATTAATTTTACGATGAATAGTAAAAATTCTATTTTTTATTGAAAACTGGATTTTCATTTAATGAGTTTATAAGAATATATATTTTTAAAATGGTTTTAAAAGAAACTTTTCATCAATAATATAACAATTAATCCAATATTTGTCATGTTAATCATTTCCATATTGAATTATGATATAAAAACTTTTAGAGTTTAGATTATTTTTCTCTTTGAAAACATGCATTTTAGTCTTGTCTATGAGAGAATTTTAAATTCAATTTTCCCACTTCTATGACTAGATTTTGTAAAAATGCATTTTATATTTGGAAATATAATATTTTTTATTATCTAATCATTTTTATGTAATATTTAATATAATTAATAGTAAAAATAATAACAAATATTTACCATGGTTAAGGTAAAAATTGGTTTACCTGGTATTAAACTAAAAAGATAATGGTTAAAATTGACCAAAAAATTTTACAATTCCCATTTTCGGGACATATTTTAACAGTTAATATTATATTATCTATAATTGTCTTTTTTTATCCTTTTTCATTCTGAAACCATGGGTACACCTTTTTCATTTCAAAATTTATAAGTGTGACACTCACATCACTTTTAAATGGCCACCCCTCCACTACACCCTTCACACATTAAAGACCCTTTAGTTTGGATCTTCCATGCTCAAATAATTTGGTTATTACCCTAATATAATTATATTAGACATTGTTTGTGAATAAATAAAATCTATTAAGGATTTTTTTGAAAACATAAATAGGTTACCTGAAGAAGAGGTAAAATTATAATCACATACAATTTTTCAAAGTGTGTTCTTGATCCTGTTCGTTGGGAATCCAAGTCTTTTATTGGGTTTTGGGTGTGATTGGTGTTGAGTTTTGAAGTGTTCCTTTGTCAAGTTTTTGTCACATGTTTTTTCCTTGGATCATATGGAATCTTTTATAGAGAAGATGAATAGTTGGCATGAAATGATGCTGCTCACAGTTTGGAACATAGTTTTATAAACCGTGCGGCCAAACCCAAGTAACTGTATGATAGTTATAAAAACTACCACAAAATTAGCACATAGATGTGTGGCTAATATGGGGTGATCGTGTAGTCTATCCTTATGTATTTTTCATGGTTTTTTCATGATTTAATAAATTGTGCAACCTATCCATGCAAGGCTACCTAGAATTAAAAATTAGTTTTTTCTAACTTTCCCCCCCTAGGATTTTCGGCCCAAAATCAACACAAAACACCTTCCTCCCTCTTCCTTCTACCATTATTTATTGGTTTTCTCCTCTTACCTAGCCATTTTTGACCTAGGGTTTATTTATTATGGTTTAATATTGAGTTTGGGGTTCAATCTCTTAGATTAGGGTTTGATCTTGATTGTCTATGGTGTAGTTGAAGTTTCCTGCTAATTTTAGGGCATTTTGAAATTGAAGGTAGGTGATTACATGTTTAACCATTTTTTAACAAATTAATTATTCTTTTTTTGTAATTTTCATGTTCTATAATTTAATTTCAAGGTTAAGGAATGGGTTTTTGAATGTGTTGACGTGCGTTTAGTTTAAAAATGATTTCTCTATGTGAAATTTAGTATATTTTATGCCTAAAGATTTATGTTTATTTTTGGAGTTTTCCTAAAGTTGTTTTAATTATTATTTAAATTGTTTAAATGTGTATAATCACGTTTTGAATCAGTTATGATGTGATTTTGGATTTAATGTGGCGTTTCTATATGAAACCAGATGTGTTTTTGGTGAAAAATTTGCTTTCGCCATTTGTTAAATATTTATATATTGTTTAAACGAATTGTTAAATTATTCGTGTGATTAGAAAGTGATGTTTGGTATGACTGAGTATGTATTTAATTTTTAAAGTGGAAATTTTATGTTAAATTTGGTGTTTTTATGTGAAAAATCTTACGTTCTATTTGATATCATTTTATAAATCATGAAACTGGTTTATTAAACTATGAGTGGGATGAAAACTGTGTTTTGATATAGTGTTGATGTGTGATTGGATTTTAAATAGGGTTTCAGGTGCACATTTGGTGTAAACGAATTTGGGGTGTTTACTGAAATTGTTTATTGAAATTATTATAATGGTTTAATAAATTATATAAAAGGTGAGAAGCATATTTGTGCAATTTTTTAGTGTGTGTTTGTTTTCAAAAATGGATTTGGATTTTCAAGTGGTGTCTTGTGATATGTAATTCCTGGTTTGGTTGATGAATTGTGTAGGTGATATTTTGTGATGTTTAAAACATGATTGAGCACAAAAAATGGAAGCACAAGAATCTAGGTGGGTGGACTAGGACTAATATTCTAGTGGTTCAGAAGTGGATTTGTCTTAGTTTCATGCAATGGGATTGACAATGAAAACACTAACTAAATATGAATGATGATTTGAGACCACTAGAATTTTGGATGTTTCTCCTCACTAGTGGCTCATGCATGAGATATCTATTTTTCATGGTTTCTATACCACATTCCATCAAGATACAAGGTATCTAGGGCCCAACTATTTCTAGTCCCTAGGGGTATTTCCCATCACTAGTGCTCATTTTATATATCACACTTACTATCAACATACAGTATGGTTGGTTGGGAATTTCAAAATCCAGAGTGTTTTCTTTAATGTTTCTTTCTTTAAACTACTTTATATTCAAATTTACATTTGTTCAAAGTTGTTTTGTTTCAAAATTTATTTTCCTTAAAATTGTTCTATCTTTTTATTCATTATAAAACATGTAGGTTTATTTTTTATTTAATTTTTAGTGAATGTAATCTTTTCTAGGGAAGAATCCTATTGGGATTAGGATCACACCCAACTTACACCTTTTAGTATAAGTAGACAAGGTAGTTTTTGACATAGGTAAGGGAATGGATTTTGGTGATGGTGTTTCAAGTTACTAGTTGTTTTCTTGGTGAAGTGTTGTGGAGGTTGCTTGAGGGAGGTTACCCCATATCTTGTGGTGGTTTTTGAGTCATACTGGAAACACATTTTTGTTGTTTCCTTTTTTGGACATTGGTTTAAATCCATGAAATTCAATTCTGAAAATTTCTTAAGGTTTGTTTGGTTTAAATTTTTCAGATTCAGTTTACTAAAATTTCTTGGTTGTTTTATATATATTAGTTTGATTAAATCATTCTATCTTGATTTATTTGATACTCGAGCACTTGTACCATCCTATGGGGATCGGGAATGCCCTTTGAGTTGGGTCACAGATCTGGTTGGGTGTCAGTTTGGATGACAAACCAGCTTTGTTTGTGACAAAATGGTATTAGAGAAGGTCAAATCATTAAGGACCTTGATTTTTTTAGCATCCTATGTCATTTGGGAATGTCATGGTAGGTGGAGTAGGACTTTCGTGACTCGAGGGGTAGGTGTCGGAAGAATTTCACAAACTCTTGATCATTTTAATCCTTGGGTTTCTATGGGTGTCTGGTTTGGTTATTTTCCAGGTCATTAGGGATTATTTGGTGATTGGGATATAGTATGGGGAGTTGGGCCAATGGCCTTATTTATATTGCAGGTCCTGGAAATCCATGTGGAGCTGGGGGAATCATAATAAAAGGATCTCTAGGTTGATGGTCTGTTTGGCACATGGCCACCAACAATTTGGTCACGTCACCCACCAACACTAGTTCCCTATTTTGACACTCCTTGAATCTTCTTGAATTTTATAAATTATTTTGAAAATACATGTGTGATTATTGTGAAAATGGGTTTTAATGGAATGATTGGATTTTGAAAAAAATAGAAAATGGATTATCATAATTAAATTTAAGATAGGTTTTGAAAAATTTTGTTTTTGTGAAACTAATATTGGGTTAAAACGGAAATGATTTAATGTGAAAGTATTTCATTAATCTTAACATATGTTTTTTTGAAATACAATGTTTTTAAATCATGTGTTATCTTGAAAATCATGAATTGTTGAAGAGTGTTTGAATTAGATGAATTGGTTTTGGAAAATGGTTTTTAACTGTTAGTGTTTTTCTGAAGAGATTTTGTGAAATTTGAAATGGGTTTTGATATTTGTGGATAGAAGATTATGAAAAGAGGATTGGGTGAATTTTTGAAAAGGAAAATGGTTATTTGAAGGGGCATTATTAATTTGGAATTTTTTTAAAAATAAATGGAATGTTTTTTAATCCAATATTTTTGATTAAATGACCTTTGTTGAATATCCATAAAATGTTTTGAATGAAATGAAAATGATTTATGATGGAAGTACGGGGGACATCATTTTTTAAGCATTGTAAAATGGTTTGATGTTTAGAATCTAAAAATGGTTTTAACTTGGTGGTTCATGTGCCTTGAGATGGTAATTGATTTTTAAATTTAGTTAAATGGGTTGTTTTGGAAAACTAGGTTGTTTTGTTTTAGCCATGATGGGTTTTCATGAGTGCTCACATGCATGGTTTTATATGGAAATGTGGATGGATTCCTGATTTGGATTTTTTTATGGGTTTCCATGTTGGCATAGAAATGTGAATGTGAGTGAGACTTGATTAAACACCATTGGTGAGTGTGAAAATCCACCATGTTTTATTTTTTTAATTTTTCAAATGTGTTTTAAGCGGAAAATTTTAGTGCTTTTGAAAGTCGATGGTTTTGTGGATGGTTTTTCTATTTCATAGAAGTTTTATTTATTCTTCATGATTCCTCATGACCTATAAGTGATACTCCTATTATGTATTGAAATGGAATATCGTTGGGGGATCAGTTTTTCAGCAGTGTTCAGTTGGTTTCTAGAAATGTCTTGGGATATTTTAGTTAGTTTCCCTCGGTGTTGGTGTTTGTTCTATGTGATATTCGGTGTTCATTGGATGGTATTAAAAGATATCATAGTTTCTTTATTGTCTTTTGTTTGAACCGATAGATATGTGATGGATTTTTTAGTATGGCTATGGGAGGTTCTCTATTGGAAAACATTCTATTTGATCAACCTAATGATTTTTTTATGAGTTTTAAAAGGTAAATCCACCTCTTGGAAGGATTCCCCAACCCATCTGTTGGAACAGTGAGCTGTTTCGGCACAATATATGATTCCTTATTGTTGTAGTGACTCACTAAGTTGGGGTAGTTATGCTTAGTGGCGATTGGTGGGTTTCATTGTAGGTCATGTTCATTCTTCTCCACATTCAGAGTGAGGGAGAATTGTGATGTGTATCCTCAAGTACTTGATTGAGTAAAAGTGTTTTGTTTAAGGAAGTGAGTTTCATGGTGCGTCATAATGCTTTACTTCTGTCTATGAGTGTTATGTTTATTTATGTGGCACTAAAAGAAGTGGTTTTAGTTAAGGTATTATCATCTCCAGAATTCGATGTAGTATATGATTCATACATATTTTCTCTTTCCATAGGTCTTGAAGTGAAGCTAGCTTATAGTCAGGAATCCCAGGGGTTTAAGGATTTTGGATAATTTCATTCCTTTACGATTATAGTGAGGTATTTAAAGTGTTTTTATTATGGTTTCTCATCACTGTGAATTTATTCTTCTCACAAAGAGCATGGTGGAGTTACCCCTTGCACAGTGTCTGTGGTTATGGCTTCTTGGATGCGAGTTTCCATTCTGTGTTCTTGTGTGGACTGTCCATGTGAATCAGCTGTTGTATTTGATTTTATCCATCCATGGGAGAAGAGTGGTGGTAGTTTTCAGTCGTGGTTTTTTTATTCAACCATTTGGCCCCTTCCCTCACCTTCTATAGTGGTGGGGGTTTTGGTTCTATGTAGGGAGTTTCAGTTCAGTTATTTTCCCCTCAGTTCGGGAGTGGGTGGATTAAATGTTCATGTTGTGTTCCTCTTATCTTGGCTTTGTTGGTTGTTATGGGAGAGTTTTTCTTGGATAGTGTGGGAATGGACTAATTATAGTTTATGTTCAATCATCCTTTGGTCCATGATAGTTGGTTATTAGTGGTGGGGAGATCCACCACGGGTCTTATTGGGTTTTCATTTAAGAGTTTTTTATGTTCTAGTTGTTTTCTAAAGTTGGGAAGTCTAATCAGGCCTCCCCTATGCTAGTGATTTATTTCAGGGTTGGGTTTGGTTGATCTAATTGATGTGGATTATTTAAAAGCGGTTGATTTTTGAGTTTCCTTTTTAGTTTTAGTGACCATTGGGTTACTTTGGTGAAGGTCCTATGCTCTGGTTTTGGTCTGGTTTTGAATGTTTTGTTTTGATCATTCAGGTTGTTCTAGGGTAATTCCGCTTCTCTTTCTTTCTATTCTGTGGGAATATGATAATGTTTCTCATGTGTACAACAAACTACAACCTCTTGATGTGATGTGATTAATTCACACTTTACATGGATGGTAATAAATTTGATTTCAGTGAAAATATGTTATATATAGGTTAAAAAAAGTATTCTTTAATGGAGATGTATTATTTACCTTCCTTTCTATCAATCCATCATGAAAATAGAAATAATATTCATGCGTACGTATGACCTATTTTCTCCATTAACTGTGTATTTCACTTTATATATCTATCTTTTATGGAATACTAAATATATATATTATGAATATATATGATATTTATATCATGTTTAAAATTATAGATATCATGGAAACATGATCAAATTTATAGAACAAAAAATAACAAATCAAAAGAGACACGAAAAACAAACCCGTTATTACCCAAAACGAGACATTAACATGGAATTATTAATAAAAGGGTAATAAAAGGTAATAATTAAATCATATTTTGTATGATAAATTTATGTAAGGTTATTTAAATGATTTATAATAAACATATATTTATTATTCAGGAGGATTGAATTTGTATAAAAGAATTCATGAATTATGGTAAGGGATTTCCATCTCACTTTTTACTTATGTGAGAGACATGACATATTTCCCACTTATTTATTTAATGTGGTTTATATAAATCCCATAAAAGTATTTTATATTTATTATACATAAATTTATTATTATTTACGTATCTATTTTATTATTTCTCTTTCATGGGGTTTATAGTTCAAACATTACCAAAGCTATAAGGGAGTTTTGTCTTAATTTTCCTTCCTTGAGACATATGTTATGTTATTAACCTATATTATTTTATGAAGTGTATATACATCTTAATTGAAATGTAATATCATGAATATATTTATTCTTTTGATATTATTAGGTTTACTTAATGTTATTATTTCACAGAGATTATGATTCAAAATTAACAATGTTGTAGGGGTTTTTTGTTACAATATCATCACTTATTAGGATTTCTCACGATTATGTTTCCAATAATGAAATATTATAGTCAATATATTAGTAAACTCAAATATTTCCTTCTCCTAAAGTTATTTATAGAAAATAATTTATATTCATTTTCTTCTTTTTATATACTAAAGTGTTTAAAAAAATGTTTTTAAGAAAAATTGTCTTTATTTCTCTTTTCAATCAAAATCCTTTTTCTTCAAAAACCATTTTTTCTAAATATTTTTTAAAATTAATTTTAAAAATATAATAATGATTAATTAAATAATTTTTTACCCATTTTTTAATTTTTTAAAAATATTCTAGTAGATTATTGTTGTCATTCTCAAAATAATGCACATTTGGATTTTGTGAAAAATATAAAAGGAATCATTATTTTAACCTAAATAAATATAATTAAATTTCCTACCATTAGGAATATTAATTTATTTGAAGCACCCTTTATATTTTTCTGAGGATATTTTCATATAAAATTATTTTAAAAATGTTTTTTGTTTAAAAAATTTATTTCAAAGTGGAAAATATATTTTCATCAAGTAACTTTTGAAATGATTATTTACAAATACTCTACTAGAAAAATGACTAATATCCATGGGAAGATAGAAATTTTTTAATTGGTCTATGGGTATAAGTAAAGATATAACCTTGGTTTTTAAATAACAATGTGTTTAAGTTATATATATCTATAGATAGATCGTCCCTAGTGGCAACAACTTCCCTCGGTCTTTTCCTCCCTTGGGATTGCTTCTCCCACTCTCCCACTCATCTAATCCCTCTCTTATAATAATTTTCCTTTAAATTATCCGAACTGAATTATCACTCATCTAATCCTCATCGGCTTATCTTTCATGGTTCATACATCCCTCGCCTGCTTCTCCATTTTTAATTCCTCCATCTCTCATGGGTTCTTTTCCTCCTCTATACGCTTCTTCGAGTGTTCCTCCTCTATTCAATGCATCAGATGATGATTCCCCTCTTCATTATTAATATACCCATCCTCTACATGATTAAACTTCCCTTGTCTACCTATTTCTCTCATGGAGGACCTGATCGGGTCCCTTCTCTTGTAACATACCCTCTCTTTTCACTTTTCAATTTTGGTATTTTTGTTATGGTGTCATCATGTCTGTTTGAGGTAAAGTATCTCCTCCTATATCCCTTGTTCCTCTTACTTCACCTTCACTGATTTTGGTTCACATGGATAAAATTTAAGGGGAAAATTTTACCAAAGCAAGGTGTGATCATCCCTATTTGAGGATCTTTCATATATTGATTGTAGAGGATGTCCCGAGAAGATATTTTCAATCCACAGTTCATCGTTTGACTTGAGGTATGTTTTCTTATTGATTTTTCAAATTTTTTTTAAATTTTGGGGGAAATTAGCCATCAATTGGGGTCTCTAGTTTTGGGATTTCGCGTGGATTAAATTATTGTGTGTTCCGTGTGTAGACCACACCCCATTGCTCACGGTTTGGGAACCATGAAGTTGTCCTGTGTGATTGGAATTTATTATGATGTTTTTTGTTTGGTTTTATTTGTTTGGTTTATTAATTTAATAATTTTTATTGATCAGATGGGATATCTTGGACTTAGAGGAGGTCAATATGAGCTTGGGATGGATCTATGGATCATAATTTGAAGTGGGGGGGGGCTTGTATTTATTTCTTCTATTTTTAATTGATGATTTTATGTTCATGTTCCATCATTATTATTATTTTATTCATGTTGCATGACTTATATAATCTCATCCATAGATTGGGATGGGATCTAATTAGCTTTATATTCAATATGGACCACATAAATTTATAAATGTTTTGATGTTAGAACCTCATTAGTGTAATGAGTTTCAGTGAACCTCTTCATGGATTACATAGACAACACCTCATATCAATAATCTTTTTCATCAAACAATTTCACTCTATAATTTGTAAATTCCAAAATGAGTGTGTTGAAATTGAACTATGCTTCCTGATTTATTTATTTTGGCTTGAGAAATAAATTATGAAATTATTTTATGATCAAAGGAAACTATATATGCATGATTATAGGTAATTTTTAGAGGGTATTTATTGCTATCATTTATTGAATTTTTTAGTTATTATTTTTTTTTTATTTTTTTTTATTATACAATTTTTTAGAATGGAGAGATATTTATGAATCATTCATGTGAAATATTTAAGAATAATTCTTTTGAATTTTAATAAGAGACTGTAACAGTTTTTGTATCAATTATTTAAAGAGTCCAAAGCATACATTGAGAGAAGTGATGTACTAGACACCATTAATTGATACATAAAAATTATATCCTAATTGTTCTAATTTGATCACTAGAAATCATCATTTTATCCTCAAGAATCTTCATCATTGACACTAAACTTTTTAGTTTCATACGAGCTTTATCTTCTTCATCCTTAAAGGAATGTTCTCTAGCTATTTTAGAGGCCAACATCTTCATCGACCATTATTCATTAGGTTCATTTTTTACCCATTCAATCTATGTAATTGTTTAAGCTATAAATTACTTCATATAGTGAATATTGTATAGGGTTATACTTACTTAATTAGAGGATGATGTTGTTGGTTTCATATTGAGAAACCCATCACATGTGTAATTTTCTTAACATTATCTTCCTAGTTAATAATGACAATCGCGAATGGAAGTATTCCAGGACTGTCAATAGTAGTTTTGAAAAATATGTCGTTTTCAATTACCATATATATATTGTGATATACTAATAACTGATTTTATAACGATTTTGAATGATATATTAAAGTGAAGGATCTTTATATAATCCATCCAAGAAGTATTTATAATGATGGATACAATAATAAATACTAAAATACTCTTGGATGAACGTTTTTAAAGGCTAGAGTTACTTTAAAAAGTCTTTAAACATAATAGAAGGTAATATGGTAAAAATAATAAATTTTTTCACTGTTAAAATCACTTATCTTGGAGATATTAGTTAAATTTGAAAGACTTAGATGTGTATGAATGATTCTAAATTTGTGTATGCATCATCCTGCTACTGCTTAAGAATCATCTTGAGATGTGTATGCATGAATTCTGTCTTACGTATCCATCTGGAAGAGTTGTGTCAGAACCTCTAGGCCTGCATAACCATCAAATTTCTTTTCATAAACATAATTCATTTCATCTGAATAAGAATGGGAATCTTATGTTTATCCATTATTCCTTTCATAAGTATACATCATTGAATCTGAATAAGCAAGAATATAGAATTTTGTAAGTATCATGTGCTCTGCATATGAATGATTTCAATCTGTGTGACCATAATGACATTGTAGAATTTATTGAATTATTTAGACTAAAACATTTAGTTTCAGTATTTAATAAATAATAAAGGAAATGAATTGTCATGATTACCAAGATGAAATTAAGTGTTCTAAACATCACAAAAACCTCAAATGGTGTGTGATATATGAATTTAATTTAAGATATGTTGACCATGAATCCATGGAAAATAAGATCATTTAAATTATAAAACTAAGATAATTTTTAAATACTGAAATTTTAGTTTCAAGAATTTATAATTCTAATAAAGATTACAATTGAATATACTAAAGTTTCAATTCAAGTTCAAATAATCATGATTCTCGGTTATCCATGAATCAATACTATATTGAGAAAAATAGAATGTACATGATTCTTGAGAAAAATTATCGGTTTTAAATAATAATATAGATGAAGTCAAGTCAGGTTTGATTTATTAATCAATGATTAAATTAGTGAGATCAAAGCTATTTGAGTGAGAAGATGACTGCGGTAGATATTTTTTAGTGATTACTATTTAGCCTGAAATGAGAAGAATTATATATTTTATTAAATCTAAAAATGAAAACAAATATATTTTTTCATGTCTTATTCATTAAGTGAATATAAAAATAAAAAATATTCATGATTTAATTTGGGATAAATAATAATTATGCTATGTTGTTTACTAAAATTCAAGAATCAAGCGGATTAGGTGCTGCTACTTTAATCTACACTCAAGATAATTTTGATTAATATCTAAAAAATTTCTATTGATAATAGTACATTTAATACATCCATGAAAAAAAATTAAATATGGATATTTTTTAGGGATCCATTTGAGAATAATTAGCTATGAATATTTAATAACAAAAAGAAAAATTAATCATTTGTGTGAGGTATATTAAATGAATATATTTCTGGAATTTTTTTTCAGTTAAAGAAGAAAATTTTGGGAACCTACAAGTGGATATTTTATAATTGAAATTTTTTATAGACATAAGTATGTATTATTAATATTCTATATGTGGATATGAAAATTTAATGAGGAAATTCATGTAATCACATGTGAAATTAAGGATAATGAGAAAGAAGAAAATTTAAAAAGAAGGTGATGCTACTACTGGGAGAATAAGGTAGTTTGAGGGCACTGTGATAATAGAGGCTATCATGAAAGGATAATTATGAAGATCCACTATATTTTTTAGTGAGGATTATTATGAATCTTAGATTCCTATAAAAGACTAAGAATGACTTGGGTAATATAGAGTAAGAAGAAGCAGTTGAGTGTAATGATATATATTGCCGTTAAATTATATTGAATGAAAAAAAGAATAAGTAATTTATGGATCCATGTTTTAGTTATCTATGATAAATATGTATAAAAAAGATTTTAGTTTTTAAATTCTGAGTTTAAAAATCTAGTAATAAGTTTTTATAGAATCTGAGAGTTTTGCATTGGAAAATGGGCTGATTTGTATGAGTAGTGTTTAAAGATATAAAAGAAGCTGGGTACTCTATATATCAAAGAATAAATTAATATTTTGAGGCTATAGTTAATTACTATATTTCTTATTGATTAACTTCAGAAGGAGTAAGAAAACAAAAGAGACCAACTGATGGGATTCCATTTTGAAGACTGTGGGTTGTAATATAAAGATACTTTCACTAGTGTAATATAGTAGAGGAATTTCACCTATGTAATATGGAAATCACCTAAATATTTAATATATATGAATATGTTTGAGGATACTCCATGGAAAAACCACTATAATTAATAAAAAGATTAATTTTGGAGACTCTATATCTTTTTTAATAGTTGAACATGACAAAGAGTAAGTTTCCAACACTGGTCCTGAACCTTGTAAAAATTAACTATGACATCATTAATTTTATTATATGAATTTAATATAGGTTTCTTCTAAGGTAAAATAAAATATATCTATTTATATTATAATTTATTATATAGGTTCAAAAAGTCAATTGGATTGAAATAATTTTAAAATAAGTAATTTTTTTTTGGTAAAGTTTTCTCACACAAAATTGACCCTTCTCTCAGGTCTATATGTACCATCCTTCTAGGACCTTCAATTGATATCAAATCCTAAGTTACCTATATTTTATGTTTTTAGACTATAAATTTTTTTATATGGGAAAATGGTATCACTAATTAGATCAAAAAATCCATTCTCATTTTTTACAACCTTACATTAAGTGAAAATTTGAGTTTGAAGAGCCTTAAATGGAAAAAGTGTCTTTTATCTCTTCTAAAAAAGATCTATAAATTTAAACATATACATTAAAAATATGATGAATAAAGAGGCTAAAAATCATAGAAATGTATGATATAAGATAATGGAACAAACACTAGAAGAAGGTAGTTAGAGTGGTAAGAGTATTGATAAATCTATTGGTTACGATTTCTTTGATGAAGAAAGTATAAGTTTTGATGTTGGTACCATTGAATTTTCCAATGAACTCTACCTTAATGTTAATGATAAGTTTAATAATTTTACCATTTAAATGGTGGATTATATATTTATTTTTATTAAAGAAATTCTTGATGAAATGTTTTATATGTAAAAAGAATCCAATTCCATAAAATAATCACAAACACAGAATATAATTTTTTATGATACTCTAATAAAGTTATTGAAATTCAAAGAAAGAACTATTTCACATATTGATAAAATATTATCCCAAGATAATAAATAATATAAAATGTCATTATGTTATAAGTAGGTTTTCTAAAATTCTATTAAATAAGTGTTTTATGCATCGGAGAACCTATAGATTGTTTCTATGGATGTCAAGCCTACCCAATTGGAAGCTAGAGTGTAAATAAATAGAAATATCTCTCATTGAGATATGGAAAACTCATGAGTATAAATATCAATATAATTTTGATGGATTTGGAATAAATATTGATATTTGATATAGTTTAAAAGAAAAATCTTAGTTTTATGTGTTTGGAGATAGAAGTAGAACCTAAAAAATCTAGATTCTACAAAAGTTGAGTCTTCAGATATATTTGAGAAAAAATGTGTTAATAAAAAAATTTTATAGAAAAGTCATTATTATAATTAGACTTCTAGTGAAAGATCAAATATCTGAAGATAGTCTGGAGAATCTTCAACGTCAATCTTATAAAAAATGTATCCCATTACTCTTAAAATTTAGTTTGGGCTAAATCTATTTTATATGGAATTGAAATTTTATATTTTAAAAATATAAAAATTTGGAGGATTAAAATTTATATATAAACAAAAAATAATTAAATGTATGAGGTGCTATTTTATGATATAATTTTCCCATCAAATGGATCCTAAAATGTTGGGGGTTCCACCCAAAACATGTAAGGCAATCACTCTGGACAGATTGCTTGTTCTAGGAGAAAAAAGAGATTAATTAGGTGGTGATGATATTATTGGAGATTTTGATTTCTAGGAAGGTATTTTTATCACAAAATGTCACCATTTACATGTTTTATAAGGCCTAAATATAGGGGAATAAACGATTAAATTCAAAGGAATCCTACTGATAGGATATAAACATCAAAAAAAATATAATTTCGTTTCGAAAAGCAGATTTGAATGATTGAGTTAATTCTTTGTGTTTTACAATATGAATTTTCACTTCTATGAAAAATATCATTATGAAACTACTCAAAATAAATATTATACCAATGAAAAAATAAGTTTCCATTAGGATGTCGATAAAAAAATAAAAAAAAGAAGTAAAATTTCTATAGAAAATAATGAAAAGAAATGAGTAAGGAATAATACACCCAATAATAATATGAATAAAAATTATAGGATGTTCAACATACCTGGAATAAGTTATTATGCTGCAGTAAGTAATGTAAGACCATGGAACATTAAAAAATTTACTATAATCTCACAAAATATGGGAGATATTTAAAAGACAAAAGGGATTCAATTCAAAAGAATTTAACAGGATTGTTATGGTTATATGAACTCATGATGAAGAGGTTAAAAGGATTCCCAACAATGGAAGATCAGAGGTTGTTTCAAATGTGGGTAGAAGATTAAAAGTTACAGGAAACTATTCAAAAAAATGAATGACTGTTATTCCATGTCAAATTAATCCATTCAAGAGTGATGGGAAAACTCAAAATTCTCATAATACAAAGAATATATATAAAAAAGTGGTGTCTCCAAACACGAAGAAGGAATATAAAAAGACAAAATAGATGTTAATATTAAGCCCAGACAAGTTAGAAGAGTCTAGGAAATTAGAGAAATATAGAAATAATATAACTGTTATACTTTTCATAGTGGATATGCTCATTCAGGATATGAAAAAAAGGGAAATGAAAAGGAGAAACATACTTCCCAAAGGTGACAAAATTTGTACAATAAAAAGGAATAAATAATAAATATATTAAGAAATTTTATTCCATCATGGAAATGATTTTTTTGGTTGGGAAATAGTGTTAAACCTTTATTACAACAATGAATATTCAATTTGAGATATGAAATACTGAGTATTGATTTGTGCCTGATCATGCCTACTCCTATTCCTGTTATAACTAATAATACGAATTAGTTTAGAACATTACACCACGTGGATATTACTTATGTTATTTATTATTGGTTTGTACATATCAATCTTAATATTATTTGTTCATAGTTTGTTATGAAGTTATGCATTATTTATCATTTTCGATTGACACACTAATCCCATATATACAAGAAGACATTGTCTCTCACTTCTTTTCCCATTATTCCTTTACAGGTGGTTTCATATGATGAGATTAGTTCAATCCGTCACCATAGAAGATACGGAGTTCAACATTGGATTCAAGTATGTTTTATTTCATTTTTATTCAATGGACTAATTTTAATAGGATATTGTGTGATTTTTAGATTCCCTATATTTTTTGTAGTGTGTTTGGGATCTTGTTGAAGTGGATTTAAGATGCTATTCTCGAATGTGATTTATATATCTGTGCATATGTAGGAGTATACATATATAATTCCCCTTTTATATATATTCACTCATGGATGTATGAATATATATATTTGGTCTAGTTGTGCTAATATATTGATATGAAAAATACATACATGTGTGAGTGTAAAGGGGTATATACAAGTGTAAACATTTATCTATTGACTACCTTGTGCATATATGGCCTTGAAAATATGTACATAAGGTCCTGGCGTCATTATATATGTGAAGTTGAATATTACTTCAATAAAAACTAAGGAATATTTATCTTGTCCTCATCAAATGCAGTGTACCTTGAGGTTGAATTAGTCTTCCTATGCGTAAACCTGTAATTTGAATGCCATAATTCATTGATAGTTTTAAAAAAATTGTTTCATTATTAAATATATATTTTTTATTTTAATCAAACACTAACATCCATTGTTGTAAACACAAAACTTTCTTTTGTGACATTACTATTAAATTGAACTAGATAAATTCGACTACCTTACCAGTAAGAATTTAATGCTTAGTACCTAAGTAGTTAGTATTCATTGAACTTCTTCAATCACCTTCATCAGTTCTCTTTCACTTCCCTGTAATTTCAAGTGCTTGAGGAATAAGGTTCAAAGGTTTTATAATTTAGTAAGTAATAGAATGAACTATGGAGCTTCCTCGCTATCTATCCTATAATGTCATGAAATTGAATCTCATTCTAGAATAAATAATATCATTTTGAAATAACGATATCCTGGGTAAATGAGCTCTCAATTGAGAAAGATAAAGTGATCATTAAGTCATAAATAGTTAGGGGAATCATTTAGTATCTTAGTGGTAACAGGTTAGTAATTATCATATGGTATGGAGTGAGGGGTTGGTTTATTGATGGGATCACTAACATTCATATGTTAATGAGCTTGTCTTTGGAACATACCTTCAGGTTGTAATCACTGTTGATGTAGTATTGAATTGATGATATTAAGAGTGGGACATTGGTATTTATCATGGGATGAAAATGGGTATGTTCTATAATCTATATAATTACCAAGGATGAGAAGAAAATGAATATTTTTATAGGTATGAAATTTAAATAGATCTTATGGTATATAGTGTGATTGATTCCCATGTATGAAGTGGGATAGATAATCAATTCACATTACTATGGATTATATATCATAGTATGGTATCTAAGGGATAGCCTATGCTTATTGGTGAGTGATATGTTATATTATTATTATTAATGTATGCCATGATAGGATGACATGTACTAGATTCATGTTATTCAGGATATATGCATGATGTATATTCCATAAACTAGTAGAGTATAAGGATTTTGTTCTTTTTACTATATGTTATTTTGATTAGTGTTTTAATCATGTTATTATAAAACATTATTTTGAAAATTTATTGATATTTTTATTCTTATTCGTATACTTGGAACCTAATGAAAAAATCAGGGGACATAATATATTTCCTTTAGGGGATTTTCCATGATCGATCTCCTATATATTTCTCCATAAAAAAGGATTGGATATACCAATATTATATAGGGTTAAGTAAATCCTAAAAAGATTCTTATGAATAATCTGTTTAGATTGAGGGATCTTACATGAAGTTGAGTAATAGTAAAGGTAAAAATCCAATGGTGTATGAGGATATATTCATTATACTGAATCCCAGAAAAACATGAAAATTTAGAGATTAATCTAACTTGGATAGAAAAATTGTAATTAAATCACATGAAGCCTCTAGAAATGAAAAAAAACATTCCCCAATAACTCATGATTTCTGAATATCATAATTTATTCATTATAATTGACAAGAGGAAGGAAAATAAATAAAAACAGAGAGGATGACCCTCCATACATAAATGCATATCAGATTATGAAGGATTTACGGGAAGAAATGGACTCTTAGATGGAATATGAAGATGTAGTTTTAAATAGGAGGTACATAGTTGGTGTAATTACTACATATAATTATCTTAAAATCAAAAAATGGATTTTTATTAGCATGGAGGAAGAATATTATTTAAATACTGAATTTAATTTTAGGGGAATTACTTCAAAATTATCCATCAATACTTCATACTAATTGATGTTTTCTTTATTGATTTTTACTAAATGTTTAGAAGTATGACATGGTATCTGGGGTTGATTCATCTCAAAAGGTATTTAAGTTTCTTTATTGACTATCATTATTTGTGATATGACTTTTTTGGACCCTTTTAAGTATAAGTTAACTACTTTTTATGATTTATATGGGTCCATGACGACAATCTAGGATGTAATATAATATTTTGTAGAGGATGGTTTTTTTGATTTATGGACCGCACTGGTTTATAATTTTTGTTGGAGTTTTGATATATCTGATGATGATTAGATCATATTTAATGCAAGATTCATAATCATGTTGTGCTCTTTTGAGATAAGATTTTTTGAGATTTTTAATTAATCATTGGATCTAAATTGTCAATATGAAGTCTACAGTGAAATGAATTTGGAGATTAAATTTGTCTACTTTTTGAGATGTGATGGAATTTGAAATCTAATTACTAAAAGACGGATTTTTGTTGACTGTGATGTAACTATATGTTTGTTTGGATTGTGCATCTAGATTTTGTGAAATAGTTAATTTATGGATTTCTTCAAGCACTATTATGTTTCTTTTTTATCTGAATCTGATGGGAGACTCTCTGTGAATTCATGTATAATGGAACGAAGTAAATCCTCAAATTCTTGGTACATATAAGAACAGGATCATGTGTTGACGAATATGAACATGACAATATTCAACACCACAAATTTACCTATATAGGGTGGACATTGTCATGAACCAAGATAGGTCACCGTTCGACCCGGTCCGTGGTAAGGACCAAAGGGCGTTCTTGATCCCCGTGGACTGACATAAGTGCCTGGGATTCATATAAAACAAGAGGTAACTATTTACCCAAATTCAACATATTAAAATTACCAACAAAAACTAAAAATTGTGATTTGAAAAATTCATCCAAACATGTCATTATAAACTTTCATAAATAAAGATTTATAACTTCAGAAAAAACCACAAAAGCACTACGATAGAATGAAACAAAACTCTATACCAAACCTCCATGAAACAATAGGAACCATATCCTAAAACCACCTCCACCATGATCCACATAGAAAGCCACCATAAACTCATACTACCAACAATAACGTCTTTATTTAACATAAAACAAAGTACAAAAAAAATTTCATACAACCAACTGTCTATAAAGGCTGTGAGCCGGAGCCCAGTTGGGTGCCACCTAGATAAATTATTTCATTCCAAAACATTTTAAGACAATATAACAATCTCATTTAAAATTTATTCTTTTAAAACATTAAGAGGAAAACATTTGTGAGTAAAAATTTTACTGAAAGAAACTACTTATAAAGAAAACCAATACAACAATTTTATTAAAATAGAAAGGAAGGATTCTAAAAGTACACACAAAAACACATAAGAGGTCCACCATATGTCTACAGATGATACCCCATCATATAAGGTAGTGCACCATGAGTAAATCCCTAGGGTTTAACTAGCTAATGTGGGATTTTAGAAACCTTGAATCTTGGTGAAAATGTGGTATAGAAACCACCAAAACCTATGTTCTCATGCTTGATCCACTAGTAGGGGACATCACAACAACCCTAGTTGCCTCCAATCATCATCCAAATATTTAGTTAGTATTGTATTCATCAATCCTTCTAAATGAAATCGGGATGTATCCACTTCTATATCACTATATAGCTAGTCCTAGTCCGTCCACCTAGTTACCTAGTATTCCCCTTTTTGTGCTCAATCGTGTTTCACATTCACATGTCACTAACAAAAACCATTACATAGTCAAGTCTAGCCAAACAAGGAACACATAGTGTGCCACTACTTGCACACCCAAACCCCATTTCGAAAACATATGCACACGAAATCATTTTGAAAACATGCCTCACACCTCTTATGTATGTTAATAATTCATTTAAAAAGTTTCTAAAATAAATTTTGGAGGCACAATAAAATGTTACATAAAAAAACCCCAATTTCACATGAAAATGCTACTTTCAAAATCAAACTCACATCATAACTACATCAAACATAATTTTCTACACTTATATAATTTACTAAATCAATTATGTAATTTATTGAACCCCTCTAATTAACACAACAAGAATTTACATGATTTTGGATCCAATTACACAGTAATACCCTTTTTATAAATTTGAACAGAACCCAAAAATCATTTTTAAAACAAGCTTCCCATATTTTAAAACAATTTAAAATATACATTAAAAAATTAACAACATGTTTAACATGTCAAAGTATGTAATTTTCCTTTAAGAACTTACATCCAAACCTATTCTCACTTTATAAACCTTTGAAAACATGGTTTTTACTTTTCAAACAATCCATAAAATCATTCCAAGAAACACCGACCTAAGACACACACACACAAAAAATCCATTCCCATTGAAAAATCCAGACCCAACTCATAAGCACACCAAACCCTTATATAACGCACATCGCATTACTCACACCATTTAATAAACCATTTACAAACCCCAATTAATTTTCTTTAACAAGTTACTCATTATTTAAACACATCAAAATTTATACTCAAAAGTGCCTAACTAGGATAATATTACCAAAGTGGTCCATTTACTATAAAAATCCTTTGTCAACACACAGTCACCCCAAGCACCCACATAATATAATTTTTCAAACCCTAAAAATTAATAAAACACCTCTAAAAAATTTCACACTAAGACAGATATAAAAAACATACCCATTTTCTTTAAATAATCTATTTAATCATATATGCCTTCTAAATTATATCCAAAATAGAATTCTCACCACGCAATTAAAGAATAGTGCATGCTAAAATTGATTGAACAGAAAAATTAAATCATCTAAAAATACTAGGTCATGGAACCACCTACTTCAAACCAAGATGATTTAGGAAAATGGTGAGATACCCCATTCTTACCTTGAGCACACTACAAACAAGAAAGATCAAGCATACGACATCAAAATTGGACACTAATAAACAAGAACAAACCCTTAAATGGATATTCTACCTAATAATCACTTAAAACCCTAAGAAAAAAAAGGGGAAACATACCTAAAGGGAGGCCAGTGTGCCAAATATGTCATCACCAGCAAGGGGGTGGGGGTGTTCATTGTAGGGGCGGCTTCACTAGAAGGAGGTCACCAGTTTACTAATATAAATTTAGGTTGGCCAGTAGGTGCAATGGGATCTGGAGTGGCGTGAGGGGAGAAAAGGGGTCGCCATCCAAGGGAGCCGCGCCAGAACAGGGTCGCATCGGAAGGGGGCTTCGCGGTAGCTTAGGATTCAATTGAATGGAGTAGGGAGCTAGATAAGGGAGTATAATCCACCAATGGGAGGGTGTGATTTGATTGGGTAGGGGGGAGGTGCACCGAGCATGAGGGGATGAGGTCGCAACACTAACAAAAATCATATTAAAAAATGAATATGCAAATAATAACAGTAATAATAATAATAATAACATTCAAATATTCTTAATAATGATAATAATAATAATAATTTAATACTAATATTAAAAATAATAATAATATTAAAAATATTAATTTTTATTTAATCCCATTTTTAATTAATTAATTAATATTATTTTTGAAAAGTACGTAGGGAGTATGGTGACCTGGGTGAAGCCGCACGGTTTTGACCGTGCTACACCGATGCACCAGATTCTAACAAGCCTGAAACATCCATTAATCATTTAAAATAGGATATTCCAATTAGGACTCGACCTGAACCTCAAAATATTTTCCTGAAACATCAAACCCGTCACACCCGGTACCCGAGAAAAACAACTGAGACCCGACCTAGATCGGGACTAAGTCTAAATTAAAACTCAGGTGTGACAAATATCCCCACCATAATACTTTACACCCCAATAAATCAACCCCAATATTTTTTAGGAAATATAACTGGTACACCCACTTAGCTTAAAGAGGTTCCCAAAAAGAAACAAGAAAAAGATAAACGAGGACATTGTCAATAAGGAGAAGAGACTTGAAAATTAAACTTAGCGGACCAGAATGGACTCCCCGCTGGGTTCCAACTTCCCCCAAAAGTAAAAACACATCCATTAGATCGATCAAAGAAAATGTTATTTCCCACAACACATAATATAACTTCTTAATTTAAAACAACTCAAAACAGTAACAAATAGATCCCACAACACTTTCCAGAAAAAAGAGAAGAAAATCAAACAACATCCTGAAAAATACTTCGCTAAGCATAGTTCAAAGATACTATTGGGTGCTCCCTAATGGGTGGCCTGAACGGACTCTCCACCATTATAAACTAACCAAAAATCAAGAAAAGGTTGGAAGACCAACACAATGATTTCTGAACAGTCTCCCCAACATTAAAATGTATTGACATCAGTTTACTCGTAGGAAATTTAGTGAGACCCACTATGGGTCTCCCCACTATAGGAACCAACTAGCTTATCCACTTAGCATAGATCTTCATAGAAATTATGAATTAGGATATCTGGGGAACTTCCCACAAAGACCAAATGTCCCACCATTAGGGGCAAAACAAAAGAAACTCCCAAAAAAATAGAAGACACTACATGGTTCACCAGTCCCACAGGCATTACCATCCTCAGATGAGCCTAACAAAAACCCAGACCGATTTGTCTGGAGAGCATTATGTGAGAAACTATATAGAGAGTCACATCCATTAGGGTACAAGAATAGAGACTTAAGAAAATAGGAAACTAACGGATCATTATAACCAAGGAGGAACTCTTCCACCCACACAGCACGCAATAAAGAAACAAGGTCCCCACGTCTCTTTTCACCAAACATGGCCGCTTAGAACGAGAATGCTACACAAGAAGTTTAAACTATATTCATTTCCCATACTAAAGACAAAAACAAGACCAAGGTCATTTACAACCCTAAGGGTTTCTAACTACACACCATCTTCACTCCGAGCCCTATGGATGAAGCTCTGATGATTAAAACATCTCCCGCCTCGCAGTTAGGCATTGAAAACCCCTAATCCAAACTCCTCTCTACTGGTGACATAAACAACAACACCTTGATCCAAAAATATCAACAGAACATGACACACCATGTATCCTACTTTTCCTCAAAATGGCACATCACCATGATAGGGACTTAGAAGATACCCATGCATCATCCCTTTTGACTTCAAATGATAAACTTCAAAAGGAAGGGAACAAAAAAAGGTTCTTTCACTTGAAATAGAAAAAATAAGAATTCTCCAATGGAACACATGATTTAATTTACATAGAAGTTCTTGAAAAGTTCTACAACATCCACATTCTCCCATAAAATCTTACACAACATTGTAACACACCACTAATCATTACCCTTACAACCATCAGAGATGTTATAAAGAGTATAACCTTGAAGAAAGTCCCAAACAGCATGAGATTACTTTAAGAAACCATAATAGCCCCTTATAACGAGATTCAACACATGGGCATCTTAACATTATCTCTTACTTAAGTGAAACCAACAAAAATCCTAAAGGCTCTTTTTAAAATACTATCCCACACAAACAATTTTAGACTACTTTAACTTTTCCCCCATAGAAATTTCTTTCACCACCTTTAGATAGGACCTACAGACCTAACGATGTTGAACTCCGCAGTCAATAACCCATTCAACCTAAGAGACCAAAGTTTCTTCTAACTCTTCTCGCATACTCTCTCCCACTTTATGAGGATCTACTAGAAAACAAAAAGAGAGGTGGATTCATATATCGATTTTCAAGAATAAAAAGGTTCTTACATTGATCAAATAGTGGATCCATCCATAGAGAATCATCTTTGGCCGCACTTAAACTGTGCACTAGCTCTTTATGGGAGTGTACACTAGATGAAAAGGAGACCCAAGAACCCAATAAAACTAGTCCATTGACCAAATATTCCATGAACTATCACAAATACACATGAAGGGAACCACAAATAAGCCTCCCAAAAACACTCCTTGAAAATGACTGCTAACCAACATATCAAAACAAATTCCCAATGAAACAAAAATCAGAATCATTAATCAACCAAGAGCAGTTTTTAAACTCACAATACCCCATAATAATATTCCCAAAAAAATATAAAAAATTCAGCACACAATCATGAATTATTGAACACCCCATATTTTCTTGAAAACAACATTTAGAAAAAGAACAAGTCTTATGGGTTCATATTTACCAATTGTGCCTCATGGGCCACACACATGCATGTTATCATGTCGCAATGGGAACCCATCCAATTTCCTCACATAACCCATGCATGTGGTCACCTATGAGAACACCATGTTTCAAAACAAAACCTTTCTATTTTTTAAAATGATAATCAACTAACAAGTCCAAGTTATGAAAAACCAATCTTGATAAACTCAACCCATTCACTCAAAAACATTCCATGAATGTCCACATTTCTAAATCTTTATTCTAAAAACCATGAAAAACGATTTTACATCTATTGAAAATCAAACCATTTTTGTTTTAAAAATAAATTTCAACACTTTTCAAAAAAGGGGTTTTCAAAAATAATTTTCGAAACTGAAGGATTCCCAAGATGATTCAAGTGGGAAATAGTGCTGATGGTTCACTCAGACATATGGTTGGTGGGAATATGCTGGTCACAACACCATCACATAGAGTGTTCTAAGACAATGTCCCCAGCTCCACATGGCTTTCTATGCTCTGTGAGCACCCAGTGACCATTTACCCAACTCTCTTTTCATTTCGCAAAAATTAATGAACTAAAAATACCAAATGACTCACTTGAAACCGAATTCCTTTGGTAACTCTAGTCCTCTTATGTTGTGTGATGGACGTGCACATTACTCATAACTTGAACATCAAGTTATGAAAAACCTATCTCTAGTCTACCCTGATTCTTTCCCATGAAACAAGACACTAAATAGAGAACCTTCTCTAATACCATTTCATCACAAAGCAGGCAGGGTCTCCATCTGGCCTGGCATCCGACCAAGTTCGTGGCAAGTCCCAAAGGGAATTTCAGATCCCCACAAGTTGACACATGTGCCTGAGTATCATATAAAATAAGAGGGAATTATTTACCTGAATTCAACATATGAAAATGACCAAAAAAACAAAAAATTCAGAACTGAAAAATTTAGCCAAACACCCCCTTAAAAACTTTCATAAATAATGATTTACAACTTCAAACTATTCCAAAAAAGTACTATCATAGAATGAAAAAAAAATCTATAAAAACTACTATTCAATTATAGGAACCACATCCTCAACAATCCAACCACCAAGATCCAAAAAAAAATCCACAAAAACTCAAACTGCCAACACTAATGTATTTCATTAACCTGAAACAAAGGAAGACAATGACTTCAGACAACCAAAGGTGTATATAGGGCGTGATATAGAGCCTAGTGGTATTCCAATCTGATAAATGATTGTATTCCAAAATATTTTAAGACTTTCGAACATGATCATTTAAAATTTATTCTTTTAAAACATTTCTTGGAAAATAATTTTAAGTAAAAATTTTAAGAAAAGAAACTACTTACAAACAAAACCAATCCAACCGTTTTCATAAAACAAAAATTAAGGCTTATAAAAGTACACAAACACACAAAAGAGGTCCCCCGTAAAAAAAATGGATGGAACCCAATCATATATGGTATTGCACTATGTGTAAATCCCTAGGGTCAAACAAGCTCAAGTGGGTTTCTAGGAACCTCACATCTCAATGAAAATGTGGTATAGAATCTACGAAAACATGTGTTCTCATACACGATCCAATAGTTGGGGACATTCCAGTAACACTAGTGGTCTCTATTCTTCTTACAAATATATAGTTAGTGTTGAAGTCATCAATATCTCTAAGTGAAACTGGGTTGTAGCTACTTCTGTATAACTAGCAACCAAAAACCCATTCCATCTTCCTATTTACCCATGATTTTCATTTTTTATGTTCAATCAAGATTCACATTCACATGTCACTAACACAACACATTACACACAAAAGTCATGAAAAAAAGGTACACTAGTGTGCCACTAATTTCACAACCAAACCCTATTTTGAAATCATACACATAACAAATCATTTCACAAACATGCCTTTCACCTCGTATGTAAGTTACTAATAAATTTAAAATTGTTCTAAAAAAATATTTGGAGGCACCAAAAATATTTACATAAAAAACAACCCAAGTCCCATGAAAATGATACTTCAAATTCATAGCATAACTGCATCATACATAATTTGAAACACTATATAATTTAATAACTCAATTAAGTAATTTTTTGAAAACATATAATTAACAAAAAAAGAGTTTACAACATTTTGCAACCGATTCCATAGTAATCCCCTTTTTTATAAGTTTGAAAACAACAGAAAAATAATTTTTAAAAAAAACTTCCCATATTTTAAAAAAATTTACAATTCACATTAAGAAATGAACAACATGTTTAACATACCAAATTATGTCATTTTTATTTAAGAATATTATTCTAAATCTATCCACACTTTATACACCTTTGAAAACATGGTTTTATTTTTTCAAAAAACCTATAAAACCATGACAAGAAACAACTCTATAAGACATAGATACAACACAACCATTTCCATTACAAAATACAGTCCCAACACAAATGCACATCAAAAGCTCCTGTAACACATTTCACATTACTCACACAATTTAATAAACCATTAATACAACTCAATTTAATTTCTAAAATAAGTTCCTCATCATTTAAACACCTCACAATTCATACTCAAAAGTGAGAAACATGGATAACCTTCCAAAAGTGGTCCATTTCCCATAATAAATCCTTATTCAAGAAACACACACCTCTAGCACCAACAAAAACACATTTTTCATACCTTAAACAATTAATTAAACACCTCCAAAAATTTTCACAACTACTTTAACATAAAAGAAATAGCCATTTACTTTAGAAAAACTAATTCATCATATATGCATGAAATTTTTTATAAAAAATAGAATTTTCACCATGAAATTAAAGAATATTGCATGCTAAAATTGATTAAACATGAAAACTAAATCATCCAAAAATATTTGGGCATGAACTACCTACCATGAACCAAGAGGCTTCCAAAAAATAGTGAGAAATGATATTTCCACATTGACCACATCGTAAGAATAAAATATTGAGAATATGACATAAAAATTGAACCCAAAAAACAAGAACAAATCCAAAAAAATGGACATCTTACCCACTGAAAACTGAACCCACTAAGAAAAAGAATGGGAAACTAACCTAGAAGGAGGAGCGTTCTCTAAAAATGGCTTCACTGATGGGGGGGTCATTCAACCAGAAGGGGTCACACTGGAGGGGGATTTACCGGTAAGAGGTTTCCAATTCACATATCCAAATGTGGGTCATCCTTGAGGCACATGGGGATATGGAGCAGCATGAGTGGAGTAGAGGGGTTTATAGCTAAGGGATCCATGATAGAACTGGGTCAAACTGGTAGGGATTGCGCGTCAGCTGAGGCTTCGTGGGAAGGAAGTAGGGAATGAGATAAGGGAGGTCAATCTAATAGGGTGAGGGTGCAAGCTGATCAGGTGGGGGTGGAGAGGAGGTGTTCCAAACATGTTGGGAGGGGGTTGAGACACTATCAAAAATCAAATAAAAAAAGAATACCCTAATAATAACACTAATAACAACAACAACAACAAAATATTCTTAATAATAATAATAATAATAATTAAATAATAATAATAATAATAATATCATTTTTTATTAATCATGTTATTAATTATTATTACTATTTTTTAAAATCGGGCAGAGTGAACGTTGACCGAGGAGAAGATGTATGGTTTTAACTATGCTCCGTCTATGTTTCAGACTCTAATATGCCCGAAACACCCATTAATAAGCAAAAACATGATATTCCAATAGTTAATTGACCCATACCTCGACAAAGGCATCCTAAAACATCAAACCCATCACACTGGGACCTGGAAAAAAATTGATACCTGACCCAAATCGGGACCAAGTCTAAATTAAAACCTGGGTGTGACAGCTATACAACACCTTATATTAATTTTTTAACATTTTGGTACGACTATGAAATAATTATTTTATGGCATTAAATTCTTTAGTTATGGTTTTTTAGCTTCTTGAAAGAACCACAACTAGATATTCTAAGCAATAATTTAGAATATAATGATTTTGGGATGTTATTGACCTTTAATTTGAACAACTTTCAATATTTAGAAGATGAGACTTCCATATAGTGTTACCATTTCAAGTTTGAGGATAGGAATTGAAAGAATATTGCAGTGTTCTTTTGTTTATACTTCAAAAATCTGATGAGTTTCTGATTTCTCTGTACAATGGTTTTGAATCCAAATGAAGGATCATCACTTTTATTTTGGTTGTTCCATGCAAGATTGTTGATTACCCTATTCACATTTTTCATTTTCCCCTTTGATGTTAGAAGATGCATGTTTATGAGGTTTGTTTCATTTTAGTGTAGTGGGGGTGAATTAGGGGTGTAGTAGGGGTAAAATAGGTGTGTTGTAGGGGTACAGTGCAGTGGGGTGCTATAGGGGTGAAGTGATGGGTGTTTTTATGGAAATTATTGGATGTATCCTTATTTTACAACCAGGGATGTATAAGATGATGTTTTTTTCTAGAATGGGATATAGATAAGTGTTAAGATAATGGGTTTTGGTCCTGTTATTCAAAGGGCTATGGCTATAAACTGTGGCAGCTGATCTACTACCACTATTTACATCCATGGATACTAGAGTAGTACCATATTTTATAACCATGGAAACAAATTTAACTGGTAGTATCTTACTTTTTGGTTTATAAACATGGAAAAATTTATATTTAATGGGTTGAAATTGTGGAAATAGGGATATGTCCATGGTTTAGGCTTTCGCAATAGTACTATTTCCACAGTTCAAAACGATAGCTATAGGATTTTCCAAATATGCACGCAGTTTCCATTCATGACCATGAAACATGTATATTACCTATAACCATAGTTTCATGGTACATAGCCACAATTTTAATCCATGGCTATAAGAAATTTTCTAGTACCACTCCATTATAAGTTTCAAAGGATATTTTTGTACAAAATTATTTTAAAAATATTTTATGTTTCAATTTTTTTCAAAGTGGAGAAGATATTTCTCTCAAGAAATATTTTAAATGATTTTTAATGATTCCTTTATTTGTATCTATGGTAATTTTAAAAGAAGAAGATTTCAGTTTTTTTATGTTTTAAAATTTTTTTCAAAGTGGAAGTAATATTTTCCTCATGAAATTTTTTAAATTATTTATAAATCTTTTATTGAATGTTTTCAATTTTATTTTCAATGAAAATTATTTCCAAAATATTTTATGATTTATTTTCATTTAAAATGTGGTTTAAAAATAAAAGTTATTTTTTCTAATAATTTTTCCATGTTATCTGTCAAAAATAATTTCCATCTAATACGGAATACTTTGAGGTTATACATGATTTAATAGATATATAATCCAAGGTTGACATTCTTATTATTTTAATGAATGGTTTGTGTTTTTGATGATAAGATGTTTATGAAACCTGCTTCTCTTCCATGGGTTATACCATGATAAAATTCCAATGAAACCCACTCACGAGTTTTTCTACAATGAAATGAGAAAATTGTTATGAAACCTACCTCTTTTCCAGAATTTATTATATAATGAAATTTTTAAGAAAACCACTTCATTACATAGATTATGATAAGATGAATATTTTATAATCTTGTGGTACACATATGTATGATTTTTATTATGTGATAGATGGGACCTATATCACTCTCAAATGAATTTGGTAAATATTTATATCTAATGAGATATAATTGGCTGTAATGGGGAGTGAACTTAGTTCAGTAGGGGTCTTTTTCCTCTATAATGGTCTTTGGAGTGAATCTTTACTACTCTAAGGCTTTGGGTGGTGAACCAATTCCACTATTATAGACTTGTAAGTGAGCCTTGACTACTATGTCATTGATTCTATATTCATATGTGTATTCTACAAGTTTATGCCTTAGGAAAATGTTATTCCCTCATAGATCAGGATCATTAAATTCCTTATGATTCATGTATCATGAACTACAAATCATTATACAATGACTTATGATTTTAATATTTGATATTCAAGGTATGGTTTTCGTATGTTATGCTCATGTTATCATAACCTTATTCTATTTTTAGGATTATGTGATCATTGATATATAACTTTATTTCCCTTAGCAATCATCTGAGTTCACCTTTTCTTATGTTTCCTTTCACCAGGTTATTAATAATGGTTTTATGCAGGGAATTTTTCTGAATATTTATAAAGGGGATAATATTTTTGGGTGATGTTTAAGATATTTAACCAAATTAGAATATTATGTAGCTAGTATCCAAAGACACTAAAATATTATGGTCTTTAGGCTTGTGTTTATGTAATGTATTGAATATTCATATAAAAAGATGTAATATCCACATATGAAAAGTCTGTGTTGCTATAACTTCATCTACTAAGATTGATTTATAGGTAGACAATCTTTCAGTCCTTTTAGATTTCTTATATAAATCCAACATTCAACTTATAGATCTCACCCATTGATCTGCAACTCCTATGTTCCAAATATGGTTCAAAATCTATCCCTAATTTTTTTTTTTTTGAACTCAAAATTTTCAAGTTAAACAGTCTTATAACTAACTCAACATTTCTTCGGTTCCTTAAAAAAATATAGTAGATCAGTCCATAAAAACATTATTCTCAGTATAAATAATATATCATGAATTCCTTGGGATATTAAAAATTAGACATTTTTTATTTAAAATTTTTTTTACCAAAATCCATACATTATACAAATGAATCAAAACCTAAAATCCTCATAAAAGATAATTTTGGATATCTATTTTTCTATATATCATATAGTGTCTTTATAACAACTATATATGGAATGGTCAACTAACAGTGAAATAGTCTCCTTATAATATCCAAATAATGTTATAAGAAGGTCACACCAACACATTATTTTTCAAACCATGTCTACAACATTAAAATTACTTCTCTTATATAGACTATTCCACTAAGTTAGTGTTAGAAAAATGAGTTGGGAACAAGTTATATATTCTCATAGATGACTTTTAAATTTATTTCTTAAGTATTCACCAAAAATATTTGATATGATAATGTTAATACTCATCAATTTTTTATTTTACACTTTCAATCTAATCACCTGAAACATTCTAATGGTTTTAATCATATGTTTAATAAGAAAAATATAACTGAACTGAAAGAGGTTATTCATAAATGGTATAAAGTAACTATACCCACCACTTACAAAGAGTACACATTGGTTTACATACAACACTATTTATCAGATCTAATTAGTCTACTATCCCTCTGATACTTTCCACTAAAATGTGAATTGTTCATTATAACTAATTAAGATGACCCATATTTTTAAAATGTTTTATAGTAAAATGAATCATACAATCTATTTATGTGATTTAAATATATTAGTTTCTATTTTATATACCATCAATGATAATTCCAAATTTAAGTGATTTTTTAATAAATTATGTTATTTTTTCTTGAATATCATCAATTTGGTTAGAAATTTTTATAATGTATAAACTATAAACCTTATTCCTAATTACTTAATACATGTCATTTTTATATATTTAAAAACCATTCTTCTTAAAAAATAATTCAATTAATTTTTTATTTAAAAAAGGAAAAAAATAACATTTCAATTTATAGATAGAATATTGCTATATTTTTTAAAATATAGAACTAATCAATAAGATATAAATTGATCATAATATCCCCTATCCAACACATAAAATCTTTTTACATTCAAAAAAATAAATATACTTCATCTTTAAAAAAAATCTATCTTATTTATTATTTCCTTTTATTATCAAGAATGTGTAATAAAAACATATAATCTAATACTCATGAACAAAAATTAGAGAAATTGATTTTTATAATATTAAAATTCATATGATATGAATCAATTATTGTTAATAAATTTTATAATTAAATATCAATTTAAACTATTTTTATAGGATATTTGGATTAGAGATCTCAAAATGAAAATAATTATTTATTCAATAATCTATTATAGAGACATATCTAAAGTATAGTATTATTATTTATATTCTTTCATCAAATAAAATTAATGTATATTCTGCCAATAAAAGAATAACTCCATATATTATTTACTTTAGATATTCATGATCAACATTTAAATGTTCTTTGAGTCAAATTTAGTCTTCCTCTCGAAGAATAACTATTTTGTCAGGCGATCATTCCAACCACATCACATAATATTCTTGGATAGTTGAATAAAAAGCCATTTTGTCCAAATCCATCACATAAACAAACATATCATTATTCCTCTTGTATTTCATATCATAGGATTTCATAACTAAGTCTAAAAAAATATAACAAAAATATATAGTTATATAACACATATTTTTGGAGATTTTCATCATTTATTATACAAGATAATCCATGGTAATGCAGAATTATCATGACCTAATCAGCATGGATGATCAAGGTGTCAATATGTGTTTGTTTTTAAAGAATCTCAAAAATATTATTTGATTAGTTATGTTGGTTTCACTAATTTATCATACCTCTTATATTTATAAAATTGAACATTATTTCATCTCTTGAATTCATTACTATATCATTCTTTATTCCTATATGATTTAATACTTCAAATGATTTAGTTTGGTAATATCTAGTACTTCCCCTAAATTTATATCTTCAAACATTTTTAATATATAACTCAAAGTTTGGGTTGATAACATAAAAATATAAAACAAATATATCTATACATTTACAAATGATTATGAGGAGTAATTTACATAAACAAAATCTGGAAAATAAAAAACATATTAGATAAAAAAACCCATAAGTGAAACCATGGTGCGACAAGTATCCAACATACACTTTTTTATATATATCATAAAAATCCTAGTCCACTAAGTATTTTGAACTAAATAACCACAAAAAAAATATTTTATTTCTCAAAGGGGGAATTGATTCCATCAAAATTTTAAAACCTAAAATGAATAAAATATAGATAACATCTAGATTCAATTAAATAACTTTATAACAAAATAAATATTAAGTAGGTGTAAAGTAACACTTATTTTGACATACCTATCATGTAATGAGTGGTTTGATAACATTAAATGAATTAATTTATCATAAAAATTAATTTATATAAAATATCCACAACATTTAAAAAATTATAAAAATGAATATTTAAATATGAGTATAACAAATAAACGAACATTTCCCCTATTTACTAAACATGATATATTAATATGCTCATTTCTTATTTCATATGTGAATAAAAATAATCCTTTTTAAATTTCTATCTCTTATTTTTATACTAAATAAATATATATATATATATATTTAATAAAATAATTAAAAAAAATTAATTTATATATCGTATCGTATTTAATGATATATGTCACATCACATGGTTTGAGGGAAATCACAATATATTATTGGTGTTATTACATGTTGTGTAATGTATCTTTCGATATCTGTTATTGTATAAATTGTTTCAAATAATGCACCATATTTTAATTTATGATATCATATATATTGTAATATATACATGAAACTCTATTTTTTAAAAAACCATGTAACTATTTAGAGCTTATTTTGGGTTTATTTTGGCCTAAAATATTATGTGCGACAATTTATTTTGATAATTTATATAGTGCAACACATTTTATACCATATGAAAAAGATAAATACTTATGCACACCTTCTGATATCAAATATTATTTCTTTGACATTATGAACCAACAACTATCATTTATCCACATTTTATTATTTCTTACCATTAGAGAATTTCATCTCATAATAAACACATTAATTATTAAAGTATTATAAAAAACGTCGATTACAAGATGAAATTTGATATGGTATAAACTTATTGGTTTGGTTAAAACATCACATTATCATAAAGATTGATTGACATAATTTTATATTTTAGATATATCAATTTGTTATAAACATGTAAAATGAAGAACATAATATAACCTTGTGTACATAAATTCCATTTATATCCATCTCAATTCAGTATTATTGATAAAAAACACTATAAAACCACACTCTATCACGTTTATTATATTTTAGTACACCAAATAATACAACCCATGTTCTATATGATATAATCTTTAGATATTAAAATGGTATACTAGGGATCTATACTCAAATATGAGTGGAGAACATATAAGTAGATAGTTTCAGGTAGTGATGAAAATCCATAACACACACAGACGATAAGGATCACATAATTCATATATACTCACATCTATCAAATAAGTAGATCAAAATTCATGAATAATTATTGATAACTTCCATAAATTACCCCTACCGTGTAAAGATTTTTAGTTTATGATAATTTAATATTTCAATAATCATAAAACATCTATAAATAACTTATTCTATTATGACAACTATTCATAACTAAATACAAACCATTAAAAATGATTTTTGAAATCTATAAAATATAATATCACATATTTCATAATCCAATGATTAATTGTATGCATTGATATAGGTAACTCATTTCTAATGAATTATTCCATATCATTTCCAGTTATATGAATCACATGAATATAAAAATTTATTATATGGATGATCAGTACCATGTAATTTATCATGTTTTAGTGCATTACCATCAATTAAGAAACTACCATCTATAACAATATAATGACCAATATTTATATATATTAAATTATTCACCTTATTATATCTATGTGTTTATCAAATAAATTTGATATAATAATTGTATAAATATCTCACAAAAACCGCATATAGAAATTAAACATGATTTTATTTCTTCACAATAGAACTTTATATTTGATGCTAGAATAAACTCAAATAATTAAAAATAGTAAAATGAAATAATAAAAAACATAAATAACTATAATATAATTTGGAATTCCATTGGGTCATAATATCTTAGTTTTACCATTCCAACAAACAATAATTTGAAAATAAAATAAATAATAAAAATATGATTTCAATTTTATAAATGATTTATAGAGAATCTTCATAGAAAATTTCATGAATGTAGATTAATGTAAATATGTTGTATCTATAGGATGAATTAATATTTTGGTAATATTTTAAATATTACCTCTATAATAGTAACCTAACCATTACAATAGTATCCCAACCATTAGAATAATAAAATGACCTTTGGAAGAGTAACATTGTTAATATTGTACCAAATTAAGTAAAATTGTAATTCATTTTTATAAAGAATAAATGGTGAGAAATAATTAATAAAATACCATAAAACAATCACTTGATTAATATAATATAATTTAAGTAACTGTATATATTTTTAGTAAAACATGATTTACATTATTTAATATAACACTAATTTGTATACATGAATTCAAAATCATAATTACTGAATTTAGAGTTTTATTTTTGGAAAGAAGATATTTTTTTAATTAGTACATTTAAATTACATACTGATAATGTTTTTATAATTTTCATAAGTAGTAAATATAGAAGTAAGTGGTGAAATATCATAAAATATGTTATTTTTCAATAAAATTAAAAACTATAGTTAATTATATCCTAGATTATATAATAAACCATTTTCATAGAACCCATTTGTATAAATTAATGTTTTCATTCACAAGAATCATCTTTATTCATTATCCGTAGATAAAATGATCAATAAATAAGCATTTTATTAAAAATTAGACTCTCTCCTTCACCAATAAATACTTCATACCTCTCCCATTTTAAATATCAAAAAAATCCTTCAATTATAACCTATTTTTTAATCTACAGTTTATCCAAATGTAAAATCCTAGCTATATCAAGGTGTAATCCAAAATATCCATGACTAATAGATGACATAAATTTTCCCTTGATTACACCAATCAACTTCTTTTGAATATTTAATCCACATAATCCATTTAGATTTCTATAACTAGTAATTAATAATATAATAAAAGAAATAATGAAATTTTAATTTCAATTATATCATTATATAATTCATAAAATTTATCACATATTTGTTTTTGATAGTCACTCAATTAAGGCATATTGTAACCATCTTTATAGATGATTAAATGAATCCATTATTAAAATCTGCAATCAATAATTTTTTGATACCGGGGATAGTACAAACTTTTTCCATAAGTTCTCAATGAAAATTTCTATAATTAATAATGAAATATATGCCCTATCTTTGGATCTTATATTCTCTCTCATGGGTAAATTAATTAGGCATCAATTTTCACTTAAATTTAATAAAAACTAATTTGAAATCATTGGATTGGCTCAATTTGAAACATGCTTAATTATTTTTTCTTTTGATATGATTTGATTTTCTATTGAATATCTATTTTATAGATATTGGTCTTGTTGTTATTGATTTTTTTTCATGATATACAATAAAGTCGATGAAGTAGTAACAATATTATTGTCTTTATGTTTAGCCACCTCTTCCTCCTATCATGCAGGGTATAAAATGTCTTTCAGTGCGTCCATTAAAATAATAGTACCAATTTATATTTCTAAATATATTATATAATAACACTCCATGTATTTGAAAATGAATTCATGCTCAATAACTTACAAGACACACAACACCGAGCTAAAAAGAAACCATGAAGTAATATTATTTTAAATATGACTCTTATAAGCTAGATTTTAAATATTACGATATGAATACTATTAAATAAATTATGATATATATATATATATATATATATATATTTCATACTCAATATAAATATATTGATAAATTATTTGTAAATAATCGATATATTTTAAAGTAAAGTCATTTTATTCATTAAAAATATGTTTTCTTCAATTATAATTTTTATTGATTTTTGTGAGAAAATATTATAATTAATTTGAAAAAATTATATAAAATGTATTCTATAATATGAAATTAATTTTTTAAAATATAATTAAAAATTATATTTGGTTGAAATTTAGTTATTTTTCAGAAAAATTGATTATCCGGTGAATAGTGAATAAACTGATTCTTGTAAAACTCTCCTTTATTTCTAATAAAGTAAAAAATTTAACAGTACCATTATGATTTGAAATTAGTTTAAACTATAATAAGATTTATTTAGTTATATTTAACCCTATTAATTATATTTCAGTTATATTATATTATATTCTATTTTAAGTTTATTTTTGGATTTAAGAACAAGTTTTTTCCTGAAAACTATTTTAATGTGAATAATGATTCTCACTAATTATTAAATAAAAAATCACCAAAATAGGAATTATTTAAATTAAATTTATATATTATATATTAATTAATATTAATTTAAATTGAAACAATGATTATTAATAATCATAGAGTTAATTTAAATTCTTCTACTACTTTAAAAATGCATTTCTAGAAAAAACACATTTTTATTACGTCTACTAGTTACAATTTTAAATTAAAGTCTAAAATTTATCTGAATATAATTTTTTAATATGAATTATATATATATATTAATTAATTTTTTTATTATCTAATAAATTCAACTTAATTTTGGGCTATAATAAATAGTGAAAATAGTAAATAATAATTACCACTATTAAGGAAAACACTGATTTACTAGGGGTTAAACAAAAAACACAAGTGCAAAAATGACATAAAAATCTTGTATAAAATATATTATCTTTACATATTGAAAACTTATAATTTATATGTATTTATAATGATCCATTTTTTCCTTTTGGAATGGAAAAAATGCCGGTCTCATTTTCTCTCAAACATTACTAGTGTGCCACTCACTGGACATTTAAAAGACAAACACTCTTCTCTCCACTCCAAATATTAAAACCATTTTTGATAATTAAACAAATAACATAATATATTATGTAATTATTTCAAAAATCATATAATACTTGTTTTGATCAAAAATTCATCCTAAAAATGATTTTGGTGCTCACCTGCGGAGGTTTTCTAAAGAAGAGGTATCATGCCAAACCAAGCATTTTAGTTTTATATCCATTTCACCTAAATAAATTATTATAAAATTATGATTATATAATAAAATAGTATATAAAATATACTCATATATTATTATGTAAACAGAATAATATAAATCCATCTCCCCTTCCATTAAATGGGAAATTGAACTATCATTCATGTGCATGGTAGACTTTTGGCTGGTGAACCGATGTAATTCATTTTTCATCATCATCTCTCCAGACTTGTTATAATGATGAATGTAAAGTATATATATATATGTATATGATATTTTAAGAATATTTATACTCCTATAATTATGATATCTATTATAACTTGTTACTTTCCATTATGAAGGGGATATAATAACGTCGCTTGTGTGTATGGTGGACAACCACCTCACCCTGCGATGTGATTAGTTTTTTAATAACGCTTTCATGTAAGATAAAAAGGGTAGATATAATGAAATTATGTTATATATATATTAAATAATTATGATATTCACATAATATTTATCATTATTAAAATATAATATAACATTTTATTTCTTACATTCCAAGACATTGTAAATTGATAACATCGTACATGCATACATGTGGACCACCACCACCACAAAGAGATGTGATTCCTTTTTCATCACCATATCACATGGATGACATATATAAGTTTCTCTAAATAAATTATAAGATATTTATGATATTATGGTCATTATATAAAGGTAATATACTTCTTATCTATGTTCTATAATTATTTTTGAAGAATGGAAATGTTACTCATGCAAACGTACGATCTACCGTCACCAGGATTGTATTATAATTCATTTTTAATAACCATTATTGATGGTTTATTTTAAAAGTATAATATATATATATATATTATAATTATTTGACGATTTTTATTCTGGAGATGATGGAATAATTATCTCACAAACCCTGGTCAACACACTGATTCCATTTTGAATTGATGTATTGAATGTCCTCAAAACTCCCGAAGTGGACTTAAATAATTATGTTTTTAAATATATCATTAAAAATAAAGAATATAAATTATTTATTTATAAGATTTTAAATGATGAAATTGGTTATTAGTAAATATAACAAATGATATAATTTTATTATTTACGAGTTAATTGACATATATGGATGATCTTGACTCGAGGTAAGGGAATTCATCTCAATTTTCCTTCATTGAGGCATATTTTAATTTTATATGCCTAATTTATTTTATATGGTTTATATAATTAAAATTTTTTATTTAATGTCATTAAACCTATATAAATCTTGGTATTTTATCTTTTAATTTTAATTATTTCATTGAAGTAAATTTGTCTTGAAACTAACCATTTGGTAAAAACATAATAACTCAATTTATTTTCATTGGGTTATATTACTTCTTCATTGTATTTGATATTATAAGATTATGTTTTTAATGAATTTTGATTATATTATGTAATAATTACTATTGTTTTAATTGTATTGTCATTTGATACACATAATTGATTCATTAATTAACAATCAAATTCAATGATATCATCTTTTTAAGGGTTATTCATCTCATGTTCTCTTTCTTGGAGAAATAAAATAATGATATGTCCGAATATTCCTTTATGAGGTGTATATACTAAAATTTTGAAATTTTATATCATGTATCACTTTATATTAATGTTTTTAAAAGTTTTATTTTTTGTTATTATTTCATAGGTATTGAGATTGAAGAGTTACAAAAATAAAAAAGGCTCAATGTTAAAATTTCATTTCATTTTGGGATTTTTTATTTTGAAGGTTCTTTTAGAATAAAAAATATGATCTTATTATCTGGAATGACATATATTTTATTCACCTATGGGTATTAATGTCAATCAAAATAATAATTCCCATTTAATTTTTTATTTAATTAATAAATATCAAAATATTTGTTTATTATTGATACATATCTTGTACCTTTATTTAGATTGTTAATATATCCCTCAAATATCGATGTTTTGTAAAATATTCAAAAAAAATGTGATTTTATAAAAACGTAATATTTTTAATATATATTTTATATAACTTTAAACATTTTTTGATTTTTTTGAAGAAGGAATTTTATAAAGGTTTTCAATTGGGTCACTATTGGCTCCCTTTAAAAAATGTTTTAAAATAATATTTATTTTGAAATTTAAAACATGAATGGATTCTACCACTATCAATTCTGTTATTTTCCTATTATTTCTTGGGATTTTTGTTCAAATGAAAATTGTATTCAAAATACTCTATGAATTTTTAGTTTTTAAAAGTTTTTTTCAAATTAAAAAGAAGTTTTTTAATCAAGAATATTTTTAATGAAATTTTAATAGTATTTACATTACTCAATGAAAACAACCCTTGATGTTGCTTACACTCCACTGAGGGTATGTGGTATTGATGCTATCCTTATTATTTATTTGGATGGATTATGAGATTTTCATTGAACCTGTTTCTTTTCAATGGGTTAATGTACCTATGAAATAACATTGATTTATGTTATGATCGATAATTGAATGATTTTAAATGTTTTACCCATGAATGGTACTTGGAAATTATTAATGATGAACTCATGATACCAACACAACCTATACAAGGGGTTGAAACCTATTATAGCTCACAGGTCAGCCCAATATAGATTATATTGTTAGTGACCATATTATTATAGGTTAGCGTAATATAGATTATAATGATCGGTTTACCCAGATTTCATTAGGTGAACCTTATATATCTTATACGATGGGTTCAGAAATATTTCACTCCAATGCATTGGGTAGTGTTCATTGTTCTAAAAAACAAGGAGGGAGTTACCAATGGGTTTATCATATGGATTGAACCAGTCTCCTACTTTTTATGACATGGGTTTAAAATTTGTTATAAAGAGAATTTTATAAAGATAGAAACATATTTTCATTATTCTTATTATGATTTTTTATTTATTCTTTTTTATCACGATTGAAATCACATGGATCATGATTATCAGTTCTTATGACTATTTTATTTGATAAATCTTCATTAAATTTTTCATGGATGATAATCCACATATTGATGTGTATGAATATTCTTTTATTATGATCATGCACTTTGATTATGTTATCAAACCCCACTTTTCTTATTATGCTCAATAATTAAATTTAATTGATAACTCTTATGTTTACCCTTAATGGGAATTTGATCGCACCCTTATTATTTTTCATATTCCTCATGTTATGAAGAATGATTATTAATTATTTGGGTCTATAAAGGTTCATAGAGTGATGAAGTTGATATGGTGTATGAGGATGACTTATTGTGAAATAATAAAATATATGTATAGTGTGAAATAAAATCACTTGAAGTCAGTGGTATTTTTTATGTAACTATTTGTACTAATTACATATAAATCTAAACATAAAATGTCCTTGGGTATTTATGTGATACAATATGTCCTTTTTATGCCATAATATTTATATTGAATAAACTATTTCACTTTAATCCATAAAAAAGATAAAAATTTTACTATTTATATTTATAAAAATGAATGCGAGAGTTTGGGTTTAGGGGAAATTATTGTTCGTATAAGATAATTATATAGATGACATTTTTGATTAGTATGTTTTCACGCGAGTTTGTTTTAAGAGTTATGGATACCATCATAGGTCTATAATTTTAAGTATTATCATAATTTCAAATTCTTAGACACCCCATTAAGGTCTTAGGTGATGAGATCTTAAAGATAATAATGAAATTTTGAGTCACTTTTTTTAGGCTAAAGTATATGTAAAGATTGTTTTTAATGGGAAGTGTGAATATACAATTTTTTTTATGTTATTGATAATATTTTTTTTGTTTATATGATATTTTATATTGATGTAATTATGTGAACATAAGTTTTTTCATATAGATAACCATCATATTGAAAAGTGAAATGGTGACTAAATGATATATTTTATTTCAAAAGAAGATTGAAATATTTTTAGGCTTGAAAACTGAAATGCATGAAATATTATTTGAGGTTAAACACTCTTTAACACTATGATTGTTTAGTAATTATTTAGATCAATCATTGTGTATTACTATTGAATTTTGGACATTAATGTATTATTTTATCATATGAAGGTATAATAATTTTGCGAATAATCATAATATATACTAAACATTTTTTTAATATATAAATATATGTGGAATATATTATTATCCCTTCTATGGTTATGTGTTATTTTAAATTTTTATTTTGGTTCTTAAGATATGATAAATTCATCTTGAATAATCATTGTGTGAGAAACAAGATGACATTGTGGTGTAAATTTATAAAAGTATAAAATTAAAATTACCAATTAAGTATGGTTCTTTATGTTTTCGGTTTATATAGTAAGAAATTCCTCATCTCTCGTAAAAGGATCTTGAAAATGAAAATGTGATACTATTGGATTCCTTTCTAATTAAACAATGATCCTGTCACTCCTCATTGGTTTCTAGATTTTTGGTTATTTACTTTCTCATGATCATTCAATTTCTGATTAACAATGATATCTATCACTCTCTATACTTATTTGGGTAGTAAATATTTCTTTCATGTAAATATATCCACTTCCCACCAATGTTTTCCAACATAGAAACCTGGTTTTTTGTTATTCCATATGAACTATGTACTTCACTCTCTCTTTTCAAGTGAATGTTTTATTAACCCTCTATAAGATGTGGGATTTTAAAAAGGGTATTTTGAAAAGTCAAAACCTTATTTTCTGATATCAAGTTTTAATTTTGAGGATTAAATTTATTAATGTTTTGATAATGTAACACCATGATATTTTAAAAAAAGAATATATTCTCGATAGCACACATGACACACAACATCGAGCTTAAATGAACCATGAAATAAAAGTACATTAAATACGACCATTGTAACCTTGATGTTAAATTACAGGGTTTTAATAATATAAATAATTTATGAAATAAATAAATAAATATATATATATTTACTACTCAATATAAATTTATTGATAAATTATTAGTAAACAATCAATCAAAATTTAGTAAAGTTGTTTTATTCATTATAAATAATTTTTATTCAAAAATAATTTTAATTTGTTTATTTGAGAAAATTTTATACTTTATTTTAGAATTTATATTATTTTTCTTTAATGAAATATAATTAATTTTTGAAATAATCTTATAAAAACTAACTTAGTTATATATTTTTTGATTATAAGAAAATATTTAGATATGAGTGAATAAAGACAAATACTATTTTTTTTTGTTAATATGTCATTTATTTCCTATAAATTATGATATTAAAAAGTACCATTATGATTTTAATTTTATAAAATATAAAAGACATATTTTTTAGTTATATTTAACCTAATTAATTATATTGGAATCATATTTAAACTAGATTTTTTGTATAAGTTTGTTTTTTCGTTTAAAAATGGTTTTTATGGAAACAATTTTAAAGTGCATAGTGTTTCTCTATTTTATTTAATTAAGACCAATCCTAAAGAGGTATTATTTAAATTAAATTCATATATTTTCTATTTATAAATGATAATTCATAAAATTATTATGAAAAGTATTATAGTTAATAAAAAATCATCTTCTACTAGAAAGATACATTTCCCAAAAAACATCTATTTCATCGCATCTACAGGTTTTAATATTAAGTTAAATTATGCCAAATCTATGAATTTAATCTGAAAAAATGGATAAAATATTCATAATATTCATAATTGATATTATCTAATATGTTTAACCTAAGTTTTTACGATAAATAATAATGAAAACAATAAAAATTAATTATCACAGTTAAGGTAAAAATTAATTAATCAGTGGGTTAAAATAAAAAGATCAGAAGAATAATGACATATAAAAATATATAAAATCTATTTTATTTCCCTATTTTTATCTTATAATGTATAATTATTGAAAATAGTCCATTTTGGATCCTTTTGGAATGTAAAAAACGTGAGTATGACTTTTTAGTTTCAAAAATTATAAGTGTGCCACTTACCTCAATTATAAAAGGACACTAGCTATCTTCTCCTCTTCACACATTAAAACTATTTTTATCTGAAAATACCTACCAAAATATATTTATTAATTCCATACCAACATAATATAAGTATTTTTTTGATAATAAATCCATCCAATGAATGGTTTTGATGCTAACCTAAGAAGGTTGTCTGAATAAGATGTATCATTCTTAATTGAGTATTCCTATTTTATTTCATTCCCACCCACTAAAAATTTTATTTAATTATGAAATCATAATAAAAATATTAAATCCAATATAATTTTAATTTATTATGTTTATGTTATAACATAAATCCATTTCCTCTTCCATAAAATGGGTAATGAAACCACCATTCTTATGTATAGAGGATTACTGCCTCATGAACTGATGTAATTTGTCATTCATCATCGTTTCTCATGGATTATTATAATAAAGAATTTAATGTAAAAATATCATATTTTAAACTCATTATACTCCTTGAATTACGATATGACATATACATTATTACTTTTCATATCATATGGTATAAAATATTATTGCTCGTGTTCATTGTGGACTATTGCCTCATAAAGCTATTTTTTGATGGAGAATCGATTGCTCGATAGTTGAATGCAGGGGGTTTAATGTCAGATAATCTTTCTTGTTAATAATTCAATTTCTGAATGGTTTTAAATTGGATTTTTCAAAGATCTTGAAACACCCAACAGTTCTATATCCTCAAGGGACTTTCTTTTTAAAGGCATACACTTGTTGGGGAGTTTGGAAAATGATGATTAAGAACTCACATTAGATGGGAGGTCAAGCTGATCATGCCCTTTTGGGGGAATTTTTTACTACTCAGGGAATCTCTTAAATATTTAATATATGTACATTGATCCTTTATTAATTCCCTTGTTTGAAGGGGGTCCCCCTATAATTAACAATTAATTATTAACATGTATATAATATATAATCATCTGTATATTTTAAAGGTCCATTATCAATAATGATATCTATATATATTTTAGGATCCTTATAAATGGAGTCCTCTTATGTACCAATTAAGGAATTATTTTTTATTATAATGAAAATTTTGGTTTTCTAGACACATAGTGGGGCACTCAATAGTGTATTTTCATCCAGGGAGACCGGAGTTGTTTTGATGTTGGGATTAGAATCATGATATTGGATTGCTATATATCCTTGGGAAAGGATTCAACAACCATGTAGATTAGTGGCACTTATTGGGACACATCATACCTTTTATGGTGATGTGATAAGAACATAACCAAATAGTTTAACGTCATATGGTGAGGACGTCTAGGGGGGAGATACATAGTCAATGTTTATTATTGGACTTATGCCAAATTTCCCCAAGTAACCTATAAATAACACAAATTTTTAGGTTTAATTAGATCCAACTGGGAATGTTTCCTTGATAGAGTAGGGTTGATTTGGGGTATTGGTTTTTTACCTTAAGGGGGCCTCATACGTATCCCATTTGGATGAGAAATAAAGACCACATATTGTAGTTGTTTGTCTCGTAGGGGAGTATAGTACTTTGAGAGGATTATGTTGTGGATTATTCATGAAAAGTATTGCATAATGAATTAATTAAATTCCTTCAAAAATGTATCAAGTCATGGAGATTTATAGGATTGGTTCGGTGTTTAATCTTGAGAAGGATGACTGCATTGTTTGATGATTGTCTGGGAAATACTCCCAAGAAGAGTTCCAGAATGTTTTATCTAGGGGGATTGAAACTATTTAGTATTCCCTAGTGAATTGGTGTTACTATTTGGGATTAATAATAAATATGGTACCCATTTATTTTTTTGATTTTGGGATTACTCTTGAGATGAATACCCAAAATTTCTTGGATTGGTACTTACTCATGAAGAGGATTCTGTTAATCGGTTGGGGAATTCTCTTGGAGTGAGGGATTAAGAATAGAATTATTGGGATTAATCCTAAATAGTATATTGATAATTTTTTTTGTATCATGTATATTTCATGACCACAATTAACCTTTATCCCACTTGAGTCATGCTCGGTGAGAGAAACGAGAGGAAACAGAAGATTCTGAAAACTGCACAATCTTCTTTTCCTTAATTTTGGATACTTGGACTTGAGAATTCATGCCTAGGAAGGAACTATGAAGGAAGGTGAGATTAATATTTAATGAATGGTCTTCTTATGAAACATGAATCTGATCATACGACTTCTCTGATAATGGTTATCCTATAAGTCGACAAGAGTAACGATGAGTCATGCATGGATTTGAGAACGAGGAAGCGAAACATCTAAAAAACCACATGATCCGTATTATACTAGTGGAAGAGGATGAGGGTAGGAGATATAGAGTATAAGACTCCAGTTACCATCCCTTTCTGACTTGGTATCCAAGAGAGTGAGGAGGAGTAATAGTGTAACTGTTGGAAATAAAGGTTAAGGGCTCACTCAAGGAGGGTTGACCTGAACTCAGTTCCATAACAAGGGAGGATGATATCATTCAATGTTGAATGGAAAATCAAGATTAATCATCCTCCTCCTATCATGTAATTAGTTTCATTATATATTATAAAAAAACAGGGTGGATAGATCTATCAACCATGTTCTTAAGAATGGGACCACCCTGACACCAATCATGGGGTCGGGGTCCTTGTGACTGTTGGAATGAAAATCTACATGTTCCTTGAGGATCCTAACCATCAGGTGGGAATTGTTCAATAAACCTTGGACCATATGAATGAAAATACAAGTGGGAGACACACTAGTGTGCCCATATTCAAGTTTTTGAAAGTCTAGAGGTTTAAGTGGAGGTTTTAACTTGGTCCCTTTTAGGAAATAGATCCAAGGGAAGATGAGTCCAACCACTAGTTTTTGAAAGAGGAATCAAAAATTTCATCACATTGGTCTTCGGTTAGAGGATATAGAAGCCTTATTCTAGACTTGGGAGTATTTGTATATGCTTCACGTAGGGGGTATAGTTTTTCAGATCTCGGTATACCTTAGTAATTGGATCACATGGGAAACCACACTTGGGAGAGGATTTATCCTAAGAATGAGGGGTATCCTTAGGTGTCCCTATATGGGTGTTGCATAGGTCCCTTATTAAGGAAGGGTCCTCACGTAGGTGGTTTCTCACTAGGTTAGAAAGAGATATTGGGTAGGTTTCTTTTGTTTGGGACGCTGAGGGGACTTTAATCTCACATATCCCCATTAAATTACTATTTTCATGGGTTTTGGGGAGCTACCTAAGAGGTTTTAAAGTAGTTGGGTGAATGGGTATTATGAACAGTGCTTGGAGGATCATTTTTATTTTTATTGATGTATAAATGAGGATCCCTAGTGTTATATATATAGGAAAATTTGGTACCCTAGTCGAAAAATTTACCCACACAGGTCCTTAATGCAGGTTTCTAGCATATGGATGGCCTTCCCCTTAGTACCACACATGTGTGTGGGGGGGATGTGTCAGCCTTCAGATGTGCAGGTGCACATGAAAAGAATAATTTGGGAAAACACCATTGATTCTAATTGGGGATATTTGTTACTTCAACATGATTAAGGAGTGATTCATAATATTTTCATCCTCCTTGAAAAATAGTGTGTAAAAAAAGATCCCCCCTCAGGATTGGATTTGATCAAAAGCAGAGTGTCTATTCTTAATCTAGTTCAGGGAAAACTTATGAATGTGGTGTTGGTTAATACTACAGTGTTTACACATATTGAAGTGGTATAGGGCCAATGCGAAGGTCTCCGACATGTTCCAGGTGTGCAGATCTCTATCATAGAGTAGGTGTGTAGGTCCCCAGAATAGGCCATCGACATTTAAAAATACCACTATCCCCCTTTTATTTTTTCTCTAATTTCTAGTTTTTTTTATTTTTGATTTCACCCCATATGTAGTCCACTCAATTCTACCTCAATTCCATTTTCATGAAGGTATCCTAATGATTTTTCATAGGTATGACTACTTGAGTCACGGTGATTCTTGTAAAACAAGGTCTAAGGGGATGTTCATAGAACCTAGTTAAAGGGGATACACGAGATACTTCCTTTACCAAAACCTGTAACTCCTCTAAGTTGACATTTTAAAAATTTCTATGTCAATTTTTTCAACTTAATGAGGGAACATGGTTCCTTCTTGTTGGTTCTATATGGTGGCCCCGATGACTACTGTTGAAAACATTACTGTACATTCCTCTAAGATGATCAAGGATGTTAGGCTAGAGTACTAAAACTCATTTCAGTATACTTTTCCTGATCTAGTGAATTTTTCTCCATCGTACTAATGTGAGTACCCAAAAAGTGATTACATTCCGTTATATTGTTATGTAATTTAGAGGGATTCCTTTATCCTCAGGGTTTAGATCTACATCATAAAATCTTGGTTCGTTAAGAATATCAACTTTCCTTCTCCCAACATCTCATAAAATGGTGCTTCCATTAGGTATGGAATAGTTCCCATTGGTTGTATTATGTATCATAGCAGCTGAACCCCCGATCGTTATTTGAACATCGAATAATTAATGCCTCATAATTATGAATCAATCTTCCATACTTCATTGATACATCAAACGTAGGGTTTAAAAGAGGATTGGGATTTCCATTCTGGATGGTGGTAAGGCCCATGTAAATGTGGGAATACTTTCTACACCATACCTTCATTGAATTCAAAAAAGAGTTGCAAGATGTCCATATCTATGATGTTTTTTGGTAAGGACAAATATATGTCTACATGAACATAAATATCATCTGCAAATTTCTAAGACGATAGAGTCCACATAAATATTCCTTTCACTTGAAGCATGTAGAAGTTGGAATTATCAGGTGAGATGTATATAGAATCTATAGAGCTCCCATTCTTGGGGAAATGTATGATGATTTCACCTCAATAAAGGAAACATAGGATGACCCTGAAAGGACACTGCCAATGTATGATGATATTTTCAGTATGGAAAATAGATTTAAGTAAAAAAAACTTCACCCCAGGTTTGACATCCACATTATGACATGACCGAATTCACTTCTAGAACTAGTATTATAAGGTCTCAATCACAGGAACCCCACTGTATGTCCCATCGTAGAGATTCTGGGCTCTCCTAGAACATTTTGGAACATGGTGGGGAAGGTCCAAAACACTAGATGTGGTTATAATTTTTACCCCAAGATTGATGCAAAGGGTCACTTGGATCGATTCCTTACAATGTGGCTAAGAATTTATCTACTTATATTCTAGGAGTTTTATGGAAGCATGATCTTAATATTTTTGTTATAGAAGATAGACTAGTAGAGGGGATGTTTATAGGATTAAATGCCCATGACCTTGTAAGGATTTACCTCTGTTTGATGCATACATACAATGGGAAGGCCCAATTTATAATTACAGGGACATTTCAATTTTTCTGGGTGTGGATCATAGAACGCTTTAGATAATATGTGGTTATGTACCCAGTTGAAATCTCGGATAGATGATTCTAGCCATTCATTCAGGTTGTCTCTGGAATCCAACCATTCAACCTAAACTATGAAACTGTTTTGAAGATGATGAATGTGTCAGGGGAATTTAATGTCTTTATTCATGGTAACCCACTAAGCGGGACATTTAAAAATGAAGATAAATAGAATAACTATGACTTTATTTTGTATATGTTAATCATTCAGAGACAATATACTAGTGGTTCACATTGATAGGGAGATAATCTGTGAGGTTTATTCTCTAAATTGATTTCTCCTGCAATTTAAATTTTCTCAATAGTCATGCATAGTTTCCCAAGGAATATTGGGATGGAGAAAAATCTAATATAATCCCATATTCTTTGGATCTTAATGGCTATGGAGGTATCTAAAATGTTTATCACACTACCTCGGTCATACAAATAGATCTGGATTTAGGTTGGGCATGCCAAGGTGTAGATCCCTTCATAACCAAAGTGTGTATTAGTGAAGGGAATTCATCAAGTGAAGTCCATGAAAACTAATGGTTTTTCTATTTGTGGTAAAAATGATCGAGATGAAGATGATGATACTGAAGCTTCAGTTCCTTTGAAGTGATATCGTGGAATGACCAACAAGAATGCTAGGGTGGATATGACCACACCTCCTACACTAAAGGCGGCCCAGTTTTCACCATTGGGAGAAGGACTATGTATCGTTCCCTCTTTCTCCCACGGAAGAAAAGAGACCTGATAACTATTCCATGTAAATGAGTTTCAGGTATTCCTCGTAGCTAACTACATGAGAGTAAAATTATGTGAGACCCTTAGAGATCTGATTTTGGGAGAGCATAACTCATGATTTCAGAGATTCTTGGGATCTTTTTTAGGAAGAATTTTTAATCCCAAAGAAGGGTGATTTTAGATCACCCTATGATCTTCTCCGTAAAAACAATTTGGATGAGGTGATGAGATATAATTAGGATTTTGAGGCTTTGGTATATGAAACTGATGATCAAAAGCTTCCCATATAGTGAATGTTTGATATGTTGGATCAAGGAGTGATTAAAGGGGAAGATAATCCAAAGGAGGAATGAGACATATACCTTGATCTTGATGATGTATTTTTCTATTTTCCCTTCCATTTTCTTAACTTTCATGCACCATTATTAATTCTGAAGGGATGTTTTTTCAGTTCAATAGAGAAGAAGAAGAGGAAGATCCAATTGATGGAAGAGAAATAAAAAAGGATCAGGGGTCACCAATGTATGAGTCTATGGGAACTCCCATAGGGGGAGAGGATGGGGACCTTAGGTCCCTATAACTATCTATAGGTCAAAGGAGTATGATAGACTAGATGTTGGTGAGAACTCGTTGTTCTTCATGACTATTCTCATTTTTCCAAGAGGACTGAGGGGGACCCATCCCCATATCACGATTGGTAGTGAATAAGGGAATTAATGTTGTACCAAAACATGTTTCATAGTAAGTCTTCATTTATCACTTGATATCAAGGATTTCATGATATAATCTTTATGACCATTATTTTCTTTTGTAGAATCTACATCACTTACTTCCCTAAAGGGGTCTAGAATTGATCTTTCAAGGATCAAGTAGGATTCCCCAAGGGTGTCTTGGACCCATGCTAATGAATTTGACATTATAACAGATTAAGCATGAAAAAATGTGACTGATTATACCGACAATTGAGTAGATAGGGGAGAGGTAATTTTTAATGTTAGGTGAACCCCTTTAGGTTTCATGTACTATTTCTATGTTTACTCTCCTGATAATATTTTAGATCCATAACCTGCACCAAAGGACCCTGTGACAGTCAATGTTTATCCCATTTCCACCCCGGAAGGGGATAATAAGGATATAAGATGGTCCAATGAATATGATGATGCTGACCCTAACTCTATAAGGTTTTATGATGTTGTTCCAACTATGTAGTCGTCGGAGAGGATCGATGGAGGATCCAATTTGGGTCTTGAGAAACAAGTCTCAGATACCCTTACCAGTGAGGATGCTGCGAAACATGATGGTATATATTATGAAATGAAGGAATTAATTTATACAAACATTTATATTCTGGGTTCTCTTAATGAGATTGGGGATTTTCATAAGGTACTAGAAAGACATGAGTTTTATCATTCTTTTATTTTTTTTCTCTTAAATATAGATGACTTTGTTTTTCGTGATTCATCACATAAAAGCTGAACTTCTGTAGATTTGTCTATAGAGAATGTTTTCAAGGAACTTCATGAAGATGGAATCCATGTCCACCATACTTTTTTTATCTAGGGAGTGATGGATAAGAATCCAGATATATGGGATTAATTAGAGCCTCTGATCTTATTAACGAAGAAAACATGGAACGATATTCCTCGTCAAGAGGTTCTTGCTCTGAGATTTTATACTAGGGGTTACTGGAGAAGTATCAATCCAAATGATCAACCTATCGATGGGTGAGTTTCATAAAATATTTTGGTCACTTCACTTTATTTGATACTTTTTTACCTTATGATGATGATGAGATGTGTCACTTATTATTTAGTTACGTCAGATTTGATGACTGGTCTTGAAACGGTGGCTTACATGAAAGATCTAAGAACATCAATTGGTGGAGCTGAGGATATTTTGGAGGGACTAGAATAAGGAGTCTCACTGAGTGAACTGATCCCAGATTATGTCTATTTCTCTAGGAGTGTCTAAGAGTCTGATATGGACACACTTGAGACTTATTTAACAACATTGCTTTTGGTCTAGTATGATATATGGAATATACTCGATGAGATGCCTCTTGGAGAACTACCATCCTAACTTCATGAACTCTCATTCAAACTCTATGTACTAAGGTATGGTGGATTTAATTTTTAAAATATCCATAATATCGAGAAATTATTAATATTGTAAGGTGAATATGATCAAAGGTTTTAGAAGGAAGGGGACTAATAAGAGGACTTGTTTGAGGAACTCAGAGCTTTCATAATCCATACTGAGTTCATCCACTCCAAAAAGGAAGATGAGTACCAACATCACCTTGATGAGAAATATCTCCAAGTAATGGGCCACCAAGAAGAATTAAATTCCCCAAAGTAATAGGTAGCCCAGATCCATAGATTGCAAGATGGGGCATCGATATAGAGAAGTGATGTTCTCACTACCGATAAGAAGATACTCTATTAAGTAGAGGGGGTTACAACTGTATAGATGAATGAGGTTCAACAAGCTATAAAAATTGATCATGGCACAGTTCAACTTCTCAAAACTTATGATGTGGGTAAATTGTAAAATCTTCTAGAGAGGCTTTATAATGGGGATTTACCACTCGATTTTGATACATAAATGAAATTAAAATTATTTTTGTTCCCAATAAATAGTTTTTACATTTCTATTTGTACTATAATTGTAATAAAACAATATAATGACCCATTTGACTGAATGTCATCACATTATAATTACAATGACAAGGATGTGAGAGTGATCTAATTTTTTTTCTAGGCCATGGGACATAGTGATCATACTTTGACTATTTCAGAGTTTATATGAACAAACTTAAAATATTTGTGTCTTGTTTTATTTCATTTCAAATTTTGGATAAACCATATAGAGTGTAAGTCTAGAAATATGAGAATCAACTTTTTTCTAGAGTTCTTTTTACTGGATTTCAATCTGGTGACTATTATTTTTCTTTTTTATATGTATTATAAAGTCATGGAAGATGGACTAGTGAATCTCGTGTTTTTGGTTGAACAAATTTGACCATAATTTTTTAGGCGATGATCCCAAACAAGGATTTTTGGACAAGAATTTTTTCAAATTATTTAAATGAATATCGAGGAGTCTTAATCCAATATTTTATGGCTCCCACATCAAAAACATGATATTTTTTAATAAAGGATGTGTCTTATGAGGAAGAAGTTACCAGTAGTTGACATAATCTACTTGTGGGTCGTTTTATGCAAGGATAGCTAGTTTTTGTAACAACATATTAAATAATTGTATCTTTTTTATGAAAACCCTATTTGTGGGATACTTTACAAAGAGTCCTCAATGGTGTGATTTTGAATAGTTAGAAAAAGGATTTATCAGGAATTTCTTTATTATATTGTTGATGAGTAGAGAGTGTTTATGGAGATTCATATTTTTCAAGACCATGATGAGTAGTTCTTCCAAGGGAATATATATAAGAATAAATGGATAATATTTATTGGCACTCACAATGATTGGGGAATCACCTTTACAAAAACTTATCTTGATTGAAGGGGGTATATTTTGTTAAATTTTTAATGTTCGGGGGAATTATAAATCTTGAAAAAGGTTGATACCACATCCAATTTAATGTCATGCAACCAAAAAATTAACCATGCAGTTTAATGTCTCACGGAGATGAATTTTTTGTATAGATTAAAATCTTTTCACACACTATGTTATTATATATTGTTTAAAGTCATACAATAAAGAAATTATGTTGTGTGTTTTAAAGTCACCCAACAAGTACAATATGGGAGCTATAATTTTTGATCTTTAGATTTGAACACACGGTTAATTGATTTCCCATTTACTGATATTTTTTTCTAACAATGTGTTATCACTTTCAGGTATGAGGGGGTAAACATTAGAAGTTGTAATCTATAGATTTATGTATCTAAAGAGTAGTATGGATGAAGGACTCATGGTGATAGAAGAGGTCTCTCATGAGGATGATGTGAACTCTGATTGATAAACACGTTTTTTGAGATGTTTTATGTAAATCTAGCTAGGGAATGTTATAGAATAATTAACAGTGGCATCCTTTGGATAAAAAACCATCTTTATGTGATAGTATATAGAAAAAATGGGGCATGTTACAACATAGTCAGGAAAATAATTTTTTGAGAATTTTCAAATTCTATTGTTAAAAGTTTATGGATGTTTATAGAGATTTATATTTCCATGGGCATTAAGTTTCATTTGAAAAAGTATGTTTCTGAATTAGGGGAGAAGAATTTCAAGTCAAAATTACCCAAGAATTAGTGGAAACGTTTCCATGTGATATTCTAAGACAAATGAGGGAAATATGGTGCCAGTAGTTATAGGTCATATGGCTAGGACCAGAACATTATGGAAAAATAGGTGATATGTGTCGTATCAGATCAAGACTGTTACTACATACATTGGACATGAAGGAAGAGATTATAAACCCTAGCTTTTGGGGTTCTTAGATCCAGATAAGGGATATGGGAAAAATATTCAATGGATAACCGCATACGAATTTGTACCATGGGTCCCTAATATAGTATTATCGATGATTATGAGGATATAATAGGCTTCTAATGTTGGTGAAGTTACCATTGGTTGAAAAATACATTTTGTGGGGCACTTTATGAAAATCTAGTTGTGGTCTATTATAATATAGTTAAATAGAGGCTTCCTTCTGCTGGCATATCCATTTTTTGGGTGAATTATACAAATAAAACCGGGGCATGTTACAACATAGTCATAAAAAGGATTCCTCATGTATTAGAAATTCTATCACTGAATGCTATGGAAATATTACAAATATCTGAAAGTGTCCATGATTTGGATTATGATGCGAGGAAGGGATACTTATGATAAAAAAGGATGTGTTTGTTCAAATATTGTCCATGATTTTGGAGTCATTTTAATTGTTCTAACTCATATGTAGAATGTGACATATCTATTTCCTTGGAGGCCCCCTGATGATGAGACAAACATTAATATATTCTACATAGATCATTGTTTTTATGTCAAAAAGGGGGAATTTTTCATTGCCCCATGGCTGGGACTAGGTTACGAGGCCTAGGTTTCAATACATATCTAATTAGAATGGAAATCATGCCATAAATATATATTGATATACCATGTACTTTAAATTCATGAATTCAAGACATTAGCTTTGTAGTTTAATGTATTGTAGTATGGATAAAGGTCTCTTGACATGAAGAGTAAGGGATTACTACAGGTTTGATAGGGAATGGGACATGAGCATCACTACACATCTTGTATGAGAAACAATCAAGACACACATGGTTCTAAAATAAATATCCCCCACACTGAGTAAATTCATGTATGAAGGAAAGGAAGGTTTTTTTTAATACAGGTTAATGTATAGGGTGAGAACCTGTATTGGATACCCTCATGTATATGTGACTTGTACATAGTGAATTGTAGAAATTTTCCATATTTTGTTTTCTATGAGCCCATTATTGAAAACATGAACATAAAAAAGTATCTTATTCGAATGAGAATCGAGCCACAAGATTTTCTTGATGAAATCATGTAGTTTAGGTTCATGCAATGATGAAATTTGGTGTTCCTTTTAAGGTCTTACATGTTGTACCATGGTAAACCAACTGTTAATTGATATGCCTTACATATGATAGGAATCCTTTTACCAAATATCCTAATCCCACATGAGCTATTTTTAGTGTGATAAACAAGGATCAGAAAAGGTTTCTTCTATGAAACAAAGGAAACAAAAGTGAAGGATAAGGGAATTTAGATTCTATGGTGGCTGAGCCTAGAGGTATGATCTTGGTGTCTCTACATATGTCGCTAGGATAAGAATTAGGCCATATATAGTTCATGAAATTCCATGAAGTTTAACATTATGTGCTGTGGATGAAGATGAACCGACGTGAAAGAATGTAAATGTTATGTGTGGGCCCAAGATTGAAGATCTGAGAATCACTATGTATCTTATGGGAATGAGAATAAAACCACCCGGCTTGATGTGAAGGTATGATCCTTACATGGGAAGTGGTGTATTTTTTGACTATGACTGGACCTGAGATTGGAGATCTGGGCATCCGTACATATCTCATGAGAATGAGAATCAATTCACATGAAGTTCTTGAAAGAATTTCTCCGCATTAATTAGGAGTTTATGTGGTTAAAAGGGGATTTAATATTTTGTAGAATGATTTTTGGTTCCAAGACACGAGGTCGAGGTTTCACTATGCATCTTATCATAATGATAATCAATCCATATATACTTGAAATGTCCACTGTGCATATTTGGTTCATTTATAAGGATAAACATTTTTTTCCCTTTTTGGCCGCAGTTGGACCCAAATGTGGAGATCAAGACATCATAATATGTCTCATTGGAATGAGAATCAAGCCACACATGGTATTTAAAGAACCATTTAGTTTAATGTCGTACCAAATGGTTGTTGATCATGCAATTTAATGTTTGGTTCTAAGGACATAGGTCACTTTATATGAAAGAAATATTGTAGCTAAACTTGGGGATAAGACCTGGGTGTCACTAGATATCTTACTAGAGGAAGAATCAATACACTTGTAGTTCTGGAAAAGGGTCCCTATGCCGTTCTAATTTTTACACAAAGAAAAGGTTCTATATTTTTTTTTGTGGGACTTGGTATAGGAATTCATGTGTCACTATGTATCTCATTTGAATGAGAATCAAGGAACACATAGTTCATGGATAGATTGTGTAGTTTTCCATCATGCGATGGGGACACTGGCCGTAAAATTAATCATCTTATTGTAAGGATGTGATAATGTTGGGACATATTCCTATAATTGTGACCATGTGTCACTATAGAATGGAAATGACGTGAGTGGGGATTATGTATGGGATATTCCCATATTTTCTTCATCATGTCTAGCAAAGAGGGAATCTTGACCTACTAAGGGGTTATAGGGATGTTATCGAGACTTTTAACTAAGATGGAGGCCCTTACATAAGGGATCATGAGGGATGGAAACACATGGTATTTTGGGGGTTTTCTTAATTTTAAAAGAGAGACATGTTAACCATATAGTTTAAGGGCATGCAATGATGATGAATTTGTTATTTTAGTTTTATGTCATACTACTAGGGCCACGTGTTGTAGAGTTTTTTATTCCATGGAAAGGATGATGATTCCAAAAAGTTTAACATTGTGTAGTTGAGATTATATTTATTATATTGTAATGTCATACCAAAAATACCAACTATGCAGTTTAACATCTTTTATTTGGCAAAATATGTCTTAGCTATTATGGTCATGTGAAAAAGACCAACTACACAGTTTAACATCTTGCAGTAGTGATGACATGTCATTACTTTTATGGTTATCCAACAAAGACCGATTATGTAGTTTAAAATTTCTAGTTGGAAAAAACCTCATGTTATTACACAAAGTAATTCCTTAGGAACCTTACATTGGTCGGCATTGTAATGATCTCTCTATCCACTGAGATCAAGAAATAATCTTCATTAGAGTGGACCATGTGTGTGGAATAAGGTCCATACTAATATAGATCATGTTTTGGAGGTTCACTTCTTGGTGTCTTTTGGATTAGAAGGGCCAATACCAGTTCTCCTTTGATGAATAACAAGAGGATTACATTTTTATTAAAATATCATACTACATGATTCTGATCAAATTCCAAGTGTTTTAAGGTATGAAACCATTCTTCATCCAGTAAGTCTAATTCATCCAGTAATTTATGGGATTTATCATCTATGGATAGTCGATCATATAAGGAAACACTAATTGATGGGAACCAGACCTTAATGGGAAGGACTGCATCCATTCTGTATACTAGTGAGTATTGGGTTACCATGTGGAAATATGTGTTGTGGTCTGGTAAGCTCCTAAGGAATGAATTTTCTCATAAGGAAAATAATTTTTATCTTTATCCACCATTTTATGGAATATGTTTTATAGGGTCTTGTTGAAGGACTTTATCTATCTGTTAGCTAATGCATGGTAGTGGGATGTATGGATAGACATGATATCATGTTCCTAATATAGATTTTATAACATGGAATAATAAAAAATATTTCCATTTTCTAATAGTATTTTTTGAGGGGCACTAAATATGGTATGGATATTGACTTTTATAAACCAGAAGATTCTTTTGAGCTCAAATTATTTGAGGGATATGGCCTCAACCCATTTGGAGAAGGAAATTGTTAGTAGTTAAATGTATTTGAATGGATTCGACATAGCATGAAGGTAAGTCCCCACAACCTCGGTTCCCCATATAGAAAATGGAAAAGAGTATTTGGTTGTGTGTATAAACATTGGGGGTTGATGGATGAAATTGGAATGTACCTGACCAAAATGACGTTTCTTGTTGAATTCCTCACAAACTTATTTCATAGTGGGTCAGTAGTATCCATGGATTTCGATTTGATGTGAAAGCTTGGTCCCTGGTGGGTTGGAATTGCAGGATCTATCTTGAACTTCTTCCAAAATAGCTTCAGTCTCTTCTCCATCGATACATCTGAGAAGGACTCCATCAAAGCCTCATTTTTAGAGGACAGTCTAGTGAACTGGTCCTTCATAACGGGTGATGTTGGATCCTCATCGTTGTATTTTCAATTTCCCAACCCTATGTAATGCGAGGACCCCATTTTTAAGGTATTCCATGATATTAATCATCAATTCAGTGAAATTACCATATGTTTTATGGATAAGTCTGAATTCGTTAACTTCCTCTGGTCATATTTGAACAAAAGGTGATACCATTTTGGAACGTGAAATGTTGATGGATGTTTCATCCTAGTTTGTATCTTCTAGAGCTATAACTACATTTTTCCATGAATATTCTTGGTAATTCTTTGATCATGGGACACAAGTCAATGTGGGTTCTGACGAGAATTCTACCATTAACCCTCAGACATAGTCAAGCAGGGGAATTAGCTCTTCTTTTTTGATGGTGTAATCCCTATTTATTTGTTTGATTGAAAACTCTGAGTCACCTTTCTACTCTATATGGTCCACCAGAATTTGGGGTGCCAGTTCCAGGCTTACAATGCGGGCATGGTATTCCAATTAATTTTCAATTTAACTTTCTAATAATAGGATCTAGTAAGGTAAAACTGCCTTCGATGGGGAATTGTGCACAATCCCTAACCCAACTTTTTTGAGCTTAGGGTCTTCCATTATCATCGCTATTGGGATCCTAGATGCATGATCAAATTATATTTACCACATTTGGGGGACATCTTTAATATATAATATATTTACAGCTAGAAATTTATTATTTAAAGATGTTTATTATATATAGGGGTGCAAATAAATCAAATAATCCCAGGTTTATCCTCTGACTGATTTCTGAAAACTATTTTTTATATTGAACTATTGGAGTATAATATCCCACAATGATAGATGTATTGTCATCATAGGATGGATGAGGATGTATTTGAGTAGGCTATTATGTGAAACTGGGAGAAACTCACGGTTCTATAGGTAGTTCCTTAGTTTATGAACATTAATTATTAATTCCAAATAGCTATTGTCAACATTTGTATAGCTATTATTAGCATCGATCGCAGATCAAATGAGATAATAAAGGTTGGTTTCATTCATAGCATCTTTCTTCTAGACAAGGATGGCCCTGAGTGATCATTCTGGGGCCATAAAATATATATTGATTTACATTACATTAATATGAGGTATTAATAGTTGTGAAATCATGAGGCAATTCTTGAGGCTATCAAAGGCTTCCTGATAGTCATTTTTCCTTTGATATGTGACCACTATCTTCATCAGTTTGGTGAAGGGAAGACATTTTTCTAGAAGGGTATCTATGATGGGCCAGATGTTGTCCAGATTTACTTGATGTCTTCTACACTCATTGAGCTTTCTAGGATGTGAAATTATATTGATAGGTTTTGTTTCATAGGGTAACCTTTGATTCCACAATGGTATAAAATGATGTTGATAAATATTCCCAAGGTTACAGAAAAAAAACATTTTATGGGGTCCATCTTAAATCTATGTTGTCATAGCTTGTTGAAGATGATATCCAAACCATTTTGGTGTTTAAAAAGTTTTCATGACTTGAACACTATATTTTCAATATAGGATTTGATAATCTTTTCCAGAAATGGTTTTAAGATTCAATGTATGGAACAATGGTTTGTGGCACTGACATTATCCAATCTAATGGAAATTACCTGATAGTAGAATAATCTTTGGGGGGATTTGAAGGTTGTGCCTTCTTCATCTTCTGGGCCATCTAGATTTGGTTTTATCCTTAATTTTGATCCATGAAGGAGTGAGATTGTCCAATTTTTATTATTTACTGTGATGATATTGGATATCCATTTCGGATTTTTTACTTCTAGGATGAAGTCTCTCTTGTTGATTTTTTCCACTTCATTCTAAATTCTAGAGGCATGAGTTGCGTGGGACCTTCTGGTTTCTTGCATGTTTCCTCAATGGTCTTCTAGAAAACCCATGTGATGGGTGGCCACCTTGAGGTGAAGGCTTGAAATATATGTTTAATTCATGGTGAACATGTCCATGTGATAGATTAATAAGGAATTACATATCTACTTTTATTCAAAATACATGGACACACTTATCAAAGTGGGTTGCGGATCTTCATCCCTACCTTGAATATTTTTTCGAGATCATCAACAATGGTGGGGACACCTTCCTCAAATACTAGAGGGGAGTCCTTAAGGCCTTAATCTTCTTCCACTTCTCCATAATTTAACTCTTATACCTTTTTCTTTGAATTATTTGATGAATAAAGGGTCTCATTGATAGGGGAGGAGTTGTTATTTGGAAATCCAATAGAGGAGATACCATTTCTAGCCCAATTGACAACACAATTCCTCCTTAGAGATTTAAAGGAAAAATAATGGGCTAAGAGTAAGAATATTCATTTTATACCATTTATATGACAACTTATTCCATCCCAACTAGAAAAAAAGTGACTTATTAAAGCACAAGGGATGGAAATAAGACATTTTCTTCCATGTTTCCATCATTTTCGGTGAGTTGGAATCTTCTCCAATGATATCAGTCTCATCCGTCACAATTGAACTCACTAAATTCAATAAAACAGAGATTAAATTCAGACACACTTATTAAATATTTTTTATTGGGAGAACATAATCACCAATGATATTTTTTAATGTATTGACACGAATCATATCCAGACCATTTGGGGCATCGATCCGAGCGACATTATTAGCCATAGACTGTTTCCCTTCGTTATGGTAGAATCTTGCATCAATGTACTATGACTCAAAAGATTTTAATGGGGAATTATCACACTGAAATGACCTAATTTTTCTATTGATAAAACATTTGAGACATTGGTGGTATGATTAAGGGATAACCTCATGAAAATGTTGTCATGGTCTTTCCAGCAGAATGTTGAAAGCCTTATCCTGCCTAAGAACCATGAATTCTGAGTCGGACATGAGATCCCCAAATTGATTTTAGAGTTTGATCTCAACAAGTTTATTTTTCTCATTATTTTTATAACCATTTAACATTAGAACATATTGGGGAAGGTAAGATTCACTGAAACCCAGTTTATGAAGTGTTTGGATTGTAATGAGGTTGATTCATAAGTCATTGTCAATGAAGGCACATCAGATATCAACTTCATTTATCATGACTAATATATAAAAGGGTCATATGTGTCCCTATATTATGGATTATTCATTCTAGTTCATGGAAGAGATGAATGTGTGGAATTCTAAAGGGTCATTATTTGCACTATATACCTTAGCAACAACAACCTTGACTATAATCTTCAGAGGGATTGATATTGACTCGATAAGGGATTCACGAAAATATTTTGATAGACTCACGGAATCCAGGATTGAAAAATTAGATGAAAAAGTATAATAAATTAAAAATATCTTATTTCCAGTTGAAATATATGCCCTTTATATCATAGATAGGTTCTTTCATAGGTTCATTAGGATCTGAAGTGCTTCATGTAGTCGGATTGGCCTCTAAAATAGTAGCTGAAGGTGCTTCCACTCTTGTTGGATTATGTTAGCTAGGTCTAACTAAATGTCATGGATTATTAGGTTATTGCATACCCTTTAACTAATATTCTAGGATGATCATGTTAGGGAAAACCTAGTCTTCTGTGGGAAAAATTCCATGCTCATACTCAGCTCGTTGGAGGTCTCTACCAAGATTTTTGGATGCATAGATAGTTTGAGTAGGGGCATAGTTAAGGTATTGACTCCTAGAATGACCGCATCTTCCCTAATACCCTTGACTTTGATGTCCCCTTCACCCTGTTCCCCAATGAAATATAATGTATTTTTGTGGATAATTAGGCTCATCATCTTTGAAGGGATCCATTAAGTGAATAACATTAATGGAACCGAAAATAAAATCCTCATCAGACAAAGATTATGTCTGGTGGTTGGACCCCTGTACTATTTGGTGGGGCAATGCACATACTTTTTTATCCATCGAAATGAAGTCTTTTATGGTCAAGCTAATATTTATAATTAACTTGACCTTATCTGCCTACATTTTTATCTTACCCATCCGAACATGTTTATTTTTTAGGGTAAGTATTCAAACAACTGGGATGTCGATGATGATGGATGTGTTATAGTGGAAGTGACTAAATAAATTATCAGTTGTTTCAACTATTCTTGGAATATATCATGAGTTTGGTTGATTGTTTTTCTAACCATACTTTCACTGAGCATTCACATACCCATGCAGTTATCTTCTTTCCATCCATTCCCCTCCTCCAGATCTATAGTAGAGACACATGCTACCAGAACATGGGAATTTTTCAACTTCACTTATCTGGAGTCCACCAATTTTTGAAGGTTGTATTTGAAAACAGAATAATCTTGGATGTTGTTCCCTAGTACTTGTTTGAAGGGTAAATAATTTTGGATAACTTCGTCAACCGCTTTTTCGGCCTTCTTGGGATTTGGTAACTTTATCATATTCTTTTCTAATGCTGATATAAAGTATCTAGGAACTTCTTCATTTATTAAATAATAGGCCCAGTTTTTCATCTCCTCAAAATATTTTTCCTCTACTCTTTTTGATCATCCTGATGAGGCTGTCATTATTGCAATAACTCAGGAGGTGGATCCACATGATACAATGTGGGCTTTGGAGAAGGAGCAGGTACATGGGACTACTTAAGTGTGAATATAGTGATCTATACATTTCAAATTCTTTTTCCATGAGATTATGTAATTATTCAGGCTTTTTATTTGGCCTTCTAAATGGATTCTTCTACACTTTGGGTAATTAAGGAGTGGTCCAGAAACCCTCAAATGTATTTCAAAGGGATAATAATTATGTGCAACTCATTGCAAAGATTTGTTATACATATAGGAAATACCACTTCTTGAGGGAGTGGAAGGCTCATGGTTTTTTCAGTCCTTTCCACAAAGCAACAGAATCCAAGAATATTTCATCATTGTGCTACTTATAGTTTTAGAGGTCGAAGACTGTTGTCTTATGTCGCATCAAGATTAATCGGAAGAGAAACTTATGATGAAGGTCTTACAACCGCATTATTGAATGATCCTTCAAACTTTTTTAGCACACAACGGTTGTTCCCTACTGTGATTTCATGAATCAACTAAGATTCACCACCTTCGATTTTTTATTGATACCCATCATGGGATCATAATGAGAGAAGAAATGCATCAAGTACTACTCCAGGTCTCCCGAGCCATTAAAAATCTGAAATATAGAATTTCCAAAGTTACAAGGGGGAATTTTCTGATATAATTGTTTAGTGTAAGTCTTATTTTATAGTTTAATTATGGAATTACATTTTTCCCAAGATTCTAATCAAGACGTGAGTAACTGAAGAGAATTCATCATCCCTTAGGTAACATCAGGATGAGACGGAGATTGAATGGGTTCAGTAGTCAGTAGGGCCATAGGTGGTGGTACTAATAATACCTTTATTTGGTATCCCTTAGGGGAATTATGGTAAGGATGTTCCTATCCCTTTTCTTCTGTTCACCTAATAGAGGGAATTCCCGAATCACAGCTTTGGGATCCTAGTATATTGGAAGTTTGTATCCCACATTGGGTGGGGATTCTGAATCCACTTCATCCATTATAGGCATCTCTCTTTACTAAGGTATACATACTTTGTGTTTTAGTTGAGGACTTTACTATAAAGTATATCTAGTAGGAAGGTCGCCTCAACATATTTCTATATCGAGTCTTCTCAAGTCTTTAATCTCTTCCTCCTGCTGAGAGAATCTATCCTCAAGTGAAATGGGATTATCATATTTGGCATAGAGGTTATGAAAAATCTAACCCTTAAACATTCTATGTTTCGATTCCTTTTGATGGGGTAGTGATGGATTGTTTAATGTAATACCCAGATTTAGGGAAATCCTCTGGTTCCGGGAATGAAAACATCCTTCAATTATTTCAGTGTGGACCACATTATAAACCACAACATTATCATCTGACTCCTCCTCTGAATTGGCCTCATGTTCCATAGAATATTAAAGGGAATCATTGATGAAACTCAATAAGGTTAAATTCAATTCAATCACTCTATAAATGTCTTTTCATGACTATATCAATATATTCCATCCATGAGGCCTTGTACTATCCATTCTGGATTTTATAGGAACTATTTGACAGACAATGATCTGAAGGGAATCTTCCGATAGTTTGGTCCTGCATGTCCCTAATGAGGAAACCATATCATGGGATTAGAAGAACTAAAAGGATCCATTATATGTTTTTCCCCTAATTGGGAGGAGACAGGTATCTTCTTAGGGGGTGTTGTTGAGGTGAAAATTCCCACAACCTTGTGGGCTTGGATATTCTTTTCCTTACTTCACTACCCTTTGATTATGGTTTGCTGACCTCAAGGGTTGGGTTAAAAAAATCCCCCAAACATATGAGTTGATTTTTCTCCTCAACTAATGTGTAACTACTATCACAACTTCCCTTATGATTCTACCAGGTTTTGTATGAACATGGGTTCATTTCATCATTTGGCAGGCACCTGGATCAACCATTTCGGAGGATTACTGTATTATTTTTGACATTTTCACTATCTGATGTCAGACTTACTCAAATAACTAGGATTTCTCTATATTTTAATATTCTTGATGCAATAGTCTCTCAATATCCTACACTCTCTGGGCTTTGTGTCAGTGAATGTTTTTCAAGGCCGATTTTTATTGAGTACATCTTTTGTTGTGGACATGGTTCAATTGTTTGAGATGACCTAAAGCTATAACATTGCATGATACTACATTAAGTGGGATTTATTGGTTGGGGAGAATAGTGAAATTTATATATCTAAGTGCACCCCATACTCTAACAAGAACACTTTATGGGGGATTTGCGATCAATTTTCGCAACACTTTTAACACATTGAGGCACACACATTGAAGGGATCCTTATTGTTTCTCTAAATGTCATGTAGTTAGGAGTGATTTCAAATCAATTTATCATTTAATCACATATATTAACTAGATGTGGATCTGATATTCTTCATAGGGTAATAATTTTCCTCTCAAGTGATGAATATTTTTCCATATGTTGAGGTGGATGTCTTTCTCACAATTTTCCTACAACTCTCATGGAATGATATATTGAGAGGTTTCTAAAGAATAGAATGTGACTGGTATTTAATCTTTACCCAACTGTTTTCTAATCTTTAGAACATCTTATTTGTATTTTAATATAGGTTACTTTACTTATACCAACTAGAGAGGACGCTTCCTGAAGAATTTATTATAGAATTTAAGATTGGTTGGGACTTCCTCCATTACATTGGAAGGTATGTGATCCAATGGAGGTTTGTATAATGACCATACCATTGGGATATCTTCTAGTTTAGAAAACATTTCACTTGAATATTACAAGGCATCAGACATTACTAGCGTTGTTTTCCAGTGTGTCTCATGATAGGGGGCTTATCATCACCACACCACCCAGGGGTGGACCCTCTTAACGACATGAAATACTATGACCTAACTAATGTTTTCCAACCTGTTCCATCTTTGGGAGGACCACCGTGGTGGATTATAGAAATGGGAAGAAAATTTTCTCCCGATTTTTGGGTCACATAGAAGGCTTTCGTGAATATTATCTAGGGGTGGAATCTCAAGATCGATCAGATAGTGGTAATAAAGAAATCCTTTATGGTGAATTGTCCAAGGGTAAAAATAGAATTACTGCTACTATCCTCATAACATGGTAATGGGAGTCTAGGATCTTTAATTCCATAGATATGTTTATGAGGGCTTTAAGAGCTCCTACATTGAGTAGAGTGGGATTGAACATCTTCTCATTGTCTTAAATTTATCTTTGGTGAGGATTTTTTATGGATTCATTCCTTTGAGTGACTGGGGACACATTCTAGGGGAAGTTATTTTCATAGAAATGTGTTTGTTCCTACCTTGGATTGCACATTGTGATAGAACGATTACCTTCTATTGGAATGAGTGTGTGTTCCTGATACAGTTGTCCATGTATCATGGGAGTGTCTTCCCCATGAACCTCTTTGATGGATGTAGAGGTGTGTATCTACCCCAGGGTGTCATGCTGATGAGCCTCCCCATTTGTGGGTATGTAGTTGTGTATCTGTCCCTCTACCACTACTATTGTTGCCGTAATGATGTACAAGAAAGTCTGTAAGATGTGGGAAGGATTTTCATCAACCCTTTATGCATTTTAATGATATTCTAAGTGATGTTAGAGAATGGAATTGAGATACATATCCATTTCATATCTAGGGAAGGTGTATGTTCTTCATCTTGTCCTACCTTTCATATCAATAGATACTAGTAATACTTGTGTGTGGGCGAATAAATTTGAGTCTTCCCCTTATTTTTCATCGATACATTTCAACTCACATATCTGGGTGTTTCTATATGAAACGACTTGTAGGCATGATGAATGTTGGTAGGTGTGTTATCCTACTTTTATTTTTCCACCATATTTGCTTTCTAATATTCTTTGAACTTTTCTAGAAGAGTTTGTTGGTTGGATTGATTAGTGAGGGAAGGTTTATGTTCTTAGTTTCAGTTTTCCATCAGTTTTTAATGGAGGGTTTCCTTGATTGACATGAGGTGAGACTACTAAATTAATGAATTAAGGAAGGTAGGTATTGTTCCTACTCACAATGGGCCACTAATATTGATCTATTGGATTATCTAGAGGGGTAAGATGTGCGACCTTTCTCCCTATTGACTGGTTTCTGTACTTTGTTTTCTATCTTTCATTCTTGGGTCTGGATGCCCTAGGCCAGTCATCCAAAAATAACACCCTCATCATGTTCAAGTCTCACTATTGTGTGGTCTTAGCGATAGAGATTGTTGTAAGGATCCCTTTGGAATGAAACCTATTTCATCTGAATGAGGTCGTTTGTGGCCTCCTGATCAACACACATGAAATAAGGGTAGCATTTTTTGTAGTGTCCTGGGGATAAACTAACCCAATGGTTGAATATGGAGGTTCCTCCTACTTTTAGACCACCAAATTTCGATGATTGGGAAATCAGGGGTGCTTGGTAATCTGGAGTTTCTATAGAGAAGCCTACATGGGTGGGATAATAATATGCTTACAATACTTTAAAACCAGTGCCTTTGAAACCTAGTGTTTAATACATTGGGTTTGTAATGGCATCCCCTTCTTGGATGAAGATGTGAAGATAATGGTAATCTGGGCATGCATTGTTTAGAGTTCATATGATGCCATTGGATCGAAGTGTTTTCCTAGAGAGTGCTCCTTGATAAACACAAATATTAAAACCTCGTCTCATTTGAATTAAAACATTAATGATTGATTTTATTTCTTGGACCTCTATCTTTTGGATAGTTAAAGGAGTCTGACAGATAGGTGAAACTATTATCTTTTTTAAGGAATCACATCAGGTTCACTATTTTTTATTCATAATAGAAAATGTGTCAACCAAAAGTGGATTAAAGTGGGTTGAATTTCATTCAATCATTCATGTCCAGATTTATATTTCTGAATGGTTTCCAATGAGATTTTTCATGGAACTGGAAACACCCAACTATTCTATATCTTCAAGGGATCTGATTTCTAGAGGCAGGTAATCATTGGTGATTTTGGACAACAATTATTAAGAAATGACATTGTCTTAGAGTATAAGAGGTCGGGCTAATCAGACCATTATGGGGTAAATAGTTTCATACTGTAGGACACTCTTATTGATTTGATATATGTTCATGAATCTTTTCTTAATTCCCAATTATGATGTGGGTCACCATAAAAAATAACAATCAATTATTAGTATGTAAAAAATTTAAAATCATTTGTATGTATCCAAGGATTATAGTAAATAGAGTTATCTATATTTATGATAGGTTATCTATCAATGTAATCCTTTTATGTACTGATAAGATATTATTTGGTAATTATTATGATGATTTTGATTTTTCAGCCACACAGTTGGGTGCTCTAGAGTGTATTTTCATCTAAGTAGGTAGAAGTGTTTTGGCTGTTAGGATCAAACACATTATATGGGATTCCTACATATCCTCGTGAAAGGAAATTGAACCTACATAGTTCGATTCCACTTAATGGGAAACATCATAACATTTTAGGTCATTTGATAAGGACATAACTATATAGCTTTACATCACGTGGTGATGCCATATAGAAATAAGATACCTAGTCAATGTTTGATATGGGATATACTCCAAAGTGGCCCAAGGAAACTGGATGGGATATAAATTTGAGAGTTGAATTAGACTATACTTAGAATGTGTCCTAGATATAGTATTGTTGTTTTGGGGCATTGGGTTTGAACCTCAAGTATGCTTCCTCCTTAACCAATTTGGTTGGGAATCAAATCCAACATTGTTCAGTTGTTGTCTCAAAGGGAAGTATAGACCTTTTAGAGGATTAAGTGGGGCATTATTTCTGTAAATTATTCTTAGATGAATTAATTCCAGTGTATGAGAAATTTCTTGAATCAAGAATATTTAGGGGTTTTATTTGGGGCTTACTCCTCAGCAGGATGATCGGTTTTTTAGATGTTCAGTTGGGACTTCCTCCTAAGAAGAGGGACCTAAAGTTTTATCTAGAAGGATTAATCCTAAAGAGGTTGTCATGGTGAATGTGTTTTTTGATTGGGGATTAATCAAGAGTAGGATACCCATGGATTTGTTTTATTTGGGACTTAATATTGAGGGTGTTCCCATAATTGGTTGGACTGGGACTTATTCCTAAGGAGGATTCCCTTAATATTTTGGTGCGTAAACATTAAATGAGGCTAAGTGATTAGTATGATTAGGGCTTACTCTTGATAAGGACACCCATAAATGGTTTGGGATCATTAGTATAGTATGACCACCATCAAATTTTAATCCCACGTGAGTCATCCTCGGTTTTAGAAACAAGAGGAAATGAATTATCTATGAAACCACACAGTTTTCTTTTCCTTATTGTTGGATACATGGACTTTTGGATTCACACCGAGGGATGAACTCTGAAGGAATGAGATAGGATGATTCAAAGGTTGATCCTCTACCAACACATGAATCCATTCTTATGGATGCTGTGATCATGTCAATCCTCTAATAACAAATTTTTCATGACGAGCCATGCTTGGCTGTGAGAAAGAGGAAGAAGATGATATGGTAAACAATATGATCCATCTTCTACTGGTGGAAGAGGCTTAGGTTAGGAGAGATAGAATAGAGGAGTCTGGTGCCCATCCCTTGTCTGACCCGATAACCAAGGGTTTGAGGAGGAACAGTAGTGTAACCTCTTATAAGAAAGGCTAGGGTATTTCTCTGAGAGGGATTCCCTGAAATCAGTTCCATATTGAGGGATGTGGATCACATTACATGTTGAATGGAAAAGTAATTATAATCCTCAATCTCCCTTCCTAGGACCAGAGGCTCTGGATCTAAGGTATGACACGTGGTGGACATTGTCCTCACTATTATTCATAAGACTAAGAACTCCCTGATACCATTCCCGGGGTTGGGGTCCATGGTATTGTATGAATTAAAATCCACATGAAATTTGAGGACCCTAACCATCAGGTAGGACAAGTGTAGGAAACCTCGGGAAGTAGGAATGAAAATCCAAATGGGGGACAAGCTTGTGTACCCATCATTATGGGTTTTCAAGTAGGGTGGTTTTGGAGGGGGTTTCAACATGGTCCCTTTCGGGTAAGGGATCCACGAGAAGAGGGGTTCATCTAGTGGTGGATTAAAAGAGGTCTTAGAGAGGGGATTATGAATGTCCTAGATTTGAGGGTAGTGTTGACTCACGCAGGTCCTGAGAGGAAGTAAAAGTGCTTTGCCCATGGGGTATAGGACAACGTGAGCTGGGTATGCCTTAGCCAATGGATCTCCTAGGAAAAAACTTGGGGAAGGATTTATCATAGGCACCAACTGTCTCTTTAGCTGTCCTAGGATGCGTATCACATAGGTCCCTTATTAAGGAAGAGGCCTCACGTAGTGGTTTTTCACTAGGGTAGAACGGGTCCTCATAAAGGCGTCATTTTTTTGGGACCCTAAATAGACTTTAATCTCCCCAATACCTTATAATTTTTTCATCTTATGGTTTTAGAAATAATCCTAAGAGTTTTTTAAATTGTTGGGTAAACAAGATTCATGACTTGACCTTGGAGGTTTCTTTCAATTTTTCTCATTATACAAATAATGATCCCTATTGTCATATTTATAGAATAATAGGGTACCCTGGTTGAAGGACATAACTCATGTAGGTCCTCAGTGTAGGTACATGGTGTAGGGGTCCCGTGTAGGGGTGGACTTCACTTTATTGCCATGAAAGGGGGATAGGGGGGACGTCGGACTTCAGATGCAAAGGTGTGAATGCATAGGCTGATATGGGCCCCTTCATTTTATTATCATTAGGTATCTTTGGTACATGAACATGATTAAGGTTCACTTCATAATATTTTCATCCCCCTTTATAAAATGGATGGTCAAAAGAAGCGATGTGATTCATTTTTCACTAACTCATTCAGGGAAGGTAAAAAAACTAAATATAATGAACATATGTTATTTATATGACAAAAAAATGATAATATTGAATTTTTTATCATAATTAAAAGACAATATATCATTTTCATTCTGACCATTCAACTAATTTCAAAATTATAATGTCATTCATTCGTATGTGTGATATAATGCCTCCCTAAAATGATGTGATTCCTTATTTCATCACAAAATAAAATTGATGATATATATATATATATAATGAAATAATTTTCTATTTATTATATTATTTTCATTATAGATAAGAAAAATAACACATTCCTTCTTTCTATAATGATCGTTGAAAATTAGAAACCTTACTCATGAATAAGTATGACCTACAATATCTATTATTACAACATAGTTAATCTTATTAACTATAATTAATAGAATATTTTAAAATTATTATTTATTTATAAAAATGATAATTATTTCATTATTATTATTCTAGGGATGATGTAACAACAAAAAAGTTTACCATTGTCAATACACCAAATCTTTTTTGAAATAATGAACTGAACGTCCTCAAAATACATGATGTGGACTCAATTGAATTTTTAAGACGAAATTTCCTAGTCAAAGACCAAGAAAAAATTTATTAAAAGTAAGGAAATTGCATGAGTCTGAAGTAGGAAATTTTATTACAATCTTTATCATAGAGAGGGAGAAGGTCAACTGGAAAATTTTCAATCCACGTCATGTCTTGGTTGATTCCCTTGTTAGCAAGACCATATGACACTATATTATATTCACGGTAGGTATGGGTGGAAATGTATCTAAGCTCCATAAGCGATTCAAGGTAGTTCTTCCAACTCGTAGTAAGAGGCCATGCAAGATGGACCACACCATTACAAATTTATTGGAAAATGGTAGTGGAGTCGCTTTAAATCTAGATGTTGTTCCAGCCTTTTTGCTTAACAAATTTGATGGCATGAATCAGTGCCAACATCTCAGCTTCAATGGAAGTGGTGACACTGCAGCTACTATAAAAAAACCATTGCAATGAACTCTAAAGTCTCTAAAAATGTAACACCCTGAGATTTTATGAGAAATATTCTTTTTTATTTATTTGATGTCATGTGTGGTATGCTACGCCAATATTAGCTTGCGTTATACACAACACCATATTATCTTGTAGAATACACAAACACTATTCATGGCTTGTGTTGCACGCAAGAGAAACCTTCCTCAATAGCGTGTGTTGTACGCAATACCGAGTTTCACTAAATAATGATATATTATAATATTATTATATACTAGCCGTTATGAATAGTATTAACCGCATTTTGGTGTTTATAACATTATAATTCATCTTACATATTTTCTATAACATGGTACGAGAAAAAAATCAATTTTTTGTATAAAAGTAGTATTTTTTTAAAAAATTGCAGTTTTACTGCCTTTTGATGGCGCACCCATTTTAAATATATTTTTTGACAAGTTTATAAGTTAAATTTAACAAAATAAACTAATTATTTTGAATCAGAATATAAAAATTTACTTTGGATAAATATTTCATATTTTTATGATAACTTTCATATTTTGATAAACAGTAAAAATACGATAAATTTAGCTTAAAAGAAAATATTTTTATCGAGATAATTTATATGGTTAAATTTTAATACTGAATGGTTTTAAAGTATAAATATAATATATTATTTCCATTTAATATAATTTATGTCATTAACATTAATTTTACATTGAATTCATAGTTAAAAACATTTCAAACTGTTGCAATGTTTTATCTTTTAAAACCCGTTTTCTCAACAGCGGGATTAATTTTAAATTAAATATTGCATCTTCTAAGTTTTGAATTTTAAAAAATGGCTTCCATATTTGGTATTAGTAGGTAAAAATTATGTTAATGGGATACTTTTTATTTTAAGTCATTATGAATAGTAACTATGGTAAATTTTATTTACAACATTTAATTGTAAATCTGGTAATTAAGTGTAAAAATAATATTATAAAATTACTCGACCACTTGTATTAATATAATTGGATGAATATATTTTGTCCTAAAATATACTTGGGTAGAAATGGTATCTTTTGAACCCACTTGGATGTGATTAAGAACTATAATTTATTTTATTTACAGAAAGTGAAATATGTCTCACTCAAACTTTAATAATTAAAGTATTTTTATCATCAAGTTATACATAATATAAAATAGATTATAAATACTCATATGAAGGATTAAATTTTTTTCTTTATAGTGGTAATTTATTTTCTATTTTTAATATATATATAATTACATTAATAACTTATACATTAATGATGAAAAAATTATTTATTTAGTGAAAAAAATCAATAATATAGTTTTTGTTAAAATAATAATACCCATAAAAAGGACCAGAAGCTTGACCAAACCATATTGGTCGAGTATATCTATAGAATAAGCATTAAAGGGTCTACTTGGGGACCATTTGGAGCCTTATAAAATAGATTATGACATTTATATTATTTTATATTAAATGATCTCAAAGTTGTCACCTTCATACTTTACTAAAGATAACATTTTAAAGGTTGGATGTTTTAGACAATAAATTTGACTAAAAGTATTCTTATGAAATATATTAGATTTATCTTCATAATAGTATTTTATTTTTATTTTTTATGGGTAAAATAAGTATATTAAATAATTATACAAAAATGTTGTAGAAATAATTTTATTAAGAGAAATATCAAGTAAATGGTTTTAAAAATATTAAAATAAATATTATATGAACTAATTAATGTGCTCCACTAATTTTATAAATATATATGACATTTTAGGAATATATTAAATAATTTGTTTCGTACATATATTCTGTGTGTATTTTATTTAAATTCAAATAAATAAATAGTGTCAAAATTGACACTATTGATATTTTTTAAAAATAACATATTATTAAATTGTTTAAAAATAACAGAAATATTTAAAAATTAAAAAATGTAATTTATATGGTCGAAAATGTCATAAATTATTCAATTATGGACAATTTACAACACATATTTAAGTATTTGTAACAATCTAAAATTTATAATATTACTACCACAAATAAGATTAAATAGATTAAATAAGGATAAATCAAATTGATAAGGTATAAAATAATTTTCCAACATGTCCAAATTTTATTTTTTGATGATATTAAACACCTATATAATCTAATATTTGAATTTGATTCATTTTTGAGGTTTTTATGTGGGGTTTGAGTTTGTTATTAATTAATATTTTGGAGGTTTCCAAAAGTGCCCTTCTCCTATTTTATAAAAGGGAACCTCCTCCCCCTTCTCATCACACCATTTTTATCCTTCTTTCTTGACCAACCCCTGACCATTACTATTATAAACTTCCCTAGTATCATTTTGGAGATTCTGGTCTTCTCAAAATACCAACTCTAGTCCCTTAAGAGGATGTTCAAAGGAGGTGCGTCGAAGAAGAGGTAATCTCTTCTACCAATTATTTCATGTTTTTTTATTCATATACTTCCTCTTCTTTAGTTGTTTCATTATAAATTAAAAAAATAAGTATAAATAATATACTAATATGTTATTATAAATATTAAAAAATGGTATTTCACATTCTATCCATTCTTTGAAAAATGAAATCACCGCGTGTGCGTACATAGGACTTACCGTATCCATGCCGTGGTTTAATCTATTTTTCAACCACCACATTACTTGGATGGGTATAATGGTGGAAATAATAACTATATATGATTATTATAACATAATACTAATTATTAGATATTATATTATCCACTCCAAATCCATTCAATAATTATGGGAACGATATCATCGTTCATGCGTACATACAGATTACCATCTCCACGATGCGATTAGATTGATTCTCCATGTTAAACATTCAAGAATGATTATAAAGTATATATAATAATTAATCATGAAATATATGAAATAATAATTCTACTGAATTTATATATATATATATATATTTCATTTACTACCATTCAATTTAATAAGGAAACGAAAACAGCGTTTATGCGTACGTACGGCCTACCGTGTCAATGAACGGTGTATTTCATTACATATATCGATCTATTATATATGTATATATATATATATATTCTGAATATATATTATATATAAATCATGTTTTACATTCTGGAAGTAATTAATCATGATATAATTAATCTTATGAATAATTAAATGTCAAAACACATACGATAAATGAAACAATTTTACCCAAGATGCTGCTTTAATATGGAATTGACAAATGAAGGGGTAATATAATGTCGTATGTGAATAAAATATGATATCATAAATATTATTATAGTTCTTTTATATGTTAATAATATGTTTAAACCCAATATATATGAGTCTCATACACATACAAAAGAAATTTTACATAAGGTAAAGGATAATTATTCCAATCTCGTTCTTATCTGAGATTGTCTATTCATAAGTATTTACTGGGGTTAGATTTTTCATCCATGTCCATGGTTTATAAAAATGTTTTCATAAATTGTTTAATATTCTTCCATGTATTTTTAAAGTCATGTATACCCCTATTTGACTTTTACTTTGTGTTATGGAAGGAATCTTTCTTTTGTGTACCATATGTGGTACTTTTTTACTTTTCCTTTAAAAGTATGAGGAGAAAATTTTTTAACTTATACGGAATGAATAGATTTTTATAGTTTTATAATGCCTTATTTCCATGAGCCTTATTCTAAAATATTTTATGATTATTTTCAACAAAATTATTTTCTTTAATATTGCATGGCATTTTGAGAAATGAAAATGATTTTGAAGAAGAAAGGATATTTTCCTCAAGAATTAATTTCAAGTGTTTTATCAAAACGTTTTTCCATCAAAGATACCATTTTTTAATATGGTCATGTTTCAAGTATAATGTACCTATTATTTACATGGTTTGATATTTTTTATGATGAAATCATATCCATTTTTTTATTTGTATTATGTTATGATGGTATGATATTTATGAAACCCATTTTATTTGTTCGGTTATGATGAGTGATTTATGTTTATATTGTCGCACACGTAATAATTATTTCATTATAAGATGGGTGGGACCTATATCACCCTCCAATTCATTGGGTAATGATTTATATCTCATGATATAGACATGTATGGAACGATAAGTAAAATCTGGTTCAGTAATACAGGGCTAGAACGGCTGGTAAACCTGGTTCAGTAATGTAATTTTTCCACAATGATGGTCTTGGAAGTAATGGCTTGGATATTATGGAAATCATATCATGTGATTAATGGTATTACAAAATTACATGTTTTATTCCCATGACATTTTATCATGATTAATGTTCCTTTCTGGTCTATTCCTTATGTACTGCCAAGATTTATGTCGTTACTCATGTTTTATGTTCATGTTTTTACATTCAAATGTTTATGGATTGTTTTTTGTTTTCCATGTTTACCCTTACTCAGCATTTGAGCTCACCCTTTTTATGTTTTCTTTTCCCCAGGATATAAATAAAGGTTTTGGGTAAGAAAAAAGGGGATGAACTTTATGGGAGATGTTAAAGATATTTCACCATGATTAGAATATTTTGTTCCAAGTTTCTAAAGACACTAAACTAATAAAGTAATTAAGCATTTTTTTGTGTCATGTATTAAGTTTTCCGCAAAAGTAATGTAATGTCCATGTATGTCAAGTTTTGGTCTCTAAAATTGGTATTAGAGTGAAGGTTTAGTTAACCTTTGGAAACAAGGATGCAAAAACTTTAGTGAGATCTCTAGAGATATTTCTAAGGTATTTTTAGGGATGTCCCTAAGGTTAAGTATAAGTATTGGTTATAGTACTAGAATCACAGTAACTATCTTATAATTAAACCTAATATGTTAGATATTGAAGGTACTCCCCCTTTATTAGGTTGTTTTCCTAGCATGATTTTTTCCTTTCGCACTATACTTTTTTTGGGTTTTAGAAAATGGATGGAAATAGGAATATTCATATTAATGGAGAATATGATGGACAATGGAATGATATTCTTCATGAAAACCAAATGAATTGAGATTTGGAAGGTGAAAAATCATTATTTTTCTTAATCAGTAATCTCATAATATGATCAATAATATCAACTTTTTTAAGTTTCCTGACTTGGCTAGTAAGATAAAGATGGAGTTTCATGATGATCATAGAGGAAAGAAAGTTCAATTTTCCTCATGTAAATCATGTGGGAAGAGGCATCAATTAGAATGTTTCAGAGGAACTGGAAGATTCTTTGGGTGTGGAAAAAAAGGACACAAAGCAAGTAATTGCAAAGGAAGAGGTTCAGTTAACACAATGGACAAGGATAATGGTATTTCTAAGACATCAACAAAGGTTAAATGTTTTAAATGTGGAATGTATGGGCATTATACAATCCAATTCCCTAATGGAAAATCTCATGAAGAGAATCAACATGGTTGTATGGGTAGAATTTATGTTGATGATGATGAAGAGACTACAAATGATATATGAGATGAAAGAAGTGTTAAGGAATAAAATGGTAATTCTCTGTCAATGGTTTAAGAAGGTAGTGGAATTATTTCATGTTTATCAAGAATAATGTATGGTACTATAGAATGAAGAAAAATCTAAGGATTGTTACACTGTTGTATTTTCTTGAGTATTTGAAAGTATTTGATGAATGGTACTGGTAACCATGAAAACTGATTGAAATATTTTTGGAAAGCAGATTATATGCACATAATGAAGGGATAAGGAGAAAATATTATGTGTGATTGTATTAATGAGATCAGGACTAATATAAGAACAAAGTGATATCATGGTTTGAGTATATTTGTTTTTTTGGATTTTGGTAAGTGGGAAGAGTTAAATTTTGAGAACATTTGTGTTTTCACTAAGATTATATGGTAATTAATGTTTTAATAGAATACATGATTAAGGAATTCACATGTTTGGAATGTGACCAAAAAGATTTATCTTATGATATATGGGTGATAAATGATGGTATTCACATGCTTGGTAGATGACCTCTCTAGTAATCTTTTTCTTTATACTATGAGATTGGCCAAATGTATTTTGGGTAAGAATAAAGATAGGAATGGATTAAGTTAGACATCAAATAGTATTGTTTAAGTCTAGAACTTTTTGAAATTATTTCTCAAATTTTATAATAGTATAGTTTTAGTAAAAGGGAAACCCATAGGATGAGTGACAACCCATCACGTCGGAAAAGGCTGTGAGAATGGAACCCACAACTAAAGTGCAACATGACATTATCACCTACCACTAGCCTACAGGAAGTCCCTGGTTAGTATAAATTATTTTTATTTTTTAAGAGATATGATACATGATGTATAAGTCCATTTTTTTGAACCATATATGATTAACCTAACCATAGATGGACTTATGTATAATTAATATCTTGTGATGTCCTTTTTGTGATAGAGACAGATGGAATGACCTATCACTCTATCGCATGACTTGCTAATACTTCAATAATGACAAATTCAACCTCATTTATTTAAATATGAGATGATGTAGAAATTTTTCATGGAATGACCAACCATGAAATTACACTAAAATCAAGTAAGTATTTCTCGTTATGCAAAAAATTCATCAACTTTAGAGAAATGATCCTGAAAACCAAAAATGTTGTCCTAGTAACCTCATATCCGATGAATCAGATGGGACCTTATATCATTACAAATGTACGGCTTTTTGATCATTGGATTTCTCATAGCCATGTTCTCTGCCACTTTTCATCAGAAGTTGATGGTAAGATTTCTCTTTTATATCCATATTTTCACCTATATTCACCTATGTGGAAACCTAGTGACAAGTTAATTTGGGTAACCATTACGTTTCTTACATTAATTTTTAAAATTAAGTTTTGGTATTCCTTTTTACAATATGGGTTTCAATGAAAGAATCTTTCAAGTAGTAAATGATTTATAACCCCGACAAATTTCAAGGGGGAAATTCATTTTAAGAGGGGTAGAATCTAACACCATGAGATTTTATGAGAAATATTCATTTTAATTTATTTTATGTCATGTGGTGTATGGTACAAAAATATTATCTTGCACTATACACAACACCGTATTAGCTTTTAGTATATGGAAACACTATTCTTGGCTTGTGTTGCACGTAAGAGCGACCTTCCACAATAGCATGTGTTGTACGCAATACCGAGTTTCACTAAACAGTGATATATTATAATATTATTATGAACTATCCTTTATGAATATAATTAACCACATTTTTAATTTTATGACATTATAATTCATCTTACACATTTTTTAAAACACGGTTTGAGAACAAAATCAATTTTTTGTATAAAAGTAGTATTTTTTTTAAAAATGCAGTTTTTATGGCGCACCCATTTTAAATCTAATTTTTAATAAGTTTATAAGTTAAATATTACAAAATAAAATAATTATTTTAAATCAGGCTATAAAAATTTACTTTTGATAATTTTTCATATTTTTATGATAACTCTCATATTTTGATGAATAGTAAAAATAAGCTAAATTTTACATAAAAGAAACTTTTTTCATTGAGATAATTTATATGGTTGAATTATAATATTAAATGGTTATATAGTATAAATAGAATATATTTTTACCATTTAATATAATTTATGTCATTAGAATTAATTTTACATATAATTCATAGGTAAAAACATTTCAATCTTTTCCAATGTATTAACTTTTAAAACCAGTTTTCTCAACAGTGAGATTAATTTTTAATTAAATACTGAGACTTATGAGTTTTGAATTTAAAAAAATGGATTCTATATTTGGAATTAGTAGGTTCAAATTATGTTAATAGGATACTCTTTATTTTAAGGCATTATGAACAGTAACTACGGTAAATTTTATTTACAACAATTAAAGGTAAATTAGGTAATTAAGGGTAAAAATAATATTATAAAATTACCATAACACTTGTATTAATATAATTGTATGTTATATTTCGTCCAAAAATATACTTGGGTCGAAATAGTATCTTTTGGAACCCACTTGGATGTGATTAAGACCTTTAATTTACTTTATTTAAAGAAAGTGAAATATGTCTCACTCAAATTTTAATAGTTAAAGTATTTTTAATTTAAGGTTATATATAATATAAATTAGATTATAAATACTCATTCTAAATATAAAATGTTTTTATTCATCATCTTAATTTATTTGTGATTTTTAAGAAATATATAATTACCTTAATAGCTTATATATTAATGTTGCATAAATTATTTATTAAGTTAAGAAAATAAATAATATAGTTTTTATTAAAATTATAATACCCATAAACAGGACCAGAAACCTAACAAAAACTTATTGGTCGAGTATATCTATACCATAAGCATCCAAGGGTCTAATTTTGGACCATTTGGAGCCTTATAAATCAGATTATGACAATTATATTATATCATTTTAAATGATGTCAAAGTTGTCACCTTCGTACTTTAATTAAGATAACATTTTAAAGATTGGTTGTTTTAGAAGATAAATTCTACTAAAAGTATTATTATGAAATATATTAGATTTATATTCATCATTGTATTTTATTTATAATTTTTATGAAAAAAATAAGTATATTAAATTATTATACAAAAATGTTGTAGTAATTATTTTATTAAGAGAAATATAAAATAAATGGTTTTAAAAATATTAACATAAATATTATATGAACCAATTAATTTTATCCACGGATTTTATTGATAGATATGACATGTTAGGAATCTGTTAAATATTTTGGTTCGAACATATATTCTCTGTGGATTTTATTTAAATTCAAATAAATGAATAGGGTCAAAATTGATACTATTGATATTTTATAAAAATAATATATTATTAAATTGTTTAAAAATCACAAAAATATTTAAAAATTATAAAATGAAATTTATATGGTCTAAAATTTCAGAAATTATCCAATTATAGACAATTAACAACACATAAGTAAGTATTTATTACAATTTAAAATTTAGAATATTATTACCACAAATAAGATTCAATAGATTAAATAAGGATAAATCAAATTGATAAGGTTTAAAATAATTTTTCAACATGTACAAATTGTATTGGATGATTATATTACAACCCTATCACATTTAATATTATAATTTGAGTAATTTTGGAGGTTTTTTGGTGGGTTTTGAGTTTATTAAAAATTAATATTTTGGATGTTTCCAAAAGTGCCCCTCTATTCTCTTATAAAAGGGAACCTCCTCCCTCTTCTCTTCACACCATTTTGTGCCCTCAATATTGGCAAAACCCTACCCGTTACTATTCTAAACTTCCTTAGTAACATTTTGGAGATTCTGGTCTTCTCAAAAGACCAACTCTAGTCCCTTAAGAGGAAGTTCAAAAGAGGTGTGTCGAAGAAGAGGTAATCTCTTCTACTGATTCTTTGAAGTTTCTTGATTCTTATACATCCACTTATTTAGTTGTTTAATTATAAAGTAATATCATAAATATAAATAATATACTGATATGTTATTATAAATATGAAACCACCCTATTTCACATTCTATCCATCCTATGAAAAATGAAATCACCACCCGTGCGTACGTACGGCATACCGTCTCCACGCCGTGGTGTGATCTATTTTTCCACCACCACCTTACATGGATGGGTATAATGGTGGAAATAATAACTATATATGATTATTATAACATAATAATAATTATTAGATATTATATCATCCACTACAATTCCATTCAATAATTTTGGGAATGATATCATCACTCGTGTGTACGTACGAATTATCGTCTCCACGATATGATGAGATTCATTCTCCATGTTAACCATTAAAGAATGATTATAAAGTATATATAATAAGTAATCATGAAATATATGACATAATAATTCTACTGGAATTATGTATATATATATGTCATTTACTTCCATTCAATTTAATAAGGAAACGAAAACATCGTTTATGCGTACGTACGGCCTACCGTCTCCATGAACGATTTATTTCATTCAATTTATCAATCTATTATATATATATTATGAATATAGATTATATATAAACCATGTTTTACATTATTTAAGTATGTAATCATGATCTAAGTAATCATATGAATAATTACACGTCAAAACACGTAAGATAAATGAAACGAGTTTACCTTAAATGCTACTTTAACATGGAATTGACAAATGAAAGGGTAATATACAGTCATAAGTGAATCATATAAGATATCATAAATATTATTATGGTTCTTTTATAACTGAATAATATGTTTAAACCCACTATACAATATTCTCAAATACAAATGGAAGAAATTAGATATAAGGTAAGGAATAATTATTCCAATCACATTCTTATTTGAGATTATTTATTCGTAAGTATTTGCTGGGGTTATATTTTTCATCCATTTACATGTTTTATAAATATGTTTTCATAAAGTATTTAATATTATTCCATATATATTTAAAGTCATGTTATCCCCTTTTTGACTTTTACTTTGTGTTATGGAAGGAATCTTTCTTTTGTTTACCATACGTGGTACTTTTTCACTTTTCCGTTAAAAGTATGAGGAGAAGGTTTTTTTTAACTTATATGGTATGAATGGATTTTTACAGTTTTATAATGACTTATTTCCATGAATATTACTCTAAAATATTTCAATATTATTTTCAACAAAATACTTTTCTTTAATATTGCATGGCATTTTGAGAAAAGAAAATGATTTTGAAGAAGAAAAGATATTTTCCTCAAGAATTCATTTCAAGTGTTTTATCAAAACTGTTTTCCATCAAAGATAAATTTTTTTAATATGGTCATGTTTCAAGTATAATGTCCCTATTATTTACATGGTTTGATATTGTTTATTATGAAATTATATCCATTTTTTTGGTTTATGTTATGATGGGATGATATTTATGAAACCCATTTTATTTGTTGGGTGATGATGAATGATCTATGATTATATTGTAGAACACGCAAGAATGGTTTCATTATGAGATGGGTGGGACCTATCGCTCCCTCAAATTAATTGGTTACTGATTTATTTCTCATGAGATATACATGGATGGAATGGAAAGTAAAATCTGGTTCAGTAATAAAGTGATAGAATAGTTGGTAAACCCAGTTCAGTAATGGACTTTGTCCAATATGATGGTCTTGGAAGCAATGCCTTGGATAATATAGAAATCATATCATGTTATTAATGGTTTTCCACAATTACATATTTTATTCCCTGGATATTTTATCATGATTAATTTTCCTTTCTGATCTATTCCTTATGTACTGCCCAGATTTATGTCATTACTCATGTTTTATGTTCATGTTTTTATGTTCAAATGTTTTTGGATTGTTTGATGTTCTCCATGTTTTCCCTTACTGATCCTTTGAGTTCACCCTTTTTATGTTTTATTTTCCCTAGGATATGAATAACGGTTTTAGGTAAGAAAAAAAGGGGAAGAACTTTATGGGAGATGTCGATGATCTTTCACCGTGATTAGAAGATTTTGTTCCGAGTTTCTAAAGACACTATACTAATACGCTCATTGGGAATCTTTTTGTGTCATGTATTAGGTTTTCCGCAAAATTAATGGAATGCCCATGTACGTCAAGTTTGGGTATCTACAGAAAATGGTTCCGCAACCCCCAGGTCCCAGGTTTCCTTTGGAGGCACCATCCACATTGATCTTGAACCATCCAGGAAGAGGGGCATGCCAGAACACCTCAAATAAGCATTTCTATTTAGGGAAGATTCCATCAATCCTAAGACGTCGCAGGATCACAAAGTCACCAATAGAGTTGTCACAATGAGCATTATGGATCATGGCGATATCCCTAATGGAAATCAGAATCCTCATCTGTCCTGCAATAAGGTTGGAAGAGTAATTATTATGAATTATAGAATTTATATCATACTAGATAACGTGTAGGAGATCCGAAATAGAAGATAGGAATAGGTTCTTGATTTTTCACGAAGAATCAAGCTCTAAACACCGTTTAATCCATGGGAAAATAGTGTCTGGTAATAACCAACTACAATAAAAAAATGTCAGTGATAAAATTTCAAAGAGCAGAGGTCGTAGAACATGACATAAATAGGTGATTGATATCCTCTTTATGTTGATGATAGAGGTGACATTTAGAACAGAGCTGGATACCAAAATATTGGAGGCAAGTCTCAATATGAATACTTTTATTCACAATACGCCATGATGGTTTAATCCATGATTTTTTGAAGGACTTAAACCAAAAGAAATTAGACTCCAAGTTCAAGAATCAATGATTGTAATTTCTTTTGAATCCAGAATACCATTGTGAGTAGGTTCCCAAATAAGAAAATATTCATCATTGGAGAAAGGGTAACCATCAATAATCTACGTGATACAGTCATAGAGATCCAAGTTACTAGATTTCATAACCTCCTTTATATAGAAATTGATGTTGTTTGGAGATGTATTAGGAGGTGAAATGGAAATGAGGGGAGTGCCAGTCCAGTTGTCAATCCAAAAGCGTATGGTGGTGTCAAAGCTAACAATATATCTAGAGTTGTGAATGATGTGGGAAAAGGATTTTTTAATGTAAGTCCAAAGAGAGGAATTGATATTTTTCAAGTTCATTTTTTTATGTCTTTCTAGGAAATTATTTTTAAGGAAGGATATGGAGTAATATTTATTATTGATCAGTTTCTAAGTGAGACTTTCTTCGAGACCCCCATTGAAAAGTATAGGATTCTTGATACTTAATCCACCCCTTTCAAGAGGATTGTAGTAGGTCGACCAGTGAATGGTAACAAGTTTCTATTCAATAATACTTCTGGTCCAAACAATGTTTTTAATATAGGTAGTTACTCACTTGAGAAGTCGAAGGGGCCATTTGTAGATCATTAGGGAGTTAACCATTTTGGAGACAATAGACGATTTAAGAAGGCATATCCTGCCATCCATGGATAGGGATTTCCCTATCCTGGTGGAAAGTTCATTAATCAACTGATCAACAATGTCGTTGAAGTATATAGATTTAGTCCTACCCCAAAATATGGGAAATCTAAAATAGGTGAAGGGATGGGAACCTTCTTTGATGCCCAAATTTTCTATGATGTGACATTTCTTATAAGTGGGGAGAAGTTTCCCAAAGAAGATAAAAAAAATTTTCAAACTAATGGATTAACCTGAGAACTCTTCATAGTGGGATAAGTCATTTTTAAGGTTAAAAATATTATTTTACCCCCATTGAGGAACAAGATTATGTCATCAGCATAAAGAAGGTGGGTCGGAATGTTTAGATTTCTAGCTGCTTGAATTGGTTGGAGTTTGTTTTGATGAACAAGAGAGGTGAGAAGACTGCTAAGATAGTCTTATTTGATGGAAAAGAGGATAGAAGATAGAGGGTCACCTTGGAGAACCCCTTTTGACCATTTAAATTATCCATTGGGGGAGCCATTAACAAGAATGGATATTTTGGCTAATTGGAATAGGGAGTGAATTTTACTTATGAAGATAGAATTGAAACCAAAACTCTTGAGGACTTTGAAAATGAAGAACCAATCGATGGTATCAGAAACATTCATAACATCGAGATTAATGGAAATATTTCCCCCTCTAGAAACATTGTTCAAGGAGTTGGTCCATTCTGAAGCAAAACAGATAAAATATTGTATGGATCTACCTTTGATGAACACGAATTGGTTTTAAGATATGATTTTGTTTCACAGAGAAGAAACTATGTTGGAAAGGATTTTTTTAATGATTTTATAAAGATATTTGATCAGAGTAATATGTCTAAATAAATGGATTTCATATGCATTGGCCACCTTGGGAATTAAGTTGAGGAGTTGGACATTGAGACCATAAAGAAGGATACCAGTATTAAAGAAATATTTAACAAGTTTGCAAACATCTTCATGAAAACCTCCCAGTGGTGCTGAAAAAATCCATTGTCGAAACCATCGAGACCTAGAGCACTATCATGGTTAGGATTAAAGATGGTGGCTTTGATTTCATTATTTAGGAGAGTACTCAATATAAAGTATTTTTCATCCTCATTGACCAAAGTCGGGATGATACTCGAAAGAAAATTCTTATTAATATTCGGACCATTAAATATATTTTCAAAATAAGTGACCACATGATTAGTTATGGATGCCTCGGAGGTATATATATTTTCATTGAATTTAAGAAACGAATGTGGGGAACTGAATTTCATAATTCTCTAAAAGGAATTATAGAACTTGGTGTTTCTATCACCATATGTGAGCCACATTGTTTTGAAAACTTTCTTGCGAATGTTGTATTTGAGCACTAAAAGGGAGTTCAACTTAACATAAATGTTTATTTCATTTTTGGGATCAGAGGAAAAATCAGAGTTAGTAGAGTTATTTGGAATTTGATCAAGATCATTATCATGGTTGGAAACATCCTAGTAAATTTGTTTAGATTTATCACTACACCAACACTTGAGGCAATGTTTAAGATTATTGAGTTTGGTAATACAGGAAAAGGCATCGAAGTGATAATTCATAGATTCCCAAGAACTTTGGATGAGGTGAGACCAGTATAAATCATTATACCAACCATTGTTAAAATTGAAGGGAATACTAGGTTTAGCTCTTTTAGAGAGAAGGATAACAAGAATAGGGTTGTGATCAGAGTTTAGTTTAGGTAAGGTGATTCTAGAGATGTTGTCCTGCGCATCAAGAGCTGGGACATTCAATAGAGCCCTATCAAGTTTACTATCAACAACCCGAATATCTTGCCTACGATACTAGGTGAATTTAGCACCCATGAGATTGATTTCGACCAGATTACACTCTTCTATCGAGGCTCTAAATTCTCTAAAATCAATGGGAGTGTGAGAAAGGCCTAGTTTCTCACTGGGGGAATGAATGAAATTAAAGTCACCAATCACCTACGATGGATCATGTATGAATTTAGATAAAGAAGATAGATCCTTCCAAATAGGCCTATGATCTTGGTATATGTTCTTAGCATAAACCAAGGTACAAAATAAATGCATTTTATTATAGTTAAAATAACAAGTGAGCATTTGATCAGATAAATTGAAAATATTACATCTTGTAGAGAGGTGTGATAAAATATCCAAATTGCTCCAAAACAACTACCATTATTGAAAGCACCAAGAAAATTATAACCAGCATCATAGAGATGAAAAAATTTCATAGTAATGTTAATTTTTGTTTGGATAGAGCTATGATTTTTGGTTTATGAGTCAAGGTGATTATTTTAAGATCCAAATTTGTGTCAGAGTTAGGTATACCCTAACAGTTTAAAAAAATTACATCCATTTAAACCCTGTTTTTAGAGCCATATCTTCTCTTTTTATTCATAGAACCATTCGAGCCTATGTTCCTCTTGGATCTTCTAGACTTTGGGGAGGAGGCCGAAGGTGTCTTCATATCCTGTTTTCTCATTGGAGAAGTAGATAAGGTGTTAGTAGCATCTGAGATATTAAGATCATTTATACTGGCATGTGATTTAATAGAAATATGGGAGGCCATATGACCATCATGTGTTGCTTTAATAAAACTCATTTCTTGAGGAACAATAGGTAGTACTAGGTTATCTTGTTTGTCTACTGTCCCAAAAGCCACAATAGATAAAACAAAGTTGTTGTGGGTATCCGAGTTAACATTGGGAGTAGAATAAGTAGTAGCAGTGCATACATGGAAAATATGTCTGCTTACTTCCATGTTTTGTTCAACAATGGGAGCAGGGAAATTGGAGGAAATTATACCAGAGCTTCTAATCATAGTAGTATTGTCTTATAGAATATCTTTCTAGACATGATCGATGTCTCCCTCAACCCAAGCTAGATCTAGTGATGAAGCATCTATAAGTAAGGGGGATTCATTCCCAAAGAGCTCATGGCCAGAGACAACCATCGTGTGACCAATTTTCATCATCACCATTGGAACAAGAACATCTAGTGAGGTAGAATCTAGTGGCTGCTCAAAAACCTATCAGACAATCTTCTCGATGTCCTCTAGAATTCCATGGTCAATTTCGATGTCTTATTCAACTAATTTAATTTATATGGGGTAAATACTACTCCTTTTACATATAATATAATAGAAAATTCATAAATAATTGTATTTTATGTTTGAGTTATAATTATTTCATCCAAGTGGGGTTGACTTGAATGGTACCATGTTGTAAATAATTTTATAACCCAATTTGGGTTCATTGGGGTATATTACTTCTTCACTGTATTTTATTTTCAAATATTAGATGTGTAATTATTTTTAAATATATTATGTTGTATTTAAACTTTTTTTGTGTGTTTTAATTTCATGCACATAATAGATTCATTTATTAACTCTCACATTCAATGGTACGATCTTTATAAGGGATATTCATCTCAAATTTTCTTTCATTAATATATAGATATATGATATACAACTTTATTTATTTGTGATGTGTATATACTACAATTTTAACTTGTTATATTATAGAACTTATTATCTTCATGATATATAAAGTTTAATTTGATGTTATTATTTCATGGGGACTATGATTCAAGAGTTACCAAAGTGGAAAAGGAATTATATTACAGTCTCATTTCATTTCAAGATTTTTGATATTAAAGGTTATTTTTTAAGAAGTAATATTTTCATATTTTCTTGAACAACATTTATTTTATTCCTCTTTTTCATTATTTTTGTTGAAATGTTTAATTTCCATTTCCACCCTTATTTTTTGAAAATATTTCATGAAATTTATCAATAAGTGATACTGATCTTGTACCTTCTTTCAGATTCAGATTTTTTCTCTTACACATCAATGTTTTATATAATGATTTTAAAAATTTTCTTTCATAAACATAAAATATTTGTTAATGATATTTTACATGATCTTTGACCTTATTTTAAAAGGTTTTTAAAAATGGAATTTATTAATATTTTCCAAATGGGTCACCTTTGAATTCCTTTATAAAATGTTTGAAAATGGTGTATTTTAAAATTAACAACATGAAAATATTTTTTTACTTTTGTGGCCAATATTTTACTTAATTTTTCCATTATATATTTCTATGTTTTTTTAAAAATATTATTATTTCTACAATATCTTGTGAATTTTTAATTTTTATAAGTGTGTTTTAATAAAAAAATGATATTTTTCTCATGAACATTTTAATGAATTTATAACTGTGTTTCAATTCATCAACGACAACAAACCATTATGTTACATTTATTACAATGGGAATATATTCTATTTATACCATCTTTATAATTTCTCTTGATGGATTATATGATATTCACTGAACACATTTCTTTTCCATGAGTTAATCAAGATATGAAAAAGTATTGATTTTTGTTATGATTGAAAAGTGAAGGCTTAAAAGTCATATATTCATGAATTTTCAGGAAAATTATTATTGCTAAATTGGTGATAATACTAAAAATTATAAGAAGGTTTTAGCTGAAATATAGATCATGAGTGAGCTTGATATACCTTATATGATAGGTGTGCTCAATCAATGTTGAGTGAGCCCGACATAGATTATATGATTTGTGCACCCGGATATCACCTGGTGAGCTCGATATAGATAAAATTATGGGTTCACCTTGATTTCACCCAAATGAATTGGGTAACATTCCTTGTCTTAATATACAAGTATAATGGAGTTACCAATGGGTTTCTCCTATTGATTTGACTATGTTCTATTTATTTCGGACATGGGTTTCAAATGGGTTCTAAAAAAATAATCCAAAGATATTTTATTATTTATCCTTTCTATGATTTATTAGTGATTCCTTTAATTAATATTGAAATCAAATGGCTCATGATTATTGATAATTTGAATCATTCCATTTATAATGATGTATTACATTTTTAATGATTTATTATCCATGTATTAATGGGTATGAATATTCTTATGTTATTCTCATGAACATTTATAATCTCTTCACACCCTAATTATCTTCTTATACTCACTAATGATATTTAATTATTAATGCTTGTGTTTATACTTACTAAGAATTTGAGCACATAATTTTTTGGTTTCCTATTACCTATTTTATTAAGAATTATGATTAATGATTTTCTTCTAGAATGGTTTCTAATATGATGAAGTTCATATTGATGATAATGATGACTTATTGTGAAATAAGAAAAGTTGTGTGAAGTGGGAATGGTATTATATTGATGTCTTGGGATTTGTTTTCATAATAAGTTTTTACTAATTATCAAAAAAATTAAATCTAAAAGGTCATTGGGTATGTATGTGATCCAATATTTAATTTTGATGCAATATTTTTTGGATGGTGATAATTTGTTCACCTTCATAAATCTCAAAGATAGAAATATAATGTTTATGTTTTTAGCATAAAACCCATGAGTGTCTCTTTGGGGAATGATATATGAAATTCCAAAAAAACTTTATTCAACTAATCAGAAATTTTTGAGGACATTTTTGGTGAGGATATGTTTTGAAGATAATTTTAGAAAAGAACCACCTTCTAACATATCGATTGAAAATGAAGACTTTTTCTTTTTTCTTGAATATAATATATTAAGTCATTCAAAATTATTATTCATCTGGCTTATAATTTGGCAATAAATCAAAATTTGATTGTTTTGGATAGTGGGGATACCTCCTATTAATCCTCAAGTCAGAAGGAAATATATATTGATTAAAAAGGTAGTCAAAATTTCGATGAAAATTTCTGGCCCTTTGAAATGAAAGATTCTTAAAAACGTGATGCAATGGATCCTAGAGTGAAGGATGAGGAGGGTAATGAAGGATAAGAAGTTGTTAATGCTGATAGTGATTCATTGAGTGATGTTTTAATGGTTCATGAGGTATATGGTAATCGTTATCACTCATTTATAATAAATACTAACAATATTATTAATGAGTCTAAGGGGTTCACCGAAGATCTTCTTTAACTGAATGGGAAGATTTATTACTCATTGAAAAGGTTTATAGTTAAAAAATTATAGTATTTTTAGAGAATTTTATTGATTGAATATACATGGAATAAGTAATATATCAACATTATTTCTTTATTCTAATTGAATCAAAATCATACTTAGAGTCAAGGGAAGGTGAAAAAGATGATGTTGATGCTAAAATAAATAAGTCTTGAATAGATAAGGAAATACTCACTGAATATATCTATGGATAGATATATTACAAATTTTAAATATTCATTAAGAAATATATGTAAGTAGAGATACTATTCATGATTTACATTAAATTTAATAAACAAATTATTTCCATTGATAAACTAGAGTTTGATAATGACCCTAATATTTATTTTAATAATTCTCCATGGAAATGATATTTCATCAAGAAGTTTTTAATGAAATTATTATTATTTTGATATTTTATAATCATTATTCATTTTTATTAAGTATTCAATGATGATTTCAGTGTAATTTGAATTTTAGTTTCATTGAGAAATAATGTGTTTTTTGGAGTTGAGTTTTAAAGGATCATGGAATGATATTAAGAGTTTTAGATATTTGGGTTCTTTATTGTGATAATTTTGGATACACCTATGAATACTATATATACATGTGATTAATATATATATATATCAATAGACTTTTTTGGGGTGAATCTATCAATGTGAGTATGTTTTAGGTGAACTGTTGGATTTTATACCTCTAGATTCATGATATTTGTTTAGTAATAAACTTGATTCAAGATGTCTAATTATGTCAAGTTATATATGATTGAATTCTTAATATTTGTTTGTTCTATAGATTTAATGGGGTTCATGTATCTTTATATAGGTATAATGAAATATGAAAATAATGAAAATGAAATGGTGGATTGAGATGTCATTAAACATTAAATAATAACAATAGGAAAATAAATTATAGGAACATATAAAATATTGTATGGATTTGAATCTAATGGAAGTAACTTTCTATTTATGTTAGGAATCATAAATCTCAAAATTCTTTTTTATGTTATATGCTTTGATAGATTGACAAAATACTTTTTTCACTTTTAAATAAATTTAAAACTCTGAAAACTTTATTTTATAGAATCAAGATTCATGTTTTGTTGTAGCATAATGGTGGTGTGAATTTTCCTAATAGTTTTTGTTTTGGTTTTTATTTCAATATGTATTGTGATATGACTTCATGAGTTATGTGAAAAATTAATATTTTAAACTCAAGTGATTCCTTGGGGTATGAATTATTAATGTGATCCAATATCTTTGAACCGATTTTTTTTCTGATTATGTAAAATAGTATGGGTTGGATAATGCACCTCAATACTAGCCATTATTGTGACTCAAAGATTCTTTGAGATTCATTCTTATGGGGATTTGGAATCTGAATGTAGTGGTTGATATCCATAGTGAAATGGTTTTTAAAATATTTCAATTTTTATCTCAAATAAATATCTTGATAATCCATAGAATGTTTTAAATTTATTTTTTATCTATTTTCGCTATATTTTATGTTGATGAAAGTATGTTTCACCTTGTGTCATTGCCTCTACACTCTTTTTTTAAATAATATTTTTGGTTTATGTGTTAGTTTTAAGAATCACATATTGTGTTTATTTCAATAATATATATTTCATTTTTAATATTATTATATTATAAAAGTATTATCATGTTTATGTTATTAAAAATGAATATTTTTTGAACCCATGGTTGTTCGGACCTTCTATTGGGTTTCTAGGAAATGTACCTAACTGTCCTGCTACATGGGTGCTGATTTCACCATGCTTTGAGTCCCAAAATGGTTCATCTGATGTTCCGGATACATTTGACAGTATCATTGTGAGATCCTTCTTGATAAGAGCACTTCTCCCATGGAAATGGTGGGTTATTCCCTATTATAAAACTTTAAGGGTTGGGATACTCTAAGAAGAATAATATTATGGAATCCAATGACCATTAGTGTGTTCCACATGACCAATACATGGGATTTGAGAGAGGGTAATATTATAATGAATTATGTGTAATGTTGAGGTCATGTTTTTGGAACCTAGGGTTGATCGAAACTCCCCTTGGGTGTCTATGACATAGACCTAACCAGTTCTCCACTAGGGGTGGAAGTTAACAAACTATTAGTCCAATATTGGGAATTAGTATTTCACAATGCTTCCGATAATTAGGGTTTCATATTCTCTTTAATATAAATTGGTTTAACATGAAAAAACGTGTGATTCTATAGGAAAAATACTATAATGTGTGGGATTATCCAAAGAGGACATTATTATGTCATCCTTTGAGAATTGGTGGATAGATTTTGGACTTTAACAATTAAAGTTATATTAGATGTGTGATGCATGAGTTTTATTTGATTTCTATATTATAAAAGCTAAACGTGTTCTAAATAGTGTTGTGCTTGTTTCCAATGTACTTGTAATGAATAATATAGTAAATTGTTTTAAAGGTTAGTGTCTTGGTTTCCCATGTATTTGGGTAAAAGTTATAAATGTGGGTTTCTTTATGAAAAAAACATATGATGATTTTTAAACTAGATTGTATGGATATGAAAAATATCGATGAGGCCTAGACACCTATATATAATAGTTAAGATAACATAGATGATTCTCTGGTATGATATATATTAAAGGGATATGTAAAGTGAGAAGAAGTTGTGATAATTCCTAAAAAACCAACCAATTTGTTCCACACTTGAATCTTTTTGGATATTTAGTTGAATAAAAATTTGATAAAGTTTTTATAATAGTGTAGACAATATGAAGTTTGTGGAAATGTCCTAGAATTTATTTGAGAAATTCTAGATTTTATATGTCTTATTGTTTTTCCAAATTCCAACTTCATAATAATCATCTCACCTTACCAGATAACCATCATCCAGTGAATATAAGTGTAAATATAGAAATGTACTAGCTATGTATGAAACGTCATTTAGTGGAGTAACCTTTATTCATATGCTTTAGAACCATCATCATGTTATGAGTATGCATGATATCTATATAGTGTATCAATTTTGTGGATCTTTGTGTGAATAATTTAGGACTTTGTAAACATGTTTTATATCTACTTAAATAAGATGCATATTTTTGTAAACATGATACAAATATATTTAGGAATAAACTAGATCTTCATAAGCATCATGTAAATTGGTATAAGCATTATTGATTAATGATAATTTGATTTTATATAAAATAAAAAAATAAGTTTACATATTTAATATCTAAGGTAATTTTTCAGATATTATGACAAAAAAGATAATTATAAGTTATAAAAAATCAAAAAAACTGAAAGGGTGTGTGATTAAAGTATTGAATTAAATAATATGTAATGTTCATGAAATTGAAGATAGGATATAATGAAAGAATAAATTAAGTGAATTTATATTGTTTGAAATTTGAGATTCTAGAAATTATAATTCTATAAAATAAAATTTGAATATACTAATGCAATGTTTCAATTTATAAATATACTAATTATGTTAATGGTCATGATAAGTGAAATGTTTTTATAGTATCATTGTTCTCGATAATGAAAATAAAAATTCATGGGTTTTCAGAATATTGCATCTCAATTTATGTTGATGCATGTTATGTTTATCAAAGCCCAAATCATTATGAGTCGAGACATCTGAGTGAGATAAATATTTATGTAGGATGAAAATAAAAAAATTTATTTTAGCAAAAAATGAAAGATATCATGATATTTTTAAATCATGAAATGAAAAATCAAATTAGTTGACTGTTGTGTTGTGTTCTCAATGTTTAAAAATGGAAACAACTTATATTTCTGGATATATTATTTGAGGAAGGAATGAAAGGGATAAGATGCTATTTTTTGAATAGATTCAACTAAAATTTTTAAAGGTCTTAATTTAATCATTAAAGGTCAGTATGAGAGAATATTTTTTCCTCACATGTGCTTATATATATATATATTATAAAACGATCCAAAATGATATTAACAGAACTATTATTGATATAATTTATATAAGAAGATGAAATCAATCTTTATTTAGTATTAGAAGGGTTTATATGAATGAGAACAAAAGAAAATATACACTTCAAAAAATTATAAAGGGTACATCTGATATCTTTCTATTGACACCCATCAACTATACGGAAAATAAGGTATCATTTGTGTGGGTTCAAGAAATATCATAAAAATCCAAAAATTGAAAATTCATATTAGTGATTTATAAATTTAAATAATAAATTATTCTCAACATTATATTTTTGTATTTTATAAAAAACTAGAGATATTTAATGTATCTTTATAAGTATGAGAATATCATGGATAAAGAAAAGAGAAAAATAAAATCTAATTTTACGATTGGGAAAAATGTGAATGAGTTGGCCAAGACTATTATGAAGTTATTGAAATAGCATAATGAAGCATAGATTCCAAAATAATATTAAATATATTTCAAGGAAGTAGAAATTTTACCTATCATGTGATGAACTTAGAAAGTAGTTTGAGATTTATTGATGAATAATAAGGATTAGAAATATTCATGTATTGCAATTCAAATTAAGTTGAGGAACAAAAAAGAAGAATGAGGAGTTCCAAAAGCTGAAGTTGATCTAGTTGAAAAAACATTATCTTCATAAAATAACATTTATTATTTAGAGGAAACAATATTTCAGTTAACTATAGCTTATGGAAAGGTTCTGAAAGAACTAGAAGGAAGGTTATTTATTGTGATTGAGTTGTATGGGTTTTCTACAAATATCATAAAAAATTAAAATAATATTTGTGTTTGGTATGTGTATATATTTTATTGATATATTGAAATAGTTATTTGTTTAATAGATATACTAAAAATGGAGTGAGGAATATAATAATCCACATTATGATAACTTGAAGGTGTACTTTGGGATGCTTCACTGGATCAATTATGTAATACAGTCATCCCACACTTTGGTAATAGTGTGTGTGTGGGTAAATAATTAAATAAAAATCAGTAAAAAATTATTGAAAAAAATATTTATAATTTAAAAAATATATAGTAATATAATAATTAGATACATCCTAGAGTAGGCTCACATTGAGGTTGTACGATGTAAAAAACCACTTGATCTGTCTTTACTACTTTATCTTCATTATATATTAATTTATTATAGAAAATCAAGAAAAAAAATGATTCATATGAATTTGATAGAATTAGACGATCAAATCCAGAGGGGTTTATTGGATTAAAATAAGAATTTGGTTTTGATAAAAATTGTAAAACACCCAGTTCATCCCCTTCTTGGTGCATCTTGCAAATTCTATATGTACTTTCAATAACCTTGTACATTTAATGAACATAAAATGAGTGTGAAAAGAAATATTTCATAATTTCTAAAAATTTAAGACCATATAATGAACTATATGCCTTTTTTGATATTTTAATTATAATGAAAAAAATTTAGTACAATTACGAAGATCATGTAATCATTTTATAACCCCATTTACCATTAACAACATAAAAATGTAGTTTTAGGAGTAGTTTATCAGAAACACACCAAATGAATGATACTAGAATATTAAATATAGAAAGCAATACCATATGATAATAAATGGAATAAAATATATATGAAATTAAAAATAATAACACTTTTATAATTAAATATTCCTATGTAATTTAACCATTCGAAAAGCTAGAAGAGCATTCAACCAAGTCGAAACAAGTAGTAAGGGTATATCCTCACAATCATTTTTTTAAATTTTGTATTAACTCTCTATATTTATCTTCTTCCTTTATAATTTTCAATCATGTTCAATTTATTTTAAATATACATAATTTTATGACGAACAATATTTACTTTTCCATGGATTTTTCAATGATATTCATGTTTATCTTGTTCCAATTATATATTCTTATTTAAATAATCCCCACAAAATCATGGATTCATATTAAATTCATCATTTTAAAATAACAATATTATTAAAACTCATATATCAAAAATCCCTATTACTTAAATATAAATTTTAAAATTTAATTTTTTATGAGAATATTCACATGCTCTTATCACTATTAAATGTTAATTTACCCAATTCAAAAAATATTGTTTATAGGGATCCTTTACATAACTACCTCTTCATATTTTTTTATTTTCTTAATATTTGAGCTCTATATTTATGATCTTTAATTTTATATTATATAATAAAGATTAAAATTTAGTGATAATTTTTCTAAGGAACATACACCAATGAAATAAATCAGTAAAATGATATATAGGTTATAATCTATAAGTAGGCAGTCATACTGGTGGATAGTTATTCCAATACACAATGACTGATTGACCATTGAGATAAACACATATATGAGATAAATAAAATAATAAAGATAAAAATTGAGGCTCTACATCCAACATAAATCAATTCTGAAAACATGTGTTGGAGTCCTTGTAGGATATCTTAGTCTCTCAAGATACAGTAGGAATTTTCCCATACTGAACATATCAATAACGATGATATAATTTGGTACACATATATCATGCCTTACCAATAATGGTGGGAGTATAAATACATTGGTCACCACTATTGTGGTCTTGAAAATATCATGTAAATGTAGTTTATGTGCATGTGACATGATTATTATAATAATAATAACATTTTCTGAACCACTACATGAAATTTTGATATATTTATTTTCAGATAAATTTAATTTCTATGACAGCTTGCGATACTAAAAACCCCATGTATAGATGAAATATAATGCAACATATAATTATAAAATATCCATTAAATTGATAGTATGAATATTAGTAACCATATTTTGGAAAATGTTTGTGATGGTTAAATAATATATATATTTATTTGTACTCAAAAGTTTAGTAATGTTATCATATGCTTCAAAAAAAATATCCCTCAAAAGTATATTTTATTGCCTTCTTGGAGAAAATAAAATAATTAATTTCCTCCACTTTTATAAATTTTATTTTAAAATAATAACATAGTTTTTTAAATCATCATGTACAAATTTTCATTCATTAACTTTCTAAAAAAGTTCAGAAAAATTGATTTTAAGACGAACATTGAAAAAAACCAAATATCTTTTATTTTAAATAACATAAAATTTTATATTTTGTTTTAATTTATTTGGAAGTAAAAATTGTTCAATTATATATGAATAGTACATTTATGATATTTAGAATTAAGTTTATTCAATATTTTGGTAAAAAAACTTTTTTAATTGAGAAATTTCTTTCTAGAAAACTAATTCTCATCGCATTTTATAGGATCATTTTGAAATTAAATTATAAACCCTTTATAAATTTACTCTTGAAAAATATAATAAATATTTTGAATAATGGGGATCAAATTTGGTAAATAGAACACTTTTATTTTTGGTCATTATGAACAGTGAAGTTGATAAATAGTTGTCACCTTTGTAAGGGTAAAACAATTAAAATTGGGTTAGAACATTGGGATAAGGCTTTAAGACTTCTCTAAAACCCACCTTTATCCTATTCGAAAAGTGGAGTTAAGTCATTTTCATATATTTGTAAAAAATATGGCCACTTTTTTATATAGTTATATGATTATGACCATTATATTAATTTCTATAAAAAATAAATTTAAAAAGTCACACTTTTGAATTCAGTTTCTCTTAGATATTTAAACAAGTATAAGAAGTGGATATGATATCTTGTAAATATTTATGAAAAGGATTTAGTTTTTTTCATATTAATTTATTTTTAAATTATTTTATTGAATAATATTCTTAAATTTTTACGCGATGACGATATAATATTTATTTAATTAATAGAAAAAAATAAATTAATTAAAAAAATTAACAATAATAAAAATTTTATGAATTATTGTGCTAGTTTTTAGATATATTGAACATTTTAAAGATATATTAAAGGTTTATATTTTAGTTCTATAACTTTATTTTTAGTTTAAAGCCAATTTAAATGAATCGTTCCAAAAATGACTATAATAATATTATATAATAAAAAATTATTTATTAAATATTTTAAATTTTGTAAAAATAACTTATTTTTCCAAGTTAATGGGTTATGTTTTAATATATAAATAATTATTAATTTAATTGATCACTTTTACATTTATGGTAACATTATTGATCCTTATAAAATAGAAAACATTTATATTCTGTTAATTTTACAATGGATTAACGAGGGGTTAAAAGAAAGAGATAATGTAAGAAATATCTCATAAACATGTCCAAATTTTATATCACGAGTTAATTTATATGTATAATGAAAATATATTCTTAGTATTTCAATTTCGAGTCATATGATTATATCATTTAATTTAAATTAATTTAATACTTTAAGTAAATCCTAGTGTGCCTCTCCCCTCAATTACAAAATGACACCTCTTATTTTCTCTTCTTAACCCCTCTTTAACCTTATATCGTGGAACTTACAGAAAATAATCGATTTTTTCCAATAGTTGATCCATATATGGATTAATGTGTAAGCCAAAAGTTGTTTCTCAATGAATTGGTATAACACTTAACTAATCATTTTATATATTATTTAATCTGACACCTTCTCAGAATCAACGATATCAATTATAATATAGTTAATTAACTATATTAAATTTATTTATCAACACCTCTTTTTAGATATAGTTATTATGATGGATTAAATAAATATATTATTATTATATTATTATGATTATATAAATGTGAATTATTATCTACCATTATTTATTTTTATCCATTGATAAATTGAAACAACATTTATGTGTAGGTACAACCTATCATCTATATGAACTGTGTAATACTATTTCAGGTCTTTAACTTTTATAGATAGATCTAAGTATAAATTTATGTATATATAATGAATATATATTACATTTTATATTACTAATAACATTATGGATATTATTTAACACTGAACAAAAAATAAGGACCAGAACGAATAAACTAAAGTTATCATGAAAATCGAAACACTTAACAATAAAAAATGATTATTTTAATAAGTAATTACTAATAAATTGTCATAAAAAAGTAACAAGTGGATCATATATGAAATGAATATTATTTATACCTTTATTGTAAATACTTATAATTTTTTTATATTATACATTAGTTTAGCGTGTTTTGAAATCAAGTCCTAGTTGAGATTAGTAATTTATGTTACAGTCTAAATGTTTATCATAATAATTTATGAACAAGTTTTTAATGAAATAACTTAATGAAATGTCATTGAAAAAGACCAGGAATTTTATTTTCCAATTTTAAATTATATACATCACATTTTTTTCATTTCATTTTTTTCACTATAAGATTTCTTGTGATTGAAAAAAAATTAAGCGAAAAATATTGTACTTCTCTCTTCATTCAAAAATATTTTTTCTTCCATTCCTATGTATTCTAGAAATATTTTCAATAATGTTGTTAATATTATTCATTTATCACTAAAATATTTTTTTATTCAGTTTTCTAAATTTGAAAAAATTATTTAAAATGCAATCATCTTGTGATTTTTGTAGGAGGTAATTTTGAATTTCTGAAAAAAAAGTGGAAATAATATTTGTTTTAAGACTCACATCAGGAATTGAATTATCCCTCATTAATACCACTCAATTATTTTAAGACTCCTTCAAAAATTTACCATGTTCTTTTGATTATAAATTTTTTCCATAGTATTTCTATTTTAAATAATCATTTTCAATAAAAAATGTTTATTTTCCTCAAGAAATGTGTCAATAGAATTATCATCTTTTATGAAATAATTTAATGGTAATTCTAATTTATTTTGGATATTATATAATGATACCATACACATTAATTCATTTGATTACTAATGATTTTGATGATTTAAGGATGATACCATGAAACCTATTTCTTTCCCATCGATTAATTATGTTATATTAAAACCTTTTGGAAACTTGTTTATTTTACAAGGGTTATGCTATTATGATTAATGTTTTATGAATCAAATTCAATTTATAATGGTTATCCTATGATGAATGTTTTATTATCATATGGTACAAATATATATGACTTTCATTATGTGATGGGTGGTCATGTAATTATATAGTACCATAATGAATTATGTAAAGATAGATATCTCAGAAGATAATAAGGATATAAATAGTGAGTTAACCAAATTTATAAAGGTACTTTATCCACTATCATACTCATAGGACTGAACCTTATCTAAGGATATGATAGAATGGGGAGTGATGCCATTACACTATGATCTCCTTGTCAGTGAGACATGAATGATGAAATGATTTTCTTATCATATTTGTTTTCCACTAACTGAAGTCATATGTCAATGTTATTCTCTCACAACTCTTGTTATTTTATTACTTTATGATTCATGTCATATGAACTTCGAAGATTTATTCCATGAATTATGATTTTGATCAATGATATGATGGGTATGGTTTTAAAATTTTAATATCATGTCTCATATCATTATGTTTATTTTATGATTATGTAGTCATTGTTATCTCCCTTGTTTACACTAACTAGAAATATGAGATGGCCAATTATTATGAATCAGTTCCCAAGGTTGTGAATTGTTTTTGTCGTATGACATGACTAAAAGGTGTACTAGTTATTGAAAACATTATCGAAGATTAATTTGATCTCTTATGAATAGGTTTATATATATAAATTATTCAAAATAAAATAAAACTATACTATTCTGTCATCGTGATTTTATGTGTTGAATATTCATATGATAAGATCAAATATATATGTATCAAATGTATGAGTCCCTATAGTTAGGACAGATCAAGGATAATCTACCTTTAAAAACTAGGATGAGAAACAAATAGTTAGAAACCTTTGCATAATCCAATATATTTGAGAACAGACAAATTTATATTCAAGACAGGGGTGTGGGTTTTCTATCAAAACATATCTCTATAGATTACACAAGTGAAATCTGGTTTTTAATATATTCCTATAGGTTTAATAATAATGAAAATATTTTTTTGATTATATATTTACAATAATTTTTATGGATGGTGATTGTACCCTTACTGATCACTTGGTTTTACACTCTTGTGTGCTATTCTAGGGTTAATTCATATTTTCATTATGAAATATAATGATGTATTTGAGTAGATTATGATCATATATGACCAAGGTTATCTCTATGGTATCATTGATTGAAAATAAGTTTCCATGTATTAGATATTTATTAAATGAAGTTTCATTATTATGTGGTTTTCCACTATGAATATTGATGATCACACAATACTTTTTGGTATTTTTAAATAGGTGGAACCTAGAGGAGTCATATTAATATTGAGTGAGATAGAAAATTTAATGAATATCATATTGAGGAATAAAATTTTATGGGATCTGAATTGAAAATATTGTTTTTATAATTTCATAAAATTCTCAAGATACAAATCATAGTGAGCTTCTAATTGAGAAAAGGTGGGAAAAATATTTGATTGGGTCCTTCAAGAAAACACATACAACTTTTCTTAGTGGGTATTCTAATCATCTGATTTCTATGAAATTGATTAGGACCAAAGTAATGATTTTTATTTTATACATTTTTTAGAACATGAATATGTTATGTTGGCTTTTTTCATTCGTAAGGTGAATCAATTCATTGGTGGAAACATATCTAGAACACAAGGCAACATGGGAAACTTTACTCCAGAGCATGTCATGAGTTTAGGATAAAATTTTGAATAATTATATTCTACATATTTTTTGTAAATAAATAAGGAAGGAATTAATTTATCCTAAGCATAAGTGTTATCAATCCATTAGAACCTATGAATAAAATTTACATCACTTTAGAGGCTTGCTTCTAGTATTATCAACCCAAAAGAATGTATGATTGGATAATATTTCAATTTTTAAAAACCAAGTCTCTAAATGGTGTTATCAATAAAGGAAATTTGTATTAGGAATAAATCCATTGATGTTATATCATGGTGGAAATTGATATTGAAGTTACACATCAATCTAATGGTTTTGATAAGAAAATATTGATGCAATTCATAAGAAATTATAAATTCTATTGAGATAAGAATAGAAGATTTCCTTTATTCTTGAAGTCTAGATAGAAACAAGGAAGATATTGTCTTAAAAATAAATTTTTTATATTTGGAAATTAATGTCACATGAAAATCCAATAATGAAGTGATGGGAATAAGATATTAGATAATGATAGAGAAATTACTAAAAAATTCCCTACTAAAACTCTAGTGTTTCAAAAACATGGGGCCTCTGAATTATTATAACCGATTCTCAAATGAAAATGTTAATAAATATGATTTATGTCAGAATCATCTTAATCCCATATAAAAATGGAAACCTCATGCAATCATTATTGTAAATGTGGGGTATGATAATTATATACTGAATAGTGAACCTACCATCCACTATGGAACTACTAATGAATTATTTGATTTTGGATCAGCCCATAATTTTAAATTTGAAAACATTTATAAGGGTATCATAGTATCACCTTATAGAATAGATACTAAATTAGTAGTGAAAAATAAAAATCGTAGGTTAATAACATCCTAAGTCTATGATACTTATCAAATTGATTTTTTTGAAATATTTCTCCATGAAAATCTCCTTATTATATCTCTTGTTGAATTTTATGTTATCCAAGGCATGGAGCAACTTTAATTACAAAAATACCAAAAAAATCATGGAAGGAATTCCACGTTTGATATTATGAACCAACCTATAATTTTATATCTATGTGATGATAAATAATAACTTCTAATCACATTCATTATATGGGTCATGATTCATATTTTAAAGGGGTATTTCTCTCAGATGGTTTAGGAGAAACTCAACCACCAAGATATTCCTATTACACAATATTTTATTAACATCCATCGAGAATAATTTCTTATTAATCCAAAAAATAATTAATTTGAGTTTTTAATATAATTGAGACATGGTGCTACACCTATTTTAAAGAATCCATATAGAATGGCCCTGATTAATTAGCATAAATTAAAGAAGAAACCATAAGAAAATCTTGATTAGAGATTTATTCAGCCTAGTGCATCAGCATGGGGTGCACCAGTTTATTTTGTTACAATGAAACCCAAATCAATGTGAAAATTCAATTATTATTCATAACTAAACAAGATCACAATTTCAAATAAATGTCTGGTGGCGCATATTGTTTATTTTTTTGATCAATTACAAGGAGCTCAATATTTTTCCATGATTAATCTTCATTTCTTATACTACCAATTTAGGGTAAAAAATGAATACGTAACTAGTAAAAACATGAATATGTGGTATAGACACTATGAATTTATAAAGATACCATTTGGTCTTACTAATTCCCAAGATATTATCATGAATAGTCTATAGAGGTTAACATCATTAGTTTTTGGTAGTCAATATATATGATATTATTATATATTTGATGAGAAATTAAGATCATGAAGATCATTTTAAGATTTTTATGTAGAACCTAATGATGGATGAAATATATGAAAAATTATGAAGTGTGAATTTTGGAAATAAAAAGTTTAATATTTGGGTCATATAATTTCAATATAGGATATATTTGTGGATCAATCCGAGATTGAAGTTATTAAATGTTGGACCAGATAAACCATTGTGACGGAGATCCATAGTTTTCTGGGTTCAGATGGTTCTTATCGATGCTTTATAGATAATTTATCATTAATATTTAATCCACTCATCATGTTAACTAATAAGGGATCTGTGTTCCTTTAGAAAGATGAATGTGTGGAAAACATTGAGGAACAAAAGAGAAGGTCACTCAGCGCACCTGTTCTTAAAAAAATTTCTAGTAGATATGGGTTCTTGATCTATATTGAAGTATCACTAAAAGTAATGGGATATATCCTTTTGAAAAAATTATATGGTGATAGCTTATGCCTCTTTCCAATTGATGATTCATGAGATTAATTATCCATATCAGGATTTGGGTTTTATTACGATAAAATTTTCATTAATTATATGAAGGCAATATATTTATGGAGAAAGGTTTGATATGAATACTAATCATAAAAACATAAAGTATATATTCACCTAAAATAACATAATATATTCCATAGAATACGATTGGGGTTAATTAAATATTATGATTTATTAATATACTACCACCTTAAGAAAGGGAAAATGGTGGAAGATGTTATGAGACAAAAGGATAATTATAGATTATATGTAACAAGGATCCTAAAATAACCAATATTCATTCATTTAGAAATTATGGATCTAGAAATATTTATGGAAGTGGAGAAATATTCTCTTGCTCAAACGAGTGTTCATCCATCTACCCAACTGAAGATTAATGTGACACTAAAGGTTTGTGTGGAGATAAAAAAATAGTGTGAGAAATATTCCAAAGTAAAACCATTATTGGTATGAATTTATAAGGTGTAGAAACCGTGTATGTGTCTCGTAAATATAATAATTAAAGAAGGAGATATTGGATGAATCTCAGATATCAATAATATCTATTGATCATAGAAGTAAAAAGATATATATATATATATATATATATATATATTTAAAACAAAATTTATTGAGGGAAAAAATAAAAATTGATATTCTAGTTTATGTATCTCAATTCATCGAATGTCAATAGTTCAACAGAAAAATTCATAAGTCTAATGATATTTCAATCATTACACATACCTAAAGTAAAAGTAGAAAACATCATAATAGATTCTTTTAATTAGACTAACCAAAATTTATAAATGCAATAATTTTATTTTGGTTTTTCTCGATCTCCACACAAATCCATCACACATGTTTACTTTATAATGAAATTTCTCTCTTGATTTTATTCCAATAATACACATTAAGTGGTATAGATGCATAAGTACCATGTTCTATTATATCATATCTGGATCAGTGGTGTAGCTCGATATTCTTGAAGATGTATTTTTTAACATATGGATTTATATATATGTGTTAGTACCTATTATCATCCTTATATTTATGTTCAGTCTAAAGGAACCATGCGAACCCTATATGATAAGTTGATATCATGTTAAATAGATTTCAAAGATTACTGAGACCCCCACCAATATCTATTTATGTTTTTCTACAACAATATCTTCTGATTAGGCATTTAAATAGAACCTTAGTATTCCCTTTATTTAATCAGGCTTAGGACTAAGATTTTCAAGGATAATGTAGAAGAAATAAAGATATTGGTACATGGGATGAATAAGGAAATTAGAGATAAAATTAGAAATATTCAGAAACATATTAAGGGAGAATGTATTTTGTTTAATGTTATGATGAAAATTATTGATGATATATTGATTATGAAGATGGTGAGAAAGGATTACTTTATATTTTATAACAAACCTAATGTTCAATAAAATGTTTATTGTCATTAGGATATCCAAAATGTATTTCAATCTTTAAGAATCTCTTGTAAGTGGGGAAATTATTTTATGATGAATGAGTGAATGATAACACACCCCTCAAGGGTTTAGGTAGTGGTTTACATGCTTAATTTAGGGTTTCTATCATAAATGGGAGGCAAAAAGTTATCAATAGTGAGGTTTTTTAGTCCCAAGTTGTTTTTTGGTTGTATTGGTTTTCAATTGATCCATATTCTTATTATGTTGAAGAAAGAATGTACGTTGTGAAGGTAATAGAAGTATGTATTGAAGAACGGTTTTTGTGATGTTTTCCATAAGATCCCAACAATCCACATGAGAATTAGATCAATAATATCAACACGAGAAATGGATCTAGCACATTGCAATGATTCAATAGAATCCATTGGATTAGAGTTTTGATATAAATTCATAATCTACTACAAATCTTTTTGATTCTAGGATGAAAGTGGTGATCAAAATGAGAATGTATTTCAGAGTCCGAATGGATTTGATGTGAACCTTACAATTCTATTGTAGTTTATATTTTATAAAATTCATAAGTTGTTTTAAGAACATGTAATGAAAACCTTATATAGAAAATGTGGATTTCTGATACTAAAAATCGTATTGAGGATTGGGGTTGGAAAGAAAGAAGTTGGTGGAAGTCTAGGAAGTTACAATTCATTACAATTAAACTTAGATGGTGCTTAAACTGATCCAAAATGTATTCAAAGTTTGGAGGATGTCATGATAGAAGATGGAGTTTTTGGAAGAGTGGATAATATGATGTAAAGTATCTTGAATTATGTTCATTAGTGTGGGAACACCATACTTAGATTTTAACTAATCATTAGCATGCGAATCATTAATATGACAATATTAGTAGGCTGGAAGTTCATTGGTATCATAATGAGAGGAAGAAAGAATACACCACTGACACTGGTTCATGGGACACAGTATTCCACTAATCCATCATAATGGATTTCAACGCCAATTCATATTATTGATATCCATTTAATATTTGATAAGAGGAATCAGATATAGAATTTATTTTATGGGGAGATGTTGAGACCAATTCATGAAAGTCAGAGGCTGATCATCCTGATGAGGATCAATAATGCAGTCAACCATTTTTCAATTGAAGGATTTGTTTTGTTTCACTAAAATTCATAAATTTGGGTCAGGAATGAAAAAAAATAACTTTGAATGTTTTCAATATTTTTCATCAGTTGGTTCAAGATACATCGTATTAAAGTTGAAACTGATTCATAGAGGTGAATATGAGATCGATAATCGATCTAGATAAATGAAGTATAAGATTTTTAAGGAGATGCAAAGGTTTTGTCAAGGGTAACATGTTGTTTGAAGAATATGTTTTATTATCAGTTGATGTTAATCTTATTAATGATAAGACATATGTTTTCCATATTCTTATCATTTTGTGAAGATCAACATAATGAAGAAATTATTATTTTACACCAATCTTCATCATAATGATATAAATTGTAATGAAAATCATAATCGAACTGAAAAATATATTGAATTAATAGAATAACTATAAGGTTTTTAGAATGGTTGAAGAGGCCAATAATGAAGACTTTAAATGATTACAAGAGTACATCATAATGATTTGTCTTTAGTTTTTCATATGATTTCATCATAATGGTGAATTGTTCAGACAAATCATAATGAATAAATTATAATTAGAATCAAACTAGAGATTTTACGCACTGAAGAAGTAAAATTTAGATCCAATATTTAAGGAGATTTGAAGATAAAAAATAGCATTGAAGAAGTCAAATTATATTCCAATATTTAAGGGAATTTAAATAGTGGGGAAATTTGGTTAAGGGGTAATGGTATTTAGAACCCCACCTAAACCATTTTTTAAGTCCCTGTAAAATGGATGATGAGTTCATTTATAAAAATTTACAAAATAATATTCATGTGATTGAGCTTCAGAAATTGGGGAATAGGTACTCAGTACCCAAAAAACATTTTTTAGGTTGATTCAAAGGATGTTCCATCAGAATGAGGCCATAAGAATTTATTTCAATCCAGTCAATGATAAAAGTCTATTAGAGTGAACCCATCAGAGATAAATCCAGCATTGAATGGTTAATTGGACCACGTTCCATGTGATGTAGAATTGTGAGATACCAATTGAGTTTCTATGAAACTAGAGAAGGAAGAGTAGAAGGATAATCATACTAGACTGACCATCAAATAAAGACCATTTTAATGAGGTTACCAGATTTTGTAGATTATACTGACTTTAGTAAATAATATTTTTGGACAGAGGTTTTGGAAGAAGTTTCTAGACTAATGATTTCCTAAGAGAATTTTTTAAGATCATGCATATTGTATATAGGTAAATATTGATTCATCATACTTATAAAGGAAGTCAATACTTTCTAAATTAGATTAGAAAATTAGGAAAGTGATTCCTATAATTATGGATACATACCAATTATAGAAAAGTATTTATTTTTTTGGGGTGTATAAAAAATTGTGGAAACTAGATACTAGAAGGGATATTTGGGAGGTATAACATACTATGATGGGAATGTTTCTCCTGAGATTGTAGATTTTTTCACTTCTTATGTCTTTGTATTTTAGAAAGGAAAGTTGTGAAAGAATCCATGTTGATGGGATTATCCAACATGGTAATGAGTAGGTATTTGTACAAAACCTTTTAAATATCATGTTTTTCCTTCCCTTTATATTTCTTTCATAAGAAATGTTTCACTGAGAAGTTATATTTGAGTGGATCGTAACTTCAAAAAATATCAAAGGTTAAGTATTTTTACTAAAATTAGTTAATGAAAACATTATAATAAAATAAAAAAGAAAAACTAATTTACCCTCATCTCAGTGGTCTTGATCCTACCATAGAGAAAAATTAGAATTAGATCCAAGGTCACCTCTAAAAGATCCTACTGGGAAATAAATAATTCAAATTTCACTATCTATAAGGTGTTTCTGATTTTCAATAGAAATAACATTAATATATGGAAAGATAGAATACTTCCACATCTTATACTCCTTGGGTATAATTTTTTTGAATATAATACAGAATTATTTACTGTCATATTAAGAATCATATTATTATAGTTACTGATATGAAAAATCTAAGGAATGATGGAAGTCCTAAAAATTTATTACTCTAATCACTTACTGAATGTGAGTTTATTAGAGTAATTGGGACTTGTAATTTCCAAGGGTATCTATAATATGTTAAAAAATAATTGTGATGGTGATAAAAATGTTAAAAATGAAAATTTTCAATATTAAAGACTAAAGTTCAAGGATTTGAGAATGTTTGAGCCTAAATTTTTTAGTGACTTATTTTCAAGGATTATTGAAATTTTAAGCATCATAAGATGTCTTGGTATGAATTTGGAGTACAAAACTGTTATTGAAACTATATTGAGAATTATTCCTGATAAGATTGATTCTAATGTTCCATATTTTGAAGATAGTGATCCTAAAAATATATCTTTCGGTGATCATTATAGTATTATTGTTACATACTAAATGAGAAGATAAAACGTTTTGAAAATGAATGAAATGTTTGATCCAAAAATTTCCTTCAAAAATTGTTAAAATGGAAAAAAAATAAAGATAATAAAGAAGAATAAAGTGATTGAGAAGTAAAATAATATGATGAAGATTTAAACATAATGTTTCCACTATATTATATGATATATTTTAAAGGAAAGTGGATAAGTAAAACCCTCAAATGATGGAATTGTGATGGGAAAGTAAATTTTGCATAGAATTTTCCTAGGAAATAAGATGAAGAATATGAGTCCAATAAATATAATGATAAATCTTAGAAACAAAATTGGAAGAATCATAAGGCAAGATTTATTTATGAAAAGTGGAATAAAAGTTATCTGAAAAGAATAAATAAGGGTGATTGATCATCCAGTGATAAACAATATCAACAACTCAACTTTATTTCTCAAATTATAGATGTAATCGATTCATCTAGTAGTGATGATGATTATGATGAGATGATATAAATGTAATGTAATCTATAAAGAAATTTGAAGAATGTATTTGAACAAAATGCACAACTCAATAACGAAATAAAGATGTTCTAGAATGATGTTCAAGAGATATGTTTTTGATCATGGTGAGTTTGAATGAAACTGAATGGTTATAAAGAAAAGTCAGCTGGTAATCAGAATCTCAACAATATGGAATCTAAACTTATTGAAGAAAATAAATAGAAAAAGTAGAAGATAACTGAATTTGAAAAAATCATAGATGTTTTGAAAAGTAATTTGTCTAGTAAAAAAGATATCTTATAAACACAATGAATTTTATTTATTGAAAAATTAAGATAAGAAAGATGATAGAAAATTTTACCAAGTTAGTGGATGTTAAAGGACAAAGTTATAAATAATATTAAAATAAAGGTTTACAAACGTAGGTTTTTGATAAAATATATTTCACCAAGAAAGCTAAAAATTATTTGGAAACGATCTCCGTAATAAAAGTGGTCCATTTTTAGTGAAAAATCAATAACAAAAACAAAGTTCTATCTATTTTAATATTGGTCCAAAAAATCAAGATTCAATGGCCACTATTGGTGTTGTGGAATTTTGGGGCAAAGAACTTATTCATGAGAATATAACTTGTCTCTACCAAGAATCTGGTATGATTCAAGGGGTGGGTATGATGAGAATATAATATCTAATGTTCCTAAATATAATTTTGTGTCAAAAAGTGAAACTCAAAAGAAAATTGAAGATGATTATTCTATGAAGGTGGAGAAAAAACATGATTCATCCCAAAATAATGATCCATTACTTGTTTTCTCAAAATAAGTTTACCTAGCTATAAAGTTGGAAGGACCACAAAAAACAGTAAATTCAATTGGTAATAAAATATTTTTTGAATGTGAGATAAATTTTGATAAATATTTTCAATATATAGTGACTTGAAAATTTTGATATAGTGAAAGTGGTGTGAGCTAGAAGGGCATGTTACTAATTTTTTTGACTATCCTACTGGAATAAGAGGAATCCATGAAAGAGTTTCTATAGACTCACTCTAACAAAATGATTCCAAAAATGTTAAAATAAATTTACATCCTTATTCTAAGAGTCTACAGATGAAGAGAAACTTATAAAAAAATATGATATGTATAAACATATGGAAGAGAATACATTAAATGAAAAATTTAAGAAGATGAAGAAAAATCCAAGGCTCACAGAAGAATTTAAGTCTAATGTATGCTTCTATAGAACTTATGATGTTCCTCCTTATTCCCAAAAACAATTTATTTGCAATACGATTCAAGGAATTGAAGGACATGAAATAAGGATGATGATGTTCAAAAGTCTCTTACTATTATTTTAAAAGAATTTAATGAGGTTAAAAAATATTATTTTTTTGAAATGGGTGTTTATAAAATCAAACTTTTGGATTTTTTTTGTTAAGATGGGTGCAAGTTACTTTTATCTTAAAGAAAACATTTTAGGAAAACCCAAGAAAAAGGAATGTTGAAAGAAACATTAAAAGGGTATTATATGATAGATATGGAATGTAAAACCTTAACAAACTTGATTATACACTCTTTTTTTCTACACTGAGTTTGACCACATAGACATAAAGTTGTTTAGTTAAATTCTATTGGTTAAAAATCTCATGTTATAACTTTATTCTCCTGATGAAATATTTTCACATTATGAGGTAAAAGGTTACAACCTCTTGAAATGATAAAATTTGTCAATAAAGAAACTAGTCATGATGGACCATTTGAATTTTACTATAAATAATGGGGGATATAAGAGAATGGTGATAGAAATGAAATTTGGGGAGCAATAAAAGAATGGAAAGAAGAAAACTAGGGAAAAGAAAACAATACCAATTTTTATTTTGAAGTAAGTATTATTTTGTGAAGTGGTTGATGTGGGTATTGAAAAAAATACAAAGGGATATATTGTTAGTAAAATTTATTGTTATGGATGAATTTTTTTCAATAGGTCTATATTATTATTACATTTAATAAAGATGGTAAGTTTATTTGGTAATATAAATACATATTGATGAAAGGTGTGTGTGAAGTGGTAAATTAGATCTAGACTATTAGAAAAAGAATTAGATCCAGAATATTGACATGAAAATCATATACTTCACATTGGAATGAGTTAATATAACCTATAATATTGGTGTTTTTATAGAATGTTAGAAGCTTCTAAAAAACATATTAAGTCTGGAATGAAAATGGTGATCGTAATAATAACTGTTTTGGAGCCTGAATGGCTTCTATGTGAAACTGATAATGATTTTTTATTTCATATATAAAAAAACATATGTTGTTTGAAGAAATTTTGAGGAAATCCTTATGAAAGAAAGGGGGAGTTCTGTTACTACCAATCATATTGAGGATTGGAGTCGGAAATAAAAAAGTTGATAGAAGTCTAGGAAGTAAACATAATTCTTAATAAATGTCATATGATGCTGAAACTGATCCTAAATGTATAAAAAGTGTTTAATATATCGTGATAAAAGATAGACTCTATGGAATATAGTAGAATAAGATGTAATTTATTCTATATGTTGATTATCAGTTTGAGGAATACTAGACATAGAGGTTTGTTGATCATAGGTTTGAGAATAATCAGGGTGACAATATCGAAATGCTATATGTTTATTAGTATCATAATCAGTGGAAGAAAGAAGTCACTAATGACACCAGTCCATTAGCTATGGTATGAAAATGATCAATCATATTGGATTCTGACACCAATTCCTATTTTGACATCCTTTTAATATCAAATCATATGAATCAAAGAGAGAATTTTTTTTGTTGGGATATGATGTGAACGATACATGAAAGTTAGTGGCCCATATACTTGATGAGAATCAAGAATGTAGTAAACCATTTTTCATTAGATTGATTTATTTCTTTATTTGATTCATTTACTCTTGTTTCAATAATGAAATAAGAATTATGAATTTTTTTCAAGAGTTTTACTCAGATTGGTCATGATCCATCATTTTGATGTTGACACCAATTTATCAGAGTGAATTCAAGACTGATAATTGGTCTAGAGAAAAAAAGAATAAGAATAGTTTGAAGGAGGTGTAATGGTGTTTTCAAGGAGAGAATGAAGTTGGAATAATAATTTTGATTTTAGTTTATAATTTGATACATATCATTGTAATGAGAAGACATATGTTTTACATATGACTATCATTTGGTACAGAGAAATATAATGAAAAATCCATTGTTTTACATTTGTATTCATTATAATGATACATATCATAATGAAAATTGGAATTATACAGAGGAATCAGATAGAATAAATATAATAAATCTTAATTTTTTAGAAGACTTGAAAAAGTCAAATATGAAGACATTCAATTTTTTCAAGAAGACATCATAATTAGATATATTAAATTTTTATATTTATTTATCTCAATGATGAATCATATTGGTAAATAATAATGAACAAATCAGAATCATAATGATATTGATGATTTTAAAAAATGAATATGAAAAATTTAGATTCAAGATTTTAGGAAATTTTTAGAATCAAAAATAGCATTTAATAAGTAAAATTTAGATCTGATATTTAAGGGAATTAAAATATTTATGAAAATTTTTTAAATATTAAAGGATTTCAAAATGCTGACTAAACAATTTTTTAAGTCCCTATTAAAAAACAATTGAGTTCATTTGATTAAATTAACTAAAATATATTCAAGAACTTGAGATCTAGAAATTGTGGAACATGTAATGATTACCTAACCAAACATTGATTTTTTAGATTGATGACTAGGAATTTCCATCAGAACGAGTCCATTAGATTGGATTTTATTCCTATCAATGGTACAAGTCCATTAGAATGAACCCATTTGAGTGATATCCATAAGAGATAGGTTTATCATACTGACTTCCATCAGATGTAGAATTGTGATCTATTGATTTAGATTCTACTAAATTGGAGAAGGAATAGAGTAAGTAGAATTAGAAACAAATGACCATCGAACAGTGACCATCAGACAGAGGTTACTGCAATTGTAAGACTAGAATGACTCTATTAAGGAAGATTTATGGTATGAGGTTTTGGAAGATGATTCATGACCAAATATTTATTTATATAATTGTTGAATCTTTTGAAGTTTCAACTCATGTAATGTTTGATTAATATTACTAATAGGGGAAGTGAAAATGTTATGAAGTGGATCAAAAAAAATAATTTGATGCATGTAAATGTAAATATTTACCAGTAGTTTAAGTTCTTGATTATTTGCTGGGATGTACAACCAACTATGGAAATAGGATAGTGGAAAGGATAGTTGGGGGGTATAACGAACAATATCAGGAAAGATTCTATTAGGATTTTATAGTGGTTTACTTCTTGGGCCTTTGTTGTTCAGAAAGAAATTTAATGAATGAATGCATGTTGGTGGGACTATCCAACATGGTAAATTGTAGGTATTTTAATCAGATTTTTTTAATATCATAAGATACCTTCTATTTATTTTTAATTCATAAAAATGTTAGGTTGATAAGTTGTATTTAAGTGGAGCATAAATTTAAATGGTTTGAGAGGTTGATAAATATTACTAAAATAAGTTAACAAAAATATTATTATAAAAGACAAAATTAATAACCGATTCACATCCCTCTTAGTGGGTTTAATCCTATATGGGAAAAATATGTTTCACTCCTACTTGATCAATGATAAGGCCAAATAAATATTATTGCAACCTTCCACAGACCATGTTAACATGATCTTTTTCAAAAGTGAAAAAAAAGGACAATGATGAGATTCTTAGGATCTTAAATCAAGGTAATTTTCCATTAAAGTGGGAAAATTATAATGATAATGATTATTATAATGATCATTCATATCATTATATTTAACCTTGTTGTTTGCAGAATATGTATAAGTCCTTTTGTTCGGCCTAACCCACTTCCTTGATTACTTTTTATTTCATATTCAATAATTCTTCATAAGATTTTTTTATGGAGGAATTTTTTTAATAATACAATTATCTTCATTGGAATTAATTTTATGCATATTTATGTATAAAAACTTTTATAGTTCAAAAAAATGGTTTGTTTTTCTAGAAAACATCATTTTGATGCATTTGTATGCTTAATTTATATTAAATTATGCCACTTATGTGACATCAATAATGAAAAATGGATTCCATATTTGGTGTATGGAGTAAACATTTTTCTAAATGGGTCCCATTTATTTTTGGTCTATATGAATATTAATCTTGGTAAATATTTGTCACATCAGGAAGGGAAAAATGGGAACAATTGGGTCAAAATTGGGATACAGGTTTAGGATTTCATAGAAACATGCCTTTATCACATTGGATTAGTGGATTTTAGAAATTTCTAATGAATTGTTTAATATAATTCAACTTGGTTCCATTTCTATTTGATTATGAAATTTATATTATTTTAAGAATATAATAAAAGATAAATGTGACCCTATTAACATTAATATCACAAAAATAATTATAAGAATAAAATGTATTAAATTTATGTGATAATTTTTTATTTTAAACATAAATTCATATTTTTAAATATATATGTTTTTAATATTTATAGATTCTTTAATTACCATAAATTATTAAGCTATATCGATGGAGTATTTATTCAAATAATAGAAATATAAAACAACCGATTTTTAAAATATTAAAAGTTATACAATTTTGAAGAATCATTTTTTCCATGAATTTTGTAGATAAATAAAACATATTAGGGATGTGTTACAGATTTAGATTAAAATTCCACTACTATCTTGATCACATTAATTTCAATGTATATTAATAGTTCCATTAATTACAATAATGATATCTTATAATAAAAAATTCCATATTAAATGATTTTGAATTCATAAAAATCAAATAACTAAAACAATTAATGGAATATATTTGAATATATCAACCATGATCCATTTATACTACACTTGTTCTTTTATCATAAGACTACTAAGACTGAAATAACAAAAAACTTTGATTTGGTGGTAATTGTCAAAAGGGATAGTGGGGGGTTAAGACAAAGAGATATGGGTGAAAAAATCACCTAACATATCAAAATTTTGTTGGACCATAGGATTTGACCATATCCTCACTTGATCTTCTAAATATGTTAATAATGTGTCACATTATTATAAAAATAAATTTATATTAATTTAATACTTTTCATAATTCCATGAATACCCTCTCACTAATAAGATGTAACCTCCTCTCCTATCATCCACACGCTATTTGATCATTATATCTTGATCATGAAATACAGTAATTTCTTCCTGTATTCATTCACCACATCAAATATATTATTTTATTTCCAAAATACTACCCCTTCATGGATTAATGATTAAACCATAATAGGATTCCCAAAAAAAATAACTCTTAATCAGGTGTTTTCAATTTTATTTCCTATTACACATCTTCTAAATTCATGTTTCTAAAATAATTAATTCAGTACAATAAACAAAATTAATTGTTATTATTGTTATATTACAACCATTATCCTCCTTCCTTTCTTCATATGGAAAGGGAAACCATCACTTGCACTTACATATGTCATACCATCTCTACATTGTGGTTCAATATAATTTTCATCACAACTATACATTAATGGTCATAATGATGGATTTAATAAATATTTTATGTATGATATCATTATAATTCTATAAAGTTGAATTATTATTTTCCTTCATTTTTTTTCATATGTAGATAATGGAATCAACATTCAAGCATACGTATGACAAACCATCTCCAGGAATAATGTAATTGAATTTCTTATCTCAACATCTTATAGAATAATATAAATAAATAAATATAAATAATGAGTATATATGATATTTATATAATTATTGAAATTATAGAGAATATGAGACCATGTATAAACCATAAGTACTAGAAGTACGAAACCAAAATTGTCATGAAAAATGAAACTATTAACAACTAAAATGTTGATTTCAAAAAATAATTATTAATAAATGGGTGTTGTGATGTTATAAATGAAACATGTATGAAATTATAAGTATGCATGTGACTTTTATAATGAATTAAAATAATTTTAATTTATTAAATAATAACATAAAACACATTATTTGAATTATAAACATAAGGTAAGAGATTTATTATACAATATCATTGTTTATGAATAATTTTATAATGATGAATATTTATTAACTATCTACTTGGATCACATGAATTTTATTTTTCATATGGTTATTTCTATAAATTACATGTTTTCCTTTCATTTTCTTCTCTTAATGAACTTGAGAGACCTAAAGAATGTTTTTAAAGAAAATTGACCTGTATTCATTATTCGGTTGAAAATAAATTTCTCCTCTATTCTCATGATTTATAAAAAAATTGACAATGTTTTTACTATTCTAAGATTGTTTTTAAAGTCATTTTTACCCATGTTTTAATTTTTCTGAGGTGGTTAAAAAATTAAACTTCTCATTATTTTCTTAACAATTTAATTTTGAATTTTTATATTAATGGTTAAAGGGATATTTGTTTAAACATAAAAGTCATGAATATAATTTTCTATTATCATGAACGCTCAATTAATTCAAGATTACTTAACATATTTCCATGTTTATTTTTCAATGGAAATTTTTTCCTTAATATCTTTGAACATATGTTAATTTTAAGTATGTTTTTTCAAAAAGAAGAGTTTATTTTACTAAGGAAACATTAGGAAGGCCATATCATCTCTAATGACATCCTTTGATTTTAATTTTGATTTATTGGGGATATGATAAAATTAAAAAAATTCATTATTTTTATGGATTATGTTGATTTTTATTTAATTATGGTTCTATGAAACTGGGTCATTTCCCATTGTTTAATTATGTTATGATGAAACCATTATAAAACCCGTTGATTTTTTCAATGGGTTATTCTATAATAATAATAATAAATTTAAACATGCTTCCATTACATAGGTTATGGTAAGATGAATGCTTATTGATCTTGGTGAAAACAAATATATGTGAATTTATATTTGTATTGGGTGTGCCTGAAATTATATATCTCTTAAATACATCTTGTAAATACCAGTATCTCGTGAGATAATAAGGAATGGACTGCTTTGTGAACCTATTTTAGTAAGAAAATTTGTCCACTGTGATGATTATATTGGGAGTGATCCTTGACTAAGTATATGATGTAATGGAGAGTGAACATAATCCTATATGATAGTATTCGTAGTGTTCCTTGAACAATGAGCATATTTTCTATGATTATTTTTATGAAATGAACTTATATATTATGACAATTTAATACTCCCATGCTTTATGTTCTTCGATTAGTTTTGGATTAATATTTTATTAAATACAAATATTTATGCCATGAATCATCATTATGATATATGATATTCTAGGCATCATTTTCAAATATAGATCTCATGTACTCAAACCCGTATAGTCAGGTTATGATTATGTTATCATTGATATATCACTTATTTACCCTAACCAAGCATCTAATATCACCCTTTCTTTTTTTTCTTTCCACATGGTATGGATAATTGATTTAATTATGATATGTTTAAGAAGAATTCTAGTTATGAGGAAAATATTAGGGGATGATTTATATATTTACGAACAATTTTTCTATATATCCATGTTTCTAAAGGAACCAAACCAATAAAACTATTCCATTAATAAAACTTTTATTTATTAAATATCTATCTGATAAGATATAATATATATGTATGAAATTAATGGGTCACCATATTGTGTATGTAAAAATATAATAAACATCTTTGATCCCAATGTTTTAAATCCACCCCTAAGATAGACCTAAACCCTCTTCATCTTATTGTAGTGGGTCTCTGAACATGTCATGTAATCATTTTCACCAATATTAGGACCTTTTCTTATTAAATAGAGTAATTGCAAGAAAATATAATAATATCATTCTCAATTGAAGACTCCAATAATAAAGCCATAGGTAATTCAAATCATCATAAATTTCACTTTTAGGGTTCATATTCCCAAACCTGATTTAAAGGATTAAGCCTCAGGATATAAAAATCATCCCAAAGGCCAGTACGGTGGTTTTCATCTCCCACCATAATTCTATGTAGAAAATCCAGTGGAAAAAAACATCTGAACAAAAAAAACAAATACTATGTGATGAGACCTATCCAATAAATAATATAAATAACATGGTTTGATCTAATAATAATATCCAAGCCACCCCATGTATATATATATATATCTTTATTGGAAGTTGGTCCCACCTTAATCAACCCATATAACAAATTTTAATGGGGTCACCCATCCACCTGAACCCACGACACATTTCTGAGGTTATCCACTCAATTTAATGACATATCATAATCATATTCATAATAGGTTCACATTAATGATTCAGGTTCTAAGGTGACAACTACATATGTCTTTACACATTACCCTCACACACCCTCATGTGGATCAACATAACACTTGGGTAGTCATTTCGGTCCCCAAGGACTCATCATGGAATAGAAAACCTAAAATGGTTCCTCTATCATAGTCTTATCACTTTTGGAAATTATTGACACTTAGAGGGAATTCCATCCATTAGCTAATATTAATCAACATGTCACCTCATTAGCCTAACTAGTAACCTCATATCGATATCACTCAAGGTAGAAGGCATAGATCCTATCAGGATTACCAGTTCTTCTCAGGTCATTTCTCTTTTTGAACCTATCCATAGTCTACCTAGTGAATATCCACATAGGTGTCACATATTCATGGAGGTGGAATACTGAACCCATTCCCATTTGAACTATATATAATCATAATTCCATTCAAGGGAAAACTATAGAAAATCAATTTTGATCATCACATCCCTATACAATGTGGGATTATGGGACCTATTCTAAGGGCCACATAAATCACACATAATACAATAGGGGTTTTTATAAGGGATAACCTTCCAAAATTCAAAGTTACTCCCATTAAACTAAATTATATGATCACTTCCTTGGATTTTCCAAGAATCAAATCTACCCCAAGCCTGATCTCAAGTAATAAAACCAAAAAAATATTTATAATAATTTATTATACTTAATTCATTTAACTTTTAAAAAATATATTATTAAATTAAATTCAAATAATTCAGAAAAATATCCTAAAACTCATTGGTTGACATTGTCACACTGAGACAGTGAAAACCTCTCTTGGAATATCCATAATGCACTATAGTAATAATTCTATAAATAATCCCTACAATATGAAATAGATACAAATTTAAAACCATTTAATTCATAAAAAAATACAAATAAATTATTATGAACATGTACATTAAATGGAAGGATCTACAATGATGTGAGATCTTATCTCGGTATGTCCTCTATTCTGTACATGAAAAAGACCCATCATATTAGTAAGTTTCTCCCATTCTCATATGGAATCATCAATTTAATACCAAATAAAATGGAATGAAATGAAAAATTATCATTAGTGGGAGAAAAATGGTAAGAAGGGGGATAATGTCTCCTAAAACCCCCATAGGTTCCCAATAAATCACCCTATATAAAGGTGTATAAATGTAATTGAATGGGGGGAGATCCATTTTCTCAATAACATGTGAAAAAAATTGAAATAGGGAAGTTTTTCTTTCATATTGGTGGGGGAAATTGGGTTTCCTCTATTTTATGAAAGCAATAACACAATAGGAAATGTGATACATCATGTTGTTCCCTAGGTGGCCTCTAATGAGTTCGACATAATCTACGAAATTTCCAACTTATTTCCCACTCACTAGGTTGGGTAGATATCACCCCTTGGACCATGATAAACTCTAAAACATTATAGATATCCCTTTTATATTCCACCCCCAAGAAAATGAATCTATGAAATTCCCAAAATCAAATTTCCCAAGATGGTTTTTTACCACACCATATACTCCTTAAGACCATGTAAGACACCACACCATTGTGCTACCCAAGTTCCCTCATAACACCCACAAACAACACAACATGTAAGAAGAGATTTTTATTCATCCAAAACTAAGGCCATGATATAATATTGACCCTTTTTCTATTATACAAAATGCTAACAAGGAGTAAGGTCAACTCCACTATCCTCTACCACCCTTTAGAGTATAGTTCCTTTAGGTTTGTCAGGGTGTTCTCATAAATACATCAACCATTCCATAATTCCCCAAGCTATATCATAGTCTATTTCTAATATGGTAATTTTAGATAAGGGCCACTATAACCCTTCCCTGATGGAAAATCATAAAACATAAAATCCAACTATGTTTTGTTCAATGTCCACAAATATATCCTATAGATTTTAAAAATATCATAATCATGATCCAAACTATAATTATCAAAATGATCCTCTCAAAAAATGAAAAATAATAATCTTTTCTAAATTTCCAAACCTTTAGAGATGTTTTGCATTAAAAACTCCAAATTATAATAATTCACTTCCAATAGAACCCTTAAGAGGATTTTAACATTCAAAATGAAACAATATTGATGGTCAATTTCCATCCTACTGATCATATACTACTCTAGAATGATGAAATATCATCCATTTGATTACTCCAATAACATGGTATGTTATTCACTAAAACCCATGCCAACCACCCGTCATAATCATCAATACCCAAACACAATGCTCACTCAGGCCTTTATATCATGTGAAAATAGAGTGTAATCATCAAGATGATGTATACCATTATAGTGATCCCCATCATCATCCTCTACTATCACTAGAATATTTCATGCAATGGTTCTCCCAACCATCCTAATATCCTTCCAGAAATTAATTCTCGGTAGTCTATCGACCTTATGGGAACAATTTTCATATCACCACAACTAATTTTACATAATAATGATAGTAGGTACCTCTCTAATGATACATTATCAACAATAATCAGACACACTGATTAATGAAACATCACATAAAAAGTAATAACTCATCCACTCATAATTGAATATAAAGATTAACCCAATACACAAATCAATTTCTAAAACTAAATTTTAGTTTAATTCTTGGTAGGAACATAGAAAAACCAAAACATGCATTATATTCTGATCAAGATAACAAAATAATCTATGATCTAACTTATGATTTTATAATATCAAAATCATCTCATGACTCGTGAAAAAACAATCAACCAATATAATACCTCATATGACTATGGAATCATTTATTTTCTATAAAATGAAATTTTTTATGATTTACTTGATCACTTATGGTCAGAATCCACCTTGAATTTCCTAAAACTATTCTCATAATGACATCAACCCTACCTACATGGGGTTATTTCTCCATGATCCAATCTCCATCCATTACTGCATGTAATGACTAGATATATTCCTCCCACTAATTCCCAAAAACAATCATTATCCATAAATCATTAATATTTCTCTACTCATTATGAATTTGAACCTTTGTATTTTATGAAAGTTATATGGAATGAGGTTTGAAATCGTCAATAGAAAATGGTGTACTCCCTAGAGTATGGATTATTGTATACCTCTCCATGAGTTAAATATTAATTGGTTCAACCATTACACCTCCATGAAAATAATTTCCATGTTACATAGTCAGCTTGAACATGGCATTAGTTCCTGACCTATCTTAGTTTTCACCACTCATAGATGGAATATCTTTAATTCTTATAAGTGATCTATGTGACCATCCTCAAAAGTTTCTCACCTAACTAATTATCCCTTAGCACACATATATATCCTCACTTATCTAAAGATATTAAATCTAAAACTACTATTTTTATTTCATATAAAACTCTGTCAAAGAAGTAGACTAACTCTCCCATGATTTTGGTTTCATCAAACATTAGATAACATTTATAAACCATATACATTGATCTACTTGAATGACATAATTATATAATCATAGTACCTCTCAATGATCCTAATCAAAATTATGCATTTAAACTAACCCATAGTCTACCACATGACAATGCATCGACTTGTGATGTGTTCCAAAAAAAATCATATTTCATCTCTATATATACCATCAACATTAACTTGTAGGAAAACATACCATTATCTCATCAAGATCCATGACCAAAATAAAAATATCCTAGAATTTGACCAATAATACCCATTGAAACAAACCATGATAACAAAACAATTTCCCTCAAGGTACTCTTCATCATGAATTCTCATGGAATCTTGATGCCTATATCACATATACTCCATAAAACCTCTTACATACTGATCTCATAACAGAATAATCTACCCATGATTCCATCTATAAGGATATTATAAACTTGGGATGACCACTCAATTTTATTTCCTTCATACAAAAAACTCATCTCAACCATAATACTTTACCCAAAAATATAGTAATATCTATTTAAATGGAACTAGTCCTGGCCACCTTGTCCATAAACTATATATCACGTAGGTAATAACTCATAGAAAACATTTGTTTGTTCTTATATAAAATTTTACATGGTAAATAACATGATAAAAGATCCCAATATAGGGTTTTCAAATATTTATACGTATTGGATATCACAATATATGTCATCTTATATTCATGAGAATAGATTCCCACTAAGCATCTGTATATAGAACAAGACCCTTGAGAATCATGAATTAACTTTGATCCTTATAGGGACTAGACATTCGAGAGCCACCCCTTGAGCATCATCTTGTCTTATATATATATATTTAATTACATCTCCTCATGATGATTCATGTCCATTAACCCATATTTTTTTGGATTGGTTAAGTATAAATTCTCCAAGAAATTATGTGGGGTAATACAATATAGATATCTTTTGAAAATATAAATAATTCAACCAATTTACCTGAAACCAATACAAAAAACACCAACATGGGTTCCATTACTAAGGAATATAAGGTTTGTATTGACCAACTAAAGGTTACTATAAATCCCATATATGAGGGACTACATAGATTTCTTTACTGATAATATTTTTTTCAATCCACATGAACTATGAAAAGACGAAAATAAAATGTAGTTCACATGAGCAAAATTCCAAAAACAAGTTATGTGGGAAAATTCAATATAATTTTTGATTATAATTTGAAAGTATAAAAAATAATTTTTAGTGATATTAACTATACAGAGGCCTGTTAATGCCATGTGAATCATACATTACAAATATAATTCATTTTAACAAGCTTCCTGCCAATAATACTATAGATAAAATCACTAGAAATCATAAATCTCAAAAACATAAGTGTTTCATGCTTGGTGAAATCAAAAAACCTCAATTGATAAATCCATTAAAAACAATCCTATATCCCCTTTAACCTTTAATTCCAATTTGAAAAGTTATTCATGAAGCACCAGTTTGATATCCACCACCAAAACTAATACATTCTAAATTAATTATCTACAATATCCCTAAATATTTTTAAAAAATAGAATACATTCTAGATATCAGTTACATAAGAACTAGTTCTGCATTATAACTTTAACATCCCATGACCACTCGTCAATTTATAGACTATTAATTCTATAGGGATGTTTGATGTGTATTTCCCTATTACAAAAACTTCTGGCTAGTAGTGGTCATTTTGGATTAAACGATAGGGATATTAGAACCCCATATTAGAGAATATAAAATACATCAAAAAAATATATAATAAAAATAGATCATGCAGAAGAAAGAAATCACCCCATAATTCTATATGTAATGTAATGTTAAAGTAGAAGGTCATAAAAACTACCTGTCATGGAAAAATGAAATGAATGATATTGCAATAGGATGACTAAATATACAAGATATGTAAAATAAGAAAAATATACATTGATGGTTTACATCCAATGTCAATTCATAAAACAATCCATTCTAAGAGTCCATTAAAGTTATCCTTCGAGATTAGTCCACACTGGACTTCTATCTATCCTGAACTAGTTCATAGTGAGGATATACATTGGTACTCAAGTTCAATGCCCACCCAAGTAGGGTGTGAATATAAATTTTTAGTGCACCACTAATGATATAATTAACAAAGTTAGTAAATTTAGTGTATTTTCATGTGGAATGATCATCAAAATAATAAATATGGCACATACATGTAAATAAATAAACACTATTAGACACTGGGGTCTAACATAAATACTATAATTAACTCAAACTATCTTCAGGATATTCTAGATAGTCCCATAGCATTTCATGTAATCATGCCAACATATATCAATCCAATGTCCAATTTATAGGTAAGTTTCCTAGGTAGTATCATAGTATGAAGTTCAATGGATGATTTTTTTGGAGCATTTCTTTGAATATTAATAAATTAGAGGACACATTGAAGGGTCATATCCCCAACCCTGATTCTAATGTTAAAGTATGAGGAAATCCTAATCTGTCTCAAGGTAATCGAGGTGGTTTATGTCCCCTAAAAATATTTAAATGAACAAGTCCATGTTAATGAAAATATCTAGCATAATGGAGGATCCCTAGGTTACCAACCCAAGGAATTCCATAGTAGCTAAGATTATGTTATTTCCAAGAATAAAATCTAAGGAACATAATGTATGTATATAAATTGTAATGGGAAGTGGGTCCAAATAAAATAATCCTATATAATGAATCTCAATGTTGTTGACCGTCCACCAAAACCCATCCCACAAAACTGAGGTTGGACTATCAAGTGAGTGACCTATTACTGCCAAATCCACAATAGTATCACACAATAAATTTTTGTTATAAGTTTAAACCCACAATCATCTAAACCCATTACCCTTATGCACCCTATATAGGGATAAAATAACATTGGGAAACCCACTATGGTCCTTATGAACGTTTCTTATGAAAAAAATAATTAAATATAATAATTTATAATTTATAAATCATTTAATTTATTTAATGTCTTAATCATCAATTGGGAAAAATTTAATTAAATTGAATAGTCAACCTCATCACACTTAAACATTGAAAATACTCTCATGGAATTTTTTAAGCACTCAATTCACCATATAGGGAAAATTTCATTTTACATGATGCTATTTTAATTTCCCAAACCATTTAATAAATTAAAAAACTCTAATGAAATTAATTTGGTGATGTAGATTCAATGAAATAATTTTTAACAACAGGTTATCATCATCTTAGGATATCCTCTACATACGACATAGAAAATGCTAATCTTCTCAGGATTATTCCACTACGATCCATTTAAATTGTAGGAGAAATTGAAAATTGTGTTTCACAATGATAGATAAGAAATATAAAAGGGAGAACATGGGGAATGAGGGGATAGTCTAACCCCAAATCACTATAAAATTATAATTAAATCAAATTATCCAAAGCTATTTTCCATTGAACCAAATGGGGAGTAATCCCATATCTCAGACAAAATTGAGGGAAAATAAAATATGGGGAGCCGTTTTAGATATCGTATTTGAAAAAATTGGGTTTTTATTATTTAAAAAAAACCTAGGGTACCATATAATGTGTACCAAATCATGGTGCACCCGAAGGAGGCATATTAGGAGCATGAAATATCTGTCACTATGGAAAAGCTCTTCCCTTATCACTATAGTAAATATAGATCACCAATTAGGACCTCACTAACCTCTACATTGTTTAGTAGATCCCATGTTCATTTTGAACCCACTATGGAAATATGGATAGAAAAATTCCCAAACACATTCCCCACATGCTCTATGTTACCCACAATGGCTTCAATATGAGACCATGAAATGAAAAAAGATGTGTTGTTGTCTATGGTCCATAAATTTACAAAAAAATAGGGAACCTAAACATATAAGATATAATTTAAACTACAATCTGTGCCACATTATAGTGTGGAATCCTTAACCGTGGTGTAATCATCCTTTATGTGGAAAGGTTAAAGCCACAACCCTCCTCCAAAAACATTGTCATAACCCCTTAGGCTAATTATTGTTATCATTAATCAAATAACCACCCATATATAACTCCAAATTATGTGGTATGGTATGTTGTTACTTCTCAAAATGAATCTAAGGGTCATTAATGCCTTTCCCAGATGGCCACCTTAATAGTCAAATCAATAATCAGGCCATGTTCCATATATAAAAACATCACATCGAGTTATTAAAAATCTCAGATAACCTATCTTGATAACATTTCTCAAAAAAATACTCTCACAAAAACAAAAAATACAAATTTCTTATTATTTTCAAAAACCTAAAAAATAATTTTTTTATCATTTTACCATGTTATAAATTATAATATCCAACTCTTATTAATCTTTATTATGACTATTGAATCTTGTTTTATCCCCCCTCATATTTAGATTTATAATTCCCTTACTAGATGTTTTTTTCTTATTGGATCTTTTATTTATGCCTCATTGATATCTTATATAAAGATTAGATAATGATGTGAACAAGGTTTGTAAATTTAAGATGGAAATAAATTTCTATAATATTTATTCTGAAGATGTGTTATTTTGTATTGTATCCTCCAATGGTAATGGACTCAAAAATTTTGGGGTGCAATTATAGATATTTTGATAGAAATTTTATATTTTTATTTTAATGAAATGTAGAGAATTATAGTAAGTATAAAATAAAGGTCTAGTTTTTTGGGAGATTAAGATTTATAATAAATATTAAATTCCTCATAAATAAACTAGTATAATTCTCTGAAATCCACAAATGGTATATGTTTTATTAATTCTATGTTATTAATTTGTATTTTATCTTCTTATTAATCAAATAATTTTAATCACAAACATTTCATAATTTTAATAAATTTACAGAAATTAGTGGAACTATATCAAGAACAATTTGTTAAGAAATGTAATGATTTCCCAAATAATATGCCCAATATTATAGGTTTTGGAGTCAAAAACCACATGTTTTTACAATTTTAACTAACTCAAATTTTTAATAATAACTCTAACCATATTTTCTACACACATTATTTAGTATAAAAATCATTATGATTGACTTATTCTTGAAATGTTAACATCCATATATTTGTAGATCTTTTGACCCACAAATCCTTTATAAATGGATTAATTCCATCGAAAATATATTGTCGGTTTAATAATTAATTCATTATATAATGTTATTAAGGTTCTCTATCTCATATAGTAAAAATTTATCCAGTGGTGAATAATAAAAAAAATACTAATCATATGGATGACATAAAATTTATATATTTTGATAAATTTATGAAAATATTTTTCAACATTTACATTCATCATAGTCTTCAAATTTAAATGGATAGTTAATTTCTTAGACTCGATCAGAGGGAGGATGTATCAATTGGTTATTATGAATTAAACATTATAAGGATTCAAAGGTACACCTCTATCGTTACCATTAATAATGAATGAAAGGTTATTTATTTATTTATTTTATTATATCCATGAATTTGAAATAATTTATCATTTATAGTCATTAATAACTATAAATAAATGGATTTATGTTCCCTTAATGTGGAAATAGTAATTGGTGAATCAAAGAGATATCATGTGGGTAGATCTAATAAGAGGAAAATATTGTTTACCTATAGAATTTTAACTAAAAAATTTCAATTATTTATGAAGGATTAACTACCCATATTTTATAAGTGTGGATATAAGCACACTTGAAACTATCTTAAAAATGAGGAAATATATAATGCATTAAAAACAAGGGTGTGGAGGTCAATAATGAATAATGGAGATGATGATTCTAGTTAATATGATGGAAGAATGTATAATTATGATCAACCGTCCTCTCATGGTCAATTCATTTAACTTATTTGAATATATACAGTACGTTATTCAATTTATTAACCCAATGACCATTGATGACAATTAATAAAAACAATATCTAAATAAATTGGAGAAAGCATGAGCTTACATTATTAAAACTATAGAGGTGCATTTTCTGAAATCAATTTTTAATGATAGGAAACATTGTTATCCATTAAATTAAATTTAATTTAATAATATATTAGAGATTTATTTATTATTTTATGTCATGAATTTTATATAGAATTGTTAATACACCACCACACTGAATCATGGTCAGGTTATCATCGAAGACACCTTGTGTTTATCTCACTTCATCTCATATATATAACTCTTCCCAAAACAATATTTATAGTAAGAATCTAATAAAATAAATTATATCACTTACAATTTTACAATTTTATTATATACTAGGAATTAATTGAATACCTTTATATAAAATATTTATCAAAATATAAAAGGGAGAAATCAATTTCTATATCCAAAAAATATCCTCTGATTTTATACAAGTGTATGGAGAACTAGTAATATCATTTTGAAACTCTTAATGTATGGAATATTTCTTTTTGATAAAGAGTATATTAAACAAAATATTGATAAAGAGGAAACAATCAACCTTGGGGAGATTCCCATTGAATAAGAATAAATAAATCAATTCCATAGAGGGGTTTTTGATCATCCACCAAAGTGATAAGTTGAGTTCTCTATTTAACTTACCATTAAATCCCCTCAAATATCCTATATTCCCTACAAAATGACGTCTATTGAAAAAGAATAGTTGAAGACTAAACTTTGAGAAACCATGGACAAGGTTTCTATTTTCTCTAGTTGTTCACCATGGGGTTCCCATATTCAATTTATAAAGATTATAGATTGATCAATACTTCTATGGATTGATTATCATGAAATTAAAAAGATCATGATACAGAACATGAATCCTCATCTATATATTGATTTACTATTCAATAATCTATATATTTCTTGGAGACCAAAATACTAAATTCTTTAACTCTATACCAATGGAAAGGAAGGCTAACCGAAAACTTTCTCTAAATAAAGATAGTGATTGGGTGCTGTATGGTAGGATGGATATTTACAAACATTTCATTTCATTGTAAAAAAGTCTCAACAATATAGATTCTTGTAATTCTGATTTTATGGAGTGAATCAATCCTAAAATTGTGAATAGAGAAGATAGTGCTATATTAACAGCATGGACATTGGATTTTGAAATTAAAGATGTTGTTTTCAACTTGGACATTATATGTTATCCATGCCCAGATAGATTCAATAAAATCTTTTTTCAATTATTTTGGGATCTCATTGAACATGATTTCTATAAACTGGTAAATCATTTTTTGAGTTGTTTCTCTTTCAAGTAATATTTGTGCACAATTTTATTTAGTGATTCCAAAGGTAGAACCTAACAGTGACATTAGATCCTTGACTTCAGTTTCCCTGGTGAATATTATTCATAAAGTGATTGAAACAAATACTTACCAATAAGCTGTGAACAATCCCAAATAAAATTGTCACCTATAATCAATTTTGTTTAATCAAATGAAAAAGAATTAAAGATTTCTGCATCATATCCTTGGAGTTTGTTAATATTTTATATATGTATTGTAGTAGCGGAAACATTTTTTTGAATATATAAATTAATTTTTTTTGAAAAAATTGATTGGGTTTAATTTTTAACGTTCTTATCTGCTTTGGTTTTGATGATAAATTACTTATTTGTATAAAAAATTTCCTAACCTAAACAAAAATATCAATCCTACTAAATTTCTATCTATATGTATATTTTAAATTCTCTATAATATTTATGAATGGTGACCCACTTTTATCTATTATTTTTTCCATAGTAGATGATTATCTTAGTAGATTGCTTCTTAACATGGTGGACAAGGGTACTTCGAAGAATTTACAGACCTCCAAAAATTTACATGATCCCACACATCTTTTCCTTGTTGATGAAATCATTTTTTTTACAAACATCAATAATAGGAATATAAAAAACATCAAAAATTATCTACTCTATTATGAAAAAGTCTCATTTTACGATATAAACTGAAATAAATCCATTATTTTTTTGGTAAAAACATTTTAGCCAATAGAAAACTACATATGATCAGTAATTTTGTTATTAAAAAGGGTATTATCTCATTTAATTATCTCTGTGTTCATCTCTTATGGGCTATTCTAAAACCACTGATTTCAACAACATCGTGGGAAATGTTAAAAGTCCTCTATCTTCATAGAAAGTGAAATCTCTCTCAATGGTGGGTAGAAATTTACATTTGAAAAAGAATATTAGTTATAATTTTTTTATTCATTCATGGATTATAAATGGCCCACCATATTACTTAATAGCATTATCACTTGCATCAGTAAATATTTATGGAGTGGCCCAATCCTTGAAATAAATCTCATCACAGTCCCATGAAGTCATTTTTGTAAACCAATTTCTCTTAGAGGGTGTGGAATGAAAAATCATGTTTTCTTAAATAAATATCTATAAGATTATTTATTATAGAGACTGATCAATGGATAGGATGACACTACTAGCATTCTAAATTCCAAATTTTTGAGTATGTTGAAATCGAGAAATATAAATTATTGCGACTCTTCAGTATGGTAAGTTTTTAGAAGTATTTTTTCATTATTTTCCCTTAACTTACATTTTGTAGTGAATATAAATTCTTGAATAAATTTCTAGTTCAATAATTGGACTAGGGGGACTCTTGTGGAGTTGCTAAACTAGGGAGAAAAAGTGGTGGATCTAGATATTTCTATCAATTACCAGGTCATTTATCTAGAAAATATTTTAGAGAACATCAAAAAAATCTATAAATGATTGTCATTTAATTATACAGGGAGACATTATGATTTGGGAACCAGCCACTACAGGCATTATATCTTCCAAGAGTTTTATAAAATCTTTCTTTATGGATAGGTCCATGGGTGGATCCATAATTTTATGAAAAAAATTATCGTGTCCCCCTCAATTAAATTTGGTCTGGTAGACCACTTTGAACAAAATTCATGTGCATTATGGCCTTCATTATACTGGTATATCCTTATGATCAAGGTTATATATTTGTCATCAGCACAAGATATATGTAAATAATTTATTATTATGTTGTTACAAATATTCAAATCTTCATAGGAAGGTTACTGACTACTTCAGGATAAACGTGATGCACTTGGATTCTGTTCAGAATTGGATTTAATATTATTGTACACTTCAGTTATCTATGAAAATAAAAAATCTTCTCATGGTTGTTTTGGATGAACATCTTCTTGTGGTATGGTCTCTTAGAAACAAATATAATCATGGTCTACCAAAAACTACATTACAAAATCTATGGACTCTTATTACCATGACTATACAGAAAGCTAATGCTCTTTATATGGTGCATTGTAACAACTCGATATCTAATTTATCTATACTAAAATGTTTAAATGTTGTAAGAAATTATTATCCTATGAAATTTACTATTGATGTTGTATGGAATCCACTATTTATTGGGTGAATTAAATTCAACATTGATGGGACTTGAAGAGGGAACCCTTGTCTTACTGGCTTTGGTGTGGTCTTCAGGGTTCATAATTGGATGATTAAAGTTTTCCTCTTTGGCCTGTTAGGTTTGGATTCATCTCTTGAAGCAGAAATTCTTGGTTTGATCAAAGAAGTTAAAATGGATCATAAAAAACAATGGAACAACATCTGTTTTGATTGTGACACGACCTCTATTTATCAATCTGTGAGAATTGGTATTTTCCATGTATCTTGGAAGTTGACAGCTAAGTGGAAAAATTTATTAGAGGCCCTCTCAAATATGAATTACATCATCAGACATGTTTTTCAGGAGGCAATTTATCTTACTGATTGGATTTCAAAAAAAGGATTTGAAAGTGATAATCTCATGGATTATTTGGTTCTTTATGATGACATTAATTCAATATTCAATAGAGACTTTTGTAAAATACCTTATTTTAGACTATTTTAATGTTTATTATCATTAAATTAATCTAATATACCATTAAATAAAAATCTATATTGTTCTCAACAATTCAAAATAATGGATATTTGATTGGTATATAATTGAATAATTTTGAAAAATAGGATATTCTCACTTTTTTCATAATATATGAACATTATGAGTTTATAAATATCCATTTAAAATTACTAATTCTATATAAATCATCATTGAAAATATTAAAAGAGTATTTAGATATTAATATTATAACATTATGGTGGTATTTATAGATGATATTCTTATAAACTAAAATTTATTGGAAGAACATGATAATAATTTAAATATTTTGTTAAAGTGTTTGTGAAAAAATATTTTTTATGAAATTCACTACTGATGTAAATTTTAAATGGAGGAAGTAGCATGATTAGATTACATAATAATAATGAAATAAATATCTATGGGTTATTTAAATATGAATCTGATAAAATAACATCGAGGAAAAATAGTTTACTAGTTATATTTTGTTTTTTAATATTAGTTGGGAACTATCAATGGTGTTTGAAGAACATCTTATGGTTTCCAAACCCAATAACATATATAACTTAGAATTGACTGAATTATTTTTATAAATTCTAATGTAATGAAATATTAAAGGATTTAAAGAAGATTCAAACCACTTTATAGCTACTCATATTCCCCAAATGTGGGGATATTTTTTTTGATATATATTAATTCATAATAGAATGGTTTTGGTTGTGTAAAAATGAAAAAGTATTAAGTAATATTCTATGATATAAGAAAAAAAATGGAACATGAGAGAAATTACCTAATGCATTTGAATGGTGTTAACTATAATAATTTTTTCATTTATTATTTTTATGAATTTACTCTATAGATAATGATATGACATATAAACTGATCAAAATAGAATAATTTATATAGATTCACATAGAAGGAGATCAATATGTGACACTGAGGATGGGTATAGATAATCAATGTTCATGAAGTCCTAATATATTAACATAATGGAAATGTAAATAACGTCGAATATTGTCTAAGTATGGGAGATCCTATACCTTTTTCCTTGATGTAGATTTAGAGGGATCTAATCATCTTGGAAGTGAACAGGATTGACATGTGCATCATAATGGAAGGTAAGAATTCACACATTGTTCAAATGATTTTTCACCAATATATTTGATGGAATATTATGAATATTAAAATAGTGTTATAGAGATATAAAATATGGAATAATTAATTGTAAAGGGAATGTTTTAGGGTTACATATTGATAAAGATGGGGTTACAAGATTTCCAAATCGATTATATATACCATCTGATACTTAGATAAATAAGTTTTTATTAGTTGATTCCCATATCTCAAAATTTCCTATCAACCCACAGATCATAATAGTGTATTAAGATCCCCAAGAGTTTATATAGTAAAGAAATATGAAGAATTAAAATGTTAGATATACATCAAAGTATATGGAATATAAGCTAGTTAATTCATAGTGCCAATAGTTCAAGGGGATAATGTAACCATTACCAATACCAAGATAAAAATGAATGTGAATCACTATTGAATTAGCCGATGGTATTAAAAATACATCTAAAGGATTAAATTCCATATTGGCTATAGTGGATCCTATGTCATGTAATTCTAACATCTTCGGAAGTAGAGAAACCTTCTTACTTGACTAACTTATCAAAATAAATATTATACATGAAATGAGGTTGTATTGGACACTAAAATCAATTTTATCTTATCGATATATGTTTTTTATGTTAAAAATATAGTAGGATATTTAATAATCACTGGGAACATGATTGACATTTTTTATGGAATACGACACTTAATTGGATGATCAATCTAAAATGAAAATTAAAACTCTAGAAAAAATGATTAATTTATATTCTACGGACTTTAAAGTATGTTATGACTGTAATCAACCCGTGTTTGAGTTCTAATATAATAATATCTTCCACCTATTCATTGATACATCTTTTTACCATTCCTTTTATGTGAAGAATTATAAAAGTACAATATAAAGGGTTAATGTTTCACAACATAAGAAATTGGACTTAAAAACAAGTAATGAAATGATAGAGAATGTCAAAGACATTCGACAATATATTAGCGCATTTTATAGTATAAAAATACGTATTCTATGTTTTTGCATATTTATAATAATAATTATATGTTATTATGTTTATGAAACATAGGTAGTTATAGGTTATTTCCCAAACTGAATTTTTCTTTCCCTATGTTATCCACTTAAATATCGAAAATATATCTACATTTAATTTTTTAATATTAATGTTATGGTGCTAATAGATATTTTTTATATAATTATAAACCATTTACCAAAATCCATTATTATTATCATATATAATAAAACACATATACATGTTTTATTTCTTAACAAGAAATTCTTTTTCTCCATATACTGATAACTTACATTTTATGCAATAAATGAAACATTGAATTATGCATAATAAATATTTCTATTACATACATAGAATGTTAAAGATAAGTACATTTCATATAATTTTTTAGAGGTATATTTTTTGAATCACATTTGACTGAACTCATATTTTCTTTCTCAACTTGAAACTATGAACACATTTTCATGAAGAAATTTATATCATATAAGAAATAAAAAACATCATCTCCTGAATTATCCCATGTTAAAAAATTTCAAATATCTTTTCAATTTTAATATTTTTTTCATCATCCCTATATTGATATATCCCTATAGATAGTGAATCATAAAATATACACTATTTCACCACCATCCATTATGGAGATTAATTCATTCAACCAAATTAAAAAATATTGTAACACATGTATCTATTTAATATATTTCCTAAATAGATTTCATAAGAAAAACAGTAACACTCCAAATAAAATTAAATAGATACACGTGACCCATTCAATTAAAATGAAAACATGTTTCCTTATGGACTCATAAAATTCCTATTTTATGGTCTTAATAAATCATGGAATCTTTTAATGGATTTATACAATGTATATTACATATTTAATTAATTTATTATCATAAACCCTTCAAATGGTGACACATAAACATATTCCAATATTTTACATTAAATAATATTGTTTTTAAATAAATATTATAATTATCATAATAATTGTAATCTTCAATGGAATGTTGAATTATAACATAGTTGATCATAAAAAGTAGTGAAAATGTTTCATAATAGTTTATCCTTGATATTAATTGAAATATTTACGTATCAATCACCCCATATTTGAAACAACATTAACATATAAGGGATTTGTTTTGTAATATTTATTATCATATAATGAAATTTATCCAAATTAGCATTTCAAAAAAAATATTAAAATTATTCCATTTATATCAAATAATTTTCTAAATTCATTTATTCTTTATATATATAAAATATTACATAGTTTACTATATCATTGTAATATATAGGTTCATTTTTCTAATTGAATACGATATCACATTACCTGATAACAAAAAAACTATATCCCTATTATTATCATGTATCCCTAGCTATCCAATATAGTATTTTTGTTTCTAAGACACTTTTTTCATGGGGTTATGTTATGCTTGTTCTAGTTTGAGCTCTCATCCATCTTATGAATCAATTTCCTAAATTATATCTTTATATCACTATGTTCGTTGGGGAAGTTATCTATTTACTTTTTTTGATTCAATTTTATTTATTTACATTTCTATCATTTTTTGTATTATTTATACTTAAAATATGATTTACATTCCCATATTTTAAAATGTTATAGACTAAGATTTTACCCATATCATAACTCATATTGGATCTCATGTACTTCCATGGAGGTAATGGAGTTATTTTCAAATGTCAGTATATATAATAATTAAACTAAAAAACTAAAATGGAAGGCATGTATGATTCATTATCAATCTTATCCATTGAAATAACTTGTGGAATGAGTTGTAATTTTACACCACACGCTTATAAAATCCATAATGTTTTTATTAAAGATTTTTTTCAAATTTATTTGATACTTTTTTTGTTTTAATTTAACCATATTGAGTCTCTAATTCACTTTTAAACATCTTAAATATTTTAATGTAATATAATTTCAATTTCTTCTTGTAGACATATCTATTTCATCTATTGGTTCACCAAATGTGTTTTATTATGAGAATCCACCACTATCTTATACATAAAATTGTTTAAAAAAATCACGGTGGACTAACTCTAGAAACTTTTTGGTTTATTTTCCTTTACCAATATAAATTTACCTAATCATTTTACATTAACATAAAACCTAAAAAACCCAAATATTTTTTATTTAAAGTGTGTCCAAATACAATTCTTTATATAACTTTATAAACTTGTCTTGGGTTTATATTACAAATAGATAATTCCAAAAATGGTGTTATATGAGTAAAATTTATAGTATTCATCAATAATTTATATCATAAGAATTAAAAATTCTAGAGTATATTTAAATGCAATACTTTTGAGGTGTAATTAAATAATCATAATCCATTTTATAATATTAAACATAGTATTTTTTTAACAATTTTAGGAATATTATAGTATCTATGAAGTATAAAATGTTATTCCTTTGGGAAGTATAAGAAGATAAATTCATAGAGAAAATTTAGGAATACTAAATATATTATAAAATCAATGATCTAATTCAATTAATAAAACATGATGACTCTATTAATATTATTTATTTACAAAAAATGGTTTGAGTCATAAGTTTTATATGAATCTTACGATATTAAAATAAATAGAATATATTTAATGTTTAATATATAAAATTTTTAATCCAAACTTACATAATCATCGTGGAATTGAAATTTATTTTCAAGTGGCATTCCATGACAGATGAAAAGAATATACATATATATCAATTGACTACCCTAATAATCATTAAATTATTTATAGGATGATGCATATGTTCCATAGGATTTAGTCAAAATATTGTTTATTTTTCTCTTTATCATTTTATTATTTACCATATATACAAAAAACATAGATTTTCTCATATTATAATTTTCATTTTGATCCTTAACTAAAAGATCATTGTTCTATATTTCTCAATTATTTGAGTAAAAATTAATATTAAAACATAACAGAAAACATAGTAAGGTTAGAAAAATAATTTATATATAGATAACTATTTATGTATCAAAAATCCTAATTTTTTTAATCAATCAATATACCAAATAAAATATTGAACACATGGAATATCTTTGATTCATTTTCTCAACACTCATACGAATATTAAATTAGGGATATCATATAATTATTGATAATATATCCCTTAAAATGATTATAGGGTTTCAAAAACCATGTAAAAACATGTTTTCCCCCATATTTATTTTAAAAATCATAGTATAGTAAAGTGAAGGTGATGTATTAAACATCCAAAATATTGTCTATGTGCCTCTTATAGGGTTCCACATTAGCCTTACTACCTCCTTGAGGTGGATTAGTTGTTGAATAAGAATCCATCAAATAGTATTTTTATTAATCAAATATTAACTTATGAAAGAACTAGTTCCACAAATAGAAACTAACATCATCAAGTCAATTTTAAAATACCGAAAACAATCTTACAATTAATGGGTATATTATATCATAATACATTAATAACAAATAAAATGTTGTGTTTTTTTACATAACCCTGATTAGAATATGTAAGTATTCGGTATTTAAGAATATATATCACCTAAAAACATTTCATATCCTATTACACATCATCATTAGATAAAACATGTTTAATATAATTGATTTTCCATTGGAAAGTGATCCAAATTTCCCATATTATAGTACATACAGTGCAAATACTAGTAATAAATCAAATTTAATATTTCCTTTCCATAAGAAAATAAATTAACATGTATCACCCTAATCTATAGATTGTTCTTACTGAATATTATTATTTTTAATTAATTATTTCTTTAAAATTACACTAGGAGTGATATGAGAACAATTAATTATAGAAATTATATTATTTCATCCCATCACATTCATTATAACTCGTCAATAGTGATATGATACCTCAATAGTGACAAGGAAAAAAATATGTTTATAGATTAATTCAAAATATTGTCATGTAAGGTTTGTTATGAAATAATATTATACTTTAGAGTTTTAAATTAATTATAATATAAGAATATAAAGTCCTATAAATAATATATGAATACTAGATATTATAAAAATCGAATCATCTAATTCAATTCATACAAACATGATGAATCTTATTTATTTTATTTATTTTAAGAAATATTATTGAGTTATAAGTTGTATTTCATACCTACGATATGGGAATAAAGAGAATATATTTAATGATTAATATATCTAAAGATTAATCCACCCTTACAAAATCATCATGGAATTGAAATCTATCTTCAAGTGGTATATCGTAATGTTAGGGTTGTATATGTCATTCCAAACCAACTACTTGTGATGAACACTTCTTATCATTTTGGAATCATGTTATATATAGTGATATTTCATGAAAAGGTGGCTGTTATACAAGACTAGCAACCAATCGATCCTGAGAATTTATATCAACCAACATCAAAAGAATGTATAGAACAAATACGATCTCAACTACTATATAATATTCTAATGCCATGTATATTGAATAAAATAACTAATAATATTCCCACTTATTTGTTTTTATATTTTCATTATTATGTATCAAATTTTAATATGTGAGTAGCACATTATGATTTTTTTCCCAGTTAATCATTATGGTTCACATAATTTTTTATAAGAATATGTCTTTGATGTGTTTTATAATGTTCATTTTTCTTTACATTTGTGAAGTAGATTTTAGTGTAAAGTAGATTTTTTAGAGTAGACACATGTTCAATAACCCCATTGAGACACATTAAAACTATGGCATGGGACCTCTATAAACATAGTTTTTTAAGAAACCCACCTATGTGATATGGCATTTGTCATCCACCTACAATGTTGGTGGCCACCTCATACATTTTATATACCATAAAATGAGGTACGAGTAAACTATAGAGGTAAATACCCCTTTGACCAGTGACCAAACCTACGTATGGAATTTTTTCCCACTATAAAATTATAAAAGAGTTGTGTAATTTATTATTTTTTGGTAATGTAGTTATTCTGGGTTCTTCAATCCTCAAGCTTATTTGTGTGTTCCAATTTTCTTTAGAATAGAATGTGGAAATGGGTTATAGTGATCTAGTTTTTATCTTTTAACATTTATTTCTAAAAATAGTTTCTTTTAGTATGTTACTACATTTTTATTCTATATATTTTTTGTTATATTAATAACCTAGAGGCATGTGACTCTCAATTCATTATGAATTCAAGCACATTTGGAAAGTGATTCCATATTTCGATGTCTTTACAATTTTTATTCAGGTTTAGGTTTATTATGGTTTCTATTTTTATATAAATATTTAATTTTAATCATTATTCAATATTTACTTTATGTTTCAAATCCTTCTTTTGGAATAATTACACTCGCACCTATGTGGCCAATAATTCCTACACAAGTTGTTTCTACTCATAGAATGCACAATCCATAGATGATCAATTCAAATGTATAGCTAGTGAAACTTTTGTTAAGATGATAAATAGTTGTTCACAATGAGCTAGTTGGTTTTATTTTATATTGGTGAGCTCTTCCATTTCGTGTTTTACATCAAGGAGGTGATTCAAATTATCATGAATATACCATTCATAATTATCATTATTCTTTATATGGTATCTATTGAGGATTTCTAGTATTTTGTGGTACTAGATTACAATGGTATGATATATAAATTTTTCATATAAATAATTAATATATATATATATTATTATTGGTTGATGGATAATATATATATATAACTTAGATATATATTTTAGGGCCTTACAATATAAAGCATCTCATATATTTTATGCGCTCTTAGTGTTAGTCTCAATCCAATGGACAATTTGAAGCCGGATTAGGATGATATGCTCAAATCCCCAGTAGCCCATGTGGATCCCCAGAGAATTTTGTTGTGTCTTAATGTTATTGTAGTAGTTGAGTCATATGGATGTATTTTGGGGTACAATTTATGTTAGACATGTGAGGCTTCTTCAGGATATTTAGGGAACGTGTGTAATGGGGGACTTGATTTTATTTATCAAATAGGCTAAAAAAGTTTAGCTATGGAGAAAGGCATATCCATTTCTATTATTAACCATTAACAAAAAATATTCATTTGAAATGTAAAATTATATTGGTTTATTAATCATATAGTGGTCAGTCAGGATAATTAATTTCCTTCCTATGTCAAATCAAACTAATAATATTATATTATCTTGTAATCATCTAATCTAATAGAAGATTTCCCCACTAGTTGTTAGTTTTATTTATTGATAGTATTTGGATGAGATCATTCTATTGCTTGAACCTAAATCTACTAAATAGTGGGTGATGAGGAATTTATTCATTGACATAATTATTGGATATTCTTTCCCTGTATATACAGTAAATATTCCATACCATCTGTATGGTAGATAATATCTTCTTGAGACAAGAATAGTAATAATTATTTTGGAAAATGTGATTAAATATAGAAAAATAAATACTAGGGATTCTAATAATTAATGTCTCATAGCATTCATAGACACCAAAATCATTGGATGAAAAAATAATAGTTCTATTAAAATGCATTTTTTCCATCAATCATACTTCAACTAATAATTTGGTGATTATTGGAAATAGTTCCCCTCATGATAGGTAAAACCATTGGTTGATGTTTTTTTATTATACATATATTGATTTTAGTTTATCTTACTGATAAAATGAGTCTTTTTCTAGGAGATTTCTATTATATTACACTGTGTAGAATTTCAATTCACAAGACACTACTTCCTATAAGGAAAGATGACAATGTTTATACATGTTAAGAGGATCAAGGACCTCATGAGTTACTCCCTAGATATGGTCTAGTTATGATGCCTTCATGCTCTGAAGTTTGAACATGTTCATCCATTGAGTTGTTCAAGGCTATATTCCTTTTCATCAACACCTATGGAAATTCTTTTGAGTGAATTAGTGTCTAAGGGTCATTATTAGGTAACAACATGTGTATTTTTTAGTATGAACCATGTCCTACATTTATTTTCACACAATATATTAAAAATTTTGAATGATATTTTCCAATCTTTCTTCCTCGGTAGATAGAGATATGAATATCCAAATAAAGTAATTTACTAATTGTTTTTTAAGAAACACTTAATGGTGAGAATCTCATTATCACTCACAGTTTTGGATGTTTCGGAATTTTAATCATTGGTGGGAGAAGAAATTTATGGTATTTCATTATGTTATGACGATATTATATGATATTATCTTTCGTGTTGATAGGTTAATTTAATTTCAATATTGGGTAGATTTCATTGTGTCTCAAACTAGGCTGAGCTTCCATCTAACCTGACACATGACCTCACATGTGGCATGGACCAAAGAGAATTCATGATCCATATGAGATTGAAATTAGTTCTTGCGCATAAAATAAATCCTTGGTAATGATTTTACAATGAAAAAAAAACAAATATCCAAACCACATTTTGTGCTCAACAAACAAAAATTACATAACATGTACAAATACATCATAACCAATGTCTATTAAAGGCTATAGAAAAGATACATGTAAATGTGACAAGGATACAATTATATTTAAAATAAAAATAAAATATATATAATAAGGGAAACAAAGAAAAAAAGACAAAATCCTCTTCATTGCGTGATTTCCATATCCCACCACATCACCACCATTAACATCATCCAGAAAAGACCCCACTACCAAGAGTATCTATTGTGACTCCCATATTAGTATTATAATTTTTTAAAACTATATAACATGAAGGATATATATACCCAACATGTATATATAGGGTTTTATATCAATAACGGATTAGGATCGCACTATATGTTCCCTGAATAGATTTTAAAATATAAAAAGATATAATTTTAAACGATGTAAAATAGTTTAGTTTTGAAAAAATGTTTTAATTTTGAAAGAAAGATAAATATTTTATAAAAATGTAAAATTGAGAAAATATAGAATAAACACTTTAGGCCAACCCATGATGAAAAATAATTGGTTTTTAATGTGAGGTACAATCAATTTTTTATTAAATGTTTGGTTATAACCTAATACAAATGCCTAATGAGGTAACGAGTGTTTCAGGTGTGTTTGTGGATTGTTTGGATCTTGGAGGCCTAGTTTTTGGAAAATGAAGTAAGGACACACTATTTATAGTAACCTTGTGACCCAAGATCTATGGGTTGGTAAAAATTGTGTGCGGTGGTACATTTCTTGATCTAAAGGAGTGCGGTTAGAGGAAAGGTCCAACAAGGGGCTCACGTCCGAGCATCGGCTCTATAGTTTCTTCCATAGGCTTAGTACATGGTCAACACATGGTTTTTCTATCAATGCACCATGATTATGCTTGGTTCACCTTGGAAAAATTAGGGTTCATGTTTGGAATAAGTTTTTACCAACCATGTGTCCATATCATGTAACCATATTAAAATGTAAGATTATAAATTTTTTGTCTTTAAAATATTTTATAACCTATGTTGTTTTTATTTCATCCTCTAATGGAATGAAACCTCACGTTGAGAGCTCTATTTGAATCTCAAATCATAGGCTTCACCGCCATTTCATTATCCAATACTTGATTCAAACACTGTATGTATAATTGGATCCATCCCTATAATTTCTTCAATCAACTTATGTCATTATGTTTTTTGTCTTCATATCAACAATGTTTTTTGGCTGTAGGATAGTATGCCCTATTTATAGGGTATTTATCCATGCATCAATTTTCTACTAATATAGACTTAATCATAGGTTTCTATTGGATGTGTGTTCTCCCATGGAACTACATTAGGTTGTATATACATTTTCCTCTAGGTTTGGAGTTTTATATGAATTATTAATATTTTTCCGCACCCCTCACTTTTAGATGTTTCACCTAAAATTAATTTAATACATAAATTAAATGAAGTAGAATATATTTAGGTTTCCCACTAGTTCCCTTTTGATCATTGGAGGTTTCTAGGCTTAACCTAAGACACACATACGGTGTCCCTTCGTATCATCACTATTTTATACCACCCCATTGGTTGAGTATGATCTCAGCATTGATTTTAAGGGCCTTGATAAATTGAGTGAGTCTTTATTGATTGATTATGAGAAGGTTATTCCTCATTTACATGTGATTAGATGATGTTTAACAGGTTGATTTCTAAATGGCCTTTATAGAAATAGTTGAAATGATTTGTAAGAACTCATGGAATGATAAAGGGATTGAGGTTTTGAATTCATTATGGTATTGGATAGTTTGGACAAGCTCCTTGGATACTAATTCCATAGGATTACATGTACATTTCTACACTATGGGTATTGATTATGGTAGTGGATGACTTTTACTTATTTACTCATTGAATCTTGATTCCATAGGCTACCACGAGGCTCTCAACCCCTTGGATCATTCTTTCATGGACCTTATTGGGCATGCTCTATTGACATGCTTCTTCAACTCCACCCAAGTCTTTACCGAGTTTCAATTGAGATACTCTTAGGAATTAATGAGGATTCCTTAATATTCAATAACCAGGATCTATACATTTGTATTTATCACTAGAATACAAGACATTTAAATTGTGGATTTTATTCATTTGATTATATACCATGAATATTTTGGATTATTTTTCAATTCTTATAGATAGATCTTGTATGGGTGTCAAATTAGAGTTTTTAGAGTAAAAATATCATACTTATTTATTTATTCTTTATAGTTTCCACTTTTTATGGGAGTTTGAATATTGTTATAGTGATCCATGTTTGGATAGACAAATCAGGATTTGCATTCATTACTATTGTACATGTGATATATATTGCACATTGATTCTATTTATATCACACAGACTGGACATATTATTGACACCATCAATGATGTCCTAGTGAGTGTTATCCCACACACCATTTCGAATACCATTGGGTACCCAAATAGACTTCATTGATGTAGGTAGGGACTAGGGAAAGCACCCACTGTATGATGATTGATTTATTTTATGCTTAGTAGTATGAGAGCATAAGACAGAGCTAGGCTTGTGATACTATATAGGATAGTTGTTTTTGGTATTTTGTTTACCTTTTTATTCATATATTTCACTGGATTCATGTATTCCTATTTTAATTCATTTTAGACCCATGATCCATCATTTTGTATATGAGAATGGATTTTTCATTATCTATTTAGTATTGTCATAGTTTTTTCTCTTTTGTATGGTTTATATTTTTCTTTCGGTATTGAATATTATGATTACCACCACTATGTCACACAATTAAATGAGGGAATACTACCCCCAAGAAATTACCTAGGACTATGATACTATTCATTAGGCTATGGCCAATGATGAGGTATTCTTGTTTCCCTGTGACCTACCATCTTGGGGAACCGCTTAGTGGCACCTATGTTGGGACATTGCAATGTGGAATCAAAGGGATTTATTTTCAGGATTTAATATTTTTAGATATTAGAATGTATATTAATAATGTTTTAGAATTTTGTAATGAGTTGTGCCTAAGAGTATCTAACCCATGTATAAGGGAAAGCCAAATTTCTCGGGACAAAAATTTCTAATTTTGGACTGCTATATTACAATTGATTTGATTCCACTATTTGGTGAGACACATGTTTTTTGATGTTTTTTTTATTATGGATTTTATCATTAATGAGGGTATTCCTCCTTATGCTTCATTTTTTGAACTTTCTAATGGCCACATGCCATGCATTATTCCATTCAATATAGGACATATTGCTTGACTTTACGACATTATTATGTGTTCCGTGAGTGATATACGTACTATTTGATAAATAATTTTTTACATGATTAAGAAAAGATAGTTTTTACATAGAGTGAATTCCATAAACTGAATAGTGCTTTCCTTATTAGGATATATCATAAACCCTTTGTAGTCAAATATGTCACCTTGAGTCATGGACCATAGGTCTCATGGATTGGAATATGATATGGATTTCATTAAGTGGACACCGAATTTCAATTTATATGGTGTATGTGCCATTATTGATCTTTGGTGGTGACTAATTGGTTATACCATTTAAGGATAATTGTATGATAAATGTAAATTTAACTGAAATTGAAATGGTGAAATAAATAACTTGACCAAGACCCCAATATAGAGTGGTAAGTAAGAGGTTTATCTTGTAATATTTATACTAGTTCCTTTTACCATGTTTCATATATAGGAGTAGGAAGAGGGTTGTGTCTTGTTTGTTAGAAGAATTTTACTTATCCTATACTTTTACGAGTGATATTTCATTATTGAGATTTTTATCCATTTTTTGCATTATAGAGACGTGCCTCGTGATTACCTCTAGTCGTGTGACATGAGGGTGGTGTCAACGATGATCTAGAGGTGGTGGTCGATGGGATACTAGTAGACACTCATATAGTAGCATATAAAGATCCTTTATTACTATATAATACTAGTGATGGGGAATTGTTTTGCAAGAGTTGTATGCACTTTATACAGATCTTTCCGGGAACCTCAATGTTTTCCTCATCTTTGGAAGAACTGGAATGCGTGTTCTAGTAAGAGCTTCATCCTCTATTTTTGGGGGATGGAGTTCCACATGGTATTGAGCTATGTATAGAGACTAATTTTAAATATTCGTGAATGTAGAGAAAACTCTTGATAGGATGGTGATTTTCATGACATATATGCTTTGGGGAGGAGATAAGAACTGATGTAATTTTTCAACCTGGCTATTGTGCTTTAGGGTATGTCTTAGGGGATTTACGAATAGGATTTACTACTACATTTACCCTATGAATTTGAGATCAAAAAGGGCCCATGATTTAATGAATCTAATGTAGGGATCAATGAAAATTATTGAGTATTCAACTTGCTTCACATATTTTCAATGATTTTCACTGATATATCTTATTGATTAGAAATCAAGGGAGAAATTGTCTAAGGAAGGTCTCATACATTCTACCCAATCACATGTAAATATTCTTTGGTTGATTAATGTTTCAAAAATAGGCAATGAGGTGCTTATCATATAATAGAATATAAGGGAATATGGGGGTATAGAGTATGGCAGTTCACCATCTCAACCCAGTGGTTTATTATTAGGTGGTAGGAATCACTATTTTAAGGTTTCCTATGAGGTAATTACGAGCCAGGTTGTTAGTGATGGTAGCAATGTTTATTTTCATTAGTGTGGTAGATGAGGACATATAAGGAATTAGTGAGATAAGGTCACAATTAAGTGTCAAGACTGTGGCAGGATGGTCCACGTACAACTTGTTTTCATGACCATCCCTACAGTAGTCATTGGAATGGGATGAAATTTGACTCTAGATTCCATAGTGAGATTGACAGCTTTATATCAGGCTAGGAGCTAGAGTATTATAGATCGTTCATGATGAGGTGGTGTTCATGGATGAGTTAGGCAAGAACTAGCTATGCCTAGATAGAAGAGTGGGCTTGCTTCTGGTAGGAAGGTTTTTTCACATGTCCATGATTCCAGATATATATATTCTATATAGATAATACCTATGGAGAAGAGAATCAGGCTGTATATGGTGAGAGGTAAGATCATATTAACCTCCATAATAGTATCAATTATTTTTTATACAGGTTCTTCACATAATTTTATATCTACTTTTGTAGTGTATATTTTTGGGCTCATTGTTCAGTTTTATGATGGAATTATGAATCTCAACAATTTTTTAGGAATTTTAATAGAGGTTTCATTCCAGTTTAGGGATTCCCCCCTTGATATTGGTGGGGGTTACTTTATATGATATTTTTTCCCATCAAGATGACATGTTTTAATTTTATACAGGGAATTGAATTTCTAGTTTCTTATCTAGCCCAAGATGATTTCTATTGATGATGGGTGTACTTAAAATCATAGGAGTGTGGTGTTTTTAAACACAAGGGAGAGCGGGATATTCGTACTAGTTGATATAGATAAGAGCATCATGGGTTTAGTGAGATGATATCCCTGATAGATATTTTATATCTGGGTGATCAGTAATGCATCAAGAAGACCTTTCTACAGTAGTTGTTCATTTTGAAGATGTTTTCATGGATGATATATGTGTATTTATATTTCGAGATAGTTCTATAAACTAAAATTGTATCCATTTCTCCATATAGGATGGATAGTATGGAGATTTAGGAACTCATGAGGTAGCTAGTGGAAATAGTTTCAAAAGGGTTTATATGACCTAGTACTTCTCCATGGGGTTTATTGAACCATTATTGTGAAATAGGTGGATGGTATCCTTAGGCTTTGTGTGGAATACATAAAAATGAATGTCTTCATGACTAAGAACATGTATACCTTTCCACAGATAGATAATATCTCTAAAAAACTCTAAGGATCTCTGGCATTCTGGAAAATTCATTTGAGGATGGGTTATCATCAAGTCTGTGTTCAACCTTCACACATACCTCTTACAACATTTCATAGAAGGTATGGTCAATATGAGTATCTAGTTATTCCATTATGTCTCATGAACACACTGATAGTTTTTATGGTGCTAATTAAATATGTTTTCTAGAGGTGGTATTCATGGAAAATATTTTAGCGTGTTATCAAAATAAGCATAACCTTGAAAAAACATCTTGAGATCATTTTGGATACACTAAGAGAGAATAATTTTTATTTTATGCTCATAATGTGACACTTCTCAGTAGAACATAGTCACATCCTGGGTCATATAATATTATTTAAAGGATTATCGATTGAACTAGAGAAGGTGGGAGCTGTAGTTTCCTTGGATTATACCAATATCGTCTTTGATATATGAAGTTTATAGAAGATTTATAGATACTGAATGGTTTTAATAAAGGAATTATCACCCTTAGTTTCACCTATTATGATATTTTCTAAGAATGGTTCGATGTTTTTATGGTCAGATAATTGTGTGATAGACTTTTCGAGTCTTAATGGTATACAGACATTAGTGCTAGTCCATATGCTGCTAGAGTTGGGTAGAATCTATACTATATATTGTGATTCATTCGATATCAGTCTTGGAGAAGTTTTGATGTAGTGGGATCTAGTTTTGGTGTACATGTATCTTAAATTGAGGTCACATGATAGGAGTTACTTGACACATAATATCAAGTTATCCATTGCAGACCATGAATTGCAATGTTGAAGGAATTATTTAATAGGAAAGCATTTGGTGGTGTACACAGACCACAAAATCCTCATTTATATATTTACACAAAGTCAATTCAATCTGGGGTAGTGAAGATGGGTTGAACACCTAAAATATTTTGAGTTTGATCTTGCCTAAATGCCAAAAAGGGAAATATTGTTGCCAATTCATTGAGCCGATTGAATCAGATAGAGGATCTTCAGAAGGCCAGTAGTGAGTGGAAGCATATGGCCTTATTATCCAAGATACACATGGAGGTCCAAGATAGACAAGGGAAAACATTTATCTCATATTGAAAAGTTAATTACACTATTCTGGATAGAGTGAGGGTGAGATAGTTGTCTAATTTAGTGGGCCTAGTCATATTGGAGAGTGTGGTGGGTGAGGACCAGCCTTTTAGTTGGAACATTGGTGAGGTTGTGATTCTGCATGTTCATGGTTGCATTTGGTTTCTAGAAGTCATACATGAGGAGATTATTTGAGTGTTTCAGGCATCATCTTGGGCATTACATTATAGTGTTTCCTTGATGTACAGTTATTTATGCCGCTAATATTGGTGTCTGAGTTTTAAAGGTGAGGTATCTAGTTTTATCACACAGCGTTCCAACTATAAGTAGGGGAAGGAAAAATGAAATTGACTAGTGAGAATATTACATAAGTTCCCTATTACCAGGTGTAAATGTGATTATGTTTCTATTGATTTCATGAACATGTTTCTAAGGATACCTTGAAGTAGTGATATTGTATGGTTTATAGTGGAAATGAACATGAATGTCACCCATTTCACTATGATTACACAAACCTTCTCAATAGATGAGTTTGAGAGAATGTATATTTAAGATATTTTTCACCTCCATGGGGTTTCTCATAACATTGTATCAAATAGGGATTCCCAGTTTACATCACAATTTTGGAAGATCATATAGAGGGTGTTGGGTACGTTGGTTCTTCTAGTAATGACGTACCTCCCTTATACAAATGGTCAGTTAGACTAAACAATTCAAGTGTTTGAGAATATGGTGAGAGCCTGTGTCATTGATTTTTGGGTCTCATGGGAGATTAATATACTCCTTATTGAGTTCACCAAAAAATAGATATTGGAGACTATATAGTTGGTAGTTTATGAGGATTTTTATGATAGGAAATACTGATGACCTTTGTGCTGGTTAGAGGCAGGAGAGGCAATGTTTCATGGAACATTCATTCTTTAGGAGACTTTAGAGTAGGGCCTGTTAATTCAAAATAATATGTATCCTGCACAGTATAGAGAGAAATCCAATGCTAACTTCCATTGAATACCTCTAGAGTTGGATGTAGGAGATTGGGTATTTTTACATATCTCATTGAGGTCGGGACACAAAAATTTTATGTGAATGGGTTAGCCTTAACTATGATATGTTGGTTCATTCATGTTCCTTGAGATATTAATTATGGTATCCTATCGGTTGCAGCTACCTTAGAGGTACTGATCCATGAATTAATTATTCCATGTATTTTAGTTATACCAACATCACTTAGAGCTATATCATAATATATAGTAGTTTGAGTTGTAGATGTAGGTAAATGAATCCTTTGAGGATTATCCTATATGTATTGTTGATAAGAGAAATATGGTTATCCAAGGATGTTTATTTCCTCTAGTATGGGTGATATGGAATCACATCAGTTAATAGGATGAGACTTGGGAGTGGGAGGCCGACGTATATGCTTAGTTTGTATAGTTATTCTTAGTCAATTCTTAGCCACCATTAGATTGGAAATTCAAGGATTAATTTCTTTATTTAGGGCAGATTGTAAGATCTTTTTTTCTATAAGTTAATTTTTTTTGTTTAAATACTTAGTTATGACCAAATATAAATGCATAATGATGTCATGGGATTTTGGGGGGTGTCTAGGTATTTTTTAAATCACATAGGCCTTTTTTGGAAAAGATAGTCAGGTCACATGGTAATTAGAAACCTTGTGACCCAATCCACACTGTTTGGTGAGGCCATGTGAGGTGGTCTAGGCCACTTTTAAGAGGCACAAGATATGATGAAACTGTGAAGCCTAAGATGCACGACTATGTGTGGGATTGATAATTTTAACATAGTATTAACACATAGTCAACACATAATTTGTGAAACTGTGTTTCATGATCGTGAAATTCCCCCTTGAGGTAGATAAGGGAGCACAACTAATGTATGGTTTGGCTAACTATACAAATAAACCATATAACCTAATTAAAATCTAAGAATTTAATTTTATTTCCATTAAAATCTCTTATAACCTAATTTCTATTTTTTCTTCCTTAGGTGGACCATGCCCTAACATTGAGAACTCTCTTTTATGCTTAAATCATAGGTTTGGCCAACATTTCATTATCTGACACCCGATTTGAGAACCATTTGTCTTGTTGGATCCACGAAGATATGTTCTTCAATCATTTTAGGCCTTTATTTGTTTTTAGTTTTATCTACAAAGTTATTTTAGTATATGATAATATGCACTATTTTTAGGGACAATACCCATTTTTCATTTTTCTCTTTATCTTGGATGAATCAGAGGTCAATACAAGACAATGCTTCTTCTATGGACCAATGGTAGGTTTTATATACCTTTCCCTCATGGTTTGGAATTTTATATGAATTTTTCCATTGTTACACATGGATGAATTCCCATAATTTCCCAAAAAAATTAATTGAATACACAAATTGAATGAATTAGAACATGTTTAGGTTTCCTAATAGTACCTTTGTGATTAGTGGAGGCTATTATCCCCATTCCATACCACTCATGGAGAGTTCTTTTGTATTTTCCATATTTTATACCACCTAATGTGTGTGTGTAATCTCACTAATGATTTTGGGAGACTTGATAAATTTAGTGAGACTTGAATGATTTATTCAGAGAAGGTTATGCCTCATTGATATGTTATTACATGATGTATAATTGGTTGATTATTTAAATGGATTTTATAGAAATTTTTTAAATTAGTTAGATAAACACTTGGAATGATCAATGGATTGTGTTGATGAATTGATTGTGGTATTGGATGCCTTGGTTGAGCTCCATAGATCTTGGTTGCATTGGATTCCATATAAATTTATAATCTATGGGTATTGATTATGGTACTTGATGCCTTGGGCCTATTTAATCATGGGATCATGATTCCCTAGGATTCTATGGACCTTGAAACCCCTTGGATCTGGCTTGAATGAACTTACATTAAACATGCTCTATTGACATGATCCTTGGATTCCACACAAGGGTTTATAGATCTTCCATCAAGATCATCTAGGACTCGATGAGTATGGATTGGTCCTCTATACCATGGATATGGCCCTTCATGGTCTAACACTATATTAAATGAAATTTCTAATTTCGATGCTATACATTTTATTATATAGCGTTAATGTTGTGGATTATTTTTCTATTCTTATAGAGAGACTTGGTAAGGGTATAATATTACATTTTTTAGAATTAATTGATCACAATTGTTTATTTATTCTTTATTGGTATCGTTGTTTATGGGAGATTGAGTATTATTGTTGGGATCCATGTTTTTTTTGACATTATCATGATTTACTTCTAATGCTATTATACATGTGATACATGAATTTTTATAGAGGAAGTTGGTAGAGTTCTACTAAGTGTTATCTCACACCCTATCTAGGCCACTATTGGGTACCTAGATAAACATTAGGGTTATAGATAGGGATCAGGGAAAGAACCCTCTATATGATGCTTGATTGTTTTTACTATTTAGAATATGGGATCACATGACCAAGATAAGATTGTGATGCTAACTAGAACAGTTCTATTTATATCTTTTTATTAATGTATTGTATTGGATTCAGGTATACCTATTTTACAAATTTGTATACTAATGATATACAATTTTTATTTGTGATTACCTTTTGAATTTTCTATTTATTATTGTCTTGGATTTTTATCTTCTGTCTGATTTATATTAAACTTTATCTTTTTACTATTATGATTAATATCTTTGTGTTACACTCTAATGTGTGGTAATAATATCCCTATAACCACCCCCTAGGACCTTGATACTAGTCGGAAGCCACATGAATATGGGGAGGTGAACTTGATTCCATGTGACCCACCAGCTCAGGGAACTATTTAGTGGCTCTATATTCAAGATATAACACCAAAGTACTTCTGTTACATAGGTGTTTGGATGCTCGCATTATCAATGATAATTCACAAACATATCCCTCCTCATTCACGTGCAGATAGAATTAAAACCACCAAATTTTAAGTGGTACCCACAACATCATCACCATGTCTAGTTAGTGTTGTAGTGAATTCATTATAGGAAGATGAAGAAAAACCGTGTTGTCTCTACCGACATACTAGTTAGTAGACTACCTACTAAGGTACTTGGGGTTCCTAATTGTTTCATTCTATTTGAAAATACCATTTAAGACCGTTCCAATACCTTTTCCTCATACCAACCCATCACATTCCATAATAATCTATTTCCCACCATTATTAAAGAGGGTAAACCATTTAGAGAGTTTCAAACACACCAAGGCCATTGGAAAACAACCAATTTAACAAAAATAATTTTATAAAATAATTTTTATTTGGGGAATGTTTATATAACTCATAAAATAATATCTCAACAATGAACCTCCTGCCTTACCTCTTGAAATCACCACCAATTGGGTGTAAACCAGAATCCAATGTTTGATGAGGTCAAAAAGAAGTGAGAACTCACCACCAACATCATGATACAAGAAACTTATTTCATATTCAATTAATAATATGTTTTATAGAAGTATATAGTATACATAAACCCAACGATAAGGTAATTAGATACTAAAGAAGAAGGAATAGAGGGAATTACTTGAGGTTTTCGTAAATATCCATGCTCAAATCCACCAATGATTAGTGCTAAAAATGAGGAAAGAAGCACGAGAGATTTCCCCAGGCTATAAAAGTGAAGAGTGTAAAAATGAAGGGTGATTTTGGTTAAAGATGGGTGGTAAAAGTTATAATTTCAAATTTCTAATGATCTGGTAGGGCACCCAGTTTGGCCATACGGTCTTCCAGACCTTGCACCAACCCTGAAAAGCCTCTATTTGAAGGGGAGGGGATAATTCATGGGAAAATGGGGGATATAACATGGTATTTTTATTATCTTTATGTCATTGAATGTCCAACTAGATAGGATTTACATTTTACACAAAACATGCATTTAGTTTCTACTAACCATGCACCAACCGTGCACCACCCTCTCTCGGGCACAACACCAAAAGTTTTCTCAAAAACACCTTGAAAAACTATGGTAAAATATCAAGATCAAAAATAAAATAGAAATATCAGAACAAGAAAAAATTATTGTGAAATTTTTTCCCTCCATGAATACATTACTTCCCCAGAAAGTAAACCTGGTCGTCTGATTTGAGAAAAAGTGATGACACTACACCTCAACCCAATAAATTCACTCCCACATCTTTTTCTCATCATTCCCATTCTGCAAGATTACCTGAAATACAAAATATATATTTCCCCTGAATATCATTCACATTGGAATTTAAAATCCATATTGGCTTCTCAGTCATTGATAGGTCAGGTTCCAACTCAAGATCTTCACATCTTAGAAAATGAGATAGATCTAAATTATACTTTTTCAAAAAGGGACATATAAAATATGATGAATCAAATCCAAAAGAGAAGAAAATTATTGATTATATTCCATTATACCAATCCACTCAATGATCTCAAATTTTTAGACATTCCTTGGCATATTCTTCCCCTACTGACCAAGAATTTGATAACTGAAATGATATTCTTCTTTCAGATTCATCTGATTATCCAATGAAAAATAAAAATACAGACATAGTGTATTAGAATACAAATTATAAGGAATATGAGACAAAAAACCCATTTTCTAATCTTATGAACATTATTTACTATTACATGTAAAATTCTCTTTCACAACCATGATGTCTCACCCACATCCATCTACAATAGAGGATAAAACCAAGGTTGACCATACAGTGCTTCTAAAAAATCTATAATGAACTTTTATTGACAATTATTTTTATGAATCATATCTAAACCTCATTAACATTTATCCCATGGGCCTCTGAAGTCAAAGACACCTGGATAAAGAATTTCGTCGATAATTTTGTTTTCTTTATCTATTTGACCATCAGTTTAAAGAGGTTTATCAACTATAATATTAACATGTTTCCCTATTTCACTACGATTGAATTATAAAAATCATTAGGTAAAATGAGGGTCCCTATTAGAAACAATATATGGCGGTGCACTGTGTTACTTCACTATCTCCCGATCATACAACCAACTCAAATCGTCTAGTTTTTTTGGATTAATTAATTGAGATGAAATGAGTCGGCATGGTTAGATGATCAATATCCAACAAAATCTCATTTATTGAATGGGGTGTATGGGGAAAAAATGATGAAATAAATAGATATCTTATAAAAAATCTTGTTATAAATGGGATTCTAATTCTACAAACTGAAGTCTCTTTGGTTCTCAGCTTTATCCTGATGATAAGTAAAACCTTGATATACACATCCAGCTATATACCATCTCATAGCTAGGAAATAGAACAAGTTTCAAAATTCAAAAAAAAATATTTGTGTATCAAGGATGGATAAACCATAGGGACTAATATAAGACCTACATTATAACTCTTCTAAGAGATGAGAGAATGACTGAATGAACCTTGATGTAATGAACACCATCTAGAGATAACGAAAAAAACAAATATCCTATCCTACATTTTTAAACAGAAAAAAATGATGACATTACTCATACTTTGGCATCACATCCTAAATCACCTCTATTAGATAATTATTGAACTACACACTAGAAAAGAACATACCACAACACTTCTACCAGGCTTCCAGGTGCATTAGAAAAAATCCCCATTAAGTTCCAGTCATCATTGGACTCTTTCATAGTATGGGTTGAAATATTTCTACTCAAATCATAAACATCTACATTTCCTGGACCTATGGAATAGAAAATATCAAATTCGAACCCTGGAAGGTAATCCATTCATGGAACATTCCCCATATTCGGATCCTCCTTGAAGAAAATGTTTCTCGGAATTTTATCATCATATAACACTATATTCTTCTTCCTAAAAAGATATTAATTCCATCATTTAATGTAATGGATCACCACCAAAAGATGATGGTCATGGTCTGGGTAATTCTTTTCAAGTTGGGATAGTTAATGAGCATCATACATCACCAAATAATAACTTTACATATTAATGAATCCCAAATCTATAACTAAATAATCACAATAAACCACATAACACAAACTAGCCTTGGGAAGAGACATAATAAGTGTAGTTGTCAATCAAATCTTAAAATTATCAAAGGATGATTAACATTAATTAAACCATCAGAATTTCACCCTTTTTGGGTGAGGGATATCATTGGAGAGTCATGTTGAGGGAATTCCATGATGATGTGCCTGTAATACCCAGCCATCCCTAGAAAAATCCTTTACTCAAAGAAATTATTTAGCTCCTCCAATGATATCATTTATTTAAATTTTTTTATCAAATAAAACACCACATTTTCTAGAAACATAAATTCCTAGTTCAAAAAACTAAACATTGACAACATATCATATATGTGGTGATTTCATAGTAAGCCCAAAACAACTCTCAAATACAACATATTCTTCTCTTGTAATCTCAAATAGAAAAATATTTCATCAAAAATATAAGAACCCAGACCTTCTTTTCAGGTATGTGTTTCCCTCAGACTTCAGGGATGACCTCCTTTGATGGGAGGTTCAAACATTCTGATCGGTTTCTAACGGGTTTGTTTGTAGAACCGGAAAAATCCAATGATTCCACATCTATTCGGACCTACTTTCCAAAGGTAGGTGCTCATTAGTTTGTGGACTGATGAGGCTTAGGAATTTGCATTGGTCGATAGGATGGGATGTCGGACTCATCACACCTTTTTGAGGGGAATTATTGTCTACTCCGAGACTCTCTTTATAGATTTAAGTTATGTTCGTGAATCCTTATTACATTACCAGGTATAAAATGAGTTTTCCTTTAGATCTGACAATCAATGATCGATATATATAAAATTTAGATAATCTTTTATTTGTATTCGAGGTTCTTCACTGATAAAGAATCATCTGTATTTGTTATAGATTCTTATTCAATGGTATCCTTTGATACGTAAAAGTCTCTTGGTCCTTATGATGACCATACTGGTTTTAAAGCCACTCAATGGGGCACTTGAAGTTTATTGTCATTCAGAAGGACATGAATTATTTTAGAGTTGGGATTGAACCCACAAATGGGCTACCTCGGTATCCTATGTTCATAAAAGAAATCAGAACCCATGTAGTTTGAGTAAGGGAGTATGATGTTTATGATTGATGGCTCAAAGAAGGATGTCATAATTACCTTTACACTCTAAGATCACGTGAGTCATGCTCGATGTGAAAAACAAGAGGTATTGGAAAAAAATCAGACAATTGTTCCATGAAAGATACCATCATAAGAAATAATGTGGGGATTATGTATGTACGACTGCCCAGATAAATGAGGATTAGGATTTACTTCAGGGAAGAAATCCAGAAACAGTGTCCATAAAGGTATATGTGCTTCATGGAGATTTGAATACTCTAACTTGGGGCTTACTACTGAAAAGGAGGCCCAGATTAGGATAAGACTTATGATTAGGTTTTACTCCTGAAGAGGAATCCCATACCAAAGGTAAATTAGGACTGGTTAAGAGAAATTAAGACTAGGGCTTACTCCTAAGGAGGATGCCCAGATTAGGGGACTGGGGCTTACTCCTAAGGAGGATGCCCAGGTTAATGAGTTCTCTCATCATAAAGGATGAGGTTGAATGAATGAAATCTCAATATTTAGTGACATAAATATGTGTAAATCACTAGATTTTGAGAGTTATTCCACAGAATTCCTTTCAAATAAGGATGTCAAATCAAGAAATCATGCCATAAATGGTTTTTGAATAGTTTCTTGAAGACTGAATCTTGAATAGGAGAGGTGGAATGAAATAAGAGGGGTGAAATGGGCAAGAAGGGCACCCATGGAGGCAGAGGCGCGCAAGTCTTGGCAGGAGCGCAAGTACTGCGTGGGCACGCAAGTCCTGGTCGCACAGGTATACCTGTGCGACACATGGGTCCTTGCGCGGAGGTTAACCAGCAGGGTAATACTTGAGCGACTCTTGGTTAAAGCCTTTAGAATCCTCTTGAGGTTCTTCCAGAAGAGGGGTGCACAAGTTCTATTTAAGGTGTAAGTAGGTGCGCAAGTGTGGCCTTTTCCCTTAAGGGATGACCACTCAGGCGCCCATGTGTTGATGAGTTTCGACACTTAGGCCTTCCTCCCCCTCTTTAGATCTTCCATTCTAGGTAAGAAATTACCTTAGAAGTGTTTTGAAAGCTTTGAGAAGAGACTAGGGAACTGGGAGCTCAAATCTGAGTTTCTGGAAAAACATTTCCTTAAATGGGGGGCCCACAGGGTCTATTTATAGGCAGTAGAAGACCCTGGGTTGTTATTACTTAGGTCGCGCAAGTCACTTGCGCGACCATTAGTTGACGCGCAAGTGGACATGCGCGACCATGAGGGAACTTGCACGACCTATGGGTAATGTTCTCTTTGTTCATTCTTTTGTCGATTTTTGATGTTTTCTTTAAAGGATGAATAAATTTGGACTAAGGTATTTCCCTTTTCCAATTTTTAGATTCTATGACGAAAGGAGCGTCAACAAAAGTCCCCCCTCGGAGTTGGATCTGGAGAGAATAGAGGATTTAACTCTGAGGAAAAGAAGAATCAAAAGGAAACGAGGTGCGCAGGTCTTTCGGTGTGCAACACTGGCCGCACAGGTTCTAGTCGCGTAGGGCCGGAGCGCAGGGGTACGGCGTGCAGGGTTCTGGTCACGTCTATAAATAGAGGGCCTCACTTCCGTACAAAGCATACGGATTTCTGGATTTCAAACCTTCGAGCTCTCGCCGCGCAGGTTGTATTTTCCGTGCAAGTTTCTCTGTTTCCCACAGTTTATTTGATGTCGCGCTGCTGTAGAGGTATCTGGACCTGCGTGGTGATACTTGCGCGCCAAATACTTGCGTGGTACCTCCAGACTTGCGCGCCAAGTTTTAGACTTGCGCGCCTTAATGCCTATTCCATTTTTCTCTAATTCTTTCACAAATTTTATGAAAAACCACTTACTTAAGAGTTAATTATTCGTCCTTTGTGAAGATTCAGTGGCTCCCAAGGGAATTGGAACAGCTGATGAACTGGAAAGCAAGAGGATTGATGAAATGATGAACATTGTTGGACATGATTACTATGATATCTCCGACAACACTCTCCCAAATTTGGCTAAGTACTTGAAGAAATATCATCTTAATTTCCCACAGAGCATCTACCTGCCTCTATATGGTCATGGTCATCTATAGGGAGTCAATGTTCTAGATGCAAAGAATTATATGCCTGAGATGCAGCTGCACTACTACTCCTCTATTTCGGTTATGCTGTGCATTAAGAGCAGCAACAGTGGTGTGAACTTCCAAATTCTTCCTTAATGTCATTTCCTTGCAGATATGAAAATGGAAAACCCATGGGCTGAAATGTTTTCCACTGCCGGTTGGTGGAGAGAAGACAAACATGGTATTAGAGCAATATCTGAAAAGATTACTCTCTCCAAATGGCTCTTTACTTCCAATGCTCCATTCTCAAATCCATGTATCCATCTTCCAAGTCTCTTGGATAGAAATAGAGTCATTGTTTGATCAGCAAAGAATTTTCTCAAATCTCACTCAAGAACATTATTTTACAATTGTTCCAAGAAGATCTGGAATCATTACATCTCTTATGGTATCCAGTTGAATGAATGAATTCCAGGTGGCTGCTGATGAAGCTCAGGATGTCGTAAATCAAATGAAGAGTTACATTGAAAGTATTTTGTAATTCCTGAAAAAATAGAAGAGACTCCAGTCTGTGGATGTCCTTCTAACTCTTGTGCATCAATGAAAAACACTTTCAACTTCAATCATTTTTACCTGCATTTTCTTACTACATGCTTTAAATTTTACCTAAGCCAATGGGCCTAGTAAGCATATTTTGATTTTTACTAGCATTAATGTAAATAAACCTACAAACTTTGAACCTTTTAATTGCTCAATATTACCTAAATCATACAAAATGTATGTTTAGTGAGCTGGAACATGACTTTTATTCAGAGTTACCATGTCTTTTGCAGGCAGTTTAATGTCATGCACGTCGGACATAAAGAGGCTAATGTTTAAGGTCAAAATATCTTTGACTGAAATGAATTAAAATTGACTCAATTCCTTGACAATTAATCTGAAAACAATGTACCATACTCAAGCATGAGGGAAAAAATGTAAACTATGAATTAAGAATATTTGAATCTGAGGAATGATATCAAAAAGAGCTAAAAGTCATTAGAAGAAGTAGTTACCAAGAATGAAGTTACCATTATTTAACAAACCCTTTAGGGGGTTGAATTATGCAGGGCCACCTAATGGCATTGGCTGCATAGTTAAATAAAATAGTATCTTTTGGCAAACAAGTCTGTTATGTAGACTATTTATGCAAGGCCGCCTATGGGCATGTGCTGCATAGTCAGGCAAAATAACTCTCATAAATTTACTTTCCTAGTGCTAAAAGCCAGTGAATGTTTATGGAGATTCAAATTTTCCAAAGTATAGAGTTCGTTGCATGGAAAGAGGTACTTGAATATGGAGAAGATATTTCCAAAAAATATTATCAAAGAAATGAATAGATATCACTCCTACGAAGGTCTGACCCAAACGTAGGGAAGGAGAATATAAACCATAGACTTGAATACTTTTCAGATCATGAAAAAGGATATGGAAAAAAAATTTAAGGATGGATATTTTTGCGGATCCCTACATACTGTCATTTAAGACCAATAAGAACAAAATAGGCTTTCTTCCCAAGAATGAAGTCACCATTATTTAAAAAACCCGTTAGGGGGTTGAATTATGCAGGGCCACCTAAGGGCATTGGCTGCATAGTTAAATAAAATAGTATCTTTTGGCTAACATGTCCGTTATGTAGACTATTTATGCAAGGCCACCTAAGAGAACGTGTTGCATAGTCAGGAAAAATAATTCTCAGAAGTTTGACATTTTTGTGACTAGAAGTCATGAAAAGGGTTATGAAGATCTGAAAATATTTAAGGTTAGGATAATGACACATAAATATGGGTATTGTCCAATGTATACAGAGATACACAGATCAATTCTAACCATAATCATATTGTGGATGGGTCCTGAATTGAAATGTTGGACATCACTACGTATCCCATAAGGATGAGAATCAAGCCATACGTAGTTCTTAAACTACAGTTTAATGTCGTGTGGGACAAAAGGATTAGAGATCTTAGTTTAGGGTCATAGAGCTTGGACCATTATAAGAAATACACAGTGAGTGTTTTCATGGGGACTTCTCATCCAAGGGACTGAAAGTGGAATTTGAGGTTAGGTCTAAAGACTTGGGGCTGGATTCGAGGGACACCCGAACGTTCCTACGTATCCAATAAGTATGGTAATCAATCTCACGTAGTTCTAGAAATACCCTCTGTACAAATTTGGTTCGTACATGTGAAGGGTGAAAGGGGACTTTAGTACAATGATGTTTTAACCCATGATAAAAGGTTTGGGCAATGCCATGTATGCACGTAGTCTTTGAAATGAAACATGATTGAAAAATAAATGTAAATAACGGTTCCCTCTCAGGTGAGGGTATCAAAGAATATTGTAGTTTATTGTCATACTGGACAAAATTGTTTTATAGTTTAACACCGTATAGAAAGGACGAAAGTGAACCAATGTAAAGATATTGATTCTACGGGCGGTTTCACGAATCAACATCGTATGAGATGGAGGTTAACCAATGTGAAGAGGTTGAATTTGGGCTTGAACCTTGGGAGGTTTCCTACGTACCCAGACTGGAAGGCAAGGATCAAAGTCTGCATAGTTCAATTAAAGAATGAATTAATGATCAAGTTGTTCTTGAGGACAACGACCTATAAAAAAAATGATGTTGTTGGGACTTACACATGGTTGGTATCCCAAATAGAGTGTTATGGTTGAGTTTTTCTCTAAGATCACGTGAGTCATACTCGGTGTGAGAAACAAGAGGTAACAAAAACCTTAATGATGCATAGTTTAATGTCATGTAGAACATATAAAGGGACTATGAAGTTTAAAGTCTTGCAGTTAGGACTATTGGTGCTACACAATTTAATGTCATGTAGTAGGGACAAAGTACATTTTAATGTCATGTAGGACATATCAAGGACTTTCTGTACAGTTTAGCATCATGTAGTTAGGATAATGGGGACAATATAGCTTAACGTCATGCTGGACGAAAGGGGGACTGTGCAGTTTAATGTCATGCAGTGAGGACAAAAGAGTACACCATTTAACGTCATGTTGGACGAATTGGGGACTTTTTCCAGAGTTTAATGTCATGCTGGACAAAAGTGCAGTTTAAGGTCATACAGGACCTTTGATGATTATTTAGTTTAACGTCTTTCCAGCCGTAAGTGACTTCTATATAGTTTAGCATCATGTAGTTAAGACATCACAGTTTAATGTCTTGATGAATGTAAGGGACTCTCAAATAGTTTAGGGTCATATGTATGGACCATTGATGATGTAGTTTAAGTTCATACAGGACCTAGTTGCAGTTTAAGGTCATACTGGACCATTTAGGGAACTTTTTCACAGTTTAACGTCATTTTGGACGAAAGTAATACCAATAGTTTAAGGTCATATGTATAGACCATTTCCGTATAGTTTAATGACATATAGCAAGGACAAAGTATAGTTTAATGTCATGTGGGACATATTATAGGACTTTTGTACAGTTTAGCATCATGTAGCTAGGACTATTTAGGTTTTGTGTTTATACAAAATACTTCTTCAAAAATCTGGCATTGGTTGGAGTAGTGATGAGTTCTCCATCCATCGAGATTAATGAATAAGCTCCATTGGAGTAGACCCTATGTATTGAATAAGGACCTTCCCATTTTGGCTCAAGCTTGGGAGGTTTCTTTCCTAGTATCATTGGAGTTCTGAGAACAAATACCAATTCTCCCTGAGTGAATGAACTAAGATGAAATTTTTTGTTAAAAGCTCGTGCTATTCGATTCTGATAGACTTCCAAGTGGTGAAAAGTGCCCAATCTTTTCTCATCTAACTATTCTAATTCATTCAATTGCTTTTGAGATTGTTCATCTATAGATGACTGATCACAAATGGCTACTCTGAGTGAGGTTAGTTGAATTTCAATTAGCAATACTGCTTCCATTCCATATACCAATGAATATGGAGTTGACTGAGTTGCAGTGCGGGTGGTAGTCTGATAAGCCCATAAAGCATGAAAGAGTTTATCAGGCCATGACTTCTTATCTTTATCCACCATATTTTTCAGTATATTTTATAGAGTCTTGTTGAATGCTTATATCTATCCATTGGCCGCTGCATGATACCGAGATGAATGGTTGGATTTGATGTTGTATTTTTGATACAACTTCTTCACCTCGGATGAACAGAAGTTGGTGCCATTGTCCGTCAATATGGTATGAGGGACACCAAATATGGTAATGAGGTTAGACTTGATGAATCTATCAGTTCATTTAGAACTGAATTCATTGAGAGGTATTGCCTCTGCCCATTTGGAAAAGAAGTCGGTAGTATTAAGAATGTACTTAAATTGCTTGGTCGTAGATGAAGGGTAAGGTCCCACCACATCCATTCCCCATGTGGAAAATAGCCATGAGTATTTAGCTGTATGAAGCAACTCTGGAGGTTGATGAATGATGTTGGCATGTACATGGCATGAATGACACTTCTTTGTGAAATCGACACAATCTTGTATCATTGAAGGACAAAAGTATCCAAGCCTTCGAATCTAATCAGACAGTCTATGTCCAGACTGGTGGGCACCACAGACTCCTGCATGCACTTCTTTCATGACATCCATTGTCTCTTCACCATAAATGCATCTGAAGAGAACTCCATCAAAAACACGTTTGTAGAGAATTTTCTCTAGGTGACCTGGGCTATCATAAAGAGTAAAATTGACCACACGTCTCCGGATTTGTTCTTTCTCAGCTCTATCAGGTGGAAGTGTTCCATTTTGAAGGTATTCCCTGATAGGTGACATCCTTCCTGTAGTATGACCATATGGTTTAGGAATGAGACTAAATTCATTAATTTCCTCTGTTCTAATTTGAACATAAGGTGAAATTGCACGACGGTGGGCAATACTGATGGTTGTCTCATCCCGATTTGGATCTACCAGAGTTGTGGCTATATTAGCCAGTGCGTCAGTTTGATCATTTTGTGATCGTGGGACATAAGAAAATGTCGGTTCCAAAGGGAATTCTGCCATTAACTCTCTGACATAATCATACAAAGGGATTAGTTCTTCTTTTCTGATGGCATAATCCCCATTGACTTGTTTGATTACCAGGTATGAATCACCTTTCACCTTTAAGTGATTCACTTGTGCTTGAAGTGCTAATTCCAAGCCTATGATGAGAGCTTGGTATTCTGATTCTTTATTGGTACCACCTTCCCACAATAATAAGGAATAAGGTAACACTGCCTTTTCTGGAGAAATGAGCACAATTCCTAAGTCAACTTTGTTGAATTTAGGATTTTCCATTTTCCTCCCTGTTGGACTTCTAGAAGCACCATAAAAATACATTTCCCATGCCTGAGGACATTCTTGAATAGAGAAGAAATCCTAATCAGGGAGTTCAATATCTGAAGATGTGTCTTCCTTTTAAGGGTGTTTATCCAGGAAATCAGCCAGATCTTGGCCCTTTATCGCCTTTTGAGACACATACTGAATGTCGAATTGCTGCAAAATAACTTCCCACCTTGCCAGATGTCCTGTAATCATTGGACGACTAAGGATGAATTTGAGCGGGTTATTGCGAGATACCAATTGGACCTCGTGATTTTTCAGGTAGTGTCTCAACTTCTGAACTGCAAAGATTAATTCCAGGCAGCACTTCTCAATACTTGAATACCGGGTTTCTGCTTCAAGCATAGTTCGACTGAGATAATAGAGGTTGTTCTCATTCCCAGCATCATTCTTTTGAGCAAGAAAGGCACCAAATGATTGCTCTATAGCTTTCACGTAGAGGATAAGTGGTCTTCCTTCAATAGGTGGAATGAGTACCGGTGGACTCAAGAGGTATTTCCTCAGAATATCGAATGCTTCATGACATTCTTTAGTCCACTGGTAAGTGACTCCATTTTTCATCAATTTGGTGAAGGGTAAACTTTTGCCTACTAAATTGGCGATGAAATGCCGAATATATGCGAAGTGTCCTTGAAGTCCTCTTAATTCTTTCAAATTTTTAGGAGGTTACATACTAAGTATTGACTTGGTCTTCTCAGGATCGACTTTAATACCACGATGGCATACAACAAAGCCGAGAAATTTTCCTGAGGTTAGCCCAAAAGCACATTTTAAGGGGTTCATCTTCAAATTATATTGTCGAAGCTTGCAGAATATGACTTCCAAATCAGCCAAGTGATTATAACATTGTTTGTATTTAATTACCAAATCGTCTACATAGCATTCAACAAACTTCTCTAAGAAGGGTTTGAAGTTACGATGCATGGTACGCTGATAAGTTGCACCTGAATTCTTTAAGACAAAGGGCATTATCCGGTAGAAAAACACACCCTGAGGGGCTATAAAGGCTATAGATTCCTCATCCTTTGGGGCCATTCGGATCTGATTATATCCGGAATATCCATCCATGAAGGAAAGGGCTTCATATCCAGCTGTTCCATCAATTAAAAGTTCTGTAATCGAAACTGGGAAATCATCCTTAGGACAATGCCGATTAAGATCTCTGAAATCGATGCAAACTCTAATTTGTCCGTTCTTCTTCTTTAAAGGGACAATATTATCCAACCACTTGGGATATTGATCTTCTCTGAAGAATTAATATTTGATAAACTTATCCACTTTAGCTTCAATTTTGGAAGCATAAGTTGGGTGTGTTCTTGTCACAGCTTGCTTAAATCCTCGATGTTCTTCTAGTAAACCCAAATATTGAGTAGCAATATCAGGATCAAGCCCGGGAATTTCTGTATAGTTCCAGGCAAATATATCTCTACTTTGCTTTTGAAAAGAAATATACATCTCTTGCTCTTCAAGAGTCATGGCCGCACTGATTAAAGTAGGGTGTGTATCTTCTTTTGTACCCAGATTTATTTCTCTGAGTTCATCCACCGTGGTAGAGATACCCTCTTCAAATGCTGGAGGATCATCTCTGAGATCTTCCTATTCTTCTTCATCATGTATTATTTTTTCCGTTTCTACTTTCATAGTAGATGATAAAGTAGAATTTTCATGATCAAAAGAGATGTCAAAATTTTCATATCTTGAAGAAAAAGCTTCCATTTCCGACCCGATAAATGATGAAGGGTTTTCTTTGGGTAATAAAGTGGAGATGATGGATTGAAAATCAACATCATTGTTCACCTCCGATGTTTCTATAACTTCTTCTAGCCTAACTGGCGAAGCATAGACTTGTTGGATTTCAGCAGATGAAATGAAGACGTCACCATTTGTGCTTTCATCACTGCTTGGTAGATTACCAATTTCTCCCATGTTGTCTGGACCGATTGCCATAATTGACATTATGGATCTTTCCATAAGAGTATTTTGATTTGGGTCTCTCTTGTCAATTTGATTGATAGGCAACACATAATCTGTACTCACATGTGTAAATGGATTTATTGGAATTTCCTCCAAACCATATGGAGCATTAACTTTGGTAATCTCATTTGTTGTGGATTTATCCCTTCCCTTCATGTGATAGAATTCCGCCTCAATGTATTGAGACTCACATGTCTTGAATGGGGCCTTATCACCATACAATGACCCAACTTGACCATCGAAACAATATTTGAGACATTGATGGTTTGATGAAGGGATAGTCGCATGCTGATGTAGCTAGGATCTTCCAAGAAAGATGTTGAAGGCTGAGTCTTGATCAACAACCATGAAATCTGAATTGGATACAAGATCTCCAAACTGAGTTCTGAGTGTAACTTCGCCCGGTTGTTCTTGTTCATTTTTATCATATCCTTGTAACATCATGGTAGAAGGAGATAAATCAGATTCCGTGAGGCCCAATCGACGAAGTATACGAATGGGCATGAGGTTGACTTCTGAACCATTTTCAATGAAAGTTCTTCGGACATCTACGCCATTGACCTTTCCAGACAAGTACACTGGTCTAATATGTCCATGCACAACATCATCATCATCATCATCAGTAAAATATATTATTGCATGGAATTCTGCAGGATTATTCTCTATGTGATAGACTTCCACTACAACAATTTCAGTTTCAAACTCTTGAGGACTTGACAAAGCCTCGATTAGTGCTTCCCAAATATCTTTTGATAGATTCAGAGCATCCAGAATTGATAAATTGGATGGTACTTGGGCCAAGTGTTTCAATATATCATACTTTTGATCCTGAGGTCTGCGTTTCCCAATAGGAATATGTGGTTTAGCAGGTACCTTGGAAGTAGATGTTTTGGAAGTTGATGCATCTTGTATTGGGATAGGAGTTGGAAATATTCCTGGTTTTGGAATATTAGACTTATTAGATCCATTTACTTGCTGAGAGGAAGAATATGGAACTTTCAACCAGTCTTCCAAAATAACTGTGCCAGGACTAAATTTGCTATTAGTAGAAGAACTTTCTTGTTCTTGCTGAGCTCGCTGAAGGGATCTACCACGAGTTTTTATTGTGTACACAGTTCTAGAAGGGGTAGAATTGGAATAGTGGCTTCTGAAAGATCCATGTCTTCCCTTGTATTCTGAGCCCCTGGAACTTCCTCAGATTCCCTTGTTTGATACAGAGAATTTAGGCTCATTGAAATCGAAACTGCGACTGGCATATGGATCTATTAATTGAATCATACTAATAGAACCAAAGATTAACTCTTCATCTGATGAAGACTCTGCTTGATTAGCCTGTTTAGGCTATGCCGTTTGGGGGATGGTGCCCGTTTCTTTAAAGTAGACAGCATGAAGTCCGCCAAAGTCAAAGACAACTTAGGCTTTGACACACACTCATCTTCTTCTGATTCTTTTTCTTTCTTTGAATCATGTCGTTTCTTTGAGGACTTTACCTCTGATGAAGAGGGTTTTTCCGCAACATTAATGGAAGAAGACACAATTGGTTTCATTAATTGTGTTCACAAAATAGCATGAGTTCGATTGATTGTCTTTCTGACCATCCAATAATCATACTTCTGTGCGTTTTTGCTTTTGACTTCTTGCCATTTGCCTTTCTCCTCTAGAACTATACCAGTAACACATGCTACCTGAGCTAAATAGCTTTTCAGTTTGACTTGTCCTGAGTCGAACATATTTTGGAGGAGGTCTTTGAAGACAAAACACTCTTGGATGGGATGCCCGAACATTTGATGAAAATGGCAATAATTGGGACGGTCTTCATCTCCTTTCTTGTTTGGCCTCTTGGGAATTGGTAATTGAACCAAATTTTTTTCCATATCCGAAATGAAATAACCAGGAACTTGTTCATTTCGGAAAGAGTATGTTTTGATCTTCAGATCCTCAAATTGTTTTCGTCTTTGATCTCTTTGATCGTCTGGACGAAACGACCTTTGTTTTTGGCACTCAGGAGGTGGAGCCCTTCGAGAAGATGAAGGTTTTGAGGTAGAAACAGGTACAGGTGCTTGTTTAAGGATAATTGTAGTAGTTTCTGCTTTACCCATCCTCCTTCCTAGAGCTGATGGAATTACATGAGATTTAGCCTTAGCCTGTATAAGGGAATCTTCAATCTGCTGAGCGATTTAAGAAGGTCTCGAAACCCTCCTGTGTATTTCACAGGGATTAACGGCGTGCATAATTCGTCACACATATTTCCCACACAGATTGGCAACAATTCTTCTTGAGGGAGTGCTAATCTTAGGTAATATGTTAAACCCTTCCAACGAGCAATGAAATCAGATACCCTTTCATTCTCCCTTTGCTTACAGTTTGTAAGATCGAAAACTGTTGTCTTTGGAAAAGTTGAGATGAACTGAAGGAGGAATTTTTGGCAAAGATCCTCCCATCCGGTAATTGACCGGGATTGCAAGCTTGTATACCAGACAAAAGCTGGTCCTTGCAAGGTTCGCACGAAGCATCTGAGTTTCACTACTTCTTGCTGCTCCGGATTTCCCTTCATAGGATCGCAACATGACACGTAATGCGTCAAATGTTGTTCAGGATCACCTGATCCATTGAAAATAGGGAATACAGGGTTTTCAAAACTGGATGGAGGAGAGATTGAATCTACCCATTCAGGGTAAACTTTTTTTCTGGCTGAACTTGCGCACATTTCCCTTCCATGGTTTCTAACCGAGCTGTTAATGACTCAATAGTAGTTATTAACTTTTGAGAAACATCTGGTTGAATTTGGACTTGGGTAGGTGCAATGACTGGAGCTTGGACAGATGTGGTGGTTGGTGCTACAACTGATGGTAGCACTATCAACTGTTGTTGCACTTGACCCATAGGATTAAACCTGTGAGGGTTTACTGATAGAGGAGGATATTCTTGATCTATCTCAGTAGCTGCAACAAATTTCTTTGGCTAACTAAATCTAGCATGCTTAAGAAGAAGACTACTCTGAATTAGTTCTGCATTCAACCTTCTTAATTCCTTCATTTCTTCCTCCTGTTGTGAAAACCTATGCTCTAGTGAGAGAAATTGACATTCTCCAGAGGAAGGATATGTAACCTGGTTCTTTCCCTTCCCTTTGTTGGATCCTTTTCGGAGAGGGGGAATTGGGTTACTCGAAGGATTACCTAGGTTCTGAGTAATCCTTTGACTTCATGTACACACACCTTCTTCATTTGTGTCGGTGTGTACATCTTATTGAGAAGGAACCTCTTTATCTAAGTCCCCTGAGTGAGCCTCATCTGGTGGATCAGCAACAATGGAATTGATGAAATTGATTGATGCATAACTCATTGCATCCCTTCTATCAGTATTTCTGTGATATTGTCTTCTTCCAAGTCTTTGATGAGACATTGCCTTTTGTTGATTCGATCCCACGGGAACTTCTTGACGAACCGTAATTTGGAGGGAATCTCTTGATAATTTGCCTCTTTGTTCCTCTTGATTCTTCTTCCCCAATTGAGAAAATACCAAATTTCTCTGAGGAGGGGATTGATGATTTCAAAAATTCCCCAGTCTAGTAGACTGGGGATGTTCCTTATCAACTCCTTGAATCTTATTTGTTGATTCCGAGGGTTGGTTTAAAAGAGTCCCCAATCTGGCAAGCCGGGATGGATCTTGACATGCTATGTCTGAGACTTTCTTAAAATCTATCCTGATATTGCGAACCTTAGTCCGGAAATTATCTGAATGCATTAACCTGTATCCACTTTTATCAACTGGTTCAAAAGACCGTTGGATAATTTCCGACACTTCTGTCACTTGATGATGTGCTTGCTCCATACGAGAGGCATGTTCAATATTCTCATTTGCGTGATGCAGGAGTAATTCAACAACTTGTTCTCTGTATTCTTTATTTTGAGAGGAACTAGTTGAGGCCTGTTCTTGGGCACGCTTTTGATTACAAACAAAGCCTGGTATTTGTGGCCGGCCATGGGCAATAACATTGCATGAGACCATTTTCGGCGGGCTTTGCTGACTGGAGAGCACCGTGAAATGTAGTGCTCCATGAACACCCCATCCTCTAAAATGAATACCAGATGGGGCATTGGAAATTAACTGATGCAATCTTCTTAGTGCGCCAAAGCATGAACGTTGAAGGGCTCTCTGCTGCTTTTCAGCCTTCGGATATCGAGAGACTGATAGAGATGCCAAATCAATCTGACGTTGTAACCCTTCTATTATCTTAAGATGATTTTTATATTCATCATAAGATAATACTTTATTTTTCAACTGACAAAGAGTTTTCAATATTTTTAGACGAATATCATGAATTTCATCTTCCGTCAACATTTCTGGAATGTCATACTGAGAGTCAGCCAGAGGCCAAAACATGACTGGCACTTCACCTTTTGCCAGTTGTTTTCTCATGTTCAACATTTCCTATTTATCATTTGATGAAGATTATTCTAACTGATTTGACCAGAGTTGGTGTTTCTTTGTTGCTTCATTGGATTCAATAGGATTGGTAGAGAAATCATTGATCAAACTAGAAGATGCATGACTTAGGGGTGGTTCAGAGAATGACCTACACCCTGGTCTATCTTCGGATTGAGAAACTATTTCACCTACTAGCGATGAAGCATCAGACATGACTGGTTTCGCATTTGCAAGTACCTCAAGATAAGAAGGCTTTCACGAAACTACATTGTCCACTAGAGCATTTTCCGAGCAATGTGCATCACTACTGCGGAGAGGAATTTCGCAGCGGAATTCATCATCATGGGGAGGACCACCATAATGGGTTACAGAAAAAGATGAGATCTCTTGATCCTTGGTCTTCTGACCACACATAGGGTTCCTGTGGCTCTCATATGAAGATGAAACTTCGAGATCGACCGAATTGTCATGAAGCAAGCCTTCATGAGGTAGTGTCTGTTGAAGACCTTCAGAATTAATGTTCCCACTATTGGGAAATGAGGGAGTAGAATCTTGAATTCCAATAGATAACTATCTGAGGGATTCATGAACTCTAGCATCGAGCAAGGCCTTGTTACAGATTGTCTCTTGATCTCCTGACTGTGTTGGGCGGGTCTTTTTCTTAGACACCTTCTTACTCGCCTTGGAAACCACTTGTTGAAAAAAGTGGCTGCTCTGAGCAGGTGTATGTTCCTGATCAGGAATGATGGTCAGGTTAAGCTGACGATCTCCACTCAAATCAGGTGTATGTGCCTGACTTGGTTGTCCGTATGATATGGAGGAGTATGCCCCACAACCCTCTTGGACTAGAACAGATGTGTGTGTCTGTGCTGGAGTGAATTGTTGATGTGTCACTCCACTGGTAGGGATAGATTAATGTGTCATTCCTTGAAATGCCATTGAAGTTGTTATAATATTCTGGCAGGCATCCAGAATATGAGCAGGGATTTGTTTCTGTTTGTTCTCCATTGATAGAATATGATTGGTGACTTCAGCTACCAGAACGGGAATATACGTCCATTCCGGGCTTGGAGTAGGTGTATGTGCCTGCTCCTGTCCTCCTTTTACTGTCTGTGAATCCTGACAGTACTCAAGTGTGGGGGCAGAGAGTTGAGTCTACCTCCTATTTATTTTCGGGGCTTTTTGACTAACTTATCTGAATGCTACCAAGTGAGACTGTTGGTGTGCTTGATTAGTACTAGCAGGTGTATGTGCCTGCTGATTACACTTCGTCGAACGTAGTTGACGAGATCCATCATATGTAGTCAGACGAGCCTGCTGAATAGATGATGATGTATAAATAGGTGTATGTTCCTGCCTATAGTACTCCACTGGAATTGCCTGTCAGGATTGGAATGATGCTGCCAGACGAGTCTGCTGGACAGCGGAATTAAAATGGACAGGTGTGTGTGCCTGCTCGTTTCTTTCCACCAAGTTAGGTTGGTGGACTTCTCCGAAGATGGCAGAGATGAGAATCTGCTTACTATTAACTGGACTTCGCCTCTGGCGATTCGTCTTGCCTTCTCGGGTTCGAGGAACCTGAGCCGAACGCCTGGAGTCGGTACCCTCATCATGTTGAGGGCTCACTTCCGCACGAGTATGGCAGCAATTGTTGGTGGGAGCCCTCAGGAAGGACTCTTGTTTTCTTGAATTAAGGCCCTGAGAGACCTGCTCATTCACCTCCCCATAATAAGGGAGCAAATGGTGATTGCATTCCGGGGATAATGACCTGAAACGGTTGGAGACGGTAGTCAGCAATGCCTTCTTCTTGATCACAGGTCATCATTGTCCGGATGACCGGTGTGAATTGTTCACTTGGAGGGCTTGTCAGGCAGCCTCCAGAGTTGGAATGGTACTGTGTTGACCATACTCCTTAACCAGTGCGTTTGATACCCAGCGTTGAAGACGTTGAGTAGGTTATATCGTCCTCAGAGTGGACGATGATCCAGCAGGAGTAGCAGTAGTAGAATTTGCAGCAGCAGTATTCACAGGTGTGAACTTGAGAGAAACCAGTCTAGAAATGCAGAAGATCTTGGAAAAGAGTGCATGTTTGATATAACAGACGTAATCAAGATAAATTCAGTCACTACATCTTTTGGATGAGAACATATATCAATGATTGTTTTTATTGGCCCTCTTATTGAGTTTTAAATAGGGGCCTAACAAATAGGTAAAACATCAGTTTAACTTGGTTAACGATTCACATCGGGTTCACCATTTGTGTTTCCCTCGGACTTCGGGGATGACCTCCTTTGATGGGAGGTTCAAACATTTCGATTGGTTTCTAACGGATTTGTTCGTAGAATCGGAAACATCCAATGATTCCACATCCATTCGGACCTACTTTCCAAAGGTAGGTGCTCATTAGTTTGTGGACTGATGAGGCTTATGAATTTTCATTGGTCGAGAGGATGGGAGGTCGGACTCATCACACCATTTTAGGGGAATTATTGTCTACTCTGGGACACTCTTTATAGATTTAAGTTATGTTCATGAATCCATATTACATTACCAAGTATAAAATGAGTTTTTCTATAGATCTGAGAATCAATGATCGATATGTAGGAAATTTAGAGAATCTTTTATATGTATTCAAGGTTCTTCACTGATAAATAATCATCTGTATTTGTTATAGATTCTTATTCAATGGTATCCTTTGATAAGTAAAAGTCTCTTGGTCCTTATGATGACCATACTGGTTTTAAATCCACTCAGTGGGGCACTTGAAGTTTATTTTCATTCAGAAGGACATGAATTATTTCAGATTTGGGATCAAACCCGGAGATGGGATTCCTACGTATCCTCTATTTATAAAAGGAATCAGAACCCACGTAGTTCGAGTAAGGGGGTATGATGTTTATGATTGATGGCTCAAAGAAGGATGTCATAATTACCTTTACACTCTAAGCTCACGTGAGTCATGCTCGATGTGAGAAACAAGAGGTATTGGTAAAAATTCAGAAAATTGTGCCATGAAAGATGCAATCATAAGAAATAATGTGGGGCTTATGCATGTATGAATGCCCAGATAAATGCATATTAGGATTTACTTCAGGGATGAAATCCAGGAACAGGGCCCATAAAGGTATATGTGCTTCATGGAGATTTGAATACTCTAACTTGGGGCTTACTCCTGAAAAGGAGGCCCGGATTAGGAGAGTACTTATGATTGAGTTTTACTCCTGAAAAGGAATCCCAGATCAAAGGTAAATTAGGACTGGTTAAGTGAAATTAATACTGGGGCTTACTCATAAGGAGGATGCCCAGATTAGGGGATTGGGGCTTACTCTTATGGAGGATGCCCAGGTTAATGAGTTCTCTCATCGTAAAGGATGAGTTTGAATGAATGAAATATCAATCTTTAGTGACATAAAGATGTGTAAATCACTATATTTTGAGTTATTTCACAGAATTCCTTTTAGATAAGGTTGTCAAATCAATAAATCATGCCATAAATGGTTTTGAAGAGTGTCTTCAAGACTGAATCTTGAATAGGAGAGGTGGAATGAAATAAGAGGGGTGAATGGGCAAGAAGGGCACCCATGGAGGTAGAGGCGCACAAGTCTTGGCATGCATGCAAGTTCTGCGTGGGCGCGCAAGTCCCGGTCGCGCAGGTATACTTGCGCGACACATGGTTCCTTGCACGACAGTTAACCAGCAGGGTAATACTTGAGCGACTCTTGGTTAAAGCCTTTAGAATCCTCTTGAGGTTCTTCCAGAAGAGGGATGCGCAAGTTCTATTGAAAGAGTAAGGCGGCGCGCAAGTGTGGCCTTTTCCATTAAGGGATAACCACTCAAGCGTGCAAGTGTTGATGAGTTTCAACACTTAGTCCTTCCTCCCCATCTTTAATCTTCTGTTCTAGGTAATAAATTACCTTAGAAGTGTTTCGGAAGCTTTGAGAAGAGACTAGGGCACCAGGAGCTCAAATCTGAGTTTCTGGAAAAACATTTTCCTTAAATGGGGGGCCCACAGGGTCTATTTATAGGCAGAAGAAGACCCCGGGCGGTTATTACTTAGGTCGCGCAAGTCACTTGCGTGACCATTAGGCACCGCCCAAGTGGACTTGTGCGACCTATGGGTAATGTTCTCTCTGTTCATTCCTTTGTCAATTTTTTATGTTTTCTTCAAAGGATGAATCAATTTGGACTAAGGTATTTCCCTTTTCCAATATTTAGATTCTGTGACGAAAGGAGCGTCAACAGTATGTTTTTCCTTTTTCTAGAGTTTTTTAGAAAGGATGAATTTATAGACATTTTTGAAGTACATGTCGTGTACTTTATGAGTACACGACATGTACTTCATTCCCATAGGAGGTTGTGTGCTGGCCATGTCCTAGCCACACACACAGTCATGTGGGGTGACGTGGAGGCTGCCTAAAGTGGAGTACAAAAACAGTAAGTACACGTCGTGTACTCCAAAAGTACACATCATGTAATTTGTTTTCTTTCATTAAACGCATCGGGGTCACGTCAGAGGGACATAACCATCTTCTTTTAGGTTCTGTTCATCCGAGAGAAACTGTATGGCCGCAGATCATCAAAGAACCACCGATCCTCTATCCATCCTCCAAATCAAACTCTGTAGGTTGCGTTGAAATCACATCGATATATGACGTTCTAAGACGATTCAATCCTCATGGTTCAATTATATTGATCTCCTAACCCAGAGGTAAATTGTTTGTGCCTTTCTATAGAAAGTCTTTGAGTTTTATGTGAAAATTTTCCAAATACCCTTGAACGGGGTATTGCGCATTTACCGTTTTAGACCTATTGTTTGTCTGCTTTGCTTGTATGCCTGAGTAGAGGTCATTTTTTGTGAATAGAGAATTTTTTTGTGCTTTGGATGAATTGCTAATGCATGTTTTTCGTGTATTTGACCATTGGGTCTAGTTTTCCTGTTTGGATGTTGTTTCTTTTTCTTTGCCTAGTATTATAGGATGGTGTGCATGTTGCTCTGATATGTTGTTATGCTGTAAAATTCTGGACAATTAGTTCTTGAGGTTTTCTTTGTCCATTAAGCGATGATATTCTTGGTGACTTACAAAGGTCCGTGAGAACCTGGTATATAGACCATAGTAAGAATTGACGTTCAGGGATTCTCCAGAGTATCTTTATAATTACAATGTGAGAATACATGGGGAATTGACGTTGAGTGCTTCCACAGAGTGTATGAAGTTCCACGACACGGGCCACAAGGGGAATTGATGTTCAGTGCTTCCCTAGAGTACCATTAGTAAGATACGATACTATTGGGGGAATTCACGGTGAGTGCTTCCTCAGAGAGTCTATACATTTGCTGAACCAGAGGGGTGAGATAGTGTGTGCTGCCAAGATTGTTGCTTGTACTTGATAGGTAGGACCAGAGGGGATAGGCTATGGGTAATTCCTAGAGGGTTACATGTTGTGTTATCTGTTTTGTTGCTTCATGATGTGTGATGTTCTAAATGCGTAAACTGATGATTGTTTATTGCTTAGTGCTTCATTGTTTACTTCTTTATGTACTTTTACCTTCCATATACTCACTGACTGTTAGGCACTGATCTTCAGGTGGCTGCCTACTAGGATTTACACTCACACCCTATTTGGGCCACACTTTTGGACCCAAACAGATTATATTGTTGGAGTTATAGACAAGGGAAAGTGCCCTATGACTTTAGGTACTTTATTGAATTGGAGCTGGAGAGCATGGGACCAAGCCAAGGCTTGCGATGCTGAGGAGTTGCTCATCTGTTTTTCTTTTTTACTTTGGTTTAGTACTGTGTTCAGCATTGTGACTTGTTTTTATACTTTCCTAGAAATATATGTGTCATGCATAATTTATATATATTTATTCTCTAGTTGTTTCTCTATCAGTCTTCCGATGTTTATAGTTGTTGGATATTTACTGCTTTCACTATTGTGTGTTGTTTACTTCTGCTGTGTACTCTGCCAATGAGGGCATAGTTTCCCCACTATCAAACCCAAGGCCCTTGCTGCTAGTCGGTAGACTCTGGTGTTCGGGGAAATGTGCTTGAGTCCATGTGACCAACTGGGTACTTGGCGACTCTTGGTGGCTTCCAGAACTGGGACATTACAAAGTGGTATCAGAGGAATTCTTTTCTCTTGGCTTACTGCTTGGAGCCTATAGCCATTGATAGGATGGAATAGGTACTTTGTAATAAGTCGTGCTTGGGAGTAGCTAATCTATGTACATGGAAAATCCATACTACCTCGTTTAATGCTATTTTACTAGTTTATAATTTTACTATTGATTTGATTTCACCTTTGGGTGATTCAAATGACTTGTGCTATTACCGTTGTTTTTATTGGGGTTCTATTTCTGTCGCAACCCGATGAGATGAGGGTGTTCCATCTCATGCATCATATAGGCAGTTGTTATAAATCACAAGCCATTCATTCTTTCCATTCCATCTTGGATTGATTAGCGATTGCATGTTGTTGTGATAGATTTTGTGTGGAATATGCATGCTGTTATGATAGATGCCTTGATAGAAATACCTTTTGTTTGATAGGGAATTGTGTGTAAGGTTTGTCTGAATAAACACCAAACTTTGGTTCTTGAGGTGTTACGGGCCCTCATGGACTAGAATTTGGTGGATCATTGCACTGTTTTCATGTTTATAACATGTATAAGATTCCAAACATTGATTCGCGGGGAGTATGGGCCCTCACGGATCGGAATTTGGCACTTTTAATGCTTGTTTCTATGTTTTTTGGGTTCTGGAGTAGTTTCTAAGGATTACTATTCAAAAAAATCCATAATACAAGCCGTGTAATGTCATGTACATGCCATATGTTCTTCTGTTCGAGAAGAAACAGTTTTTCATAAGTACACACCGTGTACTTCATGTACATGTTGTGTAGTCTCTGACCGTGTGGGTAGAGACATGGGATGAGAAAAGTCTGGTGGAAACACGCCATGTCAACGTTGAAAATGCCATGTAGTATAATCCTAGGAACGCAACCGTGTATCTAACAACACAGGTCGATGAAGTATCTTCTTATACATGTTGTTTCCACCTTGAACATGTTGTGTATTCTGACCCAGGTAACTGGTCATGTCACGAACAACATGGGTCAGTGTTATCCCTTCACGTACACACCGTGTCTATCAAGAACATGCCATGTAGTTTGAGCCGTGTGTCTGACCATGTCACTAACAACACGGGCCAAGGGAAGCTTATCCAGTACACACCATGTCTACATTAAACATGCCATGTAGTTTTGTATTAGGAGAGTTGTGTTGCTTAACCATGTAGAAGTACCTGGGAAGGGGAAGTGGATTCAAGTACACACCGTGCATTTTGAGAACATTCCGTGTGTTTGGGGTGTCACATGACCAGTTTAGGTAAAAGTACATGCCCATGTTAATGACTTCTGGGAAAAAGATGTGTAGGTAGTGTACACACCGTGTAGTCATGTATTTTAAAACTTGAATGTTTTCTTCCTCTTGTTCTCTTCTTACACTACTTGTTTTCAGTCCTTGATAATTCTGACCTAAGGTGTGCACTTGGCCTTGTAGATTCATGCCACAAAGATATCCTCCAGTTGTACACCAGTTCCCAGGTGGCAATCAGACACTAGAAATGGCTGATTAGGGACCACCTGCAGATCCTCCTGTTGTGCCAGTCTTGGCACCAATAGTTATACCTATTATCGGTTCTTATGCATAGTTCAAGGAAGGCTTCATGAGAATGATGTAGACTTTTTAGGGAGCACCGCCTCCTGCCCCGTTGATGGCTGATTTGATGTGGGTCTTCCAGAAGTAGCATCCACTCACTTGCTCTGGGGAAGGAGGACCTCAAGCTGCAAAGTCATGGCTCGAAGCCATGCTGACGATCTTTGAGCATCTAGAGATGCATCCAGAGAGGAGAGTCAAGCTCGATACCTATATGCTATGGGATTCTAGCAAGAGAAGGTGGGATGTGATCTCACAGGAGGTTTATCACCAGGTCATGGCTTGGGAGGAGTTCCAGCACATCTTCTCTGACTACTTCTATCCGGAGACCTTGAGGGTCGACCGAGCCTGAGATTTTATGAGCCTTGAGTAGGGTACCCTATCAGTTATGGAATTATCCTCTCGTTTCCCCGAGCATCAGCATTTCACACCCTTCCTACGAGGAGATGGGTTATTCCTAGTATGGAATTTTGAGGATGGCTTCAAATAGGACATCCACTCTCTGGTGAATATCTTTAGGTTGACTTCAATCGCTTCCATCATCAACCAATAACTGATAACGAAGCATAATCTGAGGGAATCTGGGGTTGTGAGCTAGGGTGGCTCGACATCCAGAGTTAGTTTTTTGCCAGCTGATAACCAAAAGCGCCATAGGGAGACTACATGAGGAGATCCGAGTAGGCAGGATGCATCTTCAGGTAGCAAAGTGGAATGCTATCAGTGTGGAAGGGCTTGGAATATGAGGCCGCAACGCCAGAGAGACCTGGTGGAGTGCTGATCTTCGGGCAAGTTGGGACACCATCAGCATTTCTATCAGATGTTTTCACCAGCAGCTGGTGACAGGGGCTCGTATATGACTCCTCATACAGGATAAGCACTTCCAGTTTCTCAACAGTCTAAGAACTAGAGTTCTTCCAGCCGTTCAGGCCGAGGTGGAGGTCGTGGCCGCGGTGGTCAGTCACCAGGCCACTAGCAAAAGCAGGGTGGATCAGCTCAGAGTAGTTAGGCAGGGTCACAAGGACACAAAGTTGGCTAGACTTTTGTAGTGGAGTAGATCCATTAGGAGATTGATCCCAATCCATTTATAATTCGAGGTATGATCCTAGTTTCCTCAGTTTTAACTTCAGCTCTTTTTGATACTGGTGCTACTCATAGATTTATATCTGTCGATATTTTGGAGAGCATTAGGCTTTATATAATTTCTTCTACCGATGTTTTGACACTAGACTCTCCGTTGCGGACAAGAAAATCTTTTGTAAGTCAGTGCAAGGAGTTCTCTCTTGATGTGGGTGGGTGTCACTTCCTTTGGGGATATTTATGTTCTAGAGATTACAGACTATGATGTCATTCTTGGAATGGACTAGCTAGTTCCCTTTCCAGGCATTCATTGGCTATTATCATCGTAGGGTGAGTTTCATATCACTAGAGGGTGGATATATTCTTCATAGGGGCGAATGGGATGTCCAGGAGAGCAGAGCGGGTCCAGAGCATCATGGGTTGGGAGGAGTTACAGCCCATATCACTAGTCTATATCTGCATGACCAGGTGACTTCATAGTTAGACTTTCCTCCAGTGGTGGATCATTTCAGAGATGTCTTTCCAGACAAATTTTCAGGTTTTCCTCCAGAGCACGAGGTAGACTTCTCGATTGATCTTGTTCCAGGAGTGGTACCAGTGTCCATTCCCCCTTATAGGATGGCTACACCTAAGTTGCAGGAGCTCAAGAAGCAGTTAGAGGAGTTAAAGGCAAAGGGTTTCATCTGACCCAGTACTTCTCTGTGGGGTTCCCCTACCTTGTTTGTGAATAAGGCAGACGATACCCTCATGATTTGTGTGTACTATCAAAAGTTGAACCAGTTAACGGTCAAGAACTAATATTCGTTGCCTAGGATTTATGATATTTTTTATTAGCTTTGAGGATCCTGGGTGTTCTCAAATATTTACATGAGATTCGGTTACAATCAGTTGCGCGTTAGACTATCTGATATACCTATTACAGCCATCCGGAGTAGGTATGGTCTATATGAGTATATGGTTATGCCTTTTGGTCTCAAGAACATGCCTGTAATTTTCATGGGACTGATGAACTAATTGTTCCATCTAATCGATGATTCTTTCATGGTTGTTTTCATGGATGATATCCTGGTGTACTCTCACACTCAACACAACCATGCTACCCATCTTGAGATTGTTTTTAGTACACTGAGGGACCATCAGTTATATGATAAGCTCTCAAAGTGCCACTTTTGGATGGATCAGATTCACTTATTGGGTCACGTTATTTTAGAGACAAGAGTATCAGTAGACACAGAGAAAGTGAGAGCTATAGTATTGTGGGACCAGCCGAAGAACATCTTTGAGGTGCAGAGTTTTCTTGGGATGTCTGGATACTAGATATGTTTTATAAAGTACATTTCACACTTAGTAGCACCACTGATAGGTCTGACCTAGAAGGGTGTGAAGTTCTTATGGTCGGATTCTTGTGAGTCAGCCTTTCAGAAGCTGAAAGGGATGTTGACTTCAACACTGATACTAGTCTTTCCAGAACTGGGTATGAGCTATACTATTTATTGTGATTCATCAGGTATCAGGTTGGGAACTATGCTTATGTAGGGAGATGGAGTCGTTGCATATGGGTCGTGGCATTTGAGGCCACATGAGAGGAATTTCCCAACGCACGATCTGGATTGGCAGCTATTGTTCATGACCTATGCTGCTGGAGACATTCTCTTATGGGAGATCACATTGTGGTTTTCACTTACCGCAAGAGTCTCAAGTACATATTCACTCAGCGTGATCTAAATTTGAGATAATGAAGGTGGGTTGAGTACCTTCAGTATTTTGACTTTGAGCTTGCCTACACGACGGGGAAAGGCAACGCAGTGGCTGATGCGTTGAGCAGGAGGACTCAGATACATGAAGTTCGGGGGGGCCAACCTTGAGTGTAATCTTATGGATTTGTTCTTTGAGATTCATTTGGAGGTGCATGATTGATAGGGGTAGAATTTTATTTCTTTTTTAGTTGTTACCTCTACTCTTCTGGATCGAGTTCGAATGAGGCAACAATCAGATTCTGAAGGCCTAGTCCTAAGGGAAAGTGTGTCAGGAGAGGAACTTATTCCTGGATGGACCATAAGCGAGGATGAGATATTTCATTTCTAGGGACACGTATGGGTGCCAATAGATATACGCAAGGAGTTGATGATTGATTTTCATTATTCAATTTGGGTAGTTCATCCTGGCGTCACACAGATGTATCGTGATCTATACAGTTAGTATTGATGGCCAGGTATGAAGATGGAAATTGTCTGTTTCATCATGAGGTGTTCCACTTGTGAGCAGGTGAATGTGGAATATCAGTGATCAGACGTTCTTTTACAGTAGTTACCCATTCTCGAGTGGAAGTGGAATGATGTATCAATGGACTTCGTGACCGGTTTTCCATGCTTGCCTTAAGGGAATGACGCAGTATGGGTTGTCATCGAAATACTTACAAAGGTCTCTCATTTCTTTCCGATCAAGGAGACCTTCAGTGTTGATGAGCTGGGGAGGTTTTACATCTGAGAGATTGTACATCTGCATGGGGTTCCACACTCCATTGTTTCAGACAGTGATGCATGTTTTACTTCTTAGGTTTGGCAGGGGCTTCAGAAGATGTTGGGTACACAGGTAGTTTTGAGTACATCTTACCAACCCCAGATAGATGTCCAGTTCGAGCGTTTGATTCAGGTTCTTGAGGATATGCTTAGAGCATGCATTATAAATTTTTTAGGTTCTTGGGAGAAGAATATACATCTTGTAGATTTTTTCTACAATAATAGTTTTCAAGCGACTATTCAGATGGCACCTTATGAGGTTTTGTACGGTAGGCCATGCCGATCACCATTATCTTGGATGGAGGCAGGAGAGGCAGCTTTGTTAGGACCTTGTCTTGTTCAAGAGACCACAGAACAGATTGAGTTGATTCTGAAGAGGATGGCTACTGCACAGTCTTATCAGAAGTCCTTTGCTGATCAGTGGAGACAACCTCTGGAGTTCGAGGTCCTGCGTGTCACACTGAGGTTGGGGAACAAGTGGATAAGGAGACATGGTAAGCTTTCACCGAGGTACCTCGAGCTGTTTGAGGTGTCGGAGAGAGTTGTTTCGGTTGCCTATCGATTTCTATTACCTCAGAGGTACCGATCTATGCATGACTTCTTCCACGTTTCTCGGCTTCAAAATTACTTTTCAGACTCGTCTCATGCTTTACAACCCGAGGAAATCGAGTTGGAGGTGGATGCATCTTTCGAGGAGCATTTTATCGAGATTATTGAATGCATTAAGAAATTTTTTCATGGTCGGTCTGTTCTATTGGTACGGGTGCTATGGAAACACATGAGTGTACATGATGAGACTTGGGAGAGGGAGGCCGAGGTACGAGCTCAGTGGTCGGAACTATTCGGGGTTTCTTCTTCTATGCCACAATAGGGAAATTCGAGGATGAATTTCTTTAAGGGGGAAAGGTTGTAAGAACCCAAACCTTCTTCTTAGGTATGTTTTTCCTTTTTCTAAAGTTTTTTAGAAAAGAGTAGTTTCTAGAAATTTTTGATGTACATGTCGTGTTCTTTATGAGTACACACCGTTTAGTTTTTTTTCACAGGAGGCCGTGTGTTGGCAATGTTCGGGCCACACACATAGGTGTGTAGGGTGTTGTGGATGCCACATAAAGTAGAGTACAAAAATAGTAAGTACACACTGTGTACTCTAAATGTACACTCAGTGTATTTTTTTATTTCATTAAATCCACCGGGGTTGCATTTGATAGAAAGAACCATCTTCTTTTAGGTTTCGTTCATCCGAGAGAAACCGTACGGCTGCATATCTTCGACGAACCCCCGAGACTCCATCCTTACACTAAATCAAACTTCTTCGGTTGCATTGGAATCACATTGATCTATGATATTATAAGATGATTCAATCCTCATGGTTTAAGTATATAGTTCTCTTAACCCCTCTGTAGGTGGTTTGTGCCTTTCTGTGGAAAGTCTTTGAGTTTTATGTCCAAATTTTCCCAATACCCTTGAACATGTTATTGCGCATTTACCATTTTATCCCTATTGTTTTCCTGCATTGCTTTTATTCCTGAGTAGAGCTTATTTTTTTGAATATGGAATTTTTATGTTCTTTGGATGTATTTCCCATGCATGTTTTTCCTATATTTGACCTTTGGGTCTGGTTTTCCTTTTTGGTTGCTGTTTTCTTTTCCTTGCCTAGTATTATAGGTTGGTGTTCCTATGGCACATATATGTTGTTATGTTGTAGAATTCTATCCAAGTAGTTCTTGAGGTTTACATTGGCCATTACGCAATGCTATGCTTGTTGACATACACATGGCCGTGAGAAACTAGTGCATAGACCATAGGGAGAATTGACGTTGATTGCTTATCTAGAGTGTCTTTATAATTGCGATGTGAGAACGCATGGGAAATTGAGATTGAGTGCTTCTCCAGAGTGTCTTTAGTTCCATGATGCAGGCCATAGGGGGAATTGATGTTGAGTACTTCCCCAGAGCACCTTTAGTATGATACGAGACTATAAGGGGGATTGGTGGTGAGTGCATCCTCAGAGAGTCTATAATTTAGATTAACCAAAGGGGTGAGACTGTGTGTGCTGCCCAGTGGGTTTCTTGTACTTGATAGGTAGGACCAGAGGGGATAGGATATGGGTACTTCACAGAGGGTTACCTATTGTGTTATCTGTTTTTTTTGCATGTCATGTGGTGTTTTGAATTCTTATACTGAGGACTGTTTACTGCTTAGTGATTCCTTATTTACTGCTTTCTGTACTTTTACCTACCATATACTCACTGACTGTTAGGTATAGATCTTCGAGTGGTTGCCTACTAGGATTTAGTCTCACAACCAGTTTGGTCCATGCTTTTTGGCCCAAAAAATTATATTGCTGCCGGTATAGACAAGGGAAAGAGCCCTGCAACTTCATGTACATGATTGCATTGGAGTTAGAGAGAATGGGACCAAGCTGAGTCTTGCGATGCTGTGGAGTTTCTCATCTATTTTTTTTTGTACATTGGTTTAGTATTGTGTTCAACATTGTGACTTGTTTGTCTGTTTTCCTAGACATATATGTGTCATGCATAATTTATATATATTTATTCTCCAGTTATTTATCTATACATCTTTTGTTGTTTAATGTTGTTGGATATTTACTGCTTTTACTATTGTGTGTAGTTTACTTCCATTGTGTACTCTTCCAATGAGGGCATAGTTTCCCCACTATCAAACCCAAGGCCCTTGCTGCTAGTCTTCAGCCTCTGGAGTATGGATAGGTGCACTTGAGGCCATGTGACCAACCGGGTAGGGGGCGCCTCTGGGTGCCCTCTCGAACGAGGACGTTACAAAAAATGGCATGATAAAAGGATTAGGGTATCTTTATAATTCCATGTTAATGAGAGCCCTAAAAACCCTCTAAATATTAGTCAACATGAACAAAATTAACAAATACTTGAAATATCCATACCTTCTTTGGGAGGGATTTTTAGGAACATATTCTCTCCTCACTATAGCACATTAATATCTTGGACATAAATCAATATTTGAAAACCAAAATTCCACCTTAAGATGGTCAAATTGATCATAGATATGGGAAAGGGGTGTTTATTCACGATGGTAACTATACTCACCTTCTAATAATCGATACACAACTAGATTGATCTATTTTACTTTTAAAAAAATATCTTTGGGGTGGATCAAGGGGAGAAACTAGGTTGGATAAACACTTTAGATTCAAAATACTAAAAATTTATCATTAACTCGCTCAACATGGTGGGGCCATAAGATATGAGGGATGAGATATTGATTTTTTCCTAAGAAACAAATTGATGGAGAAATCAACATCTTACATAGGAGGTAAACCAAAAAAATCATTGAGGAATAACTCAAGAGACTCATCCACTATAGAATTAAAACCACTATCTAAGACCTTCTCACCAATACCTAATAAGAGGTTATAAAACTAACAAGAAATACTAACCATCTCTAAGAGTGGAGGTAAAATTCAACCTAACCATAAATTCCATTACCCTTGAGAAACTCAAGTGTTCCCATCATGGGATATAAAATTCTCCCACTGATGACATAAATTGATTTGGTCCTTGAAACACATAATTCAATTAATCCATTGGATCACTATAAAGAGGACCATCTCTAAAAAATGAAACACCCTTTCATCTCAAATTAATTCAAGGAGAAAATGCAAGAAAATAATCTATAACCTTTCACTTTCCTCCTACATAGAGGCATAAATAACTCCACAGAATAAGGAATAATCTCAATTAAAATTTTCAATAGATCCAAAATATGAGAGGAAATAAATGATTTAGAAGAAACTATTTTGAAAAAATCAATTACCATGGATGATGGAAAAAAATAATACATTGAACTATTGCATGACAGACAAATAACTCCACTTGTTTTGGGTAAATAAATTGAAATTACGTTATCACAATTTGTGCATGTAGATTAGTACATATTTAAGTATCTAACTTAAACTGAATATGGAAAAAAAATAAGACCCATCATTTCCACCTGGTCTTCTAAAATGATAACCTATAGTTCTAGATGTATCAGATAGATCTACTACTCCTCATTAAAATGTAGAGACGACACTAATTTTATGTGGGAGATTACTTCTAAAAAAATTATTCATGTGACCGAGGCCTCCATATTGATAGAATAGATTGTATGGGGAAATACATGAAGAGCATATAGGACTAGATTTACAACACTAGTATCATGCAACATCTCCACCTTATACAACAACTAATATAAGTGGTAAGGTTGTATATCTGGAACAAAGAACACTCTTATTTTTATTCTCTAAAAGCTTCATCATTTTCTCCAAAGATCTATCCCCACTCAGGCCTGAATCCAAAAGCATCCCAGAAATACCTGATATACCTACATGGTCTATCTACACCATATAATTTCAATCAACCACCTCAGCATAGGTCTTCTACTTAAACTAAAAGAATTGTGATCAAATATAGAACCAAAACCCTATTTCAAATCATTGATCTTTTAATATTTCATTAGAAAATATCGTGAGTGTAAATCAGACCATATTCCTGAGTGTTTGGAATAATCCAACAATGAACACTACCTCTGATGGATGTCGTCAAATTACTAGGTCATAAAGTAGGCCAATTTCTTAGGGGAGGACTTCTCATTAAAGATGTCCTTAAAGTCATTTTATCTCAACTTCTTATGCTACACTTCTTAAAAAACTTACTCCCACCACCAGTAGTAGGGTATTTCTAAAAAAACTAAAAACATCACTTTACAGCATCCTAATTATAAAGGAACTAAAAGATCCACTTAAGATTCTCCACCTAGTGTTATGTCTCTTAGGGGTCTATGATTCCATGAAAGAAAGGGGTTTTACACATAAGGAACTCCTAATCTTGATATTTTATCATTCTTAGTTAGGATTTTATTTTATGTGCATGAACAGTGACCACTCCCCCATCTATGACCTAGACAAACCAAAACACTACATCGAAAAATCTCAAAATAACTAGTGAGTTAGAACTCACTCCACCCTCCTCCCTTGGTTATATAAGTTTTATATAGGGATGCATGATACTGCACATAACAACAAACACTATGAGGGAACCATTATTAAATTCACCATGGAGAGATATTGAAAAACACAAATAAAACTTCCACATTGATAATTACAAAGTCACAATGAAAATATTCACTACTCAAACCACTCCACCCAACCTTTTCTTCCATGCACAATTACAACATGTACAACACATTAGAAGGAGGAGTCAAACAAGATTTCAGATATCCCATGGTAACCCATGTTTAATCATGTGGTTTGCTACACAAACACCCCACTCATCACCATAACCTCAAGAACTAAATGTCATTGCACCTATTTATCTGAAAATTCCCAAATAGCATAACTAGAGGAAAGAAAAACCATGCTCTGATAAATTTTTTTCACGAACCAGGTTGACCATCCATGTGGCCTAACACTCGAACCAACCCATGTTATGGCCCAAAGATAATTCTTGATCCCCATAAGATGGAAACTAATTCATGGGAATTAATTAAATCCTTTGAAATGATGTTACCATCCACAGAACACAACATCAATGCCATTTTTTCCCTAAATAAACACCAATTACATAAAATGTACATAAACATAACCACAAATATATAAATAAGGCTATAAAAAAGTGACAAGTGTATGAGAAAATTATCTATTAACATTTTTAACCAAAACATAAAACATTCAAAAATTGGAATAACCACTACTAGATTTTGTGCTATTTACAAGTTGCAAAAAAAAATTTGTGAAGGGGAAGTTTTGCTTCGCAAAAAACACATCGATTATATACATTATATATAAATAATCTTTTTGCGATGGGCCCATCACAAATAGTATTTGTGACTATAAATAATTGTAAATTTCAAGGAATATTTGTTCTTAAATTCTTTGGGATTTTACGAGTACGCAGTTTCTGACAGCTCCTGATTCCGAGGCCCGGTGAACCCGGAATAATTTTTCCAAAGTTTAGCTCGGGTTCTTTCAGTGAACAAACTAGCGGGTTTTTCTATATTTTGAACCGGAGATCAGAATTGAAATCTGAGGGCACCGATGAACTCACAACGCCGGTAATTTCTTAGGGGGACCTTTACCGTAATTGCGTTTGCACAGGAGGGGAAGTTAATTTTTTGTGGATTAAATGGGGAGTGAATAAAATTGTAGAACAATTTTAATTTTATATCTAAGGTGGTTTTATCCTACATGGGGGAGTTAGAGTGGGACCCACTAGCACCTAACTACCCATGTAAGGATAAATGTGAGGTGGGTCCCACACAAGCCCCAACCCTTCACATTCCCTAAAACTCATTAAACCCCCATTTATTTTTTTGTAAACTCCTCATTACTTGTGAAACCTTTCCACCTTCTCTCTCTCTCCCTCTTAACTCTTGCTAACACACGTTAATCAATTAATTGAACCAATTCAATTAATTAATTAAGTGTTGACTTTTAAAATTTTAATTCATGGAAAGATTAAATAAAATAAGGAGAAGCCTTATTTTATTTTGGGTTGGCTTGTTGTGTTGAGATTTTTGGGAGAAAGCTCTTGAGTTTTGAAGAACGATTCATCTTATTTGTTGAAGAACGCCAATTATCTGATGAAGAACATCAACTCAGTGACCGTAGTTCCTCATCCTCTTCTTCTCTCCGTGAAAAAAGAGGAGACATCACTTCCTCGGGTTCACACCGACGAGGACGGAAACGAAACTGTCATTCACGACGCTTTTCAACCGCGAACTTCTTTTCAAGGTAGGGGTGTGTTTTTATTTGAGCAACGCTGATTCTTCCTTCCATTTTTGTTTCTCTTGACCCGTTTGCTACCAAACTAATGAGGAAGTACCCGGCCAAATGAACACAGGCTGAACCCTGCATCATTTTTGTGAATGATTGGTGTGTTCTTCGTGTTCTACATGGGTGATGAACACTGGATCTTTGCGAGTTCATTGTGATACGCAACGATCCTAATTTGAAGACCCAACATCATGAATTCCTAGCGGAGGTGAGACGCCGATAGTGGGAGACAGATCAAACCGGAACGGGAAGGACCATCCCTCGACCAGTCTTCGAGCGGGTGAATCAAATCATGTTTTCAGAGCCGATCAGAGGCCCAAAAACACTGGAGACAATTACGGGACATCGGGGTGACCTAGTGTCCGAAGTTTCATGATGAACAGACTGTCAGAACAAAGAATGGACATCACGGGAGGCGCGCTGGCTGGAGGCGTCATTTCTGGAAAATTTCATAATACATGGCGTGTACCTCTGACGAACACGCCATGTAGTGTAGGCGTAATGCGGCTTTAATTTCAGGTTTAGACAAGTAACACACGGAGTGTGACCCCGGTTACATGGCGTGTAATCTCTACGCAGATTGGAAGAAGAAACATCGTGAGACATGGTGCGTATTCTAGGAAATACACAGACATGGTCAGCAATACACTACAAAGAGGCCCGGCGTGTATTCTCTTCACAGAAGGGAAAAAGCGGCTTCGTAGGACTCGACGCATATCATGGGGATACATGGACACGGGGTGGAGTACACGGGCATATACTCCACCATATGGCCAGGCATGGATAGTGGCACGGGATACCCCGTGTACCAGTTACATGGTTTGATGAACACAGGTTGAGGCCGTGTATGGGTACATGGACAGCATACACGGAGTTGGACCAAATTCATGGACACGGTGTGTAACCATACCACATGCCATGTACTGAATTTCTACATGATCATCCATTCTACACGGATCGTTGGACGTGGGCAGTACCTGAGAACTGACTACACGACGTGTACCGTATACCTACATGCCTTGTACTTTTTGGTAAAAGGCTTGGTGATTTTGTACTTAGTATCTTGGATACGTTTTGTTTGGATTATCCCCATATGACATGGATGAGATTCATAATACATCAACTTGAGACTTCGTGGTATTTGATGTATCGATCCCTTGACTCGAGGATCGGACCCTACCAGAATCGATCTTGTTGTGTGCGGGAACCCTAGAGCTGGCTGCAACTGCGACGACGATGAAGACTGTACTCAGATCCTACGTGGGTTCGACAGCGAGGATGACTGTACATGGATCCTCCGTGGGTTCAGCAGTGATGACGACTGTACTTCTATCCTCCATGGTTTCGGTAGTGATGGTTACTGTACATGGATCCTACGTGGGTTCAGCTGTGATGACTTCTGTACTTGGAACCTATGTGGGTTCGGTATGGAATATGATTCAGAGGCTACATCTATCATCTCCACCCCTCTTCGTGAGTAGTATACCTATATGAGCTGAGTCTTGACTTTCAATCATTATCATCGATGTGATTAACTTGCTTCCCTGTGTGGACTAGGTTGTGCTTTCCTGTGTGGAATGGGTTGTACTTGGGCTCGTTAGTTGGAGAAGAACTGGAAAGGATGACTTAGGTATATGTATGGGCATATACCTAAGTATAGTTGGTTGATACTTCGTGTTTGTATCATTCTATTTTGGTTTATCCTTTGTATATTCTGGGAGACATTCGGGGGGTTTCGGGGTCCCTACTGAGTATCGTATACTCACCCCTGCACACGAATCGCCCGTACTACGTTGTGTTGGTTGCAGATGATGGACAACACTGATGATGGTCGAGGCTTGTGGAGCTGGACGGTATCCAGAGGTGGACCACCTAGAGGAATGTACATGGAGTGGACGAATAGACCCGAGGTACCGACGATAGTATCTGTACCCACCCTTTAGGTGGGATTTTCGCAGGACGATCTGATGGTTGCTATTTTACTTTTCAACTATTTTACTTTCTTTCTCAGTTGTACTATACTTTCAATTGGGTTAGTATACCGGCCCATTTACTTTCCAGCAATTAATTTTGTACTCAGTTTACTTCGTGTTTACTCCATCTTGCGTACTCTGTTGTGTTTGTTTACATATATAAAGGCAATGCCTTACCTTTTATCAAGAATTACGCCTTCGGTGCTAGTCGCCAGCCCCTGACCTATGGAAGGCAGGCTTGGGGTAGTCAATCCACGGGCCCCGAGGACGGGTCATGATAGTGACAAACCTTTGGTACCGTCAAAAATAGTATTTAAAAATATATATATTTAAACTATTTGCGACGGGATCCCGCCACAACAGGTCTCGTCGTAAATAATTACTAATGTAAAAAAGAACATATATTTAATAAAATTTTATTTACTGAAATATAATATTAATATTATTAAAATAATATAAATATTAAAAAATATTAAAATTCTCAATATTCTCAAAAAAATATAAAACATTCATAAAATATTATTATTATTATCATCATTAAAATAAACATACATTAAAAAATATATAATAATAAAAAAAATATTTAATAAAATTATTATTTATGAAAAAATAATATTAACATTATTAAAATATTAAAAAAAATTAAAATTCTCAATATTCACAAAAAAAATAAAAAAATCATAAAATATTATTATTATTATCATTAATGTAATAAAAAAATAAAAAAAATAATAGTAATAATAAATAAAAAAATATTTAAAATAAAACAAAATTAAATTATGAAATATTAGCACCAATATAAAAGGAAGAAACTGAAAATAGTTTATATTACAAAAAATCATGAATTCCAATGTTTTTAACATAAAAAAATTCACTATGGGTCATCTTCTAGAGGAGTTGGAGAGGTAGTAGGAGATGGTAGAGGAAACTCCATCCCTAAACTATGAGTCAGATGATGCATGTACTCTATATGCTCATGATGTTGCTACTGTCATTGATGCATCTCCTAATTGTGATGTTACTGCTGCTGCTACTGATTCATCTCTTTATGCTGCTTCTGAAAACTCTCTATAAGATCAGTCTGAGTTCGCAACTGCTCTTGATACTGTGAGGTAGAAGATGAGGCCTCACCATGATCTCCTCTTGAGCTAGACACCGACATTTCAAAAGTACCATAATAAGTACTTGGAGTCACACGAGAGCCAATTCCAACTACTCGGCCCATCTCAAAGATATACTGAGTCGCCTGGATTCATGCCGTCTCATCGAAATGGTGGGCACTAGTCTGATCAGTCACCTCATCCTGACTCCCAGCCTGTATCAGTGAGTTAACAGCCTCATATGACTCCTTCAATTCCTATTTAAAATTAATATTGTTAAAATATTATATGCAGTTAATTTTCAAACTAAAAAAATAATATCAACCACAATCTAATGCTGGAAATAACCTTTAACATCCTCGGTTGATGGATAACTATACATCCTCCAATAAACGTCGTACTCTGTTATATCAGGATGCTCTACTACCTATAAAAATATAAAATAAAATTTTTATATTTAAATTTATATAAAATATTTAAAAAAGATACTTACCAGATGCTCTCTATGCGTACTGAATGTATGACTGCCAACTCGATGCATCACCTCCTGTCTCCCCCAATTCTACCGACCCACTGAAGACATCCTCTTAAATTCACCACCCAACAAGTGTAAACATAATCCATCTCAAATGTGAGATAAAATGTACTCTAGTCGGTGGGATCTATAGGACTCATCAAAATCTGTAACACCTTCTTTCTTAATGGTCGTGCTTCTCAAATTCTGCAAAAACTGACGGAAACAGTCCTGCATAGATGCCTCCCATGCCACGTGGATAGTTTCACACATTCTATAATTTATGGGATACCATAAAACCTACAAATTATTTATAATATCAAGTTATTAATAAAATAAAATTCAAAATAAATATTATTTATTTACGTACCTGCCAATGATTGAACATGTCGAGCTGCACATCGATGAGAATCTGTTCTAATGTGATCCATGGATGAGAAAAATAATTATGCAAGATAGCACTCCCCTATCCAACAACTACTTGTGAAAAAATGAGAAAAAATAATAAATAATCAAACAATTAATATGTATATAAATAAATTATTGATTGCTAAGTAAAATATAGAGGTTAACATACATTCGTGTCCATGGATCGAAGCCAAGATGTGGATGTCGCTTGGGGATAAGGTCAAGAATCATTATTCCCATAAGACTGCACCCCCTCTGCATACCCCTTGAACTACCAGTAGGCTGAGGGTTAGATGATCCCAAATCCTCCTCATCCAAAGGTAGATGAGCCTCCTGTAACTCACGAAATAGATCAAGGTCCATCTAAAACAGAAAATAAATATTGTTAGCAGATAGTTAAAAATAACTATTATATATAGATATATATTAGTTGTGATTATAAACCGCATTTAACTATGTCAATGTTCACCTTCATCATCATCTTCATATCTAATGATGTTAATGTATTCATATTCCTCCTCGGCATCATCAATATCCATATGAGTTTCAGTTTCATCATCTCTTATCATTTCAAATTCCCTTGTAACATCATTAACAACTTCGTCACTATCGACCTTTAATTGTGGGGCGTCATCATCGATATTCACATATCTTTGTGAAGAATATTGATTTTGAGTAGTCTCTTGAAAATTTTCAATTCCTTCCACTTCAGTGGAACCACATTCAATTTGAGTAAACTAATTTTCCAGATATTTCATTTTTATTATGCTCCACCAATCACTCAAGTCTCTTGAAGTAGCACAATAATTTGAATAATTAATTTTATGTGCCTTTTGAGCCCGTAAAAATGGTTGATTTACTGCAAGAAGACTATTATACTTAATATCGATGATTCCATGAGTTGGATGAACACGCAAGCCTCTCTCAGTATCCAACCAGCGATATTTAAACATCATTATGTAATTCTGTCCTAGATAACACAACTCAATAATTTCATCCAGAATGTCATAAAAGTGAACATTAGTTTCTCTATGATGTGATCCTTTCAAACAAACTCCACTATTTATTGTTTTTTTATTCCCCATATGCACATGTATGAAATAGAAAACCAATCACCGCATATGCATTATAATATTTAACCATTTGGGATGGTGGGTTACTCAATATACATAGTCACTTATCAATTTTATCAGCATGTTGAGACACTTGAAAATTATTAAAACAATTATCAATATAATAAATAGTAAACTAAATTGATATTAAACCATGAATAATTTATGTTACTAGTTTTTGAAACCAATGAGAAATTTTTTTTGTCTGCGTTCTTCAAAGGCATCTACTGTAATTTGTGGAAGTTATTTCTTGATATGATAATCATATAACCTACAAAAAAAAATAAGTTTACATAATGTAACATAATTTATAGAATAAGTTATAGAAGAAATCACAGTAAAAATGATTTCATTTTTCACAGTTGAGAAAAACATATATATGAGCACTCTGATGTTTATCATCTGAAAGTCATCATTATTGAACTCCAATAAAGCCATGATTTGGATGATTAAAAACTAAAAATTGATTGTCCATTTCATCGTTAACATTTCTCTCATTCTGTCATAGGCGGTTATTTTTTATGGATATTAAGGTTCAAAATAGTTAGAGCAGAAAAAAGCAATTTCCACTTGCAAATACGCTTCAGCAATTGAGACTCCAACTGATGCTTTGTTGCGTACTTTTTTGTTCAATTTATGCATGCATCTCTTGAATGGGTACAACAATAGAAACTGTACTAGACCTCCACATTTAGCTTCATGTGGCAAAGGTAATATCAAATGTTGCATTGAGATAATGAAATCCGACAGAAAGATATTTTGTAGTTTACATATAATTACAGTAACATCTTCTTCAAGTTTTCTTAGAGCATAGTGGTCTATTATTGCTGCATAAATGTCTTGACAAAAATATTATATGTCTGTTATCAAATTCCAAATCCTATAATTCAACAAACTTATGAATCTAATCAGCATAAGTTTTTCCATTTTAACATGACAATCACGACTTTTTAATCCGGTAATATGACCATTCTTAACACATCTTCCCAAATTTGAAGCATAGACATCTGGAAGTCTCAAATCTGTAATCCACTAAAAAAATAATAAGTGACTCTCTTTAGACTGTATATAAGAAGATTTTGGCTTCATTAAGCTTTATGATATGAAATTTTCAAATTTTTGAAGTTCTAGCCGCCTGCAAATTTGGGAAAGATCTAATCATGCTTTTACATTATGATTGGTCTTACATAGTGTATCCAAAACTGTATGAAATAAATTATCAAAACAATTATTTTCAATATGAATCAAATTCAACATATGGAAGACCAACAAATCATGCCAATATGAAAGATCCAAAAAAATGCTTCATTTTATCCAATTATGTTTTTTCCCAAAGCCATGATTTTTTTGTTGGTTTACTATTGGCCCAAATGTGACCGGAGGTACTGAAAATACAAATGATTTCAACTCTATACCTGATATTATTTTTGGAGGTTCATCTCTTTCAATTGTGCCTTTTCTGAAAGGATATTGGTTTGTTCTAAAAGGATGATCAGTTAGAATAAATCTGCGATGGAAGTCAAAATAGCAAGGTTTTTTCCATTGACGAGCATAAAGGTTTTTTTGTCTTTCATACAGTACAGACATGATTTCAGACAATGTGAACTCCAGCCAAATAACATTCTATATGCTGGAAAGTCACTAATCATTCACATCAATGTTTCTTTTAATATGAAATTTTTTTTCGTAGTAACATCATATGTACGAACACCATTACTCCATAATGTATTTAACTCATCAATCAATGGATTCAAATAAACATCAATATTATTTTTCGGTTGTCCTGGGATTAATAAGGTAAAAAAAATATAGGGCTCGGTCATCAACATCCATGGAGGTAAATTGTACAGAGTTATAAAGATAGGACAACATGAATACTGAATACCATAAGAATCAAATGGACAGAAACCGTCAGTAGGAAGACCTAATCGCATGTTTTGAGCTTATAAAGCAAAAACCGGATGCAGACGGTCAAAATGTTTCCATGAATCATCATCAGATGGATGATTCAAACTTTTATTGGTTGAAATATTTTTTTTATGCCATGACATCATTGGCGTTGTCTTCTGAGACATAAATAAATGTTGCAGCCTGGGTGTAAGGGGAAAATATCTCAACTGTTTTTCAGGAATCGATCCAGACATCATGGGTTGAGCTTATTTATAACTCGATTGTCCACATGGTGAATAACTATCTAATGAATCATTTTCACTAGAATATAAGATGAAATCATTTGCACATGAATGAATCTTCCAATAACTAAGGTCGATATTACAAACCAACCTCTTTATCTCAGAGCAATTTGTAGGCAACACATTTCCTTTAGGTAACAATGTTTTAACCAAACAAAATATCCGATCAAAACAGTTGTTTGACATTTCATTATCTGATTTAATAGCCATAAATTTTCTGACCACTGATAATTTGCTTATCTTGTAACCAGGATATAATGAATCGTCAGCAGACCTCAACCACTCATAAAATTCAGATGGTGCCAACTCAGGATTTAAATTGATATCATCTTGTGTTTCAGTTTGTTAAAAAATGGAATTGAAACATCTGGTACTAAATTTTGAAACTATGATGGATCTGAAATCAAGTTATTAGTATCTTCTCTGGAACTACGTTCATCATTTTGATACCAAAAAACAAAATATTGTTGAAAAAAAATTGCAAAAGATGTCCCCCAACCTTCTCAAATGTGTCAAACATTCTCAGAGAACATTTTTTACATGGAAACTTAATTTTTCGTTCTGAAACATATTCTGGTTTTGATGATTCTAATGATATGAAAGCTCAACACCCTCAATATATACCGGAATTATACCAGAACCGTTTGGATTTCTGCGCTGATTTATCCAAGCACAATCATCTAGTAATGACTGATGTCGATTTCCTTGTTCCATTTTTTCTAGAAAATATAAAATCATCACTATTTTTGAATAATATGAAATTATTAAAACATTATCTGAAAAAAAAAAGATAACGAATTACAACTACTTATTAATAATTACCATTAATTTTGGGAAGCAAAATTTCTGGTGGATTGACAACAACTCTTTTGTCTGACACCTCAGTTAATTACAAATTTCTCTCACTAAAATCACAATGAAGAATCTGCTCGGAGGTACGCATATTCATTCTCGTGCATACAATAATATATAAGTGTACCTCCAAGAAGATTCTTCATTGTGATTTCAGTGTTTGAAAGATGCAAGTAAATGAGCAGTTGGACAAAAGGGACCCCTTTTCATCGATGAATCATCTTATTGCAACTATCACCACCTGAAAACATTATGAAAAATATGGCCCTACGAATGCATATTCATACTCGTGAAAACAAGATTTTATATACATACTTAGAAGCATATTTTTAATAATGTTTTGATTTAGTGAATGTTGAAAGAAGAAGAGTTATCGAGCAAAAGGAGTGTCGTCAATCCACTAGAAATTGTTCCAAGTTATTACATGTTATTAAAATTTATTACAATTGATATTATTACTAATTATTCTAATTTATTACTAAATATTCTTATTTATTACTAATTATTTATTATTTTTTACTAATTATTCTTATATATTTTAATTTATTCTTATTTATTGTTAATTATTCTTATTTATTTCTAATTGTTCATATTACTACTAATTACTACTATTTACTATTATTTACTAATATTTACTACTATTTACTATAAATTACTAATTTTTACTACTACTTACTACTACTTACTACTACTTACTACTACTTATACTACTTACTACTACTTAAAACTACATATTACTACTTACTAGTAATTACCACTACTAACTATTACATACTACTATTTACTACTACTTACTACTATATACTACTATTTACTTCTAATTATTGCTAATTACTATAAATTACTACTATTTACTACTAATTAATACTATTTGCAACTAATTATTACTAATTAGTACTATTTATTACTATTTATTACTAGTTATTACTAGTTATTTCTAGTTATTACAAATTATTACTAATTAATACTAATTATTTTAATTTATTACTATTTATTGCTATTTATTCCTAATTATTACTAATTATTACTAATTATTACTTATTATTACTAATTATTACTAATTATTACTAATTATTAGTAATTATTAGTAAGTATTACTAATTATTCCTATTTATTCCTCATTATTTCAAATTATCATTAATTATTCCTAATGATTCCTAATTAATCCTAATTAATCTTAATTATTCTTATTTATTACTATTTATTACTATTTATTCTTATTTATTACTAATTATTCCTTTTTATTACTCATTATTACTAATTATTACTCATTATTACTAATTATTACTCATTATTACTAATTATTACTCATTATTACAAATTATTAATATTTATTACTAATTATTATGGATTATTACTCATTATTACTGATTATTACTGATTATTACTGATTATTACTAATTATTACAATTTACTTCTATTTTTTCTTATTTATTCTGATTTATTGCTATTTATTCCTATTTAATCAAATTTATTCATATTTATTTCTATTTATTCCTATTTATTGCTATTTATTACCATTTATTCTTATTTATTCATATTTATTCCAATTTATTGCTAATTATTGTTAATTATTTCTAATTATTTATAATTATTTCTAATTATTCTCAATTATTCCCAATTATTCACAATTATTCCCAATTATTCCCAATTATTCTGAATTATTCCCAATTATTTATAATTATTACTAATTATTACTAATTATTATTATTATACTTATTTATTAATATTTATTCGTATTTATTCCTATTTTTCGTATTTATTCCTATTTATTCCTATTTATTTATATGTATTCATACTTATTTCTATTTATTCATATTTAATCCAATTTATGAATATTTATTCCTATTTATTCTTACTTATTGCTAATTATTCGTAATTATTGCTAATTATTCGTATCTATTCCTATTTATTTCTAATTATTAATATTTATGACTAATAATTACTATTTATTAGTAATTATTACTATTTATTTCTATTTATTACTATTTATTCATAATTATTACTGATTATTCCAAATTATTCCAAATTATTTCTAATTATTTCTAATTATTCCCAATTATTCTTATTTATTACTAATTATTACCATTTATTACTAATTATTCCTAATTATTCCTAATTATTTCAAATTATTACTATTTATTTTTAATTATTTCTATTTATTGCAAATTATTTCTATTTATTAATAATTATTCCATTTTATTTCAAATTATTCCTATTTATTGCTAATTATTACAATTTATTAATAATTATTATTACTTATTACTATATATTAATATTTATTACTAATTATTACTATTTATCACTAATTATTTCTATTTACTCTTATTTATTAAGAATTATTTCTATTTATTACTAATTATTCCTATTTATTACTAATTATTAAAAATTAGTACCAATAATTTCAATTTATTATTACAAATAAATACTCATAACAGAACAATTTAAATCTAATTTAATTACAACTAATCAGAAATAATTAAAATTAACATAGAAAAATGAATTAAATACTAAAATAAATAAAATATAAATACCTTTAAACTTGATCTCATATTGATGTAGATGGCTTCACAACTTTTTTGTTAAAAGAAAACAAAGTCACCCAAATTTTTACTCTGAAAATAGAGTTCAAAGAGAGAGAGTGTGTGATAATTGAGAGGAGGATTTGAAAAAACGGATTGGGGGTATATATAGGTTAAATTAGTTGCGACGGGACTATTTGTGATGGGTATCCCGCCACAAATAGAAATTGTCTTGACAGGACCTGTCCCAAAAACCTTCGCCCGCATTAATTACAGTCGGTGGTTGAAAGAATATTTGCGACTGGTCCCGTCACAAAAAATACATGTCGACGCACTTTTTGTGACGGGAGAACATCCAATCGCAAAAACAAATTTACCGCCGCTAGCTATTAGTGACGGGTCCCATTGCAAATACCCTCCCATCGACACACTATTTGTGACGGGGGAATCCCCCTGTTGAAAATTACTTTCCTGCGGTTTGGTGCACAAACGTCGCCAAATTTTTGCGATAGGACGCCAAATCCCATCGAAAATAACCGATTATTTGCGACGGATAGAACCCCCAATCGCAAATAATCTCTGGGAGGGGCTATTTATGACAGGATTAAATCTTGTCACAAATAGCCCGTTGCAAAAAGCTATTTTCCCGTAGTGAACTAACAAAAGACCAAAAGCCTCCCCATTGCATGAGGTCCATCACCAACAAGGTCAACACTATTAACACCTTCTTGAAGAAGACCCTTCCCTCAATAACAACCACTTCCAATCATATAGTAGGCCTTGCCATTAACAAAATTAGAAAAATAAGAAGTCCACATATAACCAACAAGAATATTTAGGGTGGGATTTCACTATTATACTAGAATCATACCAGATATTCAATGAGTTTCCATTGAAATATAAATAAAAATTCATATTTTTAAAAATGTAAATTAGTTTTTTTATAACATATTTTAGTTTTGAAAGAATTATAAATAGTATAGAAAACACTAAAATCACAAAAACATAGCATAAGAACCCTAGACCAACCCTTATGTAGCTTGTTCACATTGGTTCTACGATCCCTATACTCTTAGTTATTAATCACATCTAATATATCCTCATGCATAAGCCACTAGGGAGGTCGTCACTGAAGTTCTAGTGGTACACAAAACATCATCATCCCATTTAGTTTGTATTCCAACATTTTCCTACTCGAAAGGCTAGAAAAAAATCTATTATCTCTCCTAATGTACAAGTCCTTACCCCAACCATCATGGTACCTGAGGTCCTATGTTTTTTTTTATATTTTTTACCCTAGAGAAAAAACTCTTTCAAGATTTTTCAAAAAACCCATTGAAAAAAACCATTTCCAAACAGAAACAGTTTAGAAAAAAATTTCAAATACAGGAAAAAATATTTATCTCATCAAATAATAGCAGAACAAAGTACCATCTACCTTCTTTCTTGAAATCTCCACCATTGATGTGAGAACCAACATATAATTATAGAATAGGTTTTACAAATGCAATAAAACACCACCAACATCAATATACAGGATAAAAATATCACATTAAATCCATAATAGGTCCACTAAACTATAGGTTAGAACGAATCTATATAATAACAGAAGGATCGACAAAGAAAGAAGGAGAAAAAGTCTTACATGAAGTTTCCTTTAATATCTAATGTCAAATCCACCAAATAATAAATTCAAAAGGGAGAGTAAAAGAGGGGAAGACACACTTAGGTATTTGGATATTTAATGGGTGAAAATGAGAGGCTATTTAGGTTAAAATGGAGAGGGTGAAAGTTTTAGTGTCACCTTTTTAAAAGATCTTGAAGGCCGCGTGGTGTGGGTGCATGATTTTCTACATTATGTTCCAACCACGTGTTGCCTCTATCTAAATGGTATGAGATACCACATAGGATGTTGTCGGCTAGAGGATGACCATGTGACTAGTCGTGCAACCTTGAATGACACATTGTTTGGTTCACATAGTTTTCATATGGAAAGAACATGGTTTATACTAAACATGAGCCAGTAGTGTGCTACCCTCTATCAAACCCAAAACCATCATTTTTGTCAAAAAAAACATAAAATAACTACAGAAAAATAGAAAAGGAAAAACTAAAAGATAAATACCTAAAAAACCTTAGGTGTTACACATTCATTGAACATTTTATCCTAGCAGGTGAGTAAATAAATATTCTACCATAATGGTGAGTATGACCCATTTGAGAGATGATTAGGGATAACCCTAAGTATATTTCTGTCAATTATAAATATGTTAGAATGTATAATTTTATAAATTTTAGTTGATGTAGATGACCATGTTTCTATATAGGATGGGAAATACATGGTTTCTTAACTATAAATAAATCTAGGGTTTTCTAGTTTGAGGCACTCAATTATGGATGAAAAATTCTTGGGGGTCACATTAATACCGCTTATAGAGCATTGTTTATCCCAGATATATTTAGGGACCACATGGTAGAATTGAAAGGCTTTTTTGAAGAAGGTTTTATTATAATCAGTGTACTCATCCATGAACCAGAGGAATAGAGTGGGGTAGTTAACGAATGTTTATCTCTAGCATTGATATAATTTTCATTGGGATAGTGATGATAAATTATAATAAACAACATTTAGGTGTTTCAATGGAAATTAGGTGTTCTTAGTAGTTCTATTTAGAGTAAGAAATATCTTAACTATTGTAATGGGCCTTATGAACTAGTTTTTGGTGGTCATGGGTGAAATAGTCATGTAAACTTAGTCAAATGGATAATTTTTTGTGTGTTATATGATAGATCTTGTAATTATTTAATTGGAATAACTATACAATGAAATCTTAAAGTTTGATACATGATTTTTGAGGTATTAATTTTTTATATGATCAAAGGTTACAATGCTTGATTGATAGAAAATTCCTATGATATTTGACTATGTACTCAGAAAATATAGAATGAATCTCTACTATGATCCTTAATATAGTTTAATTGTTAAAAGGTAGACTTTTTTCTTTAACTGATGGTGTTATTCATAAACTTGTTATTTTTTAATGGAATCAAACTGTGTAGATTTCAATCTTGAGGTCATATAGAACTATATAGTTTCCAGTAAAGTACTTGGTGTGTTTTTATGGTTTTGAATAATATCACTTACTGAGGCAATGTACTAGAATTCCTTTATGCCTCAATTTGGGTTCTTGGATACGTAATGTTTATCTTGGTTTATCAAAAAAACCAGTGGGTTTTTTTATTCAAGCTTTTTTATATTCCACATGTGGTAATCTTATAAGATACCCAATTTATTTAATCTAATATATTATTTATTAGAAAAAAAATATTTAAATGTAGAGAGAATATTGTGATCTAGGTTTTTACATGGGTATGAATTAGTTCATCATTTAGTTTAAATCGCATAACATATTAAAAGTTCAAAATAAATTTTTTTTCAATCAATGGAATGTAATTTTAATTATTTTATTAGATATTGTATTTTGTATTTTACCTTGGGTAGTGATTTTGTAATCTTCATTATTGATTATACTTACATATTAATCTAGGGATCAATTAAATATAATGAAAATTTATTTATTCTATGAGTTTACTTTTATGTATTTTTTCTATATTAAAAATTCTGATATGTGAAAAATTTCATAGGTTTTGTTTGACATTCTTAAACTAGTGAATATAGTGAAAAATACTTATGTTTTGGTAGTGTAGAGAGTAAGAGAAGTTATAATGGAGAATTAAATGATTGTTTTAAAAAAAATTCAAAAATATTTTTTAATGGATTGTTATTCATGGTATTGAGTGTGGGTGGGCATTATGGGTTAAATGAAACTTAATAGAGAGTGTTCATTTTATAATAGAAGCATAACCATATTCTCTACTTTGTTTCCATATAAATAGAGAACCTCTAGTGATGGTGTCATAAAGGAATTGAAAATAGAGAATGAGGAATGTGACATTGTGCTTGTGGTTAGTGGTGATCATTGAATAAATGAAGGATAAATTTCATCATGATATCAATTTAAGACTCATTGTTATTCTATACCCCTTCATCCATCATTTTTTTATCTTTTCAACTGTGAATTAAATTCTTGACCCCCATGGAGATATAATAATAATTATGCTAGGATTTTTAGTTTTTTAATATATTATAAATATTAAATTAAGGTTCAATAAATCATTATTATTATTATAAATGTTAAATAAGAACCTGTAGAAATTTTTCATTTAATGGGACATTAGATTTCCTATTAATTGACAGGTTCTCTATTGAATATAATTTTTTATCTATAAATAATATAATTTTTATTAAAAGTGGATGGATAGAATCATAATGAATAATGATTCCAAAGATGAATATTGAATGTAATTCATACCTTTGCAATCATTAGGATTGAAATTAGTGGAATTGTGTTTGTGAATTCAATTTTGACATAATCTATTTTTATTGAATATTTTTTATGATTATAAATTGTAGAAATGTTATTTATTATTCAAAGGTGGATTATGATTCAATTATACTATGTTTATAAATTGATTATTATAGATATTACTATTCATGGAAAATTTAATCATTATATGTTTTTGGTTAAGCCCCCATTTGATATTTAATGCTAATATTTTTAGAAAAAGTTAGAAAATTAATTAAGGTAAAGAGAGGTCATATTTTTCAAATTTCAACGTTGGTCATGCCAATTTTTTATGGGTTTTATATCTTTTATTGTTCTATTATGTAAAATATTTGTCATGTACTGCATGATGAATTAGAAGTAATTTACATTGGGTTATTCCATAACTTAAGGGTGTTACATCACCTTCTGAGATATAAAAGACACCCATGTTTGGATGTGAGTTGTGTATGTGGTGTGAAATCTATAGGGAGTGGTGTGAATTTTACAAGGGGAGATGTTAATTCTAGACGGAGTGTTCTCAATCTTGCAGGGAGTGGTGTGTACTGTGTATGGTATAATAATAATAATAATATATTGATGTGAATATTTGAATTTTGTGGTGTGCTATTTTCATGAATGAATGGGGTTTTTAGTATGCATTATATGTGGTATTTAAGTATTCCTAGATAATGAGGAATGATAGAATACTATGTGATTATTCTTCTATAAATAAAAAGTGTCCTAACTAAGTGGGATTGTGGAATATTCATATGTGTGGAAACATTGGCAGACACCTAGATGACTTTTCAGGATGAAGAAACTATATCATCTTAACATTATGTCATGAAAGTTGAGACTGCGTACATTAAAAAAATTTATACATTCATATCCACTACTCAAGCCAGACACACCATGTCAATGAACATCACATGATTTCATAATAAAATTACATTCTTAGATACTATTTAAGGTCCACAAACCATGTATAATAATGAACATTCTATTTATTGTGGTCCATTTATTATATTAAATAATTTAATTCCTAGGATTCAGATTTAGAATTGTGAGTAGTCTATTCTTATAATTTATGCATATAGGATGATATGTTTTATATCTCATCATAATTTGGAGGTGTTTTGGTTACATTTTCGGAAGTTTGTGTTAATTTTCCTTGTGAAGATATCGAAAGGGTAAGTGAAATTCTTTAGAGTATAAAAAAGGTTGTAACCCCAATGAATCACATTTAATCGTGGGAATGATCCTGAAATATACATAGTGGAGTAGGTAAACCCCTATTTTGATAAAGAATAAATCTACTACATATGTAGTAGGTAAACATCGTGGCCTGAAAATAAACCACATGATGTGGTTTAGTTCATCCATATGGGTTGGTAGCCCCTTGATGGTGTGAAATACCAAGAGAGGTTCTGAACACTAAATTGATTTTAGAGAAGTGATCGTGATTTTAGAAAATTTAAGTGGTGTAGTCATTATGGGTTTTTCTACTATCGTGGGGCACTTGGTGCTTCAGATTCTTTTGGTATACTTTGTAGAACTGTTAAGTGGTGACCTGGGTTACTTCTTATTTCCCTAATATTTCTTAACATATGACATAAATTTGATCTAGTGATATTAAACTCTATCAATAAATATTCTATACTTGCAGTATTTGGGAATATTTGATGCATGATTCAATATAGACCATAGCTGATATGATTTGGACTTCCCTATATATTTGGGTTGCCTACCTATAATGTATATTTCAATTTATTTATAGTTCATCCCATGTTCTATATTTTTTATTTGAATCATTATTTCATATTTTCTCTCCGTTTTAATGGATATTTATTTGTATGTTCATACTCACCCCTAAATATTCATTTTTTCCCATAGATTATATGTTTTTGTTATTGATGTATAGTTTTTGGATGGTGTTCAGGCAGATGGATCTAGCGATCCATTGTAAATACTAATTATTAGCTCCTATTAGTGGGATAGTTGGTGGAAATTTATATTGGTTATATATATCCAATATTAATTTCTCGGAGTATTTATTTTATCATTACCATGAACATGAATTTTATATTGTTTTTTCTATTTGTATATGTTTTTTTTTTTTGAGTATTTCATGTATGGAGTTGTACTAGATTGTTATTATCTCATAAATGAATTTTATTATAAAGGATATTGAATTATAACTATAATTAATGTATGATGATTTTATCATATATTATAGTTTTATATTCATTAAAACTTATTAATGGATAATTCATCTCATTTATGAAATGTCTTCTTATAGCTAGTTGTCAACCCCTTTCCAATTGCGTGGAGACATGGGTTGGAACACTATGTATAATATCGACCAAAGTGGGGGGGTGATGGTATTGGACATGTCATAATAATTTGGAACCATGTAATTATAAAATAAAATTTATAAATAAATTAAACTAAAATATATACATCTTTGTCTTAGGCATGATAAATTATCTTTAAAAGGAAAAAAATTACTAAAATTATTCTGATGGTGTAATAAAATAAATAAATTTTCAATTTTTGTTTTAATTAATAGTTTTTTCAATTTATAAGGCATGGATTTAATTTTCTATACCCCCCATATAATTCAAATGAAATTCTTTTCCATTTTTTCATAGTCTACGAAAGCTAGACACATGCCCATCTTGACAATAAGATGCCTTTTATAATTTATTTTTATTTTTTAATATTACTTTTTATCTATTTTGGTCAATCATATATAAAATGATTATAAATACTAAGTATTCTCAACCATCAGAATTAGAGTGAGACAATTGAGATTAATTTTAGTATGTAGAATAATAATAATAATTATAAATTAAATATAACAAAAATTAAAGGGCATGTGATGGATCAACATGAAACAAAATAACAATAAAAAGATGACAAATCTAGAAAATTTCTTCTTGAATAAGACTTAAATCTCTATAATTTGATGAGTCACCCAAAATTTCACGATAAAAATTAGTATTCTTAATTTATAAAGATATTTTAAGTAAAAATATTAAAATTATACATTTGTCTTGAATTTATTCCTGATCATCCTTGTTATTTTCATTACTCCAAGAACATTAATAGGTGTTCCTATATAAATATCCTCATGTGATCCATAAATACTTAGAAATCAATTCATATTCATTGTGTTCATGAAGGACATAACAAGATCATTTATTTTCAATTTTATATGTGTCTACTCAAATTATATATCAAGATGTTGAGATGAAAAAAGTATTTATTCTAAATGAATCCCTTGGTTTTATGAGAAAAAATTAGAATTGGACTCACTTTTAAATCCATAACATTGAGTTAATAACACTTTTATAGACTTTTTCTCTAGAAAACTAAATAAGGGTATATTGTTTTTAATTTAAACATAAAATAACTCCCATATATAAAATATTTATTTAATATTTGAATTCATAAATTTACAATTGTGATAGAGATGCTTAAATAATTTTTCTTGTATGAATCATTTATTCAAAATGTCACTTATTATATACATAATTATTTATGTGAAATATAAAATAAATACCATATAGATATAATTTAAATAAATAAATAATTAGTGCACTAGATTCGATTAAGGCCCCTCTAAATATATATTAACATATCCATATAAGATTTTTTTCCATACACGAAAAATTAGAATATGAATATCATATAAGGATCATGTTATTATGTCAGAATTGTTATTAATTGAATGGAGATTGATATTCAAAGGAGGATAAGCTAAATTACAACACAAACATTCAACTTAAGATAATGAGATTCTAGGTACACATAGTGTGAGATCTTTTAGGTCCCTTTCTATGAGGTAGTTGGTCTAACCACGAGACCATGTGCAATATATTATGTCACATCAAGGACGATATAGAGAAACATAAAATTCATAATAATGATATCGTTATAAATAATGTAATTGTATAATAATATGCATTTAAAAACTAATGTATCATAATATAGGATTCATAATTGTGTCATGAACACTTATATATATATATTTATTATAATTAGTAAGATTAATTTGTTGATACATACCTAATCTATAGATTTGTTCGAGGAACATCCATAAAAATAGATGGTTGAGTTATGTTTTTTTACTATTACATAGAATAGAAAAATTATATAATTATTATTTAATTAACATAATATTCCTAAAAATTAACCTAATGAGATATACTTCTAAAAGTGTATTCATGTCATGGTTTTAATCCAATATTAGTGGAAAATGATGATATCGGTAAATGATTCTCTAAATAAATGGACTTTATGAACAATTATAAAATTCTTTCAATTATATTACTTATTTATCTCAATGAAGAAAAGGGTTATTAATTAATGAATTAATTTTAAAAAAATTATAAACAAAAAGAATGTGTATAATTTTATGAAGAAAATGAATTTAAAGCATGGAATCTCCCAAAAAGTATCAGAATATTAATAGAAAAACATAATTGGGTTATAAAAATAGCTTTTAGAAAAAAAAATTAAAAGGTTGAATTTTATAGAATCCATGGAAATACAACCATGGAGGCCTAACTAAAAACACAACATCCATATGTAGTCCTTTTATACTATTTGTTTAGTTTATAAAGGAATGAAAATTAATCAATTTTTAATTTTTCTTTGATAATGTTAAGATATAACTAAAATATAAGAGAAACAGAACTAATTACAATCTTTATAATGTTTACCACTTATTTAATCACTACGAAATAATTGAGAGGATCTTATTTTCAATCATGTAGAGTAATAGAATACATGATCATATTTTTCTTAAAAGTTTTTTGAGTTTATAGTTGAGTTTCAATTAAATATGACCAAAAAAAGTAAAAACTATAATACAATATTAATTAGGGAGTAAAATATATTTATCTATGAATTTTAACAAGGACATGAGTTTCACAGATTTTGAATGTTCTAATTGAGATATGTGAATTCCAAACTTTTGAAAATATCAACCTTTATTTCTGAATCACATACCAGAGCTTACGTGAAACTTCACAACCTAATTAAAATCATCCCATCATATATAGAACGTATTAGAAAAGGTTAATTATGTTATAAAAAATTCATGAAGTAGAACAATTTCAAGAATGAAAATAATATTAATGATTGACAATAATTATACCACTCAAACCATTATAAATTTCTAAATAAAAGAAATTTATCATATCTTTATTAAAAATAGGGGCTAAATAAAATATAATCTCTCCAAATTATAGGTTAATCAATGGTTCGTTAATCATTATTTATGATTTTTATTATATAAATTATGTTAAAAATTTACAAAATTTAAAATTAATGAAAAAAATCATGTCATTCAAGAATTTCTAGGACTAGAATGTCATTGAGATTAATATTTTCACATTTATATAAACATTTCAAACCCCAAATACTAGTCCAGATGGTGTGAAATTTAATATTATTTCTTCATGTGGGGAGGTAAGCTTTGAATAAATTTTCTTCTGAGCCAATATCCTGGTAACATTTTATTTAGTGTTTTGAACATGAATTCATTTCTTCCTCACTTTCCACAATTTGGATCAATATATTAATTCCATTCAAACCTTACCAAATTAGAATAAAAAATATTTATAAGGAATTCTCTTGTCCACATAGATAATACATAAAAGTATCATGTACCTCTAAACACATCAATTAATGAGGATCAATTAATACATCAGTTCCCTTATTTTCATCCATTACATGAACATGGGGTTTGGGTTTGTGAATTATTAAATGGAAAATTATTTTTTTGAATAATTTCCTGGTGATATGATATAAATAAATATAGTTAGATATATGGATCATGTTAATTGATCATTCACCCACTTTTAATGATATAGTTAAATCATGGATAAGGAAATGATGCGACTCCTTCCTACTAGTTAGGTTATCGATCAGTTACAATAAATGATATATGTATGTTCATTAATTTTAGCCACCAAATGTAATATTTCATGTTGGAAGAACCTTATTTTAATATGTGTTATTAATATTATTTATATCATTTTGGATGACACAACTCCCTCGTAAGAGAAAAAACATTCATTGACACTTATACTCTACCCCTTCCCTTCAACCATAACATATAATTATTTATGGGTTCCAGCATCTGATATGATAATCAGTGACTCTATCAAGGGTATTGATATTGTAATATTTTAAATAATGAAATTATTTTCCATTTGGTTTTTTATACACTAGTTTCAGGATGTGTGATTATTATTGAAAACAATACCCATCATTGTTAGTTGTATATTGTCATGACCCATCCCATAGGGCTCGTTCCGTAAATACCCCAAGACCACCTTCTATAGGCCAGGGGATGGTGACTAACACCAAAAGGCTTATTCCCTAAAACTGGGAAGGCATTGCCTTTATAAACTGTAAATTTACATAACAAAGAACAAAACAGGATAGAAGAACAAAGTAAAACTATATAGTAAACATGGTGTGTATAGAAAGAAAAAAGTGCAAGAATACAAGCCTAATTGTAAATCACAAGAAAATTGGGAAGTACAAGTAAACTGTAATAGCTCCTATGAACACCCACCAAGGATCCTATCAGAAGTGTATGTACAGCTCTCGAACGTTCGTCACTGCGGTATACCTCATCTAATGTCCACCCCTGAGCTACCTCCAGTCATGGTAACCTTAGCCTCGATCAATGTTATCCATCATATGCACCAAACACAACATGATTCGGGCATAGCCCGGACATGGGTGAGTATAAAGATACCCAATAGGGATCCCGAGACCCACTAAGGTCTCACAAAATCCAAAAAGGATAAACCAAAAAGCATGAAAACAACTGATAACCCTACATAGGTATATGCCCAAACATATACCTATGTTTTCAAGTAAACCCATCTCAATCATGAGGAAACATAAGGCCCAAATAAAAATCTCAAGCTCAACTATCCCACGAAGGAAATAATACCATGATGTTAACACCATGAACGTAAGTACCACAAAGGCAACTCTACATAGAAGAATACAAAAAAGGTATCACCACGAAGGTAAGTACCACAAAGGTAACACCACACAGATGTATACAAAAAAGGTATCATCATAAAGGTATGCATCACAAATGTACGCCACAAATATGATTACCACATAGGTAAAGAATCATATCACTTCTGGTATAACATTGGTACGGTAGTAAAGATGATTATAGGTAACTACTGAATCATCTTACTTTGTTAAGAGGTAGACCCACCTAGGATCCTAAATCATCCGACCAACATAGGATCCTAGTACAGTAGACCCATGTATGATCCTAGAGTAGTCCCACGTGGATTTCCTTGAGTGGTTCAAGTGGGACTCTCAAACATAGACCCAAGTAGGATCCCAAAGCACAGACCCCCATAAGATCCTTTTATCATGTTACAGCCTGCCACTGGGTTCCCACACTAAGCTCGATTGATTTTGGGAGGGTCTTCTCCTCAAGACATATCTCGATACTCCAACTACCAAAAAGTCTCATGAAGAAGTATCCCAAAGTACCTCTACGTGATTGGGGTATCAACGCAACAGACGGTGCACCAATTGGACGCTCGGTCTGTAAGTTATTGGCCTTTTTGTCCCGAGGGCCTGAGTGGATTTGTGTTCAATCCAACCCAGACATACCCTAACATTATACAAAACTAAAATGGGGTATACCAAAATAACCTTCTCAATTCATGGTTTCTGTCACCATAGATGGTTCGTCAAACGGACGCATGTAGCTCAAGTTATGGCCAAAAGAGCGAGAAGGGGTCGAAACTGGTTCAGGTCCTGTCTGACCTGATCGGACCGACCCGGCCCGACCCATGTCTAGCCCTTGGTCCGACCCAGCCCGCTTGGTGGCCCGTTATGGGCGGCCTATGGTGCGGCCCACAATGGGTGGTCAGCACGGCCCGCGGCTCGCCAGACGGCCAGCCCTCCTCCGCACGGCACAATCGCATGTCGCGCCTTCACCGGTGGCCAGCAGTGATCTGTCAACCCTCCTTTGCCATTGTGGCCTCATGCCACGGCTTCTACATGCTAGCAGCACGGACACGCACCAATGCCTCCCCATCACGTGGCCGGCCCAGTGCCGGCTGTCGCATTTTCTCCACCACACCTGATGGGTCACATCCATCTACCTGTGGCGCGGTTGCACCGTCTTCGTCTTCATGGTCGTCCGGTGTGCTGGCCTCTACTCCTGAGTCCTACCTACGCCAGTCTCTAGTACCAGTCTCCATCCTCCTCTATCGTGAAGAACGCATTAAAAACCACAAATGGTCATGGAGTGTTCGTGCCATGTTCATTTTTCCCACATCCTCTACGTTAGAGCTGTAGCAAGCGGATCATGGGGATAGATTCAATGAAAAATAAATCAACGAAGATCAGTCAAATCACACTCCTACCTTGTAGTTCTAGGAGGAGTCGAGAGGTAGAAGATGAAGTCGTTGAAGAACATCGGCATTTGTAGCTTCCATAAAGAACTTCATATCTGGGCTCTTGTGTCGTCCTCGTTCTTCATTAGAGAGGGTGTTCTTCATTCGGTGGAAAAGTTCTTCATTAGAGATAAAGTTTCTCCACAATTCTCCCAAGATCCTTTGCTAACAAAATCATCCAACCCAACCAAAATGAAGAGTCGAATTATTAAAAATATGTCTAACAAATTATTAAAGTTGAAACATTTATTTAATTAGGTTGTCTCAATTTATTAATTAGTGAGTTAAAAGGATTTACCCCATTAAGAGGGGTTCAGGTGGTCCCCACAACCAAGAATTTAAATTGGCATTTTTCTAGCTCGGGTGGTCCCCACATCCAAAAAATCAAAAGAGTGGTTTCAAAAGAAAAATAAAATATTAATTATTTTATTTTTCATCTTCAAAGAAAAATTTGAAACTATCTTCCACCCTCTACCTACAACGGTCGAGGTGAAGGTCTCTTTAAGAGAATATCGGCGCTGTGAGTTCAACGATGTTTTCATATTTCAATTCTATGCACCAGTTCAAATGTTATGAAAACCCCCTCACACATTTACTGATCGTTCATAAAAAAGTTCAGAAATTCATTCCAGGCACTCCGGGCCTCAGAATCATGCGCCATTAAATTTCACAGACTCGTAAAATTCCTATATAATTAAAAAAAATTACATGGAATTTCCGGGTCTTTACATTCTCCCCCTCCTTAGGGATTTTCTTCCCCAATATCCACATTACAAAAACTAGGAAAAAAAGTGGGAGTACTGAGCATGAATCTGAGCCTCTCGCTCCCATGTTCTCTCTTGAAGATTCCCATGATGCCAATGTACACACATCAAAGGTATCAATCTCCCACAAAGAACTCTCTCCTATCGATCCTCAATCTCAATTGTAACCTCCATAAATGTCTCCCTATCATCGATGTCCTGCTCTCCATAGGTAAAGATGTGTGAAGGGTCATTCATGTATCTTCTCATCTGGGATAAGTGGACAACGTCGTGCACCCAGTGCAGCCGAGGTGGAAGAGCTAAGAGGTATGCCACCTCTCCAACTCTGCTGAGGACCCGAAAAGGTCTAATGAACCTCATAGATAACTTGATGCCCGACCAAATCTCCACAAACGTCATTGTGGTGAGACCCGTAGAAAGATGTGGTCACCATCCTCAAACTCCAGAGGTCTCCATCTACTGTTATCATAAGACTTCTTCCTTCTCTGTGCATTCTTCAACCACTCATAGATGATCTCCACCTTCTCTATGGTAGCATTGTACCATCTCTGGTCCAATAGGTGATGACTCCCTTGGGTCAGTCCAACACAAAGGCGATCTGCAAGGTCGGCCGTACAGAACCTCGAAAGGTGCCATCCCAATGGTGGAGTGATAGATTTTGTTTTCTACCAACTCCATCAAGTGAAAGGGATCATCCCAACTATGACTGAAGTTGAGGACACAAGTATGCAGTATGTCCTCAAGGGTCTGAATGGTCTACTCAGTCTGGCCATCTGTCTGAGGATGGAAGGCGGTGCTGAAATGAAGCTACATCATGAAGGTATCTTATAACCCCTTCCATAGACGGGAGGTGAAACTTGTACCATGATCAGAGACAATCATCAACGGTACTCCATGTAGCTGGACAATCTTCTGCACATAGAGGCATCCTAAGCTCTCTACTAAACCATGCTCTCTAATCGGTAGGAAGTGGGCCGACTTGGTGAGTTGGTCGACAATCACCCAAATAGAATCATGACCCCTGTATGTACGTGGAATTAATGTCACAAAGTACATGGATATCCCATCCCACTTCTACTCTGGGACCTCTAAAGGATGAACTAAGCCTGCTGGTACCTGATGCTCAACCTTCACTTGATGACAAGTGAGTCACCAAGAGACAAACTATGCTACTGATTTTTTCATTATCAGCCACCAGTGCTGTCATTAGAGATACTGGTACATCTTACCCACTTTTGGATGTACCGCTAGAGGGGATGTGTGTATCTCCCATGACACTTCCTCCTGAAGTGATACTGGTACCATAGTACGTCCTTTGAAAAGGATGATGTGCTTCCCACCTTCAGAAAATCCATCAGGTGCCTTCCCAAAGGATATCTGAACACGTCGAGCCTTGCTGTCAGTGTCTCCACGCTATGACTCTCTGAATCGTTGAAGAAGTGGGGGAGTGACTGTAGGATACTGAAGAAAATATTCTCCATATCTTTCCAGAAAGGATATCTGTAAAGCATCCAGCTTCTCCGTCGCCTCACCTAGTAGTTGTATACTAGATCTCCTGTTGAGTGCATCTTCTACAACGTTCCCCTTCCCAAGAGTATAGAATATCTCAAAATTGTAGTCCTGGAGGAACTCGAGCCAACGTAGCTACCTCAGGTTCAGGTCCTTCTAAGAGAAGATATTACTGAGGCTCTTGTGGTCTGGATAGACTGTAAAATGTTCCCCCATAAAGAAATGTCTCCACTTTTTCATGGGGAAGACCACTACTGCTAACTCAAGGTCATGGGTAGCATAGTTCTGCTAATGCTATCTCATCTATTGAGAACCATTTTTGATAATTTCTCTCTCATGCATCAGGACACATCCGAGCCTGGTCCCTGATGCATCGCAGTAGACTACGTATCCAATTCCCTCCTCTAGAAGCCTCAAGATGGGGGCACTAGTCAGCCTCTGCCTCAACTCTTGAAAACCCTGCTGGCATCTCTCCAACCATGCGAAGGGTATCCCCTTCTTTGTCAACTCTGATAAAGTTGATGCAACTCTGGAGAAATTTGTCCCAAATCCCTGGTAGTATCTGGCCAAACCAAGGAAACTTTGTACCTCTGTCACACTCCTAGGTGGCTCCCTAGAATGTACTGCCTCAATCATTGCAGGATCCACCACAACTCTAGCCTATGAGATGACTTGACCTAAGAAGTGATCCTCTCAAATCCAAAACAAGCACTTCGAAAGCCTACCATAAAGCTGGTGCTCTCTAAGTATGTCCAGAACTATTTAAAAATGATAGGCATGCACCTCCTCAGTAGCCGAGTAGATCAGAATGTCTTTGATGAAGACTACTACAAAGCGATCAAGGTATGACAGAAATATCTTTTTCATGAGTCCCATGAAAAATTTTGGAGCATTGTTCATGCCAAAAATCATGACCAAGAAGTCGTAGTGGACATAACGACAACTAAATGTCATCTTCTACACATCCTCCTCTTGTACTCTGAGCTGGTGATATCCTAATCTGAGGTCTATCTTCAAGAACCACCGTGCTCCCTTCCGCTGATCAAAGAGGTTTTCAATCCTCGGGAGTGGGTACTTGTTTCTCACGGTCACCTAGTTTTGGCTCCAATAGTCAACACAGATTCTCAAGCTCCCTTCCGCCTTCTTGGAGAACAAAATCGGGGTTGCTCAGGGAGAAATATTGGGCCGAATGAACCCCTTCTCCTTTATGTCCTCCAGCTGTACTTGCATCTCACGATGCCCTATGGGAGCCATCTGATATGATGGAGTAGATATCGGTGTTGTCCCAGGGTACAAGTCCATGTAAAATTCCACCTCATTACAAGGAGGTAGACATAGAACATCATCAGGGAAGACATCTGCGTACTAGTCCACCACTACAGAATAGCTCGAACTCTTGACATCAACAGCTCTGAGGGTAAGGCTAGCCAACTGATGGGGGATCAGCAGCACCCTCCTCCGGGTAAGTGCACCATGGGCTATAAAGGATCCTTTATCACCGGTGAAGGTAAACCTAGTCCCATACTCATGGATACACCACACTTTTTCCAAATACAATCAGTCTGAGCATGGGCTGTAAATAACCATTCTATACCCAAGAAGACATCGTAAGGCCTCGACGCCGCTACTAGGAGATCCCAGCCAAGGATCTCACCTCCTAGAGTAAGCTCACACTACCGGCACCAATGTGTAATCATAGAATCCTCTCTTGTAGGAGACTCTTTCCGTAAGGATCAAGCCAATGGCTCTGTCCGAATCTTTGTGCTCCAAATAAGGGTAGTGGAAATAAAAGAATGACTGGCCCCTGTGTCTATAAGTACTATGGCTGAGGTGGATTAGACATAGATCGTACCACATATCATCTCTGTAGCGCCATGATCGTAGGCCTTAGCTACCTGAAGATGAGCTCACCCCTGTCCACCTGCTCACTGTGGTTGGGGTGGACCACCTGGTGGTGGTGGTGGTAACATCTTGAACCGTCACCCACTGCCAGCTACATGGTCATCTCCACTGCCATGTCCTCCTGCTCCCTATGGACCTCCTCGGTCAATCCTTTATCTATGCCTAGGCATTCCTTAGACCGTCTTCCGATCATTTGTACGGAATGTCCGGCAGTCTCGATCCAAGTTACCCTACCGGCCGCATGCATAACACTGCCTGCTCCTCTCATGATTGGGTCTATCTCCAGTGCCCCGCCCAACCGACCCTGAATCCTATTGTCATCCACCTATAGGTCTGGTCCTCTTGGACCTCTATGAAATCTGTCTGCTTCCAACTCTAGAAGAATTCTCCACGTGACACCCGGTGGGGGGTCTCACTGCTAGTGACTGCTCAGCAAGAAAACTCTCAACTAAGAGAGCTTTCTATAACACCTCTGCATGCGTCAGTATGCTGAGAGAAATCATCAAAGCCCTAATATCGCACTTGAATCCCTAATCGAAGGTATGGGATTTGAAGAATGGGTCCCACACCATATCAGTGGAGTAGCGCAAGAGGTCGATAAACCTCACTGAGTACTGAGCCACATTCATGCTACCATGCTGCAGATGAAGAAGCTCTTATATGCGCACTGCACGAAGGTTTGCTGGGACAAACTCTGCCAAAAATGGTCTCTCAAAGTATTCCCTGAGAAGTGTCATGTCATCGTGAACCTGGATCATCATGCTCCACCATCTGTCTGCTGCTACCTATAGAAGACTGGCGATAAAAATCACCATGAGATCAGTAGGTGTCCCTATCAGTCGGAAGACTCTCACCACGGCCTCCAGCCAATCCTCAGCCGCGTGTGGGTATGTCTCACCTCTAAACCTGGGTGGCCTCTGGCACTGGAACTCATGCAACATAATTAAGCAGTGTGCATCCCTTTCTACTGGGGATGGTGGCATTAGTGTCCTAAAGAGTAATAGTTCTGCTGGTGCCTCCGCTAGTGTCCCTACTGAAAAAGGGCCTTACACTGAGGCCTCGTTGCTCGGTGGGCTATAATCGCGTACATTACCCGGAACCCTATCTGTATATCTACATGGAAGAATCATGAAAGGAAACAGGTATCCCATGGTCAATAATTTATATCTGGTGAGCTGACTCAAAAAGATATAAAAGAAAAGTTTTCAAAACCCACAAGCAATCAGTGTTTTTGTACACCGAGTCTGAAATCAGAAGTCATGGTCCTGGTGTATGGACACGTCGACCGATGCACCAACTTTGTATTACCTAAACTGAAAACCTCACTCACTAAACCTAACACTATTACCGTTAAAAAGTTTTGAGTCCAATGTTCTACGGTAGAACAGACTCTTCTGATACGAATTTGTCACGACCCATCCCCCGAGGCCCGTGTCGGGACTACCCCATTTCCGACTTCCATAGACCAGGGGATGGCGATTAGCACCAAAAGGCGTATTCCCTAAAACTGGGAAGGAATTTCCTTTATAACATGTAAATTAAAAAAACTATGCACAAAATAGGATACAAAAACAATGTAAAACTGTATAGTAAACAGGGTGTGTATAGAAAGAAAAAGGAGCCAGAATACAAGCCCAATTGGAAAATACAATAAAACTAGGAAGTACAAGTAAACTGGAACAAATCCAATGAACACCCACCAAGGATCCTATCTGAAGTGTTGGTACAGCTCTCGAACAGTTGTCACTACGGTACACCTCATCTAAAGTCCACCTCTAGTCCTGGTACCCTCAGCCTTGATCAATGATGTATGTCGTCTACACCAAACACAACATTGTGCGGGCATAGCTCATGGTGGGGTGAGTATAAAGATACTCATTAGGGACCTCAGGACCCTTTAAGGTCTCACAAAATCCACAAAGGATAAACAAAAAATCATGAAAACAACTGACAACCCTACTTAAGTATATGCCCATACATATACATAAGTTATCAAGTAAACCTATCTCAATCATGAAAAAACACAAGGACCAACTCAAAAACACTAAGCTCAACTATTACACAAATGAAAGAATACCACAAAGGTAACACCATGAAGGTAAGTTCCACAATAGTAATGCCACACAGAATAATACCACAAATGTATCACCGCGAAGGTAAGTACCATAAAGGTAACACCACAAAGAAGTATACCACAAAGGTATCACCATGAAGGTATCCATCACAAAGGTATCCCACACTGATGATTACCACACAGGTAAATATTCATCTCACACCAGGTATAACAATGGTACTGTAGTAAATATGATTAGATGTAACTACTGAATCATCTTACTCTATTAAGAGGCAGTCCCACGTAGGATCATAAATCATCAGACCCACAAAGGATCCCAGTACAGCAGACCCACTTGGGATCCTATATTATTACCATGGGGATTTACTAGAGCGGTCCTAGTGGGACTCTCAAACAAAGACCCATGTAGGATCCCAAAGCACACACCCACATAGGATCCCTTAATCATGTTACAGCCCACCACATGGTTGTCACACTAAGCTCACTTGATTCTGGGAGGGTACACTCCTCAAGCCACAGATCGATACTCCAACTGCCACGAAGTCCCACGAAGAAGAATCCCAAAGGACCTCCACGTGATATGGGTCTCAGCAAAATAGAAATTGCGTCAATCAAACACCTGGTTTGTAAGTTATTGTCATTTTAGATTCGAGAGACCAGTTGGATTCGTGTTCGATCCAACCCAGTCGTACCCCAAATTTATCCAAATCTCATGTGGGGTATATGAAAAGGTCCATCTCGATTCAAGTTTTCTAGCGTCATAGACGGTTCATCAAACAGATGCTTGTAGCTCATGTTATGGCCGGAAGAGTGAAAGGGGGTCGAAGCTAGTCGGAGTCTGGTCCGACCCGGCCCAACCCGGCCTGGGCTGACCTGGCCTAGTTCTGGTCAAATCGGCCCAACCCGGGTCCATCCCGCGGGGTCTCGCCTCGCCCACCAGTGCAGCCCACAATGGCAGTCCACTTGGCTCACGGCTAGCCAGACGGCCAACCCTCCTCCAAGCGACGTGGTCGTGCCGTCACTAGTGACCGACAGAGAGCCGCACGCCCTCCCTCGCCGTCGTGGCCTCATGTTGCGGCTCTTGCATGCCGGTGGCAGGGGGTGTTCCAATGCCTCCCCTTCGTGCAGACGGTTGTGCATCAGCTGTCACTTCTACTTTGCCATGACCGATAGGCCGCGGCCCTCCACCGGCAGTGCGGTTGCACCACCGCCGTCTTCGCGGTCGGCCGGTGTGCTGGTCGCCGCTCCCGAGTCCTACCGGTGGCAGTCACTAGTACCAGTTTTCATCCTCCTCTATTGCGAAAAATGCATCAAAACCCAAAAATTTCATGGAGTAGTCGGTCCATGTTCGTTTTTCTTGTACCCTCTGCGTTAGATCAGTAATAAGAAGCTTATGGGGAGAGATTCGATGTAATATAAATTAACAAATATCAATCAAATCACACACCTACCTTGTTTTTCGTTGAAGGAGTTGAGAGGTAGAAGATGAAGTCATTGAAGAACATCGACATTTTTTTCTTTTGCAAAGCGGTTCAGATCCAGGCTCATGAATCGTCCTCATCCTTCACTAGAGATGGTGTTCTTCAATTGGAGGAAAAGATCTTCATTGAAGAGAATGTTTCTCCACAATTCTCCCAAACTCCTTTCCCAAAAAAATCCTCAAACCAATCAAAAATGAAGAGACAAATTATTAAAAATAAGTCTAATAATTAATTAAAGTTGACTCATTTAATTAAATTTAGTTGGCTAAATTTATTAATTTGAGTGTTTATAGGTTTTCCCCCATTAAGAGGGGTTCGGGTGGTCCCCACCACCAAGAATTTAAATTGGGGGTTTTCAAGATCGGGTGGTCCCCACCTCCGTTAATTCAAAAGAGAGGTTTCAAAAGAAAAATAAAATGTTAATTATTTAATTTTTCTTCTTCCACAAAAAAGTGAAAAACTATCTTCCACCCTTGAACTACTGTGGTAGAGGTGAAGGTCTCTTTAAGTGAATATTGGTGCTGCGAGTTCAACAATGTCCTCATATTTCAATCCTGAGCACCTGTTCAAAAGTAATAAAAACCTTCTCACACGTTCACTGAACGTACTTTTAAAAAAGTTCATAAATTCATTCCGGGCACTCCGGGCCTCGGAATTAGCCGCCACCAAATTTTTCGGACTCGTAAAATTCCCATATAATTAAAAAAATTACATGGAATTTCAGGGTCTTTACATATATTGTAATAATATATTCTAATAGTGTTCAGTGATAAAACACGAGATTTTTTCTACATATTTCTTTAAATAAATATAAAATTGGGTCCTATAACTAATAAAATATCATCTAGTAATAAAATATGATTTCATGGTTTTCATATGCGCATCCTTCATTCCTTATTATTTGAGACAATCAAGTAAGGTAACCATACTATATCACAATATACGATCTGCAACTCTATTGAAATTTCCATTTAATATAAATATAAATATATGCATAGACAATCCATCAATACCTTTATAATATTTAATAATAGTGTATTGTTTGTTTATGAAAATTTAATTTTCACATTAACAATTTCTTTTAAATCCCAATTTTAGAAAAAGTTTAGTATTAAATTCAATACAAATATATTTATTTATACTTAAAAACTCTATATTATTAATTTCTATTTGGATGATTTTGTGGTAATTTATAATGAATTATTATTGAAAAAACTACAAAAAATTTATTTCATTAATTCTATTCCTCGATATTAAAAAATAAATGTTTAATATTATATATTATTGCGATCGATTTATAAGGAATAGTTATTAATTATAATGTTATTTATTTAATTTAATTTAAAAAGAAAAATTGGCCTCATAAGATTATGAAAATGTTTTTTATTAAAAAATATGAAAAGTATTTTTGACATTGTTAGTGAAATGGTTAATAAAAAAACAATTTCAAGTTATGGTTTACATAAAATGAAAATTAACACTCATTCAATAAATCTATGAGTTCTTTGGTCCCAGGGTTTTTCAATTGTAATTGATTTCAATGTAGTCTAATATATTATTGATATACCAATTATTTTAATTATTAAAATAATTAAATAAAATATTGTCTATTATTGTATAATATGTTTTAGAAAAAGATTAATGAAAATTAAAATTAGTAATTTAATCCAATCAATCTCCATGGATACCTTCAATAAAAACATTCCCTGTTATTGAATCAATAAATAAGGGAATATGGTTTAATATATATCATAATAACATACCAAAACAAAAAAATCATCAATAAAATTGATAAAATAATTTTTACACATACTTCTAATCTCGACTCATTACTTCTCATAAAACAAATTCCCATTTTAATGATTTATATCTGATCGATAAAGGATAAATAATATTACGAAAAAAATATTATTTTGAATGATCAAATTAGGATGTAATGAAATTTTATAAAACATTAATTTAGTAAATTGATATAGCTACTACAAAAAACCATAATGTTTTTTTTAAATATGATTTAATGTCTTATCTATATAAATAACCACCTTTTCCATGACCTGTGAAAATAACGATATCGCTTATATAAAAATGTTATCCACAAGACATGGGGTCTAATTATTTTGAAACCTTTGTGAATCATTTCAAATTTCTTAAAATATTTTAAATTTCTCATTTTGACAACAGATAAATGAATTCTTTATATCATCTAGTATCTTATAAGAAGAAGTTAATAAAAATAGATTAATAATTTAAAAAATTATTTGCTGGTTTTAATATATTCTAATAAAGGTGTCTTATTCCTTTTACCTAGTTATTTCAATAGATTTGTCTTATCATTGTATTAAATTTCATTCATGAAACCAACCCATATAGTAATCATCACACATTAAAATATTGTTTTTTATTACACACTTGAAAAAATTAAAAACATCACTATTTTTCCCAAACATCTCAAAATACCTATAAAACATTTAAAACATAATAAATGAAATATTATACGGCTATTTTCACATTAAAAATACACTATAAAATTTCCCTAATTATATGTATCAAATTTCCCCACACAAGAAATTTGGTGTGTTCTCAAGTATTGGTACTAAGAATCTATCACCTAGGAAATATAATTTAAGATCTGACTAATTAATTGATTACTAAAGTGAATGATGTTCCCTATTATAATAATTTAAAATTCATATATACATATGTTTGTAAAACACCAATTCCCCTATAATATAGATAATTAAAGAATATAATGAGACTTTCTCTCTCTCTCTCTCTAAAATTTATGACTTAGAATGACAACCATTAGTATTAATATGAGTATAATACTTTTAAATATTAATTATAATATAATATTAGAAATACTCACACTATCTTTTTTTTATTTTTTCACACTATTTTTTATAATAAATTTTATGATTAGATTAGATTTTTCATTCACTAATAATACATTATTAGGTAAACTTTTGAAAATATTGATAATATATAGAATATTATTAAATAATGGGATTATATTATTATTTAAGTCATCCAAATTATACTTATATGTTTATATTTAAGCCTTTATAAAGTCCAAAAACCACTTATTCAATGAAACCACAACATTAGAAACCAAAAATCTTGAGAAAAATATGTACTGAAGTCAAAACCATATAAATATAATTGATGAATTTTTTTACTTAAAATCAAATATTGATGTTTTTGTTTTATTCAAAATATTTTTAATGAAGACCACCTGGAATATCCAATGTACAGTTAACCTTGTGGTGTATCAACAAATTGATCTAAATCAACCGACACTAAGTAAGTACACTCCCAACTACCCTAATATTCTTGAAAATTAGATGAAAATAGGAGGATAATGAGAGAGAATTATGAGGGATAATTAGATAAGGAGGACATGGGAAAGGATAAAACACAAATTATATCAGCACTAACATCGCCTTATATATGCTTCAGGAACACTCCTATAGACTTTTTGGATTTATTTCTATGTTTTTTACATATGAGTAAATAGAATGAGATTAAAAAACTTATAACCATTAGTAAAATGAATTTTACCAATTAATTTCATCATATAAAGCATTTTAGTCAATGATAATTGTTTTAAACAATTCTTGAACATAAACAATTAATTTTCTATTTCGTGGCTATCGTAACAGGTTATGGTTATCTTTAAATTTTAATTAGAACATTATTATATTTCCATATCATATATTAGGGCATGTTGATTAAGTATTTATATGATATATCTAAATTAAATCAAATAATATTTCTATATATCATATATTAGCCTTTAAATAATTCACATCTTCTTATATGATATCCCATATCATACACATTGATAAAAGATAGAATTTATCCTATACACATTAGAAATTGGCCCATATATCCACCAGTATCCCACTAGTAATAAACTATAATAGATTTTATTCCATATCAACTATATTGTATCATATATGATGACCGGTGAAACAATATGAAAAAAATCATTTTGGATATTTTCCAAAACACTTTTAGAAATCTATCATCAAATTTTACCTATATCAAAACTTAAGGAATGCATTTTGAAAATCCATCCCAAACTCTTTTTGGATAAATCATAAAACATATTAATGTGTCTCTGTGAGTTTTATAATACTTTATCCCTAATTAGTTAAACATAATGTGTGATCCCAGGTTGTTTTTTATAAATTTAAAAAATATGAATTCTTGATTCCATAAAAATAATAAATAAGCATTCTATAAAAAATAATAAGCACTACTCACTAGTAGAAATAAGACCTATACCAATAGTTTGGCCAAAACTGTTGGAATTGGTCACTTATATGGACCTATACCAACAGTTTTCCCAAACTATTGGTATAGGTCATTAATTTGGACATATACTAACAGTTTTGGCCAATCCTTTGGTATAGGGTGGACCTATACCAACGGTTGGTCCAAAACCATTGGTATCGCTCCAAAAATCGATGCACTTATACCAACGGTTCTCAAAACTATTGCTATAGGTCTATACCAATGATTTTAAGGTCCATTGGTATATGTAAAAACATTATTTTATGGATTCTTTCGTTAAATAACATTAAATAAATAAAATGCTAAAATAATTTTGAATATACATATATATATATTTATGAAATTATGTCCACAAAAGTCAGGTTAGTTTAGTAGTTAGGTTTTTGGATTATAAACATGAGGTTCTGGGATCAAAACCATTAATGGTTTATTTTTTTGAATTACCTAAACCAAAAGTTGGTCAAACCATTGGTATGGGTTTTTCATATATCCTATACCAACAGTTTTCCCAGATCCTTTTGTATAGGCCTACCCCCATGACAAACCTGCCAAAGGTTCTCTAAACTATTACTATATGCTATACCAACAGTTTGGAGACATGTACCAATGGTTCCAAACGATTGGTATAGGGTAGTTTTCTATTAGTGACTCAATATACAAAGGTACCTACATTGATATCCCAATGTATATATGTATACCTATATAGACATATCCTATCTTATAAAACTATTCAAAATAATATACTCTTGTTGTCCTTGATATTAAGTGACAATGGAAATTGGAATATATCAATCTCATATATACTAAACATAAATTCTTGATTATTCGACTATAAATAGATTAATTCAATGAATACAAGATATATCATCCGCTGATATACATTATCACATCTCATTACCCATGAAACAATTGATAAGAAAATAATTTATACATTATCTATGTATATATACACACTTTACTGGTATATGTCAATCGAAATCCCTGATTTCATAAATAATATATTAGAGAAAAAAATACTATTTCGTTTATACATCAATAGACAACTTGATAAAAACATTCCTAGATACCCCTAAATTAGATAATCCTCAAGGATTTCATAATAAATGTATCAATGTATAATGGTTCAGATGCTAAGAATAATTCCTTCCTAAAGTGTGATAATTAATTATGAAACATACCCCCCTCAGATACTAATGGAAGGGTGTATGACACTCAATGTAGTATACATTGGAATTAATATGGTGTGTAATAATTTTCTTGTTTCGAATGAGAATATATCATGTCCCTATATAAAATTCTACCAACTCTAACCATATCATTTTATAAGAATCTATAATACTACATGAATAACATTAGTTAGGGATTACTCAAATCCAAACATTAAGAGGACAATTATTGTTTTAATTTCTTTAATGTATGTATAAAATATGAAAGAATGATAAAGTGGATAATACATTTTTTTATAACATGATACATTTTTTATTCCTAAATATTTTTATAATACTTAAAAATGATATATATATATATGATCATGTATTCAAATCCTATATGATTGATATCTATATAGGCATTATATTCACTACATGTTTCAGATTTGGTTAAACTCATTACATTTTTGATTAATTCCTACCACATTTATATGTGACCATATGATAAAATAGATCAAAATAAATTAAATAATGTGTATCATATATGAAGATATGAGTTTTGAAAAATGGTTAGGCTTAGAAAAAATATTCCAAATTTTCAAATCATTGATCATCGTATTTAATATTTTTTACTTCGAAATAAAATATATTATTTTGTTAATAACTTCTATTAACTACATAAAACACTTTGACATTATTCATCATCATCATTCATTAAATATTTAAATTAAACATTTTCTATGAGAAAATATGGTTTAAAAATCTATCTTTATTATTATTATTATTATTTCTACCAATACATGTTACACTCTATCGAGTATAAAGTGATATTTAATATGTATTTTGACCTATATAATAATTTATTTTCTAATTTTTAACTTATTTTAGTCTAAAAATACTCCCAATATATTCATAGAAACTATATTCTTTTTTAAATATAATGTTAACACATAGAAACCTGTTTTGTTTTTAAGAAAAAATACTCATTTACTTTTGTGGGAATATTTAACAAATCAAATGTTGTGTCAATTTCATATGGAATGCCCCGACCCCAGTTACCCCGAGTCGGTGCATTATTTTATAACATTGGCATGATCACAAAAGATCAAGTCTCGAAAGAACGATTAGTTTAGTAGACTTGGAAACACTAGATACATTTATAAACGTTACATTACATCATAAAGTGAAAAACTACAATAAAAAAGTCTCCATAGTCCACACTCATATCCTCTTCTGACTATCCCTGCAGGTCATTCATAAAATACTTCTTCGCATCCTGGAAAATATTAAAACATTGAAAGGGGTGAGCTCAGATGCTTAGTAAGGATAACAATATTGCGGAATCTTTCATAAATAAACATTAACATTTAAGACAATGTATAACTAAAAAAAGCCTTTTTAAACTAGAACTTCAGCATAATATGGAAAAAATAAAATTAAATAATTCCATTTACTTACTCACATGGATATTCTACTAGTCAAATAATCACATGCAATATCAATAACCACTTTCATAATTATAGAATGCATAATGCCATATTATCATAACCACGTAGCCAAGGCCTCATGCCAACACCACAAATAAGATTTTGTCAAGGCCTCGTGCCAAGGCACTAGTTTGTCTCATGAGACCTACCGATGCATCGAGGAGCTATAGCGGGCTCCACCCATCACTTATTAAGTCCAATGCATTCCTCATATGAATAGGTTTAAACATATCATAAACCATAACATAATCGTATCACATAAAACATAGATAAAGGAAACATAACATTTCCACATTTTAATCACAAAATATCAATACAACACATTGATATAATAACACACTTTCAAAACCATTTTCAATACCAAAATAAAAGAAAGTTAAAACTTTGTATTTATTTTTCATCAAAAAAAGTTATGGCTCGTAGAGCAAGCTGAAACAAAAATAATGGTCATGGCGGCGGAGAAGTCGTTTTCAACGCATACATAAGACAAAAACATCCCTTTTGTCGTTTAGTAAAACGCTTTGTAAAAAAAGATTCATTTTTGAATAAAAGTCAAAGTCAAAGGGTTTTATACACCGTATAACAGAAAGTTGTGTATAAAACAAAATATGTCTCAATGAAAGTAGATTGAGACGAAGACCCTTACAAAGATCTTTTTTTAAATAAAGTAGATCTATTATGTGTATTCACTATAATTACACATAAATAAAGTACAAATACAAGATAGGACATAATAATATCATGACATAATTTTAAAGTATGATATTAACCCAAAGAATGGAAATTGGGTTAAGAAGTTCCCTTACCTCGTGTCTGAATTCACTCGACCGTTCTTTGATCTCCTGAATAATAAACTAGAGTTCATTTATGATTTATTAAGAACATTTTTCAAGTTTATTATTCATTTTATATCACTTATTACCATGTTATGAACATTATGTAATTATTTATGTTAATAACGGTCGTTTTTACGATCTTAGGTACTTGAGTCAAAAATAAACTTCTTATAATTACACTTTGTTCATGTGGTAATAAATCCATTATACCCATAATTATATTCATGATGTATATATCATATAAATCATATATATCTAGTATATACATTAATTTATAATATTACATAACATTTAGAGGTAAGAAATGAAATGCACCGTTCATGGAGACGGTAAGCCGTACGTATGCATGAACGCTACTTTCATTTATATTTCATATTTAATGGAATGAAGTTATAATTATATAAAGGAATTATATAATTCCAGTATAATATAATGTATAATACCATTTACTCCATCCTTTATACATCCCACATATGGCATTAACGATTCAAATCACTTTGAGGGGGCGGTAGTCCGCACTTCCTAAAATGAAATTATCGCGTTTACCCATAATGGAAATCATAAAGTATGACACAAATGAGAAATAAAGAAGCATAAGGAAAACTTAAACATAATATATATATAATATATTAAAATAGTGTCATCAAAATGGCCACCATTAAAGGTGTTAAAAGAATATTGAATAATCATCGTTTCGTGAGGCAGTATTTCACCACCCACAGAAACAGTATGTTCTTTAACCATTAGACAAAGGTGTGTGTAAGTGTAAACCAAATCCTTATCATAAAAACATCATAGTATATTTTAGATACTGTTTTTGTTACAAAATAAAGGAATAAAAAGAGTTTAAGGGGTTGGAGAAGCAAAATAAAACAAAACAACATTAGAGAAGAAATTACCTTAAAATCGGGTAACTCTTTTTGATTTGATCCAAAGGCTTCTTTGGGAAGACTTCTGCCAAAAGTGAGGCTTCTAGGAGTAAGGGAGGGAAGTTTAGAGAGTATTTGGGAAGAGTTTTGCCGAGCCAAAATGCCTTGAAGGTGTGAGTAAGGTGGTAGTGGTGGGGGCCTTTTATAAGAGGAGAGAAGGGGAACTCTTGGAAAGATTGAAATGTTACTTTATTATGAAATGCTTTTTAGGATTCTAAAGGTCCCACACTTATATATTTCGAGGATAAGGTGATAAGGGTTCTAAATCTACTCATCCAATAGGTTTTTGAAAATTTTAAGTCTTAGATTTTAAATTATCTTTTCATTTTATTTAAATCGTTAATTAATGAGGTAATCGATGCATCATCATGGTGTCATAAATAATTTAATTTATTTAATGTCCAAAAATTATAAAAAAAATATCATGATGTCGGAAATTTCTTTATATTTCTAATTAATATGTATAGTCAAAAATATGACTTGTATAACCCCATTTAAAAATTGTTTTAGTAAAACAACTCTTGTTTGTGACATTTTTATTTTAACATTAAATAAAAAGTTTTTAATGTCATTTTCCAACCAATGTGGCTCCATGGGGTCCCCAAGTTGACCCATGGATTTTCTTGGTCGGAAATGACTCATACAATAGGGTTATGACAAGTGTAAAGGTATTTTAATATTTTTATAATATCATTTTTACCTTAAATTTCACTAATTACCTTTATTCGCGATTAATTAAACTTAAAAGTTACTATTCACCAAAAAATTATTTTAATCCCATTGAACAAAATTTTACTTCCTAATGACATCTAGGTATGTAGGATTTTTGAAAATAAAAACATAGAAGTGGTAATGTTTCATTTAAACGAAAAATCAGTTTTTTAACTACCACTTAGTGGTTTCACTATTTATTAAAAATTGATGTTTTTCAGAACAATGCCAAAATTTCACCCTAAACTATAATTGATATTCCGAATTCAAAAATGATGTCTATTTTAAGAAATTCCAAACATATAAGTTTCATTAATTAATTTCATAATTAATTCCCACTGTCACAACAAATAGCATGTTTTTTAGAAATAATATATATCAAAAGATTGACAATTGTTTATGTCCAATTTCAAAGTGAAATTAATTTTAATGACCACCATTGGATAAAATGTTAAAAATATATTCTAATTATACTTTAAAACAACTCAATGGTATAATTTATTATTATAAATTATTTTGATTAAAAAATTTGTTTTAAGTATTTTTCACTATTCATAAAAAATTGGAAGTTCTCAGAAAATTACAAAAAAATCAACTTAGGGTAATTTTGATATTACGAAAACAAAAATGAAGTCCATTTTGAAATATTAAATATATATAATTTCAAAAGGTGGGTATTACTATTCATAATGGCTATTTTGATTGGTCGCGGTGTGTTAGAATCTCAAACTTGCGTACAATGCAAGCTATTTCATTATTGAAAGAGAAGCGTATCGTGGAAGCTTGGGGTGTTACATTCTCCCCTTCTTCAATAAATTGCATCCTCGCAATTTGAATTTTTTCTTTGAAAGTAAAAGGTTGAAAATATAAAATACCTTTGTGGAAAATCCACATCGAGAATAAGGTTAATAAAAATATAACTTTAAAAGAAAGAAAGATAAATAAAAAGGTCAACTAAGATAGCCCATACTAGGATTCTATGAAAATATGGATATGGAAGAAAAAAAACCATCAAGGTCTGATGGAGAGTTGTAGAAAACTGGATTAGGAGAAAGTTAACCATAAGAAAATCACAAACTTGTGATTGGTTAAACGGTCATTGAATCCCCAATTGGAAAAGTTAACCAGAAACGTTTTTGTTTTAAGTTACCTTTTATAAAGTTGAGGAATTTATTTAGGAGGTTTACTAAGAATGTAAGGGAATATGCATACTTGTCATGTAGACTTTCATTCTTTTATAAATTTTTGCCACAAACCCATCTTTCACTCTAAAAGGTAATAGAACTCAAAAATATTCTATTTATCCTAATTTTATAAGGTTCCAAATATTAACACATAGCATTTAGATTAGTAAAACTATTTTGTAATAACCAGGGACTTCCTGTAGGCTAGTGGTAAGTAATAAATGCCTGTCGCACTATGGTTGTGGGTTCGATTCCTGCAGCTTTGTCCGACGCGACGGGTTATCCCCCAACCTGCAGGTTGTCCTTTTCCTAAAAATATAGTATTATAATATTCCAAAATTAATCTTCAGAAATGTTTTAACCTTAAACAATACTATCCATGGTTCAACTTAATCCATTCCAACCTTTATAGTTATCCAAAATACCTCTGTCCAGACTTTCTCTAAAAGGTCTCTAAATTCCAAAATCAATTGTATCGTCAGATTCTTCAAACAAGGTAATGTTTCTCTTATTGTCACGTACAAATATATGATTACCTTCATCATATTAAAACCTTAATGAAAACAACAAGTACTGCAGTACAATCCTTATATATATCACATTATTCTTATAACCAGAATATAATCATTGAGTCCAAAAGCACCAATACATTAATTATTCCACTTCAACTGTAGTAACAGCATAAGATTTTCCTTGATCCCTTGGCCTTTTCTGAGGTAAGTTTTCCTGACGCTTAGGACATTCATTTTCATAATGCCCCATTTCCCTACAATTGTAGCATTCAACATTGATAGCCTCTTTCTTTCCCTTACAATCACGAGCCTGATGACCTTTTTCTCCAAATTTGTAACAAACTCCCATTCCCTTTAGGCAAGTACCAGGGTGATTCTTCCCACAATTATCGAATAATGGAAAATCCTTCTTTCCCTTTTTCCCTTTATCTGTCTATTGTTCCACCGTTCTATTCTTATCTTGCTTTACTTTGTTGTCATAAGACTTAGAGAATTCCTTTTCTGTCTTGATAGAACACGAGACTATATCTTCGTACGTTTAGAAATATTGTGATACTAATGCTCGACGAAGAAATGGTTTTAACCCATCAAATAAATGATCAATATTACTTCTTGGGTTACGTATATAATCTGCAGCATGCCTTGCTAACCTTGTAAAGTTGGCCTCATACTTTGCAACATTCTCATCCTCCTTTTGTCTCAGACTCAAAAATTTCCTTTCTATATTTGATCGATGGTCATGAGGGAATTATTTTTCTAAGAAAATCTCTTTGAACTCTCTCCATTCCATACATGATACTTCTTCATCTTCCTTTGTGTTTTGAATCAGCGACCACCATTGATCGGCATCTCCAGTGAGGCGGTAGACTGGAATGACAACCTCCTCCCTTTCGCTACTCCCCAAGGCATGGAATGTTTTTTCTAAAGAGTTTATCCATTGCTCAGCTACTAATGGATTTGTACCCCCATTAAATGTTGTTGGTTGTTGCCTCATGAAGCGGTCTAACATTGATCCTCCACGTTGTGGATCTAGGTGCTCCATACGAGTAAGGTTATTATTCATAACCTGAGTGAGTTGTCCCAGTATGGTAATAAGTTGATCAGTACCAGTTGTATCTCCAGATCCACAATAATTATATTGAGCAGGAGGGAAATCCCTACACGGAGTGCATGCATTGATACGGTTTCCATTCCTTCCACTAGGTGCCATTTCTAAACAATGGCATAAACTATATTAGTTTATGAATCAAAATACATAATTCCATACTTATAAAATACTTAACATAAATTGAACTATTTATGGATATAATCCATAATCATAAAAATGTTTTCTTTGAGGAAGTATATACTCATAACCCTTCATAGTGGTTTGTAAAGAAAATGAGAATTATCCTAAGCATATCCCCCGGGAGTGTCGTATCCAAGATTGAAGCAAGGCCCGTTGTCGTGCACCAGTTCCCGTTCGAGTCTAGCTCAAAGCGGTGTTTTCGGGTTTTACCCCTAGGTACATCTGTGCCAGATCCGCCTCTACCTGCTCATATCCAGACAGGGATGTATTGCTCGGAAAACTCACAAAATCTCTATAATACCAAAATTCTAGGAAGTTCTTATATACAAATCCTCAAAGTCTATCTTTGGGCTATTTTCTCTAACCAGTTACCCAGAGTCGGTGCATTATTTCTTAACATTGGCATGATCAAAAAAGATCAAGTCTCGAAATACCGATTAATTTAGTAGCCTTGGAAACACTAGATACATTCATAAACGTTACATTACATCATAAAGTGAAAAACTACAATAACAAAGTCTCCATAGTCCACACTCATATCCTCTTCTAACTATCCCTGCAGTTCATTCATAAAATACTTCTTCACATCCTGGAAAATATTAAAACATTGAAAGGGGTGAGCTCAGATGCTCAGTAAGGATAACAATATTGAGGAAGCTTTCATAAATAAACATTAACATTTAAGGCAATGTATAACTAAAACAAAAGCCTTTTTAAACTAGAACTTCAACATAATATGGAAAAAATAAAATTAAATAATGCCATTTACTTACTCACATGGATATTCTACTAGTCGAATAATCACATGCAATATCAATAACCACTTTCATAATGATGGAATGCATAATGCCAGACTATCATAACCACGTAGCCAATGCCTCTTGACAAGACCACAAATAAGATTTTGTCAAGGCCTCGTGCCAAGACACTAGTTTGTCTCATGAGACCTACCGATGCATCGAGGAGCTGTAGCGGGCTCCACCCGTCACTTATTAAGTCCAATGCATTCCTTATATTAATAGGTTTAAACATATCATAAACCATAACATAATCGTATCACATAAAACATTCATAAAGGAAGCATAACATTTCCACATTTCAATCACAAAATATCAATACAACACATTGATATAATAAAACACTTTCAAAACCATTTTCAATGCCAAAATAAAATAAAGTTAAAACTTTGTATTTATTTTTCATTAAAAAAAGTTATGTCTTGTAGAGGAAGCCGAAACACAAATAATGGTCACAGTGGTGGAGAAGTCGTTGTCACCGCATACGTAAGACAAAAACATCCCTTTTGTCATTTAGTAAAACTCTTTGTAAAAAAAAGATTCCTTTTTGAATAAAAGTCAAAGTCAAAGGGGTTTATACACCGTATAACAGAAAGTTGTGTATAAAACAAAATATGTTTCAATGAAAGGAGATTGAGAGGAAGACCCTTAAAAAGATCATTTTTTTTAAATAAATTAGATCTATTATGTGTATTCAATATAAGTACACATAAATAAAGTACAAATACAAGATTGGTCATAATAATATCATGACATAATTTGAAAGTAGGAGATTAACCCAAAGAATAGAAATTGGGTTAAGAAGTTCCCTTACCTCGTGTCTGAATTCACTCGACCGTTCTTTGATCTCATGAATAATAAACTAGAGTTAATTTATGATTTCTTAAGAACCTTTTTCAAGTTTATTATTCATTTTATATCACTTATTACCATGTTATGAACATTATGTAATTATTTATGTTAATAACGGTCGTTTTTACGATCTTAGGTACTTGAGTCAAAAATAAACTTCTTATAATTACACTTTGTTCATGTGGTAATATATCCATTATATCCATAATTATATTCATGATTTATATATCATATAAATTATATATATCTAGTATATACATTCATTTATAATATTACATAACATTTATAGGTAAGAAATGAAATGCACCATTCATGGAGACGGTAAGTCGTACGTATGCATGAACGCTACATTCATTTCTATTTCGTATTTAAAGGAATGAAGTTATAATTATATAAAGGTATAATATAATTCCAGTATAATATAATTTATAATACCATTTACTCCATCCTTTATACATCCCACATAAGGCATTAACGATTCAAATCACTTTGAGGGGGCGGTAGTCCGCACTTCCGAAAATGAAATTATCGCGTTTACCCATAATGGAAATCATAAAGTATTCCACAAATGAGAAATACAGAATCATAAGGAAAACATAAACATAATATATATATATATCATATATGAAAATAGTGTCATCAAAATGTCCACCATTAAAGGAGTTAAATGAATATTGAACAATCATCGTTTCGTGAGGCAGTATTTCGCCACCCACAGAAACAGTATGTTCTTTAACCATTAGACGAAGGTGTGTGTAAGTGTAAACCAAATACTTATAATAAAAACATCATAGTATATTTTATATACTGTTTTTGTTACAAAAGAAAATAATAAAAAGAGTTTAAGGGGTTGGAGAAGCAAAATAAAACAAAACAACATTAGAGAAGACATTACCTTAAAATCGGGTAACTCTTTTTGATTTGAGCCAAAGGATTACTTGGGAATACTTATGCCAAAATTGAGGCTTCTAGGAGTAAGGGAGGGATGTTGAGAGAGTATTTGGGCAGAGGTTGGCCGAGCCAAAAGGCTTTGAAGTTGTGATTAAGGTGGTAGTGGTGGGGGCCTTTTATAAGAGGAGAGAAGGGGAACTCTTGGAAAGATTGAAATGTTACTTTATTATGAAATGATTTTTCGGATTCTAAAGGTCCCACACTTATATATTTCGAGGATAAGGTGATAAGGGTTATAAATATACTCATCCAATAGGTTTTTGACAAGTTTAAGTCTTAGATTTTACATTATCTTTTCATTTTATTTAAATCGTTATTTAATGAGGTAATCGCTGAATCATCATGGTGTTATAAATAATTTAATTTATTTAATGTATAAAAATTATAAACAAAATATCATGATGTGGTAAATCTTTTTATCTTTATAATTAATATTTATAGTCAAAAATATGACATGTATAACCCCATTAAAAATTGTTTTAGTAAAACAACTCTTGTTTGTGACATTTTTATTTTAACATTAAATAAAAAGTTTTTAATGTCATTTTCCTACCAAAGTGGCTCCATGGGGTCCCCAAGTTGACCCATGGATTGTCTTGGTCAGACATGACTCATCCAATAGTGTTAGGACAAGTGTAAAGGTATTTTAATATTTTTATAATATCATTTTTATCTTAAATTTCACTAATTAACTTTAATCGCGATTAATTAAACTTGAAATTTACAATTCACCAAAAAATTATTTTAATCCCATTGAACCACATTTTACTTCCTAATGACAACCATGTATGTCGGAATTTTGAAAATCAAAACACAGAAGTGGTAATGTTTCATTTAAACGAAAAATCAGATTTTTAACTACCACTTAGTGGTTTCACTATTAATCAAAAATTGAAGTTTTTCAGAACAATGCCAAAATTTCACCATAAGCTATAATTAATATTCCTAATTAAAAAATGATGTCTATTTTACAAAATTACAAACATATAAGTTTCATTAATTAATTTCATAATTAATTCCCACTGTCACAACAAATAGCATGTTTTTTAGAAACAATATATATCAAAAGATTGACAATTGTTTATGTCCAATTTCAAAGTGAAATTAATTCTAATGACCACAATTGGATAAAATGGTAAAAATATATTCTAATTATACTTTAAAACCACTAAATAGTATAATTTATCACTATAAATTATTTTGATTAAAAAATCTGTTTTAAGTATTTTTCACTATTCATAAAAAAATGGAAGTTCTCAGAAAATTACAAAAAATTCAACTTAGGGTAATTTCGTTATTACGAATACAAAAATGAAGTCCATTTTGAAATATAAAATATATATAATTTCAAAAAGTGGGTATTACTATTCATAATGGCTATTTTGATTGGTCGCGGTGTGTTAGAATCTTGAACTTGCGTACAATGCAAGCTATTGCATTATTGAAAGAGAAGCGTATCGTGGAAGCTTGGGTGTTACATTATATATATATTCAATGTGTTTATAATGGTGTAAAAAATACATGACTATATTAATTCAGACATATTTTAGAATTAGATCATTCAAAATAACCTCCATCAAATCCTTCAACAATTTTTTTGATAATAACAATTTTTAAAAGATCTTCTATTTTAAGATAAGAATGATTCACAATGGAAATAAAACAATATTTATCATTAACCATTTTAGTTTTATGTAATCTGTTGAATCAAACACCTTGATGTAGTGATCCATTTCAATAACAATTTAATTCTTACATTAAGCTTTAATCTTAAAATATTCCTTATTCTTAAGCTTCTATAAATTTACAACACTTTGGAAACATATAGTTATTATCACTTTCTCAAAATAGATGATTTCACTTCTATAACATAAATACCTAAATTGATTATCTATAGAGTTTCATGAAACAATTAATTTATTCTAGATAGTTCATTCTATTATGTTTATATGTTCCATAATAATAGTAATGAAATTATTTTACATTCACTAGTTTATACACTGGTGTAAACTTTCTATAACCTCTCTCATTTTCATTCCATACAAAGATTTTACCTTTCATTATCTTTTTCACTATCATCATTGAACTAGTTTTGATTCATTACAAATCCTACTAAATAAACCTCAAATGTTTTGGGAGACCAAGATAACATTTTATGAAATCAATAATATTGTAGTTCACAATGAGTGCAAGATACTTTCCTAAATCAACTATAAAATGAACGCTATGGATAGATTATGACTGAGCGGTTATTTAAGTCTCTTTAAATCATTAACATACAAAAATATATTGATTATATGAATATATAGTAATGTACCTTCTACCATTTTGAACCAAAAGATATCCCTTTACACCTCTTACCTAACATTCCATGCTTGTTTGTGATAGATCATTTTATATTTATTTAAAAAAAATTATGATACCATATTTGCATGTAATTTTTAAAAAAAAGATTATATTGAAACAATAATGAGAGAAAATAATTCTGGTGAATTTTTTATATACTTATCATCATTATTTATGTACAATTATTAATTTTTTCCCTAGTTGGTTTCACAAGAATTTGTTTCTCTGTAAAACGATTATAACTTCATCATTATGAAGTCATTTTATATTTTAATTAAAATCCAATATATGAATGAATTTTTGGGTTCTTCTCAATTATAGTTATCATGATTAATATGAAATAAAATTATTACATTATAGAAATAAGTGAATATTTTATAAAATAAGTACAATGTTTTGAAATAATTTAATACTAGTCAATATTAAATTTTCTCTAAATAAAATGCTTTCCCCTTTTAAACTCACTATATCTATTTTGTGAAAATTTAAATAATTTAAATTTTAATTAAAATGTTATGACATAAACCACATCACTTTTATTATTAAGGTAAAAAATCATGTCAGTCATATCATATATGATTTTTTTTTATTTTTGAGTGAATAACTCTCTTCCAGTCAATTATATGGAAAAACAGAAAACTATTCCTATATTATCATAACTACTATGGTGTAACAGTTATGTATAACCCAAATGAAATTACAAAACTAAGGAACCTAACTCTTTGGGTCACCTCATTACATTCTTTCTTTACACAATATATTAGTCGAAAAACATTCTTAGATTCCCAATGAGTGGGGGGATCCAAATTAGGGTTTGGATACTTTTATATGTTCTTCCTACCATACTAGATTATGAAAATTTAATTTCAATAGAAAATTGTTTTTATATTTAGATTTTTTTATCAAATTACATTACTAGTATTTTACAAAATTGTTTTTATGGTTATCTTAGTAATTTTATCTCAAATGATAAGCATAAAATAAAGCAAATAAAGAAAAGTGATATAGATATTTTTACTTGGATCACCAATATGGGATAATAAAATAAGTATGTTACAAATTGTTTTTTGTAATACTAAATTTACAATTCTCACTACTTGTTAATTTTATTGTCATTCACTTCTACTTGTGTTCACACCCCTTACAAATATTTATGGATGATGCACTATCTCTTGGAGATAACTTACCTATACATTCTTTCTTCCACTCAATGGATTATAAGGGTAAACAAGTTATCATGTAGGATAAGAATAATATTATATATTTTAAAGAGAATCATTGAGTTATGTTTGGTTTCCATTGAAAATATACTTTCTTATTTACATGTTTTTTGTGAACATCACCATAAGAATATCTTTTCCATGAGAGGTCATGGAATCTCCTTCACCATTTGAAAGTATTTATGAGATTACATGTATTATTATTTCTAAAGTAACACTAGAATATCTATATTGTTTATATAAGTGGACATTATTCTTAACTACCTCAATATAAGTAATATTATATTTTTCTTAATCATGTAGATTATATAGATATTAAATCTTACTTATCCTTTCTGTGTATAATTATCAGAATGGGGAAATTATTTCTTCTACTAAAATTATCATTATATATTAAACCTTTGATTATATTCTTATAGGTTAATTCAATTTATCACATAACTACTTTTAATATTTAATATATTAAACTACCCTTTAATATCCTTGTATGTTTTCATATTTAAGAATATAAAAACCCAGAGATATTATACTTAGAAAAACAAGATCACTGTTTATAGAAATATATTTATATCTAAAAATGTGGTTCTTTTAATTCATCTTCCTTTATATAATATGATTTTTGAAAATCCTTGAGTCAACATCACATGATTTTTACATTTATAAAATTTTATTTCAATGTTTTATTTTTTCTTATTAATTTTATTCTTCTTAAGAAATAGTTTGAATTATTCTTACAGAAACATCATGAATATTCCCATGAAAAGGGAATGAAAATAACCATATGTGCGTAATAATAAAATAAAATAAATTAATTTGGATACTAAAACCACTAGATATACATTTAATATATTTGAAGGTAATTTTTATAGACAAGTAGAAACTCGAAAAAACCTATAATATCTTATATATCTCATATAATTGAAAATTCATAAATGAATAAAATAATATTTGCATAAATCCTTAGCGATGTCTATCTACTTAAAGATCATATCTCCTTCATTTGCATCATGAATATATTTTCTTTTACTTTATTATACATCACTCGCAATTTATTTTCTTCATTTTCACCATGGATCATGGATTCCGATTGATGTTCACTAAATTATATGTCATTCCAAAAATGATCATCTGTCTTCTGATATAATTTTCACTATTAGATGAAGTTTCATAAAAATACCAGAATAAATACCATAATATATTTTAGATATACCTTATATTAGGCCGTTTTTTTATATGTTCCATCAATTCAAAAATAGATACATGATAAGCCCTACATGGTAGCATATGTACCTATTTTCCACATCTACAAAGATTCACCTACATGAATTATCAATTATTATGGGTTGATAATCACAAACATAGAATATTTCTATAAATTACTTGTGTGGGTCCCCAGAAAATTCATTTTCATAGGCCCCATTAAAATTATTATATGTCTCCATTCACATAGAATTTTTTTTAATTGGTAGATTCCTATACTAGAATCTTTAACATTGAAAATTCCCTTTAAAAAGACATATATTCTTAGTTTGGAGTTACATTAAGCAGAACTGCTATGTTTCCAATTTATTTCAAGTTAACCCTATCGAAAATTCTTTATGTGGGGAATGTAATACATGGGTATTTTTGAGAATTTCCATATTTCCACTATTACTCTTGATATGATCATAAATTCATCTGTTAATAGTTCCAACAAATTTAAAAATTCTTGGATCATCCCTTGAGATATTCTTGCATTGAAACATGGCCTTCTGCATCCATATAATAGTTATATGTTCATGAAAAGATCCAATAAAACCCTTCATCACCAACATCACTTTTTAAATAATATTTCATTAATATCCCCAGTCGCATCACACCATTGAATAAAATACAACCTAATTGGGCCCATGGATGCTAATCTTCTACACTTATTATCAAAAAATAAAATATTCCTTTAGTAGAATCCAAAAATATATCCATATATCCAAGAAAATTGTATGAATAACATTGTGAGTAGTCCCAACTACTAATCAATAAATTTAAAGAAACCAAGGAATGTCAAAAAAATCTCCCTTCTTAATTTTTTTGTTAAGACAACCATTCTAAAATACACCGCTTTGTAAATTAAATACATAGTAACTCTAAGATATTTTGTTTCACTTGATGTATATAATGAAATACATACCTAACTAAACAACCCCTTTATCCCAGAGAGTTTCCATAGATATTTAAATTCTACATCTAAGGATAGTAGAGGCATGTTCACTTATTTTTTATTTCCCCATTATCAATCCACTTGATATTATTATCTTCCACTTTATCAATTTTTGATAGAAAATATTGATTCACTTATAAGGAAACCATTAAGCTCTATATCCCCATTTTCATTCCTAATATTATTTTTAGACACCGAAAACCATAGATCCACTGAGACATTTCTAAATGAATTCCACAATGTGAACTATATAAACTCGATGTGACCATGTAAGTGAATTTACCACATAGAATTCATGAGATAAACAAATATATGAGTTTATTAATACCTAGTATGTTGAATAAAGCCTGAGTTTATAAAAACACCCTAAATATAGTCCATGTTAGTTACTGGTTATCTATTAAAGAACCTATATCCAAAACATATCATTTCATTATACAAATAAATAATGTTAAGAAGAAATTGATACCAATTATTAGAAATAAACAAGTCAAAAAACTTGAAATCCAGACATTTTTATGCTTTACAGGTCACAAAAATATCTAATAAGGCTGGGCAACCTTGGATATTTGTCACCAGTTCACCCATAATCCTTTATCTTTTAAAATCAATATTTTCCACCCTATTATTGGGGTTACAATTATTATGGAAAAAATTACCTAGTTCTATAGAAGGATATCAGGTTTAATGTAGAAAAATTATGCTAAATGTTATGTACATAAATATAAATAAATATTATGTATAGTTATATTATTGTTATTTTTTTAGGTTTGTCCACTCCAATTCAGTTGAAATATAATACTCATTTCTACACCTAATACTACAAGAAATTAACACATATTTTAACTTTATTTCAGGAGAATTAATTTATATAAACTATATTACATGGAGGCTAGTTTCTAGATTTAATATTTTATATTTTAATCCAAAAAAGAACTTATAGGTGAAAATAATTAATGAAAACACATTCCTTGACACTTCTTATAGGTTAGGTTCAACTATGAATTATTCTATTAGGCTTGATACAAATTGAAAATATTAATAATACTAAATTATTATTTTTACCAATATATTTAACATTCATCTCCTTGGGTGATTTTTAATCATACTTACCCTATAAAGCATACCACCCTAAAAATTATACACCACTTAAATATAGTTAGTAAACATAAAAATTCATGAGGAGAGAGGTACATTTCATATTACTAATGTTTAGGGGGTTATTGATTCACTGAGTATCATTACCTTATATTTACCTATAACATTGGTGTATAATTTCATGTATATAACCATTTAAATTGGATCTATTTCATTATTCAATCCATTGGTATTGTTCCCTTCAATACAAACCTTATAATAACTGTTTCTTTCTTGTGTAGTTTTACCACCATGGATTTATTCATTTAAAATAGGAAAGTATTTAGTTCTATAATAATTATTATATAATATGTCCCAACAATAGTTATTGGGTTCTTCAATACCAGCCTTTCCTATGGATGCCTCTTCTTGATGGGTATTTCTAAATTTTATAACATGTATCCTTTTCTCATGTATTCAAGTATTCTTTTTTTCATTACATGATGATTTGGTTCTATATTATCTTTTTCAAAAGTGTTAGAGTTCTCTTAAAAATTAATTTGATCATTGGAATCCTCCTAATAAACACTCTGAAAATTGAATTTAAAAGAAATTAATTTCCCATTGTATGGTAATTAATTTATTCATTTAATCCAGATTTATTTTTTACATGAGGATTGGTTAGAATAAATAAAATTGTTATAATAGTATCTATTCCTTTTTTATTTTTCTTGGTGACTGTTCCGCTCAATATTTCAACCAAACTCAAAATACTAGCAATATTAGCATGCATTAGAACAAAAAACGATATGTCTAGCCATAAAACCACTAAATATTTCACATATTTCTACACCTTCTTATTGTGCTCATAAAATTTCCATTACATATTGTGGTGGTAATTCTATATCTATTTCATGTACATAAATGATTTTCCATATTTTTTGAAATTTCCTTGACCTTATTATTTTCAATCACTAAAGTATTTTCCTAAATAATAATTATTTACATTCTAATAAAATTATTTCACTTCAGACATGATAATACTTTCATAATTTTACTTAAAAATCTAATAATTATCCTTCTCTTCATCATAAAAAAAATTACTAATTACTGAATAATAAATTCAATGAATCCCTTAATTTGGACATACCCTTGTAATGTTATTTTTCACCATCAACTTAACAATAAAAAATTCATCCTAATATTATTGGATCTATTAATTCTTTGACACATGTTATTCATTCATATCTTCCTTAAGTGTATTTATACATGAAATATAATCTTCTTGTGTTTGAGATAGACTTTCATGAATATCCTCTTAACCCACTATCAGAAATTTAATTATGTAAATAAATTATTTATTATATAACTTTTATTATATTAGTGTTTTACTTTTACTAACCATATTAGTTAGATGAGAAGTGAGTTTATCCTTTTTGAATGTAATGTTTTCAAATTGAGTTCAAAATCTTCATCATTAAACCATTTTTTACTTTTTCCTCCATTGTGAAAAAATTCTCTATCTCTTCAGTTTAGAATTCATTCCTCTACATTAGGGTATTGGGAACATTTACAAGACTTTTACATAGGTATTTTAATATATTAAACACAATTACCATTACTTAAATCTAAATTTTTTGAGGCTTCTCCTTCTCCTTTAGCTTTATGTCATCCTATTTAAATTCTTTCGGACTCCTAATATATGTGTTCAACATTTACATCTGGTCTCTATAAAATTTATTCAAAATAAATGATTTAAACACCACATGGAACATGTGGTTCCCAAAAATTCATATAGAATCCTTCAATTAACTCATAGATTCTCAATTCGATTCATTCGTACTTTATTTCTGTATATTTTTAGTTTGCTACAAATTAGTGGAACTAATTTAATAGACACTTTCACATTGAGGGATTCCAATATATTTATTCTTATTTATTGAAGTTATTCTCTTTTCCATGGCATATAAAAATATAAGATAAAACTAAAACTTCAACTTCCACAAAATATGAAATAACACTGAGAAATTAAATCCAATAAAAGAAACATAGGCTATAATACCAATTGTTAATCACAAAGGGGATTAAATTCCATGAGAAGGGGTGAATCAGGGTATGGAAAATTTTGAATGTTTATCCTTCTCGGGTGGATTCTATCATATTAATTCTAATGGAAACATTATTGTTAACTTGTTATTTATTTTATCCCTTAACTACTACAAAATTGGCATTTAACAGTGCTAATGATGAAATTTATCAGCACTAGAGAAGTGATGACTAGTAGAGTGAGATTAAAAGATCGAGTATTTTATCTACACTAAAAAATGACTAATAAAAGGTTATTTTATTAGAACTTTTAAAAAAACTGATATGGGGTAATTTATTATCATTAAAAAAAGTCTTGATAAAGGTATCTTTTATCACTGCTTTTAGAATCACTAATAAAGTGGCATACTCTAGTGTTCTGTTACAGCATACTATATTGTGCTGTTACAGAACTTTAAAACACTAGTGAAGTGTGTTGAAATAGCACATCACATCACAAAAAAAACACCATAAAATCAGAAAAATCAAGTACGAATAGAAAATTTAAAAGATAAGAAAACAATCTAGGATCAGTTTTTCAATTTTGGTTTTATGATGCACATTTTAAACTAAAATGATATTTATATATGTAGAAAACACACATGGACTCATACTAGCCACACCATGGGTTTTATTGAGGTGTTGATGATTCTTTCACATCTCAAATGTCTTATGGATCATTTTCCTAAGATATTAAAATAATCTGAATGTGTTGGCTTGGTTTTGAGTAAGTCTCTTATATTTTTTACTACAATGTCATTTTAAACTGCAAACATACAATTTGATAGATACCAGTAACATCATCTGAAGGTTTGACATGATACTAATTCCTATAAATCACAAATGATTTATGAATAATTTCCAAAAATTATTAATACAATCCAATCATGTTTTCTTGGTTTTAACTGGGGGACAATTTTTAAACTAAAATGTTGATTTTAAACTCATAACAGACACATTGAGTCATACATGACACATCATGTATTGGATTTAGGTGAGGATGATTACTACACATCAAAAACGACTTATGGATCATTTATAAAAAATATAAAAACAATCCTAATGTGATTTCTCAGTTTTGAGTAAGTGAGTTTTACTTTTTACTAAAAGTGATGTCAATTTTAAATAAATAAGATTCACTTAGAGTCATATTGTTCACACCATTTGTAGTATTTAAGTGTGGCTCATTATTAAATGTTCTAAATGTCTTAGGGATCATTTTCATAATGTATCAAAATAATCTGAAAGAGATTACCTAGTTCTGAGTGCATCAATTGTTGTTTTTACTAAAATGTCATTTGAAACTGGAAACACGCACTTTGACTCATACCACCCACATCATGTATCAGTTTCACATGAGACAGATTCATAAAAATAAAAATTGACTTATGAATTAACTTCTTAAATTATGAAGAAAATATGATCAAGTTTTCTCGATTTTCAGTGAGTGAAATTTTTTAACTAAACTATATATTTTAAACTGATAACAAACACATTCAGTCATACTGGGAACATAGTGTATTAGATTGAGGTGTGGTTGATTCCTACATGTCAAAAATGACTTACGGATAATTTCACTAATGTATAAAAACAATATGAATGATTTTTCCCAATATTAGTAGGTCATTTTTCATTTTTACTAAAATTGAGGTCAATTTTAAATGAAAATATGCACTTGTAGTCATATTGGTGACACCATGTATCAGATTGAGTTACAACTAATTCTAACAAGTTCCAAATGGTTTTTGGATGATTTTAATAATATATAAAAACAATTCAAATGTGTTTACTCAGTTTTAGGTATCTCACTTATCTTTTTTACAAAAAATGTCATTTTAAACTGGAAACATGCACTTTGACTCATACCGATCACATCGTGTATCATTTTGACATGAGACTAATTACTACAAGGGAAAAATGACTTATGAATTTTAAACTGATAATAGACACATTGAATTATACTGGGAAAATCTTGTATCATATTGAGGTGTTATTCATTCCTACATGTCAAAAATAACTTTTGGATATTTTCCCTAAATTATAAAAATAATAATTATGTATTTTAATGGGTTTTAGTAGTTTAGTAGTCCTTGTTATTAAAATTTATGTCAAATTTCAATAAGAAGATTCACTTTAGATCATATCAGTTGCATCGTGAATTAGATTGATGTAAAGATTATTAATACACATCCCAAATGGCTTACAAATTGTTTTCCTGATGTATAAAAACAATATGAATGTGTTTTTATAGTTTTGAGTTTCATAGTTGTCCTTTTTATAAAAAATAATGTCATTTTAAAATAAAAAGTTGCACTCGGAGTCATACCAGTCACACCATGCATCATATTGAGGTATAAAAGATTAAAGAACATCTAAAATGATATATGGATCATTTCATAAGTATCAAATAATTCTGAATGAGTTTTCTATGTTTTGAGTACGTCACTTGTTTTTTTACTAAAATGTCTTTTTAATATGGAAACACACACTTTGACCTATACAGATAACATCATGTATCGTTTTGATATGAGACCAATTCCAAAACATCCAAAATGTATTATAAATCGATTTACTAAATTATCTCAAAAATATGATCATGTTTTCTTTGTTTTTAGTGAGATAATTGTTTTAAATGAACTTTCAAATTTAAAAGGATAATGAACACATTGAGTCATATCGGTCAAACTGTGTGTCAGATTGAGGTGTGGATGATTACTGCACATTTCAAATGCCTTATGGATGACTTTCCTAATGTGTCAAAATAATTAGAATATTTTTTATTAGTTTTGTGTATGTCAGTTTTCCTTTTTACTAAAATTCAACTAAATTTTAAATAAAAATATGAACGTGAGTCATACATGTCACACCATGTGCCAGATTGAGGTGTGTTTTATTATCACACATCACAAAGTCTAAAAATAATCCTAACTACTAATGAAAACAAGCTTCTATTGTCCTTCTATGCCTAAATTCCAACACTATATATTGACTGAATGTTCTTAGAGGAACTTTTTTATCATTGATAACAATTAGAAGAGTATAAGAAGGCCATGTTCCCATTTTATTAAGATAAATTTCCACAATGGGAACATAATCTTCCTCTACTCTCATATTTTTCAATTATGAGAAAGGTTTTTTAGCTAACAACATAAAATCAATATGTAGTGTTGGGAGTTAGATAAATAAAGGTAATGAATATGGAAGAAGTTGTTTCATTGGATAAAATAATCATTTTGTATAATTATGGCTTTTTTATGATAGTTGAAAGAACATGACATCCCAAAAGATATATGAAGAAAACTAAATAAGTATTAGATGAAATAATAATTAAATTAACTTACAAATAGTTGATTAACAGATGAAAAATTAATTAAATGAGTAGTGTGAATTATCCTTTTCCCGATGGTTGTAGGAATTCTTGACACATTTACTTTTTTTTCATTATCATTGATGCAGGAGAGAAGTTTGATCCCTTGTGATCTTGTGCGGCTTCGAACAAACCACCCCAACACGAAAAAAAGAATCCACTTGTAGAAGAAAACAAATATTATAAGATTAATATTGAAAATAAATAAATTAAACATAATTATGAAACAATGCATTAATTCTATAGATAATGATTTTACTATAAAAACAATACTTACAATATGGATATGTTGATGGTAAATAAATATTGAAAAATAATAAAAATTCAAATAGATCATACATAATAATCAATCAACAAGTGAGGAGGATGAGGAAAAACAAGATACATTTGATTGAAGATTTGAATTGTTTGAGAGAAAGTAAATATATAAAATTGGGGTAATAAAATATTAAATTTTTACAATAAATAAATAAATACACAAAAGATATACATTATCAAAGGTGAGTGCCTCCCATTTGAGTGAATTACATGGACAGTAATCAGAGATTCCTAAGGGTTGAACCAAAATTCTATGTTAAAGATTGATTTTTTATGGATTAAAGTATAACATACATTATGTTTATTAGATGTTTGATGCAATAAATGAAGTTATCTTTAAGAAGTATTATTGTTTGAGTTGTCATTCCAAATATGGATAAATTTTTATCATCTACAATAAATACAATTAATACTGAAATCATTAAATAAAATCTCATTGGTGATCGGAAAGTTTTGTTGACAACTCAAAGGACTAAGACTCTAAAAAACTCATTTTTTCCCATGTAGATCCTAAATCATTTTGAGTGGCTGATATGGATGATAATTAGATCAAACCAATTCATTAGGTGCTTGATCCGAATAAGATCAAAGTTACATGAGGAACTTAATCTGATTCACACTTAATATAAATGTTCATGGTAATGGATTGTAATGAAATTTTTTTATGTCATATAATTATGATGGTCACATCTTTTGGGAATTATATTTCCACTAGAAGATAATAAAAATGGATTTAAGTTTATGTTAGTAAACCATTAAATTCAATAAAATTAAGATTCCATAGTGAACATATAAGGTCATAAAATTATTAAATCTTAAGTAATAAAGTTGACTTGAAGTGGGATTCTAAAGGTGTAATGATTTTATCCCTGAAAAATACTTTTTATTTCAACAAAAAAGATTCCACAAAAAATTACTAGTAAATGTACATCAAACAATGTTAATATTTTATAATATGAAAATTAGTTAAATTTAGTGGTATAGGATTTATAAATTAATGATTTAAAATTTCCTTTAAAATTTAAACAATAAAAAACTTTTCTCCTTAAATAATTATCTTTTAAAATAAAATATGAAATTGTGAAATTTTTTTATCAATCCTAAAGGATTAAGAACAATAAATTCTATCAATAATGTACTCTTATTCTAAACCGCATAATGAAACAATATTTTATTTCCTAAAACACTATGATGCTGAGGTTTTTCCAATAAAATGAGTTATTCTAATTGTTTATATTCTGGATTTATTTGAACAACCGAAATAAAAATTTCAATTACATTTTGTCTAAAATTGTTTTTCTATATAATATAGTATAAGGATTATAGAACCTTAAACACCGTTTATTTTTCCTTTTATAGCATTTATTTTATTTTATGGAGATTAAAATTGAAATATTTCAAAACTAAAAACTGAAAAATTATATTTTTTCAAGAAGTTGATAAATAAATAAAACAATAAATCAAAAATATAAAATTCTTTTATCATATGATTTTAAATATTCATAAGAACTATTGTATTGTTACTTTTCATAAGTGTACCTTAAATCTATCCCAAGCCTCATGAAATAATTCAAAATCATCCTAAATAAATCCATTAATATTAAACTATATTTCAGTACTAATTATCCTAAGAAAAAATTTCATAAAAAATAATTATATTGTTGTTATCATGTATCAAATATATCATCATTCGAATTTTGGAAACAAATTTTAGGAGTACCTATAAAATAGAATGGGTTAACCATATAATTCAGTTCCACTTCAGTCAACCCTTTAAGTGCTAATTTCTAGATGAAAAATTATATGGCCCCAATAATGTCAAATATTTCCTCATCCATGTGATTTGTAATGTAATATTCAAAACCAATGACAACACCAACCACAAAATAGATGAATTTTTAAAAAGGTTATTAAAAAGAGGTATATATCATGGAATATATGTACTGGGATCCTATTATACCTCAAAAAACATGACCTGACATTAGGTTTGACATATCTCAAGTCACACAGTACCAATATTGTCCTAAAGTGACCCACATGATATCAGGGAAGATGATATTCAATGTATCTAAAAATAATAAACTTTTTGTTTTTTTATTATAGGATAGTGCAACAAGACTTGTTGGGATAAACAAACATGGTATGATAATGTTTAGTGGATAACTAAGAAAAATTGAAGATATCAAAAACAAAGATTTCATTCGAGCCATTGTTCTGTTAAACCCTTGAATTGCTCGAGACATGGATTCAAGCCTTGGAATAGTTTGTGCCTTGATTTTAAGCTAGATTTTATCTTTGATTCAATAACAAGGAGTTTCAAAAGCAGGTCAGTTCGATAGATAGATTTGGATATCACGAACTGGTTCATAATGGTTTGGGTTCTTAAAATAGATCGTAAAACTTTTATCAATGCTTAAAAATAATTGTTGAAAAAGATACCTTTATTAGTGCTATATTAATATGCAAAGATAACATGAATCATTATTAGTGATTTATTTAGCACTGTTAAATACAAAGTATATGTTTTAAAAAAACAATACATTTTTAAAAAAGTATAATTATTTTATAATTATAATACTTATAATAATACATTTTATATAATAAAGATTTTATAATTCTTTCAATATAAAATTATTTATTTATAATTATATAAATTCCTTTAAAAAATTTAAAACATTATATATATTTATATAATTATATATATATATAAACATAGTAAATATGTTCATTATTTAAATAAATTTATTATAAATTTATAATTTTTTATTTATAATTATGTACATTCATTTTAAACAAATATTATTTATTTATTTATAATTTTAAATGTAAAAAAAACTATAGATTTAAATTTTTAAATATATTTATTTATAAATATTTTTTTACAAATTTATTTTTAACATTATAAATGAATTTTTATCTTAAGTTCATGCATGTTAAAAATCAGAAAAAATTATTAATTAAAAATGAGTACAATATATTGAAAATTTGGATAATTTTGATTAATATATATAATTAAAAATGGATATATATTTAAAAAAGGATGATCACATATTGAAAATATTAAAACATTATAAATAAATATAAATAAAATAAAAAATATGAATTTATTAAGTTATAAAAAAAATATATTTTGTGTGTGTATATGTATATAATAAGTATATGTGAAATAAATATAATATGTTTGATATATGCTATAAATTAAAAAATCAGACGATATTCAATTAAGTCCATTACTCTATGTAATTAGTCAGTATTATTAATTCATATTAATTTTTAATTATAAACCATTATTCACTAAATTCATTACTATTTAATGTAATGTATAAATAATATTTTTAATTATATAAATAATATTCACATACATTAATATAAATTAATATATTTAATATATTCTATTTATTAACATTATCAATAATCGTCTAATTAATAAATTTTTTAATATTTTTCTCAATTTAAATTTTTATAATCTTAATTTGTTTAATTTTTAATTTTCACATACCATTATATTTAATACATACGAGTTATTGGTATTTAAATTTTTTATATAGTATAATCAATTTATTTATTTTTATTAATAATTATTTACATAATTACATTTTTTATAATTTTTTTAATAACTTATTATTATTTTTTTTAATTTCTTAATTTTATCTATTCAAATAGTTTTTAACGCTAAAAAAGTGATGATAAATGAATAATTTATGAGTGATAAAAATAAAGTGATGATAAAGGGTACCCTTTATCAGTGCTACAAATAAAATGCAGATAAATGTTGCCCTTTATCAGTGCTAAAACAACAATGCATATAAAGGGTACCCTTTATCAGCTCTAAAAATAAAGCACTGATAAAGGGTAAAATTATGAGCACTAAAAAAGTGATGATAAAGGGTAAAATTTATTAGTTATTTTTTTAGTCCTGATAAAGATTCTATTTATCAACAATTATTTTAGTACGGATAAAGATTCCATTTTTCGGTGATTTTTTAGTGCTGATAAATATCAGTGATATTAAAGACTTTTTTTATATTAGTGAATTACCAAACAATCCTTTTACAGAAATTTTTATTATGATTATTTTATGAATATTAACTAATGATTATCCATGTAATTTAATTAAATGCATGAATAATTACCCACTGATTTAACTTGGTTTACCACAATGGGATAGTCCAAGGAGAATGCTTGAAATAGCATGTTGGTGCACCGATATCACTATGATCACTACTCATTATTTTTATGTTTTTTCACTCCTACATAAAATCACCACCTATAAATATTTTTTAGGTAGATTTAATATCTCTATAATATCACTTACATCACAATTATCTATTCCACTCACAACTTCTTAAGGAAAAACAATTTTCCATGTAGTCTAAGTAAAATACAACATAATTTTAAGGGTTCCACCATGTTTAGTTTTTTTCACTTTGAACCAACACTTTCTTCTTCACATATTTTTTCTGAACATCACTTTGAGAATATCCATTCTATAAGAGTCCATTGAAACTCATTATCATTTTGAAAAATCATTATGAAATTCCATTTCTCCCTTCTTCTTAAAAATATTTTAATTCGTGTCTCAAATTTGGTTTATATCATCATATTTTATTTATTATAAAGGATACTCTCATATATTTTTTCAAGATGTACATTTTACACATGGTCTAACTTCTTCTTTTTTAAATAAATATATCATAATTAATGACTTATTTCTTGTACAAAAAATATATTCAAAAAGAATATATCCACTTATGTTATTATCAGCACATTAAATGTATCGAAACATCAAATTAGATATTCAATAAATGAACACTACTTTCCTAGCCTATTATCATTACATGTTCTGAAATATATGAGACCCGTAAAAAAATTTCTTCAAGAAACATGATCGCCACTAAAAGGGAAAATTTCCATATCAAAAAATTTGAATCTTTATTCTAAAAAATTTCAATAATATTATATAATAAAATCCATGAGTAAATGAAACATAATTTCTAGCCACCTTCTTATTACCACATGAGTATAGTTGCGTCTTGATGTTAGGTGTGAATTAGTTTTTTAAATTATTGGAGGGACTGATTTAGAACATGGATTTAGAATGGAATTTTTTATTGATTTGAAAAATATTTGTATTTGGAGGGGGGTGAGGGATAATTTTTGTGTGGGAGGCATGATGATTCATTGAATACTTTCCATGTTTCTGTGATATAGGGTTGTTATTGCATGTAAAAAACTATTTATTATTAGGTTATCCAAAGGCTTAGCTAACCTAATTGGATCAATAGGTACATATTGGCCTAGTTATAGCTAGATGGTGGCCTTTGGGGGAGGTGACCTTCCCCCATAGGTTATAAAGTAGGTAACCCTTTTCATTTATTCGTCTTGTGTGCATGGAAGGAGGGTCTTATCCACTTCCCCATTTCCTTTCACCTTGATTTGGGATGGAATTCTTGTGTTTTTTATTCAACAGATCAGTGTACATGATTCAATCATTCAATTTCGTCAAATCCCTCTTTCAAATATAATTTTCTTTTATTTTTTTTACTAATTTTATAGAAATTAAACTTGCTAATGGTGTAATAACCCATTTTTTATGGTTATTTCAATTAGTCTATGGAGAGGATAATTGATTCAATTTCATCCTATTGTATCCTATTAGTTGAAAAAAGGTATATCAATCTATGTATTTATTTAATGTTTATTTATAAACATAAATTAATTTAATAACATTAATGGTTTTTATTATTTTAAATTTCCCTTTGGGTCTTGTTATTGGTCACCAAAGAACCTACCACATTTGGTTGGATGTAGTTACAACATTGTGTGGTAGTCCAATGAGATTTCTTCTTTTACGCCATTATTATTGATGTTTTCCAAATTGATTATAAATAAGATAATTAATAAATATTTTTTTCTTGTGTGATTTAAGGCATTATGGGGGTTGTCAGTGGATGAATGAGTAAGGATGAGATTATTATATCTTATAATAATCTCAATGAAGCTAGGAAGAGTTTCCAAATATAGAATATAAAAAGTAATGAAAATTTATAATGTGGTTGGTTGTCAATATTACTTTCCTTATGGTTATAGAAAAGTTTAGTTATAGTCTATGTATATATGGTTTCACCACTAAGACATTGACCTTTAAAGAGTTTTTTAAATTAATTGTTAAATTATATAATTTTTTTAATATAAAGAACATTAAAAAGAAATATTAAGGAGACAAGGACATGTTTTCCTTTTGCATTACCTTATATTCCTCGAATTCTAGCCACTAAGACCATGCCTGTTATCTTAATTCCCTAGTGATACCAGGTACCCCCATTTTCTTATGTAGTTATACCAACATAATTAGTCGTTAATACATTTTATGAATGAACATTTGGAGTATGATAAAGTTATTTTGAAAATAGGTAGGGTCTCCAGACTAATATGTTGGTTACTTGGGGTTTTGAGTTGGGGTCAATATCATCTCCTAGGGGAGATTCCTTGTGCAGTATGAGAGGCTATGTAAGTTCATGAATTTTCTAGGTATCTTGATTTCCTCCATGAGATGGGAGGTGGATTGGGACTCGATTCAGATCAGGGACCCTAAGTGGGATTTACTATATTTATGATGACCTGGGGGACCCCATTAGGTTCTTTAGTAATTTTTTACCCTCACGAGAGGGTGTTCTTGGGATGTTGATAATGATGATTATTTTTTGAATTCAACTAGCCATTATTCATCTTTTATATATTTTTCATATGGAAAACGCCTTAAGGGATGAGTTTTATTTATCTTTTGTAAAATGATGATGGGGGAATTATATTTTTTTTGGGAAAATTTAGCTATGGGATATTTTTATTTATTCATTATAAGCATACATAAGGGAGACATGTATTACTAATTTGTGATTAAACACCTGTGGGGGAGGTCCATGTTACTTATGGACTTATGAGTTGTCTAAGACAACTCTACAATGGGACGTCTTTCTTACATGATAAGAAATCACCCTTGTGGTAGGTCTATGATACCTGGATATGAAAAATCTAATAGGGGAGTTTTATTTAATAATTAATGGGGATGACATGGATATGGATATCAGATTATTCCCTTCTTCTATTATGGATATTTCTACGAAAATATCAATGCTCTATGATAATTTATATGTATATCAGGAAGACCCAGTACTTTTGTATTGGATAGCATGGGCATAACTATTGGTTCAAAGTAACTTTGATACTAGATGATGTAGGTATGGTAAATTGGGGAAATAGAACTAAGTATCTACCATACCTACCTCATCTAGTATCAAAGGTTACTTTGGTAGTGATGACCATGTGATTTCCTCAATGTGTTTTGTAATCACACCCTTCTTGGGACACTATTGAACATGCTCAAACAAGCATCTTTGACTTGGTTATTAAAGGAACAAGTGGGCAAGGGGCTATAGATTAGTTTTTTTCATGGTTGGGTTAGAAAAATCAAATGGGATTTGGAAATTTAGATAAATTATATCATGAATATGAATCAATGAATCAATGACTCATGTATTTTATTATTATTTTTTTCTTGAATGTATGGTTGGACCGGTGTTCAGTCAGTTTTGGTATTAATATATTCTAATATTTACTATTTTAGTGATATATTACATTCTATTTGTAACAAAATTTTATATTTTTATCTATTCTTATCCACTAGTTAATTATTGTTGATTTTGATATTTTGTTTACTTTGATATTATCATAAAATTTAATATTGTCTTCATTTCTTACCAACTATAATTCAATAGGCCACTAATTCTAGTTAGAGACATCTATAGTTTATGGAGGTGTGCCTAAGGTTATTTTGCGGTCTAGTCCAAATTCTGTGCATAGTGAACTAGTTCTGTGGGATAAAACATTGCATGAGAGGATTTATTTTAATTTTTTACTATTTAAAGATAAGTTTGACATGAGACATTGGAATGGGTTCAAGCTTGTAATAGAATCCAAATAGTGAACATAAAACATATATTCATGTGTAAGACTTGGTTACTAGGGATGGTATTATAATTTTTTCATGTTTACTACAATGGTAATGATAAGTGATGTTTAAATTGGAAATTAGTGATGGTTGTGGGAGGGCCAAGAATTGATAGAGTTTTGTGAGTAGTTATAGGAAATGTATTTTATATATATTTTTATGTATATCCAGAGAATATATACAAACATTTTTTGATGGATCATACTGAGGATGCACTTAAGGGGTGGTATAAGTGAATCTCTATAGTAAGGGGGAAAATCTATGTATATTTTGTGACATGGCCCTAAATATTTCAAGAAGGATATTGGAAATGATTTTTTGGGTCTGATTCATGTCATAGTGTACACGGATGGATGGTTTGTTGGATATGGTGTTCAAAGTTTAACCAAGTAAAGTGAAAACAAGGGCACTCATATAGTGTGGAGTAGAATTTGGGTCATGGTCACTTGAACCACATGTGAAAAAGGGTCATTGGTTTATGTTATTCATGGTATAATTTTGAATATGTTATCTAGTAAAGACTAAGAATGGGTGTTGTACTTTGGATGTAGTAAAAGTAAAATGAGTATTTACGATTGAAGATGTGTCAGTGTTTACAACAGTAGATGATGAATGTTTTGGGCATTTGATGATCTAACTAAGGAATCATACTAGGAGTTGGTTATAGCCTCTAATGAGTAGGTTTGGATGATCATAATATATACCTAGGTGTGAAGGAATAATTAAATGATAAATTGGTATTGAATAATTGTTTAGGGCGAATCATTTTTTAGGAATTCCCATTAAGGATAGTTATACTTGGGTTCATGTATAGAATTCAAGGATGTAACATCAAAACCCAATATGATGTGTTAATTGGGATATTACATAAATTTTTAAAGAGTTAAAAAATTATATTCAATGAAAATATGGTTTATTCCTATCTTATGGGTGGATAAAAATTAGGAATCCATCCTTGTTTAGAATTTGGTAACCAAGATGGTTACATATTTTTAGTTGATTAATTTTAATGTTTTTTCATCAGAAAAACACCATATTTATGTCTTGCAGTGGCATGTTTCTTGTTTCCCTATATTCCTTCATTCCCAAGGTTGGTGGATTACTTCACATTAATCGGTGATTTCATATCATTTCTCTAAATGAGACGATGGGAAGTTAGTTCCTCCTTATAGGGAATCCTCCTTGGAGTTGATCTCCATATTCAGGCCTCCCAAAAATATTTATGTTATGTTTATGAAATTCATTCTTAGATCCATATCAGTGTTGATGATAGTTAACTACAATGATTCTGTCTTGATAGGGAAACAACATTTAGTTTGAGTAGATAGTAAAATTGGGCATGTTTGGGAATTTATAGACATTGAGTTTATTATGAAACTATATTGTCCTGTTCTTTTAAAATTGATGGAAATTCATGCGTGAGGTTTCTTAGGTGTGGAACCCAATGCACCTAGTTTCGGCAATGTGGTTGTTTACACCAATGGGTGTTGGAGTACCAGTCTTTTTATAACAATTATTCCATGCTTATTTCTTAAGTTAGAGATTATATTTGGTTAATTTTTTTATGACATTTGGGGATAGGTAGGTCACTTGTTTAATGTCTTAGGGGGATAAACAGGTCACAATATTAATGTCTTGAGGGGATATGTAGGTCAGAGGTTTAACGACTTAGGGGGGACTGGTAGGTCATAGGTTTACTATATGGTGGGGATAGTTAGGTCACATGTTTAATGTCCCATGTTAATAGATAGGTCACATGTTTAATGTCTTGTGGGGAAAGGTGGTCATTAGTTTGGTGTCTTGTGGGGATAGGGGGGTCATAAGTTTAATTCCCTGTTGAAAAAATAGGCCACATGATAAATGTATTGTGAGGATATGTATGTTGTTATTTGTTTCACTTGGGGTAATATTTCACACATGGTATTTGGTTAAGTGTGTCCCCTGAGGGGAATATTTCACACTTGGTATTTGGTTGTGATTTTGGGCTATTTGGATTGATCTCCATGCAAATTTTTTAGATGTGTTGGAATTCCAGGATTAAAACTCATGGAGGATTCCAATGTATCCTATTGGGAAATAGAGATAAAAACCAACTTTGTTTGACTCACTAGTTTAAGTTCATGTGATATGTTTTTTCCATGTTGTTTAGTGTGAGGAAATAAGAGATCTTAGGTCATGGAAGAAGCGTTAATGTGGGATAGTGTGGGGATTATGCTTGTAGAATTCCCATGGATGCTAGAAGTAGGGTAACATCTCATGGGGAGGGGAGGAGTATCATCCCATGATGATAATAGATGGATCATCCCAGGATCAGAACACATGTTAGGACTATAGTTTTTAAATAATGTGTTGAGGATGGTTTCACGCAGTTTAATTTTGTGTCACTAAAATGTTAGGCTATGTTGTTTTATGTATGAATGGTCAGATATGTTGTTGGATAAACCCTAGGAGATACCTTCGAAGTAAAAGAGGAAGATTCCAAAAATGGAACTCTACCAATAAAATGTGATAGTTTCCCTTGACGATTTCATCTATATGAAATAAACATCATCTACTCATGCTTCTATGGGTGGGGAATTTCATTAAAACTTCCTTAAAGTAGTGAAAATATGGGGTTATGAGGTTTCATTTCCTATTATTAGGAGTAAAAGGAAATATAGTAGTTATTATTTGGAGAAAACGTAAAGTTAATGTAGTATTCCAGGACATTCTTGAGGCAAAGGAGGTGGAGACAACATTTGATGATAATTGTTACATGGGAATTTTGGGTGAAAGTGAATCAGTTTTGTATGAATACAAAGGCTGTGTGAAATAAAATTTAATGGAAATGGATTTAATAAAAGGAGGCACAATGGAAAGACCATGTGGTTGGGCTTCATAAAGGATAGTTCTTTACAATGGTTAGAAGGTTCATGAAGGGTAGGTGTCTCATGAGAGTGTATATTTTTTGAAATAGGGTGGCCCTACGTCTGTGTAATATCTTTTTTCCCATGTGGTTAGTTTTATAAAGGATAATTTTCACATGAAAACACAAGATATAGAAAGGTATTTATTTTTAGGTGATTTCCATGGACCTTTAAAGTACCATCTCCTCCATAGGCTGAGTTTTTTAAAACCGATTGCTGAAGGGAAAGTAAAAGATGGTTATCTTTCGAAATACATCTGCACTCATTCTCATGATGGTTTTTGGTTTCATTGATTAAAAGTATTTCTCAAAAAATAAAAAACTAGGGTACCCTTAAAATTATGACTAGGGAGGTCCTTATAGGCCAGATAAAGGTAAGGGAATCGATTTTTTGAAATATTGAGGCTTTTATGGAAGATAACAAGATTATTAAGGAAGCAACTTTCTGTGAGAAAACATGCATAGTGATAAATATTTCATTAATATAATTAATAGAAGATGACAATATTATTTTCATTTAATAGTGTTAAATATTTCATTAATATAATTATTATATCATTTATATATGATATATTCATTAATATTGTCCTAATTGTCTTCTACGTAAATAATTATAGAAAAAAATCACATCGGTTTGTGAGGTTGTAGTCCTCTAAACACATGAGAGGCGTTACTGCATAACCTATGAAAAGGATAATAAAAAATAAATATATGATATAATGAATAAATAGGTATAATTATGTTATATATATCATATATATACATTATATCCACAATCATACCCAACTGTGAGAGGTGGTAATGGAAAAATGAATGACATTGGTTCACGAGATGGTAGTCCTCCATACACACAAATGATGATTTCAAAACCCATTTGATAGAGGTTTAGATGTATGTAGAGGTTACTATCACCTTCTAGATGTGACTAAATGACATATGAAATTAGGACTTAAACTTCCTAGAGGTTACCATGTTATGCTCCACACAATTGGGTGACTTTTGTGATTTGAAGACATTAAAAAAGGATTTGACCATCTCCAAACTATACACATAATTTTATTTTTGAGCCATTTGGGTCTGAATTTTCTTGGATTAATTTGGGACTACCTTAAACTCTATCTTGACATGTGTATTTTAGTGTCTCAAACATACCTCCTAAGAATTATCTCTGATGATGAGAGGAGGGAAATATTCTGAGGGAAATGCACTGAAAATTTTAAAATGGAAATCTATAGTTGAGAAACTAGTTGTGAAACTATACATAAAAATATGGGTGGGGTTCCTTAGGGGAACATTATTTTTCTGAAAAATATATTTATGTTCTCTATTTTCTTAAAGCACAAGTCTTTATTAAGTGATTTGTGATATTTATCTTCAATGATTGTGTAGAAGTCCTCTTCTACAAACTACAATTTTTTAAACAACCATCGATGATATTGGGAGCTTTGGTGATCTCAATATTCATGAGATGAACATCATGAACCTATTTTAGAAATTTTCTATGTCATTGAATTTAACAACCCAATTTTTTATCCATGTAAATTCATTTCATATAAATATGTCATATAATCAAATTAAATCACAACATAGAGAACTACTAAGTACTATATGACCTCTAAACAGAAGTTTTTCACTTCTTTGTTTTGAATTTCAAAAATCTTACATACATAGTTACGATCAATACGTTATTTGGAGTCTAATATGGCCAACTTAATTTTAGTTGAAATATAAAATACCCTTATGAATAGAAATTTTAATCTTATGAATAGTAAAATACCCTATTTAATAGTTTCTTTACCTATGATAGTATATAAATAAGATTAATGTTGGAGTATGATGTGCCTATATTTTGGAATAAGTTAATAAATGTTTTAAAACTAATTTTTAGAATAAATTATGATTTTAATTAAATATTAAATTAATTATATTTAGAAAATTATTTTTTTAAAATGGATTTCATTTTTATATTAAACAAATTGAAAAATTGTTAGGGATATTTTTTTTCTAATTGTCTGAAATACTTCAATTTTAAGGTGAATAATAAAAATACATTTTTTCACATAACCAGTATATCTTAAATTACATCATTCATGATGTAATGATGAAATAAAATAAATAGAACTTTATATTAGGATATTTTCTATTTAATTTCATAAATGGATCCTTAAAATACAATAAACTCAATTTCCAATCCTAAAAAGAACATTCCAAAACCTAAAGTCGAAAAGTGAGTCCCAAAAATAACATTTTCTCTTTCTTTTCACTTTTCTTTTAACAATGTAATGAATTAAAATTATAAAGATTAATTAAAGTCTAAAAATAATTATATTTTATTAATATAATATTTTTGTTGTCAAAAAACTACTATTACAAGTCTAATGGTTGATATATTGTTTTTAAAATATTTTATTCTATGAACACCCTTTCTCAAGTATAAATAACCCCTCTCCCTCCCCTTAGAAACAATTCCTATCATACATTACTAAGGCTAATATCTACCAAAATTATCTCTCTCAATATTATTAGAATACATGGGGTCAATATGGAGCTCTCCAACTCCAATCAACAAGGGAGTTATAGTTTCATGCCAGAGAAGCTACACTCAGGAGAGAGTAAGACTCTATTAAATCTTCTCTCTTTTCATCCACTTTGTTTTTCTTTTATCCTATCCATTTAAAAATAATATGCTAAAAAATTTATTATACAGTAATATATCATTATATTAATGATGTTAAGATAATTATATTTTCATATTAATGAAAAATATAAATGTCATAATTCGCTTTCCCGCATTATCAACAATATCCTGTTAAAGGTCGGTTAACCGTCTAAGAAGATGTTTCCAAGGTAATTATTATAAAAAACCTTCATGTATGGAAAATATAAGTTATATATAATATATTTAAATGAAATTACATGCATTATATACTTCTAAAACTAATTATACTAATTTTTAAATTACATTTAACAAAAGTGAAATCGTCGTAAGCCGATAAATTCTTAAGTAAAATATGAGATCAAAATGCTACAATTTCATCAACGAATATAATTGATAAATATTTTTACACAATGAAAATAATTAACTTTTATATCATTGTTTTAATAAACATAAATTATTATTTAGGAGGTGCATAAGAGACGAAATTAAGCAAAAATCAAGGTAAGGGATCCTCTCCATCTAACTTTTATTCAAGATTGTCCTCTAGGTTATTCCCTTTTATGTGTAATTACAATGACAGGGTATGATTACGCACCACCCCCATACTACCCTCATGATATATATGTGATGATAAACCCTATTATATCTCATGAATCTCTCTTAAGTACCCCTGATACCATGTCGATCATCTGTAAGGAATTCTACCCAAACTAACTTTATTCCTTCAGATTGATATATCTTTATTTTTACAAAAATTAAGTTGTATTTTCTTTTTATGTACAACTTTTACAAGATTTTTATATGTCCCAAACTCATTTTTAAAGATCCATTTATCATTCTCTTTTGGGGATATACATGATTTTAAGTGATTCCCTCTTCAATACTTCACGATAAGAAAACTTGTTTTAAGGGAACTTTCCGAATTCTTACCCAATTTCAAGTTCAATCTGTCTTATATTTAAAGCCACCATTGTATTTATAAAATCATCCTTTTATTGTGAAAAACTTCTAGGTTCACTTCTTGTTTTATATAAATGATTTTCCCATTTCTATTTTAAAATCTCTATAGTATTTTCCTTAAAACCGCATGAAAATGTTCTAATGCTAAAATTTCTCAAATACATTTCTTGCATGTTGTCACTTCTGTTTGAAATAAATTACCATGATATATGACTATTTACCTTATGAACGTCCTTGTATGTTCTAATTCCTTCTTTCATGGACAAATTTGTGTTATTCCCATTTTTTATTCTTTATGACATGATTGTGGTACGCAAATCTCACCATGGGTAACCCTTATTTTTAAATAAGATTGATTATGAATGATTTTTTAGGTGGAAAAATATTCATGAAAAGTTATGATGGTTGTGCCCAAATAGTTCTCAAATGCATTGGGTAAAGTTAATCCTCGTGAGATTTTATGTGCGACGGTCTTGGACGTTAGCCTTGGCTTGTGCTACTATTTGTGATGGTCTTGGAAGTTAGCCTTAGTTTGTGCTACTATTGGAAATGATCTTGGAAGTTAGCATTGAATTGTACTAAATTTATGTTTTATGTTACTGCCACATTTCTATGACTCAATATTTTTATAATTCCATGTTTATATGTTATGAATCCTTTTGTTCCATGCTTTTATATCATTATGTCATTCTTTCAAGCCCATATTCTAAAGCCTTATTCTAATGTATAATACCTTACTGAGATTTTTAGCTCATCCCTTTTTTCATTTTATCCCCATGTTATCTTATATAGATTTAAGGGATCAATGGTTTTTATAATCTCTTTATGAAGATTAAATAAAAAAGTGTTTTTTGTACCATGTTTATGTATTATATACATAGTTTTCCAAGACACTTGACATAATGATCCTTGGATTTTACTATGATGTATAATTATTTTTAAAATAATTCAATGTTATATGTAAAATGATAGGGTCTCTAAAGTTGGTATCAGAGGGAGGTTTATTTATTTTTAGAGTTTAGGAATATATAACTTTAGTATGAACCTAAAGTAAGAGATGAAGTATAAGAAAACATCCCTAAATTTTGGTATGTATAGAGTAAGTGGTTTAACATGAAAATACATCCCTGTTTGGATAGAAATAAATAGAAGCAGCTCTCGTATAGATGTAACTAGGAGTCAAAACTCTGACAAGGAGTTTCGGGCTTGACCAGGGTGTCCTGGTACACGACAACGAGCCTTGCTCCACTATTGGATTGACACTCCTCGGGGATATTCCTAGTAATTTCATGAACTTATTTCAAAAAATTATTGAGAGAATAAAAAATCCCATAAGAATATAAGTTATGAAATATATCAAGGATAACCTAGATTAAAACATTTGGAACCACATGTTAGTATATACTTAACCTTTATATTATTGTCCTCTTATGCTCAGAAGATTCTTTTTTATGTTCAACAACTAAGTATTCAAGACCTATAATTTTACATTATTTTTCTTAGTTAATGGTGTGAAATAGAAGAACACATTCCAATAATCAATGTGATAGAAAATATGAATATTTCCCTAATAAAATTCTTGATATGATGGGAACGGGTGCTCAAAACTTCATGACAGTTCTTTCTTAGCTGGATCATGTTATGAGTAATAACTTGAATCATGTAGAACACCATTTTTATTTAATGAAATAGAAAGTTTCCTTAGAATACATTATGAGGAAAAGGCATCCACTATTTATAGGATAATCTGATGACCTCCTCATAGTACAATGGATAAACTCCATTGAAAATATATTCTCTGTACTCTAGTGCTTGGAAGTAGAGAAAGTTGCACTAGCGGTCTATAGTTATGATTGGGAAGCTGATTAGTGGTGGACATTGGTCAAGAATACATAGTCACAAGATTAAATTTATTCCCTGTATTGGGAGGAATTCAAGATAATGTTTTTCAATAAATATTTTCCTCAACCCATCCATCTCAAGATGGAAGGGGAGTTCCTTGAACTCAAGATGAAGTAAGATGAGTCCATTGGGGTGTATAAAGAAAGCATTATGAGGATTTCAAGGTAAACCTATATATTTTTTATGAACACCAAGATTAAGTTGGATCACTTATTTAGCTGACTAAATATGAGTATACAAAAAGAGTTGGCAATTCGAGACTTTGACATTTAGGAGGATGTTTTCCATTGTTCCCACAAGGTTGAAATAGATATTGGAGACTTTCAGTGGTCTCATGGGCCCAGTGATAAGAAGTAGAAAATGGAGAACATAATGGGTGGTTCAATAAAAATAATCCCGCAATGAAAGGAAGACCGAATATTTCACTTGTAAAAGTTGTGTGAAGAAGTATCTTGGAAACTATCTAAAGGGAACCATGAATTGCTTCAAATGTGGAAATCTGGGAAATCTAGACAAGAACTCTTGAAGGGATATGAAAAATACTTCTAATATTTACGAATAAAGGAAGGATCAGATCAACGCTCATCCAGTGGTTCAGTGTTACAACTTCAAGGAGCATGTGCATTATTATAACAATTTCCCTAAGCCAAGGGTTATCAAAGGCAATCAAAAAAAACATCCAAGGCAATAAGGAAGGTATTATTCTTTCTCTAATGTTGAGGTGGAGCTGGAAAATGATGCGGTGACAGGTACGCAAGTTATTCATTCATTAATTGTGAACATACTATTTGATTTAGGTTCTATACATTCATTCAAATCTTGGAAGTTTAGCAGAACTATTCAAACACCATGAAAAATTTTATATGAAAAGTTATATGTGAGAACATCTAATAGGGAAATCGTTGCATCCATGGTTTATAACTCCTCCCTAGTTAACATTTGTGGACTAAAACTCCCATGAAATATCACCAAACTTACTTTAATGGAGCTTAGGGCTATATTGAGAATGTATTGGATATCATTATAAAAAAATAACATCAACTATTGGGAAAGGGAGATCACTCTTCCCATCCCGAATCATCCTCAAATTATTTACAAGTATAAGGAGGAAGATGAATCTTCTTTAGAATCATTATCTCAAGTTTGGATATTTCTTCTCTATGAGCAAGAATATCTATCCCAAATGATTGATACAAAGGAGACAATTATGCATGAAGAGATTTCCATCGTGAGGGATTACACTGATGTATTCTGTGAAGAGTTGTCTGGCCTCCCTCTTGATCCGGAGGTAGAGTTCTCAATTGATCTTTGTCCTAGATCACTACCTATATCAAAAACACCTTATAGAATGGCCATCATAGAACTGGATGTGCTAAAGAATTATTTATAGAAGAATCTAGAGAAGGGGTTTATACGCCATAGTGCTTCACCATGGGGTGCTCCAGTATTCTTTGTTAAGAAGAAGGATGGATAAATGTTCCTCTACATTGATTATCATGAGCTCAATAAAATCATGATAAAGGTAAAGTATCCAATTACTCAGATAAATGACTTGTTTGATCTACTTCGTGGGGCCTATTATTTCTATAAGGTGGAACTTTGGTTGGGTAATCACCAATTAAAGGTGTGGCAAGAAGATATTCCCAAGACTGCCTTTTGAACGAGGTATGGAAACTGTGAGTTCATAATGATGCCATTAGGAATCAATAATGCTCCCAAAATTATTATGGATTTAATGAATAGAGTCTTTAGAGGCTACCTAAAAATGTTTTTGTTTGTGTTTATTGACGACATTCTGATATAATCTAAGAGTAAGGAAGAACATGAGAAGCATTTGAATACTATGTTAAAGACTTTTTTGAGGGGAGAAGCTATTTGAAAAGTAAAGTAAGTGTGTGTTTTGGATGGAGGATGTATCATTCTTTTGGGATGTTATCACTAGAAAATGGATATCTTTGGACCCTTACAAGACAATGGAAATTGAAGAGTGGCCCAAACCAACATCTGTAATAGAGATCCATAGATTTTCGGAACTAATTGGGTATTATTGATGATTTGTGAAGAAATTCTCATGATTTCTGAACCTAATGAACAAGCTGACACGAAAGGGAGAAAATTTTGTCTGGACTCAGGAATGAGAACATTTTTTAAGGAGTAGAAAAATAGGTTAATCATAGTTCCAATACTCACACCCCCAACACATGGAGAACTCATTATGGTGTACAATGATACTTCAAAAAATGGATTAGGCTATGTGTTGAGAAAAAATGATAATGTGATAGCCTATTCCTTAAGGCAGCTGAAAATCCATGAGAAAAACTATCCTATGAATGATTTAGAGTTGGCGGTAGTGATCTTTGCATTGAAAATTTTGAGGCATTATCTCTTTGGGGAGAAGTGTGAGACATATACTGACCAAAAGTGTCTCAAATATATATTCACACAAAAAGAGATTAATATACTCCATCAAATATATATATAGCTCATCAAGGATTATGACTGCTAAATCCACTAACATCATAGTAAGGCAAACAAGGTATCAGATTCTCTAGGGAGAAAGGTTCCTGCATCTTTATCAATGATGAGAATTGAAAATTATTCGATCTTATTATATATAAAAAGTATGGAAATGGGAATAATTAATGGAGGAACATCATCAATCATTTCTAAAATGATTTCTTAATAATCACTCATGGAGAAAATAAAGGATTCTCAAAAAAAAGATATCGATATTATGAAAAGGGTGTAAGCTAACAGAAATGGGAATTTCTTTGAGTTCATGATTGACAAGGATGGAGTTGTAATATTTGGGTCATGATTATGTGTACCATCCGATCCAGATATAAAGAAAGAGCTTTGGAATTATGCACATAACTCGACCTTCTCTATTCACCCAGGGAGCACAATGATGTATTGAGATCTCTAAGAAAACATTTGGTCGGACGATATGAAAAGGGTGATTGCGGAATATACATCATAATGCTTTTTATGTCAGCATGTGAAGGCTAAGAGGAAAAAAGTCTATGGGTATTATGAATCCACTACCCATGCCAACATGGATGTGGTAGAACATCACCATGGACATTGTCACTAGAATTCCAAGGAAATATAGAGGAAACAATGATATATGGGTTATTTTGGATCATCTTATGAAGACATATCACTTTTCGCAATTTGAGAGGACTTATCATTTGATCAAATTTCACGGATTTATATCAAAGAAGCAGTAAGGTGTTATGGAGTACCACTATCTACTTTATCTGATCATGATACAAGATTCACCTTGATGTTTTAGAAAAGTATCAAATATTCTCTAAGCACTGAACTGAACTTCAATATTACCTATCATCCTCAAACTGATGCCAATCTAAGAAAAATATTTAGACACTAGAAGATATGTTGAGAGAATGTTCTATGGAATTCAAAGGAGGATGATACCAACATCTTCCACCAGTTGAATTCTCTTAAAACAAAATTTCCACCCGAGAATCCCTATGGAACCATACGAATCCCTTTTTGTGAAAATGTGTAGAACACCAGTGTGTTGGGATAAAGTTGATGAGCATAAGCTACTAAGACCTGAAATGTTCTAAGAAATGGTGGATAAAGTGAAAAACATTCCGCAACATATCAAATCAGCGCAATGTTTACAGAATAGTTATGAAGATAATTGTTGATGAGACCTTGATTTCAAAGTTAAGGAAACGATATTTATATACATATCTCCAAGGAAGAAGGTCACAAGGTTTGGAATGAATGGAAAGTTAAGTCCCAGGTACATCAGCCCCTTAGATATTTGTTATCGTGTATGGGTCGTGGCCTATTGACTAGCACTTCCACCTACCATAGACAAAGTGTATGTTGTATTCCATGTAACTTTCTTAAGGAAGTACATACTAGATCCTTCGCATGTTATCTGTTTAGAGATAGTATAGTTGGAGGATGATCTTTCTTATGAGGAGCAGCCAGGGAAGATCTTGGCTCGTAGAGATAAAGTTCTGAGTAACAAGACTACTCACCTGGTCAAGGTACTATGGCAGAACCATACGTATGAAGATGCAACACGAGAACTGGAGGAGGAAATGAAGGAAAAGTACCTACATCTGTTTATAGCCTATAATGTAAAACAAAATATCGAGGGTGAAATTTCTTAATGGTATAAGAATGTAATGACCCGACATTTTGTCAATAGAAATTACCTTCCTATAAATATGTCATAATATCACATAAAATAACAACACAATGAACTAATAAGTACTATGTGACCTTTAAACATAAGTTTGTCACTTTTGTGCTTTGAATTTCCAAAATCTAACATACGCAGTTGCGATTAGTAAGTCATTTGGAGTCTAATATGACCAAATTAATTTTTGATGAATAGTAATGTACCCTTATGAATAGTAATACTACCCTTATGAATAGTGACATACCCTAATGAGTAGTAACCTTACATATAATAGTATATAAATAAGATTCAAGTGAAAGTATAATGTACCTTTATTTTGGAATAAGTAAACAAATGTTATAAAACCGTTTTTTAAAATTAAATTTTGATTTTAATTAAATATTAAATTAATCATATTTAGAAAATTATTTTTGAAAAAATGGAGTTCATTTTTGGATTCTAAACATTGAAAAAATCTTAGGGTTATTTTTTGGTAATTTTCTGAAATACTTCAATTTTCGGGTGAATAGTAAAAATATAGTTTTTCACATAAACGGTATATCTTAAATTGTATCATTCATGATGTGATGATGAAAAAAAAATTCTTGAACTTTAAATACGACCATGTTCTATTTAATTTCATAAATGGTTCCTTAAAATACAATAAACTCTTTTTTTAAACCTAAAAAGAACTTTCCAAAACCTAAAGTCAAAAAGTAATTCCGTCAAATATGATTTTCTCTTACTTTTCACATTCATTTTATGAAATTAATGAATTAGAATTATAAAGTTAATTTAAAGTATAAGAATAATTATATTATATTAATATATTATTTATGTTGTCAAAAAACTACTATTACAAGTCTATCATTTGATATATTATTTTATTTAATATTTTATTCTAATAACACCCCACCCTTAAGTATAGAAAACCCCTCTACATCTACATGGAAAAACATTCCTCCCATCCATTAGTAAGCCTAATATATTCCAAAATTATACGTCTAAAGAATCTTAGAATACTTAGGGACGTTCTGGATACATCCAACTCCAATCACCAATAAAATTATAGTTTCGTGCAAGAGAAGCTACAATAAGGAGAGAGCAAGTCTATTAAATCTTCTCTCTTTTCTTCCACATTTTTTTTATTTTACCCTATCCATTTCAAAATATTATGATAAAAAATTGATTATACAGTAAACTAAAATTATATTAATGATGTTAACCTATTTTAAATATCATATTAATAAAAAATATAAATGGCATACTTCTCATTCCCACACTATCGACAACATCCCGTTAAAGGTCAGTTAATCATCTACATAGATATTGCAAAGATAATTATTATAAAAACCTTCATGTATGGGAAATATAAATTATATATAATATATTAATATCATATTACATGTATCTTATGCTTCTGAAACAAATTATACTAATTTATAAATTACATTCAATGAAGACTGAAATCATCGCAAGACAGAATTTGTTTTAGTAAAATATGATATCAAAATGCTTCAATTTCTTCAACAAAAATTATGAAGTAAAATAACATGAATATAAAAGATAATTATTTTTATAAAATGACTATATTTCACATTTATATCATTGTTTTAATAAACATAAATTTATTATTTAGGAGGAGTAGAAGTGATGACATTTAGAAGAAATTATGGAAACAGATCCTCTCCATTTCACATTTATTGAAGATTTTCCTCTATGTTATGCCCTTTTATTTGAAATTACTTATGATGGGGTATAATTAAAAACCTACCCATACATACCTTCAGGATTTATAATAGATGATAAACCATGTTCTATCTCATTAATCTCTCCTAAGTACCCCCGATACCATGCCAATAATTCGTAATAAATTCTACCTGAACCGCCTTTATTCCGTTGAGTTTCTCTATATTTTTGTTTTACCCTAACGAAGTTGACATTTATTTTTATGTATAAATTATAAATTATGTTTATATGCTCCAAAATCATGTTCCAAGATCCACCACTCATTCCCTTTTGTGGACATACATGCTTTTAAGTGATTTCATCCTCTATACTTCCTGATAAGCAAACTTGTTTTAAAGGAACATCTCGAAATCTTACACAATTTCAAGTGCACTATGTAATATATTTTAATCCACCATTTTATTTATAAAATCAGACTTTTTATTATTAAAACATTATTGATTAACTTATGGTTTTATATAAAAGATTTTTCCCTTTTCAATTTTAAAATCTCTATATTATTTTCCTTAAAACCACATGAATATTTTTTAATGCTAAAATTTTTCAAATACATTTCTTACATGTTCTAACTTATATTTTACATCACATAGAATGATATATTCCTATTTAACTTATGAAATTCCATGTATGTTCTAATTCATTCTTTCATGGAAACATTTGTGTAACACCCATTTGTTATGCTTTATGACATGATTGTGGTACCCGATTCTTACCAGGGGTAACCCTTTGGTTTATGTAAGATTGATTATGTAAGATTATTTATGTGGAAGAAATATTCCTAAAAATTTAATATGGGTGCACCTAGATAGTTCTCCAATACATTGGGTAAAGTTAAGTCTCATGAGATGTTATGTGCGACGATGTTGGTGGTTATCCTAGTCTTCTGCTACTATGTGCGACTGTTTTGGAAGTTATCCTTGGCTTGTGATACTATGGGGAATGGTCTTGGTGGTTATCATTGATTTTTACTAAATTCATGTTTTATGTTTCTTTCACATTTCCATGACTCTATATTTTTATTATCCCATATTTATATATTATGATTCCTTGGGTTCAATGCTTTTGTTATCATTATTTTATGCTTTCTAACCCATGTGCTAAAGACTTATTCTTATGTATACTATGTAAATGGGATTTTTAGCTCATCACATTTTTCATGTTATCCCCAAGTTATCCTATGAATATGTAAGGGCTCAAAGGATGTTAGAAGAACATTATGAAGATTAAATAAAGAAGTGTTTTGTAGTCCTATGTTTATGTATTATGTAACCAGTCTTCTATGAAAATAGACATAAAAATCATTGGATTATACTCTGATGTATAATTATTATTAAAATATTGTAATGTTATATGTTAAAGGCTAGGCTATCTACATGGAAGATGGATAGTTAAGGTATATATGATGATGCAACTCGATGAAAGAAGATGTATAGCAACCTCATAATTGGGTAGATGTTCTGTTTTGATTTTGATCATGATACAATCACTACATTACTAATGGAGGATCTTTAGGAATAATCGTTGTACCAGTGGTTACCATTTTATGATTTTATACTAAGGAATTTTGTGCTGAGCCCATATTCCAATCAATTTCAACATGCTTATTTGTTTAGTATCATTCCTGTGTAGTAAAAATGACTCAGGGATGTTGGTGGTTATATCATAAAGGAAAACATATTGCTAAAGTATCAAACCATATGGAACCATGTGGAAAATGTTAATGGGGAGTAACCTACTGAAGAGACATACCCTATTTAGTATGATAAAATTATCAAAATAGGTTTGGGTAAACTCTCATGGGGCGGGTATAAGGTTGGGACTAAAATCAAGGAGAAGACATCATAGAAGAATGGGTCTGGGCATACTGTGAATTCTAGTCATTCCAAGATCGATGGGTGGTGATGAGGTGGGTTGAAATCTACGCATTTTGATGGTTCCCAAATTTCTATTTCTACCATCATTAGTACATCCTTCCAGAGATATTGAGCAGGTGGTCACTAGGGACCAATACCCTTCACCTACATCACGGGGAAGTTGGAATTGGTTTATGGCACTTCTACTATATCACGAGAATCCCTATAAATGGGGATGTGCATGATATATTTCTCTTGGATGAAGACATCTAGGAAGACTAGTTTCATATTCCATAGATTCCAAGGTCTCCACTATTCTTGGTTCTGGGGTAGACTTAATATAATACACTAATGATTTAAACCCCTTTCAAGTAGTGGTTTTGTTATTTTATGAATGAATATTTAGAAAGAGTACCATGGAGTCCATATTAGTTTCCAATTGAAATCCAATGTGGAAAGGATTACTCATATTGTAGAATTCTGGTGGTGAGATAATGGAGGATATCGATTTAAAGTGTAATAAAGTGACTCAGACCACCAGGATTGCATGATTCATTACAACACTGATCAACCAGTGGATGATCCTAGTTTTAGATGATCACTTTTGGCTATGGCCAAGGACCCTTTTCATGGTTGTGATGCTGACTATAAAATAATTGATCAACCAAGGGGTTCTAGTCTTAGTAATTTCACACATATTTTTTCAACCTATCATACATTGGACGACCCCATCCCTTGTGTAAGAGCCCTTCTATTTTCATTATGGTTGGATTTACACACACATGAGGGTATATGAGTCCAAACCCCATCTAATTTCTAAGTAAAAAAATTTTTTCCATAAATCAACAAAATTTTCGGGAGCTTCCCTCTTACCTTGGGTTTGGATGACATGCTTGTGAGGATTAGGATGGAAGAATACTTTTTTTCATTCATTTCTTATCCTTATTGGTACATTGACTGATGATAAAATGAGGATCATCGGTGAAAAGTCATAACTAATGACCTTTTGAGGTACGGTATTGGTGTATAAAGTAGACTGTGAGGTGATTTTTGAGTTTTACATAACATTTAAATTAACGAGGCAATTACAATGCCTCTTAGGAAAACATGGTTCATGTTTTTATTCAATGATGGTATCATGAAAAATGATTTTCCAATGATCACCACTGCTTATTTTATAATCTATGAATATAAATTGAGTAGGGAGATCAAATACCAGGGGGATATATTGTGGTGATGAACCACTCGAGCCATTGATGAAGGATGGTCCTATAACCATGGGTTTGGGGGCCATCAGATGGAAGGGAATACAATATAAAAAAAATCAGTCTAGTGGGTAGGGAGACAATTGTGTATCCAATAATTCATGGTCTTTCATTGGTGTAATACATATGAAGGTTTACAAAAATATTCTCTAAACACATGGAAATTTAATTTCTATAGGAAGGTTGGCCCACTGGATTAGTTCTGAGGGAACAATTCTGGGCCTTTGGGAAACGATTTCATCACCTGAATATTCACAATGATGCTATCTTTACCGAATTATGGGATATTTAAGGAATCAACATACATATCTATAATATAGATGTACTATATAAGTGTTTCCACGATGAGGTAATACACCTTCTAGGGTTGAGTTACATAGAGAATACTTCCATGTTTCCTTGGAAGAAGTGATGTTGTAACTCATTGAGCTGAATGAACTAATTCAATCTCACAACATTCTTCCCAACTGAGTATCTGAGTAAAGGTGTTGCTGGGTAGGAATTCTCTTATGGATATTTTTTTTGAAAAAACAATGTATCGGTGTAGTCGGGGTGATGGATCAAATGAGGGAGAATTATGGTTATATTATACCTAATTTTATTCCCCTGAGAAAGGTAATCCAGTTTTCAATCTAGAAAATTTAATGATTTTTTTCTTTGACTATTTTCCACTATTCAAGGAAATTTTCTTACTCTTATAGTTTTTCAAGAATCAGATATCACTATTGAAATGATGAAAGTCATGTGTTGGGAAGAGCGAGCCTCAAACCATGAGGTTATGACTTAATAGTCTCATATAATGCCTAATAACCCCACATTACTCATATGGTTTCAGGATCAAATCATGAATATATGGTGATTTGTTTATTTTATTTTGGAAAAAATTAAAACATCCATCCATAGGGAATATTACGAAAGCTGGGGGACTACTAGTGATCCTTTCGGAGATACTGATTGGGATGTACCACTTTTTCAAGACTACTCCATTTTTCACATTTTCCATCATGTTCTACCTCTATAATTCGCAATTAGCTAAACCAAATTTTTTTTAAAAAAAATGGAACCATGTTTGGATCGCAGCAACTCATGGAAATTCTTGAGTCAGTGGAGACTACATCCAACAGAGTGATGGAAGATGCTGATTTTCTGAAAGAGATGGATGATGAGGTTATTCCTTTGATAAGGGTGGTCGAGGAAGTTGTTGTGGTTGTGACTACCCCATGGGTGATGTAGGAGGCAGCTATTGGGACTAAGGACAAAATTTGGGGGCGGGGGGTGTTGAAATGTCACCCTCAATGGAGATGGTTGAGGAGGCCATTATGATCATTTCTACCTTGGATGTTCCACATGTGGTGGATGCTATATTTGAGGTATCAATGAAGGTGGGTGAGATCATTATATTGATGGAGGTTGTTATAAAGGATGTGGTGGATTATCCAACATTAGATGATCCACATTTGGTGGCTGGGGCTCCCCCTTAAGGTAGAGGATCTAGTGAAGACATGATTTCAATTGACTGGGGCGTAGCCCACCCAAGGAAATGACTACATAAGACAATGCCACATATTTTCTGAAGGTATTACCTTTAAATGGGATGATTCCACCTATATATTTTGAGGATTCCATATCATAATATTTCCATGAGAACTGACTCATTTTACGTAAGTTATAGAGGACTGTGTGTAATGTCATCACTCACACTCCATTTATTGATCATCCAAACCAGGTTCAATATCTATACCATTGGTCAGTTCTGTAAGGGGACTAGAGAGGTAGATCCAAGTGTCCTATATGCACTATATCATGATTTTTTAGTCAATTATGGACTTAATGAGTGGTAGGAGTTTGATGTCACATGGAAAATGAAGAGTGATGAGGGGACTCAGGTGCATCACATGGCTGTGGAAGAGATCACTTTTCTAGAGGAGAACTTGTGAAATCATGTACCCATCGTCACTTCTTAAGAATAGATCATCGTACTATTAAGATATCATTAAGAGGTGGATGAGGATAGGTAAGCTGAGGTTATATCTTTGGTTGCCTAGTGTCATCCTATTAATGATCAATTAATTCTGGATGAACAAGTTTTCCCTTATTTTGAAGAGGAAGTTGTAGATTTTGTGTAGCGACATCCGAGTCTTAAGGATACTCAATGGATGATGGATGCGGTCAATTTATTGGTTAAAGGGTCTAATAATAATGAAAATTTATTTTAGTTTGAAATAAAGGAGAGGCGTTGATATGTGGATGACCCTCTATTAACATTAAGAATGTTTTTTTTTCAATTTACTGTGTGATTAAATGTCTTATTTTTTCTACATAATAATCATATAAAAAATACAACCAACAACTAATTCCTAATTCCATGTGATTCATGCATGGTGTGGGAAACAAGGAACAATATTAAGATTTTCCATTTATATGAGAGCTACAGACAAGGGTCGAACACTGGGGGTCTAAATTGTTTGTTTCCCATTGGGAGTGTCTGAACCAAATGAATTTTGGGTGTTGTGTGAGACTTCATGAAAAAGAAATTTTATTTTTTCCAAAGTGTAATATATTAAAAATAGTGTAATATAAGGGGTATTGAATTCCATCTCAACCAAGGGGAGTGAAAAGAATGAATTGAGATGCTCAGAATTTTTAATACAAAAAGGATGACATGAATATAGAGGATGACTACTGAACATGTTCTAATCACAGATTCCATTACCATTTAACCTAGGACTAGGAAAAAATGAGGGTTAACTATTGACCATTTTTGAATCAAGAGACCTCTAAAAATATTATTGTAAGACTTTCCAGGAATGTTTCTTGAAAATTAGTTGAGCCAGTGTGGCCAGAAACCATTTTAGTTTTTACAGACAATTCAAGTATAAAATATGATGTTGTTCCCAATATGGGGATACATGAGGCATGGGGATGAATTAGGAGAATTTTATAATTGATTTTAACACTCTTATAATTATACCACCAAGGTTTTCAGTACATTTGGTAAGCATGTAGGTTTGAAAGAATCCATACTCATATTCCATGGTTATAAATTTTTTATGTGCCAAGATATGGTCAATGAACAAGAATAGTGTTGTAAATGATCGGTACAAAATGGGGTAAATGACTCCTCATACTGTTTTACGCCATTTTATGAGGAAAAAGAGAATTCAGTTTGATGTCTTGTGACAAGAATATTAAATATGAATTTAAACAACATACAGTGCTGATGATGCCCTATATATTTTAACATCAGGTTATTAGAATTTATGTAGCAAAGTTTTTCATATCATGTCCTAGAAATATGAATCATCGTGAATTTATCCCATTAAGTCAAGGTGGTGGGATTCATGAATATGAAATACATGAGTGGAAACTCAAAGAAGAACATGTGAGGAAAAGGTAGATGAGATTTGGATATAACATTTTACTAAACTGATGGGGCTAGCGAGAACAATTTGGTATCTTTTAGGGACTGAGGTTGTTCCCATTGGGTTTTAACCATTTTCATTTAAGCCCTAAATTTTTCCTAGGTTGTTAAAGTGACCTGGCAGGTGGGAGTCTAAAATTTTACTAGGTTTACCCAATAGGGGTCTAACCTAAATTATGTGTGTACCTATTTCCCTTGATTGTTTAAAGTCATACCAATCAATATATGAATTCATAAATAGTTTATCATCATAATTATTGGATGAGGAGTTGAAAATAGTTTAATGTCATAATTGTCCGACCATAGAGGGGGGGTCTTTAAGGAGTGTTCATGGAATATAAGATAGGTCACCCAACACAAAGAAGATACCATGGAGTCCCTTCCACATGGAATATATGTAAGAAAAAATGTATATATTTTAATGTCATAATTATTGGACTTGGACTCCCATTTTAATGTCATAGAGATCAAACCATAAAGAAAACTATATGTCTCAACCTTTCTTAGGTAATTTACTCCCTTACACCTAATACCATGTGATCCATGCTCAATAAAAGAAAATTGGAGCACTAAAATCTCCCATTTCGTATAGGGGATATACATAATAACGGGAAAGATTGACCAACATAAGGAAGTCCTAAAATGGTAAATATCAACTTCCTAGACTTTAATAGTAAAAGTTGAATGACTAATTGTAGTGGAAAAACTATTTACCATGTTCAAAACATAGTTTTCGTACTCACACCAATCTGATATGAGGATAAAAAAATAACTGATCAACCATTGACTAAGTTTGAAACATGGGAATGACCATTTTTGATTGGGGATCCTTCAAGGTGTGAGCCCAGAATGATAGGTGAACTCATGTGGCTATGAACCACTTCCATTAGGGATCCTATTTATATTGAGAGGATAATGATTATCTAAATCAAGTAAATTATGAAATGTGGAATTGGAAGATGGGAATTCCCTAGAGGTAATGTTGAGTACCCAGGGATCTATCCCATCTTGCGCATAGAACGACTGGTTAAAAATAGAGGATAGAAAGTATCAGTCTTTTTATAGATGGGGAGAACCCAAAAACGAGTTTATGGAAAGAAAAAAACCAGAATAAAATATCTCTATGTAACTACGTATCCCATGGGAATGGGAATCAAGCCATGAGTAATTCTTGAACATGAAATGATAGGTGTACAATTTTAAAAGGGTATTTTTCTTTCTAGTGAGGACATCAAGTTATCTCATACATATTATATGTGGCGTCCTATGTTCATCATAATGGTTACGGCTATAATTTTACTTCATGGGATGGGTACATTGGTTTTGGTCATCATATTTTTTCATATGAGGCACCATATGTCCATCATATAAGGTAAGGCTACAATTAGATGTCATGTACTGAGGACATTGGTTTTGGTCATCCCATATTTTTCAAATAAGGAATCCAATTTTAAGCACAAATGGTAAGGCTATAATTTAACATTTTTATTCTAAGGATGTTGGTATTGGTCATTCTATATTTTTCCTATGAGGAATAATATGTTCATTACCAAGGGTAAGGATATAGTTTAACATCGTGTGTTGATGATGTTTATCTTTCTTGTTTAAAGTTGTACAAATCAAACTATGGTTTATTCTATTTTAAGGTCACAGTGATTGAGCCATGGATTTTGAGTGTTTTAATGAGGCTCGCGTAGTATGAAAGAGTGAAACTTTGATATGAAAGGTTGGACAAGGGGACCATTTTCCGCAAAAAACATCCATGAAACACTACACTCAAGTTTAAATCATGATAATGAGGGTAGAAAGGAACCTAAATGAATTGATGGTTGGGGATGGACCCAATATAACTTATTAAGTAGTCTCCATGTATCACATTAGGAATTGGAATCAAGCCATACATAGTTCTGTATCATGACGTAGTAGAAGATAGATTCAGGGTGGGGGATGTCATCTCGAGTGAGGATAAGATGAAAAATATATTAAGGGTTTGGTTTCTGAAATTGTAGGAGTAAAGAAAACATTATAAAGAAGGGTCCACATGGGTGGTGGATAAAGTTTGTGTTCATAATTATTGGACCTATAGGAGAGTTGGTTCATTCAGGATTTTTGGGTAGTGCATAGGTTTTAAAATCCAATTTGAAGGAGGGACCAAAGAATACCATCACAAAACAATGAAATACAATGACTTGTTTTTCATAGTTTAAGGAAATGAGGCTTGGACCAGGTTTCCCCAAAATAGATCAGTGATAAGGATGGTCCTTGGTTGATGGATCCATTCATCCCTACAATCCCATCTTTCTTTTGAATCAATCCATACATATTTTTGAACCTCATCTTAGTTGGAGAAAAATTCCAAAAAGGTTGCATCCTCTTTGGTAAGGACATTGAATAAAATTATACTAGTCAAATGAGGAATCCTATTTTCATCACATAGGGTATGAATATTGTTTAACATCATGTGATAAGGATGCTGATTTTTTGTTCATATCATATTTTTAATATTTGTATTCCCAGTTTTACAAGGGGTAAGGCTGTAGTTTGACATCATGTGTTGAAGATTTTGGTTTTGGTAATCCCATATTTTTCATATAAGTCATCCTATGTTCATCACTTAGGATAAGTATATATTTTAACATCATCTTTTGTAGATGTTTTTCTTTTTAGTAGATATTCTTACAACTCCAAAGATGGACGTGGTTATTTTAAGGTCATAGAGCTCAGACCAATGGGGATGATATTAGTTTAAGGTCATAGAGCTCAGACCAAGTCTGAAATATCATTTAATGTTGTAATTATCTGACTCATATGGCTATAGTTTATAGTTGTATATATTTTACCACAATTTTCTACATTTTAAATTTGATGCAGTTTACATTTGTATAGAATTGACCATTATGTGATGCAATTTAAGATTTTAGATCTTTGACCATGGTGTTTATGAGAAGTAATGCATTAGGAACATGCAGTTAGTGGGAGGTGTGATTCACACTCAATCCATGGTTATTAATGGGTATGCTCTATTATAATAGACCTTATGCATAATGTATGATTCTTCCTTATTTATGCAGATACATCAGAAGATTTTTTCTAGGTATAATCATTATTATGAAAGATAATACCATGTCATCCTAAAGTATGGAGCGAGGGAAGACCATATTGTTGAATGTTATCTCTACCCTGTTATGGTTACTATGCATGTTATACAATGACTCAAGACTATTTTATTCAAGATCTTCCAAATAGGTTAGATAGAATTCCTCTATTATGTATGAAATTTATTTTCCATAAATATCTATTCAAAGTTCCAAAAAATAAACCAATATAGGAGAAAATATATTTGTTCCCTACACCATGGAGTATGGGGTCATCTGAATGGAATTTCATGTTTTCATTAGATAGGACCAAAGGGAATTAGGGATCTTATCTATCTAATTATTTTAGATCTGACCAACCATATTCTAATGAATTTTAGAGAGGGTATTCTTGAGCGACTCAATCTATCCAAATTTTTGTGCACGGTATAAGGAAGTATGGTTGAAATGGAAGCTGAAGTTAGTATAAACGTTTTTCTGCATAGTAGCTTAGAAGTTCATTCCATTTAATATGAGAAAAATGTTAGGAACCCCAAAATAATTAATTATATGGGAGATCACAAACATGATCACGAATATGGTTTCAACTTTTGTGAGGGAACCTCTTTTTCCCATTTGGAAAATAAGTCTATTTTGTTCAGAATAGACCTCTAGTATTGAGCTTTCATTTGTAGAAGGAATCCATAATGCTTATTTCCCAATCAAAAATGGGCTAAGAATATTTAGTAGTGTAGAGAATATCTGGTGGCTAATTAATGAAGTTGGTGTGAATATGACACATATAAAACTGACTGGAGAACACAATATAGACATGAAACAAAATGGTCTAGAAGTAATAAAACCTATGAATTTTAGGGGAGATATTAAATTATTCATAATGGGAGCCACACAATATTTTATGGACCTTATACAAGACCTGTATTATCTCTTATAATTGGTTTAAATAGAGGATAATTTCATCAAACTTATTGTATTAGAGGGTTTCTCATGGACAAGGACGCTTTGGAGGATGAATTTTACTACACGTCGGTGAATTTTATCACATTCGACTCATCCTGGTGAGAGGATTCCATGTTAGAGATACTCAACAATGGACCTCATCCAGTCAATCATTTTCTTGATCACGAGGGATTCTAAGGTCCATAGTTCTAAAGTACAGGAAACCAGTTGGTGTACCTATTGATCATCATCATATCTAGACATGGCGGTGGAAATAACCCTTCAATGTTTCACATGAATGAATTATCCATATTTATATGGATCTGTGAGGGATAAAATAAACCTTTCCACAACATTTTCATGATTATTTTGTGACTATGGAAGACATTTCACCTATGGATGGGAAGGGAACTAGTCCATTAATTGAAGAGTTATTTCTAAAATGAGATTGTTTTATTTGTTTATGTTGAAATATTCACCATTGAATTACTTGATGACCATATTGAAGTCTCCCTTAAAATGATAAACTGGGACATCAATCTCGAGGGACAACTCAAGACCATTAATATGATCCTGATACTACATCTCATTGTTACTGTAGCTAGCTGAAAAAAAAAGATTAATAAAGGACAGACTATGTAGTGGAAATGAAGAAAATATCATGAAAAACCCTATTGAGTTTAGGGTCAAAGATTCTATTTCTTGTAAAACTCAGGGAGTCATTATCAAAATGAATCTTCTAACATGATGTAGCATGATCCCCCAAGAGAAAAAATTTATATGAGAAATTATCATCTATAGGAAGTTACATAGGTTTTTTATGGGTGAATAATAAGTCTTATAGTTCTTCAAAATCAAATAATATATTTGGTACAAAGAATATGTCAAAATTTAAGAGGATTACCACCCAGTGTGATATTCACCCTATCATTACAAAGTAGTTGAGGATGTATATTAACTGGTCAACTCACAACAGTAGTTACATCTCATGGCGATGTAAATAATTTCTTAAATTATGTACTATGAAGACCAACATGATTAAACACTCCTTAATGGTTGAGAATCTAAACTCCTTGTTGAGGAGCATGCAGATATGATAATATAGAATGTTTAATATTCCCTCATTGTTATTCTTGTCCTAGAGGGAAATAGGTGATCATTATAGGGATTTCAAATAATGGAAAAGAGGATTTCATACATTGGATGGATTTAGAACCAGATGATGTATTAGATACTGATTAATATTCTTAGGGTTAGTCTCATAGTCTCTATCCCATTGGTAAACAATTACCTTTTCATGATCCTCGAGAAGGGATTAAACATGTCAATGAGATTTGTAATAAATCACTGGATATAGTTTAAGTAACCTTAGTGGCCCCATAAATCCTAGAGGATACATGGAGGAGGAATTTGGTTGATGTCCATAACTTTATCCAGACTGATCTTGATTCCTTGGTATCTAATGATGAATTTATTTAACCAAACAGAGGTAACCCCAAATGAGCACATTATAAGGTTCTTCATCAAGTGTTTTTAATGGAGGAAACTAAAAAATATCTCATGATCTATGAGATAATCCTAGTGATGGTGTGATTTAAAGACTAGATCATCCATGAAACAATCCTAAAATGTACCAATAATTGATTTAATGACATTGTGTATGGATTATTAGTAAGTGACTCTATCATTCTTTAAGACAAAAGGAATCAACAAGAAGGAAAAAGTTCCAAGGGATGCCCTAAATGAAATAGACTCTTTCTCCTAAGGGGCCATATGAATATGATTATAACCAAAGTTTCTATCAATGAAGGTGAGTTTCTAGAAACCATTCATTTCATCGATCAATAGATCTCGAAAAAAGGGGAAATGAATCCTTAATAAAATGGTGGTTATGTTCACAAATGTTGATACCAAGTCTTATATTCTTATTCCTCATCCTGAATAGAACATTTTTTGGGAACCACTTGGGCTATTAGTCCTCTCTAATTAAATTTTAATTAATTATATCATTAATATTTTCCTCAAACACAACACCTTTATAGGGTAGCATCTTTCTAAGAGGATGTTTGAAGATGTGAGGACATACTCAGAGGCCTAGGTGGGGAAATACCGGATGTTGAAGCCATGGAATCTCATTATTTCACAAGGGAAACACGTCATGTTTCTATATAAATAATTCCATAAAATATTTATCTCATATTATAAAATATCTACATTTATCTGGTTCGTCCAAGCATATTATCTGTTTTAGATATATACATGTGTTACCTTATTAATAGTGGTAGTGACACCCTCATCAAATGTAGGAGTGGAATCTTCAAAATCATCTTCATCATTTGATGTTGAGGGATTAGACAGTGGATGCGGCTCATCCATGAAGGCTGAACCATGGAGAGAACAAGTGTCTCCTCTAGCATATATGGAATCCTTTATGAGGGTTCTTGATATAATGATATTGTAGAAAAAAAAATTTTTGTTCCAGTTCTACTTTTTATGAATGCGATTTATATTCCTATTATCGAAAAAATGATGACAGGTCCACTTACTTCAAGTGATCACTACATTGTGGACCATACAGTATTTTTGCTGATCAGTGTGAATGGGGAAATCATATTTGTACTCTACAGGGGTAGGGTCTTTTAGTATTGATTAGGCATGTCCTGTATAAGTGTATGCATTAACCTATGAGTAATCCTTCTTATTAGACACTATAATTTTTTTCCAAGATCTAATGTTATGGGTTCTAACTAATTTATTAGGGGAAAATCTACCTTTTAGGTCTTCCCATTGATCTACTGTAGTATCATTTGGATCATTAGGTTAATTGATGCATTTTACTCCATCATCCTAGACCAACATTCCTTCAAGTTTATAGTAACCATCATCTATATAGCAGGAATCAGAAGAATCAAGGGGGGTTTCATTGGATAAGGCATTATGTACTAGGTAGTGCTGGAGATATTCTGTAGTGATTTAGTTGTTTTGATCTAAACATATGACTTCTTGGGTACCATGAGGTTGTGGTTGAGCCTTAATTGGATGTGGTTGGTCATGGAATGGTGGTGGTTGAGCTGTGTAGTCGACCAATACAAATACCTATGGGGACATAGCTAATAAAGCGGACCACGAGGGATGTGCTTGATGATCAATGCACAAGGCTCGCATCCTAGTCTCAGTGGTGTAAATATCATTTTTGGAGTTTTATATCTTTTATTCTTGTACCTTTTATGCCTCATACCTCTCCTATGTCGATATAGGCCAATGGTTCCTGAGGGGCTCAAATGGATTTCATTTTTTTGTTCATTGAATAGTGATCCACTTATTTTATGAAATTTATAGAGGTGTACTCTTAATCCTCATCATTGAAATACTCTAAATTTGTATGTAATATGGGAACATCTCCCAAATAAGGAGTAATGAAGTCACCAAGGGTGTGATCCAGTTTTGGAATCGACAATGGAATATGATTTCCCTTACATCATCGATGTCTATTCTATAGATACAAGGAAGGCTATTGTGTAGATATGGAGATTATTACTAAAGGATGTGTGGTAAGAACAAGAATTTCTAGATATATCAAATAGGAATGAATGATAACATTGGAATGAATCTTCATCTTATGAGCCAACATGTCCTTTTATTTTGGCGCTCTACGATCAGGGGCCAATTTCCACTCATTGAACCCTTCACTACCATGATTGATGTTAGTGGAGAGAAGTTCCACCTATTCTGTAGGTCACCCAACTTTATTAATCCATTATCAACATGGTATTAGAGCCAATATTTTGTTACAATGTTTTATTTATTGGTTTTTCCAAGTATTATATGATCATGTAGTGATTTTCATGAATAATATGTTTGGCCTCTCGAGGTCTCCTATAATCAAACAAATTAAGAATCCTTTTTTCTAGGGTGAATATGAAGTAACATGGTAATTTTACATCCTTTATGGAGTAATTGTTGTTCATTTTTTCTACACATGGTATCCTATGTTCCAATTCTTTATGAAAAGATAGGAAAAAATTATCTATGTGAAATTGTGGTTGATGAGGCAGCACTGGGTGAGGATGCATTTGGCATGGGTACACTTGGAGGGGATCATCTAGTAAAGGTTATAGTAAATTTACTAGATCAATAATGTCTTCATTCACATAAGAAACAATCTCTGTAATCATGGGCCTTCCTATGGGTGTTGGAAGGGTCAATAGGTGTGACCACTACTTGGTCTACTATATGGTTTCTTCCAATTACTGAGTATCCTGGATAACTCCCAAAATACACTAGGTTAATTTTGGGATATGAGGGTAATTAATAAATAATAATTGACATTCTTTGTTCACATTGTAAGAATATTTTTTTAGTTAAAAAAGTGTGTCTAGTGAGTACATCAGACATTTCTATTAGGTGATGAAGTCAAAAAATCACTCATCGAGCCTCTATTTTCATTTTGAGAGGTTAGTGATGCTTGTATCATCCCTAGTTTTTATGGAATTATTTGTCTTTATCTCAAATAAAATAAATTTTAATTGATGTATTTCATTGAACTACGTCTGACATTCCGTTCACATGGTACAGACTTGGCGTACGTTACAACATACATTGAGTTTTTAAGAAATAACTTTTTATTGCTATAACTATTTAAACAAGATAACTACAACCTTTTTGTTAAAATTAGTAATATTAGTTGTAATAAATACTTTTCCAATATTATTTATAATATTTTTATATAAATAAAACATATTAATAACAAAATATATAGTTTTTGGTAGTCCTTATATGTTTAAAAATACTATTTTCTCAAATAAAATGATTTTCAAGTCCTTTATTGAAAAATGATAAAATTAATTTTAGAAACATTTAGAAATTTCATTTTATAGATTAAACCCCATTTTTTTATTTATAATTTCGACTTTATATTAGGGTTATTTTGTTTTTAATTCTCTGATAAGCCTCATTTTTAGATGAATAGTGCAAAATACTGAATTTTAATTCAAAAATATTTTTTCTTATAATTTATTTATATGGATAACTTATATTTTAAATTCTATTAAATGTTTAATCAGATCATATTTTTGTCATTTAATATAATTTATTTCATTGTAACCAATATTAATTTGACTATGGATATAAATACTTAGAAAACTTTTGATCATTTTTACTATAAAAACCCGTAGTGTCACCCCGTCAGCGAGATTAGATATAAATTAATTTCTTCCACTTATGTGTTTATAAATTGGAAAATTTTATTCTATAATTGTAATAAGAATAAATTGTAACATCAAATAAGTTCAAATTATTTTTTTACCAAAAATTGCAGTGAGAGTTATTAAAATTAATTAGAAAGATTAAGAGAAAAATTATCTTAAAAATTTACTAAACCATAATATCAAGATCTAAAATGACATATAAACTTGTTAAAAATATATTGGATGAAATTATTTATTACCTATATTTATTTTTCTCAAATTTGGTACATTATTGGGTCCACATGATATGGAAAAAAATGGGTGGAGTTATTTTAAAAAAACATTCAAGAGCGTCAGTCCTCCTCCAATATAAAAGGCCTCCTCTCCTCCCACTTCATCACACATATCAGGCATACATGGATCAGAAAAAAGTTTCCATAATAGCTTATCAAAATAAATCCCTTCATCCATATATAGTATTTTTTTTCAGAAACCAATCCAAGAATCCCTTTGGTGAAAACAAAAAATAGTCACCCAAAGAAGTGGTAACATCCTCCCTCAAGCTCCATTATTTTATTTTCATTTTTCATCCTGTCCACTCTCTATATTCCATGGTCATAAAATAAAACAAGTATCACAAATATATTTCAAAGTATTTATTATATGTTTTTGACCTAAAATTACACATACCTACATCTAATGGGTAATTAATATACTATTTTTGTGTACGATGAACTACAGCCTAAAAAATGACAATTCTACATTCTTCTTTTACCACATACCACGGTGGGAATTATATTGAAAACTAGTTTATATATAACATATATGATATTTATAATGTATTTATCCTTATTAAATTATTTTACAACACATATCTTTATACTTTCCATTTTTTGTAAATACTATAATTTCATTTGAGGATGTTTTAACTATCGCCCCCTCAAAGCGAAGTGACTTTCTGCAGACAATATGGAATGTTTTATGGATATATTTAGTAAAATTATAAGATATATATAACATCATATTTATTATTTAAATATATTATATACATATATACATTTTTGACAAATTATTTATTCCTTTCAGTATAATAATAAAAAATGAAACATCATTAATGCGTACGTACAACCTACCATCTCCATGAACAATGTATTCCTTTTAATACTTATATATTATATAGATTATTATAATACACCTATATAAAATATAAATGACATATATATAATTTAATACATTATTTAAATCATTATATATGTATAATGACCCAATATATAACAAATTACCACACATGAAATAAACATAGTGGATATTACCTGAAGTTAACAAGAGGGTATTATATGGTCATAGTAAAATTATATATGCTATTATATATAATAATATGATAATTTATAAAATTTATATTGAAATTAAATTTATTATATATCATTATTGTACGAGTATGAATCGATTCAAGATACAAGGTTGGGAAATTTCACCCCACTTTTATTTCCCTGAGATACATGCCATATTCAACAATCAATAATTTTGTGTGGAGTGTGTACAATTGATGAATTTATTATACATATCTTATACATATATTTATTAATATTTACATCTCCATTTTATGGTATTTCATTCTTGGGGTCTTTGTTTCAAAATTTATCAAATCAGTAAATAGTTTTTCCTCAAATTTTCTTATTTGACATTCATGTTTTTTTGTGCACCTAAATTCTATTTTAAGGTGTATATAAATCCATTTAAAATGTTATATAATGAATATAATTATTTTAATGTTATTTTAATCTTAATTTAATTTTATTTTATTACATGTAGAGTATGATCCAATGTTATCAAGTGATAAGAGTTTATTGAATCATTCTCATCGCTTTTCAAGATTGTTTATGTTTAATTTTCATGTGATGAAATGTTATGATCCATATCTCTAGAAAGAGTACGAGTTTCCTTATACTCTGTTTATTAATTAAATATACATGTATTTTTACCATTTTTACTCTATTTGATATTTAAGATAATTAAGACACTGTTTTTATGAAAAATATGACTGTATCTATCACTTCAGACGAAAATGAATTTTATTCCAAAAACCATGTTTCTAAAAAAAAATTCAAAAATATTTTCAACTAATACTTGAAGATAATTATCAATGAAAGGGGATTTAAAATTTTTTTATGGTTTCCAAAGATTCCGTTATAAATTTTCACATATATTTTTAAAGAAAATGGTTTATGTTTTATAAATAGTTTTTAAATGGAAAATGATATTTTACAAAATAACTATTTTTAAAAGATATTTAAAATTATTTCACATATAATATAACATCCATTTGTGTTACTCATGACTTTCTAGAAAAATTATTCAATGTTTTCTTTCATATTATCTATCTAAATGAATTAGGTTTTAATGTTATGATTTTTATGAAACCTGATTCTCTTTAATGGGTTATATAGAGTTGATACTATATTAATTTAATCGGTTATGATTTGGATTAAATGATTATGGAAACTATATCCTTTTCAAAGGGATATGATATGATTACATGTTTATGATACATATTTAATTTAATGTGTTATGATATTATTTTAATGATCTTCTGGAACATTCATGTATGATTTCACTATGCAATGGGAGGGTCCGATATCATTATCTATTAAATTGGGTAAAGATTTATATCTCATGAGATTGACTAAGATGGTATTGGGATTGAACCTTGACTAGTATGATTTCCATGGGACTGAACCGTGACTACAATGATGGTATAAGGAGTGAACTCATGATACTAAGTTGGCTATTGAAGAAAACCATGACTACCAAGATGGTATAGGGAGTAAACCCATACTACTAAGGTGGTATTGGAAGTGATGCCTTGGCTAGTATGTGAATCACATTATATACATACGTGTTTTAAACAATTCCATGTTTTATTCCTATGTTATGCTTTCTTGGCTTGTGTTCTTTATTTCATTATTATTCATACCTTATGAACAACTAAGAATTATTTCATGATTAATGTATATGATCTTTGATATTTAGAATATGATCTTATATTTTCTTAATAATATTCCCATACTATTATTCTCATGATTATGATTACATATCTCCCTTTTTTACCCTTACAATGCATCTCATCTCACCCATTTTTATGTTTCCATCCCCAATTTATGAAGATATATATTATGTTTTATTTTTCTAAAAAGGGTGATAGTCAAGAAGAACCTAGTGGGATATAATTTACTAGTGTTATTATTTCCATGAATCCAAAGGAACTAGACTAGTACAGTCTTTGGATGTCCATTTGAATAGTGTTTTGTGTATGCCAGAAAAGTTATGTAATGATAATGTATGAAATGTGAGGGTTTCTATATTTATTATTAGAGAAATGGTTCAGTTAAACTTTGGATGCTATAATGAGAAACAATTTGTGAAAACCATGATGATATGTCTAGGGATTAGTCTAGGGATATGGAAAAGAATAGGAAAATTTCATGTAATTTTGGTAAAGGATTGAGTGAGTGGTCTCCTTGAAATACATCAATTTCTAGATTCTTCAAGTTGATGTGGTTCTCACATAGAATTACATATGGCTAATAACTCTGACAAGATGTTATAGGATTAACTCGGGGTAATCTGGTATAAAACAATGGGATTACCTACACACATAGTTTAATAGACGTGAAGGATTTTCTTTGGGAATTCACAACCTCTTCAAGAAACATCATGAAGTACATAAAATAGATTTTGTCTATGAATGACCTAAGATAAATCTTAGGTGTCATAGATTAATAATGTGTCATTATTTATACATCCTATAAGTAACTTTTCATGATTATTTGGTTCCTCAATATGATAATTTTTTCTTACTTTATGTTTTTTGTTTTAGTCAATGGATAGAACCTGATGTAACCGTGTTAATAGTGATTGTAATGGAAAATGAAATGATTTCCCCCTAATAAACCATATTCTATGGGATATTGAATTATAAAACTTATTGTCATTCTCAAAATAATTTCTCAAGATATGAATCATTGTGTAATTCCAAATTAGAAATTGAGGGAAAACAATATGTTGAGTCATTAATGAGGCAAATTCCACCTTCTTTTAGTGGATCTTCCAATCCACTTATTGCTGAAAAATGAATTGGTACTGCTGAAAAAATATATTCTCCATTCTCCAGTTTTTGGGGCATGATAATTTCATTATAGTAGTTCATTAGTTATAAGGTGAAGAAGACCAATGGTGGACTCTAATAAAAAATATGAGGTATTAATATGAGATTGAATCCATGGATTGGGATGAGTTCAAGAGCTTATTATTCAATAAGTAATTTCCTCAGATTTATCCTATCAATATGGAAAAAAAGTTCCTTGATTAGAAGGAATGGGATGAGGAATTTTTTGGTACCTATTCTTTTAATTTCACAATACTTGTGAGGTATGCTACAAGAATTGTCACCCAACCTAAAATTATAGTGAATTGGAACTTTAGTGTCTTAAAGAGATGCCTCAAAATGGAATAGTCTATAAGAGACTTCAGTAGACACAAATAGATTGTGTGTTCTACAATCAAGATTGAAATGGAGGTTGGAGTCATATATGAATCTCATGGTTTTGAAAAGAAAACGAAGATAGAGTATAAAGGAATATATAAGAACAATGAAGATAAGAATAAGAGCTTTCATCTATGATCTAAGTGTGAGAAAAATCTACTATGAAATTCCATTAAGGTTCTAATAAATGTTTTAATTTTTGATGGTATGGCCATTATAAATTTTTTTGTACTCCTCATGTATTAATAATCTTTTAATGATCACATATCTTATTCAATATAGTAAACTCCTATAAATTATATATAATCACGTGTATCTATGTTTAAATTTTTCTCATTATTTTAGAAGAGCCATGCAAGATCTTAATTGCTCTATATTCAGTTTACTTGAATTATACTGTCTTTGATCTACTATTAAAATACATTCCTTGACAAATGTTGAAGTCTAATACTTTCTATTATCAACATTATTTAAGTCTCAACACAGTTACATTGAAAAGTTTAAGACACCGTGAGTCTACCACCGACTTTGTATTTCGGGAACCATGAAGCAGACACTGTGAAGCCAGACACTGTGAAGCCAGACACCATCAAGCCAGACATCGTCAACAAGACAGAGTAAATAAGATACCGTGAATGAGACACCGTGAACAAGAAACCATGAACAAGACACCATGAACAATACCCCGTGAACAATACACTGTGACCATGAGACACCATGACAATGAGAAATCGTGACCATGAGACACTGTGACACTCAGACACCGTGATCAATCTAGACAACGTGTGAAGGAGACACTGTTTTCATGACTTATTGTGACAGTGTTTCTTAAACTATTTTTTCATCTTTAAATTTAATATCTAATGGTCATATTTGATGATTTTAATGCACTAAAATAATTAATGTTTCTTTGTAGACATATCATCGGACTATAAGAGGTACGAGGTGCAGAACACATGCAACATGTCAGCTCCAACACATGCATTCCATGTTAAAAAGAAAATTGTGGCCAAGAATCAGTATGTGTGATACAAAAACGAAAATCAAGGCTGTGAGAACAATAAAGAAGAAGATAATTGGAGGAATTTTAAAAAATAAAGGCACACTACATGAAACTCGACAATTCTGAATACAAGAATCATATTTGAATCTTAAAGAACATCTTTTCTCGTTAAACCTCATGAAGAACACAAGCTGAGTCGAAAAACTCTGTTTTCCATACAATTTCCAGAGAAGGACTCAAAGAATCATTTTTTTTAATCCAAAGGAGTCCAGAGCTGCATTGACATCACACAAGAGCATTATAAACTCTTCTCTATATTATTTCTCTGTTCTGATCATTCTTTTTCTTATATTACAGGAAGTGTGGGATTCTATCTTTTTGGACACACACTGACTCCTAAACTGAACTAGTGGGTACTGAAATCCTCACACCAAACTATTTATACCCTTGTGTATCCCACCTAGAATTTTGGTAGTGGTCTGAGGACCTGGACATCCTGTGTGCTCCTATTTTTGCTTTCCCATGAAGAACTATGGTAGAGGTATGAGGACCTGGACATTCTGAGTACTGTTGTAAACCCTGATCCAGGGTGTGGATCAAAGTTTATTTATATAAACTTCTTGGTGGCTGGTGGGCACCAAGTGGAGTGGATTAGGTCTCGGCATGAGACTGAAACACTTGTTTTATATCCATTGTGCTGCTTAATTTAGTTATCTCTCTTTTATTGCTTTACTGTATAATCCATAAATCACTAATTTCACTTTGATAGTTAATCATGGAAAGAAGTTATAACTATCTTGTCTTAGTAGAATAACTTCAAAAGTAATATAATTAACACAAATTAAGATTATTGAGAATTAATCAATCTTCTATGAAGTTATTTAAGCATTCAAACTATTATAACATTATTACCTTGATTAACTGGGCTGTATTTAATATTTGGGAAAATCCTTTTTACAAATAATTTTTAACAGAAATTTTAATAGGAACTCAATTCACCCTCCTCTTGAGTATCCACTCTGACCAATATTTGGTATCAGAGGTTGTTGATAAATGTTTTTCAGAATACTTTGTTTGAGAAAAGTTTTCAACTATGATTTTAGTTGTGTTTTAAAGATCATAAATTTCTGTTATTTCTAAAATTTTATCTCTTTAAATACATTTTCTAAAATATATTTATGGATTAAAGATTAGAAGGTGTAGCTACCAATGGGCCACCCTTCTTTAATGGTGTCAATTATGCCCAATGGAAACTAAAAATGATAATCCATTTAAAAAGTATGGGATTTGACATTGGGACTACTATAAAGACTCACTATATGATTCTAGAAACTGTAAGAACTACATTGGATGAACCTATGAAAGCTTATTATAGTAATAATTGTAAATAATTGAATTCCCTATATTGTTCTTTAAGAGATTAAGAATTTAATTGAATATCTTCTTGTAAGACTGCTTATGAAATATGGGATACTTAGGTTGTTTCCCATGAGGGAACAACTAATATTAAAGAAAATGAGACTAAATACATACACTATTAAGTATGATAAGTTTAAAATGAAATTTGATGAATCTATTTCTAATATGTATCTCCAGTTTAATGAGACATTCAATACAATGAGCTCAATGAGAAATGCTATTCCAGAAAAGGAGCAAATCATGGGATATTAAGATGCCTACCAGATAGATGGAGAGGAACCTATGTCTCTATACGAGAATCATGTGACATTGGAAAGCTTCCAGTTAAGAAGTTGATAAGTAATTTGATGATGTATGAAGAAGATATAAAGGTAAACAAAGAGGAAGATGATGAACCTAAGAAAAAGTTAGTGGCATTTAAGTCTACTGCCTCAAAGACCAAGGACAAGAAGAAAGTCCACATACCTGTCAAAAGCTAAACAAGTGAAGGTTTAGATTTAGATAGTGATGAAGAGATGGCTCACATAGCCAAGAGATTCACAAAATTCTCTAGAAAGAATAATTTTTTTAGAAAATAAAATTATAAGGGTTAGTATAAACAACAAGGTAATTGTATGAGAGATTGGAAGAAAGCTGATAAAAATGATGAGATAGTCTGTTATGAATGTAAAAGGAATGGACATGTTAAGGATGACTGTACAAAATTTAAGTTTAAGAAGAAATATGATTATAAGGACCTAAAATATAAGAATGATATTAAGGAAACATGGAGTGCTTCATAAGATATCTCAAGTGGACCTGATGCTTATGATTCTGAAGAAAAGAATCATGCCAACATGTGTTTCATGACTAAAACATCTAAGTTACCTATTTCCCCTATGCTGAATGATTACTATTCTGGGAATGAAAGTGATTAAAATGTTCATGATAATATGTATAAAGATTAATTATTTGAATACTGTAATATATTATAAGATACTTGTAATGAGCTAAAATATAAGTACAAATCATTGAAGAAACAGTATGCCTTGACTAGAACTGTTAAATCTGATCTTAGTATAGAAAATGAAAAGAATGCTTAACTGTTAAAGGAAAACACTGAACTTAAATTGTCTAATGATAAAATTATAAAAGACTTAGAGATGTTCAAAAATGGAATGAATAATATAACTCAAATTCTTGGAAAAAATTTTGCACCAAATTATACTACAGGTTTAGGACACCAACCTGGACAGAGACAGATTGTTAAGAATAAATTTATTTCAAAATCTACACAGTATGCTGCTAGTTCAAGTTCTAGAAAATCTTATGATTTATCTAGCTATTCAAATTCACACAGACCAAACAAATTTTACTTATCAAAATCATTTGAATGGTTTAATTATAGGAAACCCATTAGGCAAATATGGGTGCCTAAAGTTTTACTTGCTAACCATTCTGGACCCAAGATAATATGGGTACCAAAATTATCTTCTGTCTAAATCTGTTTTGTAGGAAACTTTCTTGAAATATTCCTATAGTAAAATATGATACTTGGATAGTGGATGTTCAAGGCACATGACATGAGACTACTCATGCTTTAAGAGATTAATCAAATTTGATGGAGGACATGTCACCTTTGGGGATGACACAAAAGGAAAAATCATCGTCTTTGGCCAGATTGGTAACACTGATTCAATTTTAATTTCTAAAGTAGTATTTCTTGATGGTTTAAAATACAACCTGCTATGTATTTCTCAATTTTGTGATGATTCTTTCAATGTAAAATTTGAAAATGATTCATGTAATGTTTTTAATTCTAAATTTTTTTTGGTATTTACTACATTAAGAAATGAAAATGTTTATGCTATAGATTTGAATTATTTAGCGAAACAAAATGTTACTTGTTTAAATGATTTTCATAAATAATCTTGGATATGAAACAGAAGACTAGGACACTGTAATGTGCACTCACTTCGAAAACTGACTAGGAAAGGTTTCGTTAGAGACTTTCCAAAAGTGGAATTCCTACTTAAAAAAGTGTGCAATCCTTTTCAAAAGGGAAAAAACACAAAGTTTCTTTCAAATCAAAGAAATAAGTTTATACTTCTCAACCTCTCAAGTTATTTCACATGGATTAGTTTGTACCATCAAGAGTTTCAAGTCTAAATGGGAAGAACTATGTCTATGTTCTAGTAGATGACGTTTCTAGATACACTTGGGTATAATTTCTTGCTCACCAAAGTGAAGCTTGTTCTTATTTTATCAAATATTCCAATTCTGTAGAAAAACATAGTGGACTTAGGATCTATACCGTGAGAAGTGATCATGGCCATGAGATTGAAAATCAGAAGTTTGAATCTTATATCTCAAACAATGGCAATAGTCATAACTTCTCTGCTCCTAGAAGACCTCAACAGAATGGAGTAGTAGACAAAAATAATAGATCCCTTCAATAAATTGCATGAACTATTCTCAATGAGTATGACTTACCTATTTACTTTTGGGATTAAGCTATTAATACATCTTGATACATTATCAATAGAGTCTTGATTAGACCAATTCATAAAAATACCCCTTATGAGATTTAGAACAATAGGAAGCCTAAGGTTAATTACTTTAGATTTTTTGGTTGCAAAGTTTTTATTCTTAATACTAAATATAATATTGACAAAATTGCTTCCAAATGTGATGAAGGAATTTTCCTAAGTTACTCAATATCGAGTAAACCCTATAGAGTATTCAATAAGTGAACCAAATGTGTGGATGAATATTTACACCTAAAATTTGATTAAACTGATACAGATGAGCCTAATACCCCTCTTGAAAATATTTAAGAAGACATGTCCATTATAAACCTTAATGATAAAAATAGTAAACCTATTATTATGAAAACAAGTTCTGGAAATTTTCCAGAACCTGTTTCTGTTGAACCCGAACCTGTAAATGAATCTGAAAATTCTAGCCCTACTTTTTCTAAACCAACCAGGACCCTTAAAACCCATCCTTTAGATTCTTTTGTAAGAGATTTAGATAGAGGAACACAAACTAGAGCTTCTCTAAGAAATCAAGTTGAACATCAAGCTTTTTTTCACAGTTTATCCTAAAAATATCAATGATTCAATCAATGATGAATTTTGGATGATGGATATGCAAGAATAATTGAATCAATTTGAAAGAAACAAAGTTTGGGAATTAGTATAAATACCTAAGGACACTATGAACATAGGTAGTAAATGGGTTTTTAGGAATAATGTTGATGAAGCTGGTAGTATAGTTAGAAACAAGGCAAGACTAGTGGCACAAGGATATAGTCAAGAAGAAGTAATTGACTGTGAAGAGAAGTTTGCACCGGTATCCAGACATGAATCCATCAAAATCCTGCTTTCCTATGCTGCACATTTGAATTTCAAACTATATCAAATGGATGTTAAGAGTGGATTCTTAAATGGGTATATAGATGAGCATGTTTTTGTTGAACAACCCCCTGGATTTACAAACCACCATTTTTGAAATTATATTTTTAAACTATCAAAAGCTTTATATGGATTAAATCAAGCTCCACAAGCATGGTATGATAGATTGAGTACTTTTCTTATTTCTAAAGGTTTTACAAAAGGAATAGCTAATCCTACCCTTTTTATAAAAAGAATTCCTAATGATGTTTTAGTTGTTCAAATCTATGTAGATGATATTATTTTTGGATCTTCGAAGAATTATTTAAGTTTTGATTTTTCTAAAATGATGAAAAACGAATTTGAAATGAGTTTAATGGGAGAACTCAAATATTTTCTTGGATTTAATGATTTTCAAAATGAAAATGGTATTAGTTTAAATCAAAGTAAATATACAAAAGATCTTATAAAACGTTTTGGAATAGAAAACACTAAAAGTAGTCACACTCCCATGAGTACCACTTGTAAGTTGGATCTTGATGAAGATGGAAAATTTGTTGATCAAACCACTAATAGAGGAATTATTGGATGTTTACTCTAATAAACTGCTAGTCGTCCTGAAATTATGTTTAGTGTGTGTATGTGTGCTCATTTTCATGAAAACCATAAGGAATCTCATTTAAATGCTGCAAAGAGAATTTTCAAATACCTCAAGAATACACCCAATTTAGGACTATTTTATCCTAAATGACAATCATTTGAATTATTTAGTTATTCTGATGCTAACTTTGGTGGCTGCAAGTTAGATAGAAAAATCACCTCTGGACATGTCACCTTTTAGGCCAGTCACTAGTATCATGGTGTAGTAAGAAACAAAATTTTGTTGCATTGTCTACTGCAAAATCTGAATACATAGCCACTAGCTGTTGATCTGCACTAATATTGTGGATGAAACACACATCACTAGATTATGGATATCAATTCAGACATGTACCTATAAATTGTGACAACACAAGTGCTATTAACATATCAAAAAATATTGTTTCACATTCTTGGACAAAGCACATTGATTTAAGATATAACGTTTTGAGAGATCATTATCAAAAAGGTGATATCACTTTAGAATTTCATTGGTATTGAATATCAACTTGCTGATATATTCACTAAACCATTAAATTCTGACAGAATAGACTAAATCATAAATGAACTAGGCATGATAAATCTCAAATAGATACCTTACTATTTACTGTTTAAGGTCTTACTGTTCGATATCTTACTGTGTTATACTTTACTATTTCATGATACAGTTTCTCAGTTACTATCTCTCATGTTTACTTCCTCACAGTAAATTTTTATGTTTACGGTCTCACAGTTTGTATTTTGTATGTATTTTCTGACGTTTACTATATCACCGTAACACACACTGAGAAGTTCGTTCACGGTCTCACCGTGAAGCTCGTTTACTATCTCACCGTAATGACCAGACACAGTCTCACCATAAAAATTATTTATTTTTTTCTTTAAACCCATATCACGGTAATTATCCTTTTCACCTTTTCATTTTCTATCATTTTTATTTTTGCGATGTATGGTATTCCTAAATGATAAAACAAATAAAGTATCTCTCGATTCATCACTTGAAGTTTCTTGTACCTACAATTTTCAAACCCTTCTTCATCCCTTCAACCCTTCACTCAATCTAACCTTCAGTGAATACCAGGAATGAAACGCTCGTCATCGTCAACACCTGAGAAGTGAAGTTTGAAGAAGAAGAAGATTCCACCTAAGCTGACTCCCGAAGGACCTTTAAATCTGAATCTGGTAAACCACATTATTGTACCTGAGAAAGAGATTTTTCCCTAATGGTTTTTGTCTACTAAGTCTCATTTATTGAATGTGTTAGAACAACCAGGCTAGTTTGAATGGTTCTCAAAGGAGGATAGACCCATCTAGCGTAGGTTAGTAGCTCAATTTTACCAATATGTATATTTCTCTTTTAATTTTGGTGAGAGTTATATTGTGATAAGATGGGTCAATGGCCAGATATGCTCATTCTCTTTGAGGTTATGGGATGCATTCCTTAGGATACCTCATAAAGGCTTCTGTGAGATTTATCACAGAGGACATCCACCTTCAACTGATTTCATTGATTTAGAAGATGCCCTAAAAACCTTAACTGGAAATGGAACCCAAAGGAGGGACACTGCTACTGAATTAGATGAAGAATCAAGGATTCTGTTCATGTTTATATAGAATTTGGTTAGTCCAAGAAAAGATGATTTTGATTTTTTAAAATATCAAGATGTGTTTCTGATTCACCTTATTAAAAATGGGAATATGATCAACCTGGGCAAGTATATTATAAACCATATGTGTGAGTAGATGAAAGTAACATCCAAGTAAACTTATCTGTTATACTCTCAGCTAATCTCAGCCATGCTTCTTTCCAAAGGTATGGTTGGACAAAATGAGGAAGTAACTAAAGACTTTTAGTACTATCTCTCAAAAGCCAATATCAAAATAATGGAGATAAACTAGAATCCTTGAAAAAAGAATGGGTGGAAGACATTGATCGATTTTATGAGAAATTCAATCCTATGGATTATCCCTCAAGACCTAAAGACATTTCTAATCCTGGTTTGGAACTAGATGTGATTGTTTATTATCCCGAAGAAGAGGAAGAAGAGGTCGTTGTGCCACCTAGGGAAGCATTTACTCTTGAGGAATATAGGACAACTGCACCTCCTAAAGTTCCTGAAGAAGAAGTCCCTGCTCCTAAAGAAGCTATTAATCTAGAAATTCAACTCAAGGCAAAAACTGAATCAATTTCCAAAGAACCTGAAAAGCCTTCCATGGAAGAGCCTATAGTAGAAGAGCGTACAGTGGAATAGATACCTATTTTGCAGAAGATCAATCTTGAGGAACTCCCTAAGGAATAATCTGTTCTTGAAATCATCCCTTCAGCTAAAGAAAGGATGGAGCTAGCCTTTTAGCTGGCTAGATAGGAAATGAGTATGGAACTTAGAGCTGAGTCTGTGGAATTAGACCAAGATCCTAAGCCTCCTAGTCCTGAGAAGGAGGCACCTGTTGAGGGGGGGAAACCCCAAATCATGAGTCTATTGAAGCCTCACATCCCACTGAGTCAAGTCCTGTAGACACTCAGTATAAATTTCCTAGTTTCTATGATGTGAATGATTATCAGTAGGTTACAACAACCGTACTTGATATTTCCTCCCTATTACAGTTGAAATCAGTCTCCAATTTTGCACCTGAGAAGGAACTTGATCCAGTACCAGTCCCTACTCCTGAACCATTATCTGAACTGCCATACTTTGTGATTAAGGATGATTTGAAGGAATTTGTTGCTACTATCTTATCCATAGTTGAGAAACTCATGAATGCCCAACCTCATCCTGTGAAAAATTTAAGTAAGAGAGATGCCTCACTATTATTGGAGAAAATTATTTGGTAAATGCAACCAAAGATGATCCATGGGATTAAAGAAGTAAGAGTTGAAAATAAGAATAGGAGTAATGAAGTGAAGACCCTAAGAAGTATGGTTGAAGTCATGCAGAGAGAGCTGCATTAGAGATCTGAATCTGTTCCTCCACATGTAGAACTTGTTGCACCTCAAATCCCACCAGTTGGGGTGTCTCTGATTCAACTTTATCTAGCATCCTTAGATGAAAATATTACGGAAAGGAACAAACAAATTGTGAAGAAAATGAAAGATCTTGTTTACAATCTTAATAAAATCACTGATGAGTATACAGGGTGTCTTCAAAAGGTGATGAATCAACTTAAATCCTTGACCATAACTGTAAAAGCATTTAATAAATCCTTTAGACCCCCCATGGACAGTGATCTGATCAGAACTGTAGTTAAAGAAGACATTCATAATCTACTCAGTGGCTTCAATACTAATTATTTATCTGAAGTGGTCAAGAACAGTGATAGAGTTCTTGACCTAGTATAAATCCACTCCAAAATTTCTAATAATGCTCTTCAAGAGATTTCCAAGAAAGTGGATTTATACTTCAACAAAATCTTCTCCATGACCGATATGACAAACCATTTCAAGTAACTTGTAGAAAATATGTAGCTTCCTCCTGTGACTCAAGATTTCAAGAACCAAGTCCAAAAGCTCACATAGTTTACTCAATTGCTGGACAAGTTTATGGAGAACAAGGATGATTTTTAAAAAGCCATGTAGTATGGTGGAGAGATCATTACATATTTCATCAAACTCCTGAGGCCCTATCTTAATGTCTAGAGTACAACCATTGTTGCTCCAGCGGGTGCACCTCTCAGACCTGGGTTACCTACCTTCTCCTCTGCCCTAGCCTCAACCACCATGTCTGTCGAACAAGTACTAAGTCAGATCAGGCATGTTATTATTGATCAGAAACTGCCTGGAAATTCAACTACTTCTACCTTGGCTCTCTCAGTCATTGATGTAATTCCTTTACCATGTTCATCAACCACCACTCTGCCTTCTACTACCACAACCTCTGCCCCTATGGATTCCTCTTCTATTGCTTCTAAAGGAAAATAGAAGGCCAACCCATGAATAAAAATAGTGATTACATATTTTTGATAGGGATGCTATTGATTTTTCATTACTCTTATGTTTTGTAAAGTCACTTATTTTCTATTAATGGAATGTGCAATTTTTGACTTCTCCAATTTCATCTTTTGGATAATCCCAAAAGAGGGAGAAGTTTTAATATTCTATCCTTTTATCTCTATAGTTGAATCCAATATACACTTTAACTGTACATGATTTTTGATCATCAAAAACGGGGAGATTATTGGAATCCTCATGTATTAATCATGTATTAATGATCACAAATCTTTTTCAATCTAGTTTACTCCTATAAATTATATCCAATCAAGTTTATTTATGATTAAATTTTTCTCAAGATTTAAAAAGAGCCATGAAAGATCTTAATTTCTCTATATTCAATTTACTTACTTTATACTATCATTGATCTACTTTCAAAATACATTCCTTGAAAAATGCTTAAGTCTAATGCTTTCTATTTTCATAATTATTTAAGTCTCAATATAATTACTTTGAAAAGTCTATGACACCATGAGTTTTCCATAGGCTATGTATTTCTGGCACTGTGATGCATACACCATGAGGCCAGACACCGTGAAGCTAGACACCTTCACGCTAGACACTGTGAAGCCAGACATCATGAACAAGACACCATGAACAAGACATCGTGAACGAGACACCGTGAAAAAGACATCGTGAACAAGACACCCTGAACAAGACATCGTGACCATGAGACATCGTGAACATGAGACACCATGGCCATGAGACACCATGACACTCAGACACCATGATCAATCTAGACACCAGGTGAAGGAGACACCATTTTCATGACTTACTGTGACATTGTTTCCTAAACTATTTTGACTTCATTCAATTTAATTTATAACAGTCATATTTGATGATTTTAATACACTGACATAATTAATTTTTCTTTGTAGACATATCATCAGGAAGTACGAGGTACAAGGTGCAGAACACATGCAACCTATCGGCTCCAACACACGCATTCCAAGATAAAAAGAGATGTGTGGCCAAGAATCAGTATGTTCGGTACAAAAACGAAAAGCAAGTCCATGAGCATAATAAAGAAGAAGATACTTGGAAGAAGATTAAAAAATAAAGGCACACTACACGAAACTCGACACTGTGGAACACTCGAAGCATATTTGAAGCTTAAAGAACTTCTTCACTCGTTAAACCTCATGAAGAACACAAGCTGAATCACGACACTCTGTTTTCCACACAATTTCCAGATAAGGACTCAAAGATTCATCTGTTTCAATCCAAAGGAGTCCATAGCGGCATTGACATCACATGAGAGTATTCTAAACTCATCTCTTTATGATTTCTCTATTGTGATCATTCTTTTTCTTACATTACGAGCTGTGTGTGCTTATATTTGTTTGGACACACACTGACTCCTATGCTAAACTGGAGGATACAGAAATCCTCACACCAAACTCTTTATACCCTTCTGTGTCCCATGTCAATCTGTGGTAGAGGTATGAGGACCTAGAAATCCTATGTGTTGTTTTTGTTGTTGCTTTCCCGTGAAGAACTATTGTAGAGGTCTGAGGACTTGGACAGTCTGAGTACTGTTGTAAACCCCGATCCAGGGTGTGTATCAATGTTTATTTATATACACTGCTTGGTGGAAGGTGATCACTAAGTGGAGTGGATTAGGTATCCGCTTGAGACTAAACCACTTGTATCATATCTAATGTGCTTCTTAATTTAGTTATCTCTGTTTTATTTCTTTACTGTATAATCCAGAAATCATTAATTTCACTTTGATAGATAATCTTCGAAATAAGTTATAACTGGCTTGTCCTAGTAGAATAACATCAAAAGTAATATTAATATCACAAACTAAGATTACTAAGAATTAATCAATCTTATAAGAATTTATTTAAATAGTCAGAATCTTATAACAATATAACCTTGATTAATTGGGCAGTATTTAATCTTTGGGGAAAAACTTTTTAGAAATACTATTTAATAGAACATTAAATAGGAACTCAATTGTCCCTCCTCTCGATTATCCACTCTGACCAACAAATCTGATTTCCGATGTGATGGTAAGAAGTTATAAAATGGTGTCAATGGAGAAAAAGTAGCAGAAAATACACCTCCCATGATTTAGTGCTACATTTGTAAGGATAATGGGCATTATTATAACCACTACCCAAATCGAAGGGCTGGTGATGATGATCGATGTTAGCAACATCTTATGCCAAGGGACAAGGGGAAATCTTATAGAATCGTTATTTATGATGAGGGGTGTGAAAATAATGTGATGAAATATACACTTACCATCCAATCTATAACTACTAATTTCATATTTGATTCTAGATCTACAGACTCTTTCATATCTAACTAATTTTCTAAGGGTGTTATGATTTCCCCAAAATGATTGTATGTGTAATTTGCAATGAAAATATGTAAAGGTATGATGATTGAATCCCATGTCTATGATTCCCCTCTGATTGATGTTTGTGGGAATGTTCTTCCTTAAAATCTTATCATTCTTCCTTTTATTGAATTTGATGTCATATTGGGAATAGATTGGTATTCTATGCCTAAATCCCACATTAATTTTAAAGGAAGTTAAATTGAATTTGACATTACAAACCCTCCTGTGTTCATCCATCAATGCGACGATAAGTATGAACTTCCTATAAAGATTACATCCCTGGTATGGGTATTAATTCCCATTCGTAGGGGTTGTTTATCTCAAATGGTTGGTGGGGAATTGACATCGATAAAATGGATATTGTTCCATAATTTGTGGATGTTTTTTGGAGGAGTTAACCAGCCTTCCATAGAAACATAAAGATGGGTTCTCAATAGATTTCATACATGGTTCCACACAAATTTCCAAGACACCCTATATAATGGACTCGATTGTGTTGTGTGAATTGAAGAAGCAAGTCTAGGAGAACTATTATAAGTGATTCATTCAGTCAAGTGTGTCACCTTATGGTACACCTATTATTTTTGTAAAAAACAATGATTGATCAATGTGACTATGAACTGATAATAGAGACTAAAACAATATCACAACCAAGAACATGTATCCACTTTCCTGTATTGATGTCTTGTTTGATCAACTATGCAGATATACATACTTCTCCATGACTGACCTTAGTTAGGGATATCATTAATTGATGTCCAAGAAAAATTATATCAATAAGGTGACATTACATACATGGTCTGGACACTATGAGTATATTGTGATGCATTTTGGTCTTAATAATTCCCTAACTATCTTCATGGGTATGATGAATAGAGTCTTTAGAGATTAACTTGACCAATTTCTGATAGTCTTTATAGATGATATTTTTATCTATTCAATGATAATATAAGATCATGATGATCAGTTGAGAATTGTACTAAGTAACCTTTTGAAGGAGAAACTATATGAAAAATTTAAAAACTGTGAATTTTGGATACAAAAGGATTCATTTTTTGGGTTAAATAATCATAAGAGATTGTATAGTAGTAGATCCATCAGTATTAGAGGCTACTTAATGTTTTCCTATACCAACCATGATGACTAAGATTTGTATATTTCTTGGTTTATCTATATTTTAGCGTTGGTTTGTGGAGAATGTTTCACACTTATGTTATTATATTACTAAGTTAACTCGAAAGGGTTCTATGGCCCCCTGTATAGATTATTGTGAGGAAAAATTAAAGGACCAAAAGATATGGTTAGTCAACTCACTAATTATTACATTACCCTATTGTAGAGAAAGGTTTTCAATCAATAGTGATGCATCCATGAAGGGACTGGGATGTGATCTTATGAAAAAGAACATGGTTATCTATTATTCCATACTACAGTTGAATATTCATGGTAGAATTTACCCAACACATAGTTTTGAGTTAGAATCAGTAATATTTGAATTAAAAATATGGAGGCATTATATTTATGGAGAAAAGTGTGATATATATACCAATCATGAAAGTCTGAAATATATATTCACACAAAATGAGTTGAAAATTTACTATAGAAGATTGTTAGAGTTGCTAAAGTATTTTGACTGCTCAATGCATTACCACCTTGGGGAAGTGAACAAGGTGGCTGATGCTTTGAGTCGAAAGGGACATGCTAGTTTATCCATGATGAGGATCACAAAAGATCCTATATTTATGGATTTGAAAAGGATGGATCTATAAATCCTAAAGGAAGGGGAAAATATTATCTTTCTCAAATAAATGTTCAACCCTCTATGGAAGTGAATATTAATGAAGAATATGAGGAAGATATATAGCTAAAAAATAATGTTAGAAAACTTCTGGAGTTTAACCTTGATTGGGATGTAATGAGATTGGTCAAGAGTCGTGCATGTGTTCCTTCCATACTAGATTTAAAGAAGGATCAATTGGAAGATTTTCATTGTTCTTCATTCTCTATTAATCATTGAAGTATGCAGATGTTTAGGGATTTCAATGAATACATATGGTGGGAATGCATGAAGATAGATATCACAAAATATTTATCTCAGTGCTTGGTATTATAGTAATTTAATACTAGAATAAAAATGCATGAATGGATATTGCAACCATTACCCATAATAGAATGGAAATGGGAGAAATTATTGTGTATTTTTTCATTAGTAAACCCACAACCTCTGAAGGGTTTAATGATATATTGGTGGTAGTTAATTTATTTATGATGTCGATGTACTTCATCACTATCAGAGAAGACTTCTATTTTGATCAATTTTCTATTATACACATTGAAGAAGTTGTAATGTTTCATGGAGTACCATATTACATTATATCAGATCTGGATCTGAAGTTTACATCAATGTTCTGATGAATTCTTTAGGATTCCCATGATATAGAATTGCATTTGAACATTGATTATCATCCTTAGAAAGATTGTTATTTTTATAGAATAATTAAAACTATTGGATATGCTGAGATCGTGTTCTCTATATTTCAAATGTGTCTGGGATCAATATATTCCTCTAGTTATGTTTTCGTAAAAAAATATATTTCACTCATGAATTTATATGGAACCTTATTAATCTATCATAGGGATGAACTTTATAGTTCCAACGTGTTGGTATGAGTTTAGAGAAAGAATGCAATTTGTAAATGAGATCACTAAAAAATGGTTAGGATGTTTTGAACCATTTAGCAGCATATCAATATTTCTCAAAGTTGAAAAAAAATATTGATAAACAATGGTTTTATGTAGAATATGATATTGGTGAAAATGTATTTCTATTAATCTCTCCCTAAAATATAGTTGCGAGGTTCCGAAAGATAGGGAAACTAAACCCTAGGTATATCAGTCCCTTTGAAATTATTGATCGTATCAGGATCATAGCCTATCTCTTGTAACTTCCTCTTAATATCTCTCAAGTTCATGATGGTTTCCATGTTTCTCATGGGAGGAAGTATATACTTGACCCTTTATATTTCATGATCTCATTGGTCATATCACTAGAGAAGGAACTTTCTTATAAGGAACAACCTATTTATATTTTGGATCATTGAAAAACATTTCTATAAAACAAGACCACTCACTTATTCAATTTTGTTTTCGAGAAATCACCAGTTAGAGGAAGCTACATTGGAACTTGAGGATATGATAAAGAATAATTAACCTCATTGGTTTTTACCATAATGATAAATTTCAGGGGTGAAATTAATTTTAAGAGGGGTAGAATGTAACACACCAAGTTTTTATGGACCTATTTTTCATTCTCTTGAATAGACTAAATTGGTACTAATATCATTAATTTTACTAAGTCAATCATTCCTTTCATATGGTACCAACTTGGTTTACGTTACATACAACACTGGGTTTCTATGAAACAACTTGTTATTATTTTGATTATTAAATTGAGATAACTATTACCTAGATATTAAATCTATTTATATGAACTATAATAAATACCTTTAAATAAATTAATAAAAATTTTATATAAATAAAACATATTAATAATGAAATATATATTTTTTGGTAAAGTCTTTATATGTTTAAGAATACCATTTTCTCAAATAAATTGTTTTTCATGTCCATATGTGAAAAATAATAAAATTAATTTTAGAAACATTTTTAAATATAATTTGATAAAATAAAATACATTTTTTAATATATAATGAAGAATTTATCTTAGAGTTAATGTTTGGGAATTTTTTGAGAAACATCCTTTTTGGATGAATAGTTAAAAATACTTAATTTTAATTCAAAACTACTTTTTCATATACATTAATTATAAGGATAAATTATATTTTTAATTTGTTTGAAATTTTAATGATATATTATTTTTATAAGTTGATCAAATTTACTTCATTGCAACCAATTTCATATTGAAATTGTGCATAAAAACATATCAAACATTGAATATTTTCATACTTCGAAAACCCGCAATGTCATCCAATCAGTGAGACTAAATTTGAATTAATTTAAACCACTTCTATGTTTTAAATTTTTAAAAATGGATTCCATATTTTGAATCATAATAACATATAATTTATAATATGATCAAATTATTTTTTGAAAAAAAATATTAGTTAATGTAATAAATTAGATACAATGATTAAGAGATAAATTACCTTAACATAGTACTAAACTTTAAACTTAAAACCCAAAACGACTTATAGACTGGTAAAAAAATTTTAAATCTATAATTAGACTATATATTCAATTTTATCTTATTTGGATCATTATTAGGTCCAAATTACATGGTAAAATCATCAAGCGAATTAGTTTTCCAAAAATTTACAAGAGTGTTAGTACTCTCCCACCATAAATGGTATCCTATACTCCCACATCATTAAATCACTCAAGAAACTTTGGATCGACCAATATATTACTCAAATATATCTTAAATATCCCTACATTCCTCCTTGAAGAATCCATTTTTGGAGAAAGTAATCCAAGGAAGCCTTTTGGTGAAAACCAAATAGAGTTTCCCAAAGAAGAGGTAAGAACATCCCTCAAGCGCCTTTCTTTTATTTTAATTATCAGTACCCTCCACTATCCATATTACATGATTAATAAAAATAGATCCCTAAATATACAAATATATTTTTATTCTAATAGCCCTACCTACACCTATTCACAACTCCATCTAATGGGTAACAAACATATTGTTTATGTGTACGCCGAACTACAACCTCGCAAAATGATGATTATTTGTTCTTCATTTTCAACCTCATGGTGAGAATTGTTGTAAAAAATTTATTTTAATATAATATATAATATATTTATATTATATATAATGTGATTTAATCTTTTCAAATAGATATCCTGAAAAATTCGATTTATTGTAAATACAATAATTTAATTTGAGGAAGTGTGGACAACCGCCCCATCAGAGTGATGTAATTTGTAAACATAGCACAAGGAATATATTAAGGATTTTTTTAGATAATTATATGATATATATAACATTATATTTTTACTAAAATTATATTATATAAATATATGACATTTTCATTTGTTATTTCAATGCGACAATAAAAACAGAAACATCGTTCATGGGTAAGTACGACTTACCGTCTCCATGAACGGTGTATTCTATTTCATACTTATATATTATATAGGTTATTATAATAAAAATATATTTAATATAAATTATATATATCATGATATACATTCTTAAAATCAAGATATAAGTACACGGACCAAAGATATTAGAAATTAATAAACATGCGATAAACAAAGAATATATTACCCGAAGTGAAACCTTAACATAGAATTGTAAACAAGTGAGAAATATATGGTAATAATAAAACCATATATGGTTTTTTATATAATAATATTCTTATGAAAAATATTTACAATAAACTTAGATATATTATATAGGAATCTTCTATGAGTACTAAGAGAGTCAAGACACAAGGTAAGGGAATTTCACCCCACTTTTATTTCTGTGACATACATGCCTTATTCACCACTAAATTATTTTAATTAGTGTATTTACTACTCATAAATGTTTTATATTTATATTATAATTAAATTTATGGGTATTTACATATACATTTTATGATATTTATTACATTGGGGTTATGTTTCAGATGATACCAAATAGGTAAAATAATTTTTTCTCAAATTTTATTCTTTGAGATTCATGTTTTGTAATGCACGTAAATTATTTTTAAAAGTGTATTTGTTTCAATTTTACATGATATATAATAAATATACTTATTTTCATGATATTATAATATTCATTTATTTTTTTATTACACAGAGAGTATGATCCCATGTTAACACGTGATAAGAGTTTATTGAAACAACATCACCACTTTTCAAGATTGTTTATATTTACTCTTCCTTTGATGAAATAGTATATTCCATATCCCATAAATGATATTGAATTTTCTTATCCTCTATTTATTAATGATATCTCCTTGTATTAGTATCATTTTTCCACTCTTTGGTTCTTCAGATAAATATATAATTTTTTTTAATAAAAATATGATAATATTTCTCTCTTCGATGCGAAGTCTATTTTATTTCAAAAACCATCGTTTCAAAATAAAAGTTATAAAACGTTTAAAAATTATAAATGAAGGTAATTTTCATGAAAAATTGATTTTAAATTTTTTTATGGTTTTCAAAGCTTCTTTTATATTTTTTTCAAATATATTTTCAAATAAAAAGGTTTTCAAAAATGTTTTATGTTTTAAGAAGCATTTTCAAAGTAGAAAGGATATTTTCCTATATAAATGCTCTCAATATATATATATTTAAACTATATACCAACTATGGTGTCACATTTTTTTGTTACTCATGCCTTTCTGGTGAAATTATTTAATTTTTACATTCATATTATTTCTCTGAATTTATTATGTTTTAATGGAATGAAGTTTATGAAACCTGTTTCTATTTCATATGTTACATGCCTTTGAAACCTTCTTCTTTTCAGGGGTTATTATTTTGATGAAATGATTAGAAAACCTACCTCTTTTTCCTCATGTTATTATATGATTACATGTTTATGATAACTATTTAATTTCATGGGTTCTGATTTGATATTTAATAATATTATGGAAAATGTATGTATGATTTTACTATGAGATGGTTGTGACCTATATCTCCCTTAAATTCATTGGTTAAATATTAATATCTCACGAGATAGATTTAAATTATCTTGGCAGTGAACCATGAATACAAATATGGACATGGGAGTGAGCCAATACTACCAAGATGGCATTAGGAGTTAACTTATACTACTAAGATGTCCATGGATGTGAATAATGACTACCAAGATGGTATGGTGACTGAACCCACACTACTAAGATGGTATAAATATTGATTCCTTGACAACTATGAGGATCATATAATATGCATATGTGTCTTCCATAATTTAAAGTTTTATTCATATGTTATACATTCATGGATTATGTTCTTTTGTTCATTACGATTCATGTCTTATGAACAACCAATATTTATTACATGATCCATGTATATGATATTTAATCTGAAGGGTAAGATCTTCTATTTTCATGATAATGTTCTCATTCCCTTAAGATAATGATTATGTTTATATATCTCCATTGTTTACCCTTACTGATCATCTAATCTCACCCATTTTTATGTTTCCGTCCCCAAGTTATTAATGTATATATTATGTTTGATGTGTCTAAGAATGGTTCTTTTCAAGAAGAACATAGTGTGAGATAATGTACCAGTGTTCATACATCCATGAATCCGGTGGAACTAGACTAGTATAGACTTTGGGCGTCTGTTTGTATAATGTTTCAAGTATTCTGATAATTTTATTTAATGTTAATGTATTAAAATAAAATGTCTCTATAATGCTAGTAATTTTTGAGGTGGACCTTAATTGGTAGATAAAATATATGAGGATATAATACATGTTTTTGATGTATCTTGAGACCATTTATCTATAATAATTATTGAAAATCCTTCCTACGTCCATGAAAAACATCAGATCTTGGCAGCTTCCTGTTGTTCTAGATGTACCAACATAGGGCCACACCATGTGTTGAACTGGTCTAGATGTTGAAACCCATCACCTATACAATTGAATGGGGTGAAACTCAGGTTTCTAAAGTCTTATGGTGGGTGCATCTCATCTACCAACACTAAGAATGGATTTCCCTCTAGAGGAATTGACACATGCCTATTTTCGAGAGTCTCAAGGTTGGTGGTGAGAGAATCTATCAGATCATCCTGGTGTGTATTTTTCTCCATCGTTTCTCTTACAAACTCGTCAACCTAAGTTAATACTCAACCCTAAACACTAGTTGGATATTATTTTTTCTTAAGAAGAGTGGTAGAATAATGTCTCATTCATATTTCATATCCCATGACTTCATCCTAAATCAGATATTTGGGACCACCTAGTTCAAATCATGGAGCTTAGTCAAGAAGTGTCAAGTTCTTGACTGGAGGAGTGCTAGAGTCCCATTTCACATTGTCATGGTTTGGTTGATACTTAAAAATAAAATTTTTGGTAATACACTTATTACCTTCCATCGCGTAGATAACAGAGGCCATCCTGCCATCTAAATCAATCTATGGTGCAGTCTTAGATGGACCAGTAAGCTCAACATGATCGTTTCCTTTTTCAAGACACAGACAGTTAGTAAATAATGTATCTTTTTAGAGACTCATAAGACATAGTCCCAGTATCTTTTGAAATTTTTGGGTACATGTCAGTGGATCCTCCTGGTACTATGCCACCCCTTTTGTTTAGTTATCCTGATAGTTCTCATTACTGGAATCTCGATTTCTCTGATCACCTGGTGGATTTATAGTGACCATATTCACCATTGTGGAATTCAAATAGGATCCCTATCAATTTACATGTGGTCTAGATTTGTGTTTCTATTATTTCTATGGAATAATTTTGAAATGGAATATACCGTGATTCCCCAACTTCTAATATTTACATGTTGTGATGACTCTACCTTGACTCGCTGAAGCACAATAAGGCCCTTACCGCAAGTTCACTGGGGACTCTATCAGCGACCATATGAAATAGGGAGATGATATACAAGGAATTTTTAGATCTAAATCATGTTTCAAAATTGGTGAATTACTTTGAGGTGATCATAGATTCCAGGGTAAATCTGTTCATATTCTAGATTGTTCTTCAATGTCACCAAAATATTTTTTCAGAAATAAATTTCTTGGTCCTCAGTGTAGGACCCCAGGATAGTAATGCATAGAGATATAGTTATACATAACATAAATGATAGATAGTTGGAAACCAAAATTCCCCCTTTGTTCTATTATTTATTACCAAGAGGGCGAGACTACTACAGGTTGGTATAAGCCCTAATTCAAGCAGGCCAAGAAATTAGTTTCAGAAATAACATAAATTTTTCTTTACTGTTGATTTGTTATGAGAAGGGGTGTCACATGGGTCAAAAATAATTTTTATATTGGAATTTATCTCAAATGAATTACCATTTCCATGTTTATATCTATATAGGATGGGGTTTTTAATATATTATCTTGTATGATAGAAGAAAACACTGTTTGAGGCATTGTGGAGTGCAAACCATCATTCGAGGGAATCAATCTGGACCATGACATCTCTCCAATTACTAGTTTTGAGGTAGTGTGGGTGGAAACTGATGGTGGCTAAGATGGTTTACCTGTTAGTCATTAGGAGCGAAGAAAAATACTCCACCTATAAGTACCATTGGATTGATTTAGCAAGATTTTTTATGTTATATTTTGGGATGATAAGCTTTAGTTTATTAACATATTTCCCATTTTCTAATAGCTGGGGTGAAGTCTCCCTCATCAATTCATCCATCGCATCAGAGTTTGAATGGTAGATGATGACACAAAGCATTACTAGGTTCTAAAATTTATATAATAAGTCTCTTTTGTTTTTAATCTATTGAGATAAACTTCGGTACCCTCCATGTTAATTGTGACGTTTGATATGGGCATGGCCCCAACAGCAGTTGTTTTCCCTCTTCCCTGAGATAGACCTTCAGAGTAGGGAATGTATTCAACATGGGGAAGATGTCCACACTATTTGGTTGTGGCATCAGGAGGACATCCACATTGGTTTTATTCATCATATTATGGACCATAATGGTGACTTGAAGTTCCAACAACTGATAGAGCTAACTCAGACTTCCTATGACGTGACTGGGGTTTCGATCCAAATGGGGTGAAAAGAGATCCCTCTACATCTTTTATAAGAATGTTATGCGATATGCCAGCAGTGGATGGGACCATTGGATATTTTGAATATTTTTATTGTCAGCTAATATTGTGGGCCTTATCCAAATATTGGTATAATGTATTCTTTATCAGGGCTGACTTGGTAGGGATGATGTCGGTATGCTCATCATCATGTGGGATCGATTGGTGTTTCCACTGTTCTGGCTAGGTGGGATCCCTTTTAGATAGCTCTCAAATAGTTTCCATGATGGTATTACTGGATCACCCCTACCTCCATAACATATGGGAGTGAGCTATCATATTACTCTAGGGAAAGGCTCCCATAATGTTTTTCTATAGGAATGAGGGTGGTTATAAGATCTTGAGTTTTCTATGAAGTATGGAACATTTTTTTCTAGTTTTATTCCTTATATTTATTTTAATGAAAATTCCTAATGGTGTTATGGAGGAAGTGAGGGTGATTGAAGTTTTTTGGGGGCCATAGCCCCAAATGTTTTAGGAAATATAGAGGGCACATGGTTAGTGGAATTAATTCCACTCAGTTCGCATAGATAGAACAAATCAAATGGGGTTATTTCAGTCCATAAATGCACATCGCACAATTTTACTTAACTTAAAAGACCAGAAAAGTCTTGAGAGTGATGTAGGTCCTATTGTAGAGGAGGATTTTCAGGGGATTCATAGGGTTGGTCGGTTTGTGGGACAAGACCATGTGGGGGGGTATTGGGAATGCTTTTTGCACAAAGTTGGTTCAATGATTGTCCAAAGGTGTGTCCAAAACATGGGACCTTTAAATTTTGGGGTAAAATAAAATATATTAACCCCATATTATTAATAACCATATCATTTTTATTTTTCATTCCATACAAGCACCTCTATTTCCCATTGATGCACTCCTTCACACCTAGACTAGGCTATAAATCCATTTACATCCATCCTTTGAATCTAGTTTTGTATATTGTATTGTATAACCACCTATTGGTTCTCCATTGTTTTATCTTCATTATTCATATTTATTTGTATCTAAGTTATAATTTTTTTGTGATATAATTTGAAATATATTCTGGTTGTTTGTTTATTATTTCATTTTTTTCTAATTTTGGATGAACTAAGCATCTATAATAGATTATTTTTCTACCATGATTTTACATTATGTGTAATATACCCTTTTCAAAAGTTTTTTTTAATAAACTATTGTCAGTGTTCGGTGTGGTGGTCCTTTCAAGTGTTTCTCAAAAATTTGATGAATATTTTTAAATTATGGATTACACCAAAATGTGATTTCCTTAGAAAAAACATGGATGATGTTTATGGAACTCAACCCAATAAATACATGAGGTGATTTAATTTATCATCCCTATGATAAATCCACCACTTTTGGTGTGTGAGCTTACCAAAGGAAGGTGTGATCCGATTTTAAATTAAATGATATAGTTATAGATAGACATTCATCTAATTCCTTATATTAAATTATAATAAAATGATTAAATGGTTGAATTTAATTGGAAATATGGAATGAGATGGATATTACATTGGATTGTTCCATCCAACGTTGTTTGTTGGAATTGGATATGGATACAAACATATCCCTTGTCATTTTATAATACTTTAATGATTTTGAAAATCTTGGTATCGCACCAAATTGTTATAGAGTAATATAAATTATTTCATAATGGTATGGAATCGATTTGGGGATCTAGGTATAGCTCTTAAAAACCCTATATACAATTATTTATGTTGTGGAATAGTATAGGGAATCAAGGTATGAAGCATATGACCCCTATGTATGATTGTGAATTTTATCTAACAAATGAAGAAGTTAGAGGTGTGGAACCTGCAACTCCCATGTACATTTGTATCTCTTGTTATCTGTCTCCTCAGTTATATGCCTTTGGACTAGGCCCATGTAGGGAATATTCTATTTTCACTTGTGGAATATGTCGATCTGGTTATTACCTAGTGTTGATACTTTATATATATATATATATATATATGTGCATATTGATTCTCTCTTTTGTGAATAATATTATTATAACTTGTGCTTATGGACTATTCATATATTTTATACCCTTAACATCTTTTCTATTATACTTGAAAATTGTCTTGGGTTACATGCACTTACAGGATTTATTGTATACAATATAGGTGTTAGACTACTGTTTATACCTCATAACCTATTCATCCAATAGTTTGGTACCATGAAAGGAAACATAGATATAGGTAGGGATACAAGAAATCACATAATATCTGATGATTAGTTGATTGTATCTTGGGATTGGAGAAGCACATGACCGAGATATGGCTCATAACGATATCTATAGATTTTCATTTTTGTGTTTTTGGTTCTTTTGATGTACATGTATGTATAAATTCCTAGTTCCAAGTTTCCTATTCGATTTTCTTTTCTAGAGACCAAAAATTAAATTATTTTTTATATAACACTTGATATTTCTATTGATTTCTTACTTTTTATTATTATTTAGATGTTTTACTTCCACTATTATAGTTATCATATATTATGTTATTCATTTTATCCTTTGATTACATCATTGTGTGTCTATAATTATGAGGGTATATTCTCCACGATATAGAACCTTAGACCCTCAATGATAGTCTGAATCCTCAGGCATATAGGGTGGTGCACTTGAGGCCTTCGAGCTAACCAGGTTCAGTTACATAAGAGTGAACCAAGTTCGGGATTTCACAAAATATTATTATAGGTTTATTTTTTTTCACTTACTCTTTTTAGAGGGTAGAAATGATACTAGGTCAGGTAAAAATTTGGTAATAAGCCTGTTCTTGAGAGTAACTAACCCACATATAGGGAAAATCCCAAATTACTGGGGATGAGATTTTATGTTTGGTTTTATTTCTATTACAGTAGTTCTGATTACCTCATTGGGTGACACATCTGATATGTGATATTATAATTATTATCATGGTTGGTTACATTTTATCCATGGATTGTAATGACAAGGAATCATTCAACATGCATCATTTTATACACTATAATAGATTAATATTTCATTCATTCGTTATGTCATGTCTTGTGGTTTCATTTCCTAAATACATGATATTTGTTATATGTTCCTTGTGTGAAATAGATATTATGATAAAAAAAATTCTATAAAAAAATAGTGATTGAATAATTTTTTATTAATGTGTCTACAACAACCTAAATGGTATTTTCCTATATTGGCTGATGATCAAACCTTAAATGAACAGTTATTACATGTTTTACTAATGTAACTGAGGTTACATAGACTAAAACATTAGTTGATTTTGAATATATAGATTCCATATATAATCTAAAGAGTGAAGTTTCCTCTATTTTATAGAAATGATGATTCATTAATCTAAATAATATTATACTACCTATTATATTCTGCTATCAAATATAAATTTCTGGACACAAATAAATGAACTGGTGATATAAATTTATAAATCATGTTATTGTGTAAAATTTTATTGGTTCTTTAGTTAGCTAGTTTGGTATGTAAATGAACAAATTTATAAATATTAAATTCAAATATAGAAACCATTGAATGCGTTTTTTAATTACAACTTATAGGGTATTTTCCACTATAATATACAATTGACACTCCATATATCAATAACCTTACTGTGAAAAATAGCTTGACCCAGACCCAAAAATATTAGTGGAATGTAGGTAGTGTATCTTGTGTTCTTTATGATATTTACTGTTACCCAGACCTGGATTTCCAATCATACATAGGGTTATGACTCTTGTATAGGAAGAATTTTTCTTATACTATTATTATGTATGAATTCATACCATTATCAAATCCCATATGAGGTGTGCGATTGATTTTTGTAGAGCCATTCCACAATGAAATTCTCAATTCATGCACTAGGAGGGTGGTTAAAACCATGAATTGGAGGTGGTGGACCTTGAGTCTCATGTATTACCACCACTAGTTCCACTTATGTATCCTCTTATTATCCCTAATGAGGGAGATGATGACCGGTTTCAAGGGGAATTTTTGTGTATTATGAAGACTATATAGGGATCTCCATGACTAGAATCCTTTGTGGAAGAGTTGATGTGAGAGTTTTAGATGTAGAATCAAACAAATGTTTCTGGGGATGGTGCCCCCAGGCTACAAATTCATGTCTAGATTCAATGATATTTATCTTTAAGAACATATAGAGATATCCAAATAGGATTGTGAAGCTAACTACATGTTTGTTTTTAGAATCTTCCAAGTGATGGTTTGATCTTATCACCCATGTGAATCATTATCAGGGTATTTCATCGAATGGATTTTAGAAAATATTTTATAACTATTTATTTCCTCAGACACTAATAGTGTATGGATTTCTGGAGATCATGGACCTATAGTAGGTTTCTTATTTTTTTGGGGATTATTCAGATCATTTTATGATGTCGTAGTGATTAGTGACTATTTATACCGATAATTATCTAGTAAAAGATAGTCATTTTTAGGATGGGTGTAGGCATATTATTATTTCATAGGTTAACATTTTCTAGTTGACTACTGTTTTTGATATACTAAAATAGGATCTCATAACCAAACATAACCTACGGGAAGATGGAGGTCCATATTAAAGTGGACCAGCTTCTTGGCCTGGAAGTGAAGTATCAGGTGGAAGAAATGTAACTTTGTGACTTCTCATTAGGAAAGTAACAGTTTGAGTTCATGTACTAGTGGGGTTTTAGTCCTTCTTTAGTGTGGAAATCAGATGAATGTGAAACCTCAATGTGAAAGGGCCCATAATAGTGCTGATCTTACACCGGGAAGGGTCATTTACAATGGTTTTGAATAATATACCCTCTAGTGGAAAGGTAGATATTATCGTCAATATCTATAGGTCATGTAGTGTGATCATCATTTCTACATCAAGTAGGGAGTCGGAGGGGTACTAGACTATCAGACTGAGGAGGTGGTCATGGCTAGGGGAGAAAGAAAATGGTTACAAAGCATTAGAATAAGGGGAAAGCTCAAGGTAATAATGTGGTATCTCTGAGCTATGGACAAGTCATGATTTGTGTAGTGAAATATATTTTTAGGTTGAAAATTACTAGACCTTCCATATTTTTTTGTATTATTTGTGTAACATCTACCTTGGTATCTATTTTTCTAAATAAAGGATTATAATTCTTTTATCTCTATGTCTATTGTGGAAAACTTCACATTAAAAATTTAGTAATTCCATCGAGTGTTGAACATTGAAACTACATCGGATATCCTAATAGAGGGTGTATTCTAGTGTAAGAAGTGCCCCTTGATATATGAGTCTATCATTCAGTATGGAACTTCTTCATTCATGAGATGCTGGGTTTTGGAATTATTCTCAGAATGGATTGGTTACTTCCTTATCATGCCTCTAGGGATTTATATCACTAGAGGGTGTCCTTTATTTCACTAGAGGGAAGTACATATATTCAATAGGGTTATATGGATATCTAGGTAGGTAGATATGGAATATAGAATCATGGGTTTAGTGGCATGACAACAAAGATTACTAACCATTATATGGATTGTCAGGGAACATATGAAGATAATTTCCATACCATGGTCAAAATTTTAAGGGATTTTTTATAATGATTTTTTGGGGTACCTTCTAAGAGAATGGTTTAGTTTTCTATTGAGATGGTTCTAAGAGCTTCACCACAATCCATTATTAATTCTAGTATGACCCCTACTAAGTTTAAGGATCTCAAGTGATAGGTGGAGGAATTAAAAGCTAAGTGTTTTATACCTCCTACTAGTTCTCTATGGGGATTACCAGTCCTTCTTTCCATGAACATAGATATAAGCCTCAAGATTTTTGTCTATTACTAGAAGTTGAATGAGCTTATTTTAAGGAACATATATCATTTACCTAGTATACATGACCCCTTTGATCAGCTCTGAGGAGCTCACGTTTTCCCTAGGATCTTTTTGAGGCCCGGCTAGCAATAAGTATGTGTCATTCCTTTATACATACCACATTTATTATTTTATAGTATGTATGTTCATTATGAGTATCTGGTTATTTCATTTAGTTTCACAAATACTCCAGAAGATGTAATCAATCTAATAAAATGGCATTTCCACCCATATTTGGATTAATTTGTGGGAGTCATCATAGAGGATATCTTGGTGTATTCTCATACTTGACATGACAATTCCAAAAATGTAAATATCATTTTAAATATATTGATAGAGACCCAATTGAATTTTGATATCATTAAAATTCAATTTTGTATGGATAATTTGGAATTATTTGGTTACATAATCTGATAGGAAGAAGTATCAGTTGACCTAAAAAAGTTGAGAGATGAAGTTACCTGGGAGAAGCTTAAGCATGTTTTTGACATACGGAGTTTCCAAGGGATTATTGGATATAACAAGAAATTTATAAATAAATTTTCACAAATATAAGAACCTGTTATGGGATTAACATTAAGGGTTTCGATGTTTTATTGTCACAACCTATAAGATATCCTTTCAAGAGTTGAAAGGGAGTCTAAAATTTTCATATATCAGAATTATTCCAGAGCCTTGTAGAAATTACGCAGTATATTATGATGAATCATGTTTTGGTCATGGAGTAGTTAGGATGGATTTATATTGATTCATTGGATATGTTTCATGGTTACTTAGGAATCATGAGTTGAATTACCTAATGCACGATTTTTAGTTTTCTACCATAGGTCACACTTTTCTCTTTTGGTTACTATAAGAGTATTTTGTGGTGTTTATAGACCAAAAAATCCTATGGAGTATTTCTAGACTACATGAATTGAATATGAGGTAGAGATAGTGGGTTGAATACCTATATCCATTCTATTTTTATCTTTCCTATACAAAAAATAAATGCAATGTTTTAGAAGCTGCTATTGACTGTAAGACTCAGAACTAGGTCGTTCTAGAGGCCAGTAGCAAGTGGAGGCTTATGGAACTATATTTTGATATTCATTTGGAGGGTCACGACATTAATGGATAGCATGTAATTTCATTGTTATTCATGTTCTATTCACTTATGTGGAGATTGTAGATGATACAACTATCAAATCCTAAGGACCTTTTCATAAAGAAACTTATTTCATGTGAGGACCCACTGCCAAGATGGATCATTGATGAGGCTGAGGTATTAAGAATCTATAGATTCATATGGGTTCCTACAGATATCCTAGAGGAATTTTGTTGAGGGTGTCATGATTTTATGTGTGTATTACTCCTTGGTATTACAATGATTAATCATGACCTATGACTCCAGTGTTGGTGATTGGGGTTGAAAATGGGGATAGTTGGTTTTGTAAGTCAGTGTTTGAAACTATCAATAGGTGAAGGCAGAACATTAGAGACCAGTATTGAATTTACTTCTATTTTCCATTCTTTATTTGAAATGGGATGATATACCTATGGATTTTGGGATTAACATTCTGAGATCCCCTCAGCATAGTGATGTAGTATGGATGATCATCAACAGGCTCACAATAGATGCTCACTTAATACATATCAGAGATACCTTCACAATAAATAATCCTTGGAGATTGTATATAGATGAGATTATATTACTACTAGGGGTAACTCAACTGTTGTGTCTTTTTGGGATTCTCATTTCATGTCAAGGTTATGGAAGGGGTTAAAAATATATTTGGCTACATAGGTTCTTTTAGGCATAGCCTTTCACCCCAAGGCTGATGGTCAATAAAAACAGAAGATACATGTATTAAAGTACATGATCTAAGTATGAATCCTTGATTTTTTTGGGTACTTTGGTGAAATATTTACCTTTCATTCAGATCACTGATAATAAAATCTTCCAAGAGACCAAAAAATGGATCCTTATGAGGCCCTGAATGGTAGGTTGTTATATCCACCCATGTGATGGATAGTGGTAGGAGAGGAAATGCTACTGGGTCCTTGACTCATTTAGGAGACTTCAGAGTATGTCTAGATTAATAGAAAATTGATGTCAACAACTCAGTTTCAAAATAAGGCATACACCATTCTTCACCATTGACCACAATAGTTCAAGGTGGGGAGTCCAGTTTCTTAACATGTTTCTTCTATACTAGGGTAGATATGTATTCAAAAACAAGGGAAGTTATTGCCTCATTACTTAAATACACTCATGATTTTTGAGAGAGTTATCATAATAGCCTATTGATTTTAGTTACCTCATAGGAAATGGTTCAAACATGAAATATTATATTTATATTATCTTCAATGGCCTCATTTTGATATGTGTTTTTTTATTCATCATACAGAGGTTGATACAACATTTTTGGGGCACCGAATTCATATCATGAACAGGAGCCTGAAGGCTCTTTAAGGTATTTAAGTTCCTCAAGTATTGGTGTTATGGATTCATGGATTTATATATGATGATAAATGGGAGAGATATGCCGTGGTATATTCTTAGTGGTTCAATTTATTTTGAGAAGATATTTTCCTACCCTTTGAAGGAATACTCTGGGATTGGTTTCATTAAGGGGTAAACTATAATATCCAGAAATTTTTATGACATATATAACCATTTTTTTCTTTATGATTCTATATATTTATCATAATGGATATAGTTAACGAGGTTATAAAGGAAATGAGGGTGTCTGAGCCTTTTTCTGAACCCGAATCCATAACATTTGGAGGCAACAAATAAGGTACATGGTTTGTAGAAATTATGAAGCCCAGTTCGCATAGTTAGAAAAATAGAAGAGGGGTGTTTCAGTTTTCAGAAAAGGAATGGATGGTTTAACTTAACCATTCCATCTGGTTTTAACCTCCGTGTCTGTGATGAAATACCTATTTCATATTCATTTTTGACAGGTTGTGTATGGTTCGTCTTAATGTTCACCTAGCCTATGCGAGGGGGGTCTTGTGATAGTTATAGGTGCACATTTGGTGCATATTTTGGCCAATAATGCATCCAAACAATATGATCTTTACATTTCACGAATAATTACATTCCATCCTTCTTTTTAAGAACCATCAACTTTTTCTTTTTCCACCCATGCACAATGGCTCCCTCTCCCATGGAATCTCTCATCAGATCCTAGCCTAGTTTTTAAATATATTTCTCCATTTAGCATGGGATTCGAGTGCTATATATAATGTTGAATATATACTAGTATTATCTCCATTCCATTAACATATTTCTTTGTTTATATTCGCATCAATATAGTTATTGTTTTGTGAGTTCATATGCCTTATTTTCAAGGAATTCATATATTCGTTCATTTTTCAGAAATTTAGGCTAAACTAGGAAAAGATACTAGATGAGTGTTCTACTAGGGGCATAAGGTTTGTGGTATATAACTTTTACCTAAGGTTTCATTATTTAAGGACACCCCTTTGGGTGTTTGAGCTTAGAATAGGTTGGTGGGATCATGTTTCAAATCAAATTTATTAGTTGGACCTTTTACATGTAGGCCTAATACTCTTTTTCCATGTGGCATATGTCAAGCTTGTTTTTTTCCTTCTATGGAGACTTAATATACATGTGTGTGTATTGATGATATACTGGTATAGTATGATTTTTACATCTTGTGCCTATGTTCTTGTTATATCTATTAGTAACTATACATCTTATCTATTTTACCTACACACAATCACTATTTATATGAACAATATGGGTTTGTTATAGAAACCATTGGTGGTTCCCTTCTGAATATATCTCATACCATATTTTAGTCGCCGATTGTTACATGGATATAGTTCTTAGATAAAGGTAAGGATAAAGTAATGAACCAAATAGATGATTAATGATTTATTGTAGTTTGGGATAAGGGAAACACATGAGCAATCTATAGATCATGATGATATCAAGAGATAATCACATTGGTCTTCTTGGATTTTTTTATACCTATATGTATGTGTTCTTGATACCATGTTACCTGTTTCTTTTTGAATAGAGGCATTTCATTTCAACATTTTTTATTTGACATTGGATTTTTCTATTGACGGATTATTTCTTATTCTGATCTGGATGTTTTAAGATGATATAGTTATCTTTTATTATTTTTCTGATATTATTCTTTTATTACACCGTTGCATTACAATAATTACAACGGTATAGTCTTCCAACTATACCACTGTATACCCTCTCTAATAGTTAATATTCTCTAGAATATGGGGAGGTGGGATTGATACCTTTTGGAAAGCTGAGTTCTGTTACTTAATTGTGAACATGGTTTGGTATATCAACGTGGTTTACCCTATCACGTCCCATGGGGGAGGAGGTGTCTATGAGGTGTCAATTCTTTGAGATCCTATTGGGTCATATCTCTAGTGGGAATAACCCCTTCCAATTCATTTCACTGAACTAGGGCATTGACCACCCTCATTTGGATGAACCCATAGAGTGAAATGGGGTGTGGGCTCAAAGTATCTAAAGAAGAAGTGGATGTCATGGTTGGAAAAAAATAATAAAATATTAATCCACACACATTTCCCTATCTTCACTCCTATTGGAACTATGTCATCCATCACCTATAGCTTGAGTCCTATAAATTAATTGGAATCATCCATCAGTACATATTTTATGAAGGTGATTCCCAATTCCCAAATGTTATACATTTTTTATAAAATAGTGGATGGATAAACCATGATTCTATCATAGACCAAGGATTCCCATTGTTATCTTCCTATGTCATAGGAGTGTTTCATGCTGGTCCAACCACTTGTTTTGTTGGACCATTCCTAAAATATTTGGATATAGGGACACAAAAAATCAATGGTTCCATAATATGTCTTTTCCCCATAGGTTATTTATAAGGGATTCACAATTTGTTCAATATTTTTTACATTTCAATCAATTGAGGTTTAACAAAATATTTCAATATAGTGGAAATGCATGACTTGGTTCCCCACGTTCTCACTTTTTAAATTTAGGTGCATTCCATCACTTTGATTAGTGATGTCATATCCTTTATCAAAACAGGTTGATGAGATGTTTGTTCCTCATTCCATGTTTTCATCCTTGGAGCTCTTCTCCTTATCCAAGTCTCCCTCAAATATGTAAGTCATGTTCATGAAACTCATTATGAATTCTATCTCAAGGTAGAGTCTATCTAATTTTGATTCTTTTATCTTGATAAGGTATCTACCTTCGATTAGATCATATATTAATGTTTAGAATTTTGGGGAATCTATAAACATTGGGTTTTTTGGGAACTTCTAAATTATTCATATTTTTTAGTCGAGGTATTCTCATTTATAAGGCATCATAGGCAAGAAACACATGGAATACCATTTTGTGCATGAGGTTGTTGGAACAAGGGATATTGGAATCTAAGGATTCATATCAGAATCATACCATGATTATTTAGTTGGGGTAGATATTTTATGCGTCTCATAGGTTTTCTATCTGGTTGGGATATGTAGGTCAAAGGTTTATTTTCTTGTGGGGGAAACAGAGGTCACATGTTTAACGACTTATGTGGATATACAGGTTATTGGTTTAAAACAGTATAGGTGATATGTAGGTGACAAGTTCAATTTCTTATGGGGAAAATTATGTAAAATTTTTAATGTCTTATAGGGATATATTGGTCACATGTTTAATGTCTTTTGGGGACAATTGTGTCACCAGTTTAAAGTATTATTGGGGTATAAGGGTAACAGGTTTAATTACTTATGTGGATAGGCAGGTCATAGGTTTAATGTCTTGTGAGGATAGGTAGGTGGTTAAGTGAATCTATAAGGTGAAGATTTCACAGAGGGTATTTGGTGAAGTGTTCCCACAGGGGTAATATATCACACATGGGATTTGGTGGTGATATTGGGGTGTTAGGAATGAACTAGAGGGAGGTATCCTAGATGTGTTAGACTATTAGGATTGATCATCATGAAGGTATCCTATGTAACCTATTGGGATTAAAGGATAAAAACCATATAGTTTGATTCCCCTATTTAAGGTCGGGTGATTGAATTTGTCAATGCAGTTTAATATCATATGGTAAGGACAATTGGGTGACAGAAGGAGCATTAATAGGGGATGGTGTGTGGCTTATGAAAATGGTATGACAAGGGTTCTTTCTATATGATTATATCCCACGAATGTGGGGGGGTGTGGATTATCATGATGTCCAACATGTGGAATCCCCAGATCACCACATGAATGAAGGCTATAGTTTCACATCATGTTCTAAGGATGTTTTCAGACAATTAAACATCATACAATGAGGATGTTGGGCTTTATAGTTTTATATCATATTTCTTGGACATTGTGGGGCCTACATCCAGGGAAAAAAATTATGTGGGAGAGGAAGATATAGTAAAAAGACTCTCTACCCTGAAAGGTCAATTGTTTCATTTGATAATGCCACCTATATGACTTTGCGTCTACTACTCATGCACCTCTGGGTAGGGTATAGATTAAAAACATCCATAAAGGAGTGGAAATTAAGGATAAATATGTTAGGGTTACTATTATTATGATAAAAAGGAATTGGGGTACCATTTCATAGTGAAAATGTTAAGGGAATGGCCTAGTATATGATGGAAGAAAAATGGGTGGACACAGTGGTTCATCATATTGATAACTTCAGAAATTAGGGTGTGGGGAACCTGATTTTTTTCATATGGGGGACCTAACAACTAAACATTCATAAGAGGGTATTATATTAAAGGATTTACTATGTATATTTCCTATATATCAGCTTCATTTAGGCTAGTTCTTCACACCTCAAGATGGCACTATGAATGAGATTCATGAATATGAATTAAGTCTATGAAGGAGACCTGGAGTAGGTCATGATCTCTGAGGTGGAATACATGGAAGGAATAACCAACATCCCAACATCCCATTTCGATCAAGAAGATTAAATTGCTGATTAAAGTAATCGAAGCATCCTACCTTGTGAAAGTGGGAATGTGGGAAAAAATTAGTGCATCATCATTAGACAGAACAATGGAGCACATGGGGGATGATTTCCAAGGGGTAATATTTCAAACATGTTATTTGGTTAAGTGTGTCCCCAATGAGGAATATTTCATATAATTGATTTTTTAGTGATGCTAGGGTGTCTGGATTTAGCCTCAAGGAGGTATCCTAAGGGTTTTGGTATATGAGGATTGAACCTCATGGAGGTGTCCTGTGTACCCTATTGGGAATCATGAATCTAAACCCATGTAGTTCTACACCCCTATTTAAGGTCATTTTATAGGGATAGTGTAAGATGTTTAATGTGATGTGGTAATGATTCTCATGTCAAATAAGTAACATCAATTAGGTATGGTGTGGGGGTTACACATGTGGCCCACCCGAAGGTGCTGACATTATAGTGACATCCCCCAGGGGGTGTAGGGGAATCCCATGAAGATCAAACATGGGGAATCCCATTAACATCACATGAGAAAATACTACAGTTTGAGATCACGTGATAAGGACTTGGTCACATTGTTTAATTCCATACGACTAGGACATTGGGATATACAGTTTTACAACATGCATCTCGGATGTGGAATGACCCACAGCTACGGAGATAAAGAAAAATACTTTTATAACAAGAAATTTTGATATTTTCCCTTGATAATTCCACCTATAAGTCCTAGGGTTCTACAATTCATGCAACACTGGGTGGGACATGGAATAATCCTTTTTTTAGGTGTAGAAATCATGGTTCTGGTTGTTAGGGTGTGTATGCTTAGGAAAAAAGAAATTGGGGTACCCATTCATAGGATAAAAAGGAATGGTAATTATATATTCATTGTATTTAGCAAAGAAAAAAATGGGTGATGATGATATCAATTAAATGATAATTTGTTGTGTGGGTGAACCAATTTTTGTTGTGTGGATGGGCCAACAGAACTCAATATTCAAAAAATGGGATTGACTGAATGGAGAAACTATGGAGATTCTCATTGGATGGGAGTCACGAAGGTTGGAGAATTTACAAATGGGTCAGGTTTCTTGATAGTGGATATCTCATGAAATAGAGTGGCATTGCATTAAAGTGATGTCTTAGTACCCATGGGGTTTTTTTCACGCTAGATATAGTTTTTTTGAAAAACTCTAAGAGAAAAAATGGATTTCATATTATGGAACAACAATGAACCTCTATGAAAGGAATCTCCACCATGGTTTGAGGGTCTCAATAACCCATGAGAAGTGGTATCATAAATTATGGTTAACTTTTAAAATCTATATCCTCTATATATCATGAATGTTTTCAGTTTCAAGAAGGTAGGAATTTACTCATAACCCGAAAGGTTACATCCACTTGAAATTAATACATGTGGAGGTATTTACTGACCCTTTATTAGTGAGAGAATAAATTTCCTGAATGATGGAGTAATTCATGGAATATTATGAGTTTTTTAAAGGAAATGGTGTCCCATGAGACGAAATAAATTAGATTGACACTATATCCTCCAGATCAATGCAGAAAGAAGAATTTCAGGAATCATAGATACATTATGAAAAGGTTAACATATCAATCTAAACATGGAGAAGATACTTTATCAAATTGGTTCCCTTTGTGAAGGTTGTGACATTCACAAACACTGACACTTAAGATCATTTTTTATCCATTTTTCTAGATTTTTCTTAAAATTGACCATTCTTTCATCAACCACAACCATGAAACATATCTTTTTTGTGTTAACATTGTTGTACGGATGTATGCGATCATGTTTCGTGTGTTAGGACAAATTTTGAGTGCATTGATGGATGATGGGTATATATTTTTAATAGGAAAATATGATTGAATAGGGTTCAGATAATTAATATTATTATTTGTATTTCAATAATTATGGAAGGGAGAACAATGGACTGATTAGATAATTGAATGACGACACTATCAATTTTTCATGACGGTCAGGCACATGAAAAAGTCATCTTGGTGTTTTAGTGACTGTGAGTAGATTTGGTTCAAAATTTTGAAACATCAACACATGGAATTAAAGATACACTTTTAAAAGAATTATACTTTTTTGGTTGGAATATAGTTGGTTGAGATTAGGATTATAGCCTAGGTTGGTCAGGTTATATGGTTGGATGACCACTAATTCATATCAAGGAATAGAAGTGTTATAGTAATACACTATGAATATGAATAGGTATTGAGATTCATGGGGGATTTGACCTTTGAATTAGTGATGAGGCCAAATTCGGACATGTCATTTAGAATGGAATTATGAGAGTTTTAGTTCCCTAAATGATGTGTTCAAGAAGGGTAATGAGGGTAATTAGTTCTAGGAAAGTTTGGGGGAGAGTTAGAGGAAGCCCATGGTTGATTGGAAATAGGTTGGAGGCAGCCTAAAGCCATGGGATAGTATCTAACTAGTCACTAGCTAGTTTGTGGAATTGTTGGAGTCCTATAAATCATTTAGGGCACACACCCTAGCTAGTGTCCATGTATGAGATAGTTGGTTGAATTTTATATGGAAAAGGACTCCCCCTCATGTTTTATTGGTGGAGACACATTTTTTTTCTTTCCTCTTGTATGTATAGCTAGAGGGCCTCCTCTCATTCCTAATTCTTATTCACCATGATTTGTTTTCGTGTTATTGGATATTTTATTTCATAGATTGATGTATGATATCCTCTCAGTATTATATCTTGTCCCTCTTCAATGATGATTTTGAAATTATTTTTTAACATATTTAGTGTTTATATCACTGAATAATGGTGAAGTATCCCATTACAGATTGGGATTTTGTGTATCCTTGGGAGAGGAAATCCTAAGAAAACAACTACCTTATATATCCCATAATGACAATTGAACTGTGTCACATTGTTGATTTAATGAATATTTGTTTATTAAAATTAAATTTCCATAATGATGTTAATGGTGATTTTTTAGATATATCTCCCAGGATGATGCATGAGATGTACAGTAGAACACATATCGATTATTATTTGGGATTTGGTCATGGAGAGGTTGTCCAGTGATATTTTCTATTTTAGTTCATTATTAATGTAAATTGGAAAATTTATTATAAATCATACAATTAATTAATATAGATTTCTCTATGTGATTTAGGAGTTCACATGTACGGGAAAAGGCTAGTTGAGCTGGGATGTGTTTGGTTAGGATTGAATGGGTCTCGATGATCCTTGATGGAGATATCGTACTGAGAATTTAAAAAGTAAAGAAATATCATATTAAGGAATGCGATCCATGGTACATTTCCTGATGTGGACCGAGAGTCCATTTATTTTCATGACATTGAAATGGACTGTGGCAGCTTCAATGAGAGTTAAAATTACTTGATATTTATTTAAAAATGGGGAACCCAAGTGGATGACCCATTTTTGGGATGATACATGGGACCTCAGGGGGTTTCTAAAAGGCATTTGACCCTAGAGATAGGGTGTTCATGGACACTGGAAAATGATGATGAGTTTTGGAATTTGGACAAACCAAGTTTATTTTATATGTTTTCATCATACTGATGACATCATAAGGTCAATATATTATTTATGTTTAGAAAAACATCCCATAGTTTGGTTTGATAATTATGTTTGGGAAAATGATCAGAAGAGAAATATTTTATTTATGAAAGGGAAACACCCATATGGATTTTCTATGTTTCTAATTCCTTAGAAAGCTTATTTAGGATATTTTATATCACTTATTGGATTATTTCATGTTTGAGAAACTCCATCTAGATATTTATGTGCTACAGGATTGGAGAAATACCATGGGGGATGTATGAAATACTTGGATGAAAAAACTATCATAAGAGAGGAATGTGTTACTATTAGTGTGGATATAATAAATATAGAGATGAGGTTGGTCATATATACTTTTATGTATATTTATAAAATAATTTCTAATATATATCATATATGATATGTATACCGAGGAGAAATCAGAATTTTATTTCTGGAGGTACAGTTATCACGACGTACTTAGAGATACCCCAGCACTATTCGAAGCAATTATAATTGGTTGAAGTCACAAACCAAAGGATAAAAAATGATATTTTCCTTGGTATGTGGGTTATCATGTTTCCCACACCATGCCTATAGAAATTCTATCATCAGACCAATATAGGAATTATATTTATTTATTTATTTATTTATGTACTATAGTTAATTTTTTTATTATAGTTTATAATTTCACAAGCACATATTAGACATATTACAATTAGTGTGACACGACATTGGTGGTGCCCCACTGAGTTTATTACTCACACCATTCCTAGTTCACAATTTAATATCAGTACCTAAGTAGATTTCACATTTTTTATTGTAGGGACAGGTAGGAATGAGGCTCATGATAAGGTTTTACATGTTTAAGTGAAACAACATAGATGATATATGGAGACCAGGATGAGGAATATTTCGGATATGGAGAAAATCCCCATTTATTTTATTATTTTGGTTATCTCATATGTATGTTCATCTATGTGGGTGGTTAATATCAGTATTTTATATTCTCATCCTAAATATTCAGGTTATATGTGTCATTTCTATTTGTTAGAGCATGTATTAGGATTATTGACTATGTTTAATTGATTAATAATTTTTGACTATGATACTTGGTTTTTTCCTTGTGTTTGAAAACAATGTTACTATGGGTATAACCTCACCACATAACCTCTTTAGACCCCTATTACTAGTCGGATGCCTCTAAAATATATGTAGTTTCACCTATGGTAATATGGTGGTCCAATATTTTTTTTTGTTTAGAGTGAGTAGGAATGGGGAATTGCATTCTATGAATACTATTTAAATATTTTTTTCACTAATATTCAAGTTCTTATTATATGAAAATAGTAAATAATTATTCTTTCATGACCCACATGGTTCTTCCCTTGAAAAGTATCTACAATGTTAAAATATTTTAAAAATAATTAAATAAATGAAATTCATTTGATCAGTTCAACCTCCACAATGAAATTTTCCACATCTAATTAATATTTTCTTCAAAAAATCCACGATCTGCTAAATCCATTATCACCCATAAATCACCCATTTTTGGAAATTATATATTGAGAGGACTAAAATCTATGAAACTTTTCTATCATTCATAGCTACTTAATTGTATTATATAATTTCTTTGTGACATGAATGTATTCTAATTTAATATAATACACATCACCCTCAATTTCCATGCTTTATTTTGATCTGGGATCCTTTCTCCCATTTATAGTTCCATTATTTTTGAAAAATTTATGAACAAATACTTTATCTTCATAGGTAATTTCATTAATTTCTAAAATTAAATAAAATTATAAATATGCCCCCTTAGGTCACTAGGAAATTCTAATCCTTGGGTCGTTTGGTCACATGGTCAATGGTTTCAAAGATTCAAATTTGAAAACCCATTTACATTAGGTCATGTACAATAATTAAACATTTTCATAGATTTACCTATGAAAATTATCATTCATGGATGGATGGAAAATCATATACACAGATTCCTTCTGAAAATTATTTATGTGGATAACTAGATAGTTCATGTACGTGCCCACTAGAAATGTCACTGATGTGTCCCATCACATAGTTAAATTAATTTATATAGTGAATTCGAATATGTGAGTCCTTTATGTAAAAAATTTTATTTGTGTTCCTAGATTCAATTATGTGGGAATTACTTTATGTAGATCCTCTATATAGACAAAAAATTTACATTGACCCTGTCAAAATTCCCTTAGGTGATACATTCCATATGTTGGTAGTTAGGATGATTTATATATTTCTGCTCGTTCTCCAGATTATATATGAATGTCCTCTCACATTGGTTCCCATGATTTCCGACCATCATGGATCATCCCTTAACCTCTGAATCTACTAAAATATGGTTTTTATCATTGATATGGTCATTATATACCCATTCCATGATCCAAAAAAACACTTTGACATCCACATAAAATTGTAAATAGTCCCCCAATCATCACCTTATCCTCCTCACAATATAGTAGAAACTCAAACATATATCTATCGAACAATCCATAAGCATCCAAGATCCATCAAATATTTTCAAAAGAATGTATAACCCAGACAGTGGAGTCCAATAATCTCCCCATTTTGTCATGAATCCCACAATCATATCCTTAGGTTGATTCCTATCCTCTTTTTAAAAAATACAAAACAACCCATGGGTTTTCCTATATAAGATAGTCTAGACCACAAATCTTTTAAATGAACCAACATAATTGGATGATTTAGGTGATGACAATTTTTTTTTTATTTTGAAAGAATATTTCCCTTGGAATTTTAATTTGTATTAAAATATCACAATATATTTTTATGCCATTCCCATTACATGTACACATGTTCCTAATGACATACTTTGGAATCATACTCATATAAAATAAATATTCTTAGATAAGTGTGATTTTTTATTTTTTTAAATCTAAAATTTATCTATACTGAACAAGATTTAAAACCAATTATATTTATAAATATCTAAATTCATATCATCAATAATGTACACAAAATAATTTCACATAAGGAATTAAAATTATAGGAAGCCATTAATACCCACAGATGAAACATTAGATAAATAGAGATCCAGTACCCACTTCTATGATAAGAGATAAGCCTCTCAATTTGTGAGGTTTCTGATCCAAAGTCCTCCTTAATAAGGTTAAATTAATCAAGACAGACCACCATTCCATCAGAATTCTAGCATGAAGTTTTATTTAAACTATAGTTAAATATTAAATTCGATCACATTACAAAATACCTATAAATTTCAAAGGAAATAAAACTAAATATATTATCATACATAATATATAACTCCATATATATATATATATGAAATTTATAAAAATAGATGAAAAATGTAACCTAATGTACCCATCTATTCCCAATATAACAATTCAATCCATCATAATGAATAAAATATATGAATAATTACAATATTTAAACACGAGTAAAGTAATTTATGAATAGTTAATAAATCTTGAAGTTATAAAAATTTTATAAATTAGTAATTCATTATTAAATTACAAAATTAAATAAATATAAAAACATTATAAAATTTTGTAAATATAAATTTCATTGTATTAATTTTTTCTATATAGAATCATAATTAAATATTTTATTATTACTGATAGTAATTGAGTCTTCAGGTTGTGGAATAATCCCCACACCAATCCAAGGAGGAAACACCACCCTTATGATTTTTTGAGGTATATGGAAGACATGCATGAAAAATTTGTGTTTTTATGAATCTTTAAAAATTTTCATGATACTAATTTATTAAAAAATGAGATGGTAAATTAAAGAAGATCCAAAGATTCCCAAAAAGCCTCCAATGGAAAAGTAATTCTTTTCATGGAACTAGAGTCATGGGAACCAGACTCCATGACATCATGGATTATTAAACTCATACATTCTTGAAAATGTACCACAAGAAAGTAGGATATTCTGGATCCATTTACTTCCATGAGACGAAATAATTATAGGTAGAGTATCACCCCTCCCCACCATTCTTTTATAAGAACCTATAAGGTATAAAATGTCTACACATTTCTTGATCAACTTTTTCATTACTGAACTAATAAAACTAAAAACTCTAATGGATTCCCATAGGTGAGAAACTTTTTAAAATAACTCATATAATGTGAAATTCACTGTGAATTTTTTTTTGAAATGAATTGAAAATAACATTCATCATTTACAAATTTATTTAAAAAAATATATCAATCCATCATATAAATCAATTTTTTTAATGTATAATATGTTTCAAGAAACTATACCTTACTAATCTAGGTACCATATTTGTGAAAGAGTCAGAGGCTCACTCAGATATAAAGATTCAATTAGAAATTATGTTCTATGACATAGGCTCTAGTTCCTCTATTTGAATTCTTATTTGGGAGAACAAACTTTTATGAAGGTCATGAACTCATATTCCCCACATCAATTTGAATTTTTGTCACTCAAGAAATATTCATACACATGACCGACATCATGTACCCTTACACCCAATACTTTTTCACCAAGCATGGTATTCATATTTTCCTAGTCCTATACTCTTAATAATAATCATATTCATGCAATGATCTCATTATTTGGCATGAAACTAGTTGTGTCTAAGAGTTCCCCCCCAAAATAATATGATCAGTGGATACATAAACACAAACCCTGACATGAATAGGGAAAACCAATAATCTTTATCTAATTGAGCACATGAAGGATCCCAAGATTCTTCTATACTCCCACACAAAGTAAAGAAGAGAGGATAATGGTATATATCCAAAAATCTTCTGAGATTCATGAAATTAAACTACACATCACTACTTCCTTGTTGAAATAAGATAACCTACCCGACAATATCCTCAGCAAAGGATGATATACTCTAGCCTTTCCCTATATGATGAACATTGAATTCCATATGTAATAATCTTGGGATTCCATGTATACTGATAATAGGTTGCCTCATGTGATAATCCTATAATAACACCCACTATGTTTGGAATCACACTTGTGGGAGCCCCACATATATTCTTCTCTAAAACATAGTTGAATTTGATATGAATGATGCATAATCCCCAAAATATCCCATTATGTCACACCCTTTATATTGAAAACATCATTGTAACACAATGTCAAATTGTCAAATAATGTCCTCATCACAAGATGTTAAACTATATTCTTACACTATGCAATAGAGATAAGATGCATTGAGTAATGAGAACAACATAGCATATTCATGACTCAAGAATCCTTACAACATGATGTTAAACAACATGGAATGGGCCTATTACTTGACCATATCACTTACACTCGATATAATTTGGATTTTATCCCTACCTCATAGAATGTTATTTAGGAATCCTATTAGAGATTCAATAACCACTTCAAAATAACCTTTTTTCCCACCATATAACGGGATTCGTTGGGTGTTGAGATTTAGATAAATATACCAAATTCAAAATGAGTAAACAAATACGAATTCAATCCCCATGGAGAATACATATTTGAATCCTTATCATATTATTAGAGTATTTAAATATCTCCCAAGATAAATAAAAAGTTAATATAGGATATTGGTGTCACCATGTGATGCTAACCTATGCTCAACCGAACATACAAAGAAAATATAAGGCCCCGGCCTTAAACCTTACTTAATATTGAATTAAATGAATAATTCACGTTGAGGATCTTTTCAGGTTTAGAGTTTTAGAGAATTAGAACATAACTATTACATCTCAAAAGATTACAAAGTAGTCACTTATACTAAGTTTCCATAATAAAAAAAAACTCTTGAAAGAAACATGTCTAGTTCCATGTTTTATATAGCATGAAATTCCCTTGATCCCATCCTTGACCTTATTCCATATTAAGTCCTGTGAAAAACATTTCAAAAAAACTTGGGGTGAGCATAAAAAGCTCCGTAAGGGATACACAAAGAATGAAAACTGTTAGTTTTTCAAAATCAAGTAAACCATGTATACTCTATCAAAGTAATACCTTCACCTTCATGAAGTAGTAAAAACTTTTCACTGAATAAAGTATCATTACTTACCTTTTTTGTAACCAAAGTATTACCATAAAACCCATATAAAGAACACATAACATATATAAAGGTAACTTGGGACATAAACATACTTAAGTGGAATAACCATACGGTCGACTTCCACACATATCACTTAATGGAATAGCCATACGGCCAATTTCCATACATACTTAATGGAATAGCCATACGGCCGACTTCCATACCCAATGCATTGGAGGTTATAACGTAACCACCCGTCCTGGTATTCACGGCACCACCCGTCATATGGTTTATAACGTAACCACCCATTAAAATGTCCAAGTACCAGTATAAAATCATAAAACATAAAACATAAAACCAATATAAAGGAAAGATAACATTTCCACATTTCAATCACAATATATCATAAATATATTGACATAATAGAATCCTTTATCAAAACCATTTTCAATACCAAGATACATAAAAGAGTATATGGTATTTATTTTATTTTAAAAACATTACGGCTTGTTGAGAAAGCCAAAGACCAAATAATACTCGTGGCGGCGGAAAAGGTCGGTGTCACCGCGTATGTTAAAAAAACATTCCTTTTTGTCGTTTAGTAAAACGCTTCATAGAAAAAGATTCCTTTTGTATAAAAGTAAAAGTCAAATGAGTTTATACACCGTATAAAAGAAATTTGTGTACAAAACGAAATATGCCTCAATGAAAGGAGATTGAGACGAAGTCCCTTACCTCGGGTCCGACTTGACTCGATCGTTCTTTAACGTCCTGAATAATAAACTTGAGTTAATTTATACTTGATTAAGAACCTTTTTAAACTTCATTATTCCTTTTATATCACTTATTGCCATGTTATAAACATTATGTAACCATTTAAGTTAATAATGTTTGTTTTGTCAATATTTGGTTCTTAAGTCGAAAGTTGACTTCTTACAATTACATGTTGTTCGTGTGGTCAAAAGTTCTTTATATCCAGAATGAAATTCCTGATTTGGATATCATATATATCATATATATCATATATATCATATATAAAAATAGTGACATCATAATGGCCACCTTTGAAGGTGTTAAATGAGTATTGAACAATCATCGTTTCGGGAGGCAGAATTTCGCCATCCACGGAAACCGTATGTTCTTTAACCATTTGATGTTGTTGTGTGAGAGTGTAGCTCGAATAAATCTTATAACAACATCCTAGTATATTGAAGATACTGTTGTTGTTACAAAAGAAGTAAATAAAAAGAGTTTAGAGGGTTGGAGAAGCAAAATAAAACAAATGAACAAGAGAGAATGAATTACCTTTAAAAGTGTAACTCCCTTTTGATTTGAGCCTAAAGGCTTCCTTTGAAAGGATTCTGCCCAAAGGGAATCCTCTAGGATGAGGATAGGGATGTGGAGAGAGTAATTGGGCAGGGTTTGGCCGAGCCAAAGGCTTGAGGAGTGTGTGAAATGAGGTAGAGGTGGGGGCCTTTTATAAGAGGAGAGGAGGGGCACTTTTGGAAAGTAAAGAAATATTACTTTATTTGAAAATGTGTTTCGGTTTTAAAAGGTCCCACATTGATATAATTCGTGGATAAGGTGATAAGGGTTCTAAATCCACTCATCCAATTGGTTTTGGACATGTGTAGGTTTTAGATTTTTCATTATCTTTCCATTTTATTTAAATCGTCAAATAATGATGTCATCGCTGCATCATTATTATGTCATAAATAATTTAATTTATTTAATGTCTAAAAATTATAAAACAAATACTATGATGTAGGAAATCTTTTTAGATTTACAATTACTATTTATAATCAAAATTTGGACTTGTATAACCCCACTCAAAAATTATTTTAGTAAAACAATTTATGTTAGTGTCATTTTCACTTTAACATTAAATAAAAATTTATTAATGTCATTTTCCAACTAAAGTGGCTCCATGGGGTCCCCAAGTGGTCCCATGGCTTGTCTTGGTCGGTCATGACTCACCCAATAGGTTTAGGACAAGTTTCATGGTGTTTTCACATTTTTATATTATCATTTTTACATTAAATTACACTAATTACCTCTAATCGCGATTAAAAACTTAATAAGTTACTATTCACCAAAAAATTATTTTAATCTCATTGAACCACATTTTACTTATTAATGACAACCATGTATGTCGGATTTTCAAAATTCAATACACATTAGTGGTAAACTTTCATTTAACTGAAAAATCAGTTTGCTTGATTACCACTTAGTGGTTTCACTATTCATCAAAAATTGAAGTTTTTCAGAAAATTACCAAAAATTCACCCTAAGATATATTTGATATTCCGAATTCAAAAATGAATTCCATTTTACAAAATTCAAAACATTAAGTCAAATTAATTAATTTAATAATTAATTCCCGCTGTCATGACAAATAGCGTGTTTTTGTGAAACAATAAGTATCAAAAGATTGACACCAGTTTAAGTCCAATTTCAAAGTGAAATTGATTCCAATGACCACCATTGGATTAACTGGTAAAAATATTTTCTAATTTCACTTTAAAACCAATTAAAATAATAATCTAATCATATAAATAATTTAGATTAAAAAGTGGTTTTGAATTAAAATACAACATTTTACAGTATTCATAAAAAAAAGAACTTTATCAGAAAGGTACCAAAAATTTGCACAAAGTAAATTTTGATGTCCCGATTCTAAAGAAGAATTATATTTGGTCCAAAATAAAGTATAAGAGTGATCAAAACTATATTTAATGACGGTTCACCATTAAATGGTGATAAGTAAACCTTTAGTGAAAATTAGAGTATATATACCCGTAAAATTGAACTCTTTCCATATTTTAAGATTTTATCTTTTATTGGGTAAATGTATAAACATTTAAAAACATATCTAATCATATTTTAGTTATTTCTATCCATTCCCGCCAGTACAACGGCTACTTGTTAACTAACATTTAAAATAATATTATTTTATTACTAGTGTGCTACGTAAGTTTCAAAGAAACTCATCGTTGTGTATCGGGAACGCTATCGAACATAGCAACCCCTTTAAAATAAAATTAATATTTAATTCGTAAATATTAATAAATATGAAAATTCTTTATTCTTTATTTACCTGGGATGTTACATCCTTCCCCCCTTTTGGGAATTGTGTCCTCGCAATTTTATTCACTTATCAAAATAAGTGGGGGTAGTTATCCCTCATAGCATTTTCAGATTTCCACGTTGCCTCTTCATTCACATGGTTTTTCCACAAAACCTTTACCTGATGAATCACCTTATTCCGTAACACTTGTCCCCTGTTGTCAAGAATCTGGACCGGTTGTTCCTCATAAGATAGGTTCTCTTCCAGCTGAACTACCTCTGGGCTCAAAACATGAGATGGATCTGGCATATACTTCCTCAACATTGAAACATGAAAAACATTGTGTACCTGAGATAAACTCGGAGGTAAAGCCACCCGGTATGCAACTGATCCAACTCTCTCCAAAATTTCATATGGTCCAATAAACCTTGGACTCAACTTTCCTTTCTTACCAAATCTCATCACGCTTTTCCAAGGAGAAACCTTGAAAAAAAACATGATCACCTACCTCGAAAGATAGATCCTTCCTCCGGTTATCCGCATAACTCTTCTGCCTGCTCTGAGCTGTTCTCATGTGTTTTCTGAATCAACTGAACTTTTCTCCCATATCTTCTACCAATTCTGGTCCCATCAACTTCCTTTCACCAACTTCATCCCAAAAAGCTGGAGTTCGACACCGCTTCCCATATAATGCCTAAAATGGTGCCATCTGTATACTGGAATGAAAACTGTTATTATAAGAAAACTCAACCAAAGAAAGATGATGGTCCCAACTTCCCTGATAATCCATAGAACAAGCTCGTAGCATATCCTCCAATGTCTGGATTGTTCGTTCTGACTGCCCATCTGATTGAGGATGAAAAGTTGTACTAAAATTTAATTCAGTACCCAACGACTTATGAAGGTCTTTCCAAAAGTTAGAAGTAAACCTGGGATCACGATCCGATACAATGGAGAGAGGAACTCCATGTAACCTGACTATCTCTTTAAGATACAAACGGGAAAGTTGATCAAGAGAGAAAGTATCTTGTATAGAAAAGAAATGAGCAGATTTGGTCAAGCGATCAACAATAACCCAGATTGCATTATTACCTCAAGATGTCCTCGGTAATCCCACAACAAAGTCCATGGATATGTTTTCCTATTTCCACTCTGGCACTGGTAAAGGCTGAAGCATCCCTTTCGGTAACTGCTGCTCTGCTTTAACCTGTGGACATGTCAAACACTTCACAGTAAAATCAACAATGTCTCTTTTCATTCCATCCTACCAGTAATACTCCCACAGATCTCTATACATCTTAGTACTGCCCGGATGAAAAAACAACTCATTCTTCAACTGTGAATCACAAGGCACACATAACCTCTTCACAAACCTCAGAACACAAACACAAACTTATCCAAGAACTCATGGAAAATTTTATTCATAAGGTCCATGAATACAGCAGGTGCATTGGTTAACCCAAAAGGCATAACTACAAATTCATAATGGCCATATCTAGTACGGAACGCAGTCTTCAGAACGTCTGCTTCTTTTACTTTCAACTGATGGTACCCCGACCTCAAGTCAATCATCGAAAAATACTGAGCTCCCTGGAGCTGATACCACTTCATTCGATGGCCCAACATCTGCTGAAGTTGTTGCAAATGATTTTACCACCCCTTTCTGCTTGTAGTCTAGCTGCATTCCCCCAGTTGAGTTCATCGTTGGACACTCGTTTGCGTAATGACCCATTTCATTACACTTAAAACATCTTACCGTTGGCTTTTCATTGCCTGCTTGATCATCTTCCTTACAGTTACGAGCAATATGACCAGACTTACCACACTTAAATCACTTACCAGACTTGGATAAAAATTCTCCAGGATGCATTTTACCACACTTCTCACAGGATGGATATTTGGTTTTCTTACCTCCGTGCTTCTTTGATGAATTCTTCCCCTTTTCCTGCCAACTAGACCTCTTATTCTGTTGTTTGTCATAGAACACCTGATCATCGGCAAACTCTATTTCCACCTTCTCCGCACATCGAACAAGTTTTTCATAACTTTTTAACTCACGAGAATCTAAAGCCCTTCGATACTTTGGCTTTAACCCTGAGTAAAAACGGTTTATTTTACTATCAAGATCTCGTATGAAGTTTGGAGCATACCTTGCCAATCGAGTGAACTTTTCTTCATAAGCAGCCACTGAATCATCCTCCTGCCTCAATTATAGGAACTTTTTTTCCATCCTAAGACGAACCACCTTAGGAAAATATTTCTCAAGAAAAATAACTTTGAATTCGTCCCAGTGAAGATCCTCAATCTCATCACTATCCCTTATATTTTTCACCATCGACCACCACTGATCAGCTTCACCTTCAAAACGGTAAACAGCAAGACTAACCTTTTGATGTTCTGAACACCCCATGACATCAAAAATCTTCTCCAGTGCTTTAATCCACCCTTCAGCTTGCACAGGGTCAGATGATCCTCTGAATGATGGGGGATGTTGCCTCATGAAATATTCCACCACTGACATGTTCCTCTGCGGTTGATCTGGCTGATCTCGTGCATGGATACCACCACCATTTATAGCCTGCGTCAACTGTGCCATCACTGTAACAAACTGTTCAGTTCCGATTCCGACCATCTCAGGTTGCTGATTTGGAAGGTTGTCTTCCTCCTGATGTCGTCCCAACATAGCTGCTTTGTTTCCTCTACGGAAAACCATTCCGAACACAGAAATATCTTAGGCGAAGCAACATGGTAATCTGTAAATTCTATATCATTTCAATCATATTATAATTTAACACTTTTCTAACTCCTAAAGTTTTCTAAACCGACCTTTGATACCAACTATAAGGCCCCGACCTTAAACCTTACTTAATATTGAATTAAATGAATAATTCACGTTGAGGATCTTTTCAGGTTTAGAGTTTTAGAGAATTAGAACATAACTATTACATCTCAAAAGATTACAAAGTAGTCACTTATACTAAGTTTCCATAATAAAAAAAACTCTTGAAAGAAACATGTCTAGTTCCATGTTTTATATAGCATGACATTCCCTTGATCCCATCCTTGACCTTATTCCATATTAAGTCCTGTGAAAAATATTTCAAAAAAACTTGGGGTGAGCATAAAAAGCTCCGTAAGGGATACACAAAGAATGAAAACTGTTAGTTTTTCAAAATCAAGTAAACCATGTATACTTTATCAAAGTAATACCTTCACCTTCATGAAGTAGTAAAAACTTTTCACTGAATAAAGTATCATTACTTACCTTTTTTGTAACCAAAGTATTACCATAAAACCCATATAAAGAACACATAACATATATAAAGGTAACTTGGGACATAAACATACTTAAGTGGAATAACCATATGGTCGACTTCCACACATATCACTTAATGGAATAGCCATACGGCCAATTTCCATACATACTTAATGGAATAGCCATACGGCCGACTTCCATAACCAATGCATTGGAGGTTATAACGTAACCACCCGTCCTGGTATTCACGGCACCACCCGTCATATGGTTTATAACGTAACCACCCGTTAAAATGTCCAAGTACCAGTATAAAATCATAAAACATAAAACATAAAACTAATATAAAGGAAAGATAACATTTCCACATTTTAATCACAATATATCATAAATATATTGAGATAATAGAATCCTTTATCAAAACCATTTTCAATACCAAAATACATAAAAGAGTATATGGTATTTATTTTATTTTAAAAACATTACGGCTTGTTGAGAAAGCCAAAGACCAAATAATACTCGCAGCGGCGGAAAAGGTCGTTGTCACCGCGTATGTTAAAAAACATTCCTTTTTGTCATTTAGTAAAACGCTTCATAGAAAAAGATTCCTTTTGTATAAAATTAAAAGTCAAAGGAGTTTATACACCGTATAAAAGAAATTTGTGTATAAAACGAAATATGCCTCAATGAAAGGAGATTGAGACGAAGTCCCTTACCTCGGGTCCGACTTGACTCGATCGTTCTTTAACGTCCTGAATAATAAACTTGAGTTAATTTATACTTGATTAAGAACCTTTTTAAACTTCATTATTCCTTTTATATCACTTATTGCCATGTTATAAACATTATGTAACCATTTAAGTTAATAATGTTTGTTTTGTCAATATTTGGTTCTTAAGTCGAAAGTTGACTACTTACAATTACATGTTGTTCGTGTGGTCAAAAGTTCTTTATATCCAGAATGCAATTCCTGATTTGGATATCACATATATCATATATATCATATATAAAAATAGTGACATCATAATGGCCACCTTTGAAGGTGTTAAATGAGTATTGAACAATCATCGTTTCGGGAGGCAGAATTTCGCCATCCACGGAAACCGTATGTTCTTTAACCATTTGATGTTGTTGTGTGAGAGTGTAGCTCAAATAAATCTTATAAAAACATCCTAGTATATTGAAGATACTGGTGTTGTTACAAAAGAAATAATAAAAAGAGTTTAGAGGGTTGGAGAAGCAAAATAAAACAAATGAACAAGAGAGAATGAATTACCTTTAAAAGTGTAACTCCCTTTTGATTTGAGCCTAAAGGCTTCCTTTGAAAGGATTCTGCCCAAAGGAAATCCTCTAGGATGAGGAGAGTGATGTGGAGAGAGTAATTGTGCAGGGTTTGGCCGAGCCAAAGGCTTGAGGAGTGTGTGAAATGAGGTAGAGGTGGGGGCCTTTTATAAGAGGAGAGGAGGGGCACTTTTGGAAAGTAAAGAAATATTACTTTATTTGAAAATGTTTTTCGGTTTTAAAAGGTCCCAAATTGATATAATTCGTGGATAAGGTGATAAGGGTTCGAAATCCACCCATACAATTGGTTTTGGACATGTGTAGGTTTTAGATTTTTCATTATCTTTCCATTTTATTTAAATCGTCAAATAATGATGTCATCGCTGCATCATTATTATGTCATAAATAATTTAATTTATTTAATGTCTAAAAATTATAAAACAAATACTATGATGTAGGAAATCTTTTTAGCTTTCCAATGACTATTTATAATCAAAATTTGGACTTGTATAACCCCACTCAAAAATTATTTTAGTAAAACAATTTATGTTAGTGTCATTTTCACTTTAACATTAAATAAAAATTTATTAATGTCATTTTCCAACTAAAGTGGCTCCATGGGGTCCCCAAGTTGGCTCATGTCTTGTCTTGGTCGGCCATGACTCACCCAATAGGTTTAGGACAAGTGTCATGGTGTTTTCACATTTTTATATTATCATTTTTACATTAAATTACACTAATTACCTCTAATCGCGATTAAAAACTTAATAAGTTACTATTCACCAAAAAATTATTTTAATCTCATTGAACCACATTTTACTTATTAATGACAACCATGTATGTTGGATTTTCAAAATTCAATACACATTAGTGGTAAACGTTCATTTAACTGAAAAATCAGTTTGCTTGATTACCACTTAGTGGTTTCACTATTCATCAAAAATTGAAGTTTTTCAGAAAATTACCAAAAATTCACCCTAAGCTATATTTGATATTCCGAATTCAAAAATGAAGTCCATTTTACAAAATTCAAAACATATAATTCAAATTAATTAATTTAATAATTAATTCCCGCTGTCATGACAAATAGCGTGTTTTTGTGAAACAATAAGTATCAAAAGATTGACACCAGTTTAAGTCCAATTTCAAAGTGAAATTGATTCCAATGACCACCATTGGATTAACTGGTAAAAATATTTTCTAATTTCAATTTAAAACCAATTAGAATAATAATCTAATCATATAAATAATTTAGATTAAAAAGAGGTTTTGAATTAAAATACAACATTTTACACTATTCATAAAAAAAAAGAACTTTATCAGAAAGGTACCAAAAATTTACACAAAGTAAATTTTGATGTCCCGATTCTAAAGAAGAGTTATATTTGGTCCAAAATAAAGTATAAGAGTGATCAAAACTATATTTAATGATGGTTCACCATTAAAAGGTGATAAGTGAACCTTTAGTGAAAATTAGAGTATATATACCCGTAAAATTGAACTCTTTCCGTATTTTAAGCTTTTATCTTTTATTGGGTAAATGTATAAACATTTAAAAAAATATCTAATCATATTTTAGTTATTTCTATCCATTCCCTCCAATACAACGGCTACTTGTTAACTAACATTTAAAATAATATTATTTTATTACTAGTGTGCTACGTAAGTTTCAAAGAAACTCATCGTTGCGTATCGGGAACGCTATCGAACATAGCAACCCCTTTAAAATAAAATTAATATTTAATTTGTAAATATTAATAAATATGAAAATTCTTTATTCTTTATTTACCTGGGATGTTTCAGAAAATATACAGGGTAAATATATCCAATGGAGATTAAATCTGGGTGCTTACTCAATCATATTTATACTTTTTATTGACTCATATGTGAATATAATATGTGGTACCATATACACTAGACTCTCAATTTATGAGACTGGCTCACTGATCATTAAAACTCTGATTGACCTTTATAGGATTGATGTTTTTAGGACACCCCTACTGGATTTTATAGATATGAAGATAAATAAATCACATTTAAATGTGTTTTCCATCCTACATTTTTTGTATGTTTTTTTATCAAATTAAGATAATTTGTGTAGAATAAAGGGGAAATAATATATCTTACGGTTCCCAATCATATTGATAAGATGATGGATAACATGAAGGAAATAAAGAGTTTCCAAACATGTTATGAATAGATATGTGTTCCAAATAAATGGTGTTATCATATTTAATAATTGAGTAAATTTTAAGAGGTTCAATGATCAACCTTGTCTCTTTGAAGTTGGAAATTATATTATTTTTAAATAACAGAAAAGGTGCATAGGGATTTTATAACAAGTATACCTATATATATATATAATATAAATGATGATATTAAATCCTTTTGAATAACATAGTTTTATGGAAATATAGATGGTTGATTTTGTAAAAAATATTTATGTATGAAGTTATTTGGATGAGGTTGAGATTTTGAAAATCCAAATTTTTTATAGAAAAAATTATTTAGAAGTATTCACATTAAGGATGTGTTTTTTTTTATGATTATAAATGATGAATACACATTAAAAAAGATTTTTAAAATAGTAATTATAAGAGTGGATGAAAAAAATGTGATGGACATTGAAATATTTATAATTTATAAAGAATACTTGAGAAATAAAAAATTATTAGATCATAGATATTTAGGGAGGCTTCATTGTAATTATAGTAATATTTCATAATATTTGACAAGAAAATAATTCTAAAAAAAGGAAAAAACATTCTACAATAGTGAAGGTAGTTAATAGGGGAGTCCATGATATTCATGGAGAGTAGAGCACAATTATTGGCATGTGCATGGGTGATAGTGGGTTAGTGGGGGAGACACAACTTTTGAGCCCAACGTGTGAGGTTTGAAAAATAGCGCAAAGAAGTATTAGATAATAAAAAAGGGATTATAAGGGATAATATTATATATAAATGATGGTAAGGTAAAAAATATTATAAATATGTGATTTACATGTTCCATGAACTCTTCCTCTTCTAAAAAGTTACACATTTTACCATGGCCTTTCAATGTGGCCAATTATAAATGCCTAACAAACCCACTAAATCTTCTTCTTATCCTTACTAATGAAAAACAACCAAAATTTATTGAGATCAAATATACCATTAATGTTGAGGTTGAGCAATTGTGAGTTTATTCCTTAAGGTGAATATTGGATTCCAAGAGTTCAACTAGTGATCAACCACCCAAATATAATGTAATAAATTATAAGACTAATTAAGGATCGAGAAAATATGGATGATTCCTTTTCTAGAATATCTTTTTTGATTTATGATATGAAGATTATGTGGGCTAAAAATTTTCGATGTATCAACTGTATAATAAGTTATTAAATGTATGTTGAGAATACCTACCATCATCTATCAAACAGGAAGTTCTTAATCAAATAATTCATGTTGAATTCATGATACCAGATTATGGGAAATGATATTCCTTTACTACAATGATTTATTTTGTGAATAAGAGTATGGACATTACATTATGTGTATGGATCTCCTAATTTGATGATTCCCTAAGAATCAGATTGAAATCCAATGAGTTGATATGGTTCTTCTTTGATTCCTAGAATAATTTATGAATTATATTGATCAAAATTGTAGAGAAAGATATAAACATAGAAAAACTATATGCATTCTCATTGGAATTTTTTTTAAAATGTATGGCATCAAAAAATAAATTATTATATGCATGATTATGGAACTAGATATAAATGCTTGATAGTTCAAAGGAATTAATTAATACAAATGTTATAGTCAGTTTATAGTGTTTTTGATATATGATATTTCTCAATTCATACATAAAACATCTTTTTCATGCATACTAGAATCCAGAAATTTGAAGAAATATACTAATATAAATTTGGTACATATATATAGAACAATAGGGGAGGACATATTTTTGATTCTTTAAATATAAAGTGTATCAAAACCTATGATATATCCATACATTTTGGAATGATGATCCATGATCAAATATCTAAATATATGGATTCTAGGGTTGAACAACACATATATAGAAACATGTATATGTTTTGTGTATTGATATGAAGATAAACTATGGTATTATTTATAGTGTATTCTAAAATAGATTTCTATATAGTAATTGATACATCCATTGGAGGAGTTAATGAGTTAGTTATGGAGATAAACTCAGATGTAATTTTAGTCAGATATAAAAATAGAATGATTTCAACACATGATAGTTACCACATAAATAATGAGATTTAGATTTTAATAGGTTCATCTCAAAGCTCCTCATCATCCATTAATGGAGTGAATTGGTTATACCAAGAAGGGATTCGATACATAACACCATCTTATAAAAATGTTCTATAATATTTATGGAGCTCCATGGAGAGTGAATGACATGTTTATAGAAATACACCCTTGTATTTAAAGAATAATAATGGTGATCTAAATGAGGAGTTACTATATATAATGGAATAATTTCTGAGGCCAAGTTAGTTTATGTTGCATGACTCTTGAAGATAAAAATATTTATACAAATGTGGTGTATCATGTTTTTTACACTGTATTATCACATGTAGTTATGGAGACATGAATTTATGCGATGTATTTGTATTACATAAATTATATAATTATACAATGAAATTTTTTATCATATTAAATTAACTGATGAAATTATAGATCAGTTTTTGGTGAATAACTATAATGATTTATTTGGATATTAAAGACAGTGGCAGGATGAGTACATTTGAATGTTTTTTGTAGAATCTTTAGGATTTTTAATTGAAATACTATTTTATAGTAAGTAAAATTGATCTAATGACCATGTTTTTAGGAGATTAATTATACATGATTAAATATTTCTAAACCTTCCAAATTAAATTGTAATTAATATCTTTTAAATAATTATATTTATATTCATTCATTTTTTGTGAATAAATAATCACATGAAGACGATGGAAAAGTATATACCACATTTTTATGATAAAAAAAGAAATAATTGATTCTAGATATAGATTAGATAAAATAGTGGTTGTAAATATGGATGTATCAAAGTGATAGAATGTGATGAAGCGGTTTTTGATATAGAAAAATCATTCTTTGCATTGAAGAATAAGCGTGAATAGAATATGAAGAGATTATGGGTGGAATAATATAATTAATTAGGAACATGATAATGATTATAGATATCCACCCTATAATAAATTCCTATATTTTATAGCTCTATAGAACATCAAGGCAGCCCATATGATTGATTTAATAGAAGATGAAGATGCATTAATACCATCTTAGGAGACATATGTAAACACAGTCGTTCCATCATCAAGGTGTAAAAGTGTAATGTATTTCACTAAGGAAAAAATACCCACTCCAACATTATACCTATTCATTGATAGGGTTATGAGTTTGAGTCCATACCATTTCTTGTGATATATTTGATGATAAAAAGTAATTTATGTGTATATGGGATAAAAACACCATATAATGGGGACGTTGACATCAATAGGATAGAGAAACTCATCATCAATCCTAGTGTTTTCTTTTGAAAATTTATTATTCCAAAACTTCA